>JAVXUP010000011.1:0-1367258 GCA_033070095.1 Escallonia herrerae
GCTATAACTGTTGTCTGTACCAAATGTTAATTGTGTTTATGTTATGAATGGCTCGTCAATTGTAGGAAATCCTGCTGCACAGCCAGCAGCAGTATGCGTAAAAATATTTTCCCTAGCGATTTTTAGGGCGTCTAAATTAGGATTTTTCATGAATTTATAAAAAATAGCTAGAGCTAGATTTTGCCAAAGTACAAAAAGAGACCCTAGTTATTTTTAAAAGATCTATATCAGGGAAAAATTTCAGAGTTTTTCAAATACTGGAAAGGGGTTAACTGATACGCGGAACCTTGAAACTTTACACTGTAATTTAAAATATCAAGCCAGCGCGATTTAGCGCGAAACTTTTATGAGAACCCTAGGATGTTGGGAAGTTCCATCCCCCAGGAATTTGGGTCATTCCGAAGTTGTTGGCTATTTTTTTGGCCGAACGGGCTTTTAAGCGCTCAATCAGGACACCGGTTCGGATTTTTGGGCGAAAAGTCCATAGAATACTTTTTAGATCAAGAATAAATTCGGGAATCTTAAAATAGCATTTCAATGCACGTTTGAGATTGTTCTGATGCCAGTGGGCATTTTGGTAATGCGTTGGTAAGCTAGGTTAAAGATCCATTTATAGTTTTGGAATGTAAATATTATGGATACTAAGTTGGTTTACGATTATATTTTGTTCTTAGATATATGGATTTCAACGCCGGACCTCATGATACATCAATCCTATACGATGACGATGACCACGTCGCGAGGCACGTATTTGACGGTGTCGATAGGGGTGTTTTGGAAACAATTCAAAGCACAAGTCACCACGATGAGTGGGTACTAAACGAGGAACAAATACAACTATTACACCGTCAAAATTTATCTATGTTCACCGATCCCGGGATTTGGTCTCGACACGACGATTGCCTTATATCCGCTCTAGTTGAACGATGGAGGAGCGAGACGAACTCATTTCACTTCCGGTTTGGTGAAATGACTATTACATTAGAGGACGTCGGATTTATACTTGGAATCCCATGTCACGGCAAACCCATTACTTCGAGCAAAACGTCTGCATCCATAGCGAAGATGGCTAGGCAGTATTTCCCGGGAATTCCGAGGGAAGCTCTTACAACGAACGGCATCAAACTTAAATGGCTAAGAGAGCAGTATGGCGTGCTACCGGATGAATACACTCCTCACGATTTCGTGACGTATACGAAAGCATTCCTTCTGTATATTATTGGAGCCATATTACTTCCGACGCATTCGAAAAACACGGTGCATCCGAAGTATATGGTGTTCTTGGAGGATCTTGAGGAGGTATACTCGTATTCGTGGGGTTCAGCTGTCCTTGCGCACCTATATCGAGCACTGCACAAAGCTACGAGAAAGAGTGCCAAGTCCATTGCCGCCTGCCTCACTCTATTACAGGTTTGAGCATTTATTTTCTTGGTTGACGTGTCAATATATTCGTGCATTAATGTGCTAATTCCAGATAATGTTTGCATTCACAGGTTTGGTCTTACGAGAGGCTACCCACGGGTCGTCCACAACCGCGGGAATATTCTGATGAGACGTGGCCTAGGGTGTGGGCCTGGGGGCCTACGACCAACCGGAGGAGACGGGTAGACCCGCACCACCATCTAAAGTTCTATCGGGGGGAACTAGAGATACTCAATGCATCCCAGGTGACGTGGCAGCCATATAGCAAGGTGATGCATCGGTTGGATGAGTGGTGTTGGCAACTTCCGGTGTCGTACGTGCTGGCAGGTTTGGTTCGGGTGCCGCTTATTCACTTCGAAGTATGTGAGTTTCAGATGCCCGATCGAGCTATGAGGCAAGCTGGCTGTCTACAAGGGATACCAAAACCCGCTGTAGACATGCGGTCATACAGGAGTGGTCGAGGGCCGAACTTCGAGGTGCCTGATGCCTTGAATTTGTTGAGCGACGAGGTGCAACAGTGGAATACCTGGCAAGAAACATATGATAGCCTTGTATCGCTGAAGGCCGACAGCATCAGCATTGAGGAGTACCTGCAATGGTTTCTCAAGGTGACGCGCACGAGGGTGAATCGCCCTTCCCAGGCGAGGAAGACATCGTATGCGCCACGTGAGATCTATGACCAGTTCTGGGCATTGAACATTGTAAGTCATGCTAGTGTTGTTTCAATTTTTATTTGCGCACCTTATCTACCATGCCTGAAATGATTAGCCATATTTTGTATGCATGTTTTTTAGGTTGACCAGGGCACTGAGGTGTTCAAGCAGCTGGAGGGGTTTGACTGGTTTGTCGCGCAGGCTCCTGACAATCTCAAGAGGTCCATTGAGAGGTACAAGACTGAAGTTCAAAACTTTAGTCTTGCACCAAGGGGAGCCGTCTAGTCGCTTGCCTCCTGACGCGTACGACTATCAGCCCCAGAGTCAGGTGTGGGAGCCGTCTACTCGCTTGCCTCCTTCCGCGTACGACTCTCAGTCCCAAGTCAGGTGTGGGAGCCGTCTACTCGCTTCCCTCCTGACGCGTACGACTATCAGCCCCAGAGTCAGGTGTGGGAGCCGTCTACTCGCTTGCCTCCTCCGCGTACGACTCTCAGTCCGTCAGCGAGCCTACTCGCTACGCGTACGACCATCAGCCCCAGAGTCAGGTGTGGGAGCCGTCTACTCGCTTGCCTCCTGACGCGTACGACTCTCAGCCCAGAGTCAGGTGACCCAAGTAGGAATCCAGGCATCGCGCCCAAGCATCCGGTCGGATAAAGGACAACCGACGAAGCCATTGAGTCCGGCCAAACGGGATTGGATCGACCGGCACTACTTTGGGCATGAGCCAATCGCTACAGCAGACTTTCCAGTTTCAGGATTCCTAGCTCACTCTGATCTAAGACTGTTGGCGCCAAACACAGATATTTCAAATTTTCTCATTGACGCTTATATAGATCTGCTCCGTGTTAGAGAGCTAAATTATAACACCTGCCAAACTTTGAAGCTCAACATGTATGCCTCTTTTGTTATCCCCTTCATGGTGAATAGCATGAAGGAGTTCACAGAATGGAGGAGGACGCGAGGGACAAGCAAGGGTGAATGGAGACCATCTGCAAACGTGCTTTCCTACTTGAACGCGGACTATCAATGTCACGCAGCTGAGGCGAACCTAATCATGCTACCTGCTCTTCATGCAAGCCACTTCTTCCTATTAGTTCTTTTTCCAGAGAATAAAGTGGTCCACATATACGATAGCCTAAGGGAAGACGGACCTGGTCGGCAGCTGGCGCAGATGTACTCCACGTACATCAATGCGGTGGTTAGTTTATATTTCTTGACCTTCGCTCATTGTCTATTCTTCTTGTTATATAGGCTTGATATCCTTTTTTATTGTTGGATGCAGACTACTATCATTCCACTAGCGTGCCGACATTTTAAGGGGGAAGCCATCACGAGCAAAACAATGATTGATCCTTGGACGGTCGTGACAATACAAAACCGACCAAAGCAATATAACAGTCATGATTGCGGGATTTACGTCCTCAAGTACATGGACTACATAGCTCGCTCGGATGTGCTCGAATATGATACGTGGTCTCGAAACGATGCCTTGACGTTTAGATATAGGATAGCCTGGGAGCTGAAAAAGGGTGTAGCTAGACGCCTTCCTTACCATTATCCTGATATGTAATAGACGTTCGTATGGATTATTATTACTATTGTTGTATTTTGGATATTAAGCTTTGAAAATTGAATTAGCCTTACTATTACTATTGGTGCATTTTGGACAAATGGGCTAACTAGCGTGCCCAAGGTGCAATGAGAAAAAAAAAGTGACAAAAAAAATGACGTAATTTTTCGGAAGTTATGAATTGGGCCCTAAAGTGTGCCCGAACAGGGCCTTCGTAGGAAAACCCAAAAAATAATGTGTCTCGTTTTTTCCCGAAATTGATACAAATGGGCTAACTAGCGTGCCTAAGGTGCAATGAGCAAAAAAAAAGTGACAAAAAAAATTACGTAATTTTTCGGAAGTTATGAATTGGGCCCTAAAGTGTGCCCGAATAGGCCCTTCGTAGGAAAACCCAAAAAATAATGTGTCTCGTTTTTTTTCCGAAATTGATACAAATGGGCTAACTAGCGTGCCCAAGGTGCAATGAGCAAAAAAAAAGTGACAAAAAAAATTACGTAATTTTTCGGAAGTTATGAATTGGGCCCTAAAGTGTGCCCGAACAGGCCCTTCGTAGGAAAACCCAAAAAATAATGTGTCTCGTTTTTTCCGAAATTGATACAAATGGGCTAACTAGCGTGCCTAAGGTGCAATGAGAAAAAAAAAAGTGACAAAAAAAATTACGTAATTTTTCGGAAGTTATGAATTGGGCCCTAAAGTGTGCCCGAACAGGCCTTCGTAGGAAAACCCAAAAAATAATGTGTCTCGTTTTTTCCCGAAATTGATACAAATGGGCTAACTAGCGTGCCCAAGGTGCAATGAGCAAAAAAAAAGTGACAAAAAAAACGACGTAATTTTTCGGAAGTTATGATTCCACAAACCAAATCACAAATTTAATCATTATAAAAGTTCAATTTATACAACTGAAACATTAACCCTAACACTCATCATCATCATCGTCCTCCTCGACCATACTGCCAGGTTCGATACCTAACACTTTATAATGGTTTCTCTTGTCATGATCAGTCATCTTATTACACAACGCACACTTTCGCAATTTTTTTTGACCCGTTGCTTCTTCAATCGGATTCTTCATGCGTATTGCTCGTTTTCGCCCTTTTGTTTGAGAAATAATCGGATCAAAAATGTCGTCCTCCTCACCTTGCAGGCTAGTGCCGTCAATGACTGGCTGTGAAGCTCGATTGAGCGGTCTGTCTCTTCTTTCTGGTAATGCCATCCTAAACTGTGCAAGGTTAGCCTTATCCCGTGCGGCTGCTTCAACTTGATACCTGTACCCATCAAATGTTGACGCTGCATCCAATGATAAACCGTGCATGATGTTACAAAGGTGATTATATCGCAGCGTCTCAGATTGCTCGAAATCAACTGAAACATTGGGCACGTAAGGAATGTGACCGTGGACTCTATTGGCTTCCTTCGTCCACCGTTCCAAGATATACTGTGGAGGGATTTCATAGCATTCTTGGCGCTAAAAACCCTCAACGCGTGTCGACAAAGTATACCTTTATGCTCAAACAGTTGACAGTTGCAATTAACCAACCCGGTGTCCTTACAAACTGCTACGGTAAAATGTCTTCTGCTCCTCGGAGCCGACGAAGAGCACGGATTGGCGAAATTCGTCACATTTGTCAAAGCATAAACCTTGAGATCTCTGGTGGAATACTCGTGCAACTTTGTCATGCTATATTGATTCGACTTTAGTAGTTCCTCTTGAAACTGTCTAAACATTTCCTTGGTATAGACTTGAGCCGCATGAGCCTCCAAAGGTGAAAAACTACTATGGCTCTTTCTTTGTAAACTGTAGCCGCGTCGGCTTCTCTCTCAAGGAAAAATTGCCTGTCAAGAGCTTTCTGCATCTCTAGTACGAACTCCGTATACTTGAAGAATGGCCTACGTACCCATCAAAGAATGCATTCATACCTTCGCTTCTCGAGGTCGTAGTCATTCCGGCTGCAAAAAACTTCTTGGTGTAGGCACCGACCCACTGTGTCTTGATCTCATACAACGATTGTAACCATTCATGATTGTGCAAATAGTAGTCATCCATTAACTTGGCCCACCTCTCCTCGAACACGTCTACCGTCAACGATTTCTTCACACATGTATTAAAGTCAGTCTTGAATGTCGGATGGTTTGCATATACATTGTGAAGCCGTTCGGGATATTTGTTGCTTATGTGCCATGTGCACAGGCCATGGTGAGTATCTGGAAGGACCTTAGCGATTGCATTTTTCATTGCCAGATCTTGGTCGGTGATGATGGTCTTTGGAGGAATATGATACATTGCTTTAAGCCACGTTTCAAATAACCACGTAAATGACTCCTCCGTCTCATCCCTAAGCAGGGCAAAGCCAAACAAGATTGACTGATAGTGGTGGTTCACCCCGGTGAACGGAGCAAAAGGCATAGAGTACTTATTTGTGCGGTATGTGGTGTCAAACGTCACAACATCCCCAAAATTTTGGTAAGCAGCTCTAGAACGGGCATCCGCCCAAAATATAGTACTAATGCGGTTCTCATCATCCAGTTGGAGACTATAGAAAAAGCCAGAATTCTCACTCTGAAGGTGCCTAAAGATATCAAGTGTAGCTTGAGAATCACTCTTACCGAAAGACTCTCTCCTCTGAACACGAAGTTCATTTCGAAGGTCTACTTCGTTGAAACTCAACTTGTCAATCCCCCCAACCTGGCTTGAGAAAACCCCCATCATTCTAGAAGGTGGAATTTTAGCCTCGGCCATTGTAAATATCAGTTGTCTGTGTGCCGCGCTTATTTCTCGGTGTTGATGAATTTGACTAATCTTACTAGGGGTCATCAACTGATGATTATGGCTCAACTCCACTCCCGTCACAACCCAATGGCTTTCATTTCTCCGGTGTACTGCATACACATGGGCCTTGCAGCCGGTACCCGGAAATGTGTCCCGTTTTCTTTGTCTTGTTGCCCTTCGTCACTGACCTGAACAACCGGGGGTACATACGGTGCTCCTCTATGACACTCAAATAGTCTTCCACAAATTTGATCTGTATTCGCCCGTTTTCTACTCGTCTTAATTCTAATACCGAAACCTATCGTTTTCGAATATGCTCTATAGTATGCTTCAACTTCGTCCAGTGTTTGAAAAACTTGACCCAAGTAAGGTGGATCAGAACCTTCACAAAAAGTATTTCCTCCAGTTGCATCCATATTGATACTGAAATCTAAAAAATAAAAATGTATATCATTCTCAACAAGTCATAGAATTAAATAAAATAAAAATAAAAATTATTTTCTCCAGTTGTGTTACAATGTTCAATCACCAAAATACCCCCGGTAAGCGACAAATTATCGAAATGCCCCCGGGGGTTTATTATCACCCTAACGCCCCAAACCAGCTTCAAAACAATCTTTCAGGTGTTTTACGTACACTTCTGGACTAAAAAGTCCTTTGAAAAACTTAACACCATAAAATTACCAAAATACCCCTTTCGCGTTCAGTAAAATTACCAAAATACCCCTCCCGGGTTGGCAATTTACCTAAATGCCCCTGGCATCAGAAAATCTCAAAAGTGCTTTGAAATGCTATTTTAAGCTTCCCGAATTCATTCTTGATCTAAAAAGTATTTTACGGACTTTTCTCCAAAAAATCCCGAACCGGTGTCTGGATCGAGCGCGTAAAAGCCCGTTCGGCCAAAAAATTAGCCAACGACTTCGGAATGGCCCCAATTCCTATATCTTTTAAAAATAACTAGGCTCTCTTTTTTGTACTTTGACAAAATCTAGCTCTAGTTATTTTTTATAAATTCGTGAAAAATTGTCTAATTAAGTTTTCACCTTTAGCGACAATTACGTTTCGTATTCACATTAAACAAACATAGTGTTGCACCTTAGGAACACACATGGCGTTAAAATTTATTTCCTTCATTGACCATAAAATTTTACAATGTTCAATTACCAAAATACCCCCGATGAGCGGCAAATTACCGAAATGCCCCCGGGGGTTCATTATCGCCCTAACGAAAACAACCTTTCAGGTGTTTGACTTACACTTCTGGACTAAAAAGTCCTTTGAAAACCTTAATACCGTAAAATTACCAAAATACCCCTCTCGGGGTGGCAATTTACCAAAATGCCCCCTGGCATCAGAAAATCTCAAAAGTGCTTTGAAATGCTATTTTAAGCTTCCTGAATTTATTCTTAATCTAAAAAGTATTTTACGAACTTTTTGCCAAAAAATCCCGACCTGGTGTCCGGATCGAACGCGTAAAAGCTTTCGGCCAAAAAATAGGCAATGACTTCAGAATGGTCCAAATTCCTAGGAAATGGAACTTCCCAACATCTTAGGGTTCTTATAAAAGTTTCGAGCGAAATCGCTCTAGTTTGATATTTTAAATTACACTGCAAAATTACAAGGTTCCCTGTATCAGTTAACCCTTTTCCAGTCTTTGGAAAAATCTGAAAATTTTCTCTGATATAGATATTTTAAGAATAACTAGGGTCTCTTTTTTACACTTTGGCAAAATGTAGCTCTAGCTATTTTTTTATAAATTCATAAAAAACTGTCAAAAAACACAAATTTTAGACTATGGTAAGAACAATTTAAGCATAACACAATTTAAACAATCCATTGGTAAGAACAATTTGAAATTAACATTGAATTATAAGAAAATTCAAATTACTTACTTGTTTTGACTTGATATATTTAAAGAAAAATCCGCCGATCTTCTAGCGAAAAAATCTACCGATCTTCTAGCGTAAAATTTTTTGTTTGTATTGTTGTGGAGATTATGTAGGTGAGATATGAAGTTAGAAGACAGTCGGTAAAGATGATGGAGAGTGGAAGAAAGGGTTCGGGGAGAAGGGATTATAAAGAGAGAAAAGTGAGGGAGAGAGATGAAAGAAGACAGAGAAAAAAAAAGTCCGTGAGTGAGCAGTAGTCAAAGGCTGCGAAAGAAAAAAAAATTGCAGAAGACTTTGCGTCCAAAACTTTAGGGGGAGGACACCACGTGGCATCACGGAGGGGGAAGGCGTGGGGCCATGGGGGAGGGGGCACCACGTGGGGGGAGGGGGAAGGGGCCATGGATAAGAGGCCAACCGCAACTCTTAGTTGCGGTTGGTATCATTTCCATAGGTAATGATACCAACCGCAACTAAGAGTTGCGGTTGGGTTTTTTTTGGGGGGGGGGGGAGGGGGGAGGGGGGGCGGGGGAAGGACATGAGGGGGGGGTGGGGGGCGGGGGAAGGACATGAGGGGGGTGGGGGGAGGGGGGAAATGATTAGCAACCGCAACAATTTGTTGCGGTTGGGTGGATAATATCTACTAGTGGGTGTGGATCGGCTCCCTATATATATATATATATATATATATATATATATATATATATATATATATATATAGCGACCACCTATGTTGTTACCTTGTAAAAACAACGTAGTCCTCAGAATTTTGGTGTTTCTAAATGATCCCATTCCTAGTATGTTTTCTATTTCCATTTTATGTTCTGAACTGGTACCCGAGCTTCCTGCCAAAGATAAGATCAGATCTTTTCATAGTTTTTGCAGTGACGTTATAAACAATCACTTTCTCCTTATTTTTAACCCTCCACGGTTTACTGGGTTGATTTATTATAGTAGGACTGGATTTGTGAAAACGCTACATTCACCCCCATATATAAATATTTCTATCTAACTCCAAGGGGTGACGGAGAGATAAGGAGTCTTGAGGAATAACTTTGAGGTCCGAAGTGCGAATCTCCATACTAACGGGTAATATAATTACAGTTTTGACTATTCTAAAATAAATATATATGTATATATATACCTTTTCTTTTTGTCGGTTAAGAGGCATTTTAACGACAATTGCTAATCTTTTAACGACAACTAAAAGGACGAAAAAGTATATAAGAGGTGGATATAGCCTCCCGACGTGTGATTGTTGTTGAAATCCAAATTATTGACATGAATTCATGAGGCTGTAGGATACGTGAAGCACGTCGCTCGTTCCATGGCTAAAAAATGTTTTGTTAAAAGTCCAGGAAAAGCTGGGGAGGGAGTTGAACATGCTTAGAGTTATCTGCACCAAACAAATCTGAGTGAAAAATCACCTATTCTTTTAATTTTGATTGTAGAGAGTCTGAGCTGTTAGCGCCGGACTGTACGCTTTTAATCATTGGAAACAAGATTAACCAACATAACAAGAAACCCTTTTATTTGTTTATTCGCGGACTTTTCAACATGCATTTTGCTCAAGTTGACAGTAGAAGATAATAAAGACATGGAGACTAGGTCTGATGAACATATCCCCATCAAGTCGAGGTTGTTCCTTGGGACGGCATCAATCATTGAACTTAAACTGAATATACAATAAAAAATGGAGATGGAGATGCAACTCTTTCCTGGGTGTCTATAAAAGCTTTGTGCCTGCAGTATTCTTTTCAACCCCCCATAGCTAATTCTCTCTCATATTCTCCTCTCAAGTCTGTCGAAAATCCAAAACTCAACTGACTAATCATGTACAACAACCCAAATCAACCAGCAGCACGGCCTTGGTCCACCGGCATCTGTCACAGTTGCTTCTCTGACTGCTCGCTCTGTGAGTTGAAATTTGATAGTCAATTTGTTTAAACAAATAGCAATGCTACGCTTTGTACATTTTCTAGTGACGTGTACCATCTTATGGTGGGCACTATCCCCACCTTGTGTTTGAACTTTCCTTTCTTATGAGTCCTAAATTTCTACCTCTTTTCTTAAGAAAGCATGGGCGAACTGCATTTGTTACGGCTTTACCCATCTTAAGTTTGAGAAACATTTGCATTGATCGTATAAGTTTGCCCACCTTATCCATTAAGTCATTAACGTTGTCTCTACCACTGTTCATTTAGAACGTGATTAGGAGCTAAAAGTAGGAGTCAGATCACGTATACCTACTAATATATGGTATAATTTACAGGGTGTGTAACATGCTGGTGTCCATGCGTTACTTTTGGAAGGATTGCGGAGATAGTAGATGAAGGAAATACATGTAAGTATAAGCCAAACTGAATTTTCTTTGTTGCGGTTCATTTTATCCTCAGATATTCATTCTTGCATCATTGTATTTATGAAAACTAGCTCAGTAACCGGAGGGAAGCTCGGACCGTTTTATAAAATACAGTATACCGTAAGATCTTAAAAAGTATATCAATATGCACCACATATTGTAAAACAAAAAAGACAATAATATTATTAAAAAAATATCTTATTTGGCTAAAAAAAATAGATAGCGATATAATGGAGTTGCTAGATACTTACTTTTTTAAAACTTTTACTTTAAGTTGTGAAGTAATCTTTCAAATGAATATTAAATTAGCACTTGTACTGATAGCTAAATAATGAATAGGATGGTGGTTGAAATTAAAAAATTCTGAGATTATGACGTATCCCTTTTGAATTATAGATATTATATATGAGTATAATTCTTTAACTTCAAAAGTTTTCGAGGTTTTACGTGTTTTTTGAATAATTTTTTTATATATTTCTTTTTTTAATTTTTGTGAAATGCATGTGTGAGGACATTCAATCGGCAAAAATGTGTCCTTTTTATTTATATTTTTGAGGTGTTAATAGTCTAAAATAATACATGATTTGTAAGTACATCGATAAAGTAAAGTTTAAAAGAGGGGTAACTTTAAAATGTTGAGTTTTCTGTTCACATATTATAGGTCTGTAATTTGTCAGAAAATTATAGTTCTCACATCTAACAAATGCCTTTAATATTAGTTTTCCATAGATACTTATTTTATTAAAATATAATGTACATTTTGTTGACTAACTTTTGTTGGGTTATTCTTTTTAACTATATTGAGCTTGTAAAATTCAACAAATTATTCTTACATTAAACTAACAATTACAGGGTGGAGATTAAATAGTTCATATAATTGTTATTTAATGCTCACATAAATAATCACTTATAGTTATAATCAATTCTATTGTAGTCAAAATTAAGTTCCAAAGCTCATAGGTAGTCTAATATACACTAATTAGTCTTGCTATTCATGTGAATTTAATCAACAATAAAAATGAAATATTTCATACTTTGACCTATTATAAAAAAAATGTCAGTGTATATTCGATTATAACGAGCTTTGTAAAATTACTTAAAACAAAATCATTACTCAAATATACCAAAAATAAATTTGACAGAACGACCACATAATATCCAATATTTTCATAATATATGCGTGTGTATTTCTTTAATTCTTGTAAAATGTTAGTAATGATAAAATTAAATTGATGAAGATGATGCGTCCTAATTTTAAAGAGTTGAATTTTTTTTTTTTACATCTTCAATGACTTGTAGCCAAGTTATTTTTATATCTATTAAGTGCACTCATAATTTTGTTTTCATGAAAAACTTAATTAACAATGAATAAAAAAGTCTTTTCATTGATCGTAAGACCTTATGCAAAAACGAATTGGTTAATTGTTTATTTTGTAGAATTACATAGATATATTTTTACATTTTAAAGATTTTAAATATTCTCAAATATAGTAATTAAGAATTATTTGATTTAATTATACCTTTTTTCTAATACATGCATGATTTCTTTTCAAAATCTCATATATGCGATGTAGCCACTTTGATTATTGTGCAGTGCTATCAAAGCAAAAAAACTGTCCTATAATTGCATTGTTAATCTTATGTGTTACATTGATAATTTTTTATAATGATTATGTTATGTGTGTGTGTGCGCGCACACACACATACATATACATATACATACACACATTTATTACATTATAACAAACTTAAATTAACATATTTTTTCTTCCTAAACCTCGTATATTATTTTTATTTTTGAGGTACATGAGTTTTTATCATCGTATGAGAAAGTCAGTTTAAAGGACACGATTATCAAAATTTAATCCTAATAAATTAGTATATATTTCTTTAGTTTAACTTCCAAATTATGTAAGGCTTTCTAATATAGTCCTCACATAGTTCCTGCAAAACTAAATAAACTTAAAAATATAGATCACATCAAAAATAATATTCGCACACTTTTAGATACACTGACATATTTAGTATATAGCCATAAATTCTTTTTAATTATCAAATTTATGAATAAACTTTATCATTATTGCAATCTTAATCGATAATAATTAGACAGTCATTTATTAGTGGTGTGGTCCCATCCAAAAAAAAAGATAGTGAATTTTTTATTTTACCAAAAGGATTCTAAAAGCTATATATTATATTTGATAAATTTTTACATCGATACGGTAAATATATATTAAAATAAATAAATATGAATCAATTATTAATTTATTTTTATGGCTTCAATCTCAATTATAATATTTTTTCCCTCTTTATAATCTAATATGTTATTTTTGTTTTTTATATATAAAAAAATGTATATTCATATTAGAGAGTGGTTTTAAATATACAAAAGTCAAAATTAAGTCTTGATAAGTTTGTTCATGAATCAGTTAGAGTTTTAGAACATTTAAAGTTAGTTTTTCAACTATATAAGGCTTAGTAATATGAAAATTAACTTATCAAGAAATAAGAAATCAATCCAAGATAATATTCTCAAATGTAGCATCATTCTTTCTTTTTCTCTTCTAAATCTAGTATGTTATTTTTGTTTTAAAGATATATGAATTTTTATATTCATAGAAGATAGTGGTTTTAAGGATACAATAGTTAAAATTAAGTCATAATAGTTTAGTTCATGAATTAGTTAAAGTTTTAAAACGTTTAAAATTTATATTTCAATTATATAACGCTTAGTAATATGAAAATTATCTTACCAGGAAATAAGAATCTCATCCAAGATAATATTCTCAATAGTAACATGCTTTTTTTCTCTTTTAAATCTAGTATATTATTTTCGTTTCTAAGATATATGAATTTTTATATTCATAGTAGATAGTAATTTTAAGGGTACAATAGTCAAAATTAAGTCCTATTATGTTAGTTCATGAATCAGTTAGAGTTTTAAAACGTTTAGAGTTAGTTTTTCAGTTATATAAGGCCTAGTAATATGAAAATTAACTTATCAAGAAATAAGAATCCAATCCAAGATAGTATTTTCAAATGTAGCATCATTCTTTTTTTTTTTCTCTTCTAAATCTAGTATGTTATTTTCGTTTTTAAGATATATATGAATTTTTATATTCATAATAGAGAGTGATTTTAAGGATATAATAGTCAAAATTAAGTCCTAATAACTTAGTTAATGAATAAGTTAGAGTTTTAAAACGTTTAGAATTTGTTTTTCAATTATATAAGTCTTAGTAATATGATAATTAATTTATCAAGAAATAAGAACCCCATCCAAGATAATATTTGCAATAGTAAAATCCTTTTTTTTCTCTTTTAAATCTAGTATATTATTTTCATTTTTAAGATATGAATTTTTATATTCATAGTAAAGAGTGGTTTTAAGGATATAATAGTCAAAATTAAGTTCTATTATGTTTATTCATGATTCAGTTAGAGTTTGAAAATGATTCTGAAAATTTAACTTATCAGAAAATAATTTGAACTCCATTTGCTGCTAGTCGTAGTTAAAATTCTTTTTAAATGTTCTAAATTTATTTTGTTTTTTTTCGTTTATTATTTAGATTCATTCATTAGATTTAATTCTTGAATCGAATAGTACAAAAGTTCAAGATAATTAGTAGAAATTTTTAGATTCACATTTCAAAATCAGTCATGAATCAATTAGAGTTTTAGAACAATGACTTAGTAATATGAAAATTAACTTATTAAGAAATAAGAATCACATTCAAGATAATATTTTAAACCTTTAATGACAATTATAATAGTTATAATTCTATTTCACATTGAAAACATAATGTGATGACATGTCAAGTAAATAAGCTATATTTTTATAATGATGTGTCGCACAAAGAAGCTCTCGCTTCGCTTATTATATATTATATAGATATAGATCTTCGTGTGGCTGGACACCTAGGGTTATTTATAGTTCATCTCTTGTGACTAATGAATGTCCTTGTGGCTTTTGGCATACTTGTACTACTTAAATCTCTTATAGTGACTTTTGTTTTGATTTTGTAATTGGTTCGTCTCAAGGAGGGTTTAATTGTAAGGAGCGTAAGACTGAAATTTTAGACTTCTTGTATTTTGTTTTTCCCCGCTATCTAATTGATTTTATGCCGCAGCATGTGTTGTCAGTGGGACGATATATGCATTAATAATGCATTTCACTGGCTGTGGAAGTTGTTGTTACTCATTCCTGTATCGTTCTAAGATGAGACGCCGGTACATGTTGCTGGAAGAGCCATGTGCGGATTGTTTGGTTCATTGCTGTTGTCATAAGTGCGCCTTGCGCCAAGAGTACCGTGAGCTCCAACACCAAGGATTCGACATGTCCGTCGGTAAATTCCATTTCTTCGCTTCCTCTTAAGTACTTCAAAAAATTGCACTCGAAATCCATTTCTTCGCTTCGCTTCCACATAGAAATCGTGTTAACCATATCCGGTATAAACTCTCGAATTGAGGTTTATGAGCCTACGTCCACAGCCAGAGAGATAGCAGGATCATTGTAGCCAAGGACAAGGTTTCTGTTGTTTGGGTGAGGCCGTGTCCATGTATAACCTGCGTTCCTTGTTGAATAAACTGGGATTGGAGCATGAAAACAAATCCACGAAGATGCTAAAGTTTTTTTGCAAATGAACCTTCACGTATTTATAAATTGTGAAAATGCTTGAATAATGAGACACAATTGATTTAATTAGCACTTAACTAATATATGGAATTGTCTAACAACAAGGAACGTCACATTACTCAATCAAGACTTTTTCTTTTAACACGTTCGAAGAAATCGACACTACAAATTAGTGGGGCTCGTCTCACCAAACGGGTCTTCTTTTTCTCCTAGAGTGAAACAAGAGCCAAGTGCGTCATCCAAAAGCGCCACAAGGCGCCAATTTGCCCATTCCCATTTAAACTTAAGGGCATGTCGCCTTCTCCTTTAAGAAATACGAGAGAGGCGCCACCAATTTAAAACATGAGAAACAAAGAACATTTCAAAGAGTAAACAAAGCAATTACTTTACATTAAAACTCTCAACTGTCACACATATTCCTACACACATACGGGATGGATCCTGAAAACAAGACCCTACGCCTTTAATATTGCGGGAAATACAAATCGGGTTGGTGCCAACAAACAACATGTCATAAACTTTCAGCTGTGGGTGGCCAAGAGAAGAAATAAGGCATAGACGTACATATAGCCAGCTACATTTTTTTGTTGACTTGGTTGTTTATGCTTCTAAAATTTGTTTAGGATGGAAAGGAAATATGGCGATGAAGAACCGTAAAGCGGCAATGGCACCGGTGGCTCCCGTGGTTCAAGGGGGAATGATTCGATTTTAGTGTCAGAGACCTACTTTGGTTGACTGTTGTGTTGTTCTGCATAAAATATGTGCAATAAACATTGTGGTTTGCGAGCTAGTGTCCTCCAGTCGAAGCCTGTGCCTTCTCGTAGGGCTTGGCTTTGTATTTGTAACGAAAGTCTTGTTGGTTTTTGTTTTGTTTAGTTTGTTTTTCAAGTAAAGGGGCATGATCTTATGTATTTTGTTATGCTGGAACTTGTACATCTTGATATGATTTCTTCCTTAATAATTGTGGATGATGCTAACAACTAGACCTGGTCAAGTTCTTATCTCTTTCTTTCTAATTTGCGCCCCCCCCCCCCCCCCCCCCAACCCAACATGCACTTACTCAAAGATTGTAGTTTGATAGTTAGTGGTGATTTTGAACAATTGACCAATGTCATAAAATTTTAGAACCTGTGATTTCAAACCGCTATTGGAGTCAAGAAAGTGTTGTTACAACTACTGGACCATATAATAATTGCAAATTTTGGATATAAAAATGTTGATTAAAGAAAGAAGAACAGGTCAATGGAGTTCAGATGAATCAATTATAGGCCAAACAGTACCACGCCGGGGATAATTTGAGTGTACATATTATTCTAGTCACAATATCATTCGATAAACGTCATCTTATGCCTAACAATCAAAACATGGCATCTTATCTCAGCCACGTAACGCGTTGTGTAAATACTGAACATCAGTTGAAATTGGATGGTTGAAAACCATAATTCCTAGAGGCGAATGACTTGCTTCCTTTACTCGCCTTTTTAGAATGAAACTTGTGCTCCAGTTTTTTGGTCCATTCATGTCGTTCAAAACTTTTTGTGACAAGAAGTATTAGGAAGTAACATTAAGAAAAGTGCAAAGTTTAGGAAAGCACCCCTCAATTGAAAGTTGGATGAAGTTTGCCTGAACCCTGGTTGAAGCAAAAATTTGTACAAGATAAAATGTCACTATGAGCTTGGACGACTATTGTGTACGTCCCTAGATATACCAAAAGGAAGGGGCGGTTGGTGGGAGTGGAAAGGGGGTTGAATAGGTATTTATAAAAAACGACATAAATTTGAAACTTTGCAAAATATATTGAGTATGTGCCTGTCCCATACAAGTTGACCTTCATAGCCCAATTGAGACAAAAATATTTGGTGGTCTAAACTTGCCAACATCCCAGAAACCGCAAAATACTTCTCTATCCTACATAACCTAATCAAATTTTTTTTTACACGCAAATTATAGAGTTGAGTTATATATTTTTTATTTTTCATTTTGCCCTTTAGAGAGAGGAGAGGAAGAAAGTGGTTCAGGAGAGAGAAAATGAGTTAGTGAAGTGTTAAATGTGGTTGACAGCAAATCTGATGAATGAAATCAAGATTACGCATGCAGCAAAAACTGAAGCCTAAACACACAACCATCAACACATCATCAGGAATTCCGTCACGAAGGTCATCTCATTTGTGGGGAGCAGTTAAGGATATATTTGCGCATGAATTTGTAGGTGTGGAATGGCAACAAACACATACAAGTAAGCCTAATGCTCTTCCATCGAACCAAACTCCTCGACGAGTAGTCTCTTTAGGCACTGAAATCAGGGGCGTTGGTGACCTAAGGCCGGAGAAAATGGCCAAAACCAACACTGATTTGGATGAAGATAATAGTCTAAAAGAGCTAGTAGTAGAATTAAAGCAACAAATTAAGAGTTTAAGACAAGAAAACTTGGAATTAAAGATGAATTTCAATGCAAATCTTTGTAGTAATGAAGTTTGATAGTTGAATTCCCAAGAACCGACATCATTGAATATGAAGGAAGGAGATGACCAATTAGGGGCACGTGTGTCCCACGCGCAAGTGGAAAGTAATGGTAGTAACGTTAACCAGAGTACTGAGGCAGATGAGCAGGCACTTAGTAACAGCCACATTGAAAAACCGTTGGAAAGATAGAGGAATTTCCACTGCTACCCTTGAGCAACAAAGACATTTCCAAATCAATGGCGGTGACTGGAAATTCAATAATTTGGGGGACCAAAAACCCTCATAAGTCATTTGCAAAAATAGTAAGGCCTAATCGTGACTATGTACAGGAGAATAGTTTGAACTATGTCCAACCGCAGAAGATCAATTAATGGACAACAAGTTATGGAGTTCACAGAGGCTGATGTGGAATCTGAAGTACAGAAATGGGCAAACTCAATGGTGGTGTTCGTTCGGGGTTCCCAGCCACCAATGCACGAAATGAAGGAATATACGGAGAGACAATGGAGTCACTTTGGTGCATTTTCCTAAGTCTCTTGCAATCTGGTATCTATATAACTCGTTTTGAATTTAAGGAGGCTAGAGCACAAGTGCTTGAAAATGGACCTTGGTTTTTTTTAGTAAACCTATGGTACTGAAACCTTGGACAGTAGCCACGATAGTAGAAACAGATGAACTCACTACAATACCTATCTGGATACAACTGCCAAATCTCCCTTTACAGTTTTGGTCAAAACCAATGGTTAGTAGAATTGCTAGTGTAATAGGCAAACCATTGTTTATGGATAACATGATAACAAAAAAGGAACACTGGGGTTTGCTAGAGTGTGTGTAGAGGTGGAGTTAAACTAACAGCTACCTGAAATTATACTATTGAAAGGACCAAATGAGCAAGTTCTATATCAAAGAGTGGTATATGAGTGGGTACATGAGAAATGCTTACAATGCCAAACTTATGGGCATCAAACCATCGAGTACTACAAAAAAGCCACAAGTAACCAAATCTGGAAGCCAAAGATCCTATCAGAGTTAAGGGAGTAACCCAAGCCAGACAAATCAAATGAGATTTCTCAAATTGGGGACACAAGTGGTCATCAAGAGTTAAGCATAGGAAGAATAAGTGTGAGGAATACTTTTTCTATACTCAAAAATAAGGATAGAGTGGAGGAGCCTACACAGGAGGAAAAATCACAACAAAAAGGAAAATCTGACCAAGCAAATCATAAAGAAAAATAAGTGCAGATGGCTAAGGGTAGTGGCAGTAAAGGGTAAGATGTGAAGTTTAAATAATGATGATTGCCAGTTGGAACATTAGGGGTTTCAATGACCCTGTTAAGCAAGTTGAGGTAAGAAAATGTTTGAAAACCAATAAAGTTGAAATAGCTGATTTACTGGAAACAAGGGTCAGAGAGGAAAATGTGGAAGGCATTGAAAGAAAATGGAATAAATCCTGAAAATTTGTGCATAATACTAACCAAAAAGTGTGTCAAGAGTATGGATGTGCTGGAATAGTGCAGTGGTGAATATTATTGTGGAAAAAATGTCAAGTCAACACATAACAAGAAAAATCATTGGCTCAGACCCTAGCAAAATATGCAAATAACAAAGGAAATAAGAGAAGAATACTTTGGCAAACCTTGGTGTAGGATGCATCTGATATTGGAAAGCATCCTTGGCTGGTGGTGAGAGACTTTATTGTACTCAGACGCGCAAGAGAGAGGCAAGGAGGAAATGGTATCACTAATAAAGATGTCATGAAAATCAATGAGTGCCTCTATCATGCTCATCTTGAAGATATGAATACGATGGGGTTTTTTTTTTATACATGTGTAATAAAGATGTAAGAAAAGGGAGGATGAAATGATCCTATGTAGACTAGGTCTCTTCAAAATGAAGGATGGATGGAGATGTACACCAATACTATAGTGGAAGCTCAACTCCCTGGTATATCTAAACATGCATTACTGATTATACAGATGATGCAAGACAAGCATCAAGGTAACATGCCATTCAAGTTTTTTAACTATTGGATATAGCATAGTAAATTTCCTCAGCTATTTTGAAGTCGGTATGGGATTTGATTATAGATAGAAGTGCTTGTTATCAAATGAAGGAAAAATTAAAGAAATCGAAACCAGTATTAAAGCAGCCAACTAGAGAGTACTATAATAACATCTCAGAAAGAACTGCTATCAAATTTAAAGAGCTGCAAGATACTCAAAGGCAGATCTTATTACACCAGAATGCAATCCTAGTATAGAAGGAAAAGGAACTGCATCAACAATATTATCATCTAGTGCAGGCTGATGAGACTTTTACCATCAGAAAGCAAGAATTAAGAATGTAAAGCTTGGGGACTACAACACTTCATATTTTTTTAGGAAAATGCAGATAAATAGAACACACAACAAAATACTTGTAATAAAAAATTTGAATAGAGAGCAAACAGTTGGGGCAAGGAGGTGTATAAAGTAGCTAATAAATATTTTTCAGAATTTCTGGGAACTACAAGGCCAGACCAGCCATAAATGAAGGAAAGATTGATTTCTGTGATTAAAAAACAAATTCCACATAATGAAAGACATATGTTGGCAACCACTGTGGATGATCAGGAAATTAAGGAGGCCTTTTTCTCTCTTAAACCCAACAAGGTCCTGGGCCAGATGGTTTCACTTCTGAGTTTTTTTAGAAAAAATGGAAAGTGGTGGGCATCAGGCGATAGATGCAGTGAAAGAAATGCTAAACAGAGGTAAGGGCATCAAATGGTTTAACAGCACCAGCCTAACCTTATTCCAGAGGTCCCGTGCCCCAATAGCATGAAGGAATTCAGACCTATAGTTTGCTGCAATGTGGTATACAAAGGCATCTCGAATATCTTTTGTGCCAGAATTAAGAAGGTTATGCCTAAATTGATTACACTTAGGCAATCTGCTTTTGTAGCAATGAGAAATATAGATGATAACATACTATTGATGCAAGAGCTGGTAAAAAACTATCACAAGAATGATGGAGCCCGAAGGTATGCTCTAAAAATATACTTACAAAAGGCTTATGACTCAGTTGACTGGAATTTTTTAAAGTCAATTATGGATGTAATGCAATTCCCTATTAAGTTTGTGGATTCGGTGATGCAGTGTGTCACTACTGCTAAATTCTCTATAAACTTAAATGGGAATATGGAGGATTTTCTTGCTAGTTCAAGTGGACTGAGGCAAGGTAACCCAATCTCTGCATATTTATTCTTGTTGGTAATGGAGGCTTTCTCTAGATTCTTGGATGCACACACATAAGACCCTTCATTTTCATATCATCCCAAATGCAGAGACTTTAATCTTAACCATTTGAGTTTTTTTATGACCTTTTCTTGATGGCCAAAGCAAACATAAGCTCACTCAGAATCATCAAGCAAGTATTAACTAAGTTTGAACAACTTTCTGGACTAGCATCCAACCTCAATAAAAGTGTTATTTACATGGCAGGAGAGGATGAGGAAAATGCAGTTCAGTTGGCTGAGATTATTGGTATTCCTAGGGAAAATTTTCCAGTCACATACATGGGAGTCCCATTAATATCAATAAAGTTACATTATAAAGATTGCAAAGTTCTAGTGGAAAAACTTAGAAAGAAGATAATAAGCTGGGCAACAAGGTGACTAACATATGCTGGCAAGATTCAAATTGCCATCTCTATTTTGGTGAGTATGCAAGTCTACTGGTGCACTGTCTTTGTGTTAACTAAGAAAATAGTCAATCAAATTGAAGGAAGAATAACAGCTTTTGTGTGGCATGGCAAAGATACTAAATGTACTGGGGCAAAAGTTTCCTGGCAAGATTTATGCCTTCCAAAAGAAGAAGGAGGTTTAGAACTAAAAAGAATGGTTGGATGGAACAATGCTGCCATTTGCAAACATTTATGTGACCTAGCCCATAAAAAAGACTCACTCTGGATAAAATGGTGCCACACATATGTCATAAAACAAAGGAATCTATGGACATTTAAACCCCCTGTGGAGATATCATGGACTGGGTGTAAAATTATGAAGATTAGAGAAAATTTTAGACCTTTCTTCAGTTATCATGTGGGTGATGGTAAAGATACTTGGCTGTGGCTTGACAAATGGCTGCCTAGGGATACTCTTCTCAACAGATTTGGACCAAGAATAGGATATGATGCTGGCTTGAACATAAATTGTAAGGTTTATGATATTATACACCTGAACTCGTGGAGATTACCCAATATCAGGTCACATGAGTTGAGAATATTGAAGCAGCTACCGGAGAATGCACCTAGACCTAACCCTGTAGAACCAGATAGAGTGGTATGGAGGCTGCACCAAAAGGAAGAATTTACTATCAATACAACATGGAATGGTATTAGAACTAAAGCCACTGAGGTCCATTGGTGGAAACTAATTTGGTTCACAGGTAACATCCCAAGGTGTGCTATGATTCTGTACCTCCTTCATAAAGGTGGGATAAGAACAAATATTAAACTAAAGGCCTGGAACATAACTCAAGAGGATACACGTGTTATGTGTAACAGAGACATAGAGGCCATTGATCATCTGTTCATACATTGTCCATATGCACAGGAATTATGGAACGAAATACTTAGCAGGTTACAATGTGACTTACCTCTAGATTCTTGGCCTACATTTCTATAAGAAGCAAGTAGAAGATTTAGAAGGGAGAGCTTGAAAGCTAAGCTAAGAAAGCTAGCAATAGCTGTCAATGTATATGGCTTGTAGAAGGAAAGGAATGCAAGGGTTTTTGAGAAGCAATATGCTACAGTGCAGGGATGTTTATATGTTCTACAACAATGGATAAAGTATAGCGTTCATAGTTGGAATAAAGCTCCAAGGGTAGAGAAGAACAGGGAATTATGCAAAACATGGCAGTTGGACATCCATAAGAATACTTAAAGAAGTATAGTAGTGTGATTTGATATGTTTAACTATATGTACGAAATAGTTTGGTTGTAAAGGATGTAAATAATTTTTGAGCCATAAATGAAATACGACCAAAAAAATGTGAAAAGAGAAATAAAATAAAAAAGTGGAACATGAGAGAGAAAATAAATTGGTGGAGAGTTAAATGTGTAGAGATGCATAGAATAAAAAAAGTGTAAAGAGAATAGATATGTAAAAATGTTTAAAGAATCTTTCTTCGTTTGAAAAGTGAGCAATTCTTATGAAACAATCTAAAAAAACGTAATCAACTTTTATGGGACGGAGGGAGTAAGATAAATGACCTGTAAAGGAAAAATACTTTTGTTTCCAAATATGGAAGTTTTCAGGGTGGGGACAAGGACAGAAACAAAAGGATAGTAAAACGCCACTGTAACAGGCATGTCATAAAAAACTAACAATTAGAGAGGATTGGAAGCTTTAATAGCCGGTGCTAATAACTCAGCAGAATAGAAGTAAAATACGTGACTTGGTCCGGAGGGCTTGCCGCTTCATCTACTTTTCTTGACCTCCTGAGAAAACAATAAGCAAACTGTACCGAGTATGTGCCATAATTGAACTGTCCTTAAACAAGTCTCTCTTCATAGCCCCATTGATATCGGGGACAAGAAAATATGATCGATAAAACTGGAGCTCTCACAAGTTGTTAAAGCTTGCCAACATCCCGACGACTCGTTCCGGACTATAACTCAGCCACAAACATGGAATCATGTCATGTTATTCAGTACGCAAAATCCTTTAATTCTTTTATCCCATCAACCCATTGATCTTGCAAAAATATAATATAGCGACTGCTTTCTATATCCTAACTCAACCCATCCTCCAACACATAAATTGCAAATAGAATACTATGCGAAACCCAAGAGATAATTCCCATTTTAAGAAAATTAAGAATTTAGCTAGGTCGTGACAAAAGACTACAATTCTTTTTTGCTGCAAGTCGTGTTCTAGCAAGAGGCTGCAACTCCCGTGTGATATAATTAATGGTTGCTGAATATAATTAGGAAGAAAATTGTAATGGTGGTCCTTTATATGTTTGACCATAACTTTTGAAAACATTTTTCGTTTGGAAACCATCTTGTAGATACCATATTTTTGTAGTTATTATCAATTAAATAAATATTAGGTTTCATTAGCAATTAGAGTTTATTATTAAGCTTAAGCCTAGTAAATATCTTAATTAATTAATTAATTATGTCCAAACCAATACGGTTGTCAAGGTCATAAGTCTAATTGTCAAGTCCATTAGTCAAGTTAAGTGGTCTAGTCCAGTCCATCAGTCTAGCACACCAGTCCAGTCATCAATCCAGTCCAATTCTGTAAGTCTGGTCCAAGTTTTTAGTTTCATTTTATTGTTTAGATAATTTAGGGAATTGTTCTGTGAAGTATCCCTGCTGCAAGGTATTAAATCAAGAATTTATATTGTTGAGAAACATAAAGCCCAAATTTGCTACATCCCATCTGCAAAATCGGAGGTAATTACTAAAAGGGCTAATTACTCACGGCACCCCTGAGGTTTACCCTAAATTACACATGGACTCCCTTATCTTTTGAAAATTATACTCCGCTCCCCCAGGTTTGTACCCGCATTTCATGGAGCCCCACAAAATTGACGGGGATCCTAACTCCGTCTAAAGATTCTCTGACACCTTACTTTTTGGATTTTTCATCCCCAAACTGCCCTCTCTTTCTTGAATAAATACCCCCTTGCCCTTTAAGATTCTTCTTCTTCTTCTTCTTCTTCTTCTTCCCCCCCTTTGCAGACCCATTTGGGTTTACAATTGATTCAATTACTCGCCATCATTTTACCAAGGATAGTCTAGAAAGGGGACATTCTTTACACTTTACAGGTATGATTTTTGTGGTGCGGGGTTGGTTGCTGTGTTTGTTGGACGGTGATGGTCCATGAGACGGCGGTAGGGATGAGATTAGGATCGGCCAGCGTTTGCGTGGTGTTGGTTTCGGCATTTGGGTGGCTGTTTTCCAACCGGTATTGGTGGATGACGTGTGGGTTTGGTTGCAGTTGCGATCGGGGAAATCGAGATTGGTAAAGGAAAAGGAAACGATCTCCTCGATGGCAGAGAAGAGGGAAGGGTGAAGGTAAAGATGGTCTGCGGTGTTCGCTCCATCCCTGCTATAAAGAAGAAGGTGTGGCAGTTGGTGATAGAACTTGACAGTGTGGATGGTGGTTGCCTCGACATCGCCGGAATTTCATTGGTTGGGCATCCATAGCCAAAATTTATGCTGGGGCTGTCAAGGGTTTTTCCTGTCGTTTGCTTGCTGGTGGCACCGGCCGGAATTGGCCATCGAAGACCGGATACAATGCCGACAGCAGCGATTGCATGCGGCTTGGTGGTGGCGATGGTCGGTGCTCTGGTCACGGCACGGTGGTCGTGGATGTGCGGCACGATGCTACTCGGTGAAAGGTGCAGTTGGATTTGGCTGCCGGTGACGGCGTGTGGTCGGCGGGGTGAAGGTGCGGAGTTTCGATGGTCGTAGTAGCAAAAAGGACGGTGGCAGCACTGCGCCGCTGGTAGTAGCAGGGCATTCGTTGCGCACGGTGGTCACGGAGGTGTGGTGTGATGGAGTTCAGTGACGGAACGGCCTGAGATGTCGTCGGTGGCTGGGTGTAACCCAAGAGCCAGACTTCTTGATTTTCCTCCAAAACCCAAGAGACACTGTGTACTTATATACGAGGGCAGAAACGTCTTTTTATGACCAGCTGTTAACCCCGTCAAAGAAATCTAGATTTTTGGAGTGGAGTGTAATTTTCAAAGATAAGGGGGCCGTGTCTAATTTAGGGTAAACCTCAGGAGTGCCGTGAGTAATTAACCCTTACAGAAATTAGAGCTATATAATGCTTCAAATTTTGAAAAGAAAAAATCATTTAAGATTATGGGATGAACAAGCTGTTTTTTACAAACAGACCTGGTGAGTTGACTTTTATCAAATATCAAATATTTTGACTTGTCTCCAGCTCGCAAATTGGCATAGCACATTTTATCATTTCTGGCGACCAGAGCTCTATAAGTAGATCATTTGGCCTTTATTTGAAGGCGTCTTGTTCTTAGCTTCAATTAAGCTTATTCTCCCTAGAACTTTTTGTAACACCCTGAACCTTGATAATACTTAGCTGGTTAATTTATTTTAAACGATGAATTTTATAGTAAGATTTAGCATCGATTTTCATGAGTGAAATTTTATTGGCAACTTTTGGCGACAAATTTTTCTAGAAACCTTAAGTTATAATTTAATGATGGCAATTATAAATCATATTCATTTAGGTACTTAGTGACAATTAGCATAAACGGTATTTTTTAAAAACTTTTAGTGATGATATTTTCTTAAACTTAGCATCGGTATTTTAATTAACGACGATTAGTGTAGTGGGGTTATGTATATGACCATTAAATTTTCTAGTACGAGTACTTCTTGCAAATAGTAATTTGGGAATTTTTGTAATGTTAAGAAGTTTTGGGTAAACCTTGAAAATTTTCCTAAACTCTGGGGGTTTTTGGTAGTTTTCTAATTTAGGGATTGTTATATATGTATATATAGCTGTTGAGGGAGTAGCCGCCCCAACATTCTTGTTTCTCTTGTTCATCTGAGAGAGAGAGAGAGAGAGAGAGAGAGAGAGAGAGAGGAAAGTATTCTAGCGATCGAATAACTTTTTCCGATAAGTTTTTTTTTAGTTTTTTCTTTCTTGTCTATAAATCTTCGTCTCTGGCTAAAAAAGAATTAAAAAGTGATTATGAGGCGAAGGACTTCCTCGAAAGAAGTTCAAGCCGGGATTATCATTAAGTCATATGCTCCATTAGTCAACGACTGAATGGACTTGTAGCTCTGCCCCGTAAGCCCAAAAAGCAAGAGGGGTAGAGCATAATCGGGAGTGCGTGAATGACAATGACTTTATCGCAGCTCTATGTTATGAGCCACGAGCTCCGAGCTCTGAATTAAGAGCTATGAGCAATAAGCTGATAGAAAAGGTGAAGGGAAAGATAATTATGTTAGAGAGCATTATAAAAATGAGTACGATGAGGCATTTATATAGGTAAGAGAAAACTATCCTACCAGAAACAAAAAAGAGAATCCTATATAAGTTAGGAGAACTCTAGAATATTCTAGACATAGAATAATAGGAAAAAAGTGATTTTCATAGTAATATATATAATCTAACATCCCCCCTTAAACTCAAGTTGGTAAAAAAAGAACAAGCTCGAGTATGGAGGTTAAATTCAAACCGATGTCTTTATATCAGCTGCATTAAGTGAGATTCAAGTTGAGATGAATTCGATGTGTAGAGTCGGCAATGCAAGAACATATAAGACTCCCAGGGTGAAGTCCGACGACCATAAAGCCTCGGAGTGAGGTCTGGTGACTATGAACAAGACAGGAGTCCCAGAACAAGGTCCGCAGACTAAGAACAAAGTAGGAGTCTTGAGGCGATGTCCGATGACCATAAAGGTATCGGGGTGAGGTCTGTGACTAAGAATAGATCAGAAGTCCTGGGGTGAGGTCCAATGACCATAAAGGTCTCGGGGTGAGGTCTAGTGACGAAGAATAGATCAGGAGTCCCGGGGTGAGGTCCGATGACCATAAAGGTCTCGGGGTGAGGTCTGATGACTAAGAACAAGGCAGGAGTCCCGGCGTGAGGTTTGACGACCATAAAGGTCTAGGGGCGAGGTCCGGCGACTAAGAACAAGGCAAGAGTCCTGGAGTGAGGTTCGTCGACCATAAGGCCTTGGAGTGAGGTCCGGCGGCTAAGAACAAGGCAGGAGTCCTAGGGTGAGGTCTGATAACCATAAAGGTTTTGGGGTGAGGTCCGGTGACTAAGAACAAGGCAAGAGTCCTAGGGTGAGGTCCGACAACCATAAAGGTTTTGGGGTGAGGTCCGGTGACTAAGAACAAAACAAGAGTCCTAGAGCATGGTCCGCAAACTAAGAGAACTTTTTTTTATTTGAGAAAGAAAGAGATATGCTAGAATTGATGAACAACAAGAGTGGGCGGTGGCTAGGGTTTTATCATTAGCAAAGATCAATGTATAGAAGGGGAAAGAAAAAAAGACCAAAATTCTGAACTTAAGAAGCAAAGAAGAGCACGAAAAGAAATAAAAGCACATGGAACGGGCTGGGCGAACGGCAAAAGGCCATCTGCCAGAGTTTGAGAAAATAATTTAAAGACTCTCAAACCAGCGGATCATATGACTCTGCTACCATAATAGAACAGGTGAAGAGAAAGATAATTATGTTAGAGAGCATTGTAAAACTGAGTACAATGAGGCATTATATAGGTAAGAGAAAAGTATCCTACCAGAAACAGAAAAGAGAATCCTATATAAGTTAGAAAAACTCTAGAATATTCTAAACATAGAACAATAAGGAAAAGGTAATTTTAATATTAATATATATCATTTAACACAAGCTATGAGCTACAAGGCCGTTATTCAATAATCAGAATAGAATAAGGCATGTACCTTCTTGAACTAGCTCTGCCCAAGCCCTCTATTTCTTAAGAATAGAGTAAGGCTTGGTACTTGTTTGTACGGAACTTTTGACTTAATTTTAATCACATTTTCTCTTCTTTTCCTCTTAGCGGACGAAGAATCTGATTCTTCATCTTGTGCTGGGCTCAAGAGCACCTACCCTATTGTTAGCATACTAGGATGTAGTAAGAGTCGAAGATTATTCACTTTCATCTTCCTGAAAAGTATCTTATTAGCGACAATTAGTAGTATGACATATGCGAGTTCGTCCAACTTTTTCAAAGTCCTCTCCAACAATGGCTTGCTTCCTCTGAAATGAGGAGGTTTGCTCCCTCTAGCCTGGTTAGGCAAAGCCGAGTTTCTTTGTATTGTACATAATAAGGAAAATAGACAGAATTAGCACACCATTGTTTATATAGGATCGTTAGCCGAAGTATACAAACTATTATCGCGAGAATGAGTTCATTTCAGTGGAGCTTTGATTTATGTAGATAAAAAAAAATGATGAATGGGATTGTGGCGCTCCACTTGTTGCCAATGCGAAAGGATGCCACCGAAGAGAATGGAACGCTCTTTCGCTCTGTTGGATGTGTTGGATCCGGTATAAGAAGCGAGCTCTTTACCTTCAATTTCAAGAATATGGGCACAAAATGCTATCCTTCTTTATAGTTACATAGCAATAGAAGCCCGATGATGCTACTTTGGCAGTGCTTTTTTTCCTTCTCTTCGTTCTGGATAAGAGTGCTACTAGACATGGGGAGGGAGCAGATGAAGCGTGTCGTTCGTAATGGAAATAAAGATCCCACTACTTCACCTCTTTATTGGTCTGTCGGCGCTAACAGAGTGGTCTGTGACTAGGACTAGGAACCAATTCTAATTTGAATATTGACATGTTAATCATAGGAACTTTGCCAGGAAGTTGTGAGCTCATCATGAATTAGGTTGAGGTGGCCTGTGGTTTCGGCATCATGTAGAAAATGCTTCTCTATGCCTCAGGTATTAGCCACAACTTGTATTCATTCAGTAATTCTACCCCTTCTTCATTCTTGGACCTCGTTCTTAATATTGTGACTTCTATGTTGTGTCTCAGGAACCTCTTCAATACGGTTATGATTGCTAGCTCTCCTTCATAGTTTTGCTATAGGTGATACACGAGGAATCTTTTTGTGGCGGTTCTTCCTTCTAATGACCAGCATATCTATGATTCTATGCTCACAGATGAAGCAGCAAGCATCAGTCCATATAACCAATAAAAACGAGATGGTTATGGTGCAATATATATAAGAAAATTGTTGCTCTTATAAGAGCGTCTTTCCCACAAGCTAAGCAAGGAGAGCAGCAATCGTCTTCATGCCATCTTTATTCAGTGAATGACACAAATTGTCTTCTGCATAAGATAAGATTACTACTAAGAGCTCATTCTTCCTTCAAAGAGCCTTTATCCTGCTAAGCATCTTATGTGAATAATTTGTTCCTCTTCTCAACAGCAGTCATTAAGCCTTCCACCAGTTGGGAGTGAGCGGCGTAGAGGAAAGTCCTTACTATTAGGATATTAGTAATATTCCGATTTGATATATGATTGTGTTCCCAACCTACTTTGGTCGCACCCAAGGACCCATCAGGGGTCCCGTTTTGCTGAACAAGTCACATATTCAACGGTCAATTTTTTAATGCTCCCAAACCGGTCAAAGCAACAATTCTCAAGTCACGTGCATTTTCCTTTTGTGAAACAACTTTGGCATGCCTTCCCCCTTGGGGGGGTCGGCCACCTTAGGGGTCAACCTCCTTAGGGGGGTCAGCCACATTCCCCTTGAGGCGCCGGCCACTTTCCCATTCAAGGGGTCGACCATATTCCTTCACTTCTCTTCAAGGGACCATGAATCGTCTACGACACCCGTCATCAACATCCGCGTGCCGACTCCCCGTCGCTAGGGCACCGTCTTCCCGACGCCCTTTTGCCTGGGCGCCGTCTCCATAACCCGTTCATGTGCGCTGTCTCTGCGATGCTATTTCCCTGTGCCCGCGCGCCGTCTCTGCAACCCCCGTTGCCCGCGCGTTATCTTCGACACTCCGTCGTGCCCATGCGCCACGCCACTAATATAACTATGCCCCTGGCTCTCTGTCACATTACCTTGCCCCTAGCTCTCTATCACACTACCTTGCCCCCGACACCATACACATTCTGACGCGCCCATGCGCAGCGCCGTGATACAGTCGCACCCCTTGGCTCTCTGTCACACTACCACACTCCTTGCGTTGGTCCATCTTTTCACCACACCATTTGCACCTTGCCTTGGTCATGGAATATACTTCAACCCACTATCCGGAGTGTGCAGCATCCCGCAGGGATAGGCAACTCCTCCGGCACACTATTACCACCGGAGAGCTTTTTAACTTCCCTTCCGCCAGGTAGATGGCTCCTCCAGGATGCTACCTCCGTCTGTTAGGTAGACGGCTCCTCTAGGATGCTACCTTGATGCGCTTCGAGTGCTCTAGCACAAGGACTCACCCCGCGGGATAGGCTCGCTCTCTAAGATACTATCTCCGCCAGGGACCTTTTCAACTCTTCTTCCACCAGGTAAACGGCTCCTCCGGGATGCTACCTCGGTCCGTCAGGTAGATGGCTCCTCCAAGATGCTACCTTGACACGTTCCGAGTGCTCCAGCATAAGGACTCACCCGCGGGGATAGGCAGCTCCTCCGGGACACTATCTTCGTCAGGGAGTTCTAAGTGCTCCGGCATGAAAACTCTCCTTCTGCCAGGTAGACGGCTCTTCCGGGATGCTACCTCGGCCCTTGGGATAGGCGACTCCTTCAGGACACTATCTCCTCCAGGGTATCTGCGTGACTGGCCTACGTGCTCCGGCACTGGGGGCTTTCGTCGACACCCCTAGGGACTATGACCCCCGGATCACTCCGAGACTGGAGCAAGTCTCCGGAGGGGTCACGCCTAGTCCGCCTGGCAGTTGGGAGTCAGGTCTTCCCCCGCCGCTGTTAGGCCTATGGGACTCTGCAAGGGCCTTAGATTAGTGGCTAGATCAAGGGGTTCTCGGGCCACACCAGTGCTGTGGGAGCCAGTCTTTTCAGACAGACAAAGCGATGCTGCGCGGGGCAGGCCAGGTGAATATGTTATCCGACAATCCGTAGAGCACCAGCACCTGTGGACCCCCCGGAGACGTGTCACTCCCGGGGAGTTCCATATGTCGCGTGATGACATCACCATCTCAACCCTTATAAATAGGGGTCTTGAGAATTCATTTAAGGACTTCAGATTTTCAAATTCTCAGAATTCGCTCTCACTTTCACTTTCTCTCTCTCTCAATTCTAGAGAGAGAAGCATACAGGACCTTAACTCTGGACCTAAGCAGAGGACTGTGACTGTCATCGTGTATTCACCTCGCGTCACCGCCCTCGTAGCACTGCCACCCTCAGGCTTTGTCTGGAAAGCTCTTGGTCTCTGCCCTTGCTCCACCCTTGATGTGTCCCACATCAGCACTTGGCATCTGATTCGGACTGCATTCCTTGTGGCACATTCACGTCGACTGCGAACCCACTTTCCTTGGTATCAGATTGTTACCATTATTGTGTTGCTAAGAGTTGTTGGTGAAGGGGAGAGAGAGAAGCTCAACTCAAATATAGATACACACGAGTAGATCATATGCTCCTTCCGTAAAGTGAGAAAGATAAGCGAGAAGCAATAACATTCTTTCTGGTGCTTCCATGGCCTTACTTCACCTCTCCTGCTAGCCTTATAAGAATGAAGCATCCTGTTAGCATTTAGTACTGATTAGCCTTAGGGAGCAACGACATTTATTTTTACGTAGTAAAGAATAGGGGGAATAAGCAATGCAACTTACATAGCTCTAGGGTAAAATGAAGAGATAACTTGCATTCTGTATTATCTGGTTACCAAAAGAATGGCACACCCGGCTTCGAACACAGAGCTTTATTTTGTAATTAATTAAGAGAGATGTGCGATGGCCTAGTTCTTTAAAATGATTTCAATCTCAAAGCCAAGGATTCTTGTAATGTAGAGAAGAGAGTGATCTCAGACTTATTCTCATCGGTAGAACAGGAGCCTTTTTTTATTAGAGCACCTTAATTTTAACTAGCAATCAGATTAGGAGCCAATCGATCATAGACCCTGGTTAGAATTGCAACAACCTTTCAGAACTAGGGTAAGCCTCAGTCAATGTGCTGATTTCAAAAACTTGGTTTAAGAAGGAAAGAAAGACTGCCCAACTAGGAAGTATATCAAAAGCAAGGTATCTAACAACGATCTTTCTATTCTTTGCTTGAAAGGCTTGCTTTAACAGATGCTCTTATGCATTTCCTAGGCTATAGCCCCAGATCTCTGAACTTAGAAAGAAGAAGAGAAGGGGAGAGTGAAGCTCGCATGTTGGGTAGAAGGTGATGGCCCTAATAAATCGACTATGAAGTTGGCTGTTAGCTACATCAGCGTTCAAATTCCTTCATCGTTATTGCCGTCGCTTCAATGATCAACCCCTGGCACATTTAGGTTTTGATCTTCGGTCATCCTGGTTCTCAGGACCCAACACAAACTTTTTCTTAGATATTTCCTTTAAAAGATGCGAAAGGTCTTCATACGTCCTACCCACACGGAAGCTTACACTCTCTTACATATTACCGATGGATGCTACAGCCGCTATCACTTTGGCTGCTGGAGGGGAATGGTTAAGTGACATGCTCGACGTCTTGTTTGGTAAACGGGATGTTTACTCAGGCACCGTAGTATTGCCTAATTCTTCGGCCAGGGCCCCAGACTCTAACGAATAAGCAAGCCTTGACGTCCTTACTTTAACAAGTAAACTTATGCTCTTACACGACTATAAAGGAACTGCTACTGAGGCTCAAACCATTAGAGCACTTGAGACAAAATTTCAATCAGGCAGAATTCATTAGAAGCCGTTTTAAGGCCAGGTAAATGCATCTTTTGATAGGATTGGATTGTTGAACGCCAAATCGATTCCCGAAAGAAGGAAGAAGTTTCTTATATATTCTAGTTGGAGAAATAGACTCTGCAAATACATCAGCTTGGCCTGAAATAGACTTATTTTTTGCCATGGAACTGGGTTCCATTGTTTTTCCAGGTACTTTCATTTAGATTGTATCGCTTTAGCGAAAGATCTAAATGAAAGTAACAATTTCATAATTTAACTCAGTGGTAGAACGGAATCTGTCTCCCTAAGTGACTCATAGTACCAGGGTGACGCATGCACATACCACACTCCCTTAGCTCTTACTTTCCTGATACGCTACCTTGTACGAACCTGTGAAGTCCAAACTTTTATCCCAATCAAGGATTAGAGGATCGAGTTTCCAACAAAGAAAGTTAGGCAACTAAATATCAGCATTGGAAAGCTTACTGCTGAGCATCATGTATGACAAAGGAAGATATGTTGCATTCTCACTGTTGGAGCAAAGTAATAGCGTACATGAACCAGGCACCGAAACGAACGTTAGCAGTCCTCTAGACATGTGATTGCAATTAGGGAAAATTAGGAAAAACATGGGATTTTTGATTAAATATTTGGGGTTAATGGGTTTTTTTGTGGAAATTGTTAAAAGAGGGGGCCAATTCCTAAAAGTTCTGAAAGGTGGGGTGAGTTGTGGAAAAATGGGTTTCTTAAAAAATCAACATTTCCCCTTCCCCAAATTACCCCACAGCTCATCCACTTCGGTCAATCCGCCGAGCCATTCCCGCCCAGCCATTCTCTCCCCCAATCGGCCTTCCACTCCAACTCCATTCCCTCCAAAATTCTCCCTGCCCCATTCCACTCCACGTCCCCCCCCCCCGCAGGTTACCCCACCCCACCCACCCCCTACCCTACTCCGGTCACCGTTACCCCACCCCGACCCCCGTATTTTTCCCCCCAAACGGGACTGTTCCCTCATCCGAGAGACCCGTGTCTCCCCGCACCCAGCACCGCCCCCACAGCCCCGTCCTCCATCCCCTTCGCCCAACCCCTCACCCCTGAACCACCACTACGTGGTGGTCCTTCCTCCGTCCCCGCTGCCGTAACGGCTGCCTTGACGAGAAAATCAAGGATCCTTTCATGCATGTCACTGTAGAAGCTCGAAGTTGGTGCGCGCCAGTGTAAAGGTACCCCTTCTTACATTTTTTGAGTGATCAACATGTTTCTTCTACATTTGTTCGTTCACGTCGCGATATAGCCCCACTGTTGTGTTGTTTCTGTTCTACTGTCCTGACTTTTGTGTTGTTTCTGCATCCCCGTGTGTCATTCTTCTGCATCATTTTGAGTGTTGCTTTTAAATTAGATGTGCACCTCTCTCTCAAAGGTTGAGGTGCTTGAGTGCTTTGAGTTTAGTTCAAGTAATAACAAGTTAAATACTTTCTGAATAGGTGCTTGGTGTATACTATTTGCTTTAGTCCGAAGATATGTACATGCTTGTGTATGAGAGTATACATATGTAGCTTGTGTAAAACATGGATGATTTCCTTTTGAGTTTCATGCCATATACCCGCATATTTATTTTATGCAGACATGTGTCTGCTTTTTTTTTTGGTGCACACACGTGTCTGCTGCTATCATGAAGTTTACTTTCGAATCATATGCCAATTTTCATGGCTAAGTTAAATTAGAATCATAAGTTACATAGTGATTGATTAAGTTTTAATGGGCACTTAGAGGTTTCAGCACTTCAAAGTATAAGGAAAGGCCTCAAAAGTTTAAGAAATGAATTTTTTAGGTCAAGATTAACGTGTCTTCTATTTTGGAGAAATTTCAGATTTGGTTACTCGAGCTAGATTCAGTTTAGTATAATTTGACATTTGAAGTTTAAGGTAACATACTTGGTTCAATTTGACCTTTGAAGTTTAAGGTAACATACTTGGTTCTGTTGTTTCTGTTGAGACTTGAGACCAACAATATTGATGCAATGAGAGGGAAGTGGTAGTCTTTGGAATTACTCGGTCAAAGGTTTAGTTTGTTGCATGAATATTTCCGGTAATTCCTTCTTCTTCACAAGAGTGTATCTTCCCATGGTCTTTGTGGATTTATGAGTAACAAGCTCTAGTGAAAAAGGAGTCCCTTTAAGCTATGTTGATTTGATGAAGGATATGTTTGAACGAGCTACTACTAACGTGAGAACAATAAAATGGTCTTCACCAAGGCTTTGATTTTAGAAGCTTATGGTTATGCCTTGGTAATGGAGAAACTCTCTAATCGTATTTAGGATGACGTTCGTCGTTTTATTTTATTTGCGGATGATCTAATTTACTTTGATGAGGCTAGAGTAGGAGTGAGTTAAGTTAAAGTTATGGGGAGTACTTTAAAATTCAAAGGTTTTGGATTAAGCAGGAGATGAGATTCAATTTTAGTAAAACTAGGAGGCACTCGGGAAGATATTAAAATGGATGGGCACAAGGAGGGAGATATTAACGAGGAGGATGCGCACAAGGAGGGAGAGGTTGACGAGCTTGTTGCCAGCAGGATTTAGAGCAGTCCGTTAAAGTAGAGATTGGCTTTTGGGTGCTTTGTGATTTTGTTATTTTTCTCAAACTGCAAGCAAAGCTTTATAGGACGGTAGTCCGGCTAGTGACGTTGTAAGAAGAGGTTGATTTGTGACAAGTTTATTAGGAAAAACGATTTAGAGGTATAAGTTGTGTGAAAGTACTTGATTGCTAAGGATTTGTAAGAAAACATGTGGCCCGTACCAGTCCTATGCTTTGATTAAGGGAAATGAAAGCAAAGGATTCATTTAGCCGAACTAACGATGTGGGACGAAGGCCTAGATGACGATGATGACTCGAAAACACTGTCCACGAGTTCAATGCAATCTCATACTTCTCTCTATACCTTGCTGTTGTTTTTTACGTCAACCTAATGTACACTAATTGAAATGACAAATGAATGAGTGCAATCTAATGAGTGCAATTACATGAAAAAGAAGAGGTATAGGCTTAAACGAAAAAACCCACCGTGAGCTTGAAGTATTCAATTCGGTAGAATAAGATATCGCACACGTATGACAAAAGAAAAAGAAGATACGCAATTAAAAAAAGATTATTTTGCCATTGCAAATGATTTTACATGCACATGCTTTTGTTCGAACTGCCATCATGAGCTATGATATGTCATGCTTGACGATGAATGTTGAATGCCAGTCTTTTGCTTGCAGCAAGATGTGTCCCTTATGCAGGCAATTATAAGGGCCATTCATTTAGAGGTCAACCAAGTTGGTTTTGGCGTCATTATGCATATCTCACTTGTCAATTATAAGGGCCCCAGAGGAAGAGTTAACGTTTAGACCTGATCTCAGCCAGTGGTAGACCTGAAAGATTCATGCAACAAACTAAACCTTGTTGCATGAATCTTTCCAGTAATTCCTTCTGCTTCCCAATATGTTTAAGCTAGCATCAATTAAGGAGCATTTTATGGGACATTAGGATTGAATGCTAATTTGGAAAACTTGGTTTTAGTGATACATCCCGCAAAAGATAAAAGTGGTATTAGAATATTCTACACACTGATTTGTGACTACACATGACAAGCATGCATTCTAATCTACTCTGCGTATTATTTACACAATTTGCAATCTAATTATGTGATTTTTTGTTTAATTACTCCTATTTATACTATCACAAAACGAATGTTCGTTAGTCAGTTATATGAAATCTTTAGCATCAAGCATATATGAGATAAATAAAGAAAATGTCTTGAAATAGTCATGCCTTGATGTATGCATCGTTCAGTTAGGCAATAGAGACCGAAGCAACCCTAACATTTCTAAGCTCGAGAATATAAGCCGATGTAGGAAACATCAATGGTTAATAATTAACGGCCTAAAGTTTTACCAAGTATGTTAACATGTTAATCTATATGAGCAGATTTTAAATATGGTCGAGTGCATGTAAGTTGTTTTTAATGCGACATTAGTGCTGTTAAGGCATTCTGAGACGTGTTTATGATGTCAAGTGTCTTCTGAAGTTGGTTAATATTGAGAAAATTAGGAAATGATGGGTTTTGGGGTAAATGTTTTATAAAATGTGGGTTTGTTTTGAAAACTTAAGAAAAGATGGGTCTACTTTTTATAATTTATGAACAAGGGTAGAGGTTAAGAAAATATGGGTTTTTTCAACTCCTTTAACTTGCTCTACCCGAAGTACCCTCCCCCATCTTCCCCTCCAAATCACATTTGACAATCTGCAATACATACATGCCCCACAGCCCTTTCCCCTCCCACCCCTATCCTTCCCACCCCCACCCCATTCGCCACCCTACCCTACCCCCACCCACCCATCCACCAAGTCCCATGTTAGATTTACATTACTGTATGGGGCTACTTGGTGGGTCAAATGGCTTCTACCACAATCAGAGCCTTCAAATAATACTTAGCTACCTTCCCTACATCTATCTTGAGGATTATAGGAATAAAACACTTTTCTGCTTCAAAATAAATAATCCATACCCAATTCCGGCTTTGCACATGTTCATGATGCTCATAAAAAGAATTTACTACCAAGCAGATGCAAGTGTATTTAAATGCAACTTCTTGTTGCCCATTTACTCATATCAATCGCAAAAAACCTAACTATAAATGCTTAATACAAAACAGAGAAACAATATAACATCCAACTCGTTGCCGTCTAATAAGTATCAAATCTGAAAGTAAACAGAACAAAAACATGATAGGAAGAAGAATAGCCACAGAAATCAAGGTCCATACAACAACATTAGTTTGTTGTCCAGTAGACTAAATGGGAGCGGAAGGGCTGTAATGGTGGTTTTTAGCACTCAGTATTGAGCTTTAAGCCATCCCCTGATTACGGATTCAGAGTATTCAGCTTTGCTTGGACATTGCTAGCTGCATCATAAACCACTCTAGCACCATATTTGTTCAACCAAGGGCCAACATGGTTTTTGACCAATCAAGTAGCCTTTTTTCTATTTGCTTATGTTGCTTTTGTAGCCAAAAAGAACATGGCATCACTTAGATGACATGATATGCATGGCTGATTTTGAGCAAGTTATTGAACAAGAAACAATGCTAGTTCAGGCCCTTAGACACTTGATGACATTTAGTGTATCTTGCTTACGGTAGCTAAAAAATTATTATTAATCGTGTGCTATGATTAAGTTGTTTCGTTTCTTGACATCTTTCTTACTTTGTAACATATGTTAATCCTGATAATGATGAGGATGATTTTAAGCACTTATGAAGGGAACTTGACTAAGAGAAGTGATCAGGCTGCAATGCCTATGTTCTGTTTAGATTTCCAAGTGGTGCTTGTGAGGTTGGTTGTTTGATGAGGAAAATAACCATTATCCTGTTGCACCTAGAGACCGACAGTATTCAAGAACAAATGGAGATATGAATGGCTCAAGCTTGACACAAGTCTTTTTTTGCAAGAATGCAAGTATAGATATGCAAAGATGGTTGTGAGTTTATGCAGCTATTCAAGTCGTTTCTAATCTTGCAACTAATAAAATCGAAACTTTGCCTAAGGGAAGAGCTTATATCATAGCACAATTTGATGTAGATATGCCTGGTAAAAACATGGTGCCATTTTGCAGTGACGAAAACAGTACTTCCTGCCGCATCCTATACACGTGGTGCCATTATGGTGTAGCATGAATTTTAGTACCATTGACAGTGACGCTAGCCCACTTTGCATAGGACAAGCTTTAAGACCTCCAAAACCACGTCTTCATTCGCAAATAGGGCAAAGTATCTATTAAATTAGAAGCCCGAGAAGAAACGACTTGAATATTTGCAAAAAATGCCAAGCATCTTTGCATATCAGGACTTGCACTGTTGCAGAAATTGACTTGTGTCCAAGTAAACTTACCAACCCTATTAGTTTTTTTTTTTTGGTGTGTGTTTGTTGTCCTACGGGAGAGTCAAGCGTGCTCTAATATAAGCTATTCTCTTTGGCAAAGTTTCTATTCCATTGGTTGTATCGTGCGAAAATGTGTGATTCTATGGTCCCCTTTCCTTACATAGCTACGAAACGACCTTGCTTGGGTTTACATTTAGATAAGTACGACAAAGAAAAGGCATACTGAAACAACCTTACATTCGTATGATGCTTCTTTTGCTGTCAGGTAATGTGTAAAGACTGCAGAAAAGGAGATACAATTGGATCTCTGGAACAAGCTGGACTTCAAAGCATGCAGATTCTGATCTTCCTATTTTAGCCCAGGTGAGTTACAGATGAATCCAGGTTTTGTGCATGAGTACCATGAAGAGTTGCCCATGTATAATCAGAAAAATTAAAGGAACATAATCTTGAACTCAGGTAGTTCATCATGTCACTAATAGAGGTTACGTGGGGATGAAGGAAACACTACTCATTTGGGGTGACAAAGACAGTGTCTTCCCTCTGCCACTGGCATATCAGTTGCAGCGGTATAGTAATGTAAATCTACTGTGGGACTTGGGGGGTTGGTTGATGGGTGGGTAGGGGTAGGGTGGCACATGGGGTAGGAGTGGGAAGGATAGGGGTGGGAGGGTGAGGGGCTGTGGGGCATGTATGTATTGCAGATTGTCAAATGTGATTTCGAGGGGAAGATGGGGAGGGTACTTTGGGTAGAGCAATTTAAAGGAGCTGAAAAATCCCATATTTTCTTAACCTCTACCCTTGTTCATAAATTATTAAAAGTAGACCCATCTTGCATGCCGTAGAAGTGTACTTTGATTCATTTCCCGTTCTGTCAATATAAGCTTATTTGGCAACTCATACGATACAGAGATTTTGAGTACAAATCCTCGCATGTGACGGTCACTTGAAATTTGCCCTCTTTCATAAACCTTCGCATCGTCACGGCCATGATAGCATAACTCCAGATTTAGGTGGTTGAGAGACACTAAGGGAAGATTTCATCTTTGCCAGGGACATGATATATATATATATATATATATATATATATATATATATATATATATTCTTGAGCCAGCCGATCTTCCATTCGATACATTGGTGGACCTGTTTGGTTGGCCATAATCCTTTTTCGTGTGTAGTCAGTATTGCTATTGACTTGCCCAATACACCTGTTATGTGGTTTGATCATCCAGTGTCGTTGTTCATATCATGTAGTCAGAATTATCCCTCTGTTTGCTCCTCTAACAAAACTGGTATAGACCTACCTATTCACGGGAATATGGGGAAACCAACATCTTCTTGAGTTTCCATAAATACAATCTCTTTCCATCGAATTATCTTAATATTTGTCTTTTCGATAAATTGGTCTTCGACATTTGATATATATGCTCCCCATACGAGCTTCACTTCGGTGGTTATAAGTGTTGGAAACGTCGGGGCTACCAACACGGTATTACCTTCATCGATCATCAGTTTCGGCAATCGTCCATCTTTAGTATAGCCGAACTATATTAGTTTACATTCCATGATCATTCGGACTCCTTACTTTGTATATTTTACCGTTATATGTACTACGTGTATAAAATCATTGCAATTTTGCAATATGGATATGCATGATCATGCCAGTCGCGTTGTATAATGTAATGCATAGTTTTTTGATAATTTGATATATGCAGATGCTAAATGGGTAGCGTGAAGGAGTTATACTGCTACTGCCACTGGGGGGTGTTCGACGCAATGTTGCTAGTCGAATTGTCGTAGAGGGAGGAAACAGCCAGCTGCTATATGTGGATGAAACAACATTGTACGATCAATTTATAGCCGAGGCCTATGATGCGTGCTCTATTGATTCACGCAACAAGTCATTTGTGTTTTGCACAAATGAAGAGACGGGGCAGATGGTGTCGTTGCAAAACCAGCGGTCTTTGTCTCTAATGTTGCGTTGACATTCAGGAGCCAAAATCCATGTTTTCATCGCCGATGGGATGTCGAATGGAGGACAATTAGCCGATGCAATGTACTGACTTTAATGCTGGTTATTTTTTTTCCTTTCCCTGGTATGGTTGAGGATGTTGCTAACACCTAAATTCATTTTTGTAGGGTGTCAAACCATTGCTCACATTCAGGGCCTCATGTCCACTATGAGGGTGAAGCAGCTCACCGTCAGGATCCTAGTCATATTGGCCCACTTCCCAACATGCTTGTCGTTAGTCCACTGAAGCACGTTTCAGCCTCACCGATACATGAAGTCTGCGGCAGCAACAGCGATGGGGATCCAAGTCCAGCCCCCTCCGGTCATGATCATGTGGTTAACGATGCTGCAATGGAACTATGTTCAGCCTACTTCGAACCTCCGTCTCTACCAATATATGATCTGCCCGAAAATCAGGTCATAGATGGTACGATTATTGCTTCACATGTTGATGACATCCATTTTCAGAAAGGAAGCATATTCTAGGATACTAGAGCATTTCGGCAGTGCCTGTACTTCCTTACGCTGAACAAGAAATTCAACTGCAGATGGAAGGACAACAACAAGGGTTACCTAAGGGTAATATGCAGCATTAAGGGATGTCCATGGTATCTAACTGCCGCGTGCGACGGTGAATCAACGTACGTTAGAGTAATAACGTATGTGGCGACTCACATGCACAACATGGGTGACGATGCTAGTTACGTCCCCGTTGTGAAGGCAAAGTATCTTGGGGAGAAGTTTAAAAGGAAGATCGTTAAGAGCCCAGATTTCAGCCCTAACAAGATTCGAACCATCTTCCATGAAGATCACAAGGTTCGTACGTCTTACAATCAGGCTTGGAGCATGAAAGAGTGGGCTAAGGCTAGCTTTGAGGGCGGTGTTCCAGCCCAAGGTTATGCATACGTTCCATGGTTATGTGAACGCCTGACTGCTACAATTCCTGGGACACGTGCAACGTACCGGACAGCAACTGAAGACAATCACCGGTTCAATCAATTGTTCGTAGCTTATGGTACGTCCATAGCCGGTTTCCATGCTGCATGCAAGCCGTTGATTTTCATGGACTCCTGCTTTCTGAAGAACTTCTATAAGGGTTGCGTTTTCTCTGCTTGTGCTTTGGACTCGAACAATGGGTTGTATCCGTTGGCATATTCCATAGCATCCGCCGAGAACGATGTTGATTAGTATTGGTTTCTGAGTGAGCTGCGAGAGGTGCTGGACAAGGAAACCGAATTTGTGTTTATGACGGACATGAACAAGAGTCTAGTCGACGGCATCGCCAAGCTGTTTGGGCCTGCTTGCAATTCCCATTGTCTTCGTCACCTAAAGGAAAACTTCCGCAAATACATGGTGAAGAATAACGGATGGAAAACTAAGAAATGCAATACGGCATTGGAACTGTTGGATAGACTTGCGAGAGCCCGTGATCATAGGCAATTTATGCACCATTACGGTGAGATGTGCAAGCTGGACAATAACTTCTTCCCTTGGCTCGAACAAAACAAGCCACAGCATTGGGCTAATGCTTATTTTCCTTTTAGAAGGTGGGATTGGTTATCCTCAAATCCAACCGAATCGTATAATGCATGGCTTGGTAAGCATCACCTCCGAGAATTAAATATCCATCGTTTCATCAAAGAGCATGTGGTAACTCTTACATCTTTCTTAGCTGCCAAAAGCGAGAGCATTTCAAAGTGGCGTGCACCTGTTGGTCCCCGAATTGAAGAAAAGATTGAAAAATCTAAGAGCAGAGCTCTTTCCCTTATCAGCAGGTGTATGTTCAACCAAACCTTCACGGTCTCGGACAGCCATAATAACAACTATGGTGTGGATTTGTCACAGGGATCTTGTAGTTGTCAAGAAATGGAGTATACAGGGATTCCTTGTCCACATGCCATGGAAGTCCTTCCCAAGTCCGGGATGAGCGTTTATGACCTTGTCGACCCCGTCTTCCTGGTTGACCAGCAAAAGCTTTTGTTCGAGCATCAAATTCCTCCTGTTCTGACCTTCGATGAGCCGACATTTGACCAAATCTAGTTGGACATCGAGGAGGATGCTGGAATAGGCAATCCCAGAGGCCTCTTCCTCATGCAGCCACCAAGAACCAAGCGGCCTACAGGTCGCACATGCACTACTCGGATAGAGTCTCAATTTCAGGGCAAGAGGATTTCCCGTTGCTCGCGTTGCAATCAATCTAGTCACAATCGTTCGAGTTGCAAGAGTGCAATAAATGAAGCGGGCACCAGCTATATCACAAACAACCATGAAGTCTAACTCAGGTAATTGCCTTTTCATTTTGATCTTATCTGATGTCTAGCTATAGTTTTATCCTCTAGTCTTCCATTATGATGCGTTGAATTGATACATTGGCTCAAACACGCCCCGTCCTTTGAAGCATTTCATTTAATCGTTATGCGCAACTCTGGGGAATGCACATTAAATCTCATTTTGAATACAGTCCTGAATTATGTTTAATTAAGCCTTATGTTTAATTAAGCCTACTCTGTCACTTCAACTTGTTCATGTCTTGTCCTGTTTACATAGTCACGTAAGCATGTCAATATATTTTGAAACAGGTAAAATCAGAAGTGCAATGGTGTTATGCTTTAGCACGTGAATGCCCCATCGTTCAGGGGCTCTCACAAATGTAACATTGGCCTGTTAGCCCTCCGGAAGGACAGTCATTGAGTCCCCAACTGCCCTGTTGGGGCTGTCAACCCAGGTGCCTAATTAGCGCCAAAGATGGCAGCACCCGTGTGCTATAGCCCCCTCTCAATAGATAAGAGCCCACAGTTCATATGTAGTTCGACACTTAACCGCCTGGGCCGGGCGGACTATGGAAGGCACCAATTACTAATATTTAGAAGGATCGTTAAAATGCTACCCATGCGTAGAACAAGAGACGAATATGTTGGAATGTACACAGTTGAAATTCATAAGCTGTATGCAATCGCTGTAACTTGATTCATATGTTATTATTATTATTATGTGCACCATGTCTACCTTTACGCTAGAGTTGTCGTGCATCTTTACGATTATTTATAGAATTGCTTTATGTAATTGATATTAAATTCTTCCAAAGTGCTTGTTGGGTACGAAAAGGATAGTCCTTTTTCAATATTGTTGCGAGGTGTCTTGAATGAGGTAAACTGTCATTGGCACCAGTTGGTGAGTTACATAGCCTTGAATGAATATGTCCTTGGTATTTTGCAAATACCATGGACTTTATAAGAGTATATGCTTAGGATGTGGTGCAAGAACGGATGCCCACGATAGGGGTCGGGATGGTAATTAATTGTTCAAGCACGTGACATGGTATCTGATAAGACACCCGGAAAAGAGTAGTGGACCTTATACGTATGATGCTGGACGGCAGGGGTGTGCTTTGAATCATTTATTTGAAGTAAACCAAATATTGCAAATCTGTCATTATGGGCAGGGGTTTTGGTTGGGCTTTATGAATTGGAAGACCTGAGATTGAATTTTTGGTTATATTGAAGAGATTAGGGACAAGCATATTGGGGTATGCAATATTAACGTGGTCAACCGTATATTTGACCATTGAGCCACCCTTTGGGCACTAGTATGTGTCTTTTTCTCGTTCTGCTTTGTTTTTCAAGTCCTTTTTGTTTTCGTTGTATGTGACGTTGGCTATTTTCAGTTTTTACTCTCTTTACTGTGGACGAATAATGACTCTGAAATTTGACACCATTTTCCTAATTCAAGCTTCCACTCTTGATAGGTTGTGGGCATGGATTGTAAATATTGATGTAAATCTGGAAAACTTTTTGAAGCTGGCCTAATTTTATTATGGGCCACACTGAAGGTGTACAAAGGAGGTCTTCAACCGATCGAGAAGCATGGCAACAATGGCAAGCTGATCCATAACGAAAGGCTCAAGTGCATATGACTATATGGTAGAGTAGTTGGTGTTGCCCTGGATCTTGTTCCGGCTTTTGCAGACTTGCTTTGGTGTACATATTGCACCAGTTTTGCTATTTTGTAACTTATTCAATATGTTTGTGAAATTATGGTAATTGCCCCGTCAAGCTGTGCATTTGGTGCCCAAGCCCCCGTCTTCTTACAAGATGCAATCCTCTACTTCATGGGGTAGAGATTTGGACATGTTTCAGTGATATTTTTTGTAAGAAAACTGTCGTACGATACTATCAAGCGATGTGTATATATCATATTGTATGGCAAAGATTCTCCCCCAGCAAATAGAAGCTATACGCTGCCTCTGCTCAGCATTTCGAAAATGTCCTACACAATTTTCAACCAACAACAAATTACATACTTCAGGGCTGTGCAACTAACGTATGGAGGAATTTCATTGGGTGAAAAGGAAGAAAACCTTACGCATTGTCGGGGCTGATCAAAACGGATAGGCAAACCGATCCACCATGTCCAGCATGAACCGTTATAACACAAAATGATGCAGAAGAATGACACAAGGTTTGCAAATGCATCCTAGCAAATTATATCACCAACATTACAACTATTAGTCAGAAAAGACAATGTACACCATGCACACCCCTTTATCAACTAACCTGCCTTTAGGGTTTGTTAATCAGCTCAGTCTGGGCGAGAAGTCGCGACCTCTCAGTGTTACGCTCATGGAGTAATAAGCCGATGACTGTCTCCCTACGAAGCATCTCAACCGCACCCTGACAGACAAATAAAATAAAGGATTAAAAAGTGTGTCCAGCGTTAGGCTAAAATTGACTATACAATTGTACTTGGTGGGTATATACCCGCTGGAATTATACTCACCGGATCCATAACGAAATCCATTTTACCATACCAATGCTCCAAATATTTTATCAAGTACATACCACAGTGACACCTACAGAAAAGAAAAAAAAACGGGTTAAAGACGTGAGGTTATTAGTAACGACATAGATACACAGTCTCCACTAAACTGGGGAATGCTATAAAAATGCTTATGCGAAAAAAGTTTCCACATGACGGTTCTACTCCATTGCAGATTGTATGACGTACCACGTATGGGTGCAATTTTAGATAACATGTTGTATCCAAGCCAAACTGGGCAAAGTTCGTAAATCATACCGTATAATAACGTACACTAGATGCTGGCATGGAAGTGACATCAGCCTTGCATGAAGTAGGTTGGAAAGATGTGTGTGTGGCAAAAAAAGAAGGGGGGCTTGGCTTAAGAATCTTCCATGAATGGAAATCCAGCTTCCGTGGGATACTAACACTTTCAACCTCGCCGCCAAGAAATATACTATCTACCCCACACCGTAATACAAGTTGGACCTTATTCCCAACTCAGGCAGACCAGAGGTCAAATAGAACTGCTCAATTAGAAACACAAAGGCTCTGATTTGTAGGGAAAGAAATGGTTATGGTTTCAGCCAAGACGTTGCTCTAATGGGCCCGGTGGTTACTTAATATGGAACAAGGCCGGTATATGATGCTGCCAGTGTCTTGACCCTGAAGGTGTCAAAGACTCTTATATCTGGTACGTTGAATACAACTGTAAGGCTGACGTTTTCACCCTAATTCCCATCGCTCGTAGCAACTTCTGATGCCTATACATAATAACATTGTTAACACTGGAGAATAGTCATCAGAAGGCCTATGAGTGATGACAATGAGGATGAAAACTTCAGCCTTACTGCATCACAGAGCTAAGGTCCGGGATTTTTTACCCCAACTGTTGACTGGGTTCACTGACCGGTTGTGGCACGGAGGAAGATAATACGGTTTCCTGGGGCACAGCCCAGAATGTGGCTTCATATTATGGCTGCTGTCAAAAATAAAAAAAAGGACCAGAGACCCCAACTGCACTTGGAGAATAGTAGATGATGATCACTGGGAATAACCTATAGCAGTGGTGCACATACGAAGCCCATGATACACGATAGGCTTTATTTGCATCAGCGTAGTTGTAAACTAATATGGATGTATGTTGATTTTTCAGTTTATTCACTGGCAATAAAGGACCTTCTACGAAATTTATAAAAACATATATGGGCCGGACTAAGTAAATAACTCTTACGCAGCGGTATCCCGTGGAATACTGGTAGGGACGAAAGCAAAAGATGCCGATGTCAAAGAGGCCCTGCTTACATCTGCCACAATAAGGGATATTACCCTACCCTGCATGTTTTTGCAATATCGAAATTTAAATTTGTTAGCTATTGATGAAGGAACGGATCGGTGTGCAAATGGCACCAGCAGCAAACCAAGGAGGGTTACCATTAGCTTAACGGCATGTCTCATTCCGGGAAGTAGAGTTGTACTTGATGGATCCAAGTACTCCATGCCACACGTGAGGAGATTGAAGGAAAAAGCCACCCAGTGATTACTTTTCCACAGCATAGGCATTATGAGCTGAAACATCCATACGAAGAACAGTTAAGTCCATGTGAATATATCATGAGCGTGCACAGAAAATGAGCCTCCTAAGCCCTTCCCAAGATCATTTAAATAGGAGAGGTTCTAAGAAATATATTCAATTACCATCTGGCAGGAGTTGAGGTTCCTCTTAATCCGGTTCGACAGATAATAGTTCTGAAAGTTTTTCCAAATTTTGTCATCGGTCCGAGAGGTTCAGAGGTAAGATATGACGCTAGGCTACAAGGGGCAAAGTGCATCGTGTTAATACAAAACGTATTCTGCCTCCAGCAAAAACTATTCAGGTCATAGTCCAGTCGTCATTAGGTATACTTCCATGAAACTGGTGAGAATGAAAGAGCGCCAAATGTAGAGGTGCGTACCGCAAAGAAAGTCGGAAAGATGTATCGCTCTAACGGGCCATTGCTCTTGGCGTTTATCACCCTGATAACCATGTCGACAACCTGCATTGGTAGCCATAAAGTATAACACCGTGCAAATAACTAGCCATAATAACAAATTGTCATTTCATTTAAATAGTACTCACGGCTGCGCCAACCCAGTTATTGCCTTCCATGGTCGAGATATCAAACCTTGTTAAGTGGTAGTCGTACATACCTATCAGGACCTCCCTACGAAAGGCACAAACATATACGTGGGAAATCGATGAAAGGAGCCCATTAAAATTGAATTCATGGAAAAAGGGAATGCGTTATTTGGAATGTGCAGGATGAACAATGCGAATCTTCTGTGTGGAAACATTGTGAGTTAGGACAACGGGATTAAAAGCACAAAGGATAGGTGGTCAATGTCTTAAGAGGAGAATAACTAAATTTAATATTGTGAATTGGCTCGTACCCCGGATCATGCGAGGATGAAAAGGCATAGCCTAGCAAATCTGCCTTGACGGCTAAGCTACATGGCTCATCAATGGTTGGAAGATGAGTGTTACGCCCAATTGTTGCCGCGTGCACCACCGGGAGTTGAATGACATTCAATGGATGGAGAATCAACCTGGTAGCAATCTGGACTCTGTAGTGCTTGACCTCAGACTAACAACATGAGCATTATGTTAGAGGATCATGAAACTACTAATGAATTTACGTGCAATCGTGTATACTAAAACATTGCGAAAACTTAAATGCAAACAAGGTTTACACCCTTACCGGGAAGATCGCTACACTGAACTTGCCCCACCAATGCTCCATGAACTTCAATGTATACACTCCACAATCATCACTGAAATAGTTCATAACACACGTTGAGAATGAATGTCATTAAGAGGATGAAGTTAGGAGCAGAGTTGAGAGGAGATATGGTTACAGTAAGGGAAGATCGTACTCGTTTGTTTGTTTGGGGCACGGATGACTCTGGAAAGCATAAGGCTGAAAGTCAATGTCTCTACCAGCTTTATGCCTCAACATACAAGACTGGACGCGGGCCTAACCCATGCAAAGGTTAAACATATTATGATGGCTCTACTTCATATTATATCATTTCACAGTTGTAAGAAATGCCATGGCTGAGTACGTACCAGGTGCCTGCGGAAAACCTCAATCTCAGCCAAAACACTGCGTCCACCAGAGTCGAGGTAGTCGATGCACCCCCTGTTGATGTTGATGCAGAGCATGAACCAATGATACTCCAAGCAAACTGGCACGCAGAACTGAAAACGGAAGAAAAATTCAGCACCTAAGGTGTGTAATGAACAATACACCTAAAATGGTTGATATAAAGGCAATGTCAACTGAACTCAATATCCTGGTTTTTAACAGTTAGAGCCATCTACACGTGTATGCATGTGAACTTTGCAAGTGCACAAAGCCGATTTACAGATACAATACTGATATGGAAGAAGTCAATGCCCGAAGAGTATACCAACTGGACGTCCTCCAATTTAATCAGCGGGTTAGATTGTTCAAAGAAGCGGGAGAAGAAGTCGAATATCTCATCGTCGGACCTGAGGTCATCCATGAATTTCATAATCGAGGACTGCAGTTTATGTAGGAATACATTGCTCAGTTTCAAAACAATTAGACCAAAGATATGAGCAATACTCAAGTTGAAACAACGTAAATCACCGCAAAATCGGAGGCAAATGTGTAACGTAGCACAGAGCCTGAACGGTCGGCATTGACGACCTCCGACCACGCATCAACAACCTGAAACATAAGGCAGGGGCTACGGGCTGTCAACCTCGTTCGTATGCAAACGATGTTTGAACATTGATAACAACTTCGCTAAATGGGATATGCAATATTAATAACAACTATGCATGGCATCGTATATACATTGCTGGCTTGACAAGATGATTTTAAAACTTTCAGTTAGAGGATATCTGAACCTGTAGCTAATTAAAGCCAACTTCAATTTAGAGACCACTCAAATCATGACATATCATGTTTATAGAATAGCTCAGTAACTATAAGTTCACTACATTTATCACACAGAGTGAGCGGAAATGTTTCTGATTATCATGCTAGTTGGTTATTCGCGTTCTAAATGGCTAAGTAAACTGCTGGAAGAGATATGTAGCGATGTGGTACCTCGGATGAGACCCACTGCTTCCCCTGTAGCGTGAGAATTCGGTCCTTAGTCAAGAAGGATTGAGGCATCTTAACGACAACCGAACTGTCGATAAGAAATGAAAACAATAGGATAAGTAATAAGAACATCTATAAAGAAAATGACCCAAATACCCCAAAAGGCTTAAGCAGATTCATTACCTCGCATGGACTTCGGACTGGAAGACGTTCTTCACCGCTTCCTTTTCGAGCCTTGAGAGCGTCACCCTTTATTCACCGGCAAAATGAAGAAAGGGGCTCCTTGTCGTGTTAGAGGTCTTCACCCTTCTAATTGGAGCAGACCTCTTCTTTGGATGGGGATGGATGATTGACGCATCGGCCGCAACCCCTTTTGCAATGATACGGCTGCTTGTCCTCCTCGTTTTAAAGGACAGCTTTGCTAAGGGTACGAGCAGGTCGTCGGCCAGGGAAGAATCATCAATGATGTTGCCTATCGGAGTCGATGGTGAACAACGAGGGCTGGCACGTTCGAAGTGAGCAGCCGCAGGAGACATTTCAATTGTAGGAGGGGAGGAGAAGGATCGTAACCGCTTAGATACAGGTTCGTAATGGGTGCCGTCAATATTGGAAATGGTCGGCCTTTTTCCACTCTTACTACTTCCAGCAGTGGCACGACCTGAAGCAGTCCGAGCAGTCCGAATCGCGTGCTCGGATGGTGATGATAGTTGTTGATCTTGAGGTGCGGGGCGAACTTCAGGTGGTGTTGGCTCCGTAGACGATGCAGCGCCCTTCTTTGTGAGGAGGAACCTCTCAAGTTCTGGCAAGTGCGGCACAATCTCCGCAATCTTGCGTATCCACTGCAAATGACTCAAACGTAGTTAATACAAAAACATAATGATTTGAAGGTGAAAAAAAGATACCCAACAGAGGCAAATAACTTCAGCCCAGTGAGTTGCTAAGCTACGTACCGGAATAGTGAAGGAGGTGCTAGCAGGGGCGGGGGAGACATCCGTGTCATTTTCTCCACGATTCTCCATTTCAATGCGGCTAGCGATATGGCGTGGTGTCCAATGTGCCATAAAGGGACTTTCAACCTCTTCGTTGCCGAGGACGCCACATGGAGCTTTGTGGAAGTAAAAGAACTGCACCCGAAATGTCATTACGGATCAGATTCAATAATAAACATAGCTCGACAAACGAATGTACATATAGTTAGTCTTGCGTACCATCAACAACACAACGCAGCCGTCGATACCGGTTTTGGTCCTGCCTTGCTTGAAATTGGTCACACCTCGGACCAACTTATCAAGGACAAGCTGCGACCAATTGTATTGGGCGGACGTTGATGCGACAGATATGGTAGGAAACAAGTCGATGGATGGCCTGCTCCTCGTGGGACAAAGAAATGTACTCAGCAAAAATAGCAGGAAAGCCTGGCAAAATTCATCATTCACTACTTGTACACTAGTGAGGTACGAGGCCAAGGCCGTTAAACTCATCTGAGAAAAACGATCTCGAATGGGATGCAAGACGTCATCGTCAATGGATGTTGGAACTCGTTTGCCCTTGTATGGAATTCCTAATACAAGTCCAACATCACTGGCATTTATCCGGACGGTTTCGGTCTTGCCTACGCGCATCTTGCGCGTGTACGGGTCAAATCTGTCAACAAGGCCAAGTAAGAAACTCCTTGGCAATGTTGAGCAGTGCATGTTGAAGAATGACTGAAAACCCATTGCCTCAATTGCGGAGGATTTGGCGGCATTTTCTTTTAGCCCCTCCATCAAAGCAGCAAGCATCCTAGGGCTACACCGGCTCTCGAAGCTTGCCTGTAATAAGTTAAAAATGCTATTAGTAAGGGCATGTGCAGTACATTTCCATATAAAAGCTTGTAAAACAACACCGAACATTGTACAATGCACGATAATGCAGGTTCCAAAGTGTGATTGCTGAATGTATAGAGAAGTCATTGTGCGTATGCAGCTCTCTACTTGACTGTCTGTGGAGAGCTTGTACAGCTTGGCAGCTTTGTGCATGTTCTGGAGTTCATGAGGTACCTAGGACATTAACCCCCCGCGTTTTCCATATAGTTAGAGGGATGCATGAGACTAAAAGAGTTGCCCAGGGATTTTGGAGACCTAATCAGCCTCAGATGCTTGGGTCTAACGACACAAGACATATTTCTGTCACTGAATGTTTTTGGAAGGTTGACATGTCTACGAACTTTAGATATTCAATGTTGCCATAATCTAGAATGTCTATTTCAGACTAAGGGGAACAAGACTCGAGGCATCCCGCGTGGCCTCCGCAAACTGACCATTGTGAGTTGTTACAATCTAGGCTCATTACCGGGTTTGCCATACCTAACCAGGTTAGAGTGCCTCGTAATTATTGGATATGACAAGCTCGACTTGAGTATGGATGAAGAAAGTATACATGAGCACGGTGGTGGTCTAACGATCCTCCAACTACTTAAAATTTATCATATTATAAATTTACTTACGTTTCCGCAGTGGCTGGTTCCAAGTGCTGCCAACACGCTGAAGTGCCTTGACCTTCACTCTTGTGAAAACTTGACAACATTGTCGGAAGATCTCAACGCTCTACAAGAACTAGAAATCATCTCATGTCCAAAGTTGATGTCTATGCCAGGAGGCCTCCACGCGCTTCAAAGAATTTTCATAGCATTTTGCCCTCAATTGATAGAAAGATGCCAAAGGGAGACTGGTGAAGGTTGGCACAAGATTGCTCATGTCCCCGACATTTGTTTCTGATGGAATCAATATCTAGAATTTGATTTGCAACTTCTTAGGTACGCTGCTCTAATTTTTATCCACATTCTGATAAGCCAGGGAAGATTTATAGCCCGAAGCTATAAGCTATAAATATTTATTGAGAAGAGTTATGACCTAAAAAACTACAGCAGCTTACCAAAACTAAAATTAACTGTAAATCTTGGCTATTTAAAAGGATTGCATTACTAGCTATATACAGATCTTGGCTCTGCCATGTCTCCATTATACATCCTTCTTAGGCATGCCGCGTGCTTTGTATGATCTAGGTTACCTCCAAAAATCGTACATGTTTCTTGCGAACAAACCAGATTTCTAACATTGAGCTTATTTTCTTCTTTGTTTTCTCTGTGGTGCGTTGATAAGATAGAGAACTGCACTCGAGGCATGTACTTCTGCTTATCCACTGAAGTGTAGGTACAGTCAACAATCTCATGCAGCTTAGGAATGGCATGGATACAACACTTTCCGGATACTTTATGTATCACCATGAAGGCACGAGTATAATACCACAACACAACTATGAGGCCTGTAAAACTTGAAATTCATCATGAAGTGACTAGTCCATCGAACATGAATTCACGGTTGCTCAAGGTTCAAGACAACACCATAGGTGTGATCACTGACCAAGGTTTTAGAGAACACCCGAGGTACGATCGCTGACCGAAATGGCAGGCCTGTTTCATGGTGTTTTCGCTTTTCTGGTCTGCAAGAAATGTGAATGTTTAAACATGCACCATATACATGGATGTCTATGTAGAATGGTAGATTGTTTGATTAGAGTGTGAAGTACCTTAACGTTGATAATAACAGTTGCTTTGATGCTTTCACAGTGTACTTTCATTTATTGGAACCTTATTTTATCTTTATATTAGTTCATAAGACTTTATCATTATTGATCCCTTAAGTCCATAGAAAAGTAAGAAGCTAGAAAATCATTCTTGTTGCTAAATGTCAGCGATACCAGAAGAAAATGCACAAACTTGGTATACGATCGCCACCTTATTGTGCCACCAGAGCCTTAGTGACATAGTTCTATTACAGTTGGTGAGCTATGGTGGGGCTGTTGGGCCCCCAATTACTGCAACTGTTTTTCCCTAGTCATGTTATGATGATCATGCCGGAATAAATTCGGCAATGGTTGTTTTGTGCTTCAACTTACTTCTTTTAGGGCTAAACTCAAATATAGGTGGATTTGCTTCCTGTCACCAAATTAGAGAGGTCAATCGTCAATTCTGACCTTTTCTTCAACAGGTACATCCCCAGATAGCTAATAGCCTGCATGCATGTCCCATAAAATCCCCAGCTAATGATAACAATGAACCTCACAGTATACTCTAAAGCTTTCAAATGGTCAGTTATCTAAGCCACCATGGCCAAAGCCAAACTGGCCATAATAAAGCTCAGGTTGCCGTGATCGTGGTGGCAATTCCAGCGCAAGGTCATCTAAACCAACCTCTCCACCTATCCCACCTCATCTCCTCCTATGATATACCAGTTCGATACGTAAGCACCACCATCCACAGCCACCAAGTCAAGCTTCGTGTCCACGGTTTGGACCCACTTTCCATCCCCAATGTCCATTTCCATGAATTATCAATCCCTTCTTACCTCTCTCCTCCACCAAACCCCAATGCCTCTATCAAGTTCCCTTCACACCTTCATCTATTATTCGAGGCAACGTCCCACCTCCGTGAGCCGGTTGCCAAACTACTATTGTTATTCACAACTATCTATTGGCTTCGGTCATTGAAGACATCGTCTCGATACCAAATGCAGAGGCCTACACGTTTCAGAATGTATCCGTATTCCAGATCTTTTGGTACTTATGGGAGGCAATGGGAAGACCCTTCCCTGTCGAGTCTGAAATACTAAAAGAACTTCCCTCCTTCCAAGGGTTGTTGCTCTCTAGAGATCACTGAATTAGCATTCAAAGAACCTCATTACCAAAAAATTCAACAACAGTTGCATTTTACAACACATGCAGGACTTCTAAGCACTTATCTTATGCAGGAAGGCTACGTCAGTGTTACTCAGCATGCAAGTATACTGGTGTAGCATTTTTATCCTCCCAAAGAAGATAATAAGAAGTGTAGAAATGGAAATAGGCCCTTTAGAAATTTTAATTTTTGGATGCAACATGCTATCTTCAAAGAAACTGTGGAAAAGATATGAAAAGGTACATATACTGGGGATGCTTGCCACCAACTATATAATAAGCTCAAGAAGCTTAAACCCCAGTTGAAGAAACTGAACAAGGCACACTTGAACAACATTTCTCAAGAAGTGACAGATAAGCTCCAAGAACTACAACAAGTTCAAGAAGGTATATACTTGAGGCATGATAGTACTTTACTACCACTGGAAAAGGACTTGCAGGATCAATATACTCAACTGCCACAGCCTGAAGAGGCTTTTTACCAAGAAAAGGCAAGAGTCAAAAACCTATGCCAGCTCATCAGTGGAGTCTGCCTGAAGCCAGATCAGTGGCTTTGCGGGAAGCAAATCACATAATCAACTCTATGCCAGCTCCTCAAAGTGGGGATAGAGATGGAATATATTGGGACCTCCAACCAAATGGCAAAGTCACTAGCAAATCTACCTGGAACAATCTCAGAAACAAGGGTAATAGAGTGAAATAGTGGAAGGTCATTTGGTTTTCTGGTAATATACCTATAGGTGCTATGACACTGTGGTTGCTCTGCAACAGATGGCTTGAGAACCAAAGACAAATTGCACAAATGGAATATGCTGCAGGATGCTACATGTGAATTATGCAATTCTCAACAGGAGACAAGAGCTCTTCTTTTTATTCAGTGCTCATTTGCTAGAGAGATGTGGAATACAATCCTTCGTAAACTCGGATTGATGGTGCCTTTACACAAGTGGGATCAATTCTTGGAATATGCAGCTAAACATACAAGGAGCAAAGCGTTAAGGCAAGATTGGGCAAGCTAGCTGTATCTGCCATCATCTATGGAATATGGCATGAAAGGAATGCAAAGATTTTTGAGCATATGCAAGCAAGCCATGAAGGCTGCAGAAAGGTGATCCAAAACTAGATAACATGGAGAGCTAGTAGCTGGACTAATATTCAAAATATGGATGGCAGCAGGAGGTTGGGTATAGAATGGGGGCTACCTGGCAAAAATTTTCACCACTGAAATGAAGTTCAGCAGATGGGGAGATCTGTGGTACAATAATGGAGGATGTTTGAAGGCATTTGATATAACAGATAAGAAGGAACTGAGATATGTACAGTACAAGCCATATTATTTTTGAATGAATACAAAGAAATTTGACCAAAAAAAAGAAATTGTTGTCAATCTAGCTTTAGGAAAATCTTTTGTGAAGCAGGGGGGTACTCTATTGGACAAATAGGATACTTTGCTTGATTGGTATCAGGGAGATATATAGTACCCCATGGGAGTTTAGAGTATCAGGGAGATATATAGTACCCCATGGGAGTTTAGAGAGTATTACGATGCGTGCAAAAATCACACTATTTGCCGGTTTCTAGAATTTTTAGGATTTTTCAAACCCGTTCGAGGTTGCGATTTTCTTTTCTCGGGGGTACGGTCTAAATGTCCAACCCCCCCCCCCCCCCACACACACACACACGTTATGAGTTTGTTTATCATTAAATCACAGGCTAAGCTTATTTAACAATAAAAAAGAAATCCCTACATATTATGAGCCAACCTTGGGATTAGTAGTCCTATGACTTTTCCACAAAACCATTCATGCATAACAATAAATTGGTATGAAACGAACACTTGCCTTATTTGTTTTGCATTTCTCTTTGCCTTTCTTCGGAGCTGCGTTGTACTCCTCCATGTCTTTGTTGGCTTGGAGGACATACGGTAATTTCTCATCCTCGCTTAGCTCTTTCCACATTCGCGAGGTAAGCTGTGAAACCTAAAATAAAGACATATTTTAGATTGACAATAGAGCGGTTACCAAATAAGTGAGCTGGGAAATGCTGAAATAGTTTCAATTACCTCTCTCATCGTCATGTATTGGGTAGCGTGGGACTGCTGCAGTCCTTGCTTTATTTCGGTGCTGAAGACAATATTTCAAAAACAAAGGTCAGACACTCATCATAATTACATGTCTTCCATATACACTACCTTATAAACTTTATCAAGAACTTACAAATATCTCATGAACGCATTCACAGGCCTCTTCCTTGTACAAGATGCCTCGCCTCGCTCCATGTTTGAGCTCATTGCTGAAACAAATGGCAATTGTAAATACAAGTACATACTTCACGAGCTAATATCGTACCTAGATGCAGGGGCAGAGCCATTAACCTTACACAATGTGGACACCCAGTAGATGCAAAAATTACACTGCAACAGCTAAACTATAGTTAATATGTAATTACTTCTTAGATCAACCATGTAGCTAATGCATTAGAAGCACTGGAACCTAAGCAAATACGTCAAACACAAACACTACGATGTAAACCCATTAGAGTTAGCATAGACATTCATTCCCGTGCTCCATAGTTTGGGACCAGACTTGACGTTTTATTTTGTGACAAGTACACCTCAAGCCACGTCACCATAAGCAAAACGTAAGGGCTAAATTAAAATGTACGGCGCAAAGCTGAGGATAAATGGTGGGAGCGTGACTAGGATTGAAGAACTCGGCAACTAAAGTCACAGCTTGAGACGGAATGTCACACATCATCAAGCCATCAACTAAATAAAAGTTTCATCGAAGAACTTTAGTACAAAACCAAGGCTGCAAAATCTTCCAAATGCCTACTAAAAAGCTACTAAAAGCCAAGCAATCCAAAACTTCTAAGTTCACCAACTAGCCTAGTGTAATCTGCAGCTCACAAACTGTTCGGCTTTTGTATTGCTGGCACCAATCTGAGACGGCTAGTCCAAACTATAGCGGACAATGCACCACCCTTACACACTAAGGTTAGGAAAAGAACTGTTGTCCCAGTTAACTACAAACCAGCTGATCAATGGGCACACATAGCACATGCATGCACAATTTAGAACCAAAAGTTGTAGATGCATTCTGGGATAGAAAACCAGTATGAACATGTGGAAGATATTCAATTGATTTAAGACACGTTTAGATGCACGGAAAGTCTAAGAAAATCTCGTTATATTACAAGAATAAAGAAAATGCTTAACAAGGCAATAGGAGCTCTTACCCTAATAGGGGAACACTCAAAGTTTAAGACAGTCCAAAAGAGCCTAGTACAGTGTAGGAAACGAGTTATAACTCTGTAAGGATATGCTTATAACCAAGAGCAATTAAAACAAGGGTGTGCATAGATACACACTGGTGTAAACTAACAATAGTATGCCTAGACGTGATGCCGTTGGTACAATAATTCAAGTAATTTAGGAGAAGTCGTTCAGTAAAGTAAGTGGCATATACAAGTCGGTCGTAGCACTAGGTTTCAGTAAGATGCAACCCAATATAGCAACCAGTGCCGGTCTTTAACTTGCAAGTGCTAGTCCAATCACGTAAATATTGTATTCTCAATCATACAAGGTTAATCACCTTTTTATACCTGGACCAAATTCAAGCTCAGCAGGGATTTTTAGAGTAATGGATCTCTCTTTGCAGGAAGATCATTCAATCCCTTGTCTAACTACCCCAATCCATTTCACCCCTACAGTCCGTTGATAACACATGTCCTTCCTCTTGTCCATCAATATCTATACTTCTCTGCAGAGACTCTCAAACTCCTCTACTCCAAATTATTCAAAAACCTCTCTATCTAACTTCAAATATAAACCACATATCATTTTGCACTTTGGCTTTTGATTAGGTTTGAGCCCCTAGTCATATGTTGCGTAACGTATCTAGAACACGTACCATAAAACAATAAAGTTTGATGTACCCATACAAAACTAAGGCAAAACATATGCATATAGTTCGATTATCATAAAAAACTGTGCACCTGACTACAACAACTCATGCAACGCTCTGGTCTTGATAGAGAACCAACTTGACAAAGAGCCAATCTTACTAAAAACAACCTACATCCAATATTTCAATTGTTACAACTGAAGCAATATGCATGCCAAAGTTGGGAAGGTCGTGAATTTATCAAAAAACACTCGATCATAAAAAGCAACAACAGATAACAGTGGGGCAATACAGCGACGCGAACGAACAAACGTAGAAGAAACATGCTGATCACTCAAAAAATGTAAGAAGGGGTACCTTTAGACTGGCGCGCACCAACATCGAGCTTCGGAATGCAATCTTCAGCGCCTCTACAGCGGCATGCATGAAAGGATCCTTGATTTTCTCGTCACGACAGCCGTTACGGCAGCGGGGCCGGAGGAAGGACCACCACGTAGTGGTGGTTGAGGGCTGAGGGGTTGGGCGAAGGGGATGGAAGACGGGGCTGTGGGGGCGGTGCTGGGTGGGGGAGACAAGGGTCTCTCGGATTGGGGGACAGTCCCGTTTGGGGGGGAAATATGGGGGTCGGGGTGGGGTAGTGGTGACCGCAACAGGGTAGGGGGTGGGGTGGGGTGGGTTGGCGGGGGGGACGTGGAGTGGGGCAGGGAGAATTTAGAGGGAAGGGAGTTGGAGTGGAATGCCGATTGGGGGAGAGAATGGCTGGGCATGAATGGCCGAAATGGGTGAGCTTTGTGGAGAGGGGTATTTTGGGGATGGAGAAATGTTGATATTTTTAAAAAAACGCATCAACCCCAAATATTTAATATGTTTTCCTAATTTTCCCCATATTTTATTCAGTGCTAGTTTAAAAAACCTGCTTGGTATGCTTGTCTTAAGAATAAGTTACCCTTTTGGTTGTTTGTCATTTCATTAAAGCTAAACCGAGAAAAATATTTCCATATGGAAGGTGACAAAATAAAACATAACATCATCCATACAGTACTCTAAAGGATTACAACAAAACCAAAATCACAGATAGACTTTCTGTGGAAACAAAGCATGACCTTCACAAATAAGTGATCCTTCTAAGGCTTAAAAGACACCTTTTGTTTCCTAATCCCCTTTGGTTTATTCTATCCATCACTGCTTTCACTTTAGGATCAGGATTATGTTTCGAAGAGCATAATGTAGCACTTGCCTCTTGTGACTCGTAACCCCAAGAATAATTAATAGGGTCATCATACTTACTAACGTCCTCAATAGGATAGCCATGCTAAAGAACCTTTGTCTTGCCACTTTCATTAAAGTAACATTAAATTCATCCCCAATTGGCTTCAAGCTCTGGGAAAACTACTTAAAACCAAATCCCTGTGGTATGAGAAATCATTAGGCTTTGACTCTGTCATAAGTATATAATAATGAACAAAATTTTGCTTCTACCGGGGGGTCGTAAATTTTTTTTTTTAAATCTCGTATATAGTGACAATTAATGGTCGTTAAATATTTTTAGTGACTTTTCTTCTAATACTGTTAACGACAATTATTAGTAGCACTTTTGTAACGTCACTAAATAAAAGTCACTAAAAAATTTAAAAATAATTAATTATCGCTATACAGAAATTAGAGAAATTTAGAAAGAAGATTCTTCTCCAACGGGATAACGTCCAAACTTTTTCTTATACTAATTTGATTTGATAACGAAAGTTCTTAGTGTACATTGGTACTTGTTAACATCACCAAAAGCCTCTTTTGTCTAGGTACACTCACTGCCCCCAACGCGTTTTTGGATGTTTCGTCGCTCCTACAGCCCATTGGATCCAAACACGCTAACTGTTACTCCATTTAGGATATTTGAGAGTTGACCTGTCAAAGTTGGCCAGCTCCGCTGTGCGGTCTCCTGCATCTACATATCCACACAAAATTTCTCCCTCGCAGTTAATTACATATTGCCTTTGCATCGAACTTTCCTTAATTAGTACAACACCTTTGCAAGATCACCATGCACTCTACAAACACAAATGAGTACCACAAGTTCTCATCGGCCTCTCCGCCGCCGACTGCGCCGTACAGGGAGCCACCAACCACCGGCGTGCCGGTGAGCTCCTCTGGCTCCTTCTACGGCCCTGACAGCAACCCTCCTCTGTCCATTGAAGTTCAACAAAGGCCTAAGGTGGCTTGGTCCACTGGCCTGTGCGACTGCTTCTCCGACACCCGCAACTGTAAGTAGATCATAAGTTAAAGAATGTGGGTTGGCAGGCCGTGGGATTGCGGGATGGTGGCGCGTTCAGCCAACGCGAGGACTTTTTAGGGACCTGAAGTCTATCTTCTAACTTTGTTAGCTCATTTTGCTCCTTCGATTTTGCAGGCTGTATAACTTGCTGGTGTCCGTGCATCACTTTTGGCCAGATCGCAGAGATGGTAGACAAGGGATCAAGCGGTAAGGAGTAGAAATATATCATGTTCCATTTTTCACAAATGGCAATTTTTCAGCTGAGAAAAGCTCTTGATACACAATTTTACGACCTTTAATGCATGTTATGTAACGGTAAGTTTGAGTTGTGGCCTTTAGCGGACGTTAAAAAAGTAAGGTTAATGATAAATTTTTTTAACGAGAAACGGGGATCACTTTATGCGGGGGGAGGGATTTTGCAGGCAATTCTTACTGTCTTTCCAACTATAGCTGGGTGGCCCTGCAATTACTTATGCGGGATAAATTACACTCGAGTTTTTTAAACTTAGCAGACAGCCGCACCTTGTCTCTATTTTCCGGTTACCCAAGTTGTTTCCATGTTGAAGTTTTCTTATGCCTCCTTCTTCTCGTGGAGAGTTAGTGCATGAATAAATTTTGACCGCTATTTAAGTTGTAGGAATCTTCTTCTAATCTTATATATAGTGATAATTAATAGTTACTAAATATTTTTAGTGATTTTTCTACTTACACTTTCAACGTCATTTCTTATAAATATTTTTTAACGTCACTAAATATAAGTCACAAAAAATATTTAGTACCATTAATTGTCGTTATAAGATAGTAGGAAGAAGAATACTTCAATTTTGTGTAGCAGTTCAAATTTTGTCTTCGTGCATACTCGTGAGCAAATTTTCAATAAACTAACTGACATAACTTGTGAGTTAATACTTGTATCGCGTTGACTACATATATTTCTCGTAAAACAACTAAGCAGCAAACTTGTCTCAGGGAAAAATGTTTGTTTACTTGGTTGGTTTCTTTGGATGTAGCCCTTTTTCTGTATACCGAATCTAGCTAGTCTATAAACGCATGCTTTAGAGTTGCGATGCAATACCTTTTGCAAACTTTAAACACTTAACCGATGGGTCACGTTTATGAAGACTGCCATACAGTTTCTCCTTTATCCAAATTCTTTTTATCTATTTTAAAATATAAAAAAATTGATTGCTACTCGATTTTAGTAAAACGCTGCAAGCAATCACTATATATAATTATATAATGATAATTAAATATCTCTGGTACCTTTTACTCAGTGGTCAGCAAAAACTTTTCTTTTGATTGATATGCAAGTCACATATTTGGGTAGGCACCTGACAAATGTATGGTTGCAACTTGTGACTTGCGGTACACAGCTTGCGGATCAAATGGAGCGCTATACGCGCTGATAGCCTGCGTGACTGGATGCGCATGCTTCTACTCTTGCTTCTATCGTGCCAAGATGAGGCAGCAATACTCGCTGCACGAAGTCCCTTGTGGGGATTGTTTGGTGCATTGTTGTTGTGAGACATGTGCCCTCTGTCAAGAGTATCGCGAGCTCAAAAACCGTGGGTTTGACATGACCATCGGTGAGCTCTCTCTCTCTCTCTCTCTCTCTCTCTCTTATTTTGCTCGTTTTGTTATGTTTAGAAATAAAGGGATTAAGAACCAAATCCTAGGGTTTTCGGGTATATTTAACCAAAACTTCGAGTTAAAGCCTTAGTACCGTTGGTCAAAACCAAATAAAACTCTATTTTGATCAAAAAGGATAGGGCATTTGCGACAATTATTTTTGTGGGGTGGGGCTACGATCATTTTATATGGGGACAATTAATGTTTGCTAAATATGAGTATTAACGTTAAAATAGTGACACCAAAAAAATATTGTTAAAAATTATCATACGTTTACGATTCGAATTGTGAGAGAGGCTACAACCATTTCATACTGTGCTGATTGCTAAACATGAATATTGATGTTTAAGTAGTGATGCAAAAAAATGTTCTGAACAATTGCTCGCTATGCTGTCACTAACAATATTTTTGCGACCATTTAGTTGTCATTATATGAGGCATTGTAGTAGCTTTTTACAACCCATGTTGCAATCAAAACTTGTCTGTTGATAAACAGTGGCATTAAAACTTGACTACGTTTAAATGATAAATGGGCAGTCTTATTAAAGTTGAACGGTTTACATATACCATTTCACGCACCAATGCATAAATCACTCTCACAGTCTCCTATATGCTATTAAGTACGATAATATTGTTTGTCTTATATGTACATTGTTAAAGGATGGTATGCTTCATGTAATAACCTACCGTTAGCTTGTAGAGTTTAGTGGCATTTGGCGTCGGTAGAGGCAAACATGTTGTTCCCATATTCCGTAAGACCACCACCTAGTTCAACTATGCTAGACTTCAATTTTGCATATCAATTATAGTTGAAGTAATGCTCCCACGGAAATCAAGTTGCACAAATAGGCGTAGTGCCCTATCAAATCATAAATGATATCAATTGGCAAGTTGTCACTTCCACCAAGCTTTAGTTGCCATATGCATACTTAGGCCCCATATGTAGAGCTCTGCCTTGGTATTTCTTTGTGGCATTAACTTACTATTGCCACGGCCCGGCTTGTTCCTTGTGCAGGCTGGCATGGAAATATGGAGAGGCAGACTCGTGGAGTGGAAATGGCTCCTGTGATTGAAGAAGGAATGAGCCGCTAGATAATCGTCTTCTATATCCGGTGGGCTTCTATATGCGGCGGGCTTTGTAAATGCAACAAAACGAACGAAAATGTGAGCCGGCCTCAACTTCCTGCATCGTCTTCATTATCCTGCCACTATAGTTGTGATACAAAAGTTAGTGTGACGCTCTGTACTTTGTTCCAAAATAAAGAGCAACTTGAGTTTCCTCGGTGAGTTGTATATGATTTTTAAGTTACTAGAAAGAGTCGAGGATGTATAATTAAATTGCCTTCATGTTCTCAAATATCACATTGCTAGAGTAAGAAACTTGTTGCCGTATGACGGGGGAAGCAACACGTACAATCATGCATTGGACTACTTGTTCTGCCACTTAGCGGCAGGCATTTTGTTAAATCATTACAGCAACCCTTTCGTAACTCAAATTCCAAATTCCAAATTCCTCTCATGGATCAATTTTTTCAAAAGGACATAGTAGTCCTGTTATTTCACAGTAATTTCCAACCACCTGTTATCTCATCTGGAGATGGCTTATGTGGTTGACGGAGTGAGACCATTAATATAATGATTGTACACTGTGCACTATCTTTATTGTTACTCCGCATGTGTCATCGGTGCCAATTTTAGGATGATTGTGGTGACCCATCCACTGTGTCACAATAGGGCCCTGCCTCTCTCAAAAGTACTAGCCAACTAAGTACGTAAAAATTTATAAGTAAAGTCTTATAAGGTCAGTCAACCATTATCCCGCATCTGATGATGTAAGATATTACATCTAAAACGATGTTGAGCAAAAAGTCGCATAACTGAAGGATGATGCGTTTGAAGAAAGCACCTGGAAAACAATGCATGTACCATATATCATAAGAGAAACAACCTGATCCACCAAATATGGTCAAGAAAGTCAAAACAGAACATGTATGACATAAACAGAGAGAATCTAATACAACTAATTAAGCACTTATTTAGAGAGAGAATCACAAAGCAAATACTATACATGATGCAACAGGCCGTATGGATAACAAAATAGACAATATCATAACTTTCAAGATAGGAGAATCACAGGGTATTCCTAGGCAAAAATGCATGTAGAGGATATCAATAATGCAATAGGTGGTGAAATGACAAGACAAATATAGATGCTATTACTACTGTCCTAATAGGAGAATCACACGAAGACCCTAGACAAAAATGCATGTAGAGAATACATGAAAATGCATAGGCTCGATGCATGATAAGACGAAGATATGTTATCACGACTATTGTGAAAGAGGAATTATAAGGAGCCCTTTGGGAAAAAAAAATGCAAGTAAGATCTACCCCAGTATAACAATCTTGGAAAGGCAATCACAAAATGAAGCCCCTAGAAAACATGTACGCACACTATATGCATGATTTAAAATAGAAAAAAATCGTATCAAAACTCTCATGAGAGTGGCACCATAAAGTAAGCCCGTAAAGGAAATGCACTTTATGGGGAAGAAATGCGAACATCACGAAAGCTCCCCTGAAAAATAAATTAACAAGTGAATCCATTAAACTGATACACACGCACACCATGAAATGGATCACAATCACTACAGGCATTATTCAATGGCTTTGCAAAAATTCTCACCAGAGCGCGTATACGTCAATCTCCAAAACAAGAGGAAAAAGAATTTCACATAACACTAATGAAAAGAGCATTAACACTAAGTAACATGAGCTAAATAAAAGAAAGAAAGATTCTATCTTAACCTACCACAAATGAAGAATCTCAAAGGAAACCTTTAATGGATATACACTTGGATAATAGGGACCGATCAACATAAAGGGAACTCTAAAAAGTAAAAGAAGAATTTTATAAAGTTGATATGTCCGAGTCCTCTTGACATAGATACCATGAGTAAAATCCACTAAAAGTCTTAAGTAATACTAATCTTGGTAGGGAAGCCCCTAGAGAAAGAAAAAAAAACAAGTAAGCCATCAACAAAGAAAAACAAACCTAGGACAACTACAATATTTTTCTACGAGTTTGAGAGCCATGTTTGGATTGAGAAACATTTGGATTGTTCAATGAGGTGAATCAATTTTTTCTCAAAGACTTTTGCCATTACAACTTAACGTAAAGGTATCCACTCTATTGACTATTCTTTCTCTACCCAAAAAAAGGAAGATCACAGAAAATTTTGATTGAAAAGGCTCTTGTTTCTTGCCATTAAATGTCAGCAAACTGCACAAGAAATGGTGGTCCATAGATGGGTGTGTAGTAAGGATTAAGTTGGTGTAGATGCATGAGCAGCCATCGAGATTGATGCGAATGTGGCTCATGATTAATTAGCCAAAAAAAGGTCATCCGTATATAACCGGCTTGGGGAAAAGCAACTGACTTTCAAGTGTATTATACAGTAGTCATAGAACACAAGGTGGAATGAAGCCTATTTTACCATTAATGTTAATTCTGGGAGTATCAGTAGGAGACAATTGATTTTTATAAATCACACCAACCTTAGCAGAGTAAGGCATGGAGTGTAAGTTTACATGACTACGCATTGAATCAGTCTCGATACAATCTATAGGGAGGACAACACATGAAACAAATATAATAAGCTCAACAAATTGCATGACATCACAAATGCAAGCTAGGATGTAGTCTCTTGATATGCTTCCCTCTCGTGCCTAAGCATCTAATCATTGTTAATGTTGTATCCAACTCTTAGGTATACGTTCTGTTTTAGCGTTCGTAGATAATAAATTGTTGTAATTATTGCTCCAACTTTAAGAATGCTCGTTGTTATTAATGGCTCTGGCTCTAGTTGAAACTTATTGCCTCTATTGGCTCTAGCTCCATATGAATTTTATTCCCTTTTCAGCATCCCTAGGCAACTAGTCATTGTTACCATTGACTCTAACTTCTAGGCATACGCCTTTTGCCTAAGGGGACCAATCGCTGTTACTCTTGGCTCCGACTTCTAGGAGTACACCATTTTATGTGCCAGCCAATTGTTCTTACTATTTGCTTTGGCTGTAGATAAAATTTATTCCCTTTTAATAGCACTAGAAGACCAAATGTTGTTAGTATTGGCTCCGGCTCATAGACATGATTGTATAGTATCCCAAGATGATCAATCATTATTACTATTGAATCCAGTTCTTGCACACAACTTTTCAGTATTCCTAGACAAGCAATTCTTATTATAAATGGATCTGGCTTCTAGGGGTGTACCTTGTGCCTAAGCGACGAATCGTTGGTACCGTTGGCTCCAGCTCTTAAGTACGAGTTCATTTTTAGCGCTCCTAGATGACCCATTGTTATTACTGTTATTATTGGCTCTGGCTCCAAATATAGTTTATTCCCTTCTCAATACTCTTTTGCTTTGGTTCTCAGTTATGAGTTCCTTTTAGCTATCCTAGATAATTAATTGTTTTTACTATTGGTTTCGACTTTTAAGAATAGGCTCTTTATCTTACGACCAATAGTTGTTACTCTTGGTTTCGGATCTAGACAAACTTTGTTCCTTTTTTAGTATCTGTAGATGACCAATCATTGTTATTCTTGGGTCCGGCTTCTGATGGTGCGCCGACTTCTTTGGCATTTTCCCTTTATCAGGGAAGCAATAATTGTTATTGTTGGCTCTGCCTATGGATAAATTTCAATCTTGATTTCCTTTCTCACGTTGCTCGTTGATAATCCGCTTTTGTGGGTCGCTAGCTTCGGTTCGAGTGATGTGTCTATCTAGTTATCTAAACTAAGTTGGTCCAATTCCTTTTCCAAACGATACTTCGGTTGCCTTACAAAGGTCCGACCTCTCTTTGTGCGAGTCCTTGTGTCAATCATAGTTTTTGTGGTCTTTTGCTGTGTTTTACAAAACATAGTTGTTTTTATTGATGTTCGCTCGTTAACTGAGGGGCTCCATAAACACTCCATTTATTTAGGCCTTATTTAAACATCATTAGGATTTATTTTAATCGGTATATTCCTTATTTGCTAGGCTTCACTCTAATTATTTAGCCCCAGTTTAGTGGCCCAGTCCACTGGTTTTGGTCCAATGGGTTGGTCCAGTTAGTCTTGATTCAACCCTGGTCAAATTTTATTTGGCATAGAAGCTCTAGTGCTTGTTTTAAATTAGATTGGATGTCTGATCCAAAAAAACATGACTTGCAGATGCGGTTTATTAGAATGGGTCGTCTTTTCTTTTTAGAGTTGGTATAAAAATAAACTAGTTGAGGGAGGAGAAGTGACCAATTTTTTACTACATCGGACGGTTAAACTTGGAGGCTTAACTAAAGCGGCTGAAAGTTCTTTTAGGGTTTTTGGTTTTTTTCGGTCTTACCTCTCAGAGACGATTAGAATGACCAAATGGTTTCTTGGGTGTTTTTACTGCTCCCAGACCTCAATAAAAACGCCCTCTACTTGGCCTAAAGGGGACTGACAGTTAGGGAGAAAATCCTACCTAACATCTTATATATTTTGAGAGCTAGATTATTATAAGAGAAAAAAAAAATGAGAGAGATAAATTCTTCCTTTGATCCTTTGATCGTGGATAGTCATGAGTCAACGGTCAACCAATCCAGGCGAACCAAGTCTAGAGGTAAATTCTTCCTTTGATCCTTTGATCGTGGAGAAAAAAATGAGAGCTATATATTTTGAGATAATCTAATTTTCTCAATATTTATGTGGTTTTCATCCTTTGATCATGGAGAAAAAAATGAGAGCTATATATTTTGAGATAATCTAATTTTCTCAATATTTATGTGGTTTTCATCCTTTGATCGTGGATAGTCATGAGTCAACGGTCAACCAATCCAGGCGAACCAAGTCTAGAGGTATAAATTCTTCCCTTTTCTTGTTTATTTTTACTTTTCATAAAAAATCTTAGAATCGCCTTTAGTTTCTTTTCTCTTTCCCACAACTAATTTCGGTTGATATAAAAATCGAATAACAGTTTTCAATGACGTTTTATTATAAGAAACCAATCAAGATCAAAATTTTGCAAGACTAAAACCCTGATGGTGGTGGCCTCGATGGTGTATATGATAGTTCTGGTGAGATGTTGTGTCACAAAATGTGTGACAAAACATTATCATGTGTTTGTTGCATTTGGTGGGTGGGTGTGTCGTGGTGGCCGGGGAAGGAGCGGTGCATGTGAAAGTGTTGGGTCAAGTAGGCGGCCACGACGTCTTCTAGGAGTGGTGGTGGATGGGGCTTGGGATCGGGTGTGGCGATGGGGGAGGTAGGCGGGCTGAAGAAAAGAATTGAAAAGTAGATAAAGAGAGGACAAAAGAAACCAATCATAGGTTGAAGCTTTTGCCCTTGAAGGTTTGTTATTCAAAGTTAGGGTTTTGGACGTTTATTATTGGCAAAATTAAAACTTTAGCCCCTGAATTATAAAAATAAAAACATGGGTCTCAATTGTGAATTTTGCGCACTTTTGGAGTACTTAAGTGTAGCTAACTCCAAAAAGTTATTAATAACAAAGACAAATGTTTTTGCATATTTTTCAAATGTTGACTTGTAAATCGATCACACGCTACTTCAAAGTTTACCTTATAGTTTTATAAGCACAAAATTTGTCTTCACTGGTCTAAGTCTGAGTCCTAGATCTGCCACCGTATATCTAGTTACTACTCAAATTGGGCAGTAGTCTTAACAGGTGGTCATGATGATATTGCTGGTTGAACTGCTTGGAGTGGTTTCAGCCTTCAGTTTTGCTTGGAATCTAAGCCTCGAAGATTCCTTAAGTAGCTGCTTGAAGTTCTCATGAAAGATGCAGAAAATTAAAATTTTGGCCTGCGTTCTTGGTACGTGTGTTGATATGTTAACTATCAACACTGAGTGGTAAAAAATATCCGGCTCGCCAACATGCAAGAGTGAGTTGGGATATTTCAACTTTTAGCTGGCAGTGTCTTGAAAGACTCTGCTAGTCCTGTTATCCTACGGAAGGTGTGTCTTCGGCTCCGTTTTACAATACTTTCAGTTTTAATTTTTTATTTTTAAAAAAGTAAAATTAAAATTAATTTAATTTTTTTCTTTATACAAAAATAAGTAAATATTTGATAACCCAATTTTTTTGAGTGTTTTTTTTTTTTGTTTTGATTACTCAGTTTTATTTTGAGTTTTTTCTTTAGTAGTGATTTGCGGTAGCTGTGATGGGGCGTGACGGTGGCCGACGGTGGTGGTGGTAGCCGCTGTCGGCCGCCAGTGATGGTTGCCGGAGGTGGACAGTGGCGATGGGCGGTGGCTGCCGGCATTGGGAGGGTGGTGGTGATGGTGGTCTCAAAATAAAATCTAAAACTAAAAATCGAAACTCATTTTTGGAGTTTTCAAAAATAGCCTTGATTCGAAAACTGATTTTTTAAACTGAAGAAAAAAATGAAAACTAGTTATCAAACGTGTGGCTGGAAAAAAAAAACTTTGTCAAATGAGGCGTTCATTTTTCTCTTTTTCTAGCGCTAAACCTATGGAAGGCACGGTATCACACCAAGTAAATTAATTCACTAGTAATCATCTCCTCCATTAGTTTCAATGTCATTAATACAATCATTAAACTCAGTATCAGTAGATTATTACACCTTTGACCCGGACTTTTCCTTTCCTTGAGATATTTTTAACCACATTGAAGTCTCCCACGGTCATCCAAGTATTTTGCCCATTGATTGTTGGATCCTCCCCACGTTCCTACCTCAAAGCGAGTCTTTTTTGCCCATCATTATTTCAATAATACGATACGAGTTATCATGGTATATGTGATGTGTGTGTAAAAGTAAAGTTAATAATATAAAATTTATTAAAAAAATAATTATCACGTATAAATGTTTATTATTACATTCAATAAATGAATACTGAATTATGGAAATCAAACATGTCATCATTAGTAGTTATTCACTATTTAGGTTTTTGTTCTGCATCTTTTTTTGAAAAAAATATATATCTATCTGATAGTCATCCTGATACATGCAATGCACGTGTAACAATGTGAGTTTTGTTAAAAATAATCAAGCATAACGAATAATTGTTTAATGTCTCATGCAGTAAAATGAAATTTATATTGTGAAAACTAAACCTTTTAAGTTGTTATTTGGTCCACTCATGGAACATTTGATTTTTCGTCAGATGTATGGCGCTCTGGCTATTGCAGTAAATAGTGATAGACTCCTGCATCAACCATAAATCACTAACCAAGCTTTTTAACCAAATGGCTTCCTTCACTGCTTCGGTCACCGCTATGTTTTCGGCTTCTATAGTAGACAAGGCAACAATAGTCTGAAGAGTAGCTTTCAATTGATCACACAACTCGAATAAGTGAAGACATAATATGTCTAAGATATCCTCCTATCCAAATCTCCAGCATAGTCTAAATCTACATATCCAATAATTCTACCATTTGCATCACTGCCCAGATGGTAGACTAAACAAGTATCTGCAATACCTCTCAGTTATCAAAGTATCCACTTCACTGTCTGCCGATGAGATTTTTCAGGATTACCCATGTACCTATTACCCACGCTGATCGCATGAGAAATATCATGTCTCAAACCATAGTATACATAAGACTGCCTACTGCACTAGCATATGGAACATAGCCATGTGCTCCACCTTCTCCTGGGTTTGTGGGGAAATCAACTGCTGAAAGCTTGAAGTGTGCCACTAAAGGAATAGTCACAAGTTTAGAGTTTTTCATATCAAAGCGTTGCAATACTTACTCAATGTACTTTTTCTGGGACAAGTATAAAATTCATGCAGGTCAATCCTTCTAAATCTCTATCCCTAATATCTTATTTGCTGTACCCAAGTCTTTTATCTCAAATTCCCTTTTCAACTGTTCTTTTTAACTGTTAATAGCTGACATCATTTTTGCAGCAATCAGCATGTCATCAACATACAACAGCAAGTATATATAAGAATCATATGCGAGCATCTGGTGATACACACAACTGTCATAGGCACTTCTGGTGTAACCTCTCTCTGTCATAAAAATGTCGAACTGCTTATACCACTGTCTTGAGATTGATTTAATCCATACATGGATTTCTTCAACATGTAAACATAATCTTCCTTATCTTGGATCACGAACCTCTCTAGCTGACGCATGAATATATGTTGTTCTAACTCACCATGTAGAAAAGCTATCTTGACATCCAGCTATTCTAACTCCAAGTCATACAGAGCAACCTTAACAAGTAACACTCTCATCAAAGTACGTTTTAGTACATGAGAAAATATTTTATTGTAATCAATACCTTCTCTCTGAGTAAAATCCTTAGCTACCAAGCGTGTTTTATACCTTACATCTTCCGTTCTAGAGATTCCCTCCTTCTTCTTGTAGATCTATTTACATCCATCAATCTTCTGGCCCACAGGCAGTTTCATCAATCCCACGTTTGATTCTTGTAAAGAGATTTCATCTCCTTACTCATAGTAACTTTCCACTGCGCTGATTCTGTGCTCTTGATCGCCTCTTGTACGTATGTAACAGACTCTTCAACCTCATTACTCTCTACCACACTAAGAGCATAAACAACCATATCCGCATATCCATACTTCTAAGGAGGTCTAATTTCTCTCTAGGTCTTGTTTCTGGTAGTGCTATACCTATCTTCCATATTTGTACAAATTTTAGTCAAAGAATCTGAAACTCAAACGTCCAGCTCCACCTTCTCCCTGGCACCGTAGTTTTTTCCTACATCAATCAACTCTTCCTTCTTTGAAAACATCAAAGACTTATAAAAGGTCACATCTCTGCTAATTAGGAACCTATATGACGTAGAATCAGGACACCACAACCAGTACCCTTTTACCCCATTTGCTTAGTATAAGAAAATGGCTCAAGTTTACCATCATTAACATGAGCAAAAGTAGGACAACCAAATATCCTCAAATTTTCATAATTAGCATACTTACCAGACCAAACTTCTTCAGCAGTCTTGCAATCAATTGTAGCCGATAGAGACCTATTTACAAAATATGCAGCTGTGTTAACAACTGCTGCCCAAAATTCCTTCGATAACCCGGCATTTGAAAGCATACACCGAGCCTTCTCAAGGAGAGCCCTATTCATCCATTCTACAATCCCATTCTGCTGTGACATTTTTTTAACAGTGCGATGCCTCACTATGCCTTTATTCTTGTATAACTCAGTAAACTCATCCAAACAGAATTCTATATTGCCAGTCCAGCATTTAATTTCATTGCCAGTCTATTTTGTCTATCATCGTTTTAAACTGCTTCTAATGAACAAATACATCACTCTTCTTTTTCAGAATGTACACCCAGACCTTTCTTGAAAAGTCACCAATAAAGGTCAACATATATCTCTGCCACCACCCTTAGAAGGAAGTGCAGAAGGACCCCAAAGATTCGAATGGATATAATCCACCGTACCTTCGGTGGTATGAACAGCCAACTGAATTTCACCTTGCATTGCTTCCCGAAAACACAAAGCTCATAAAAATTCAGCTCTCTTGTTTTCTTGCTCTTTACTTAGCACATCCATAACCCTCTCACCATATGCTCAAGACGCATATGAAATAGCTTGGTAGTGTTAAATTCTATACTAGAAGATGAAACTGATGTTGATGCTCCTATACCTGTGCTACCCTGTAACAAATAGAGACTATTTTGTTTCAACCCCTTCATCACAGTAAGAGCACACTTCATTATCCTCATAGCTCCACCTGAAGCCCGATAGCTAAAACCATTGGAATCGAGTGTACCCAAAAAAATCAGATCTTTTGTCACCTCTAGAACGTGTCAGACATCGATCAAAGTTCTCACAACACCATCATGCATCCTAATCTGAATTGAACCTATCCCAACCACTTTATGGGGACGTCATTTTCCATGAGAACTTTGCCACCATCAAATAAGCGATAAGTGGCAAACCAGTCCCTATTGGGTCACATGTGATAGGGGTAACCTGTATCAAGATTCCACCTTTCATCTGAGGAACTAATAGTAACTAAGAGAACATCCACACCATCAGAATTATCTTCTACTATTCCAGCATCAGCCATATTGGAATTATCCTTTTTCTTCCCTTTACGCTCTGGACAATTCTTTCTATAATATCCTTCCTCGTGACAATGGTAGCACTTCAATTTTCTGGCTTTTGACTGCGATCTTGATCTTCCTTTATTTTTAGAGCCAGCATGGTCAGTGCTTCGACCTCGAAAAATTATACCATCTCCATGTTCTTCTCCCTTGTTTTCTGAAACCTTCTTCCTTATTTCCTAAGAATTTATCACAGCCTCAGCCTCCTCCATAGAGATATTGTCCTCCCCATACAATAAGGTAGTAACAAGATGTTTATATGACGGAGGTAAAGAACACATCAACAATAAAGCTTGATCCTTATCTTCTATCATGATATCAATATTTTACAGATCTAATATCATCTTATTATATTCATCCAGATGATCACTAGTCAATGTACTTTCTTTCATCCAGAGAGTATACAACCATTGCTTTAAATATAAGCAATTTGTCAGAGACTTCGTCATATACAAGCTCTCTAATTTCAGCCACAATCCAGTCGCAGTCGTTTCCTGAGAAACCTTTCACAACATGTTGTCAGCTAAACCCAACAACAAGGCACTATGGGCATTCTCTAAAATCTCTTCTTTTTTATCAACTGAAGTCGTCTCAGGAAACCCTTGATTCCCCTTTAGCGCTCTCAACAACCCATACTAAATCAGAACATCATGCATCTTCATCTTTCATAAACTGAAATCGTTCGATCCATCAAACTTCTCCAAATCATACCTTGTTGAAGTATTTGGCACTATTGTAAGGTGCTTTCAATCTATAGTGAACCTCCGCTCTGATACCACTTGTTAAATAATATACTAAATTCTGCACCAAGAAATGAAGAAGAGAATCAAAAAAATAATAACACAAAAGAAAGGCACACAAGACACAAGATTTATGTGGTTCGGCAAAAGTCTACTCCATTGTGGTAGCAGCAATTTTACTATATCTGGTTATGGAGATCACAGATTTTTGTCTCTCTCAACAAACCCTTTCAAAGAATGGCTCCTCTCTTGTCCTTAAAACACAATCCAAGAAAATATATATATATATATATATATATATATATATATATATATATATATATATATATGGGAGCTAATCCGTTAATACCGCTAGCAAAATAGGAGATTTTACTAGCGCGATCTAATCCTCCATCCTTACCCAGATCTTTTTTTTTTAAAGCTGTCAGTCGTCCGCTACATAATGTAGCGGACGGATCTTTTTACCAGACTTCCCCTCCTCCTCTGTCTGCAACACTGTATGGCGGAAAACTTTTTTGTCCTGACATGTGATAGTCAAAAAGTAGTCTGCCACACAGTGTAGCGGACGGAGGAACCCCCCTAACAGTTGTCACATCAGTCCTATCGCCCCACGACTGACTGTTACTTTTTCCTTATCCCACTGTCCGTGACACTACGTAGCGGACATGCTTTAAATAAATATTATCAGCTACACTGTGTAGCACACGATTCTTACTGTCTGCTACACTATGTGGTAGATGGAACCTATAACTAGTCAGACCTAACTTCAACACTTTTATTCATTCTTTCTTCTCACAAATTTTTCTAGCAGTGTTGACAAGCAGATCTGCGCAAAGTCTTCCCAATAAATCCTTTAATCGTCTCATCAATCACGTAAGTTCACAAACCAATCCTTTATTTGTTCATAATTTAGAGTTGTTATGAGTATTGCGGCTTATGCATAGTTTTCAATATGTATTGAGCATGTACTAGCGTTTGTCGATTTATATGTGTGTGTGTGTGTGTGTGTGTGTGTGCATGTGCGTGTGTGTGTATTGTGTATTATTTGTTCATGTGATTTCAGTTGCAAAATCCAATTCCGCGTATGTATGTATGTGTGTGTGTGTGTATATATATATACACACGTGTATATATATATATATATATATACACACACACACAGCATGTGAACTTATAAGAGCACATGCTAGCGTTGTATGTTTGAGAGCGTTTGATAAAAGCTTTCAACTTTGCCGTTTTTTCATAATTTCAGTTGCAAAAAATGGATTTGAACCCTGGACCAGAAGATCACTTCGTATTATACGACCAAGCAAACCATATCAGTACGCTCATATGGGATGGTGGAGTAAGATACTTATTTTATCAACTTTCTTATTCTTACAAACGTTGTGTACCATTTGTTTTGCTTAAATTGTATTTATTAATTCGTAGAAAAGAGTACTTCTCAACACAGTAGAAGTATCCAATAATTTCAAAGCTTGAAAATTGAACAAATACCAGAAAAAATTACTGCGTGGGATTGGGTTTGGGATTTTCACGCATGGGCAGATCTTTCAACACCTTGACCGGCACTTAATAGGTGCCCTTGTTGAAAGGTGGAGGTTCACTTCCCTCTTAGAGAGATGACAATTACCCTAGAAGATGTAGGGTTCATCTTAGGGTTACCCGTGACGGGGCGGCCAGTAATTACTCCTCCGTCAAAAGCAACGAATAAGAGAACCGCTAGGGACTTCTTCACTTCGATACCTGAGGATCAATTTAGCACTAGTGGTATAAAGTTGAAGTGGTTGGTAGATACCTACAAGGTTTTGCCGAAAAACTACACGGGCGAGATGCTTGTGCTGTACACACAAGCCTTCCTCTTGTGGGTGATGGGGGCAATTTTATTCCCAACGACGTCGAAGAACACGGTCAGCGTGAAATATTTACCGTTGTTGGGTAACCTGCGAGAGGTTGGGGATTATGCCTGGGGTGCAGCAACTCTTGCGTATCTGTACCGAGCATTGCACAAGGCAACGAGGCCAGACTTCAAAACTATATGTGCATGTCTCTCGCTATTGCAGGTATATCATATAAATCTTGATTACGTGTTCAATTTTTTTTTGTTGAATCAACAATAAATCTTGACGATACTTCATTTAATTTGTCTTTGCTCTCATGTGTGGTCTTATGAACACCTTGCTACTAGCGCACCCAGGCGTAGGGACATAATCGATAATGTGTGGCCTCGATTGTGCACCTGGGAGTACAGCCAGAAGGACACCCTGTAATACCCCGATCTTAGGTTTGAATTTTTAGTAATTTTTAACAAATTTTATTTAATTCTTTAGCGACAAATTTTACAAGTAAGAATATTGTGCCTTTTAGCGACGAACTCTTGTTTAGCGTTAGTATACTTTTCTTTAGCGACTTATAGCGACAAAATTGGGGAACACTAGAATTACGATCTTAGCGACAAAATTGAAATCATAAGATATGATTTACAATAGCAGTTATCAATAACATTGATTGAGATATTAGTGGCAATTAACGAAACAATAAGTTATGAACTTTTGGTGAAGCAATTCTTTGTTGGCATTGATATTTTCTACGTGACCCCTTTTAACGACACATAGTGGAGCGGGTTAGCGTAATAATCGTTAATAATTTGATGTTATACAGTTTATCGTAAGTATTTTATTTTTGGACCATTTTTGCAATCGTAAGTTGGGTTAGAAGTTTTAGCGACAAATGGGCGTGTTGTAGGTTTCCTTTTTAATTTCTAACTAGGGTTTTCATCCTCTATATATATAAGACATAGTTATGGGGCAGCCACACTTCTAGCCGTCCTTGGCTTTGTTGGAGACTTATTACGGCACAAACAGAGAGAGAGAGATGAGATGAGAGATTCGGGGAGAGAGAAGAGAAGGGATCGAAGAAGAAATTCTTCCAGCGATCGAGATTAGTTTTCCCGGTATGTTCTAACCCTTATATTTTTCCTCTAGTTAATCAGCGATTTAATGGAGAAAATGGATCTGGGTTTTGAGAAGTTACCGTGAGTGCTTTGCGTAAGTGTTTGGGTGCGTAAGTGGGTGTGTGTCCATGTATTTCGTGTATGTGTTGTGCTTATATTTGTGTGTAAGCAGAGAAAGGGTGGATTGTGCCGTGGGGTGTGTGTGTAAGTGATATATTCATGTGTACGTGAGTGGAGGAGTAAGGAGAAGAGGGGCAGTCAAACAGCCCCATGAATGTGTGTATGTGTGAGCTGTGTTTTGTTATGTATAAGGTTAGAGGTGCAAAAAGGCTGTGTACATGTGATTGTGAATATATGTGGGTTTACGTGAGTGTATGAGAGGAGGAGGGAGAGAGAGAGAGAGAGGACAGCGATAGAGGGGCTGAAGGACAGCTGTGTGCATGCTGCGAGTGTGTGCGTGAGACTACCTTGAAGGCAACCTGTGGGTGCGTGCGTTTGTATATGCCATGTACACAGGTGGGTACATGTTGACAGTTTTGGGTTTGTGTTTGAATGGTCTTTTGATGTGAATGGAGGCTTATGGAGTAGGTGTATTTATGCAGTGTGTTTGGGAAGTATATGGTGAATATGAACCTGTGTGTGGAGGTGGAAATGGAATTGAAATGGGTGTATATGAAAGAAGGAGAGGGGCTGATGAGGCAGCCGTGGTGGCTGCCATGAAAGAATTATGGGTAAAATGTTTATGGGTTTGTGTATACCTCAGTGTATATATCAAATGGGATGTAGGAGCCGTGAAAACAATGGGAGCTACGTGGGTTTTTAGAGAGAGGAAACCACTGCCGTGAGGCAGTGGGTTCACAACAGTGTGAAGGGAAGGTGATGGAGTGCTGTGCATTTAAATTCATGGTTTTTATGATTGTGAGAAAAAGGGGCATGGGGAGGACTGCCAAGAAGAGATCCATGAGTGGAGATTGTGCTTTGTGCGTGTGTAAGTGTGTAGTGTGGGCGTATTTTATGGCTTTGTGAGACTGAGTGTATTAGTGTGCAGTGGTGTATGTTTGTGTGAATAAGTGTAATGCTTACATATTGAGGAATATGGAGTGTATTATAGGTGTTTGAAGGTCGGGTTTTCTTTATGTGTATGTGAGTGTCGTGTGAGAGGTGATTTCAGGTAGACCACTGCTGGGTCGATATGAAGAAGGATATGATTGGAGGGGAAATGTTTTGTTTTTAAAATTAAACTCAAGAGTGTCGCTAATGAAAATATTGTTTTAGCAGTTCTTCTCCGAATTTTAAGATATACCTAGAAACTTATTTGAACAAAACTCAAAAGAGTAACTTATATTATTTTTGCAAGATCTAGACACAGGAAAAATCTTAGATTTTATTGAGCTTGAGAAGCGTGCTAACTAATTTTATTCGAACAAGGAATTTTGGTGTATTTTTAAATAGTAAATTAAGTTATTAAATTGTAGCTATGATAATGTATATTCCAGAATTTCAAAAGTTTTGAAAGTCGTTGCTACTTTTAGCGTTCTTAGTAGTGTAGCGCCCGAACGAATTTAGCGTAACGCTTCATTATCAGTAGTTATTAAATTATTTCTAATGTCTCTTTTAGGTTATATCTGGGTGAATAAGGTACTTTAGGCATTGGGGGCAAATATGTAATTATACATAAGTCGGGGAATGGTTGGATAAAGTTTTACTCATCAAAAAGAAACATAATACCTAAACGTGCCCGAGCGACAATAAATGACATTCGTATGATTTGTTACTTAGGTTTTGATAGTCAAGAGGTAGGGCCGGCATTTGAGCAAATACCAGAAGGAGATTTTGAGCAAGGTAAGTACTCTTGCCATATTCCTCCGTATACCCTATTTTTCGTCTATGTATATGTACAAATGAATTGTTGTTTAAAGCCTTTCGCACGCTACTGCTTTTGTATAAATTGTTTGATGAGAAAATACATCAAAATGCCATGGAATGTTTTCTATGAATAGTTTTTTTTTTATGTTGGCTTATATATGTTGAATGAGACGGTACCCTGGCTTAGTTGTTGCGCCCCATATCCACGGGAGAAAGTTGGATTGTTGGGTCCTGGTCAACGGGACGATACGTTGACGCACAGTACTGTTGCTCGTGGTGCGCCCTTGCGTCCACAACAATATGTATCCCGGACGAAGGAGGGACTGTGGGCCCTAGTCGGGGGGGTGCATACCCTGACCGAATTATATTTATCCCGTGTGGAGTAGGGATTGTGGGCCCTAGTCAGGGGGAATGTACGCTGACCGCAACATACCTATGTTATGATGAACTGTGATAGTTGTTAATGAGCCTTCTTGATGCCATGCATCGTTACTGTGAATCTTGGATGAATTGCTTTCATAAAGTAGGTATATGTATAATATCTCTTGTGAAAATATTTATCAGTTTTAAATTTGAAGAAAACCTTGGCATGTTTTTATGAATCCCAAAACCTATCTTACGGATATGGTATGTGTACTTATTGAGCCCCAAGCTCACCCCGTTTTATAAATGTTTTTAGGCGATCAACTCGATGAACATGAGTATTGCGAGGGAAATGAGAATGAAGCCGCGGGAGATGCTCGTTAGGAGGTTGAATTAAGTTTCATGAGAAATTATGATATTACTGGTTTATTCTAGAATTGTTTGTAGTGTAACTCCAGGAGATTTCCCTCAAATAAATTATATTAGTCATTATGGAGGAATTTAATTGAGATAATTTTGGGGAGATCTATAAGGACCTTTTAGAAGTCATAATATGGTATGAGTTAATGCATGATATTAGAATTTGTTGACAGGTTTAAATAAGGCCTAGCAGAGCCCTTGATTTGCGTCCATTGGGTCTGCGGCCGGTCTCGTGCCTAGCTCGCGGGCGTGCCTAGCTCGCGGGCCTGCCCGTGGGTTCGGGTCTTGACACACCCACTATCCGAGGAGAGACGATCTCCATCACAACGTTACATACTATCGGGGGGAGCTTGACTCGCTATCTCCATGCCAGATGCGTTGGGCACTGTACAAACGTTTGGCACGACGGGTGGGAGAGTCGTTCATCTTCACGCTCTCTGGGTTACAACGCACACCCCTGATCCACTTCAAGGTCGTAGTGTGGCAGCTGCCAGATCGCACTATGCTCCATTTTGACTACCTATAGGGGTTGCCAACCGATGCCCCGGATATGAGGGTTAACAGGAACCCATCGGGTGTCAGACGGTTTGGCAAGGCAAATGTGCACAACTTGTGCCCACGAGAAATTGAGGTTTGTATTTCCTGGCAGGACACGCTAGCGGCCATTGTGTCAGAGTCTGACCCCGTGATCAGCATTGAATAGTACAATGAGTGAAACTACCGCATCACCCAGAGGAGAGTAGCCCCAGTAAGGTTTGAACGCGGGGAGAAGTACCACCCTAGGGGTCAGATCAATGAGCATATGGCATACGATCTGATAAGTTGCCCAACAAGTGCTTTTAATTGAATTCGATGACTCTAAGTGTGTGTGTGTGTGTGTGTGTGTGTGTGTGTGAAGTTACTTATTTATTATCTCTTTGGATGTAGGTTAATGCCTCGTTCGCTTCTTCTAGAAGTTGAGCGAGAGGAAGGATCTGGCGGATGCAATGGGCGAGGAACTTTGCCAACAGGGTGAATCGTTGGTGTTTGGCTGCGAGAATTTTTGTGCCAAGCCTCAGGACAGCCTTAGGGTGTCAACTCGAGAATGGGTTATCCGGGGTGGCAGCCCCCTTATGTGAGCGAAAGATACGGTGATCCCTCGGGACAGTCTTTGGGGGTGAGCCAGGGATACAGTGGTCCCTCTGTATCGGGAATAGGTGGTGATTGGGGACCGCCAAGCACCATAGGATAGGCTCAAGCACCGTGGAAAGAGTATAGTGCACCCTCGTTCTCTTTGCTTCTGGACTTGGAACCCTAACCCCTCTCTCAAAGTCAAATCATGCAGGACTGGGGTTTCAGAAACATCAGTCTATCTGAGACACTGCCCATTGTCCCGTGGGCGGGACCATCTATTGCCCCCGGAGGGCAATATCCCCCGATCGATCCCCCCGAAGAAAGGCAATATCCCCCGGTCGACCCCCGAGGGCAATATCGCAAAGGGAATCCAATAAAGCGCCTAAAGCCGCATAAATGCCAACTAATTGAGAGCGTTATTTTAGCGGGGCCCCCCGAGACAAAGCGTCGTATAGTGTGGATCACCGGAATTTAATGGATTACTATTGCTCATGGGGAGAAATGGCTTCGCTGGCTTTGGGGGATTGGTTAGACAGCAGTGTCATCTCGACCTACGTGGAGATTCTGAAGCAAAAAGGTCGGGAGCGGCTGGACGAGTTTCTGCACGTTTTTATGGTGGATGATTTTTTTCATAGCCTCCTAGTATCCGAATGGCATGAGTGGGTTGATCTAAGGGGAAAGAAAAAGTTGAGCGAGTGGAGACCATCCGCTAACCTACGAGCGTATCTTACTAGGGATAGTCCAGTGAGCGCAAGGGTTGCCGACGTGTTTCTAATGCCATTTTTAGGAGAAAGCCACTGGTATTTGGTTTGCTATGAACCAACATAAAAAATTGTATCAGTCATCGACAGTCTCCACGATGATACCATCAACATGCCTATGTTGCGGATGTACAAAGCCCAGTTGATGCTATGGTAATCTTACGATTGTTGTTTAATGCTTAATGTAACTTACAATTGTAAATGTTAACTCGTGTCTTACGCCGTTTTTTATTTCTTGCAAAATCTATTTTGTGCCATGTTCCACTCTATCTGTGATGTAAGAGTACTGGCACTGCCAAAGCTCCAATTCCGATTGAAGAAGAGGAGGCCCAAGCAACGTAATACTTTGGACTGCGGCGTCTTCGTCTGCATGTGCATGGATTACATTTGTCGGTCTAAGAGCCTCAAAGCGGCCGTCTGGAGTCAAGAATGCACTCAAGGCTTTGGATATAAGATAGCTTGGCAAATTATGAAAGGCCTGCCTAGAGCGGTTAGGTTTATTAAAAATCCGTCTAAGGACGAGAATCTGGCTCAAGATGAGGACCACCCCAGTTGACATAGTAACATTCAAGCCAGTTTTTTTTAATAAATCTTGATTATTTTTATGAAAGCTGTCATTGGTTTGATTTGATTTGTGTTGAGATAAGATGATTGATTTGGCTGATTTGTGTTGAAATTAGTTGACAATTGATTTGGGTTGATTTGATTAGATTTGATTTAAGTTGACGTATATATTTTGGTTTTTTTTGCTTTTATTGAGAATGATTGAATGGTGGAAAACAAAATGTGGGAAAAGTCCTATAAATTGTTTCTGCTGCTCCGTCCGCAACACAGTATAGTAGACGTATAGGTACCGTCGGCTATACAGTGTAGCAACCTTCTTTTTTGTTTGTACGTGCTTGCAAAGTCTACATCCCTTTCTTTCACGAATAACGAGGCAATTGCTTTTTGTGCGGATGTGACGTAACTCTTCAAATTCCTAGTTGTACCCACATAACTATCGAACCAAGAATTCATAGATTCACTCATGCCCGTCGTTTTCATGCTCGCAGAAAAATACCTCCTCGTGTAAACGCCAATCCATTGCTCTTTGAGCTCGTACAAGCTCTAAAACCACTCGTTGTCTTGTAATGAGTAATCCTTAACAAGCTTTTCCCACCTCTCCTCAAATTCCTCAATCGTTAACGACTTACTAACGTACTTTTCAAAGTCATGTTTAAAGTCTGGATACTTTGCATACACATGATCCAAACGTTCATGATATTTGTTGCTTATGTGCCAAGTACACAAGTTGTGTCAAGTATCTAGGAAGACAGTAGCAATAGCCTTGTTCATTGCCAAATCTTGATCGATGATGATAACTTTTGGTGCTTTGTTGTTCATGGCTTCTAGCCACGCCCTAAACAACCAATCAAAAGAACTCTCTCTCTCATCCCTTAACAAGGCAAACCCGAACAGTATGGAGTTATAATGATGATTGACCCCCGTGAAAGGAGTACTTGTTGGTACGGTTTGTGGTGTCGAAAGTCACGACATCCCCAAAATGCTTAACAATCAAATGACATTTCTAACTGAAAATATTACCTCAAAATTACCTTGACGAATAGACCAATTTAGGATGACAAGTATACCATATACATAATCTCAATAGTGTCTCCAATTTAACAATTATTAATTTATTGAACATAACAAATTAAAAGTACAAAGATAAATAGACAAATTCATCATGCCAAAATACAACAAACATATCTCAAAACATTTGAATTTAAATACGATAAATTTTTTGAAGTCAGTGAACCTAAAAAAAATTGAATTTAATTATAATGAATTTATTTAAAGTTAATAACTTAATTTCTAGAACATCACAAATTGATGAATAGTGACAAATTTCTAGACTAAGTTAATAACTTAATTTCTAGAACATCACAAATTGATGAATAGTGACAAATTTCTAGACTATCACAAAAATATCTATACTTTTTTGTCCAAAAAAAAATTATACTTTATCGGTCAATCCATAAAAAAAAAACTTCACAATTCACAAACTTACCTTGCTTGAGTGAAGTTTGAAGCAAGTGTTACTTGAAGCTTGAAAGGAGCTGAAAATGGAAGCAAGTGAGTCTGAAGGAGAAGAAAATTATGCTGAAAGAGCTGAGAATGTTTTGGAAATAGGCAATATTGTCCGCGATACTGTATAGCGGACAACATAGGCAACAACTTTGACGTGTGCATAAATAAAGGTAAAAAAATTAATTGAAGTGTTTTAGTCGTGTCAGTCAAAAAGTCGTCCGCTACACTGTGTGGTGGACTACTTTTTGACTGTCACATGTCAGGACAAAAAAGTTATCCGCCCTACAGTGTAGCGGATGGAGGAGGAGGGACAGTCTGGTAAAAAGATTTGTCCGCTACGCTATGTAGCAGACGACTGACAGCTTTTCAAAAAAAGCTCCTATTTTGCTAGCTCTATCAACGGATCAGCTCCCTATATATATATATAGGGAGCTGATCCGTTGATAGAGCTAGCAAAATAGGAGATCTTACTAGCGCGATCTGGCCATCCATCCTGAAAGGATGGACGGCCAGGATCTTTTTTTAAAGGCTGTTAGCCGTTCGCGATACTGTATCGCGGACGGAAGTTTTTACCAAACTGCCCTCCACAACCGTCCGTTACACCGTGTAGGGGATGACTTTTTGACCTGACAAAAAGTCGTCCAATATACTATATGGCAATGACTTTTTGCTTGCCACATGTCACGTCAATCCTAATCCTGACCACATGTCAGATCTTGTCCCCACGACTGTCTTCTGCTAGACAGTGTGGCAGATTAGCTGGCACATATTACGCAATACTGCCTTAATTCCCATCCCTTTTTTTTTTGTCATTTTCATCTACTTGAGATCAGTTGCTTCTATTTTCAGCTCCTTTCAAGTTTCAAGTAACACTTGCGAAGCAAGGTAAGTTTGTGAATTGTGAAGTTTTGAACTTTTCTTTATGGATTAAATGATGAAGTTTTTTTTTTTGGATGGATATAGATTTTTTTGGTTTATGATTGTTGTATTTATTAGTCTATTCATCAAAGTAATTTTAATTTGTTATGTTCAAGAAATTAATTCGGTTGACTTCAAAAAATTTATCGTAGTTAAATTTGAATTTTTTGAGGTTATGTTTGTTGGCTTTTGGCATGCTACATTTGTCTATTCAGCTTAGTAATTTTAATTTGTTATGTTCAAGAAATTAATAATTGTCATGCTAAGTTGTTAAATTGGAGATACTTTTGAGATTATGCTTGGTATATTTGTAATGCTAAATTGTTCTATTCATCAAGGTAATTTTGATTTCTTATGTTCAAGAAACTCTCTTTGATAGTTAAGCATAATTAATTTTTACATAGGTTTTGTTTCACAATGTCTGATTTCGTGTCACTCCAACACCCCATTAGATGCTAGTGATCCGTATCTAGGGAGAACATTTCAAAAATTGGAGGAAGCCAAAGAATGTTTTCGAGCGTATTCGTTGAGGGTTGGTTTTGGCATTAGAATAAAGACTTTAAGAATAAGCAACTTGACAAAAACATATGCTCTCGCTTATACGAGTGTCATAGGGGCAGACAGCCACTGCAAAATAAGACACACGTCAGTAATGATGACAGTGAGGACGAAATAGGATATGAGCGATGAAAACGGGACTGCTTTGCGAGCAAGAATTGTCAGGTCAAGATGTTCGTAAGCCATAAACCCATGCAAGATCATTGGCTTATTACTAGCTTGGAATTGGCACACAATCACCCGTTAGTAACCCCTTCTAAGGTGAGTCAGATGCATCAACACAAGAAGATGGGTAAGGTCACAAGGAGCCTGATTCACACAATGAGCAACACGCGGATAGGACCTACAGACATTATTAATGTTCTTGCTGAACAGGCTGGGGGAATTTAGAATATGAACTTCAACACGACAGACGTTTGTAACGGGGTCCGATCCAAAGACGAGCTACGTATGACCTCAATGATACTCAATCTTCAATGAGCCTATTGAAGTGGATGCAGATGGAGGACCTATAATTTACCTATGAGTATAAACTTGACGAGGAGCATCGGATAACGACAATTTTTGGGTCGACGGTCATTCGAGGCTTGCTTATAAGCATTTTGGGGATGTCGTGACTTTTAACACCACATACCATACCAACAAGTACTCAATGTCGTTCGCTCCTTTCGCAGGCGTCAATCATCATTACCACTTTATCCTGTTCGGGTTTGCTTTGTTAAGAGACGAGAGTGAGAGTTCTTTTATATGGTTGTTTAGGGCGTGGCTGGAAGCAATGAACTTCAAAGCACCCAAAGTTATCATCATCGATCAAGCTTTGGCAATGAAGAATGATATTGCTACCGTCTTCCTAGATACTCAACACAACTTGTGCACCTGGCACATAAGCAACAAATACCCTGAACGTCTACATCACGTGTATGCAAAGTATCCAGAGTTTAAACAGGATTTTGACAAGTGCATTGTTAAGTCGTTGACGATTGAGGAATTTGAAGAGAGGTGGGAAAATCTTGTTCGGGATTACTCATTGCAAGATAACGAGTGACTCCAACACTTGTATGAGCTCAAAGAGCAATGGATTGGTGTTTTCATGCGAAGGTATTTTTCTGCGGGCATGAAAACGACAGGCATGAGTGAATCTGTGAATGCCTGGTTAGATAGTTATGTGGGTACAACTACCAATTTGAAGAGTTTCGTCATATCTGCCCAAAAAGCAGTTGCCTCAGTATTTGTGAAAGAAAGGGCTGTAGACTTTGCAAGCACGTACAAACAAATGAGAAGGTTGCTTAAGACCCCATTGGAGCTGAACACTGCAAAGGTCTATACGAAGGAGCTTTTCATGCAATACCAAGTAGAGTTGCAAAAATTAGGGCAATACAATATAAACAAGGTGGCAGAAAAGTCTACACGTGAGTTCAAGGTTTATTCGCTGATGAATGGCCTCGTCCCTGAGAAGCTATGCAAAATGTATACGGTCAGCCATGACACATTGACGGATTTGGTGACATGTGTTTGTAAGAAGTTTGAGTTCCATGGCATCCTGTGTGGACACATTCTGTGCTTTTTTACCCAGAAGAATATCAAGGCAATCCCTGATCAATACTCCTACCGCAGTGGACAAATGTTGCAAACAGCTTGCACGGTATCATTGCCTTTCCGAAGCATCTGTATACTGACTTTGAAGAATCAGAGACGTTACGGTATAATCATCTGGTGACAATCTTTACGTGCTTATCCGCAAAGGGTGCTACTACAATAACTGGGTATAAACATCTCCTCGACATAGCGGAACAGCAAGAGCCCATCGTTGTCCAGTTTGAAGTAGCCTCAGTCAGCAATGGAGTTGACACTGAGCCTACACAGGGATCAGAAGATGATGAGCCGGTTGAGGAAGAGGACAATGATATCCGGCTTTTGGATCTAATTATATCGCAGACAAAAGGCTGCAAGAGATCTACGCAGATGAAGAGCTCTATTGAACAAGCAACTCAACCTAAAAAGTTGATAAGGTGTGCACTGTGCAACAAAATGACCAACCATGACAAGCGGAACCATTACAAGGCACTGGGATAAGTCCAGGGGATTTGCAACATGAGGAAGAAGATGATGACGAAGATGAGGAAGAAGAAGACGCAGTGGAACTTTAGTCTAATGAATTATTATTGTAATAATCTTTTATGAGCCATCAAACCTATTGGACTTTTTGTAATAATTTTTTAGTAATAATTTTTTTGTAACAACCTTTAGTCTCATTTTTTATGTGAATTTTTACACTGTCTGCTACACTGCGTAGCACAACCATTAGAATTTTTAACATTAGACTTCAAGAACTTAGTTGGGTGATTAGTTCGTCTGCTACACTATGCAGTGGACGGTGCAGCAGAAACCTCACACCTCAACAATTACAATTGTAATAATTTTTTTGTAATAACCTTTGGTCTTAACACTGCACCTCAACACTTGAAATCTTTTTGAGTGTGTAGGCCATCCGCAACACTAAGTAGCGGACATCGCAGCAGAAAGAATGCACCTCAACACTTATAAATTTTTTTCGTGTTTATGTCATCCGCTACACTATGAAGCGGACGGCACAGCAAAAACGATCCACCTCAACACTTAGAAATTTATTTGGGTCTTCATGTTGTTCGCTACACTATGTAGGGGATGGTGCGGCAGAAAGACTGAACCTCAACACTTAGAATTTTTTTGGGTGTATAGGCCGTCTGCAATACTATGTAGCGGACGTCGCAGCAGAAAGAATGCACATTAACACTTTGAAATTTTTTTCGTGTTTATGCCGTCCGTTACACTATATAGCAGACAGTGTAGTAGACACAATGCACCTCAACACTTAGAATTTTTTTGGGTGTGTAGGCCGTCCTCAACACTATGTAGCGAATGTCGCAACAGAAAGAATGTGCTTCAACACTTAGAAATTTATTTCGTGTTTATGCCATCCGCTACACTATATAGTGAACGACGTAGCAGGCACAATGCACCTCGACGCTTAGAAACTTTTTGGGTCTGTCCGCTACACTATGTAGCGGATGGCACAGCAAAAACACTGCACCTGAACGCTTAGAATGTTTTTGGGTGTTAGGCCGTCCGCTACACTATGTAGCGGACGGTGCAACAGAAACCACCTCAAATTTTCTTACCACCAACAAAACTAAATTTAAAAAGGGCCAAAAATCCACAACACACAAATAAACCACCACAACACAAAAAATCACAACACAAATAAACCACCATAATACAAAAAAAATACATGTCTCCATCGATCGAACTTCAAATAAATTGGTATTTAAATTCAAAAAATAATCGTTTACAAGAAGTCAATCTTAATCCTCATCTTGAGCATGTTTCTCATTTTTCGACAGATGTAGAGTAAACCTAACTGGTCTAGGCCAGCCTTTTGAAATTTGCCACACTATTCTAAATCTAAAGACCTCTACTTCTGCTGCCCTCCAGACGGCCGCCTTGAGGCTCTCACTTCGACAAATATAGTCCATGTACATGCAGATAAGGACACCACAGTACGAGGTATTAGCTTGCTTGGGCCTCTTCTTCTTCACTTTAACCTCGAGCTTTGGCCTCGCCGGTACTTCTAGTCCATGGATGTAGTGGACCATGGCGCATAACAGATTCTGTGGACAAATAAAAAAATGGTGTAAGCTACAAGTTAACATTTACAGTACGCAAATTACAATAAGCATTAAATAACAATCGTAAGATTAGCAAAGCATCTAACTGGGCTTTCCAAAGCTACTTCACGGGTATTTGCTCGGTATCGTCGTGGAGACTGTAGAGGACTGATAGGATTTTTTGAGTTGGTTCATAACAAATCTAGTACCATTGGCTATTACTAGAAATGGTATTAGGAACACGTCCGCATCACGGGCACTCACTAGACTATCCCTATTAAAAAATACAAGGAGCGCATTGGACCGTTCCAGCTGTTTCAAGGTTTTCCTCCCCCTCCTCTCAACCCACTGTACCCATGCTGATATGAGAAGGCCATGAAAATACGCATCGAACAAAAAAAATGCACAAACGGTCATTCTGGGTTTCCCGACTCCGCTCCCTCAGAATGTCTACGTAGGCGGAGATCACAGTATCGCACAACCAAGCCCCCGGAGCTAAGCTGGACATTTCCCCCCACTCGTAAGTGTAATCCAAGTCATTCGGGCAAATGACATTATACGACGCTTTGTCATGAGGGGCCCTGCTAAATAAACCCTGGTGGATTTATTGGGCTTTTGTCGGCCCTAGAGGCTTTAACGGATGCCCTTTGGGATAGGCGAGGGGGTCCGCCAGGGGCATTGACCGGGAGATATTGCCCGTCAGGGGCTTGGGCCAAGGGATATCCCCCTTTGGGGGGCAAACGGGGGATATTGCCCTCTTGAGGCTTCGGCTGACAGATATTCCCCTCCGAGGGGCGAGAATGTCCCACCCACGGGACAATGGGCATTGGCTCAAAGAAATTGATGTTTGTGTATTGCCAATCTTGTGTGACTTGGCTTTGAAAGATCGGTAGTGGTTCTGAGTCCAAAAGCAACAAAAACAAGGGGCCACTGAAATCGAACCATGGCGCTAGAGCATGTCTTGCTTCGGAGGGACCATCAACTCCCTGGCTCACCCCCAATGTCTGCCCTGAGAGATCACTGTAACCCTCGCTTACATGGGGAGGCTGCCACCCCGGATAGTCCATTCTTTGAGGGACGCTCGAAGCGGGTCTCGTATACTTGCGCATAAAATCCCCACAGCCTTGGGACAATGCATAAGCCCGTTGGCGAAGATCCAACCCCATGGCATTCACCAAATCCTGCCGCTCACTCAGCTTTTGGAAGAATGCGAGCGAGGCATTAACCAACATCCAAAGAGGTAATAAGAATAACCAGAAAATAGGAGGGGCTGAATGTAAAACAAAATCATTAAACCCAGTTAAAAGCATTGATTGGGCAACTTACGAGATCAAATGCCCACTTCTCATCAATTTGGCTCCTAGGGTGGTACTTCAGCCCTTGTTCAAATTTTATCGGGGCTACTCTCTTCCACATGATGCAAAAGTACGACTCGTTGTACTGCTCAATACTGATCACTGAGTCAGGTTCCGACACAATGACCGCTATGTGTCCTTCCAATAATTCCAAACCTCAATTTCTCGTGCGCATAATTCGTGCACATTCACCTTGCCAAACCGTCCGACACCTGGTGGGTTTCGGTTAATACTCATATCTGGGGCATCTACTGGCAAGCCCTACGGGCAATCAAAATGGCATAATGCGTGACTTGGCAGCTGCCACTCTGCAAACTCGAAGTGGATCAGGGGTATGCGTTGTAACCCGGAGAGCGTGAAGCCGAACGACTCTGTCACTCGTCGCTAGAAACGCTTGTACGGTGCCCAACGCATTTGGCCCTAAGATAGCGAGTCGAGCTCCCCCCGATAGAGCATAATGTTGTGATAGGGATCATCTCTCCGTGGGTAGTGGCTCACTCTTCGGCTGTACTCCCAAGCGCGCAATCGAGGCCACAAATTCTCGATTCCGTCCCTACGCTTGGGTGCGTCGGTAGCTATGTGTTCATAAGACCACACCTGAGAACAAAGACAAATTATGTATAGTATTGTCAGAATTTATTATCAATTCAACTAATAAACCTGATAACGTAATCAATATTTATATGTTATACCTACAATAGTGAGAGACATGCACATATAGCTTTGGAGTCGGGCCTCGTTGCCTTGTGGAATGCTTGGTACAGGTATGCAAGAGTTGATGCACCCCAGGCATACTCCCCAATCTCTTGCAGGTTACCCAACAATGGTAAATATTTAAAGCTGACCGTATTCTTTGACGTCATTAGGAATAGAATTTCTCCCATCACCCACAAGAGGAAAGCCTTTGTGTACAGCACAAGCATCTCATCCGTGTAGTTTTCCAGCAGAATGCTATAGGTATCTACCAACCACTTCAACTTTATACCATCAGTGCTAAATTGATCTTGAGGTGTGAGGTAAAGAAGTCCCTAATAGCTCTCTTATTCGTTGCTTCCGACAGAGGAACAATTACAGGCCACCCCGTCACCGGTAACCCTAAGATAAACCCTACATCTTCTAGGGTAATAGTCATCTCTCCAACAGGGAAGTGAAACGTACTCATTTCACTTCTCCACCTCTCAACAAGGGCACCAATCAAGGTCCGGTCAAGTTGTTGAAAGATTTTCCCATGCATGAAAACCCCAAACCCAATTCCACGCAGCAATATTTTTTGGAATTTGTTCAGTTTTCACAGTCCCAAATTATCGGATACTTCTACTGTGTTGATGAGTGCTCTTTCATACAAATTAATAAATACAATTTAAGCAAACCAAATAGTATACAAAGTTTGTGAGAATAAGAAAATAAAAAAAAACTAAGTATCTTACTTGTCCATTTCAGATAGATGTACTGATATGGTCTTGCTAGTCGTATAATACGGAGGGATCTTCTGGTTTAGGGTTGTTGATCAGGAAAAGGGATTCGCTGCTATGCAGAGGTGCCACAAAAGAAACAGTCTGAGTCAGCTTTCAAGTAGGCAAAGTGGGAGACAACAAGGATGGAGTAAGGGCTGAGAGCAAGGCTCCCCAGACAGGTCGCGAGGGCTGGCAAAGCTGCACAGGCAGGGTGATGATGAATAGTGTTGGCGATCGACAGTCCGTGTCAAGGGTGCAGTTTTAAGGGTCCAGTGACAGAAGTCCAAATGTCTTTCCCTCACTAGAATTCTAGAGAGAATAGGCTTTTTAGAGAGAGAAAGTGAAAATGCCAAATGAGCCCCAAATCCTTGAATAAGCTCCAAAGTCAACTATTTATAGGCAAAAATATGAATGTGTCATAAGTTGACATGTTTCGTCCCCTGGGAGCGACACATCGCCGGGGGGTCCAAAGCACTGATTCTCAGTTCGACTGCCAGTCCCCAAGTTCGTGCTGCCCTGCCCTTGCAATATCTCTCTGCCTGTCTGAGGAGACTGATCATGCCGCGGTAGCATGGTCAGAGTAGCCCGTTGCCCCAGCCACCAGTCCAAGCCCCTACTGAATCCCACAAGGTGCGTCAAGAGACGTGCAGAGAACCTAACAACGGTGAGGGTTGCCCCTGTAGCCAACTGCCAGGCGAACTAGGCACGATGCCCTCCGAGGACCTACTCCCGTCCCGGAGTGACCCAGGGGTCATTGCCCTAGTGGTGTCAACGGTTAACAGCAACATGAGTGGGCATGGGTGCCGTTCAGTGCTTAGAATTCGTTACGGGGAAGTCTTCGTGTCGGAGCCCTCAACGAGTGTGATGTTGATGGCTTTAAGGCTGTGCTGGTGATGGCATCAGTGTTGTGAGCCCATCCCGTTGCGAGGGCTAGAGCCCCTGGTGATTATGCCAGCGATGGCTTCAGTGTTGTAAGCCCATCCCGCTGCGAGGGTCGGAGCCCCCGGTGATTGTGCCGGCGATAGCTTCAGTGTAATGAGCCCATCCTACATTTTGATTGAGCCAACGATGACGTCAAGCCCATCCTGCAATTTGATTAAGCCAGCGATGGCTTTAAGGCTGTGAGCCCATCCCTTAGTTTGATTGAGTCGGCGATGGTGCTAAGCCCATCCCGCAGTTTGATTGAGCCAGTGATTACATTAAGCCCATCCCGTAGTTTGATTGAGTCGGAGATGACGCTAAGCCCATCCCGCAGTTTGATTGAGCAGGCGATGGCATTAAGCCCATCCCATAGTTTGATTGAGCCGGCGATGGCATTAAGCCCATCCTGTAGTTTGATTGAGCCGGCAATGGCATTAAGCCCATCCCGTAGTTTGATTGAGCCGGCGATGGTATTAAGCCCATCCCGTAGTTTGATTGAGCTGGCGATGGTGCTAAGCCCATCCCGTAGTTTGATTGAGCCAGGGATTACATTAAGCACATCCCGTAGTTTGATTGAGTCGGCAATGGCGCTAAGCCCATCCCGCAGTTTGATTGAGCCAGGGATGGCATTAAGCCCATCCCATAGTTTGATTGAGCCAACGATGGCGCTAAGCCTACCCCGCAGTTTGATTGAGCCGGGGATGGCATTAAGCCGATCCCGTAGTTTGATTGAGCCGACGATGGCATTAAGCCCATCCCAGAGTTTGATTGAGCTGGCCATGGCATTAAACCCATCCCATAGTTTGATTGAGCCGACGATGGCATTAAGCCCATCCCGCAGTGAGGGCCAGAGCCCCTAGTGATGTTGCACAATCTGGGGAGTAGGTCGAAGCATGTTCCACGACCAAGGCAAGGTGGGCATGGTGTGGTGAAACGATGGACCGATGCAAGGAGCATGGTAGTATGACAGAGAGCCAAAGGACACGACGGAGTGAGTAAGATGTCGGGGGCATGCCTGTGCTTGTGGCGCTCGAGCACAGCGACGAGCGTCGCGGAGACAACACTTGGTGCCGGGGCACTTGTTATGAAAGTGGCGCACGGACGCGGCGATGAACGTCACGGAGATAATACCTGGTGCCAGGGCACATGTCATGAGAATGGCGCATTGGCGCGGCGACAAACGTCGTGGAGCAATACTTGATGCCAGGGCATATGTTATGGAAGTGGCGCGTGGGCGCGGTGATGAAGGTTGCGAGACAACACTTGGTGCAGGTGGCATGCATCATGAAAAGAGGTGCACGGGCGCTGCGACGACTGTCGCGAGGCCATACTTGGTACCGGGGGGACGCATCATGAAAAGGGGCGCACGGGCGCGGCGACGACTGTCGCGAGGCCATACCTGGTGTCGGGGCACATGTCTTGGAAGTGGCGCACGGGCACAGCGACGAATGTCTCCAGACAACAACCAGTGCCGGGGCACATGTCATGGAAGCGGCTCACGAGCGCGGTGACGAATGTCATGAGACAACACTTGGTGTCGGGGCATGCATCATGGAAGTGGCACATGGGCGCGACGACGAGCGTCGTGAAGCAATTGGTGTTGAGCGAGCATTGTAGAGAGCGCGATGAGTGACGGCGTGGTTTAGGAGTTACCCTTGCAAGACAAAAGGGTGGCCGACCCCCTTGAAGAAGGGGTAGCCGACCCGTTTGAAGAAGGGGTGGCCGACCCGCCCTCAAGAAAGGGGTGGCCGACCCTCTACAAGAAGGGGTGGCCAACCCTCTACAAGAAGGGGGTGGCGGACTCCCTTAAAGAAAGGGTGGCCGACCCCTACAAGAAGGGGTTGCCGACCCCCCTTAAGAAAGGGTGGCCGACCCCCTTATAGGGGAAGGCACACCAAGGTTGCTTCACAAAGGGAAAATGCATGATGACTTGATTATGTGACGCTTTGACCAGCATGTGAGCATTGAAAAGTTGACCGTTGAATACACCGACATATCATGAGAATTATGACCCCCAGTAGGCCTATAGGTGTAGCCAAGATAGGGTGGGAACATAGCCCCCTGCGTGCGGTGTGCATGGAGGGGCAACCCAAGCGGGCGCCGCATGCATAAACACGTAGCAAGATGTTGATGTTGTTTTGCCAGAATGTTGTTGACATCGTCTTCGAGTGACGAAGGTGAAGATTTGGCGGCTCGAGCGACGAGCGTCATGAGGTCAGGTCGCGGAGTGATGTTCGACGGGGGTCGCGCAGTGACGTCCGACGACGGGAGTCGCGAAGTGACGTAAGGGCGACGGGGTCACGGAGTGATATCGGGACGAAGGGGGTCGCGGAGTGACGTCCAACGATGGGCGATGAGGGTCGTGGAGACGGCCCTCAGGCGATGGGCAACGAGTGTCATGGAAGTTGTGCACGGGCACTGGTGACAGGGGTCGCGGAGACTGCGTCCAGGAAATAGGCAATGGGCAATGATCGGTGCACCACCTACGTACCAAGGAGTGATGTTGGAGGTTGGTGATGGTGAGGTTGTTCAGCCGACGTGGGTGGATGCCTTGGTGTGAAGGTGATTGTGTTGGTGCGATAGGTAAGGGCCTAAGGTATGGCGTTGTGGCGGTGGAGGCTGAATGTGGTGTTGCCTTGAGAAAATGGTGGGTACGTTTGTTTGAACAAGAAACATGAAATTTCTTAAGGTTGGCTCTAACCTTACCACATTTCATGGCCAATAATGTCGTTCATCAAGCCTAGAACATACATCATTCGTGACAACAAAATGAATGCAAGAATTGAGGCAACAAAGAAACCAAAGCAGATTAAGGTGGTGAAAATTTCTTTTTCAAACCAAAAGAGCAGTGAAATTAAAATAAAAAGGGGGGGTCGGCCAGGTGGTTGGGTCGGTCGGGCGGTCATGGGGGTTTTGGGGTCGGCTTGGCTGGGGGGTCGGGGTAGTAGGGGGGTCAACGGGGTAGGGGTCAGGGTAGCAGGGGGGTCGGCGAGGGTGGAGATGATGACAGAAGAAGAAGAAGAAGAAGAAGGGTGGAGGTGCGAAGCGCTGGCGGTCGCCGCGAATGGCGGGCTTACTGCTCCGGGGAAGAAGGAGAGAGAGAGGCCTAGGGGGGGTCAGCGGGTTGGGGGGTCGGGGTAGAAGGGGGGTCAGCGAGGAGAGCGGCCGATGTTGAAGAAGAAGAAGAAAAGAGGAGGAAGAGGTCGTCGTCGGTGGCCATGGGCTGTCGCGGGGAGATCAGCGGGGTGTGGGGTCGGGAGGAGGGAGCTCGGCTGGAGAAGGAGATGCTGGGGAGGGGCTACCGGTGATGGCCAGGCTCTGTAGGGAGGCCGAAGGGTCAGCGACGCGAGGCAGGTGCGGCGCATGGAGGAAGATAGATAAGAGATTAGGGTTCTTTGTGGGTTAGGGTTTCTAGGATGCGAGTCGGAGCGGTCGGGTAAACGGGCGGGCAATTGACCCCCTAGAAGGTGAATGAAAAGAGGAGAAACGGGGCGGGGCAGGCCCGGGTTGGGGCCCTTGCGGGTGGGTTCTGCCCACCTAGATGTCTTTTGAATTTGAAAAATGAATTTGAATTTTGAATTTTTTTTTTTGCAAAGCCCAAAGAGATTTTTCAACATCTATATAAATAGCATGAGAGGGGTATGAAAATTTTCTTTTGATGAAGAAACTCTTCAAAGTGGAAGGAAGAGAGAGACGGAGGGGAGATAGATGAAAATTCTTTTTTGGTTGAAAATTGTCTAAGTGCTGGGGAGAGCACCAAAGGGTGAAAAATTTTGTGAAAAGATTCTAAGTGTAGAATGAGGATGAGAAGGTGATGACCCGACTACAAGCAGGTAGGATGCGAGGGAGGTGGGGGAAAAAATTCCAAGTGTTGAGAAACTTTTTCAAGTGTTGAAAATTTTGCTAAGTATTGAGCTGGAACAAGGGTGTCGAGGGAAGTCGCAAGGGGTGAAGTCCCGACCGCGAAAAGTGAAGAAAATTAAATCAATGAATTTTAAAATTAATGGATTTTGAAATGCAAGGTACTTTTAAAATTTTTCATCCAATTATACTCTAAGAGTATTGTCAAATCCTTCCTTCTGCCCACAAACTCTCATGGGTCTATTCGAATGCCTGTTGTTTCTTCCATTCACTGACGGTTTGTCATGGACATGAGTCGGATCGAGCATATAGATATGTGCCTTAGTTTCCAAATCTATTGGGGTTTTGAGCATGAGCTGAAGGTACGAGTCTCAAATCTGGAACATTGGTTAGAATTAGTTAGTATTTGGAGGTAGCCGTTATTGGTAGGTAGTCTACATTGGAATATCTAGCTACAATAAACATGTAATGAACAAGGATGTCCGTCACTGAGATATGGTGGAAAGTGAAAAGTGGATGATAACAGAGAAGTGAAGATTGGAAAATTAAGTTCAAACTCAATTCATTTACTCTTTTTCAGATCTTTTAAAAATGACTTTCCCACTATTTGTAGCTAGAATTTTAAATAAAACATTAAACGGAGAGGTGCAACCGTGTGACCAATGAAAATATTGAAGAAAGCCTAATGACTAGTGATACGGGTAAAAGTACACACCAACGGGAGAGTGACATGTGTCATTACCAGAAGGCACCAAAACTGCCCATGATTCTTGGAACCTCAAATGCGACAAATCCTCCAATGGGCCCTGCCCCTCACACTCCACTCTGACTCACTGGCACTGACCCTTCCAAGCCTCACGCTGCCGAAGGAACCACTACTGCCGCCACCTTTGCTATGCCACTAGCCACAGCCAATCAGCTTGATTTGCTGGCCATTCTCCAGACCTTGCAGAAATTTATTGAAAAGTTACAAGCCACCATTGAACAGTAATCCGAACAACCATCGACGCCCATAGAGCCTCCCAGACCCAAGGCAAAGTGCATCACCACTGTGCAATTGCAAATCTAGTGTTTGGATGATTTTGTAGAAACAAGTAATTTATATGTGGATTTACATTTAAAAAATTGAACCTAGATAATTTGACGATACATGGGTACAAACTAATGAGAGAGAGAAATAGAGAGAGAGAGAGAGAGAGAGAGAGAGTTTCCTTTTTTAGTGAAAGAAGGTAGCTAAAAATATGGAGAAAAAAAAGAGTCACTCCTCCTTATATTTATGGAAAGAATTTCTATAGGAAATTTTAAGGACAAATTACACTTATGTCCCCGAGGTTAGGGTATAATTACAGGTAAGGACAATAATTTGGACAAATTACACTTATGTCCGTTGACCAAACGGAATACAAAAATACGTAACGATTTTGACGAAAAGACTGAATTGCCCCTAAATAAAATAAAATTTTCATTTTCTTCATCTTTTTCTCTCTTTCCTCTCTTTCTCCATCTCCCGTCTCTTCATTTCACAGTGGGCGTCGAAGACGGTGCAGCAGCAGCGGAAGTGCTCGGTGATGGCGACCATGTCCATTTCCATGTCCATGTTCTTGATCTGACCATGGCGAAGGTGCTTGGTGACCGACCATGGCGGCGACCATGTCCATGTTCAGATCAAGGTCGTCTCTTTATTTTAGATCTAGGTCGGCGGAGGGAAGGGGATGCCGTCGTGGGGCGAGGGAAGGTGCTGCCATCGTGGGGCAAGGAAAGGGCTGGCATTGTGGGGCGAGGGAAGGTGCTGCCGGTGTGGGGTGAGGGAAGGGGCTACCGCGGGGAGGGCGAGGTGCGGGGAGAGAGAATAGATGGAAGGGGAAGGGCGACGTCGCTGATGATGGAAGCGACGCTGGCAGGAGATTGGTCGCCGGCAATGGGAGAGAGAACAGATCAAAATTTGTAAATTAGGGTTTCAACAAAATCCTAATTGAGACTTTAAATTAAGGCTTGAAATCTTAATTTAATTTTTTTAAAAAATATTCAGTAAATACAGTACAAGGGGTAGTATCGTCATTTTAAAAATACATATTGATGACATCACACAAAAAGTATAATTTTTGGACCGAACCCTGACGGATGGACACGGCTGATACATTTTAAAAGTGTTTGGTCACGGTATATTATATTTTAAAACTTAATGTCCTTAACTATAATTATACCCAACCTCAGGGACATAGGTGTAATTTATCCAAATTTTAACACACAAATTTTTCTTTTCAATTCCCTTCTAGAATTTAGTAAATTCATCTCATCTTAATCCAAATAAGGAATTTGGTGTGATGTATTTTCAAATCCTTTATATAAATGAAATTTTTACTTCAATTACTTCATCCAAACACTCTCTTAATAGATGAGGAAGGAGGACAACTTAAGTAGATAGCATCTAATCGTTTCTATGAATTACAGTATACGACATTAGCAGGCCTCAATGGCCACAGTGGTACTTTTTTATGCCACACATAGACCAGTGATTTGCTCCCTTAATGTCGAGCAGGTGAGTAATAGTAACTAACACGACAGCACAATATATACCACAAGATTACAATTCATTGACATATCAGAGTAGTTGAAGACTGGTGCCTCTTTTGCAACATTTGATCGAGTCTGTTTTTTGCTCAGTCTAATACAAGCTTAATCCTGCCTGAGGAGGTCATTCTTCCTCCCGGCTCTAACAGTGCCTTTCGGTATCAAAAAATTTATTATGAGTAATCTGGATACTTGTCGCCATTATTTATTTTCTTCATTGGGTGAAAGCACCACTTTCATTTCCGTAAATTACAATAGTTTGTCCCCTGCTCCGTACCCAAGACTAAACATCACACCTCACACTTAACACGAAAAAGGGGTTAAAGAAAAAGAAAGCACAAAGCCATACATGAAAGCTTAAAAAAAGGTCGAAAAGACGCAAAATCCAAAGCTATACATTCCAATCGAGAGTCTTGTTGGTCAGTGGTCACCTTCTCGCTTTTTTCTTTCGCATTTCCCTCCCTCTCTTTCCATTTTTCTGCATAGAAGAGAGAGAGAGGGATGAGGTGATGGAAGCAGCAGAGGCAGAGCTGGAGAGGAGGAGCAAGTTCTTGAACAGTCTTATACAGAAAAAGAAAGCTATTACACCTATTGCTAACACTGCACAGCAACAGCAACAACAGTATCATGATCGTCTCAACATTCGTGTAAGAGCAGCTGATATGCCACTGGCCTTGCAAAATAGAGCCTTTAGGTGTACCAGAGACACCCTTGACTCCATGCCAGGAAAGCTCGACAGCAAACGCCTGGCTCTTGCCCTCAAGAAGGTGTGCACCCCAAATTTAGCTCAAAACTTCCTTTGTGAAGTTATGATCTTCCTGATTTTCTTTGGGTAGGAACTAGAGATTAGTGGGTAAGGTAAATAAGTTGAAATCAATCGGTAAGTGGGTATCGAGTACATATGTAAGTTTGCAATCTTTGTTGTTTAGGTGGTCCGTATTTTGTTTTCCAATTTAGATTTTGGTAATTTATATGTCTAGGTTCTAGTATAAGATTGGTCTTTTTCCACTTTTATGCCTTTACATTTCCTACTGCGTGTGCTCTGACTCAGGTGGTCCAATTAATATCACTATTTTGATTGTGTCAGACTGGAGTAATATTGTTTAATTAGCATTATTTTGTGACTTCTCATAGTTCTGCCATTGTTAGTTTGTCAGTTTTCAGATGTAGGCATTGTAGAAAGACCTTTCATTTTGAATCTTTCAATACATTCAGGTATCAGATGAGAAAGAATATTCGGTTCTCTTCTTCTTTCTTGCCACACATAATTCTATGTTCATGACCTAGTAACTATGATATCTGAAGTAATAAAGATTGATGATTTCCAAACAGGTGGTCCAATTTACCTTAGATGCATGTTGCAAAGCACATGTTAAAATCTTTTTCCCCAAAATTTAGCTCGAAACTTTAACCTTTTGAATCTGTGATTTTTGTATGGTCCATTTTCATATAAACAGATGGGCCTTCTAACTATTACCAGAATTATGAACTGCTGATTGTTTTCTCAAGAAAATGTGATCTTGGCGATGGCCTAATAACGTGTGATTGAGCTAGAGTTGATTCTTTTTCTGTGTCTAGGTTCTGCCCTATTTGAGCATCAGAGTGGTGGGTAAATTTCTTATTTCTTATTCCCGTGAATACTGCTTTGATTCTTCTCTGTGAAAGCTATAATGTAAGGCACCTGTTTATTTCTCCTGAGTTCTATACTGTTACCTGATTCTATCATCTGGCAAGAATATATATATGTTATTTTTTCGTTTTCCCTTTTGTTATTTACTTATTTTGTATCAGATGAATCTCGTTGTGAAGGTTTTGATTTTGAGTATTTCCATAAGTTCTGTCAGACGGTGAAAGAAAATTGGTAGGATATATCTAGGCAAAGTTACCTTGTGATATGCTTATTTATGGCAACTGTAGGACAGTACTTGTAGGTTTTAGTTTATATCTTGATAGTTAAAACGTTTTAGTAGCAGCATTACTTGTCGTCCTTATCTTCGAATTTTTACTTTTTCTTTGGAGTTTGAATGTTCTCTTTTGAATCGACAATACTTGAAGTGTGGTGCTTTAAGGTATTGTGTGAATACATTTCGGGCATGTTCCAGTGTTGAATGTTTACACTGGTGGTTGTGTAAATCATCAAGCATTTACTTGCAAGTGCTCTGAAAAAAGTATATCTATGCACGTCACCAGCTTTCAAAATCCATGCACTCATATTTCGTCCAATCCTACTTATTTTGGTCACTGATTGGGTCATTTTTTTGTACTAAGTTTCTCTTATTCGAGGTGGTTATGTCATGCTAGCAAGCCGATTTCATCTCTCTCAATGCCCTTAACTATCGGATGAGTCCTGCTCCGCGCCATTTTCCATCCAGTATAATCATTGTTTTTGCATTTGGATGTGCTCTCTCTTTGTTCAAATTCCTTTTAAGAGTATTTGGCCTTGCAAAATACTCCCAACTCTGTGATTTCGACCTCTAGTGGCAGTGGAGACAAGCAAGTTTGGAAGATGTAATTCCTTCCTCATAATCCTAGTTTTTCATCTTTTTATGTTGCTGTTTCACTTGCGGCCAGTGTCTCATTTTCTCCCTGTTAAGTTTGATCTAAAAACTCACATCACTCGCCCACTTGTGACATCTATTACAGGTAGTCTTGTCATTTTCTCACAATGTATTTGTCCATCCATCTCCAAGCTTCAAAATGTCGATCAACCGCCCAATTCTTTTTATGTCGCATTATGTTCTGTTTAGACAAGTTTCTCGATGTTTTGTTTCATTTTGCTCCAAGTTTAAGTTCCATTTCTTTTTTTTTTTTTGGTGGTCTATTGGTGCCATCTGCACTTTAACAGTAAGGAAGAGAGGACTTCATTAAGCACTCCATCCGAAACTAGAGAACATCAGTTCTTTGATATGTTCATTGCATCCTGAATGTTGATACAAGGAATAAGCATTCTGTTCGAACTACAATTCTTGTGATCATTATGCCATCTACTTTAAAGACTAGTCCTGTAAGTCTGCTAGAATCGGTAAAAGCTTTGACAAGATGAATCGTAAATAAGCTATGAGGAATTTATAAAAAGTTGAACTTGAAAACGTTTTCCCCACTTCTCATCAAAAGCCCACGCTCATTTGAGTGGCATCTCTAGACTACTGGAGTTCTTGCTTGAATTTAAGACAGGACCTTCACTTGGCTCAGGCTCATCTAGCATCCCGAGAAGTCCATTCTGGTCTTCACCTAGCTACCAGGATTTTATGGTTTGGTTCATCGGACCAATTCTTGCAATAAGAAAAAATTAGCTAAAACTGTCTGATACTTGAGTTTCTAGTGCGACCGTTGTTTTCTAGTATCATATTACAGAGATTTATCTGTAAAATTCTTGATAGAAACCTTGTTCTATGATCCAATTATGGAACGCTTAGTAACAGCCTTTTCTCGCTTTCACAGGAATTCGACGCATTGTATGGTCCAGCTTGGCACTGTATAGTGGGCACTAGCTTCGGCTCATATGTCACACATTCTCTAGGAGGTTTTTTGTATTTTTCAGTTGACAAGGTTTATGTCCTCCTCTTCAAGACTGCTGTTGAGCCTTTGGAACACTAACAGTTGGTGTGGCCTGCAGTATCATGTGTTGGGGATATTAATTTTGCTTGTACGATTGTTAACTTGTACATTAGCATGGGGAAGGAGGAAAAATGCAACTGATGTTATCTGCTTTGCTTGTGTTATCTGATCACCTTCATTAAGTATCTATCATGTCAGTTATTAGGTTCAAGTCTGCTCCTCTGCGCTGTAATAGAAAAATCAATAAATTTATTTTAGCGACAAAAATTTGTCACTATAATTTTTAATAGCAGCACCAAAACACTAATGTACATTACAATCTTATGTCGCTAAAACTGTTACAACATAGATGTTGTATAGCTGAGGATCCGGAGGATCTTTATCCATGCCAACCCATCTAACATCTTTGGATTGCATTTTCATGGGACATCTTTTGCTCAGGCCATTATGTTTGAAGTTGAAGTGAATTTGAGGCAAACCTTCTGATGCCACTGAAATGAACAAGGGCATCAAGCCATAAGTTTTATATGGCATTTCAATTATCCGACATATTTGTAACTTCGGAGCCGAGAGGGCTCGTATAACCTTTTTCGTTACTTGGTCTATCTCTAGTTATCAAAGAAAACAACTAAAATAATTTCGCGCGGCTTGCTAATTATTTCTCGTCAAAAGGACTACACAATAACCTTTGTATTCCATATGTGTAGCAATAATGTCGAAGCTGTTTCTAAGTTTCTTTGTGCCAAGCAAACAATGCAATACATGTTTGTACGTACAGCATTAACAGTTGTACATGCAGTTTCTATTTTTCTTTGTGCCAAAGCAAAACAATGCAGTACTTATTTGTAGGTACCCTACTAACAGTTATACGTTACTCTGATGATAAATGAAATTGTGCCGTGGCATGCTTACATTCCTTTCTGAAATTTGACTTTCTAATCAGAGGAAATACGTCGAAATGGAGCCAGAGGGTTCATCCAAACTGGCCAATGAGCTACATCAATTCGCCCCAACCCCAGCAAAAGTAGTACATTGAAAAAATATTGTGGAGCCACGTAATTGGACTAAATTTATGATGGTAATTATAAGACCAAGTCATCGTATACAACTGAGCTGAAGGCTAGAAATAGATTCATTGGTCCTCTAATTGTAAATTTCATTAAAAAGTGATCTTGGAAATTGTTGTGGATGAAATCCGGAACTCACTTCGTGAATAGACCTGCACAGCAAAGACAACACTGGTGACTCGCCGGAAAGGTTTTCGGCGGGAATTCTCCGATACTTAAATCAAAAGATGCTTAAGATGGATTTAGTGTAAACTTGGATTAAGTTACTTACCTCTCAATTACTCCTACCTTTTCCTTTTATAGAGCCCTCCTCTTAGTAGTTAGTTATTCTCCCTTTAATTAGGGAGTTATCAGACTAATGGGAGCTTACTCTTATTAGTGGGTAGTTACTGCTATTAAGAGCCGGTTTGAGATTGATTAAAAAAAGCAGATTCAGCTTAAATCTTAATCAGTTTTCAAAATCTGATTTAATCAAAATCAGTTTGCTGTTTGGCAATAGTAGTTATAAAGTAGATTAAATCTATAAAAAATATTTTGATAAAAAGTACTTAAATCAGTTTTATTATGACAAAATGACCATAGATGATACTCAATTAACATATTCTAATATCCAAGCATCATTAACATAACTTTTATTCGTAAATAACTATAATGTCCAAATAAATTATTAAAATAACTATTTTCACGTACCTACAGAAGTTGTTACTTTTAATTTTAAATTAAAAACACAAAAAATCTCATGTTATTGCTTATAGTACGATAACATCTCCAAATTACAAATAAAGTTTATTTAAGCAAAAAAAAAAAGGTTATCTAGCTGTAGGAGAAGAGTTTAGCAATAGGAGAAGAGATAAACTCCAAAAACTATCTAAGATAATTAATTAAGGGGTATGAGAGGTCTTTTGTGAAAAATATGGGGATAGGATGGTAAATTAGAAGGTCAAACCTGATTATAAAAAAAGTGATTATTTCATAATCTTCACTTTTGAGGATTATGGATTAAATCAGTTTTTAACTTCTGGAGATGGATTAAATCTCTTAATCTCTTTTACCAAACACCTATACACCTGATTTAATCTAGATTAAATCTGGTTTGACCATTCCATAATCAATCCCAAACACCCTCTAAGTAGGGGTTATTGCCATAATGGATAAATAATAGTAAGGTGAGTGGTTACCACTTCCCATTTCTCCATTAGTGGTGTGACAGTTTTGAGAGCGTCAGATAGTGACACGTGTCACCATCTTCCTAGGTGGTATTTTCTTCCCACATCATTTGCCCCCATTCCAAGTTCTTTTCTAAAGGAGAATATGGAATTATAGCATCATTTCTGATTTCATCGGATCCCCTTAATAGCGTTTAGGAGCTTCTATACTACTTGATTTAGCCGAGCAAAGATTTCTTTGAGAGCTCGTCTGCTCGTCTAGGCCGAGTAAAGGCCTTAAAGGAAGCTCATCTACTCGGCTTGGCCGAGTAAAGGTACCTCAAGGGCTCGTTTACTCGGCTTGGCGAGCAGAGGCCTTACGAAGTTCTTCTACTCGGTCGGGCTCGTCTAGAGTAGAGGCGTGTGGTCCAATGAACTCGTCTGCTCGGCAGAGGCTAGGACCAAAGTAGCTTGTCTACTCGGCTAGACTAAAGGTGTGTGGTCCAATGAGCTCGTCTGTCGGCAGGGGCTAGGACCAAAGTAGCTCGTCTGCTCGGCAGAGGCTAGGACCAAAGTATCTCAGCTAGAGTAGAGGCGTGTGGTCCAATGAGCTCATCTGCTCGGTAGAGGCTTTAGGACAGGTGATCTCTATTCAATTTTTTTTAAGTTTTTTTCATGGGGTAAATGGGTAATTTTGCCCCCCAGTCATTACATTAGATGCACGCCACGTGTCTAAGGCATTCTAACGGTCATAAGATCTCATCCGCTAGATGAACCTGTTGTTTCTCTATAAGGAGGAAGGACTATCCCTTTCTCTCATTCTACTTCATTCTTCAAGTGTGTTTTGAGAGAAAGGGATTTGGGGCCTTGTCCAAAGGAGATTTCTTAGTTTGAAGTTCGAAGATTGTCCTCTTTTTCAAGTAAGCTTCAACTTTTTCCCCACTTTTCTTTAAATCTTTCATTTTGATCTGGAATTATGTTCCACCAAGATATCGAAGATTTTCCTGAGCCTAGCAATCGGGTATTAGAGTAGAGAGTACTTACGATCCCCTGGTAAAGCGGTCATACTTCCTTCACCTAATAGAGAACTTAATATTTTTAGAAATTGGTGTTCCCATTATTCCTTTTCAAGAGTCAAAGGGGGTTCCTGCCAAAGAAGACTTAACGAAGAATGCTCAGTCTCCTAAGCCTTTCGATGCACATACGCTTAGAAGCAAGCTAAGTAGTTATGATTTGAAACTTCAAAAGGACAGTTGCGAGATTCTGCCGAGCGTAAAGCTTAGGCTTCCTGATGAGGGAGAATCAGCTAATATGACCATAATTGATGAAATAGGTGTTTATGGGGACATGTTTATCAACGGCTTTACGGTCCCCCTTCACCTTTTCTTCATCGAAGTTTTGAATGCCTATGTCCTTGCCCCTGGCCAATTCTCACCTCACGCATGGCGCTTTATAAGTTTCTTCTTCTATCAATGCCATAAGCTTGGTTTAAGGCCTAGAGTTAGAGTATTCAGATGGTTTTTTACCATCTACACAATAACTAAAGAGGTAGGTTGGTATTTTTTGAGTCAGTGCCCGAAGGTCGAGGCCAATTTATTTCCACACCCTCCATCGTCTAATCATCATTGGAAGGAGAGGTTTCTTTTTATTAAATCAACCAAGTCTCAGTGGAATGAGGTCTGCAATGTGTGGCATCCTAAGTGCGACACTAAAACTTGTAATGTATTAGAAAAAGACTTGTCGGGGACTGACCTTAAGCATACTGAGAAACTCAAAGGGGCTGAGCCTATAGAATCCAGATATCCTTTGAGTAATGCTCAACTCCGTGAGTGTGGTGTCATCATTTTCTCTAAGCCTCAAAATTTTGAAGAGGAGGAAGATGAGAGCAAAAATGATCCCGGTAAATGTTCTTATCAAGTTCTACGCTGGTCTCACTCCTCAGCGATCTTACCTTTAGTATTTTATGCAGAGATCATGTCGTCTAGAGCGCAAGGGGACACACCACTATTTAACGCCCAAGGGTCTTGAGGGACATCATTCCTGACGAGTTAGCTTCTGTTCATGGCATTGAGGAAGAGGAAATGCAAGACTTGGATTTTTGTGCACTTTTTTATGGGTCGCAGCCAAAGGTGACGTAGACGGGGGATTTTGTTCTTGGTTTGTCTTCCATTGACAAGTCTAAAGAGACTTCCAAAAAGCGAAAGGTCTCGAGTAGAGCTGGGAGTAGGGCTACTTCTTCTTCTGTTTATCCTGATACCCTTCATCGTCCTACTTGGGGAGTCTCTATAGACGAGTCAGTGTTCAAGTTCCCTCGCACAACATAAGATTGGTCTAGCCACGTGATCATTCCCATGGATAAGAAGACTTTGTCTGGCTACAACGTCAATGAGACAGCTAATGGGATGGTCCAGCTAATGTCGCAGGTTTGTTTCCTCCCTTCTCTCTATCAAAAGTTTAACTGCTTGGTCCTAACTCTTTTTTTCATATAGGCCATACCGCCCAGGTGCAAATAGGCGCTGAGAAGCTGATCATTGCAGACAAAGTACTGGACGAAGAGAAGAAAAAGGTTATGATAGAGAACAACTTTCACAGGGAGGCTAAGAAGAAAGTTGAGGACTTGAGCAAGAAGTTAGAGCAATTGGAGCTTTCCAACGCTGGATTGATTGTGAAGAATGTCGAACTGTCAGCTCAAGTTAATGATTTGGAGGCTAAAAAGTCGACGGTAGCTCTTCAGGCCGTGCAGCTGTTCAAAATATCCAAGGCTTTCATGGATCAACGCTATCGTGACTCTAAAGGGGCACTTGTGCATGGTTATAATGAATGCAAGAGTGATGTTTTGAGAGATCACCTGAGCTTGATATGAGCGTTTATGAGCACAAGTTTGCCCAAAGAAGTTATTGCAGAAGCCGAGCGTTGAGCTGTAGAGGCTGAACGGAAGAAGGCTGCCAGTTCTCGGGCACTTACTAGTCCTTCCATTAGTCGTAGTTTGGGTACTTCGGGGTCAGTATCTGTGACCATTTCAAGGCCGCAGTTGCCTGTGGTCGAGGATCGTGCTCAAAGGAGGGGGTTATCAAAAGATGTTGCTGAGCCGAATCAGTAGACATTTGTCTATTAGATTAGATCTTTAGGATCTTTTCTTTTGTTAATGACCTTTGAACCCAAATTTGTAGGTCAAAACTTAGTATTTAATGCGACCAAGGTGCCTTTTACTTGCTCTTGCTAACATATTTTGTGCGAAGAAGTTTCCATTCATAATAAATATGAGTACATCATTGGCTAGATAAGGCCGAAGGAAATGAAATAAGACAATTACTTAGGCCGTCAAAGCCTTTGAATCTAAAATCAAGAACACGAACAAGCATGAGCAAGCTTGTCAAGAACAACACGAACAAGCATGAGCATGCTTAGGAACAAGTGTGGAGAGAATGAAGGAGCAGATGCCCCCCCCCCAAGCTTGCTCATGCGTAGTAGCATCGTAGATTGGTGGAAGGGACTGGTTGGCCATCCATCTGTTCCAGGTGATAGGCTCTTGGGCCATCCTTCTTGATTATTCTATATGGGCCTTCCCAGTTTGGGGCTAGTTTTCCTACGGCTTCACGCGGGGCTGAAGCTTCTATGCGATGCAAGACTAGGTCACATATTTGAAATGCACGAGGATGAACTCTTTGGTCATAGAACTCAAAGACCCGATGCCAGTAGGCTGCAAGTCGCACAGCTTCTTGTTTGCGACGTTCGTCAAGGAGATCGAGGTTTGCGCAAAGAGCTTCTTCATTTCGTATTGGATCATAGGCTGTGAGTCGAAGAGATGGTAACTCGACTTCCACTGGGATTAGTGCTTCCATCCCGAATGATATAATGAAAAGAGTTTTGCCTGTAGGGGTTTTTGTCGTGGTATTGTAGGCCCAAAGGATTTTTGGTAATTCATCTACCCATAGTCCCTTTGCTCTGTCAAGCTTATTTTTTATCCCTTGGAGAAGTGTGCGATTTGTAACTTTAGTTTGTCCATTTGACTGCGGGTGTGCCACGGAAGTGCAGCATTGTTCGATGGACAAGTTAGCACAAAAAGTTTGGAAAGTTGGTTATCGAACTGTTTTCCGTTGTCTGTGATGAGCACCCGTGGTATTCCAAAGTGACAAACAATAGCGCGCCAGAAGAAGTCTTCACACTTCTTTTCAGTAATTGTGGCTAGGGCTTCGACTTCCGCCCACTTGGTGAAATAATCAATTGCCATAATTACAAATCGGTGTTGAGCTGTAGCCGGAGGGAAAGGGCCCATGATGTCCATTCCTCACATTGCAAAAGGTATGGGACTGCTCAACGATGACAAGGGACATGGTGACTGTCTAGGGATTGAGGAGAAACATTGGCAAGCATCGCATTTTCTTATATAGTCCAAGGCATTGAGGTGCATAGTCGGCCAATAATATCCCTGGCGGCGAACTTTGTGTGCTAGTGCACGTCCTCCTAAGTGTTTTCCACAGATGCCTTCATGGACTTCCCGTAGAGCATAGTCGGCCTATGATGGGGTGAGACAACGGAGGTAAAGAAGTGTAAAGGAACGTTTGTATAATACATCCCCCACTATGGCAAATCGAGCCGAGCGAAGAATGATTCTCCTGGCTTGCTTCCAATCGGCAGGCAATGTGTCGTCCTGAAGGTAGGCCTTAATGGGATCAATCCATGATGGCTCATGCTTAGTTTGCATGACTTCCTTCGTAGTGATGCTCGGCTCATGTAGAAGTTCTAGGTGGATTGTACAGCCAAAACCTGATGGGTCAAGAGAGGCCAACCTTGAGAGTGCATCTGAGGAAGTAATGTCTTCTCTGCAGATCTGCATGATCTTGGAAAGAGTGAATATGTTCTCAATCTCTTTCGCTTTACACAAGTAATCGGCCATCTTTGGATCTTTTGCTTCTTATTCTCCTGACATCTGTTTTACGACGAGTTTAGAATTGCTAAAAGCATGAAGGGACGCCACACTCATTGCACGAGCTAGATGCATGCCTACTATCAAAGCTTCATATTATGCTTCATTGTTGGTAGCCTAAAAGTCAAAGCGAAGAGCATACTCTACAGTTAGGCCATCTGGTCCATTGAGAATCAATCCAGGTCCACTCCCGCTCGTGTTTGGCTCATTGAGGATCAATCCAGCTCCACTCCAACTCGTGTGTGACTGAAAATACGGTCGAAGGTTCCTTGTGGTGGTTAACAAGGTGAATGCCAACTTCTCTGCATTAGGATATCTCTATTCGGCTCCTGAAGAAATTTGCTCACATAGTAGATGGCATTCACCTTGTAATAGGAGAAGAATTTAGCAATAGGAGAAGAGATAAACTCCAAAAACTATCTAAGATAATTAATTAAGGGGTATGAGAGGTCTTTTTGTGAAAAATATGGGGATAGGATGGTAAATTAGAAGGTCAAACCTGATTATGAAAAAAGTGATTATTTCATAATCTTCACTTTTGAGGATTATGGATTAAATCAGATTTTAGCTTCTGGAGATGAATTAAATCTCTTAATCTCTTTTACCAAACACCTATACACCTGATTTAATCTAGATGAAATCTGGTTTGACCATTCCATAATCAATCCCAAACACCCTCTAAGTAGGGGTTATTGCCATAATGGATAAATAATGGTAAGGTGAGTGGTTACCACTTCCCATTTCTCCATTAGTGGTGTGACAGTTTTGAGAGCGTCAGATAGTGACATGTGTCACCATCTTCCTAGGTGGCATTTTCTTCCCACATCATTTGCCCTCATTCCATGTTCTTTTCTAAAGGAGAATATGGAATTATAGCATCATTTTTTATTTCATCGGATCCCCTTAATAGCGTTTAGGAGCTTCTATACTACTTGATTTAGCCGAGCAGAGATTTCTTTGAGAGCTCGTCTGCTCGTCTAGGCCGAGTAAAGGCCTTAAAGGGAGCTCATCTACTCGGCTTGGCCGAGTAAAGGTACCTCAAGGGCTCGTTTACTCGGCTTGGCGAGCAGAGGCCTTACGAAGTTCTTCTACTCGGTCGGGCTCGTCTACTAGGCTTGGCCGAGCAGAGGCCTTAGAGAGTTCATCTACTCGGCTTGGCCGAGTAGAGGTACCTCAAGGGCTCGTCTACTCGGCTTGGTCAAGTAGAGGCCTTAGAGAGGTCATCTACTCGGCTTGGCCGACTAGAGGTACCTTAGTCCAATGAGCTCGTCTGCTCAGGCGAGGCTAGAACCAAAGTAGCTCGTCTACTCGGCTAGAGTAGAGGCGTGTAGTCCAATGAGCTCGTCTGCTCGGCAGAGGCTAGGACCAAAGTAGCTCATCTACTCGGCTAGAGTAGAGGCGTGAGGTCCAATGAGCTCGTCTGCTCGGTACAGGCTTTAGGACAGGTGATCTCTATTCAATTTTTTTAAAGTTTTTTTCATGGGGTAAATGGGTAATTTTGCCCCCAGTCATTACATTGGATGCATGCCACGTGTCTAAGGCATTCTAACGGTCATAAGATCTCATCCGCTAGATGAACCTGTTGTTTCTCTATAAGGAGGAAGGACTATCCCTTTCTCTCATTCTACTTCATTCTTCAAGTGTGTTTTGAGAGAAAGGGATTTGGGGCCTTGTCCAAAGGAGATTTCTTAGTTTGAAGTTCGAAGATTGTCCTCTTTTTCAAGTAAGCTTCAACTTTTTCCCCACTTTTCTTTGAAATCTTTCATTTTGATCTGGAATTATGTTCCACCAAGATATCGAAGATTTTCCTGAGCCTAGCAATCGGGGTATTAGAGTAGAGACTACTTACGATCCCCTGGTAAAGCGGTCATACTTCCTTCACCTAATAGAGAACTTAATACTTTTAGAAATTGGTGTTCCCATTATTCCTTTTCAAGAGTCAAAGGGGGTTCCTGCCAAAGAAGACTTAACGAAGAATGCTCAGTCTCCTAAGCCTTTCGATGCACATACGCTTAGAAGGAAGCTAAGTAGTTATGATTTGAAACTTCAAAAGGACCGTTGCGAGATTCTGCCGAGCGTAAAGCTTAGGCTTCCTGATGAGGGAGAATCAGCTAATATGACCATAATTGATGAAATAGGTGTTTATGGGGACATGTTTATCAACGGCTTTACGGTCCCCCTTCACCTTTTCTTCATCGAAGTTTTGAATGCCTATGGCCTTGCCCTTGGCCAATTCTCACCTCACGCATGGCGCTTTATAAGTTTCTTCTTCTATCAGTGTCATAAGCTTGGTTTAAGGCCTAGAGTTAGAGTATTCAGATGGTTTTTTTACCATCTACGCAATAACTAAAGAGGTAGGTTGGTATTTTTTGAGTCAGTGCCCGAAGGCCGAGGCCAATTTGTTTCCACACCCTCCATCGTCTAATCATCATTGGAAGGAGAGCTTTTTGTTAAATGAACCAAGTCTCAGTGAAATGAGGTCTGCAATGTGTGGCATCCTAAGTGCGACACTAAAACTTGTAATGTATTAGAAAAAGACTTGTCGGGGACTGACCTTAAGCATACTGAAAAACTCAAAGGGGCTGAGCCTATAGAATCCATATATCCTTTGAGTAATACTCAACTCCGTGAGTGTGGTGTCATCTTTTCCCCTGAGCCTCAAAATTTTGAAGAGGAGGAAGAAGAGAGCGAAAATGATCCCGGTAAATGTTCTTATCAAGTTCTACGCTGGTCTCACTCCTCAGCGATCTTACCTTTAGTATTTTATGCAGAGATCATGTCGTCTAGAGCGCAAGGGGACACACCACTATTTAACGCCCAAGGGTCTTGAGGGACATCATTCCTGACGAGCTAGCTTCTGTTCATGGCATTGAGGAAGAGGAAATGCAAGACTTGGATTTTTGTGCACTTTTTTATGGGTCGCAGCCAAAGGTGACGTAGACGGGGGATTTTGTTCTTGGTTTGTCTTCCATTGACAAGTCTAAAGAGACTTCCAAAAAGCGAAAGGTCACGAGTAGAGCTGGGAGTAGGGCTACTTCGTCTTCTGTTTATCCTGATACCCTTCATCGTCCTACTTGGGGAGTCTCTATAGACGAGTCAGTGTTCAAGTCCCCTCGCACAACATAAGATTGGTCTAGCCACGTGATCATTCCCATGGATAAGAAGACTTTGTCTGGCTACAACGTCAATGAGACAGTTAATGGGATGGTCCAGCTAATGTCGCAGGTTTGTTTCCTCCCTTCTCTCTATCAAAAGTTTAATTGCTTTGTCCTAACTCTTTTTGTCATATAGGCCATACCGCCCAGGTGCAAATTGGCGCTGAGAAGCTGATCATTGCAGACAAAGTACTGGACGAAGAGAAGAAAAAGGTTATGATAGAGAACAACTTTCACAGGGAGGCTGAGAAGAAAGTTGAGGACTTGAGCAAGAAGTTAGAGCAATTGGAGCTATCCAACGCTGGATTGATTGTGAAGAATGTCGAACTGTCAGCTCAAGTTAATGATTTGGAGGCTAAAAAGTCGACGGTAGCTCTTCAGGCCGTGCAGCTGTTCAAAATATCCAAGGCTTTCATGGATCAACGCTATCGTGACTCTAAAGGGGCACTTGTGCATGGTTATAATGAATGCAAGAGTGATGTTTTGAGAGATCACCTGAGCTTGATATGAGCGTTTATGAGCACAAGTTTGCCCAAAGAAGTTATTGCAGAAGCCGAGCGTCGAGCCGCAGAGGCTGAACGGAAGAAGGCTGCCAGTTCTCGGGCACTTACTAGTCCTTCCATTAGTCGTAGTTTGGGTACTTCGGGGTCAGTATCTGTGACCGTTTTAAGGCCGCAGATGCCTGTGGTCGAGGATCGTGCTCAAGGGAGGGGGTTATCAAAAGATGTTGCTGAGCCGAATGAGTAGACAGTTGTCTATTAGATTAGATCTTTTCTTTTGTTAATGACCTTTGAAGCCCAAATTTGTAGGTCAAAACTCAGTATTTAATGCGACTAAGGTGCGTTTTACTTGCTCTTGCTAACATATTTTGTGCGAAGTAGTTTCCATTCATAATAAATATGAGTACATCATTGGCTAGATAAGGCCGAAGGAAATGAAATAAGACAATTACTTAGGCCGTCAAAGCCTTTGAATCTAAAATCAAGAACACGAACAAGCATGAACAAGCTTGTCAAGAACAACACGAACAAGCATGAGCAAGCTTAGGAACAAGTGTGGAGAGAATGAAGGAGCAGATGCCCCCCCCCCCCAAGCTTGCTCATGCGTAGTATCATCGTAGATTGGTGGTATTCCACGTCCGAGGGACTGGTTGGCCATCCATCTGTTCCAGGTGATAGGCTCTTGGGCCATCCTTCTTGATTATTCTATATGGGCCTTCCCAGTTTGGGGCTAGTTTTCCTATGGCTTCACGCGGGGCTGAAGCTTCTATGCGATGCAAGACTAGGTCACATATTTGAAATGCACGAGGATGAACTCTTTGGTCATAGAATTCAAAGACCCGATGCCGGTAGGCTGCAAGTCGCACAGCTTCTTGTTCGCGACGTTCATCAAGGAGATCAAGGTTTGCGCAAAGAGCTTCTTCATTTCGTACTGGATCATAGGCTGTGAGTCGAAGAGATGGTAACTCGACTTCCACTGGGATTAGTGCTTCTGTCCCAAATGATATACTTAAAAGAGTTTTGCCTGTAGGGGTTCTTGTAATGGTATTGTAGGCCCAAAGGATTTTTGGTAATTCATCTACCCATAGTCCTTTTGCTCTGTCAAGCTTATTTTTTTTCCCTTGGAGAAGTGTGCGATTTGTAACTTTAGTTTGTCCATTTGACTGCGGGTGTGTCACGGAAGTGCAGCATTGTTCGATGGACAAGTTAGCACAAAAAGTTTGGAAAGTTGGTTATCGAACTGTTTTCCGTTGTCTGTGATGAGCACCTGTGGTATTCCAAAGTGACAAACAATAGCGCGCCAGAAGAAGTCTTCACACTTCTTTTCAGTAATTGTGGCTAGGACTTCGGCCTCCGCCCACTTGGTGAAATAATCAATTGCCATAATTACAAATCGGTGTTGAGCTGTAGCCGGAGGGAAAGAGCCTATGATGTCCATTCCCCACATTGCAAAAGGTATGGGACTGCTCAACGATGACAAGGGACATGGTGACTGTCTAGGGATTGAGGAGAAACATTGGCAAGCATCGCATTTTCTCATATAGTCGAAGGCATTGCGGTGCATAGTCGGCCAATAATATCCATGGAGGAGAACTTTGTGTGCTAGTGCACGTCCTCCTAAGTGTTTTCCACAGATGCCTTCATGGACTTCCCGTAGAGCATAGTCGGCCTATGATGCGGTGAGACAACGGAGGTAAAGAAGTGTAAAGGAACGTTTGTATAATACATCCTCCACTATGGAAAATCGAGCCGAGCGAAGAATGATACTCCTGGCTTGCTTCCAATCGGCAGGCAATGTGTCGTCCTGAAGGTAGGCCTTGATGGGATCAATCCATGATGGCTCACGCTTAGTTTGCATGACTTCCTTCGTAGTGATGCTCGGCTCATGCAAAAGTTCTAGGTGGATTGTACAGCCAAAACCTGATGGGTCAATAGAGGCCAACCTTGAGAGTGCATCTGAGGAAGTAATGTCTTCTCTGCAGATATGCATGATCTTGGAAAGAGTGAATGTGTTCTCAATCTCTTTCGCTTTACACAAGTAATAGGCCATCTTTGGATCTTTTGCTTCTTATTCTCCTGACATCTGTTTTACGACGAGTTTAGAATCGCTAAAAGCATGAAGGGACGCCACACTCATTGCACGAGCTAGATGCATGCCTACTATCAAAGCTTCATATTCTGCTTCATTGTTGGTAGCCTAAAAGTCAAAGCAAAGAGCGTACTCTACAGTTAGGCCATCTGGCCCATTGAGAATCAATCCAGCTCCACTCTCACTTGTGTTTGACGATCCATCCACTCGTATTTGGCTCATTGAGGATCAATCCAGCTCCACTCCAACTCGTGTGTGACTGAAATGCCAACTTCTCTGCATAGGATATCTCTATTCGGCTCCTTGAAGAAATTTGCTCACATAGTAGATGGCGAGCTGCCGACCATTATGTTCTCGAACTAAGATTGCGCTGATCGTAGATTCAACGACGGCCAAGTAGAGAAAAAGATCTTCTCCCAGGACAGGTTGAGAGAGAAGTGACGGTGATGTTAGATATTCCTTTAATGCGTCAAAGAAAGCTTGACACTCGGCCGTCCACTCAAAGTTTTTGATATTCTTCAATTCTTTGAAGAATATCAAAAACTTTGAGTGGACGGCCGAGTGTCAAGCTTTCTTTGACGCATTAAAGGAATATCTAACATCACCGTCACTTCTCTCTCAAAGTTTTTGATATTCTTCAATTCTTTGAAGAATGGTAAGCAGCGTTCGGCCGACCTGCTAAGGGCAGTGATTCGCCCAGTTAGGATTTGTATTTCCTTGACACGCCTTGGTGCGACCATTTCTTGGATGGCTTTGATCTTTTTAGGGTTAGCCTCAATTCCCCTTTCTGAGTCCATAAACCCAAGAAATTTGCCAGATGATACCCCAAAGGAGCACTTAGTAGGATTAAGGCGCATACGAAATTCGCGGAGGAGACTAAAACACTGTTCAAGATCAACTATGTGTTCTTCAGCTTGAAGGCTTTTGATGAGCATATCGTCGACATAGACTTCCATGCTTTTTCCTATGAGGGGTTTAAAGATTTTGTCATCCAACCTTTGGTAAGTGGCGCCTGCATTCTTTAACCCGAAGGGCATGACCTTATAGCAAAACAGGCCTTGATCGGTGATGAAAGCTACCTTGGCTATGTTGTCTTCATGCATACGGATCTGGTTATAGCCGGAGAATGCATCCATGAAGCTGAGCAGTTAATGACCTGATGTGGCATTAATTAGTGTATCAATGCATGGCAACGGGTAACTATCTTTAGGGCATGCCCTATTCAGATCAGTGTAGTCGATGCAAATCCTCTACTTGCCCGTCCCGCCTTTTGGCACCATAACAACATTGGCTACCCACTCGGGGTAATCGATTTCCTTGATGAAGTCAGCGTCCAAGAGTTTATCAACTTCCTTCTTGATTATCATTTGCCACTCTAGTGCAAAAGGCCGCTCCTTTGCTTAACGGGTTTGCACATGGGATCGATTGAAAGCCGGTGCGTGATCACGGACGGGTCTAGGCCGGGCATGTCTACTGCACCCATGCAAAGATGTCCATGTTGGATTGAAGGAAGGAGATTAATCGATTTCTAATGTTTGGCTCTAGCATAAAGTTAATCCTTACTTGTCGTTCGTTATCTCCTGCTACGAGTGGTGCAGAAGTAAGAGCTTCTACAGGCTCTGCACGCCTTAATGCTTTGTCATCACGTTGATCATCGATTGAAAGTGTCTCTTCGGCTCTGAAAGAGGCCACGTAACACCTCGGGTAAGGGTCTGATCTTCTTTTACAAAGCCAACCCCTATTGGCGTAGGGAATTTCATGATGAGATGGTAAGTTAAAACCACTGCTTGTAGCTTATTGAGGCCCGTCTGGCCCCAAATCCCGTTATACAACGATTTGACTTTGACAATGAGGAAATCGAGTGTATGTACTGCCTAACGCGGCACCTCCCCAACAACAACAGTGAAAGAGGATATTTCTTTCATTGGTGCAGAGGCACCTGTAAAGCCATAGAAAGAAAAAGTATTGGCTTCACTCTGTCATCAGGAATCCCCATCTGATTGAATGCATCCTCAAAGATGATATCAGCTGAGCTTCCTGTATCAACAAAGATGCGTTTAGCTTGGAAAGCATCTATACGCAAAGTGATGACAAGAGCATCACCGTGCGGTAGGCTTACTCTGTCAAGATTTGCATCGTCGAACTCCAAAGAGGTGGATGCTTTCGTTCGCTTAGCCGATCCTTGTGTTAGATTAACTTGCCTAGCATAGGCTTTCCGAGAAAAGCTAGATAATCCTCTAGAGCTCGGTCCTCTAGAGATGGTGTTTATCACTAGGGGGTCCCTCGGGAACGCCTCCTCTGTTCTCTGTTGATTCTTTCTTCCATTTTGTTTCGATCGTTGGTCTTGATGAATTGCTTGAGATACCCCTTAGCTATGAGGTTTTCAATTTCACGCTGAAGCACCTTGCATTCATCTATCGTATGTCCATGATCTTTATGGAAATGACAATATAGTTGGGAGTCTCTCTTTTTGGCAGTTTCTCTCATATGTTTTGGCCATTTGAGGATGTTTTGACCTTTGATCTGATTTAGGATGTGTCCACAAGAAGTATTGAGAGGGCTAAACGCTTTAGGAAGCGTTGCTCATGAGTGCTTGGATTCATCTGGAGTCTTCCCTTCAGGACGATCTCGACTTTTTTGCCCCATGTATGTTTCTTTGTGCTGCGAAGTTGTTGAATCTTCTTCAGCTCGAAGATACTTTTCCACCCTGTCAAGGAGGTCCGACATGTTCTCTGGCAGGCATTTGTTTAATGAGAAACGTAAGGGTGTGCCTGGCCTCACTCCTCTAGCCATTGCTACAAACGTCACTCCTAGATCTAAGTGATCAATAAGAAGCTTCTCAGAGTTGAAGCGGGAGTAGTACGACTTTAATGATTCCTTCGGCCCCTAGACTACATGAAAGAGGGCCGAGGAATTCTTTTTCTGCACACAACTTGTGAGGAAATTGCTCCGGAAGGATTCCACTAATTGAGCCCAGCAAGAGATGGAGCGAGGCGCCAAGTGTTGGAACCACACATGTGCGGCTCCTTTTAGCGTTACGAGAAATGCCGAACACACGATCTGGTCGGGGACCAGATGTAAGTTCATGCCTAAGGTAAATCAGGCCAAGTGTTCCATTGGGTCTCCTGTGCCATTGTATGATTCACAGGGTGGCATCTTAAAATTGGGAAGAGTTGGGAAGAGATCAACTTCCTCTATGAACGGCCATCCAATGATGATTGGAGCATTGGAGTAACGCTCTGCTCGGTTGCCACCAGAATTGACGTAAGTGCTTCTGGTGGAATGAGCCTCGAAGTAGCTCTCTTGCCTTCTAGATCTTGGATTACGTCGTTCGTCATCGGATTGCTCATCCTCCACTTGTATCAAATGTTGGTTGCCATTTTTTGCCTTGTCTTGCATCTTAGAGTCACCTGGTCCTTCCTGGAAATTCAATCGCTGATGGACATATTGCCTTTGTGCATCAGTTATATGTTTTCCCTTAAGAGGCCTAAGGGGCTCCAACCGCGGAGAAGGGTTTTTCAATGGCAGCTTGCAACTTCTCGATGGATCGCTGCATTGTCTGAATGACTTCTAGTAGGTCAGCTTGGTTGTCAACGGTTGGTGGAGTGACATTGGCGGTAGCAACCATGGTAATTTCGACGGTAGGGGTTCGGACGGACCAATAGGTTGAAGTGGAGTTGAGGTAGGGTTTATGGGGAGTAGTGCAGTCGTCGCGGCAGCCGGTACTGCTGTTACGGCTGCCTGAGTATCTGCTACTCTCTTACTACGATTAGCCAGCTGGGAGGTGGCTCCACCATGAGTAAGATCATGGAGTAGTGTTGACGATGAACTTGATGCGAGTGCTCCATCTTACTGAATTTGCAGATAGGGTGTTTGAGCCATAATCTATTCTCTAATTTCGGTCCCACGGATGGCGCTAAAATGTTGGATGAAATCTGGAACTCACTTCGTGAATAGACCTGCACAGCAAAGACAACATCGGTGACTCGCCGAAAAGGTTTACGGCGGGAAATCTCCAATGCTTAAGTCAGAAGATGCTTAAGATGGATTTAGTGTAAACTTGGATTAAGTTACTTACCTCTCAATTACTCCTACCTTTTCCTTTTATAGAGCCCTCCTCGTAGTGGTTAGTTATTCTCTCTTGAATTAGGGAGTTACCATACTAATGGGAGGTTACTCCTAATAGTGGGTAGTTACTGCTATTTAGTCTGGGTTATTGCCATAATGGATAAATATTGGGAAGGTGAGTGGTTACCACTTCCCATTTTTTCATTAGTGGTGTGACAGTTTTGAGAGCATCAGATAGTGACACGTGTCACCATCTTCCTAGGTGGCATTTTCTTCCCATATCAGAAATGGTTAATTTACTAATAGTGAAAGGCTTATCTATATAGTATATAATAAGCGAAGCGGAAGCTTCTTTGTGCAGCACATCATTACAGAGATATGATTTCTTTATTTGACACGTCATCACATTATATTTTCAATGTGAAATGAATTATAATTATTATAAGTGTCCTTAAAGGTTTGAAGTATTATCTTGGATGGGGTTCTTATTCTTGATAAGTTAATTTCCATATTACTAAGTCTTATATAATTGAAAAAATAATTCTAGACGTTCTAAAACTCTAACTGTTTGATGAACTAACTTATTAGGACTTAAATTGACTATTACATTCTTAAAATCACACTTCAATATAAATATAAAAATTCATATATCATTAAAACGAAAATAACATACTAGATTTAGAAGAAAAAAATGATGTTACAATTGAGAATATTATCTTGAATTGGGTTCTTATTTCCTAATAAGTTAATTTTCAAACTGCTTAGCCTTATATAATTGAAAAACAAATTCTATACGTTCTAAAACTCTAACGAATTAATGAACCAACTTATTCAGACTTAATTTTAATTATTCTTCAAAACCACTCTCTAATATGAATATAAAATTCATATATCTTAAAAATAAAAATAACTAACTAAATTTAGAAGAGAAAAAAAATGATGCTACGATTGAGAATATTATCTTGGATAGGGTTCTTCTTTTTTGATAAGTTAATTTTCATATTGTTAAGCGTTATATAATTGAAAAACTGACTCTAAACGTCTAGAAACTCTAACTAATACATGAGCTAACATATTAGGATTTAATTTTGACGATTGTATCCTTAACTTAAAAATAAAAAATAACTAACTAACTTTAGAAGAGAAAAAAATAATGCTACAATTGAGAATATTATTTTAGATGGGGTTCTTATTTCTTGATAAGTTAATTTTCATATTACTAAACCTTATATAATTGAAAAACTAATTCTAGACATTTTAAAACTCTAACTGATTCATGAACTAACTTATTAGGACTTAATTTTGACTATTGTATCCTTAAAACCACTCTAGAATATGAATACAAAAGTTCATATATCTTAAAAACAAAAATAATATACATTTGAGAATGATGCTATATTCGAGAATATTATCTTAGATGGGATTTTAATTTTTTGATAACTTAATTTTCATATTACTAAGCGTTATATAATTGAAAAACTAACTCCAAACGTTCTAAAACTTTAACTGATTCATGAACAAACTTATTAAAACTTAATTTTGAGTATTGTATTTTTAAAACAACTCTCTAATATGAATATAAAATTTCAAATATCTTAAAAAAGAAAATAACACCCTAGATTTAGAAGAGAAAAAAATGATGCTACAATTGAGACTTACTCTCTAATATGAATATAAAAAATTCTTATATTAAAAACAAAAATAATATACTAGATTTAGAAGAGGAAAGTAAAATGATGTTACAATTGAGAATATTATCTTGTATATGATTCTTATTTCTTGATAAGTTAATTTCCATATTACAAAACCTTATATAATTGAAAAACAAATTTTAAACATTCTAAAATTCTAACTGATTGATAAACTAACTTACTTATATCCTTAAAATCACTTTCTAACATGAATATAGAAATTCTTATATATTAAAAACGAAAATAACATATAGATTTAGAAGAAAAAATAAATGATGGTACAATTGAGAATATAATCTTGGATGAGGTTATTATTTCTTGATAAGTTAATTTTCATATTAGTAGGCCTTATATAATTGAAAAACAAATTCTAGATATTTTAAAACTCTAAGTGACTGATGAATTAACTTACTAATACTTAATTTTGACTATTGTATCATTATAAACCACTCTCTAATATGAATATAAAAATTCATAAATTTTAAAAACGAAAAATAACGTACTAGATTAAAAGAGAAAAAATGATGTCACAATTGAGAATATTATCTTGGATAGGGTTCATATGTCTTGATAAGTTAGTTTTTATATTACTAAGTCATATATGATTAAAAAATTGATTCTAAATATTCTAAAATACTAACTGATTGATGAACTAACTTATTAGGACTTAGTTTTAACTATTGCATCCTTAAAAATACTCTAATATGAATAAAAAAATTCATATATTTTAAAAAGGAAAATAACATATTAGATTTAGAAAAGAGAAAAAAGATGATGCTAAAATTGATATTGAAACAATAAAAATAATGTAATAATTGTTTATTTTTTAAAAAAATTATAAAAATAATGTAATGATTTGTTAATATAGTATAGTATAGTAGCTTTTAGAATCCTTTTGATTAAAATAAAAAATGACACAAACAACAAATGACTGTGCATGTATTAGAAAAAAAAGGTATAATTAAATCAAAAAATTCTTAATTGTTATATTTGTGAACATTTAAAACCTTTAAAATGTAAAAATATATCTTTGTAATTCTACAAAAGAAACAATTAACTAATTCGTATTTGCATAGGGCATTATGATCAATGAAAAGACTTTCTTACTTATACTTAATTAAGTTTTTCATGAAAAAATTAAAAAACTATGAGTGCACTTAGTAGATATAAAAACTATAACTTGGTGAAAAGTAGTTGAAGATGTAAAAAAAAATTTCAACACTTTAAATAAGGACACGTCATATTCATCAATTTAATTTTATCATTACTAGCATCTTATAAGAAACACACACACACACACACATTATGAAAATATTTGGTCATTCTGTCAAATTTATTTTTAATATATTTGACTAGTGAATTTTTTAAAGTAATTTTACAAAACTTATTGTAATCGAATATATACTGACAATTTTTTTTTCTAATAGGACTCAATATGAAATATATTATTTTTATAGTTGATTAAATTTAGATGAATAGCAGATGAATTAGTGAATATTAGACTAACTATGAGCTTTGAAACTTAATTTTTATTATAATTGAGTCGATTATAACTATGAGTGATAATTGATGTGAGCATTAAATAACAATTATATAAACTATTTAATCTCAACCCTGTAACCGTTAATTTAACGTAAGGATATTCGTTGAATTTTACAAGCTTAATATAGTTAACAAGAATAACCCGATAAAAGTTGGTACACAAAAGGTACATCATATTCTGATTGAATAAGTATCTATAGAAAATACTATTAAAGGCATTTATTAGATATAAGAACTATAATTTTATGACAAATTGTAGGCCTATAATATGTGGAAAGCAAAATCAATTCATCAATGTACTTACCGATCCGGTATTATTTTGGACTATTAATACCTCAAAAGCACTAAAAAAAAGGACACATTTTTGCCAGTTGAGTGTCCTCACACATGCGTTTCACAAAAATTAAAAAAAGATATATATATCTATAAATTATTCAAAAAACATGTAACACCTCAAAAACTAATAAAATGAAAGAATTATACTCATATGTAATATTTATAATTCAAAAGGGCGTCATAGCCTCACAACTTTTTAATTTCAATCACAATCCTATTCGTTATTTAACTCTATATAGCACTAACATGACTATTTTATTACTGTAAGTGGTAAACCAATATTCATTTGAAATTATTTGACAGCTTAAAGTAAACACTTAAATAAGACAAGTATCTAGCGACTCCACTATATAAGTATTTATTTTTTATAACCAAATAAGATATTTTTTTTTAATAGTGTTATTGTTTTTTTGTCCCACGATATGTGGTAGATATTAATACTCTTTAACTCAGCCCGAGCTTGGCTGGGCTAGTAAAAAGTTAATAGTCACTCAATTTTAGGCAGACAGGAAAAAAGCTTTGCTAAATCAGAACGTGAACCGACTTCCTTTGCGTTGAAGAAAGAAAGGAAGAAAGGAAGGAATGCGGGGACAAAATTTCTCATGGCAAGTCAAAAGCCACAAGTGCATGTATGGCTCAGACTAGACCAAACTCTGAAGTGTCAAAACTCTCTATCCCCAAACAGAACCACAAGTTTCTTTGCTTCTCCCTTAGTTTCTTCTTCCCACTAATTATTCTCCATCTTCCTTCAAGCTTTTCAAAGTAGCTAGTCCACCATTTCGAGAAAGTATGGATGTGGAAATCTCACATACAACAGAGACGGGAAAACAGGAAATCACCAACGGTTCTATACAATCGGGGCCACCCCCTGAAGCCATGTTCTTTGCCTTAGCTTACCTTCCTCTCTTTGAACTTCTATCCATGGGCCAGGTTTGCAGGTCACTGAGGGATGCTGTAAACAATGATATCTTGCCATGGCTGACAATCATGGTGAAAAGGCCTCTTAATTCACGGATTTCTGATGATTTTCTGATGAAAATTACAGCCAGGGGTAATGGTCAGCTAAGATCTTTGGCTTTGGTAAACTGTTTCAAGATTACAGATGATGGACTTCACAGTGTTATAGCCCAAAATCCTCAATTAAACAAGGTACGGATGTTTGTAGTACTTCTTTGCGCTTTGATACTACAACAGAATCCAGATAGTTAGATACCCACCAAGCATATCTTATCCGTTTCGATTATTCACACAACCAGAATGAACCTATAACCGTTGCAGGGAAAAAAAATTACTTTTGCTTTTACATAAATTAATGACAAGATGCAACTTCATGTTAGTATAGCATAACTTGCCTAAATGCAGAATTCTTGTTCCTTACTTCTATTTTTGGTGTTGCTGCATTCATTTGTTTAGTGCCTCGCATATGTATTCCTTAGTCATACATCGTAGAGAATAAATGGGAGAAACTGCAAAAAAGAATTTGAAAAAACTCTTGATGGAATCAATATCTTGCCAGAAAGGGTGACGGAACGGTCCCAATGACCACACAACAATGCTTATTTCATTTTTTTCTTCTGTAGCTCTATATACCTGGATGCACAGGCTTAACCCATGAAGGAGTCATTAGAGCAGTGAAGATGATAACGGAACGCAATCATAACATATTGACCCTAAAGATAAATGGCATCTACAACATCACTGAAGAACACCTTAAAACGCTGTGCTCTTTACTTGGAATCAATCAGAAACGGGAGCAGCAGCAGCAAAAGCAGTGGCAAACCGTATATATGCACGAGTATAAGCGATTTTCAAACTTCAGAGGTGAAGAGACTGGGTGTTCGATAGACATGGACATTTGTCCCAAATGCAATCAAGTAAGAATGGTTTTCGACTGCCCTAGGGAGCAATGTGAGAGAAAATGGTGCAGGGGATGCTACCTTTGCATTCCAAGGTGTGAGGAGTGCGGCAGATGCGTCGAATTGGACGAACAGAGTGATGCAGCTTGTGAAGAAATCTTGTGTTTAGACTGTTGGTTTCAGCTTCCAAAATGTAATTTCTGTAACAAGCCATACTGCAACCAACATGCCTTTCAGCAGTGCAGCCTTCCAGATTCTTCAGGGTTTCTATGTGATGTTTGTCATGCAAAGTTCATCACAGACTTTTACAATCTGGATTGCACGTATGTGTAGCGTTCGCTTTATAAATTTGTGAATATGTAAGTGCAAATAATTATGGCTGTGTTCGTCTGTGTGCATCTTAGGCGAGCGCATGTGCAAAGGTTCTACTCATGGCCCCGACCTCGCTTCATGTGCAAGGGTTCCAATAATCGCCACGGCTGTTCACGGGTTTCAAACGCAAAAACATCTTGCAGGAGTGAAGCTGCATACGTTAAACCTTAGCTGAACCCACAATAGCTCGAGTCTTGTGTGTGTATATGGAACCAAGACTGGCAATAACCTTCTGAGAATGCATCTCTTGTACTAAAATGCAAATTACCTTGGGAAATGGGGTAAATGCATAAGAACATGCAGTTGCGCTCGCCTTAAATTGAAAAAAGCTTCACCAATAATGACTTAATGGCTATTACATTTTGCCCGCCATAGAGGATGTATCTGGCATCCTCACTGTGAATGTGTGTGAAGAAGAGCGTGTGCCCATCGTTGCGTTTATCAGTGCTCTTAAGAAGCCACTCCTGCAAATGATTGAACAAAGTATACAACACCATTCTACTAGCACTAGAACAATCAAAATATTACTTGCATTTGGATGTACCGTCTCAATTGCTGACAAAACATGCACAGTGGTGCATTATAACAACAAACAAACTCACCTAAATTCACAGTTAAAAAGAATTCTAATTCGACTGAAACTCCGCAGCAAGATGGTTACACCAATAACCCAAATAATGGCTGATGCTTGTTTGTACGAATCAATAGACTTCTCACTTCAGTTACCTGCCGACGATATGTTCATACCTTGCCACCCCATACCCTCCTCAATGGAAGGAACAAAATTGGGTACGCTGGTAGTTGGACGATGGTAGCGAAACCAAAAATGCTTCAAAGGATGTGAATGCAATAAAAGAGTTGCATACACTTCCAAGAAATTATGACTTTACAAGAAGGCTGCAATCCAGAGCAAAATACCAACTAGAGAGCTCATAAAAGCAGGAGTCTCGTGGAAATATCGCGACGGGCAGCCTGACACAGTTGAATTTGATGATGGAGCAAGTGATGTACTGTTTGTGAAGGTGCTATTTCCCCCACGACTACATAAACAATAAGAAAAAGTGTTAACAGAATATTAGGATAAGACCATCCATAAATGGCGTACTTCTCACCGTGAGAAACAACGTAAAAGCATATACAAGTGAAAAGAATCCAAAGGACTTAAGGAGGACACCAAACGCTACGCTAAATTGAAACAGGACATATATTGCATAAATAACTTCTCTACAAGCACTTAATATGCTTGCACATTGTGCATCAATTGCCAATATATCATTAAGCATTGTTGTGATATCACAAGATGTCAGCATATGATGCATAAAGTACAAGCCTTTTGAAGCTCTTCCACTGAAGTTATCTAAGCAATTATTTCTAAGAACATCATCCCTAAAGAAAAGTAACATCCATATCGGATGCCCGAGGAACAGAGTTCATGATTATTACCTTCCTGGAAAGGCACAAGGACCATGACCTGCACCAATAAAACAACCATGAGTGATTGTAGGAAATTGTCACAGAAGCTACATGGACTCCTCCGTATGCATGAAGTATCTGTCTTGGACCCTTGACACTTGGACATGGGGATGGGATATGTTTCCAACACATCTCATTGGATATGCCATTTTGAACACTACCTTATCGTTTTTGTTTAATTTGTTATTGCTTTGAGACGAGACAAGTTATCAAATCAAACCTAAGTGCACCACACAAAACACCTTTTTACCTTGGAAATAATTAAAAAGCAATAACAAATATAAACATTTTGCTGTATCCCCATGTCTTGTGTTTTCAAATTTAGATAAATCCGACACTTGGACACAAATCCAATCCGGACACTCGTACCGAGTCCATGTAACATAGCTCAAAAGGCAAGAACATGAAGTATTACGTAATACATCAAAGAAATAAAAAGCACGATGATCTTCGGTAGACAATCAGCTATATTATCATCTCGGTAAACGTTATTACTCACTATTTCTTTTGCCAAGCCAACTATCTTTCAAGAACTTGCAATTGCGATTAGATTACGTTTTATATCTTCTTTCCATGAGTTTGACTCAATGCAAAATTCACTGCACCTCCACATTAATTAAGCACGCTATATGCCCATATATGGTGATGGAAAAAATAGGTCACAAGACCACTTGTGAAACATGACTTTGCATAATGCGTGTGACCTGTTTGGATAACGGAGGTGCGCTAGCTTTCCGCGATAATAAGCTCCTTTGCATAATGATTGTTAGCTCATAACCGACAAAATTACTACATACTTGGGTTTGTGGTCGTGATGGTAGCCACCGCATTGAAGTCACAGGTCCCTTCAGCAAAAGCCATCTTGTGATAATATGCATCGAACGCATATGTTGCATGTGCAGCCACAGTGTCCGGTTCATAACATGGTTGTCCTTGCAACAAAGGAGAGCAGTCCACTTTTCCCGGACCGCAAGCCCAATCCAATGCTGCCTGCAACATCTTTCTATCAGCACCATCCCTTGCAACACAATATGTTTGGTTCGTAGTGTCATTTGCCAGCACTGTCCCAGAACCCGTCAAGTGTAGGATATAAACCGGCATCCCGTTGGCATCAAAAAGCCCCCAATTCTTCTCTGATACCGACCCAGGTCTGGAATCTTCGTTGTAAAGCTCATAAATGTAGGTACTGACTGCAACCCCAGGGTGGTTGGGTGTCCCTGTCTTGTTTAGCACATGCCTGATGAGGTTGCTGTTATAAGTGTTGGCATTGTCAAGAGTGGCATCTGGCTCTGAGGGGTCACCTTTGGAAGGCCAACCAGATTCAGTCACTATGATGGGGATATTAGTGAAGTTTAAATAGGACATTGCGAAATATGCTGCATCAACAACTGCATCAAAGACATTAGTGTAGTGCAACAGCGTATTAGAATCCACAGCTTCCTTATTTGGAGGAAGAGGGCGAAAGAGAGCATAGTCCAATGGTATAACACCGTTAGATTGCATGTAGTCATAGTATGGGTACACGTTGAGCATAAGAGATGAACCTGTGGACTGCAAAAACTTGAGCAAGGGTACCATGACTGGTTCCCAGGAGCGGTTAAAGAAAGCTTGTGAGGGTGGGAATGAATCGAGGATAATAGAAGAAGAGTGCGGAGTGGAGACTTTGATTTGGGAATCAAGATTTGAAGCAACAAGGGCGGAATAGATGAATCTTAAGGCAGAGACAAGGATTGGAGCAGCATTTGGAAGGGTTGTAAGGACTTCAGATCCAACAGCTATGATTGTGATGTTGGTAGCAGGAACATGCACCAGCACATTGCGAGCTACCCAATTGACTGCAGTGGCGTTGGACTGGCCAATGCCTAGTAACTGATCATTGGGAACAGAAACAGTCACCTGGATTCCAGTGTTAGCAAGAGCGAGTAGCATCGCCTTGTCAGCATCATAGAGCCTAACATGTCGAATTTGCTGAGCCTTAAGAAGAGCCACAACTTGAGTTGGGTTTGGCATGTCTGAGAGGTCTGTGCCTACATTCACACCAAGGAAAGCATCTGCAGAAAAGGAATCAAAAGGTCTAAGTTTAAGGAAGTACAGTGTTGGGGAAACATGTGAGTATGTGAATCCCTAGGGTGACAAATAGAATCGAATCGTTGATGTTATGGATACAAACAAATAATTCCGTGGAAGAATTATAAACTTCAGGAAAGAGAGATAAATAGGCGGGTTCTGGCACACCATGGGCCCAATACACACAAGAAAATGCTTTATGCAAGCATACAGAATGACCAATATTCAGTCCAAAATGATCAATATTCAGTACATAAGTAGCTCTTTTAATATTAAAAGGTCGTTCTTCTATGTTATATCCACATGATAATTATTGATTGGCATACTTTACTTGTGAAGGAAATCAGAAGTGCAGCATGCACTTTTACGAATAAGAGGCCTAAAAGAAGATAAGAAAGGCTAAATGCCGTGCACATATCAACAAGTTTATGTATGTGCAAAGAAGCTCCTACAGGCACAGAGACAATTCTGAATATTCAATTATTGCATTAATTCCTACAATATGCATGAAAAAATGGGTCAAATTTTAAGGGACCAAATCTAAAATCTGGTAGCCTAGGTAGCACGGACACGGTGTCGGACACGGACACCGACGGGGACACCGGACACCGCAATTTCCAAAAAATCGGATTTTGGACACCGCAATTTTTTAAATATTTTTATTATATATATATTTAATAAGTATCAAATACATTCCATAATCTAAAATAACAAATAATAATGAAAAACTACCAAAACAAGGAATTCAAATACAAGTCATACTTAAACGTTAAATCCAACATAGTGCATGGTACATAACATAAGAAATTAAGTCTTTGAAAGTCATACGAATAGGAAACAAAGGAAATAACTGAAATAAGTAATAAGTCGATCAAGTGCTCAATAGCTAAATAAGTAATAAGTCGATCAAGTCCTCCAATCTTTTGAACTCCAATATCTCCTTCTTTGTCACTTTCGAGCAAGGTTTGATCCCAGCACCGCTTATAGCTAGCAAATGTGCCCTCACCCTTATATATGACCCTTTCTTCTGGACTTTGCAAAAAGTGCACTCCCAAGGCAAGTTTCCTCCCCCTTGTACAGACTTTCTCGTCCTTACTACAAATTTCCACAACGGTTTTAAAGGGTCGTTCATAGTTGCTGTCAATCCACTTACAGCACTACTAGATTCATCCATTTCTGAAATTAAGTAATAAACTAACAGTAAATATACACTAAAACATTGCATTCTAAAATTAAGTTGACAAAATAACTAAAGTAAAAAAAAAAAAGAGAACTCTTCTTTGGCAAAATAACTAAGTTAACAAAACTCTTTTTAAAAAACCAAAACCATCCATCTGACTCTCGAGTCTTCAGTCAACGACGGAGGGAGGGAGAAAATAAAAGAGAGAGAAGCAGTCACAGACGACTCGAAGAGAAGGTACCGTGAGTCAGCGACAGCGGCGAGGACCTCCGGCGACGATGCAGTGACCTTCGGCGACAGCGACGGCAAGTCACAGCAGCTGCTTCAGTCTTCGCGACGGCGACTAGAATCGCGGGCGTCGGCGTCTGCTTCGGAATGTTCGCGAACAGCTCCGGCGACAGCTACAAGTCGATAATGGCTTCCGTGAGGTGCTTCCAAGCTGATGGCCGTAAGGTGAGATTTGCAGATGTTTTTTTCAGATTAGGGATTTAGGGCACAATCTATTTCTCTTAAAAAAAACCCCACATCTAACATTTAACACTGATTGACCCCTGAAATTAGTTCCAAAAATTCCAAAGTAGCCCCAAACGGTCGGATACTGCACATCACCGTGTCCGACACTCCTCGATGAAGTGTCCGACACGGTGTCGGAAAATAAAATAAAAAAATCAGACACCGATTGGCGGTGTCGGACACGTGTCAGGCGGTGTCCGGAGGGTGTCGGGGTGTCCATCCGTTTAGGACACCAACCCCCCCCCCCCCCCCTAAGGGGTGTCCGTGCTTCAGAGCTGGTAGCTAAATGCTAAGTCAAGTAATTTACAGGGACCACGTATACCTCAGCTCATAGTAGTTGAACAAAATTGGCAGACAATATTCATGATGGGGATTGGTCGGTGATAAGGCCACCACATTGTTGGGGCCATGTAAACCCAGAGTAATGTATGCACCAGCAATGTAAGAAAATATTCATTGTGCTTATTAAAGAGATTCTAGGTAGGTTATTTATAGTGATTTATATATCTCAGAGGTCTTGGGGCTTACACAGATAAGACATCAAGTGCTAGAAAGTACTCTATTATTTGTCATCAAAGACATACACAAATGAGCAACCCAAAAGCTGTGAATAGGTGTCACAACTCTATGGGGGTGGAAAAACCCAAAAGATTTTTGTGATTTTCGAATCTGACTAGCAGATACTTTCCTCAAATAAGGACCTGGTCACAAGACCTGAAGTACCCAAACAAGGAGATTGAGAACCTTAATATAGCTAATACTACCTTACAGATTTTCCAATAAAAAACAATAGAAAGGGAGAAAAATATTGGGTTAATATTTTAAACCCCAAAGACTAAAATGGCTTCCCTAAAGAAAAGCCCCCTTCAACCTTATTGATAAAAACCTAAGGTAGCTTCTGGACGGGTCAGGTATGTCTTTCTCTTCAACACCCAGTACAAGTCAAATAAGAAAATTCATAAGCTAAATAAAGGTAAAGAAAAAGACTTAGACAGCAGTTAAGCATTGAAATTACTATCCAAGTATCTGCCAAAAATTCAAGAGGTAACAGTTGGAAATTACAATCATTTGACCTTAATTTTGAACTGCATGCCCTTGTAAATGGGCTCATTCCAGTAAGTAGTCTTGCTCTCATTTATGACAGGTGCACAGTTGCAAGTTGCATGTAGCTGACACTACAAACTATACCTAGCATCTTCACCTCCTTCCATGGCCCCCAACACCCTTTTGGAGCATCTAAATTAATTCAGAAATACTGACAAGTTGGTCACATCTGAAAGCTTTCGTGTGAACAATAGATCCAACATTCACTATCACGGATATTTAAAAATCTTCCAATTTACGGCTCAAGTTCTTCATCTTAATTTATTAAGAGATAAGTCTACAGAGAGGACAACAGAAACTCTCTTATTATTTTACAATCGCAATACTAGTGATGTTATACATCTAATTTGTCCAAACATGCAAAAGAGAAAGGCTATTACAAGGAATAAGTGTCAGAAATCAGAATTGATGGGCTTATATATATCATATAGTGTTTCTCCTAAAACACTCCATAAGGTAATATAATATCTTTACAGTTCAAAAAAGTGAATTTAGTTGGACCCAAATAAGGTTTATGGTCATACAAATATTCTAATGGTGGTAAAGTTTGTGTAACTGGAAAACCAAATGAGCTGGTTAGCAATTTAATTGGGTTAAAGATAGTTGAAGTCATATGGCAATTCTTAACAAACGGAAGTCTTTAGTACGGGTTTCCTGCTTTGGTAAGAGTAGAAACAATTTTCAAGAAGAAAAGATGCGCTCTCTCTCTCTCTCTCTCTCTCTCTCTCTCTCTCTCTCTCTCTCTCACACACACACACACACACACACACGTTTTGCAGTGTGAATAGAAAGTGATCAAGTGAACACATATTATGACTTCAAAGTCCCACCACATTTAACGTTTAATCTAGAAAACACCAGTCAAGTATGGGCTTATTGAACCTGAAAGCTTTCCTTTCATGTTTTAAAAATCCCCACAACATACTCATAGTCCAGCAACCTCATTTTTTGCTCAAAAAACCAAATAATACTATCACAATATAGAGACAAGGACCTTAAACCAATAGTTCATCAGATAAAAAAACCGAGTCAAAATTTTGGTCAGATAACCAGTAGCAACACAGGTTAAAAAATAAAGCCCAAAAGGGCAATATACATAAACGTAAAGAGGAAAGGCGCTGCTAATAATTTCAAAGGAAGCAACTATAGAAGGAACAGGTGATGTTATGCTATCAGCACCAATACAAGGCAGCAGGGCTTCTGAATTACAGAGAACAATGTAAACACATATCATTGTACTTTAAACCCCCAAGAAAATCCCAGAAGCGGCTAAAATAAAGCCACAAGAACAAACAGGGTTATGGGAGTTAACTTGGAGCAAGTAAAGGGAAGAAAAGGACTCACCCTGATCAGCAGAAACGGCAGATACTACTAAAAGCAGAAGAAGCAATAGACCCATTTGATTCTGTTTAACTCCAAAGCTTCAATCTTTCACACCTGATTCGAAAATCTCATATAAACCCAGAATGGGAAATCTCTAGAGAGAAATGAAAAGGGACTCTTTTCTGGGATGGAGGGACTGAGAGAGGTGGGTCTGGCGTGGGGGGGGGGGGGGGGGGGGAGCTTTTGGAGTTCTTTGTTTGTTTTTTGGACAAAATCAAAGTGTGGAGGGTTTTGTCAGAAATTGGACGGCCAAGATTGAGCGTGTGCTGCTCATTGTAACACTTTGGAGCTCTCCTTTAAGTGTGTGTCTGTGTGTGTTTGTGTCTGTACGTATACAGTGTGAAAGATCGCGCTCTACGATGAGTATTTGCCAGATCTGACATGGCAATGCAGCTGGATCCCATTCAACGGTCATATTCTTTTTTTTCTTTTCATTATTACCTTGTTTTTTGGGAAAAGATTACACCAACATCCTCTTATTTTTGTGGTCAGTTGGCGCGGTTACGAATTCGGTATTCCGACCTAGGCTTTGTTTGGCTAGTAGATTTGTTGTATTTGTCTTTAAAGTTTCAAATTTATTGGAAAATTTTATTTTTAAAATCATGTAATAAGTTAGTATTATGATTTTATTGTTTGCTTAGCAAATTGAGTTTCATATATTTAAATAAAATTTTGTTTGATTATTAACCCCGTAAAACCAAACATCAATCTTCGCAAAAACCTCACCATTTCCCTTTGTTTCCCTCTTAAACACAAACCCTCACACACAAAGTTAAAGCACATTGTCAAAACAATTTTTTGTCGATGAGAGTGTTTCATAGAATTTTCTTTTTTGTAGGAAATTTTTTTCTAATTACAAATGCGTAGAAACTGCTCATGTAAACTAACGTAATTACACTCCAAATGTGAGTAATGTTTGATTTATTTTACAATTACCGAAACACATATGTTTGCTAATAAAAAAAATGCAAGTATGTGTTGTTTTTTGCATTCTTTGCTGGATCATAAATCTTGTTGAGAATGTGTATCACAAAATACCATTGATTAATTAAATGTTGCATTAAAAGATTTGAAAACTCTTCGACGTTGTTTGAATACCACTTTCGATACATTAATAAATATATAGGAATTGGATTAGTTCACAATATATATATATATATATATATATATATATATATATATATATATATATATATATATATATATATATATATCTGGAGCTGATCCCTTGATAGCGCTAATAAAATGGGGTATTTGCTAGCGCGATCTGGACCGTCCATCCTAAAAGATGGACGGCCCAGATCGCGCCTTTTTTTAAAACTGTTAGTAGTCTGTGACACAGTGTCACGGATGGCTTATTTTACCTTTTTGCCCCTCCACGCCGTCCGCGATACTGTGTAGCGGACCAGTGAGGGGCCCTCACAAAAAGTCGTCCGCCACACTGTATGGCGGACGACCTCTAGGCTGACACATGTCAATACCTATCCTTATTTGTCACGTCAACAGTTGGAAGTACACAGTGACGGCCAATATATTGTCCGCAATATAGTATAGCAGACGGATAATATATATATACAAAAAAACCCTAACTACGACACTCTTCTCCATTCTTCCCACTCACAAATATTCTCAGCGACGTTGGCAAGCAGATCTGCGCAATTTCTTCTTAAGAGCAGCTTTAATACCCTAATTGATCACGTAAGTTCACAAAATCAATCCTTTATATGTTCGTAATCCATAGTTGTGATGAATATTGCGTTTTATGCGTAGTTTTGATTATGCATTGAGCATGTGCTAGCGATGATGAGGATTTATATATGTATGTATAAGTTCATGTGCTAGCGTTTGCAAAATTCGATTTCGTATAAGTATATATATATATATATATATATATATATATATATATATATCTATTATATATACATGTATAATTTCATGTGCTAACGTCGTATTTTTGCGAGCGATTGTCAAAATTCAAACCGTAAAATCCAAACTGATAAGGTTTTTCCCTAATTTTTATTGCAAAAAATGGAATTTAACCTTGGACCAGAAGATCCATCCGTGTTATACGACCAAGCCAACCATATCAGTACGCTCATATGGGATGGTGGAGTAAGATACATTATTTATCAAACTTTTTTATTCTTACGAACGTTGTATACCGTTTGTTTTGCTTAAATTGTATTTATTAATTCATAGGAAAGAGAACTTCTCACCACCGTAGAAGTATCTCACGAGTTCACATCATGAAATTTGAACAAGTCCCAAAAAAAGGTACTGCGTGGAATTGGGTTTGGAATTTTCACGCATGGGCAGATCTTTCAACAGCTTGACCGGGCCTTGATAGGTGCCCTTGTTGAGAGGTGGAGAAGTGAAACGAACACGTTTCACTTCCGGCTCGGAGAGATGACAATTACCCTAGAAGATGTAGGGTTCATCTTAGGGTTGCCGGTGACGGGGCGGCCGGTAATTGCTCCTCCGTCGGAAGCAACGAATAAGAGAACCCTAGGGACTTCTTCACTTCGATACCCCAGGATCAATTTAGCACTGGCGGTATAAAGTTGAAGTGGTTGGTAGATACCTACGGGGTTTTGCCGAAAAACTATACGGGCCGTGAGCTTGTGCTGTACACAAAGGCCTTCCTCTTGTGGGTGATGGAGGCAATTTTATTCCCAACGACGTCGAAGAACACGGTCAGCGTGAAATATTTACCATTGTTGGGTAACCTGTCAGAGGTTGGGGATTATGCCTGGGGTGCAGCGGTTCTTTCGTATCTGTACCGAGCATTGCACAAGGCAACGAGGCCCGCCAAAGCCATATGTGCATGTCTCTCGCTATTGCAGGTATATCATATAAATCCTTTCTTCGTTATTTTTTCTTTTTTTGCTGAATCGACGATATAAATATAATTTGCGGATGTTCTCAGGTGTGGTCTTATGAACACCTTGCTCCCGGTGCACCAACGCGTAGGGATGGAACCGATAAAGTGTGGCCTCGGTTGTGTGCTTGGGAGTACAGCCGAAGGGTTCCCATTACCAGAGGAGAGTCGATCCCCATCACAACATTACGTACTATCGAGGGGAGTTCGACCGTCTATCTCCGGGCCAAATGCGTTGGGCACCGTACATACGTTTGGCGCGACGGGTGGGAGAGTCGTTCGTCTTCACGCTCTCCGGGTTGCAGCGCACACCCCTGATCCACTTCGAGGTCGCAGAGTGGCAGCTGCCAGACCGAGCAATGCGCCATTTTGAGTTGGAGCAGGGTTTGCCAGTCGATGCCCTAGATATGAAGGTTAACAGGAACCCACCCAATGTCGAACGGTTTGGCAAGGCCAATGCACACGAATTGTGCGCGGCCAAAATACAGCTTTGGAGTTCTTGGCAGGACACACTGGCGGCCATCGTCTCGGAGCCTGACCCCGTTATCAGCATCGAACAGTACAATGAGTGGTACTACCGCATCACTCGGAGGAGAGTAGCCCTAGTAAACTTTGAACGTGGGGAGAGGTATGCGCCTAGGGGTCAGATCGATGAGCGTATGGCATACAATCTCGTAAGTTGCCCAACAAGTCTGACTTGTCATGAATTTGATGAATATAAATGTCTGATTGAAGTTACTTATTTTTTATCTCTTTGGATGTAGGTTAATGCCTCGCTGGCATTCTTCCAGAAGTTGAGTGAGCGGAAGGATCTGGTGAGCGCAATGGGCGAGGATCTTTGCCAACAGGCTGCAGCATTGGCTTTAGGCTGCGGGAATTTTTTACGCCAAGCATCGGGATAGTCTTCGGTCGTCAGCCCGGATATTGGTTATACGGGCGTCAGCCAGGGATACGGTGATCCCTCTGGACAGGCTTCAGGGGTGAGCCAGGGAGTTGGTGGTCCCTCTGTAGCGGGGATTGGACAGGCTCAAGCGTCGTGGGACGATTACAGCGGACCCTCCTTCAATCCCTTCTATTAGAGTCAAGTCACGCAAGACTGGCCTTTCTTCGAGGCACTGCCCATTGTCCCGTGGGCGGGATCAGTTGGCGCCCCCGGAGGGCAATATCCCCCGTTTGACCTCCCGGGGGGCAATATCAGCCGGCAGAAGAAATGGCCGGAGAACAATATCAGGCCGAACCAGGAATTGGAGGCCAATATCCCTTGCTCTTGCTTGCCCTCCAGCGGAGGGCAAGATTTTCCGGTTGACCCCCGAAGGCAATATCCGAAAGGGCATCCAGCCAAGCCTCATAAACGTGAGCTAATCCTAGGCCGTTATTTTAGCGGGCCCCCCCAAGACGGACAGAACTATGATGTGGATCACCCGGGGGGCTTGGATTACAATGCCTTGTGGACAGAATTGACCTCGCTGGCGCCGGGAGCTTGGTTAGACAACGGTGTCATCTCGCACTACGCGTAAATTCTGAGGCAAAGGGGTCGGGAGCATCCAAACATCGGTCTGTGCATTTTTATCTTGGACGCTTTTTTTATCAGATCCTAATCCAAGAGTGGAACGACTGGTGCAAATCAAGGAAGGGGAGAGGCCTGGCCCAGTGGAGACCGTCCGCTAACCTACAAGCCTATCTTGGGTGGGATAGTCCAGCGAGTGCAAGTGTTGCCGACGTGTTTCTAATCCCATTTTTAGGGAATGCCCACTGGTACTTGGTTTGCTACGAACCAGTAGAGAGGACGGTATCACTCCTCGACAGTCTCTACGATGATACCGACGTGATGCCTGTGATTGACATGTACCGAGGCATAGGCCAGTTGGATGCCATGGTGAGATCCTGTTTACTTCTTATTGTAACTTGCATATTCTAAAGCCGACCGATTAATCTTATTCTGTTTGCTATGTTTAATGTTTAATGCTTATTATGTTTATCGTAGAATCTATTTGCTGGCTTGGTCAATGGTAGGCGTCAAGAGAAGGTATAGCGCAGGCCGGACCTCATTTTTCTATTGAAGAGGCGTAGGCCCAAGCAACATAATTTCTCGGACTGCGGCGTCTTCCTCTGCATGTACATATATTACATTTGTCGATCTGAGAGCCTCAAGAAGACCATCTGGAGCCAAGAATGCATACAAGGCTTTAGGTATAGGATGGCTTGGCAAATTATGAATGGCCGGCCTAGAGCTATTAGGCTTATTGTAAATTCGTGTAAGGAACAACAAACAGCCGCAGGGGATGGGGGTCCCAATTGACATTGTAACATTATATTCACTTTTTAAATAAACATTTATTGAATGCGATTGATTTTTATTGACCGATATCGTTGTATTGAATTCAGTTGAGTGTATGATTTAAGGTTAGAGGTGTTTGATTTGTGATGTGGTCGGAGATAGCGCATTTTGGCTAATTGACTGATTTTGTGATTTGCTTGAACGCTGGGAAACAAAGTGTTAGATATCTGTCTTTCTGCAGGGCCAAAAAAAAAACTAAGTGTTGGAAAGTTGTGTTTATGCGGGACTGTCCGCTACACTATCTAGCGGACGTGGAGAGCAAAAAAAACTAAGTGTTAGAAAGTCGTGTTTCTGCGGCACAGTCCGCTACATAGTATAGCGGACAAGGAGACCAAAAAAAAAACTAAGTGTTGGAAAGTTGTCTTTCTGCGGCACCAAGTCCGCTACATAGTATAGCGGACGAGAAGAGTACAAAAAAAAACTAAGTGTTGGGAAGTTTTCTTTCTGCGAGACCGTCTGTTACACTAAGTAGCGGACGTTGAGAGAACAAAATAAAACTAAGTGTTGGCCTTTCTGCGGGACCGTCCACACTATAGTGTAGCGGACGTGGAGAGCCAAAAAAAACTAAGTGTTGGAAAATTATGTTTTCGCGGGACTGTCCGCTACACTATCTAGCGGACGTGGACAAAGCAAAAAAAACTAAGTGTTAGAAAGTCGTCTTTCTGCGGCACCGTCCGCTACATAGTATAGCAGACGAGGAGAGTATCAAAAACAACTAAGTGCTGGAAAGTCGTGTTTTCTGCGGCACCGTCCGCTACATAGTATAGCGAACAAGGAAACCAAAAAAAAACTAAGTGTTAGAAAGCTGTCTTTTTGCTGTACCGTCCGTTACATAGTATAGCGGATGAGGAGAGTACAAAAAAAACTAAGTGTTGGGAAGTTTTCTCTCTGCGGGACCGTCCGTTACACTATGTAGCGGACGTTGAGAGAACAAAATAAAACCAAGTGTTGGCCTTTCTGCGAGACCGTCCGTGCCATAGTGTAACGGACGTTGAGAGAACAAAAAAAAATTAAGTGTTGATAGTTAAAGTTGGCTTTCTGCGGCACCGTCCGCTATATAGTATAGCGGACGTGGAGAGTACCAAAAAAAACTTGCGGGACCATCCGCGCCATAGTGTAAGGTCGTGGAGAGAACAAAAAAAAACTAAGTGTTGATAGTTAAAGCTTTCTGCGGCACCGTCCGCTACATAGTATAGCGGACAAGGAGGGTACCAAAAAAAACTAAGTGTTGGAAAGTTGTCTTTCTGCAGCACCGTTCGCTACATAGTATACCCGACAAAAAAAACTAAGTGTTGGCCTTTCTGCGGGACCGTCAGCGCTATAGTGTAGCGGACGTGAAGAGCCAAAAAAAAACTAAGGGTTGATAGTTATAGTTGGCTTTATGCGGCACCGCCCGCTACATAGTGTAGCGGACGTGGAGAGCACCCAAAAAAAAACTAAGTGTTGGATAGTTGGCCTTTCTGCGGGACCGTCTGCGCTATATTGTAGCGGACATGGAGAGAACCACAAATGAAGAGTGATATCTCTTCCAAGTGTTAGGAATTTGTAGACATTGTAGCGGACGGCGAAAATTATGTTTTAATAAATTGGCGACTGAAGACTTGTTTTAGCGACGAAATCAATAATCTCAAAATAGTGGGGAGATTTGTTTTCGCGATGAAATCAACAATCTCAGTATCGACAAAATTTCAAACGGCACAATTAAGAACCTAAAATTCGGAACAATAATTAACATTACATAAAATTATTCATAAAATTATTAAATACATAATTTAGGGTTCAACATTGGGGGAAAGAAGTTTTTTCACAAGTGTTCCGATCAAACACCGTCACTTGAAAATTTCATTTCCCCGTGTGTTCAAACACTACAAAGTCCCCGAGTTGGAGGTCATGCTGCTGCATGAATTCGTTCCAACCCTCTGCGAAACAAATTTGACCTTGGCCGCGCTTCATCTTGATTCTAACATGCCATGACCCCTTGCGGCTGGTTAAAGTTGAATCGAAATAAATTGTGGTAAGCTAATCGGAAAAGGCTACCGGTATGTCCTAACATATTCACAATACAAAAAACAAATAGGTAAGTTTTTAACCAAAGATCAAACTTTTAACACCAAAAGTAACACAGAGAAAGTGGGATGGCCTACAAGTTCTGTATCAAAACCAGGCATCATGACTTTGAGGAAGTGTCTGCCTACAAGGTGCATGTTGCCTACAAATTCGTTGATGCTCGACGAATCAGAAGCCATCACGCCGGGAATGTCGCTGGAGGGGAGGACGGTGGTGTCGCCGGAGCAATGCGTCACCGGAGATGTGGGTCACCGTATATGAGGTAGCGGATGGTGAGATGTGCGAGACAGATAGAGAAACGGACGGGAGTGATAAGATGATTGGCCTCTGATTAATATATAACAGGATAGAGTCATCCGCTACATTGTGTGGCGGACAAAAAAAAGACCAAAAGTCTTTTTCTGCGGACCATCCGCTGCATTGTATAGCGGACATAAAAGAACAACAAATTAGGACTCTACAAAGACGTGCGCTACATTGTATAGCGGACATAATTAATTAGGAGTCTCTAGAGACGTCCGCTACATTGTATAGCGGACATAAAAGAAGGTAAAAAATTTCAAAAATGTAGGAATTTTAAGACCCTACAGAGGCGTCCGGGGCTAAAAAAACAACATAAACTTTTAGAGTTGATGGCTCTCATAGGTCTATTAGAAAATATATAACAGTATTCGATCGAAAGATTATTGGAAGAAAAATTACAAAAAATTATTACAAATGTCAAGCATAGTCCAATGGCTTAAAAAAAATTATAGGTCCACTGCAGCTTGTTCGTCCTCATCTTCGGCATCATCTTCTTCCCCGTCTTGCAAACCCCCTGGACTTATCCCCAGTGCCTTGTAATGGTTCCGCTTGTCGTGGTCGGTCATTTTGTTGCACAATGCACACCTTCTCAGCTTTTTAGGTTGAGTTGCCGTTTCAATAGAGCTCTTCATCCGCGTAGATCTCTTGCGGCCTTTCGTTTGCGATATAATTGGATCCAAAGGCCGGATATCATTGTCGTCTTCCTCCCCCGGCTCGTCATCTTCTGATCCCGTCGTAGGCTCGGTGTCAACCGCATTGCTGACTGAAGCTGCTTCCAACTGGTCGACGATGGGCTCTTGCTGCTGAGCTACCTCGAGGAGATGTTTATATCCGACCATTGTAGCAGCACCCTTTACGGACAAACGGGTGAACATCGTCACCAGATGATTATACCGCAACGTCTCTGATTCTTCAAAGTCAGTATACGGGTGCTCCGGAAAGGAAATGGTACCGTGCAACCTGTTTGCACCTTTCGTCCACCGTGGCAGGACGTATTTATCGGGGATTGTCCTGATATTCTTCTGTGTGAAAAACCGCAGAATGTGTCTACACAGGATGCCATGGAACTCAAACTTCTTGCAAACACATGTCACCGAGTCCGTCAATGTGTCGTGGCTCACCGTATAAATTCTGCGCAGCTTCTCAGGGACGAGGTCATTCACGAGCGAATAAACCTTGTACTCACGCGACGACTTTTCTGCCACCTTGTTTATACTGTATCGGCCCGATTTTTGGAGCTCTACTTGGTATAGCAGGAAGATCTCCTTCGTATAGACTTTGGCACCGTTCAGCTCCAGCGGGGTCTCAAGCAACCTTCTCCTTTGCTTGTACGTGGTTGCAAAGTCTGCAGCCCTTTCTTTCACGAATAACGACGCAACCGCTTTTTGTGCGGATGTGACGAAACTCTTCAAATTGGTAGCTGTACCCACATAACTATCGAACATGGCATTCATAGATTCACTCCTGCCCGTCGTTTTCATGCCCGCAGAAAAATGCCTCCTCGTGTAAACGCCAATCCATTGCTCTTTGAGCTCGTACAAGTGCTGGAGCCACTCGTTGTCTTGCAATGAGTAATCCTCAACAAGCTTTTCCCACCTCTCCTCAAATTCCTCAATCGTTAACGACTTATTAACGCACTTTTCAAAATCCTGTTTAAAGTCTGGATACTTTGCATACACGTGATGCAGACGTTCAGGGTATTTGTTGCTTATGTGCCAAGTGCACAAGTTGTGTCGAGTATCTGGGAAGACGGTAGCAATAGCCTTCTTCATTGCCAAATCTTGATCGGTGATGATAACGTTGGGTGCTTTGAAGTTCATTGCTTCCAGCCACACCCTAAACAACCATTCAAAAGAACTCTCGCTCTCGTCCCTTAACAAGGCGAACCCGAACAGGATGGAGTGATAATGATGATTGACGCCCGTGAAAGGAGCGAACGGCATCGAGTACTTGTTGGTACGGTATGTGGTGTCGAAAGTCACGACATCCCCAAAATGCTTATAAGCTAGCCTCGAACGACCGTCGACCCAAAAAATTGTGCTAACTCGATGCTCGTCGTCAAGTTTATAATCGAAGGTAAACTGCGGGTCCTCCATCTGCATCCGTTTCAATAGGCTCATTGTGGCTTGAGCATCATTGAGGTCATACGCGGCTCGTCTATGGGTTCGGACCGCGTTACGAACGTCTGTCGTGTTAAAGTTTAAATTTTGAATTCCCCCAGCCTGTTCAGCAAGAACATTAACAATCTCCGTAGGTCCAATCCGCGCATTGCTCATTGTGTGAATTAGGCTCCTCGCGACCTTACCCATCTTCTTGTGTTGATGCATCTGACTCACCTTAGAAGGGGTTACTAACGGGTGATTGTGTGCCAGTTCCAGGCTGGTAATAAGCCAATGATCTTGCTTGGTTTGTAGCTTACGAACATCTTGACCTGGCAATTTGTGCGCTCAAAGCAATCCCGTCTTCTACGCGAATATCCTATTTCGTCATCACTGTCATCATTGCCTACGCGTGTCTCATTTTGCACTGGGTTTCTGCCCCTATGACACTCGTATAAGCGAGAGCATATCTTTTTTGTTACGTTGCTTGTTCTTGTAGTCTTTATTCTAATGCCAAAACCAACCCTCAATGAATACGCTCGAAAACATTCTTCAGCTTCTTCCAATGTTTGAAAGGTTCGTCCTAGATACGGATCACTAGCATCTACGGGGGTGTTGGAGCTCGACACGAAATCAGACATTGTGAAACAAGACCTATGTAGAAATAGACTACGCTTAACAATCAAATGACATTTTCAACTGAAAATATTATCTCAAAATTATCTTGGCGAATAGATAGATTTAGGATGACAAATATACCATATACATAATCTCAAAAGTGTCTCCCATTTTGCTAATTATAAATTTATTGAACATAACAAATTAAAATTACTAAGATAAACAGAAAAATTCATCATGCCAAAATACAACAAACATATCTCAAAAAATTCAAAATTAACTACAATGAATTAGTTTAAAGTTAACAAATTAATTTCTAGAACATCACAAGTTGATGAATAGAGTGACAAATTTCTAGAACATCACAAAGATCTATACTTTTTTGTCCAAAAAAATAAATTATACTTTATCAGTCAATCCACCCAGAAAACGTTTGAGATCACAAACTTACCTTACTTGAGTGAAGCTTGAAGCAAGTGTTAGTCGAAGCTTGAGAGGAGCTGAAAATGGAAGCAAGTGAGTCTGAAGGAGAAGAAAATTTTGCTCAAAGAACTGAATTTTTTGCTGAAAGAGCTGAAAATGCTGCCGGCAACTCTAACACGTGCAGAAATAAAGGTCCATAAATATAATTTTGCATTTAGAACTGTCACGGACACTATTGACGTGACACCTACCGAGGGGAATGGGGCTATGACAGGAGACTTTCTTGGCGGGTGACGGGACAGGTACTGACATGTGTCAGCCTAGAGGTCGTCCGCCACACAGTGTGGCGGACGACTTTTTGTGAGGGCCCCTCACTGGTCCGCTACACAGTATCGCGAACGGCGTGGAGGGGTAAAAAGGTAAAATAAGCCATCCGCGACATATATATATATATATATATATATATATATATATATATATATATATATATATATATATATATATATATGTATATATATATACATATGTATATATATGCATATATATGTACATATATATATATATATATATATATATGTACATATATATACATGTATATGTACATATATATATACATGTATATGTACATATATATATACATGTATATGTATATATATATATATATATGTATATATATATACATATATATGTACATATATGTATATGTATATACATATATATGTACATATATGTATATGTATATGTATATATATATATATATATATATATGTATACATATATATATACATATATATGTATGTATATATATATATATGTATATATATATATATGTATACATATATATATATATATGTATACATATATATATATGTATATGTATGTATACATATACATATATATATGTATGTATACATATATATATATATATATGTATGTATATATATATATATATATATATATATATATATATATATATATATATATATATATATATATATATATATATATATATATATATATATATATAGGACCGATCCACACCCACCGGTGGAGAAATAACAATTTCTCCACCGAACCGCAGGTAAGAGCAGCGGTTGGCCACGTGGCGCAAAAAGGGACGAAAAAGGACGAAAATACTATGAGAAATTCACGAAAATATCACGAGAAAATGAAAAACTCGTGAGAAAATGGTGGCAATAATGCCCAACCGCAACTCCTACATGCGGTTGGCATTATTGCCTTCCGTGACCCCACCCTCCTTGCCCCCCCACGCGTCACCCCCCTTGCCCCCCACCCCCTTGCCCCCCACCCCGTGGCCCCCACCCTATGTCCTTTTCCCCCACCCGTGAACCCCCTTCCCCCACCCGTGAACCCCCTCTTCCCCCACGTGTCATTACCACCCTACCCCCCACCCCCACGTGTCATTCCCCCCTCCCCCTCCCTGCTGTTCACTCACGGTTCTTCTCTTCCTCTCTCACTTTTCTCTCTATAAAATCCCTCCTCCCCGAATCATTTCTTCCACCCTCCTCATTCTCCCTATCTCACCTACATACAAACAAAAAAAATTTACGCTAGAAGATCGGTGGATAACCGCTAGAAGATCGGTGGATTTTTCTTGAAATATATCAAGTTAAAACAAGTAAGTATTTTTCAATTTGTTCTTACCAATTGATTGTTTAAATTGTGTTACGCTTAAATTGTTCTTACAATAGTCTAAAATTCGTGTTTAGGGCGTCAAAATTACGTTTTGACAAATCGGGGTATTACATTCGAAAAATTCCAAAATAGCGATTTTTTAGGGCGTCAGAAATAGAATTTTTCACGAATTTATAAAAAATAGCTAGAGCTAGATTTTGCCAAAGTACGAAACAGAGACCCTAGTTATTTTCAAAAGATCTGTATCAGGTAAAAATTTCAGATTTTTCCAAAGACTGAAAAGGGGTTAACTGATACACGCAACCTTGTAACTTTGCAGTGTAATTTAAAATATCAAGCCAGCGCGATTTCGCGCGAAACTTTTATGAGAACCCTAGGGTGTTGGGAAGTTCCATTCCCCAGGAATTCGGGCCATTCCGAAGCCGTTAGCTAATTTTTTGGCCGAACGGGCTTTTAAGCGCTCGATCCGGACACCGGTTCGGGATTTTTAGGCGAAAAATCCGTAAAATACTTTTTAGATCAAGAATGAACTCAGGAAGCTTAAAATAGCATTTTAAAGCACTTTTGATATTTTCTGAAGCCAGGGGGTATTTTGGTAATTTGCCACCCCGAGAGGGGTATTTTGGTAATTTTCCCGAAAAAGTTTTCCAACGGACTTTTAAGTCCAGAAATGTAAGTAAAACGCCTGAAATGTTGTTTTGCAGCTGATTGCGGGGCGTAATTGTCGCTAAAGGTGAAAACTTAATTAGACAGTTTTTTCACGAATTTATAAAAAATAGCTAGAGCTAGATTTTGCCAAAATACAAAACAGAGACCCTAGTTATTTTCAAAAGATCTGTATCAGGTAAAAATTTCAGATTTTTTCAAAGACTAGAAAGGGGTTAACTGATACGCGCAACCTTGTAACTTTGCAGTGTAATTTAAAATATCAAGACAGCGCGATTTCGTGCGAAACTTTTATGAGAACCCTAGGGTGTTGGGAAGTTCCATTTCCCAGGAATTCGGGCCATTCCGAAGCCGTTAGCTAATTTTTTGGCCGAACGGGCTTTTAAGCGCTCGATCCGGACACCGGTTCGGGATTTTTAGGCGAAAAATCCGTAAAATACTTTTTAGATCAAGAATGAACTCAGGAAGCTTAAAATAGCTTTTTAAAGCAATTTTGATATTTTCTGAAGCCAGGGGGCATTTTGGTAATTTGCCCCCCCGCGAGGGGTGTTTTGGTAATTTTCCCGAAAAAAAGTTTTTCGGTCCAGAAATGTAAGTAAAACACCTGAAAGGTTGTTTTGAAGCTGGTTTGATGGGCGTTAGGGTGACAATGAACCCCCGGGGGCTATTTTGCTAATTTTACATTACACAAATTTGTGCTTAAAATAACTTTTAGTTCAGGAAAGGGTGTGAGACACCTGAAAAGTTATTTTAAAGAGTGAATTCAGGAAGCTTAAAATCCCATTTCAAAGCACTTTTCAGATTTTTTTTGTCAGGGGGCATTTTGGTAATTCGCATCCCCGATAGGGGTATTTTCGTAAATTTGCAGCGTTAAGTTTTTCAAAGGATTTCTTAGTCCAGAAATGTAAGCAAAGCACCTGAAAGGTTGTTTTGAAGCTGATTTGGGGCGTTAGGGTGATAATGAACCCCCGGAGGCATTTCGGTAATTTGCCGCTCATCGGGGGCTATTTTGCTAATTTTACATTATACCAAATTTCCCGAAAGACGGTGGTTTAAATAAATTTTATTCTTCTTTTATTTAAATCTATGACTTGTTGAGAATGATATAATTTTTATTTTTTAGATTACAGTATAAATATGGATGCAACTGGAGGAAATAATTTTTGTGAAGGTTCTGATCCACCTTACGTTGGTCAAGTTTTTCAAGCACTGGACGAAGTTGAAGCATACTATAGAGCATATTCGAAAACGATAGGTTTCGGTATTAGAACTAAGACGACTAGAAAACGGGCGAATACAGATCAAATTTGTGCAAGACTATTTGAGTGTCATAGAGGAGCACCGCATGTAACTCCGGTCGTTCGGATCAGTGACGAAGGGACAACAAGACAAAGAAAACGGGACACATTTCCGGGTACCGGCTGCAAGGCCCATGTGTATGCAGTACACCGAAAAAATGAAAACCATTGGGTTGTCACAGGAGTGGAGTTGAGCCATAATCATCAGTTGATGACCCCCAGTAAGATTGGTCAAATTCATCAACACCGAGAAATAAGCGCGGCACACAGACAACTAATTTTTACAATGGCCGAGGCTAAAATTCCACCTTCTAAGATGATGGGGGTTTTCTCAAGCCAGGCTGGGGGGATTGACAAGTTGAGTTTCAACGAAGTAGACCTTCGAAATGAACTTCGTGCTCAGAGGAGAGAGTCTTTCGGTAAGAGTGATTCTCAAACTACACTTGATCTCTTCAGGTCCCTTCAGAGTGAGAATTCTGGATTTTTTTACAGTCTCCAACTGGATGATGAGAACCGCATTAGTACTATATTTTGGGCGGACCCCCGTTCTAGAGCTGCTTACCAAAATTTTGGGGATGTTGTGACGTTTGACACCACATACCGCACCAATAAGTACTCTATGCCTTTTGCTCCGTTCACCGGGGTGAACCACCACTATCAGTCAATCTCGTTTGGCTTTGCCCTGCTTAGGGATGAGACGGAGGAGTCATTTACGTGGTTATTTGAAACGTGGCTTCAAGCAATGTATCATATTCCTCCAAAGACCATCATCACCGACCAAGATCTGGCAATGAAAAATGCAATCGCTAAGGTCCTTCCAGATACTACGACCTCGAGGAGCGAAGCTATGAATTCATTCTTTGATGGGTACGTAGGCCAGTCTTCAAGTATAGCGGAGTTCGTACTAGAGATGCAGAAAGCCGTTGACAGGCAATTGTACCGTGAGAGAGAAGCCGACGCGGCTACAGTTTGCAAAGAAAGAGCTATACTAGTTTATTCACCTTTAGAGGCTCATGCGGCTCAAGTCTATACCAAGGAAATGTTTCGACAGTTTCAAGAGGAACTACTAAAGTCGAATCAATATGGCATGACAAAGTTGCACGAGTATTCCACCAGAGATATCAAGGTTTATGCTTTGACAAATGTGACGAACTTCGCCAATCCGTGCTCTTCGTCGGCTCCGAGGACCAGACGACATTTTACCGTAGCAGTTTGTAAGGACACCGGGTTGGTTAATTGCAACTGTCAACTGTTTGAGCATAAAGGTATACTTTGTCGACACGCGTTGAGGGTTTTGAGCGCCAAGAATGCTAGTGAAATCCCTCCACCGTATATCTTGGAACGGTGGACGAAGGAAGCCAACAGAGTCCACGGTCACATTCCTTACGTGCCCAATGTTTCAGTTGATTTCGAGCAATCTGAGACGCTGCGATATAATCACCTTTGTAACATCATGCACGGTTTATCAATGGATGCAGCGTCGACATTTGATGGGTACAGGTATCAAGTTGAAGCAGCCGCACGGGATAAGGCTAAGCATGCACAGTTTAGGATGGCATTACCAGAAACTGTGGACACTCCGACTACTCGGACAACTCCAGGCGGTAGATTCAATCGAGCCAAACAGCCAGTCATTGACGGCACTGACCTACAAGGTGAGGAGGACGACATTTTTGATCCAATTATTTCTCAAACAAAAGGGCGAAAACGAGCAATACGCATGAAGAATCCGATTGAAGAAGCAACGGGTCAAAAAAAATTACGAAAGTGTGCGTTGTGTAATAAGATGACTGATCATGACAAGAGAAACCATTATAAAGTGTTAGGTATCGAACCTGGCAGTATGGTCGAGGAGGACGATGATGAGGAAGAGTGTTAGGGTTAATGTTTCAGTTGTATAAATTGAACTTATATAATGTTTAAATTTGTGATTTGGTTTGTGCAATCTTTAATTTGTGATTTGATTTGTGGATTACCTTGCATCTAGTATCTCTAGTTCCCCTCGATAGAACTTTAGATGGTGGTGAGGGTCTACCCGTCTCCTCCTCTGGTTGGTCGTAGGCCCCCAGGCCCACACCCTAGGCCACGTCTCATCGGAATCTACCAACGGTTGTGGACAACCCATGGGTAGCCTCTCGTAAGACCAAACCTGTGAATGCAAACATTATATGGAATTAGTAATTAATCCCGAATATATTGACTAAGGATCCTACCAAGAAAATAAATGCTCATACCTGTAATAGAGTCAGGCAGGCGGCAATGGACTTGGCACCGTTTCTCGTAGCCTTATGCAGTGCTCGATATAGGTGCGCAAGGACAGCTGAACCCCACGAATAGGAGTATACCTCCTCAAGATCCTCCAAGAACACCATATACTTCGGATGCACCGTGTTTTTCGAATGCGTCGGAAGTAATATAGCTCCAATAATATACAGAAGGAATGCCTTCGTATACGTCACGAAATCTTGAGGAGTGTATTCATCCGGTAGCACGCCGTACTGCTCTCTCAGCCATTTAAGCTTGACGCCGTTTGTTGTAAGCGCTGCCCTTGGAATTCCCGGAAAATACTGCATAGCCATATTCGCTATGGATGCAGACGGCACGTTCAAAGTAACGGGTCTGCCGTGACATGGGATTCCAAGTATAAATCCGACGTCCTCTAACGTAACAGTCATTTCACCAAACCGGAAGTGAAATGAGTTCGTCTCGCTCCTCCATCGTTCAACTAGAGCGGATATAAGGCAATCGTCGTGTCGAGACCATTTCCCGCAATCGGTGAACAGGGTTAAATTTTGACGGTGTAATAGCTGTATTTGTTCCTTGTTTAGTACCCACTCTTCAAGGTGCCTTGTGCTTTGAATTGTTTCCAAAACACCCCTATCGACACCGTCAAATACGTGCCTCGCGACGTGGTCATCGTCATCGTATAGGATTGATGTATCATGAGGTCCAGAGCTGAAATTCATACCTTTAAGAACAAAATATAATTATAAACCAACTTAGCGTCCATAATATCCATAATATTTACATTCCAAAACTATAACTGGATCTTTAACCTAGCTTACCAACACATTAGCAATAGTCATTATTTCAATGTATTAAAACAAATCCTCAATTCCCACCACTCCGAACGTTTAATTACGCTAGTTCCCACTGAACTAAAAGTTATTTTAAGGTATGAATTTTAAGCTGGATCCTTCCTAGCAAAATAGCCCCCGATCAGCGGCAAATTACCGAAATGCCCCTGAGCGTTCACTATCACCCCAACGCCCTCGAACCAGCTTCAAAACAACATTTCAGGTGGTTTACTTACATTTCTGGACTAAAAAGTCGTTTGAAAAACTTGGCACGGGAAAATTACCAAAACACCCCTACGCGCGCCACGTCAGCTTCAAAACAACATTTCAGGTTTTGTAATTACATTTCTGGACTAAAAAGTCCGTTGAAAAACTTAGCACTGTAAAATTACCGAAATACCCCTCTCGGGGCGGCGAATTACCGAAATGCCCCCTGGCATCGAAAAATATCAAAAGTGCTTCGAAATGCTACTTGAGGCTTCCTGAATTCATTCTTGACATAAAAAGTATTTTACGGAGGTTTCGCCCAAAAATCGCGAACCGGTGTCCGGATCAAGCGCTTAAAGGGCCGTTCGGCCAAAAAAATAGGTAACGGCTTCGGAATGGCCCGAATTCCTGGGGAATGGAACTTCCCAACATCCTAGGATTCTCATAAAAGTTTCGCGCGAAATCGCGCTAGCTTGATATTTTAAAATACACTGCAGAGTTACAAGGTTCCCCGTATCAGTTAACCCCTTTCCAGTCTTTGGAAAAATCTGAAATTTTAACCTGAGACAGATCCTTTAAGAATAACTAGGGTCTCTTTTTTGCATTTTGGCAAAATCTAGCTCTAGCTATTTTTTATAAATTCGTGAAAAACTGTCTATATTTGGCGCCCTAAAAAATCGCTGTTTTGGAATCTATAAATGTAATACGCTGATTTGTATAAACCTAACATTGAATTATAAGAAAATTCAAAATACTTACTTGTTGTGACTTGATGTATTTAAAGAAAAAACTACCGATCTTCTAGCGGTTATCCACCGATCTTCTAGCGTAAAATTTTTTGGTTTGTATTGTTATGGAGATTATGTAGGTGAGATATGAAGTACGAAGGAAGTTGGTAAAAGATGACAGAGTGCAGAAGAAGGGTTCCGGGGAGGGGATTATAAAGAGAGAAGCGAGGAAGAGAGAAGAAAAAAGACAGAAAAAAGTGAGGAAGGGTGGGTGTTTACGCGGTCAAAGGCTGCGGCAAAAAAAAAATTTCGGCAGAAGGACACCACGTGGGGCATCATGGGGGAGGGAAGGACGACACGTGGCATCGTGGGGAAGGACACCAGGTGGGGCATCACGCGGGGGGACGCCACGTGGCAGGGGAGGGGGGAGGGACCAACCGCGGGTTGTAGGAGCGGTTGGGCCCTGCGGATGAGGGGAGGGGACGCCACGTGGCAGAGGGAGGGGACCAACCGCGGGTGGTACCAGCGGTTGGGCCACGTGGCAGGGGGAGGGGACGCCACGTGGCAAGGGAGGGAGACCAACCGCTGGTACCACCCGCGGTTGGGCCACGTGGCAGGGGGAGGGGACGCCACGTGGCAGGGGCGGGAGACCAACCGCGGGTACCACACGCGGTTGGGCCACGTGGCAGGGGGAGGGGATGCCACGTGGCAGGGCCATCGCCAATACCGCCGGTTGTCCATGCTGGTGGGCCACGTGGCAGGGGAGGGGACGCCACGTGGCAGGGGCCATGGGGTTGGGCCACGTGGCAGGGGTGGGGGACGGCACGTGGCAGGGATATTAATGCCAACCGCTGGTTGTGCATGCGGTTGGTGTCCTTTTTCTCCTCTCAGCCATTTTCTCACCATTTTTCTCACCATTTCTCGTGCCTTTTTCGCCATTAATGCAGTGGCCGTACACCTTTTTCGCCTTTTTGCGCCACGTGGCCCAACCGCTGCTCTTACCTGCGGTTCGGTGGAGAAATTGTTATTTCTCCACCGGTGGGTGTGGATCGGTCCCCATATATATATATATATATATATATATATATATATATATATATATATATATATATATATATATATATATATATATATATATGTGTGTGTGTGTGTGTATATTTATATATGGGAGCTGATCCGTTGAGAGCGCTAGCAAAATAGGAGATCTTGCTAGCGAGATCTGGCCGTCCATCCCTTTGGGATGGACGGCCCAGATCGCTTATTTTTGCGGCGCTGTCAGTCGTCCGCTACACAGTGTAGCGGACGGACCTTTTTACCATCTTGCGCCTGCTCCCCCGTCCGCTACACAGTGTAGCGGATGGCTTTCTTGGCCCCACATTGACAGCCAAAAAGTCGTCCGCTACACTGTCTAGCGGACGACTGACAGCTCTGACACAACTGACGGGTCTGTACCTTCATTTCTACACACGTCAATGTTGTCGGAAATAGGAGATCTACACAGTATCGCGGACAGTACTTCTATACCCAAAAACTTCCTCAAGCTCCTTCAGCTACAATTTTCTTCTCCTTCGGACTCGCTTCCATTTTCAGCTCCCTTCAAGCTTCGAGTAACACTTGCTTCAAGCTTCACTCAAGCAAGGTAAGTTTGCGAATGGTGAAGTTTTCTTTATGGATTGACTGGTAAAATATAATTTTATTTTGTTTGGACAAAAAAGTATAGATTTTTTTTATGTTCTAGAAATTTGTCACTGTATTCATCAATTTGTGATGTTCTAGACATGATGTTCATAAAAAAGGTGTAATTTGTTAACTCTAAATAAATTCATTATAGTTTAATTCAATTTTGGGCATGATGAATTCGTCTATTTATCTTAGTAATTTTAATTTGTTATGTTCAATAAATTAATAATTGTTAATTTGGAGACACTTTCAGGGGTTATGCATACGGTATGTTTGTCATCCTAAATTGGTCTATTCGCCAAGGTAATTTTTAGGTAATATTTTCAGTTAGAAATGCCATTTGATTGTTAAGCGTAGTCTATTTCTACACAGGTCTTGTTTCACAATGTCTGATTTCGTGTCGAGCTCCAACGTCCCCGTAGATGCTAGTGATCCGTATCTAGGACGAACGTTTCAAACATTGGAAGAAGCTGAAGAATGTTTTTGAGCGTATTCATTGAGGGTTGGTTTTGGCATTAGAATAAAGACTACAAGAACAAGCAACGTAACAAAAAAGATATGCTCTCACTTATACGAGTGTCATAGGGGCAGAAATCCACAGCAAAATGAGACACACGTAGGCAATGATGACAGTGATGACGAAATAGGATATTCGCGTAGAAGACGGGACTACTTTGAGCGCACAAAACACCCATACCCGAGAGTCCCTTGCTTTGTTTTAGCTTGAGCTAGATTGCACACTGTGGATGCAAACAAAGCCTTCTGTAAGTTGTAATGATGTTGTTGAAGAAATGAGAATGTTTGAGACCGTTTTGCGTGTTGAAATCTACTTCTTTGTGCACTGTTTTATGCAATGTTGATGCACTGCTTGCTGTAGATTGTTGGGATTTGTTGGCGGACTCTTCTTGCAAGTGGCAAGTCGAGTGCCACACATGGTTTCCTTTGTGCCATCAAAGGCCACCGTGTGTCAGGTGATGTTCGTAAGCTACAAACCCAATCATGATCATTGGCTTATTACCAGCCTGGAACTGGCACACAATCACCCGTTAGTAACTCCTTCTAAGGTGAGTCAGATGCATCAACACAAGAAGATGGGTAAGGTCGCGAGGAGCCTAATTCACACAATGAGCAATGCGCGAATTGGACCTACTGAGATTGTTAATGTTCTTGCTGAACAGGCTGGGGGAATTCAAAATTTAAACTTTAACACGACAGACGTTCGTAACGCGGTCCGAACCCATAGACGAGCCGCGTATGACCTCAATGATGCGCAATCGACAATGAGCCTATTGAAACGGATGCAGATGGAGGACCCGCAGTTTACCTTCGATTATAAACTTGACGACGAGCATCGAGTTAGTACAATTTTTTGGGTCGACGGTCGTTCGAGGCTAGCTTATAAGCATTTTGGGGATGTCGTGACTTTCGACACCACATACCGTACCAACAAGTACTCGATGCCGTTCGCTCCTTTCACCGGCGTCAATCATCATTATCACTCCATCCTGTTCGGGTTCGCCTTGTTAAGGGACGAGAGCGAGGGTTCTTTTGTATGGTTGTTTAGGACGTGGCTGGAAGCAATGAACTTCAAAGCACCCAAAGTGATCATCACCGATCAAGATTTGGCAATGAAGAAGGCTATTGCGACCGTCTTCCCAGACACCCGACACAACTTGTGCACTTGGCACATAAGCAACAAATACCCGGAACGTCTGCATCACGTGTACGCAAAGTATCCAGACTTTAAACAGGATTTTGACAAGTGCGTTACCAAGTCGTTAACGATTGAGGAATTCGAGGAGAGGTGGGAAAAGCTTGTTCGGGATTACTCATTGCAAGACAACGAGTGGCTCCAGCACTTGTACGAGCGCAAAGAGCAATGGATTGGCGTTTACACGAGGAGGTATTTTTCAGCGGGCATGAAAACGACGGGCAGGAGTGAATCTATGAATGCCACGTTCGATAGTTATGTGGGTACAACTACCAATTTGAAGACTTTCGTTGCATCCGCACAAAAAGCGGTAGCTTCGTTGTTCGTAAAAGAAAGGGCTGCCGACTTTGCAACAACGTACAAACAAAGGAGAAGGTTGCTCGAGACCCCGCTGGAGCTGAACGGTGCCAAAGTCTATACGAAGGAGATCTTCTTGCTATACCAAGTAGAGCTGCGAAAATCGGGACGATACAGTATAAACAAGGTGGCAGAAATGTCTACGCGTGAGTACAAGGTTTATTCGCTCGTGAATGACCTCGTCCCTGAGAAGCTGCGCAGAATTTATACGGTGAGCCATGACACATTGACGGATTCGGTGACATGTGTTTGCAAGAAGTTTGAGTTCCACGGCATCCTGTGTAGACACGTTCTGCAGTTTTTCACCCAGAAGAATATCAGGACAATCCCCGATAAATATGTCCTGCCACGGTGGACGAAAGGTGCAAACAGGTTGCACGGTACCATTGCCTTTCCGGAGCACCCGTATACTGACTTTGAAGAATCAGAGACGTTGCGGTATAATCATCTGGTGACAATGTTCACCCGTTTGTCCGTAAAAGGTGCTGCTACAATGGCCGGATATAAACATCTCCTCGAGGTAGCTCAGCAGCAAGAGCCCATCGTCGACCAGTTGGAAGCAGCTTCAGTCAGCAATGCGGTTGACACTGAGCCTACAACGGGATCAGAAGATGACGAGCCGGGGGAGGAAGACGACAATGATATCCGGCCTTTGGACCCAATTATATCGCAGACGAAAGGACGCAAGAGATCTACGCGGATGAAGAGCTCTATTGAACAGGCAACTCAACCTAAAAAGCTGAGAAGGTGTGCATTGTGCAACAAAATGACCGACCATGACAAGCGGAACCATTACAAGGCACTGGGGATAAGTCCAGGGGTTTTGCAAGACGAGGAAGAAGATGAGGAAGAAGCAGCTGCAGTGGACCTTTAATTTTTTTGTATAAGTCATCAAGATTGTTTGACATTTGTAATAATACGTAATATTTGATGAGATTAGCGTCTTATTACCGAAGACTGGAAGGTTATTTCTGATGGACCCATTCACAGATTAACTTTAAAAAAAATTTGGCTTGCCCCGTTCGCTACACTATGTAGCGGACTGCGCACCAGAGATGAACATTATTGGGATTGTAAAGTGTCCGCGGCACAATATAGCGGATAGAAAACTGTTGGTATGCCTTCTGTCCGCTACACAATGTAGCGGACATCAAACTCCTATTAATTACCAATCAGAACGGCCTCTCTTTTTCCACCCGTTTCTCTCTCTCTCTCTGCCTCCAACATCTCACCCACCCGTGACCCCCTCTACGGCCACCGTCCCCATGGCTTCTGCTTCGGTGAACAGGCACTTCTTCAAGGTCATGGTGCCTGGGTTTCATACCGAACTTGTAGGCATCCCTCTTACTCTGTGTTTTCGTGTGTGTTAATTTTGTCTTTGCGTAAAAACTTATCTGTCTTATAATGAATGTGATAGGCCATACCGGTAGCCTTCTGCAGATTGCTTACCACACTTTGGCACGAAGCCACTTGGCTCGAAGCAACTTTAACCAGCAGCAAGGGGTCATGGCTTGTTAAAATCAAGAAGAAGCGCGGCCAAGAGCAACTTTATTTCGCAGAGGGTTGGAGTAATTTCTGTGAGCAGCACGACCTCAATGAAGGGGAGTTTGTAATCTTTGAACACAAGGGGCTATTTAGGTTTCAAGTATCTGTGTTTGATCAAAGCACATGTGAAAAAGTTTTCCCCCAATGTTGAACCCTAAATTTGTGTTAATAAATTTGTGTCTAATAATTTTAGGTTCTTAATTGTGCATTTGAGAATTGTGATGGTCAATTGATGATTTAAGGGTGTCAAATTTTTGATGGAATATCATGCGCTTGAGAATGTTGAGATTGTTTAATCATCTGCTAAAGCACTTATTCCATTGCCAGAAACTACCAACTCGAACAAAGTCTAACCAACAGCTAAAAAATACCAACAACCAAACAAAAAATTTCGTCGAATTGTCCGCTACATTGTATAGCAGACAACGCACAACTTCCAAAATTTTTGCACCTGGAGTTACCCCACTGTCCACTCTAAACTCCCAACGTTAAGAAAATCTTTTCAGTTCCCCTTGTGTCCGCTACATTGTGTAGCGGACGGCGCAGCAGTAACTCTTAACCCAACACTTGGAAAATTTTAACTTCCCCCACTGTCTGCTACATTGTGTAGTGGATGGCCCAACAGAAACTCTTAACCCCAGCACTTAGAAAATTTTCACTTCCCCCACTGTCAGCCACATTGTGTAGCGGACGGTCCAGCAGAAACTCTTAACCCCAACACTTAGAAAATTTTCACTTCCCCACTGTCCGCCACATTGTGTAGCGGACGGACCAGCAGAAACTCTTAACCCCAACACTTAGAAAATTTTCACTTCCCCCACTGTCCGCCACATTGTGTAGCGGACGGTCCAGCAGAAACTCTTAACCCCAACACTTAGAAAATTTTCACTTCCCCCACTGTCCGCCACATTGTGTAGCAGACCCCAACACTTTAAAAATTTTCACTTCCCCCACTGTCCGCTGCATTGTGTAGCGGACGGCCCAGCAGAAACTCTCAACCCCAACACTTAGAAAATTTTCACTTCCCCCACTGTCCGCCACATTGTGTAGCGGACGGCCCAGCAGAAACTTTCAACCCCAACACTTAGAAAATTTTCACTTCCCCTAGTGTCCGCCACATTGTGTAGCGGACGGCTCAGCAATAACTCTTAACCCGACAATTGGAAAATTTTTTGCACTTCCCTACTGTCCGCTACACATTTTGTTTTCCACCTTTCAATCATTCTCAATGAGAGCCAAAAAACCAACTCAAATCAATCAAAATCATCTTCAACGGAAATCAGACAAATCAATCAATCAATAATCTTCAACACAAATCAATAAGAGCTTTCTAAATAATCATGGTTTATTAAAAAAATTTGACATTGTAATGGTACAATGTCAACTGGGGGAATCATGTTGGGGAGGATTCTCGGCATTAGCCGGATTTACAATAAACCTAACCGCTCTAGGCCGGCCTTTCATAATTTGCCAAGCTATTCTATATCTAAAGGTGTCTACTTCTGCTTGGCTCCACACGGCCGCCTTGAGGCTCTCGGACCGACAAATGTAATCCATGTACATGCAAAGGAAGACGCCGCAGTCCGAAGTGTTACGTTGCTTGGGCCTCCTCTTCTTCAGTCGCAAATCGAGCTTTGGCCGCGCCGGTACAGGGTTACCACGGATACCATTGACCATTGCACAAAATATATTCTGCGAGAAACACAAAACGGCGTAAGACACGAGTTAACATTTATGCCAAGTTACAATAACTGTTAAACAACAATCGTAATATTACCATTGAGTCCAACTGGGCTTTGTACATCTGCAGCACAGGCATGTGGATGGTATCGTCGTGGAGACTGTCGATCACCGATACGACTTTCTCTTCCGGTTCATAGCAAACCAAGTACCAGTGGCTTTCCCCTAAAAATGGGATTAGAAAAACGTCGGCAACACTTGCGCTCACTGGACTATCCCTAGTAAGATACGCTCGTAGGTTAGCGGACGGTCTCCACTGGCTCAACTTTTTCTTCCGCCTTTGCTCGACCCACTCCTGCCATTCAGACACTAGGAGGCTATGAAAAAAGGCATCCACCAAAAAAATGGCCGGGTACCCGTTCAGCCGCTCCCGACCCCTTTCCTTCAGAATCTCCACGTATGTGGAGATGACACCGTTGTCTAACCAACTCCCCGGAGCCAGGGAGGCCATTTCTCCCCACTCGCAAGTGTAATCCATGCCCTCCGGATGATTCACACTATACAACGCTTTGTCCCGGGGGAAGCCGCTAAAATAACGCTCTCTGATTATTTGGCATTTATGCGGCTTTAGGGGCTTCACTGGATGCCCTTTGCGATATTGCCCTCGGGGGTCGACGGGGGGATATTGCACTCCTTTGGGAGGGTCGACCAGGGGATATTGCCCTCCTTTGGCAATAGATGGTCCTGCCCATGGGACAATGGGCAGTGTCTCCGACAGACTGATGTGTCCCCGACAGACTGATGTGTCCGAAACCCTAGTCTTGCGTGACTTGACTCTGAGAGAAGGGTTGGGGTTCCGAGTCCAATAGCAAAGAGAAGGAGGGCACACTGTAGTCTTCCCACGGCGCTTGAGCCTGGCCCATGGTGCTTGGCGGTCCCCAATCACCACCCATTCCCGGTACAGAGGGACCACCATATCCCTGGCTCACTCCCGAAGTCTGTCCCGAGGGATCGGTGTATCCCTCGCTCACATATGGGGGCTGCCACCCCGGATAACCCATTCCCGAGCTGACGCCAGAAGGCTGGCCCGATGCTTGGTGTAAAAAATTCCCGCAGCCATACGCCAACGCATCAGCCTGTTGGCGAAGCTCCTCGCCCATTGCATCCACCAAATCCTTCCGCTCGTGCAACTTCTGGAAGAAGGCGAACGAGGCATTAACCTACATCCAGAGAGATAATAAATAAGTAACTTCATACACAGTTAGAATCATCAAGTTCAATTAAAGGCACTGGTTGGCCAACTTACCAGATTGTATGCCATGTGCTCATCGATCTGACCCCTAGGGTGGTACTTCTCCCCGCGTTCAAACCTTACTGGAGCTACTCTCCTCCGGGTGATGCGGTAGTACCACCCATTGTACTGTTCGATACTGATCACGGGGTCAGGCTCTGACACAATGGCCGCCAGCGTGTCCTGCCAGGAATCCCAAACCTCAAGTTCTCGTGCGCACAAGTCGTGCGCATTTGCCTTGCCAAACCGAGGGACACCCGGTGGGTTCCTGTTAAGCCTCATATCCGGCGCGCCGGCTGGCAACCCCTGCAGGCACTCAAAATGGCGCATAGCACGATCTGACAGCTGCCACTCTGCGACCTCGAAGTGGATCAGGGGTGTGCGTTGCAACCCGGAGAGCGTGAAGACGAACGACTCTCCCACCCGTCGTGCCAAATGTTTGTACGGTGCCCATCGCATCTGGCCAGGAGATAACGAGTCGAGCTCCCCCCGATAGTACGTAATGTTGTGATGGGGATCATCTCTCCTCTGGTAGTGGCTGTCCTTCCGGCTGTACTCCCAGGCGCACAACCGAGGCCACACATTATCGGTTTCGTCCCTCCCCAGGCATAATCCCCAACCTCCAGTAGGTTACCCAACAACGGTAAATATTTGACGCTGACAATATTTTTTGACGTTGTTGGGAACAGAATTGCCCCCATCACCCACAAGAGGTAAGCTTGTGTTCAACACAAGCATCTGATCCGTGTAGTTATCCGGTAGAACCTTGTAGGTATCTACCAACCATTTCAACTTGATACCACCAGTGCTAAATTGATCCTGGGGTATCAAAGTAAAGAAGTCCCTAGCGGTCCTCTTATTCGTTGCTTCCGACGGAGGAGCTATTACCGGCCGCCCAGTCACCGGTAACCCTAAGATGAACCCTACATCTTCTAGGGTAATTGTCAGCTCTCCGAGAGGAAAGTGAAACGTATTCGTTTCACTTCTCCACCTTTCAACAAGGGCACCTATTAAGTGCCGGTCAAGTTGTTGAAAGATCTGCCCATGCATGAAAATCCCAAACCCAATCCCACGCAGTAATCTTTTCTGGGTTCTGTTCAATTTTCATGCTTTAAAATTATCGGATACTTCTACCGTGTTGAGAAGTGCTCTTTTCTATGAATTAATAAATACAATTTAAGCAAATTAAACGATATACAACGTTCCCAAGAATAACAAGGTATAAAATAAGTATCTTACTCCACCATCCCATATGAGCGTACTGATATGGTTTGCTTGGTCGTATAATACGGACGGATCTTCTGGTCCAGGGTTGAAATCCATTTTTCACAACTGAAATTATGCAAAACGGCAAGGTTGGAAGCGTAAACATTCTCAAATATACAACGCTAGCACAGTCAACGCTAGCATGTGATCAGATAATACTCACATAAGTTCACATGCTGTGTATATGCAATGTTCATAGATACAAACAGACACGAAATGGGATTTTACAAGTGAAATCACATGAACAAATAATACGCAATACACATATATAATCTATATATATATAGATACATTGACAAACGCTAGCACAATGCACCGCGCACACATTCAAAATCATGCATAAGCCACGATAATAACTCTAGATTATGAACAAATAAAGGATTAGTTTGTGAACTTACGTGATTGATTCATCGATTAAAGGATTTCTTGAGAAGAAATTGCGCCGATCTATTTGCCAACGCCGCAAGAAGAATTGTGAGAAGGAATGAATAGCAGTTTAGAAGGAATGAATAAGGGTTTCGAAGTAATGAAAGGTAAAAACCGTCCGCTACACTGTCTAGTGGACGGTGTGATAAGGACAAAGTAACAGTTGTGCATCGACATGACTGATGTGACAACTAATTTGACGGAAACAGTCATCCGCTAGACAGTGTAGCGGACGACTTTTTGGCTGTCAATGTGGGGCCAAGAAAGCCGTCTGCTACACTGTGTAGGGGACGGGGGAGCAGGGGCAAGATGGTAAAAAGGTCCGTCCGCTACACTGTGTAGCGGACAACTGACAGCGCCGCAAAAATAAGCGATCTGGGTCGTCCATCCCTTCGGGATGGACTGCCAGATCGCGCTAGCAAGATCTCCTATTTTGCTAGCGCTCTCAACGGATCAGCTCCATATATATATATATATATATATATATATATATATATATATATATATATATATATATATATGCATAGAGTTGGTGAACGGTGGTTGAGTGTGGTGTTTTAGATCAAAAACTTAAGATGGAGAGTGGTAACCAAACATGGCCTTTAACTTTCAACCTTTTGAGATAAATCTTCTAATCGTTGAGATATGGTTTGAAAATGCCTACTTTATGTGATATTTTCTTTTTCAAGGTTTTGTTGATGCTTTGATCCTTAGAAGTTTATTCCCTTGCTCAGGAGTATCATGCCGCCACGTGCAACTAGAGGCGGTAGAGCGCCCATTAGAGGTGGTCACAATGAAACTTGAGGTAGGGGAATCATGTACCTTGGGACAACGTATGAACACATGTTCCTCCAGCTTTGTCAAACACTGACACTGTCAAAACACTGCCATGTTTGACAAAAAAAATTTTGGTTTTCAGTTTTTAAATAGCAGTTTGATTTTTTTTTTTTACAAAAACAAGTGGTGTTTGATAACCCTTTTTTTAGTTTTTTTTTTTTGGGTGTTTGGAAACCCTTTTTATTTGGACTTTTTTTTTGGGTGGTTAGCGGTGGCGGTGGTGGGGCGTAGCGGTGGTCGACGGTGGTGGTGGCCGGCGATGGTCGCCGGCAAAGGCTGTAGGCGGTGGTGGCCGGAGGTGGCTGCCGGCGGTTGGGGCTGCCGACGGTGGGCGGTGGGCGGTGGCTGCTTACTGGCCGGCGGTGGTGGTGAGAGGTGGCTACCGCCCGATGGTGGTTGCCGGCGGCGGGAGGTGGCTGTCGGGCGACGATGGGCGGTGTCTGTTGGCAGTGGTGGCCGGAGGTGGCCTTCGGCCAATTGTGGTAGCCACCGCCCACCACTGCCCGGTGGTGGCTGTCGGCTACCGAAGGTGGCTGTCGGTGGCTGCCGGCCGGTGGGTGCGTTGTGGTGGAGGTCTCAAAAAAAAATTTAACTGAAAAAAAAGAGTTTTTTTCTCTTTTTTTTCTCTACAATTTAAAAAGTGATTTTTTAAATTAAAAAAAATAGTTACCAAATGCTCATTTTTTAAAATTTTTAAAATTGAAAAAAAAAAGAGCAAAAAAAAGAGTGTCAAACATAACCCTAATTGCCTCAAATTTCCTTCATTTGCTTGTGCGTACAAGTGGAGGGAGGCCTTACTGAGCAAAGTAGATAGGAGATTTTGGGTTCCAAACATCACTAACAGACAAAATATGGACCTTGGAATCTATCAGCTAGTGAATAAGGTAGCTTAATGGTAAAATATGGTAGAAATGACCTTAAATGTAGAGAAGGAGGCTGATTTAACACGGGCTCATTTCCAAGAGATCTTTCTTGAAAATTCTTTGAGAGGACATGTGAAGGATGACATGACAAAGGAGTGCATGAATTCCAAGAAGACAAAGGATGAAACAATTAAGGGAAGGCAGAGGATGAAGCAGTTAAAAAGTATAAGGCAAATTTTGCCAGGCTGTAGAGGTCTGCTAAGCCGGCAATGGACGCGGAGCAAGACATGCAATGCATATTAATATTGGATTTAGGTATAGAAACCAAAAGTTTTTAACATCTACGTGTTGAGGTGTATGTTCATGTCCTTGAAAAAGCTCAAAAGGGTGGAGAAAGATGTTGATGTTGGGCGTAAGTATCAAAAGGAACAAAAGTAGCTTAGAGACTGAAAAATAGTAGCACAAAAGGCAAGAGGTAGTTCAGCAGCCTTAGAAGAAGTTGCATAAGTTAGCTACCAAGTAACTAGTTCTGAATGCTCAAAAGCCCGTGGAAGCTTACAACGCTTGTGGGAAGGACCACAAGGACACATATAAATGAGAAAGCAATACTTGATTTAACTATCACCAGTAACGATATGGGATTCGAAATTTCTCTTTTATCTGCCTAAACCTTGGTTCACTCAAATGGCAAAAATGTTAAAAACAATAAATAATCAAGGCCGAAAAACTTGGGCTCTAGCCTATGCATTGACACTTAAGGGTGCCACTAAATTGATGTAGCATGTAGTTTCATTTACTCCCGAAACGATGGATTGTGGACATACTGAATGTGGCTATGTCATTTGTATGTTAGCTTGAATGTAAGACCATGAGATTTTGGGATTTTTGTTGTTGCTCCAGTTGCTTTTGCTGTTCACTTCGTCTATAGATTTGGTAGTGCTGGGTTAATTAAAAATAGAGATCTTATTCTTTTATAAATGACTTTGATGTGATTTTACGACCAGATTAGCCACTTGCTTATCATGCAAGAGTTGATTGTTATTAAAACAAGTTGAGGATGTGTTTGGATGAAGGATTTCAAGGTACCTTGGATTTCAAATCTATTCGTTTTAAAATTCGCTGATTTACAAATTTATGCAATTATAATTTTTGTGTTCGGGTGGTTTTGTAGAAGCAAGTATTTTATGTGTGGATTTATATCTGAAAATTTGAACCCACATAATTTGATGGTTTATGGATACAAGCTAACGAGAGAGAGCTTCATTTTTTTTATAGAAGAAGATAGCTAAATTATAGAGACAAAAAAGAGTTATTTTATCCCTACATTTGTGGAAAGGATTTGCCGTATAGGGGATTTTAGTACACCAAATCCCCTTTTCAGATCCCTCCTAAAATTTAGTAAATCCATCTCATCATAATCCAAACAAGAGATTTTGTGTCATGTATTTCCAAATCATCTGAAAAAGTAAAATTCTCAATTCAATTACCTCATCCAAACACACTCTAAAAGAAAATTTAGGTTTTAAGAGATTTTGGGAATAAAACTTAGCAGAAGGTGGGATTCTTTTGAAAAGTTAAGAAAAAGTAGGGCTCTGTTTATAAATTTCTGAACAAGAGATAGGTTTTAAAAAAATGGGTTTTTTGAGATCGATTATGTTGGTCTTCCCAAATTGCTCCTCCCCCTATCTTGTTGACCTGCTTCGTCTGGTCCCCCCACATGCCTATAGTCATTATCCGAACCCACGGCTAGGCCCGCGAACTAGATATGTGAATGGCCACAGACCCAATAGACTCCAAAATAGGGCTCTGTCAGCCTTACTCACCAAAAACCAACATATGCTGCAGTGGAAATTAAAACTTCTCCAAAACTCTAATTACGTGTTCATGTTTTCATTTGAATACATTACTCATACTAAAACACTCTTAACTCCGATTGTCAACAACTAAAGCTAAATCGACAGTCTAAATATTTAGCGAGACATTCCATGCAGTGTCCGAAGCTCCGCACCAAATTGTTTCTTCCTATACTCCTCACCATCACCTTACTTTTAACCTGAAATGATAAGTAAGGGATGAACTTTCACGTGCTCAGTAAGTAACCAATTATTCAACTAGGTGGACCATGACATGCCAGAATTAATGCACTTTAAAAAATCATAGCAATATTTGAATCTAAAATCATAAAGTAATTATCCAGTAAATGAAATATAGTACATAAAATAAAACTAAGGTATAAAATCATTAGCACAAAACTCATGACAACCAGTTCAATCCAACATTAGCTCAAACGATATGATGCGGACAGCGTACAGGCCCCACTGACCAAGGCCCACAATCCTTACCCCTTCATGGGGTAAATATTATTCGGTCAGGGTATACGCCCCCTGACTAAGGCCCACAATCCCTATCCCTTCCCGGGATAAATATAATTTGTCGACTCAAGGGCGAACCACAAGCAACAGTACTGTACATTAACGTACAAACCCGTTGACCAGGGCCCGAAATCCAACTTTCCCCTGTGGATATGGGGCACAGCTATCGAATAAACAAAAGGACCACCTTTTGGTTCATCATAAACACAACCACTTTCGATAGCTTTCAACATGTTCAATATTCACAAATACGTCAAATGCCAAAATATTTCAAATCTGAGTTTCGTTGCATTCTCGAAGCAAACTATCAGTTACATGCTGGTCCGGTTTTTAATGAGAAATAAACCATTAAAATCTCTAGAGTGATGATGATAAACATAATAAAAAAAACGTCAATGATGATAAACGTCACTTTTAACAGTAGATAAGCATACACATTTTATGTGAAAATACCATTTGAATCAAGGGTCACTTGCTTGACGCTATGCATTTGCCCACATCAAAATCTCTGGAGTGATGTCATGCTGCTACATCGGGCTCCAAGAATCGTCAACGCCATTCTTCTCCTCTCTAAATCCCTATACATGCTCTAACCCGAAAGCATCGGTCAACACCATGTCCCTTATAGAATTCCCTCAATAATTCAAATACCGCATTCATAGTCCAACATTTACACAACCATCCAATATTATGTACCAACCCACCATGCCATTCTTTCTCTTGGGCATTCCATCTACAATTGTCGAGTTTTTCTTATCAACAGAGTTTAACTGATCCCACAAGCAAACCTTATGTTAAATAATACACATTTAACTCTAGAGTTCACGTTAATCATTCTCTTTTTATTCTCATAACCCATACGCTTGCTTGACCAAAACACAAATACATGCATAGGGTACACCTACACCATGTAAACATACTATATGCAACACACACATACTCACCATACTCCCACATAGCTGCTCAACTTAACTCCACCGATTAACTTTCCCCTAAGTAATTCGTCACTTCCAAAATCCTCCAAGAATGTAATACTCACGCTTCAAACTGCAAATATAACCAACATAGACACATAGTTGTGCCAATACCACAAAACCCTTCTCCTACACCGTACACATACACCCATCGCATTGCTACGCTCACATACATTGTTTACACATTAAAATATACAATTTTACGCATTACTGTACCCCAATTCACATCGCCATTTACACAACCTATTACACAGTCATCTAACAACAACAATTCTACACGCATGCCAAATACGCACATCGTACACTTACAGATGTACACACAAACTACCTAATTCATTCCATTTTATCTACCGTCAACACCGTGGTTAAATTACCATCCTGCACAGCCACCAAAATCACAACACCGCCATCAAACCCTGCCTCACAATCAATATCACCATAAAGTCTACGCCATAGTCATGGGATCCCCGATAGCAATGACAATCAGATAGTTACTATGGTTGGTTCGGGACTTACAGTGGCCCCTTCAGTACATCATGTCTTTGCAGCTCACCATTTGACTGGTGAATGTCCCCTGCATTAGGCTTAAACAGTGGGTGGAGACCCACGGTGGTCCAGCCTTCAGCCTTGACCCTTGCTGGTAATGACAGATTCCAATAGCGTGGAGGGGTTAAAGATCGGCGATGGAATTGGGTCATCGGCCGAAATAAACCATTAGAGACCAAATGGGTGACCGATAGCAGCGATTGCTTACCATCAGTTGATGGTGCCTTCAATGAGGCACTAAGTGCCGGCAATGGAGTTGACAAAACAGAGCAGCGATGGTGAAGGCCACACTACAAAAATTTGGGCGCCGGCAACTGTAGCTGTAGCCGAAAATTAGGGAGGGGCTAACCGGAGATGGTGCCGGTGATAAATCCCGTGCGGTGGCAATGGTGCGGCGATCGCGAAGGCGTTGCGATTGTGCTCGGTGAAGGGGCCGCTGGAGTTGCTCGCCGGTAAAGGGGTTGCTATGATCTAGAAGAGGAATTGGCCGGAGGTGAGGCTGCTGACTGGAGTTGCTGGCCGATGACAGGTCTGTCGGTAACATCGATCGGACGGTTGCAGTGGTTGTGGCGCGGTGGCTTCAGCGATGCTCGCAGAGGCTCGATGAAGGGGTATTTCGATGAAGGTGCGGGGACCGAAGTTAGTCGTCGGCGACCGCTTGTGCGGCCGGTAATGGGGCTGCCATGGAAGATGCGCCACCCTCTTTAGGGCCGGCTGCCCTCCCTTTTTCATTGCGCTGCTTTTCTCTTCTTGTTCTCTTTTCTATTTTTTTTATTCTTTTCTTCTTTATTTCGTTTTACTTTGTTATATATCTATATTCTTTTAATTGCTTCTAGTGTCTCCTTCTTTATAACCTCAAATCTCTCACTATCATTTCATTTTTTTCCTCTAAGCTTCTCTCTGCAATATTAAAATAAATAGATCAAATATTTATGAAATCAACCCTAATTTAATTATAGCTTCTCAAGTTACCAAATAACCTTCATTTATTTCTCTGTTGCACCCTTCATCATAAACTACAACTTATGGTTGTTATAAATTGTCGCTAAAAATCAAATATACTATTGCTCAAAAATCATTGCCAAATACCTTATAACTAATAAGATAGGATTCACCATAAACCAGACATAAGGTCGGGGTATAACACCTACAGCTTCCCCTATTTCTTAATTAGAGATTTTCTTCCAAAAGTACTTACTCTCCCCCCTCCACCCCACCCCCACCCCCCCAGTCACCATCACCCATCCACCCATAGCTCACTTCAATTTCTTCCAATTTCATATGGCCCTTTCCCCAAACCACCTGGATTCCTCCACGCATACACACATAACACCTGCACACACAACCGTCTGATCCCTCCATCCCCCTCGACCCACCCTCCACTCCTGCTGTACCTACGCCTCTTTGGCCCCCAACACCCCCTCGAGACACACACACACCCCTCCGAAAGAATATTCATAGATTTCCTTCCATCCTCTAGGGGGAGGGGAGAGGGGTTGCTCTGAGGCAGAGGGCCCTGGTCAGAGTGAAAACTACTCAGCAGCTGAAGATCGGAATCTAAAGTTTTAGCATTTTTGGTTTATGGTTGTCGTTTGACTCGCCTACAGAAGCTTCAACCTCACTCGTGTAAAGGTACCCCTTTAACATTTTACAATTGGTAGTATTAGGTTGATCGAACTTTTGTAAGGTAGTAACATTTGTCTTGGAGTAATTTTACTGTATGTTTCTTAAATTGTACCTTTTTTTTTTTACAAAAGTCATATAGTTGGTATTTTAGCACTAAAATTGGACTTAGGAAAAAACATGGGCATGCAATGAGAACTGATTTATGTTGAATTTTATTATAGTTTTACTCGTATTTTTTTTGGTCAAATTTTACCCTTATGCAGTATGGTCACTGGCTTTATGCAGTTTATTAGTGTTGAATGATGTCGTAACAACATAGTTAGTTGGAAAGGCATTGCCTATTTTTCTAGTAGTTGAGGTTAAAACTCTTTTTAGGCAGTTCAGGATTAATGTTATTAACGATTTAGGATCTGTCTCTTTTAGTTCTTTTCCTATTTTATTGATTTAGCTGTCGTAAATGTTCTATAATAATTCAAGATTATGTAATATTTAGTTATTTACTTAACAATGAAAATAGTATGCTTGAAACTTGAGAGAATTAAGAGACCGAGATGCTTTGTCGAAGTACCGTGGTGGGATTGTGAGAACTGGACCATCAATAAGGAAACCAAGGCCCTAACAAATTGTTTGAAATTGCTTAATTTCATAGCTAACCTCTTGGGTTAAGTATTGACCCTTTTTTTGCCTTTTTTTTTTTTTTGTAGAAAACATGGGTCAAGTGGAACAGAGTTGGCCAATTTTGTGAGGAATGAAAGCATTGGTTAAGACTATTAGTAAACTTAGCCCATGGATTAGGATTGAAATGAGACGTAGAATCACGTCGTGTGTTTGAAACTCTGTAAATGTTTCTGGACTTAGCTATTAATATACAAAGTCATTCATACAAGTGGACTTAATAGAACTCTTACTTGTCGCTTGAGGTTTTTTCAGTAAAATGCAGTCGTAATGGTCATGCCTTTTTTTTTTTTTACTTTTACCGACGAATTTTAACCGATTGGATTGTATTATATTCCTCAAGCCGAATATGAAGCCTCTGTGCAATTTTAGTACAAATGTGACACTTTTTATGTTAAACTTTTCAGCTGACACAAAGTGACTAAGGTGCATGTGAACGTGATTTGAGTTGATTGAGTTCATGGAAGTGTTACTTTCTTAGGTTTCTATAGAATTGATTGTACTATTTGTTCGATTAATTGAATCAGCTTCTCAAGAATTATAGAATTTTGTAGATCTTAATTGTGAATAACAATACAAGCCTAAAGCACTTATCCATACACCATGGCTGATCAATCATATTTAGGATGACTATTTGTAAGCAAGTATTCAACTGGCAATACTTGGAAGTTTTTTTCTTTTGACATTGATGCTTTCTCTGCTTTTTATTTGTTCCTGTTTGGCTTTACGTAATATTTGCAAGTAGCAGCGTCCAAACTTTTTTATTTTATGAGTCAGACATAAATTAAAAATTGATGTCCATTAGTAACATTGGATGCAGTGCATGTGAATCGGAATAACTTGAAGGCGTCCATTCGCATTATGCATGGTATTAACTTTTTGTTCTAGCTATATTGAGAGAACGAACTTATTTTCTCTGCCAAGTGGTGTAAGATCAACTGAGATGAGACCACAAAGAAAAGAATCAGTTAAATGTGGCCAAACATAAACTCATACAACTATTAAAGGGGTTGCTCACCAACACAAAGAAGTTGAGCTTGCAAAACCATGTAAATACCATCTCCTTAGCCAAAACTAAGTGGCAACATGAGAGTTGACTGAGTTACACTTATGAGTTCTGAGAATACCCTGAGAGAATCTTATAGGCGGTAACAACATAATGCTTATGTCCTGAAGTTAAGGACAAAAAACAGATTTATTTGAAAGGTATTGAGCTAACTTGTCATCCATCTACACATTTGAAGAGAAGTGTAAGCTAAAAGCTTGACAGTCACTCTTAGGCCCAAGATCTTAAGAAAGATTCGGATTTCCTATAGACCTGTAAGATAACCAATTAGACAAGTCATGTCCAACTTTAGCCTCACTAGGAGTCTGGCAGATTACAGTGAATGTTCTTCTTTTACCACAGACACATAAGTTAAGCCCTGTGATAACAACCAATACTGAGATAAGGAGTGCATTAGGCTGACATTTTGGCTATTTAGGAGCAAGAAAATATATATTATGGATTCATCACCTTATCATGCAACATAAAATATCTCTTGTAGACTAAACCTTTCGTTAGCTTTCGTGATTTATTCCTGTGATTTGCAATCTATTAGATTCAACGCCATCTAGGATTAGAAGGCAAGGTATTATAGTCCATAGTTTTTCAAAATAGCAAGATGGTCAATTCATGTATCCTATACATTTCAGAACTCTTGTTGTTTAAATGTTCATTAGGCTATGCCCACAAGGAAATACATGTACATCTATCTCGATTTTGGTTCATAGGAAGCCATCACCCACAGGGAGGCTCTTGTGTCAGTTAGAATCGTTTAATGGTGGGAAAATTGAATCTCAATACGAATGCATCAAACATAAGTCAATAAATTTCAGAGGAGGTGGTGCAGTTAGAAATGGTCTAATGAATATTATTTAGAAAGTAAATTCATTTGTTTCTCTTCTTCCTCCGAGACCAAATTTTTGTATAGCAGAAATAGAGGTCTAAATCCAATTCGGTTGGCCGCATTTTTGTCGGTAAAGTTAATTTCTTGGCCAAGAAAATTGTTTGCTTTAGATTTGGATTTAACGGGATTTGTTGCAGTAAAGTGCTGTTGTTTATATTAAGTATTGTATATGCAAAATTTGTGAAAATGTTTGTTCTTGAGTGCTTGCAATTGTTGATGATTATGGTGGTTTATGATTTTGTTGTGTTGTCCCTATCATTTGGATACGATATTTGCTTGTGAAAATAATACTCTCAATTCTTGTATGTATGTGTATTTACAACTGCCATTAATTTTCAGCAACGAGCTCAAAGATGGTACCGGGTGAGCATCTTGCACAAGGAAAAGACCTGTCAATGCTTTCATGAGATTTGTGTAAGGTCCTTATGAAATTTATAAGGTGGTGTCAATGTAACACGTGTACTTATGTGTGATAATGTGTCTTCGATATAAAAAACAGAATGTGTACGTGGGAGTCCCACATCAATTGTTTAGAGAATGTTACAACTTAGTCCTAATATAAGTCTAATTTCATATTAGTTATTTGAAAAAAGTCACTACTTATCTCTAAGTATATATATACAAGACAATATATATATATATATATATATATATATATATATATATATATATATATATATATATATATATATTGTCTTGTATTGTGTTTTAAGGACAGGAGAGAAGAGACATTCTTTGAGAGGATTTGTTAAGAGAGACAAAGGTTTATAACCTCCAGTGACAAATATAGTGAAATCGTTGCTACCACCATGGAGTAGGCTTTGCCGAACCATGTAAATCTTGTATCTTGTGCAACTCTATTTTTTGTTATTATTTTCGATTCTCTTACTCATTACTTGGTGCGAAATCTAGTATATTATTTAACAAGAAGCATCAAAGCTGAGGCTCACGGTGGATTGAAAGCACCTTGCAATGGCGCCAAAATACTTTGACAAAGTATGATTTCGAGAAGTTTGATGGATCGAACGATTTTAGCTTATGGAGAATGAAAATGTGTGCTGTTCTAATTCAGTAAGGGTTGTTGAAAGCGTTAAAGAGGAAACAAGGGCTTCTTGATACGATCGCTGCTGATGAAAAAGAAGACATGTTGGAGAGAGCCCATAGTTCCATGTTACTGTGTTTAGCTGACAACATGTTGCGCAAGGTTTCTCTGAAAACTACTGCGGCTGGATTGTGGCTAAAATTGGAGAGCTATACATGATGAAGTCTCTGAATTGCCTGTATTTAAAGCAACGGCTGTATACTCTCTGGATGAAAGAAGGTACATCGACAAGTCATCATCTTGATGAATATAACAATGTAATATTAGACCTGAAAAATATTGATATCAAGATAGAAGATGAGGATAAAGCTTTACTATTGTTGTGTTCTTTACCTCCGTCATATGAACATCTTGTTACTACCTTATTATATAGGAAGGATAGTATCTCTATGGATGAGGTTGAGGTTGTGATAAATTTTTAGGAATTAAGAAAGAAGGTTTCAGAAAATAGGAGAGAGGAACATGGTGATGGTCTGATGGCTCGAGGCCGAAGCACTGACCATGCTGGATCTAAAATAAAGAAAGATTGAGATCTCAGTCAAAGGCCAGAAAATTGAAGTGCTATTATTGTCACAAAGAAGGGCATTATAGAAAGAATTGTCTTGAGCGTAAAGGGAAGAAAAAGGATAATTCCAAGACGGCTGATGCTGGAGTAGTAGAAGATAATTCTGATGGTGCGGATGTTCTCTCAGTTACCATCAATTCCTCGAATGGATGGTGGATTCTTGATACGAGTTGCTCCTATCATATGTGTCCCAGAAGGGATTGGTTTGCCACTTATCGCTCATTTAATGGCGGTGAAGTTCTTATGAAAATGATGTCGCCTATAAAGTGGTTGGGATAGGTTCAATTTAGATTAGGATGCATGATGGTTTTGTAAGAACTTTGATTGACGTCAGGCACGTTCCAGAACTGAGGAAAAATCTGATTTCTTTGGGTACGCTTGACTCCAATGGTTGTAGCTATCGGACTGCAGGTGTAGTTATGAGGATAATGAAGGGTTCTCTTGTTCTGATGAAAGGGCTGAAATAAAATAGTTTCCATTTGTTGCAGGGTAGCACAATTACAGGAGCAGCAGCAACAGATTCATCTTCTGATATAGATTCTGATACTACCAAGCTTTGGCATATGTGTCTTAGGCATATGAGTGAGAGGGGTATGGATGTGCTGAGCAAACAAGGTTTGCTGGGAAGCAAGAAAATCGGGAAGCTAGATTTTTGTAAGCATTGTGTCTTCGGGAAGCAGTGCATGGTAAAATTCAGTCGGGCTGTTCATACCGCCAAGGTACAGTGAATTATATCCATTCAGATCTTTGGGGTCCTTCCATGATTCCTTCTAAGGGTGGTGGCAGATATAAGTTGACCTTTATTGATGACTTCTCAAGAAAGGTCTGGGTGTACATTCTGAAAAAGAAGAATGATGTTTTTGATCGTGAAATTCTAACACAAATAGGACGCAGACTGGGAAGCCCTCTACGCATCGACACAATCACGACAACTATGACTAGAGGAAACTTTGCACACATCTATGTCCAAATTGACACAGAGGCCCCTCTTCTCAAAGAAATCAAAATTTGAAAGTATGTTTAGAAAATCCAATATAAAAACCTCCCATCGCTCTGTTACACACGCCATTGCATTGTTCATCTAGCGGGACGATGCCCACATGCCAAACAACCAAGAAATCCAACAAAGCACTTGGGAAACAAATCATCAGACCAGATCGATAGAGCCCAACTCCTCCTCTTGAGGGTCCCACCATTGTCAATCCCTGGAAATCAGCCCCCACGCCCTGGAAATCCAGCTGCCTGCTCAGAAGACCCAAAAGTCGCCCCATACCTGACACATCCACTTTCACCGACCCCTTTTTCTCTAACAACTTTTCCTTTAAATGACTTAAATGATAAACCTCAAACCTTTTATCCACTAAGCAAGAACCCTCTTTCCACGTGTGACCATCTCCACATAAATAACCGTCTGCCTCAACCTATGAGAACACCGGTTACAGACTCTGGACCAGAACATGAAACCCAGAATCCTCCAAAGCTCATTCATCCCCAACCCCAAAATTCAATCTCCTTACTCAACCATTCTACAAGAGTTATACCAATGATCATGGCTATGAATCCAGAAATAGCTACCCCAAAAAAGGCCCCCATATTTAAGACAACTGCTCCAAACATAAATGGTTCACCTACTTAGGAACAACTAACCTTAAAACCCCAACAGAACGATAAGGCTATCTGCACGCCACACAACCGTTGGACGTAGGGTGCAAACTACCCTAAACTGTCATCCAATAGCCAGAAATCCACTTCTCATCCTCCACTGCTCAAGCACCTGAACCACCCCCAACTGGCCATCAATCACGTCCTTAACCACCTGTTATCACCTGTGATCACCCATCCTCGAATCCCAGAGCTCAACATGACAATCTCTTTCCTCACTATGCCCCTTCACCATCTATCTCCTATCCTAGGACAACTTCCACAGACACCTCTACCAATGGAGCCCACACCAGCCCCACCCCTTGTAACCCACCCCATCCACCCTCAACCTCTGCATCACCCAAATTTAGCACCCTTCAACTTATATTTTCCCCCTCCACAAAACCTCACTCCGAGCCTCCAGACTTTAAACCCACTCGAAGGGCCCCATTCACCAAGTTCATTCACGGTGGGCACTCACACACTCAACCCAATCCAGACTCGCCACCAATGTTGCCGCTTTGGACACTTTCATCCCCACTGCATTTTGACCCGTCTGACGTCACAAACTTGGCATAGAATGACCTGCCCACCAACAATTAACATATATTTAGCACTGGCTGACATCGAAATGCAATTCACCACAGACCAAAAAAACTCATGAACACCCTTTTCTCCCACCTAACACTGTCGGTCGCCATTACTGCCATATGCTCAACCGTGTAAGAAATGGACCAGCACAATTGTACAGTGAAACTGGAGAAAATCTGAGTGAAACTAGGGGAGACTATCACATGGCCGGGATGGACGGAGATCAGCCTTCAGCACCAAACTAAGAACATGCAGTACGAACCAAGGACTTTCCCAAACCCAGAAATAATGAATATTCTCACGTGGAATTGTAACGGAGCAAAAAATACCCATTTCACTCTTCATGCCGAAGACCTAATTTAGCAACACAAATCAAAATCAATTGATACTTCTTGAAACAAAGATCACTACAGAAGCAGTCGAATGAGTAACACCAACTCTGAGATTCACCTGCAATCATCGCGTGGATGGTAATGGTTACCGTGGCAAAATATGGCTGTTGTGGAACCCCCTGAAGCTTCAGATTGATGTCGTGCACGAGTCTTCACAGGCAATCCATGTTGTGGTCCAAATAAGTTCTAAAACCCCTTGTCTACTCTTTGCTATATATGCCTCTCCTATACAACAGCTACGTAATCAGTTGTGGCTTGATTTGTTAAATATCAAACGATCACACACACTCCCCTAGCTACTGAGTAGATGACCTTAACCAAATTATCGGGCAGACTGAAAAGAAAGAAGGACGACCATTTTGGATAGGACAAGCTAGATCTTTCCTCAATTTCATTAATAGGAGCCAGTTAATAGACTTGGGTTTTATGGGACCGCTCTTTACCTGGACAAACCGTAGATTCACTCACCATGATTTTATCCAAGAACGGCTTGATTGCGCCTTGGCTACGGAAGCCTAGATGCACATATACCCAAACAATCACGTTATTCACCTAACTCGCACTCACTCGGATCATCATCCCATTTTGCTAAAGTGTAACCCAACATCGCCGACCAGGACCACAAACCGCCTGTTTCATTTTGAAATGGCTTGGTTTAGCCACCCAACGCTTAAACCCACCATCAGAGATACCTGGACAAACAGTTCCCTTGAACTAATCCCCTTCGACACTAAAATAAAATTTTGACAAATCAACTTTTGGTTTGGTGATTTATTCAGGAGAAAGAAAAAACTTCTTGGCTGTATTCGGGGCATCCAAATTGTTTTGGCAAACAACCATTCAAACTTTCTCACCACCCTTGAAAAGGACCTCCAAAGTCGTTATCATGACATTCTGTCCCCGGAATATGACTACTGGAAGCTGAGAGCTAAGATAAAATGGGAGAGCAAGGGAGATCGCAACACCAAGTTCTTCCATATGACTACAATTAATAGACGTCGTCGTAATCGGATTACTACTTCAAAAAATCACGACCGCACTTGGATTACAAGTGAAAGGGAAATTAAAGATATGTTTAAAATCCACCTGGCCAACCTCTATGGGATCAACAACCCTTCTTCGTAGGATGTCAATTGGCAAATCCCTACAAACTATCACTCCAATCAGGAATATAACTCCAATCAGGAATGTGTAAAGGCTGAAATCAAGGGCATATTGCGATGAGTTGAGTGGTAGTGTCCACAACACTTAAACACAGGGAGAATCAGAAAGTAGAGGCTACGTGTTAATGAAATAACGTGGCACTGGTGGGTACTAGTCGTGTAATAAAAGCCAAAGGAAATATGGATTTTATGAGGAAGCGGTAGTTCCTAGAGAACATGCTAGGGAAGTGAAGGCTGGGATGGACAAACTTGTTGGTATCATAAAGAATTATCAGCAAACAACCATGACCATCAAAATTCCACAAGAACTGATCTCAGTGTGGAATAATGGGAGGTGAAGTCTATGAATCATAGCCAACATGTGAGTTAGGAAAAAGAATGGTTAATGATTGCAGGTTCCAGCTATGATGCCTCTTCGGTACAGGTTGCCACCTATAATTTTCGCTCTTTATCTTATGGCATGATTTGCTAGTCCGTAACAACTTAGCTTTTCACCAAGAGCCCATTGATTGTAGCACTATCCTGGTTTTTACTGGGAGGACGCATGCACTTGATTTCCTCTCTAACTTTCATGCATCATGCTCTTCTACCCACCCCCCACCCTAGCGCGCATGCACTCTCTTACACATTTTGTAGGGTCTTACCTCCTCATTGTTTCTGATGTTTAACACGACAGTGCCTCTATTGATAACCAGAGCTCTGCTGGTGATGGTGGTACCCTTCATAACAATTTGCGGCATGTTTGTTGGGTTTCGTTATCAATATTGAAAAAACCACTATTGTTGTTGCAGAACTGCTTGCTAATCATTGTGCATTTCATAATGTTTTCACAATCTGCATATATCTAACGTTATCATATTCTTTTGTTACTTTGTCTTGTTTTGTAGGTCTGATACATGCAATTAATGGCTCCTCCCCTTCCGTCATGATTGCCTGACACAACTCCGCCTGTCCGACTGTAAAGCCGTGAGGCTAACCTAGTTGTGGATTGGTTAGCAAAATCGCTTAGCCTCAATGATCTTGCTTGCAAAACTCTTGCTAATCCTCTAGATGGTGTACTTCTTTTGTACTTTTAATATGTATGGTGGACTTCTTTTGTACTTTTGCCACGAAGGGTTCTTGTTATGTAAATATATTTGATGCAATTCAAATATTCTTAATATTTGACCAAAAAAGGAAAAAAAGAAAAGAAAAATCATTTTTTCTTGTAGTCTGTACATCTTCTTTCTTTTAATAGGCATTATATCACCTTAGGTTGGTATTGCTTCATTGAAGACTTTTATGGTTCCATTAAGGCACAATTATTTTGTGGAAAGCATAATCCTACCTTGAACTTGTATTGCTTCGTTGAAGACCTTTATAGTTCCACTCAAAATCAATAGGGCATAGATTTTGATGTGGTTTTCATTGAGCCTCGCATATAGAGTTTCTCGTGAACATGAAGGTTTATATATGCATGTTTTCCTCGCATAATTCTCTAAGCGTATAGTAATCATTCACAGCTGATTCATGCGCTCCAAAATTTGGCAGTATCGTACGGTGTCAGTTAATGGTGAATAATGGTTAGCAATATTTTGTTGTTGTTGCTAACAAAATGCTTTTAAGATTTATTGGTAAAAGTGTCTGCAAAAATGAGACCAGCCAAATGAAGCGACCATCAATGAGTTCTTCATAGGAATTGCAGCATCTTGCTACAAGCCGCTTTCCGGTCAAAGTTTATACTATACTTCGCAAATCCAGAATGTCTTGGATTCCAGACATCTTGTTACGTGGTTTGCTTAATATATGTTTTCTTTGCTTTTTTGACTGTTTAGTTTTGACATTTTACGAATTTCTAAGAACAAATTTTGGTGCATGTAATTACTTGAACAATGAGGTTAGTTCAATTGGTTAGAAAAGTGCCTAAGAAATTCTTAGTGCATGATCCAAGTCTCGCCAAGGGTGGGACGGCAATGATTCTTATACGTTACTCCGTATTATTACTTTAATTCTCAATACCTTTGGACGGATGGATCAAAGTGGTTCGCAAAACGAAGTTACATATCTTGTTGTCTAGGTAAATATACAAATACCTTCACATTGAAAAGGTTTGAAGTCTGAATTTTCTTCTTCTTGTCGAGGGATATTGCTGGCTATGGCCGCCAACCATTTGCTGTGCTTTTTGATCTTCTCTGCGGGGATTCATGTTATCTCCTCGGCGACAGACCCTCGCGACGGTATAACATAACAAACTCGATACAAACTTCTAGACTGTTTTATTTAGTGCAGCAGTTTCTTGCTTTGTTCTTAACATATTTGCCGTTAGATATGGTTAGTTTTAATTTTGACGACACTTTTTGGTGCTATATATTAAAACTAGTACTTGATCGTTAAATCTTATATTAGATGTTCGTGTTACTTAAACAATCTTGGTGGTGCGCAGTTGTGGCACTTCGAGCTCTGAAAGATTCATGGCAAAACACACCGCCAAGCTGGGAGAAATCAGACGATCCATGTGGAGCACCTTGGGAAGGAGTCACCTGCATCAACTCAAGGGTAACATCATTGTAAGTATTAATCCACTATTTCACAGATAGACAGGGAAAGTTTCCGTACTAAGTTAAATTGCCTATAAACGGTGAAAATTAATATTGACCTTCACGTGAGTGACATGATCCAGTAATTTCGCCGCAATCCAACCATTCAAGACGTAATTTTTCTCCATTTAATCCTACGAGCTTATACTGTTTACCTGTTTCATATATAGGGAATTATCAAGTAAAGGACTTGTAGGTGAACTAACTAATGATATCGGGGGCCTCACTGAATTACGAACCTTGTAAGTTCTTTCTTCTCTCCCTGTTGTTTAGCTTATATATGACATAACATAACATAACATAACCTTATTAGTCGTCTTACTTAAGCCTAAATCATTTTCCGCAGGGACTTATCGCTTAACACGGGTCTCAAGGGTCCCATCCCTCCCCAGCTAGGAGGTCTCAAAAAGCTACACATGCTGTAAGATCCAATAAACTGTCGCTTTTACTTCGGATTTTTCATGAATAAATGCCGGTCATTGACCTTCGTGTCAAAAGCATGTTAGAACCTTTGAAATTTCAATTAAGCGGCATGAGATTAACCTTGGGCCGGCGGCGAGCTCTGCCAATCGTCAAAAAAAAGTCAGCTTTTTACGACTATTCTGCACTTTTAGTGACGGATGTATCACTAAAAGTTGACCGCTAATGTGAAGGACTTAGTCGCAACTCAAGAGTAAATTGAGGTTTGAAGTGCTGTTCAAAGATGAATTAGGTCTAAGTGCCTTTGGCTGCAACGTTTAGGGTTTCGATTCGAATAAGCTGCATTCGTTCCACCACAATTTCACTTCAGAATTGTTTTTCTTACAAAAGCATATGTGGACATTATTATGCATGTAAGCATCTTCTTTGTTTGCCTTTCAGACTTCTGTCTGGCTGTAGCTTTACTGGATCGATCCCAAGCGAACTGGGCAATCTCGTGGAGCTTTCATTTTTGTAAGATATGTTAAACTCATTGATCTTCCTAATAGTATACGAGTTCCTTTATAGGGGGGGGGGAAAAGTTTGTCTGCAATATACTCCCATATCATTTTTTTTGCCTGGCAATAAATTCACATATTACAAATAGTGGCGCTTTTAGTGACAAATTTGGACCACAAGTTTCGTGTGTTGCTAAACGTTTTATTGGAAGTCGGACGCTTGTCTAAGTTGAAAGAGACTAGAGGATTTGAATAACGTGACCTTTTCCTTTTCGGAGTATTTATATTAAAATCATGTTATGCTGTGCACACTCATTTGCTATTCAGAGACATTTTATTACATCTTTTAACCACGAGTGTGAACGAACTTATAATTTCTTATCCTTCATTATATATAAGAAAAGAAAAAAGAATGGTTGCAATCTACCCAGTGTGACAATCAGTGTTGCTGGACAGTGTCCTAGCGCAACCTTTTTCCATGATACTTGTGAATTGGCGAGGGTACCTGTTGTCTGGGTGGTGAATGAAACAATTTTGCACATGAAAATTCTATGAGTGATTCACACTTTGTTAAGTGAAAGCTTCGTGAGCCATCAAATTTTTGCTTAATATCAATTTCTTTAGTACTTATCTTGCTAATTGCTCTGGCAGAGATGTCAGTTCAAACAGCTTGACTGGGGAAATACCTCCTTCTCTGGGCAATATTTCGGGACTCTACTTGCTGGACTTGTCAGATAACCAAATGACAGGATCTCTTCCAGTCTCAAACCCCATTACCCCTGGTTTGGACCTTCTCAAAAATGCAAAGCACTTGTGAGTAATTTTGATTTGATTTTTATACCCACGTCCGTTGTGCACATTCATTACAGCGATTATGGTCTAACTTTGATGAGTTTGCAGCCATTTATATGACAACCAGTTTTCGGGCACTATTCCAGCTGCGCTTTTTAGCGCAGACATGACGCTAATTCACTTGTAAGTTGAGATGCAACCAACGGTTCAGTACCATCTTGGTAATCTTCCTTCAAACCAAATGTGGTTCTAAAATGGCAGGTTCTTAGATGGAAATCAACTTGTGGGGAGAATTCCATCTTCAATCGGACTTGTTCAGACACTCCAGATGATGTGAGTAAATTCTAGCCATCTTAACTTCCCGACCAGTGTTATAAATGCTGCCTGTTTAAATTTCATTATTTTTAGTATCTTCAAAAATGGTATTTGAACAAGATTATATCTATTGTCACCTACTTTGGAATGAATTATTTTTTTACTTATTACAAAAACATAGTAACGACTTAAGTGAAAAGACTAGCCATATGACTAGAGACACAACGAGCAGTTACGCTTTAGATTGGATGTTTAGAGTTCAAGTAGGATCTTAGAAAGTGTAATATAAGCTTTTGAGTGTGACTTTCATCGCGTGTGATTTCGTTTTCATCATCTCCATCTTCTACTTATGAGTTACAACAGCAAGAAATTTATGGCTATTGGGCTTAGCTGAACTTGTTACTATGAATTGAACACGTTATTAGACAAGATTATTCCGCTAGCTCTATTTAATGGTATGACCTTCTTGAACCATTGAATGAGGTGCATCTTGATACGTACGATCGCTAGACATTCCATGCGGTTCCTTACGTTTGTGGGCTTAATTTAGTGGATCACTTACGGGTAAGATTTGTGATCTAAAGCTATAAACATAAGGGGTTGATCCATCCTGACGCTCAATGAATTGCAGTTCCGTCAGTAGACTAAACAATGTCATGTAGAGGAATGAGTGATCATTTCCCGTCTGAAGGTATAATAGGTATCTCTTCAAGTGGCGCTTGCTGATACCTTACAGTACTTAGGTTCGGCCATGGATTCATTTAGATTACATGTGGTATCACAACTTAACTTGTCTATAAATATTGGCTGCGATTTGAATTCGCAATGTTAATCTTGTTCATGCTTTGTATCTACTAGACCCAAGTTGCGTTTTCGATCAAAAAGCTGAAAGTGACTTGCATGAGAGATTGCGTTTTTTTATCGATCTATCAATCATAAAAGCATAACTTGTCTATATATATATAATATTAGATGTTTGTGTGAAAGAATGTAACATTTTCTTTCCTACTTCTCATTCAACAGATTATATAAATTTTACTCTTCTCTCTCTTCCACGTCAGCATGTTTTGTTTAAAAACAAATCTCTCTCTATAAATTTTAAAATTTATATCTTATTCAAATCTTGAAACTTTTCAATATTTTACATAACTCTAACATGTTTTCACAATCTAATAAAATTAATCTCTCTCCTTTTACTTTATTATTCTAGTAATATAAAATACATTTATATATGTTTGTATATACATATAATTATCTCTCATATTATATTTTTTCTTATGTCGTTTTACATTGTTCTATGTGAGTTTTAACTTATTAGTAAAAGCCTTAAGACATGAGTTCTTAATATTGTTACTAAAAAAGGTAAAAGAAAAACTCATAAAAAGGTGAAAATAATATTATTTGTTATTAGTATTCGATATATTAGTATAAGCATTTAATTAGTCATTGTTGGTCCTATGTGCAACACACGAGATTAATACTAATACATCAATAAAAATAGAAATCAAAAGGGGGAGAGAAGCAGAAACGGAGGAAAAAAATATAAGATGATTGTATATTTTAGTGGAATGGTTGGAGTAATAGTGATAAAAAAGAAGTTTTAACTTTAACGAAGTGAACTGATTATTTATTAAATGTAAAAAAATTTTGAACAATGACATTGATTAACGTTTCTCTAACTTGGGGTGAGCATATCATGTTGGAAGTTCAAAAGATGTTGCACCATAAGAGCCATTCCTTAACAATAACAAGTTTTTGCGGCGCAAGGCAATGCATGTGGAAATATAAAGAAAATGATATAATTACTTAATCAAAAAATATTTACCAAAGGATATTTACCACCTTTTTTTTTTAAAACTTAATCTTATGTGTGACGTGTCCCACAGTTACTGTGGCTCTTGTCGGTCAAGGAAGTGTGTAACACCTAAAGTAGTATTACAACATAAAAAAGGGTTCGCTTGTTGTTTTGGCAACTTGTGCAAAGTAAAGTTAGCAATATAATATCAAGCATGATTTTTAGAATATATTTTCTACCATATATTTTGCAAAAAATGAAATTAGCAATAGCATTATTTTTGTAATAAAAAATGAAATTAGCAATTGCGATATTTTAGAAACCAAACATGTCCAACAAGGTAGGTACTAGGTAATTAGATATTTTTTTGAGTTAACCTTTTAAAATTCTTTTGATGTCATTCGTCATTATTCTTGATAAATAGTTACGTAACATAAAAAAAAATCCCCTGTATAAAGCACTACTTTTTGTTGCATATGCATACAAATTAAGTTATCAAATACTAAGTTGGTAATCAAAGAGCAGTTACCCATTTTTTTCGAACTTTGTTTAATATATCCTCAAGTCCCACGTGTCAATCACTTAGTGTGTTACTTATCTCTCCAAGAAGTACATAAGAACACAAGCGGGGTTATAATAAAAGTACGATTCCCGTTGTAAGTATTATAAATAGACATCTATAGATGGAGAGAGATACCTGTCAACCGAAGCAAGGTCCCTCTTCGGGCGACCTAATACCAATACAAAGGAAGCAAAAGAGCTTCACTGTCGGGGTAATCCCCAGCCTGTTTATAATCTTAACGGTGTTTAAAAATCCATGTCTTTGACCAAACTAATTATATATATATGAAAATTGAAGTTGAGAGAATGTTATTCAGTTATCACTTACTTGAACACTCTCTTAACTTGCCACGTAAACTTTTTTATTTTAAAATTTTAAAATATTTTAAATTTAATTAGTTTTATAATAATGATTTGGACTCTCTCTCTCTCAACTTGATTTGAATTCCTTCTTTCTATTTAAAATTCAATCAATTAAATATATTTTATATCTCTATCTTTAATGTCAACATGCCCCACTCAAAAATTTTATTTATATTTTTACAATTCTATTAATTCCTAAATTTTGACAAAAGTAATTCTATATATAATCTTAAATATTTTTATTATTTAGGAAAACACAATATTCTTCATCAGTTTTTCTCTTAAACTACCATAATCTCATTCCTTTTATTTTATTACAAGTTCATTATATAGTTAACGCTCTTATTTTTTTCAATCATTTATTATGTACAGTTACTATTTTCTTGGTGGTCTTGATATTTATATCATTATAATTTCATTAATTCGTAGATTTTGACAAAAGTAATTATCTATATATTCTTTTTTAATCTTAAATTTTTTTTGTTATTTAAGAAAACACAATATTCTCCATCAGTTCTTCTCTTAAACTATTATATAATCTCCTTAATTTTATTTCATTACAAGTTTTACATAAAGTTTACACTCTCATTATTTGTCAATCATTTATTATGTATAGTTACTATTTGTTTTGATGGTCTTAAGTAATATAATCTTAACTCACGAGTTATTATTGTTAATATTATCACTGCAATTGCTATTGGTGAGGCAGAACTATTTCTATTATTTTATACACTATTTTACATCTTCATTTGTCAATAACAATTATTATTCAAGTTCATTTTTCATGATAAAAATTAGTAAGAGAACTCCTTTAAAAGGTAAAAATAAATTTTAAATTATTTTATTATCACTACCAATTTTGTAATTGCTATTAGTCATATAAACACGAAATCTCTCAATAAGGATTTTGATAGTTGTTGTTCTCGTGTGCAACGCATGAGATCAAAACTAATTTGATTCTAGTTTGGAGTGGATTTCACCTAGAAAATTGGCAAAGGTTTTTCGACCCCACACACGTGTGAAGCCTCGTGCTTAACCCACCTTATTTCTGGATTGAGGACACTTTGCTTAACAAGGAAAAAAAAGAGAGAGAAAGAAAGGAGAGAGAGTTTTATACTAGTCGGCATAAAATGCTCCGGGGCAAATTTCTAGTAAATATAAAAGGCTGGTCTATGCTCTCACTGAGTGAGTTGTAATCATATCCGTTCCCACACTTAACAATATGTTATAGGACGAGAATAGAAAACTTTTTCACAGATTTATTGTTCAATGTCTAAAGAGAGAACATGTATGCTTTGAACTTGTTTATAGTTGAAATCGCATGCTTGATATCCTCACCTGATACATAGTTGGATGACCTGCTTTCTTATCCAACAGCCGGCTTAATGGAAATGCCCTAACAGGAACTGTCCCTGCCAACCTCCGCAACCTCACAAATGTTAACTTCTTGTGAGTATTTCTTTCCAACCCCACATGGGATGAACAACTGTTAAAAGTGCTCCTGCTCATGATTATCTTAAATATTGCAGGAGCTTAGCACAAAATAAGCTTACAGGCCCATTGCCAGACTTGTCTGGAATGAACTCTCTCAATTATGTGTAAGAAACAGCAACCAATAAAATGGTTGCAGCCTATTTCTTCATCTTTAAAGTTGTCTTCTTCTAATGATGGAGGTTTATTTAAGCAGGGACTTGAGCAACAATCCTTTTGATCAATCAGAAGCTCCAAATTGGTTCACTTCCTTACAATCGCTTATCACTCTGTAAGTCATCAAATATGCATAAGTGTGCGGAGTTAAAACTTTTTCTAACCTATGGCTTTGTGGATGCTCTTCTCACACGCATAATCAGGGTTGTAGAATATGGGTCGCTTCAAGGTCCGTTGCCACAAACACTTTTCACTCTCCCGGAGTTGCAACAAGTGTAAGCCTAGATACATTCTACGTAGCAATAATACCATCAGCTTGTCAAAGTAATGTGTCGTCACAGTTAGGTTGCTTCTAGTGAATACAAAACAACGTAACTTTTTTGCTAAAAGTGTTGTCCATTAAGTATTGTTATTGATGCTTTGACGTGCACTATATGCAACATAGTATCCTGGCATAACACAAATGTAGTAAGTTTGTCAGTAGGTCCTCTATATAAGAAGCATCAAAGTGGAACTGTAAAGTTTTCTTGGATTTTCTGCAGGATTCTAAAGAATAATGCATTCAATGGCACTTTGGATATGGGTATTAACATTACCAAGCGCTTGCAACTTGTTGATCTGCAGAACAACCAGATATCTTCACTAGTTTTGGGGTACAATAATACACTTATGTAAGTGACTCTTAACAACCTCAATGGTGTACTCTTAGTAACAAAGCTACCTCAAGTTCGTCTTGGTACATAAATGTTTTGATTTTTCCAGATAAGATCTCAAAAATACTTTAGCACCTTGGCCAATGATAGCAACAAAGTTCTCATAAATAATCAACCTTAAAATGATTTTTAAGTAGACTTCTCTTCAGAATTCCAAACCAAACATCTACAAAAATCGTGAACTTTTGCCACTGGTTTACCACTTTAGGGCCACCCCACAAATTTTTGAATAGTGTCAAGTTTATGTTCTTAGGTAATTTTAGGCTACTAAAGTGACTTAGTCCTCTCCATTTAGTTTTTGAGAATAAGTATTCCCTTCATTTACATGTTCCAATTTCCTGTTCTTCAGGCTGAGTGGAAATCCGATATGCACCGTCGAGCCAAATGCAAAGTATTGCAAGAATCAATCAAAGTAGAAAGAAACTACCAGAAAGTTTATGCTTGTTTCGACAATTTCATATCTAATTTACATACATGCCTTGATTTCTCCATGGATTAGAATAATAATCACGTTTGTGGCATTGGTATAATTCTTTTGAGGCTTAGCATCCTTAATACGAAGTTGTTTGTAACACTCTTGAGGCGGACAGCATCTTATTTCTTCAATAAGCTTTCCATTTTTTTGTTTACATTTTAAACTCTCCATTTTTTGGTTTTAGTTTAAACTCGTTGATCCGTAACTATACTTCACTTTTGATACCTACGCCACTTTTGCCGCTAAAGCCGAAAAAAGGGTCAATGAAGAACATTAGAGATTATCACCTACGCTAGGGCCTTATGTCCAACAAGCATGCTCAAAAGGAAGGATAAGTCCACGAAGTATAAATGTCAAAGCCAATTTGCATGTATCGTCGATGCGAGACTTCAACACCCACCCTCGCGCATAGCGTGAAATATGAAGTGCTCCTAAGGCTCATTTCCAGTGAAGCATATTTTAGCAAGGTGTGACCTTAGGACTGTGAAGCACGAACAAGGCCTAGCTCTAATATCAAGCTTGGTGTCTGACTGAAATGCATGTTTGAAGAAAGGAGCATCCTATCAGGTATAACAACTGGTCTCAATTTGATGTATAAATAATGTGGAACATTAGCACCTGCCCTCACACGTAGTGCGTGATTTTATGTTATCCCACAGCTCGATGCAATATAGCAGAATTTAGCAAAATGAAACTTGAAAACCATAAAACACAGGACGTGCCTAGCTCTGAAACCATGTTAAACAATGATGTCTAATCAAAAGACATGCTTTAAGAATGAAGACCTTATCATTTACACGAATCGAACTTAATCTCCATGTACAGTCGATGTGTGAGACTTTAACACAAACAACTTGATACTTACTCTCAGAAGCTAAGGCAGAAAGAACACCAGCACCAAGAAATGATTGCACTATATATATATATATATATATATATATATATATATATATATATATATATATATATATAGGGGGCCGATCCACACCCACCAGTGGAGAAATTGTTATTTCTCCACCGAACCGCTGCAAAGAGCAGCGGTTGCAGTGAAAGGGAAAAAACCCAACCGCAACAAAGTGTTGCGGTTGGGAATTATTTGCCAAAAAAACCAACCGCAACACTTTGTTGCGGTTGTTGCATTTTTTTCAAAAAAAAAAGGACATATATATTATAATAATAATAAAAATGACATGCATATATATTATAATAATAATAAAAAGGACAATGGAGAAAACCCAACCGCCACACTTAGTGGCGGTTGGTATCATTGCAAAATATTTTTTTTGTCGCTAAAGGTGAAAACTTAATTAGCAGTTTTTCACGAATTTATAAAAAATAGCTAGAGCTAGATTTTGCCAAATTGTAAAAAAGAAACCATAGTTATTTTTAAAAGATCTATATCAGGGAAAAATTTCAGATTTTTCCAAAAACTGGAAAGGGGTTAACTGAAACGGGGAACCTTGTAACTTTGCAGTATAATTTAAAATATCAAGCTAGCGCGATTTCGTGCGAAACTTTTATGAGAACCCTAGGATGTTGGGAAGTTCCATTTTCCAGGATTTTGGGCCATTCTGAAATTGTTAGCTAATTTTTTGGCAATACTTTGTTGCGGTTGTTGCATTTTTTTCAAAAAAAAGGACATATATATTATAATAATAATAAAAAGGACATGAAAGGACAATGGAAGGACATGGAGAAAACCCCAACCGCCACACTTAGTGGCGGTTGGTATCATTGCAAAATTTTATTTTATTTTTGGTCGCTAAAGGTGAAAACTTAATTAACAGTTTTTCACGAATTTATAAAAAATAGCTAGAGCTAGATTTTGCCAAATTGCAAAACAGAGACCATAGTTATTTTTAAAAGATCTATATTAGGGAAAAATTTCAGATTTTTCCAAAAATTGGAAAGGGGTTAACTGAAACGGGGAACCTTGTAACTTTGCAGTGTAATTTAAAATATCAAGCTAGCGCGATTTCGTGCGAAACTTTTATGAGAACCCTAGGATGTTAGGAAGTTCCATTTTTCAGGATTTCGGGCCATTCCGAAGTTGTTAGCTAATTGTTTGGCCGAACGGGCTAATTTCTTTAGGTCCATTTCCCAAAAAATTGCATCGTTCGGCCAAAAAATTAGCTAACAATTTCAGAATGGCCCAAAATCTTGGAAAATGAAACTTCACAACATCCTAGGGTTCTCATAAAAGTTTCGCACGAAATCGCGCTAGCTTGATATTTTAAATTACACTGCAAAGTTACAAGGTTCCCCGTTTCAGTTAACCCCTTTCCAATTTTTGGAAAAATCTGAAATTTTTCCTGATATAGATCTTTTAAAAATACCTATGGTCTCTTTTTTACAATTTGGCAAAATCTAGCTCTAGCTATTTTTTATAAATTCGTGAAAAACTGCTAATTAAGTTTTCACCTTTAGCGACCAAAAAAATAAATTTGCAATGATACCAACCGCCACTAAGTGTGGCGGTTGGGGTTTTCTTCATGTCCTTCCATTGTCCTTTCATGTCCTTTTTATTATTATTATAATATATATGTCCTTTTTTTTGAAAAAAATGCAACAACCGTAACAAAGTATTGCCAAAAAATTAGCTAACAATTTCAGAATGGCCCAAAATCCTGGAAAATGGAACTTCCCAACATCCTAGGGTTCTCATAAAAGTTTCGCACGAAATCGCGCTAGCTTGATATTTTAAATTATACTGCAAAGTTACAAGGTTCCCCGTTTCAGTTAACCCCTTTCCAGTTTTTGGAAAAATTTGAAATTTTTCCCTGATATAGATCTTTTAAAAATAACTATGGTTTCTTTTTTTCAATTTGGCAAAATCTAGCTCTAGCTATTTTTTATAAATTCGTGAAAAACTGCTAATTAAGTTTTCACCTTTAGCGACAAAAAATTTTTTTTTGCAATGATACCAACCGCCACTAAGTGTGGCGGTTGGGTTTTCTCCATTGTCCTTTTTATTATTATTATAATATATATGTCCTTTTTTTTTGAAAAAAATGCAACAACCGCAACAAAGTGTTGCGGTTGGTTTTTTTGGCAAATAATTCCCAACCGCAACACTTTGTTGCGGTTGGGTTTTTTCCCTTTCACTGCAACCGCTGCTCTTTGCAGCGGTTCGGTGGAGAAATAACAATTTCTCCACTGGTGGGTGTGGATCGGCCCCCATATATATATATATATATATATATATATATATATATATATATATATATATATATATATATATCCTCTTTTTCAATAACCACGATGGTATTAATTGAGCTGAAGAGAACCCCCAGGTAACTACAACAAATTTACAGGTCCCATGCCCCACGTAATACAATTAAACAACCCTAAAACTTCCTTTCACAAGTCAAGTGCCTCGCACTGCATAGAATAGAGGTAGATTTTAGAGGCTATGCCATACATATGCTTACTAGAACCTTATGAATACACGACATGCAACGTGATGGGAATGTGTTCAATATGTTGTCTATTTCTTTAAGTATTTCACGTATTATTTCTGTAAGTATTTCACGTATAAATCATAGAAAATTCTGGAGACTTGTAGCACATGTAAATATTTGAATAATTTGAGGGAGAATTTTAGAGACACATTTTACACGGTAGGACTAATTTGATCACCACCGTCCACTAAAGAGGTGGAAATGTATAAATGGGGGAGACCATCACATGGCCAAACCATCAGTCGCATATTTCAAGCTTTGTATTCTTGTTTGATATAGTGCAAGCATTATCTCAAACACTTGTGTACTTGTTCTCTATCTAGATCTTGTCCTTGCCCAATCCAAGCAGTTAGATTGACTTCGCCAGTCTACCGGTCGCTCGGAAGTGCTAAGTGCCGCACGGTTGGTTTAGATTTCCCTAAGGTCGTGACTAGTGGTATCAGACCTAGGGTTACATGGGGCCGTGCCAAGCAAGGAGTAAAGAATGAAAAACAAGAGTGCTAATGGTGCGACACTAAGGATGCTCAGCTGTGAACTCCTTAACAAACCTGGCAAAGTTTAACCCGGACCCACAGGTCTACCCGTACCCATTCAAAAAATCCTGGTACAGGTACAATCACAGATCCATTCAAGTTTCTCACTTTTACAGATCCATTCTATCAAGTCTCACTCTCACAGATACACCAAATTTACAGCCACGCTACCCCACTCCATGGCGCCACGTTATTCAGTTGCTCTACTGCAGCTCTGCTGTCAATCCCGTCGTCATTATGCCACAGCGCAACCGTTCGAGAAAGTGGTCGACTGTGGAGGCACCACTATCACTCCGTCACTTCATCGTCGACCGTCAGTCTTGACCATGACTGTCACTCTATCGCTCTATCCCCTACCAGATCTACCATAACCATCACTCAAGAGTCAAGGTGAGGCATTAGCAAGAACAAGAAAAAAATCATGAGTCTGCTATTTCATCGCCACTCTCGTTCTTGAGAAGTCCTGATCTTGAAAATTTGTTTTACTATTTTGTTAACTCGAGAAAGCCTAATTTTGATTTTCACACCTCTGATTATTGTGTATTGGATCTTTCAGACTTGTGATTGTTGTGTAATGGATCTTGATGGAGAAAGTGATATTTGCAATGTAATTTTTGGACTTGTGGAGTTTGCAAGTTGTGTTTGTGTACTACAGTATGATAATAAAAGAAAACGTAAGGAAAAAGAAAAAAAATGCAAGAAATGGATATCTATTATAAAAAATTGTGAAGACAAATCTTTTGCCTGTGGGTTAACCTGAATTGCATGGGTAGGATACAGATATAAACAAAAGTACCTAGAAAAAATCCAGTAATTTTGACCCGCACCCGACGAGTTTACCCGTTTGACAGGTCTATTCCTTAATAATCTGAACATTCGGAGCTCTTACTATCGCCACCTCTGCCAGTTGGGATGGGCTCCCACAGCTATAAATAGGGAGCAAGCCATTGCCCTATTGCATAACATCTTCCTCAGCCTCCACCACACCTGTGAACTTGTTCTAAAATCCACTCAAGTCTAGGTCAGTGTTGGCCTCCACAATATCATCCTCGCATCGCTTATAGCCCCTAACCACGACCCTCTTTCCATCAAAAATAGCAAAGCCTCATATGCAGTCGACTACTTAAAATCTACCATCGCCTGTGCTGTTGTAGCGGCATTCTTAAAGCTCAAGCGTTACTCAAAGGCCATCTTGGCCTTCTCAAGAGTAGACACCTTCTTGCCAAGGTCTGTTACCTTTTTCCTGGATTTCTTCTTAGGGTTCCTGGGACTTGAACCTTCTTGCACTTCTCTTCTAGAAGCCACACAACAATCGGAAGCTTATTGGTCCCCATCTGGACCTCAAACATAGCTTGTAGCAACAAAGAACTTATTTTTTTTTTCAATATGCAGCATAATGCAAATGTGGCCTGTCGCACTTACCATTGCTCCATTTGGGACTATCCCCTTGGCTATGGTGAAAGGATCAGCTGCAGAAAGACGATCCATGGGAATCGCTTTGATCAATTATTCCCATCCCGTCTACACCACTCTTAAAGACAGGCTCTTCAGTACTCATGCTCCAGTCACGACGATACGAGGTGTTAGACTGGGCCAAGCTAGAGGGGCCCACCCTAGTTACTGCATTTTTCTTCCTTGGTGCCTTTTTGGGTGATTTAGACACCCCATTGTTGTAGTCCTTTTTATTTATACACATAATTATTGGGCTTCATTTATAATTAAGATTTATTATTATTATATGTGTAAGTCTAATAGTATATTAAACTTAATTTATTTAACTAAGTCCAATAGTTAATCCAGTCCAATCCAATTTGTCAAGGCCAACTCAGTTGGTTAAGGCAGTCCAGTTATTTAGGTTTAATCTTGATCTAGTTTAGAGATTTTAATTGGTTAGACAAGTGATTTATCCTTAATACATGTGATTAATCCTTAATTTATATGAAATATAGAGATAATTCCCGAAGCTGGTTCATCCCTACTGTATTTTCAGGATAATTACCGAATTAGGGTCAGATGATGTCCCAAAATTCAGGATTATTTTTTGTGTGCCAACCAGAAGGTTTATCATTGACTTTTTTTTAAAGTTCGTAATTTTCATCAAATATTCTGCTCTATCACCAATCACATATTGAGACAATCATCCTTATCATTTTTGTTACCTAGGCCTCTATAAAAAGGTTCTTTGGACTACATTTTCAAAGAACAATCTTTTTCCTCCCAAAGCTTCTTTACCATTTCTTTTAGAAGTGGTAGATCATCTCTAAGGGGAATCTAGTACTTCATATTCATTTCTAGGCAGTCTTAAGTCATTTACATTGTTGATTCATCATAAAGAATTTCCAAGTCTTCTAAGAAAGCACATTCTCGAGGTATATTTGCAACTTTCTAGACCAATTTAAACTAAATAGTCTAGATTATTGCCCCTCCCCGAGGTCGCATTTTATTTCCAATATAGAAAGAGTCGTTTCATTTCTTAGTCTATAGTGCAAGACCGAAGTGTAAGTCGTCTCCTATATGACCGAAGTCGAACTATGATGCTTTTGATATTGGTTCGTCTGACCGGATACATAGGCCATTCAACCCTTGGTATCGAGTTCATGCCAATAATATAGGATTAAACTTAGGATTCATGTTATTGCATGTTGTGTTAAAAAGGCCAAAAACCAATAGAAACAAAGTAGAGACCGAAAGGATATGTCGGGTGCCTAACACATTCTCGTCGTATAACTTAGTCCCTAAACCCGTTTCTTTGTTTTTGGTAGACTAGTCAATCTTTTGGACATATTTACATTTTTAAGGTTTTTTTTAATTTCCGTGAGTTTTAACTAAATAACGTGGCAAATCCTAAATTTTCTCTTAGGCGGTTCGCTACAGTTCCCTGTGCCAAACCTAGGAATAGTGACCTCAACCCTTTGCTTCTTAGGCTGAAGACGAGCCATCTCAAGGGCCTTGAAATCCATTCATTGAACTCATAGTCCTCCATGCTTAGCAATATTGTCGGGGATGATATCACCCATCATAAAATTAGGATTGACAAAGAAGGACTCCTTCAAGCTACGCCCTCGGCTTGCTCTGCTGCCATGTTGAGCTTCACTTGATGCCATTTGTTCTGCAACGAAAGACAGTTAGCTTACATATTTGTAAGTTAAGCAATTGCAGTATTGCTCAAAATGATTACCAGGATTATGTTTCTTTTCCTCTTTTGCGCAGCCTTCATGGTCGAAAATGATTCCACACACTTGAAGCTGGTCATTACTTATGAGTACTTCAAATCTATAGGCTCAGCCGCATTAAGACCAGTAATATGTTTAGGATATTCCTCTCCAACCTTCGTATCATTTTTAACACATTGCAATATTTTGTGTCCGATTCCAGGTTCCACTCATTAGGCATGCCCCATATAACACCTTCAAGAAGTTTTATGAACAAAATATGTCATTCCAATTATGTTTGGATAAAGGGGGATTTGGGAAAAGATTGGCTCTAGCATTAAGTTTGCGATTGAGGAAGTACACCCTACTTATTTTATGATCCTGCAAATAGTAAAGAACACTTTATTGTTGTCTCTAAGCCAAGACGAAAAACTGATACACAAAGGGCGAGATGAATCTCCATGTATACTGGGACAATTAAGCTAGCTCCATATCATAATGAATTGATACGCGAAGAGCGAGGTGAATCTCTATGTATAAGGGGATAGTTGAGCAGGCCCCAAAATATGATTATTTAGGTAAAAATGGTGTTTTCGCAGAAGGTTGGTGTCGGTACTAAGACCTATTATATTCAAGTATCGATTGAGCATTATGTAGAGGTAGAATCCATGTTTGATCTCCAATCTTAGGCTCGCAGTTGAGTAACATTGAGTTATTTGATGAGATGGAAGCTATTGTCATAAGGTGTGGTTTCCCTACCAAAATGCTATGACTTTCTCCTCTGCAGTTACAATGTGAATTATCTATGCTCAGGATGAATTATACCTCACTGGACATTGGTGGTCTTATCATATAAAGCTCGGGGTCGTTACTGGGTAGGTGAAGATGAATTTCATCTGCTGAAAGAATATCAGGTCCTCGTAACTGATTCATGAAAGGGCAAGCAACATGCCTTAGAATACATGTGTGAAGTTGAAAGGGCATTGCACTGCATAAGTGAAGAAAACAATAGAATGGGAGTTCATCAAAGTAGGTTTCCATAACTTGCATCTTATGTCAAGTGAAAGCTATTTGATTGCAACAACAATGAAGCATGAATATGAACTTTGAACCTGGATGCTCAATGTCATATGAAGACGACTAAAAATGTTTAGTATCGAGGTTAACCTAATCATCAGGGTGGTCATGTCAATAACATTCCTTCTTTGTAATTTACGTTCAAAATGCGTTCAAAATATGCATGTTGTAGTTCGTTATGTTGAGATGAAGATGGCTAGAAATGGTTAGTATTAGAATTCTCCTTAACGTAATTAAGTGACTAGTGGTGATGTCAACATTGCAATTGGTTAGTATAGACCAACCTAAGCATTTAATGACATTAGACCATATTACCTTAGTTCGAAAGAAAAGTTAATCCTAACTTGGACAATATCTACTTAAAACCAACAACCAATATATATGTTTTCAGTATCGAATTCTATCGTCAAGTGTAAAGTTTTAGCAGCCCGGTATTTTTATGACAACTCGTCTTTACCAAACAATCTTTTTAGCCTCTTTCGTGCATGATCATTTAAGCCATCTCCATAGTTTTTGTTTTTTACTTTCTCAAACCATCTCATTGGTTGAAAGTTACCATTTTGCTTCTAAACTTTTTTTAGCGATCAACATGGTTGTGAAAGGGTTAAAAAAAGTCTATCGATGCCTTGAATGATTGTCCATATAATGATTTGTCACTCACTAATGTTCTTTCTAGCAAAGAAAACATAAACAAGTATTTGAGAATGGAAATGGATACTCCCAAAAACTAAATTTAAAAAGTAGAATACATATAACCACCGAGAGGATTTATGTACTTTAAGCCAAAGTATTATGATTGACTACTTCTTAATCTCAATCAATTTCATGACTGGACAAATAAGCAACCATGATTTGAGAGAAAGAACAAATCTTGGTTGTCTACACAAACTTTACAAAGTGATAGGAAACGTGATTCAAAACAACTTGTTGTGTTTGCAACCTGCTTTAGCATTCATATCAAGGAAAACAAGAAAACATGATTAAAAAAAAAAAACCACGAATCGTATAGAAAACGTGATAAAAACCCACGACTTCTGTAGAAAATGGGGTTAAAAACCACGATATCAAGAGAAAACATAATTGCATACTACAATATTAACTGAAAATGTCATTACATACCACAATTTCAGTTGAAGACGTTATTCAGAACCATGATTTCAGTTGAAGATGTTACTCACCCACTGACCAACCGGTCGGTTTACTTACCGAGTAACCAGACGGGTTAGTCAGATGTCTCAAATCCTAGAAAATTCATCATAAAAAACCCTAACTCTACTGATCAAATGACCGGTTTACTCATCAAGTGACCTGATGGTTTGTCGGAACCCTGACCTTCCCAAAAATTTTCAAATCCAAAAAATTCCAATCCATAATGTCCCCCATAATTTTTTCAAAAATTCATGATACCTCACTGACCAAGCGGTCAGTTAACCCCGGAAGGCCAACTAGACGATTAATAAGTACCCACATATTTGTCCTAAGAATGTAAACATTAGGGGACACTTTTGTTAATTATTTTAAAGGGTAGGGGACAAAATTGCAAAATACATGGGACACCTTTGCTCTGTATGTGAAAAATACTAGGGACACTTTTGTCATTAATATTAAAAGTACAGGGGACAAAAATGCAAAAAACTTTGATGCTGAAATTAGCTTCATTACATTGCTTCAGCACACAGCTTGAAAACAGGGGATGTTGATTCTTTTAGTACAATCCCTCATGCCATAGCTCAAAACATTACAAAGCTCCCTAATTCAGTACATTCCTAGTAATTTCTACAAGCTGTTGCCCACATCTTCACCTCCAATGTTGCTCACGGCCTCTGTCTCATAGAGGAGCATAAAGAGATTTTGGAGGGAAATAGGAGCGAGTGACAGTTTTGAAGGAACATGGGGATTGAAAATAACTGATCTACCCATGCTAAAACCGAGTGTGTTGTGCACGTGAGCTGTTAACGGCTGAATTTGAACGAACGTTCGGTTTTGGAACTATTTGCAATGGTTTTGTCAACCTCTAGGGACACTATTGCAAAAGTTGTAAATACGAGGGACAAAGTACAAAAACGTGTAAACCTTAGGTGACAGTTTTGTAATTAACCCTTTTCGTAGACTTTTCAGTCTTTTGGACATATTTAGAGTCATTTTTCAGTTTTTCTAATTTCCTTGAGTTTTAATTAAATAAGATGACAACTTTTAAAATCCTTTAGGAAATTTTTCCGAGGCGGTTCGCTACATATGCTTCTTTCCCTATGCCCAGCCAAGGATTGCGACCTCAACCCTTTGCTTCTTGGGCTGAAGATGAGCTTTCACAAGGGCCTTAAAATCCATATTACATGACTCATGGTCCTCCATGCTTATCGAAAGAATACTATCGGGGTTGATATCCCTCATCACAAAATTAGGATTGACAAAGAAAGACTCCTTCAGGCTACTCCTTTGGCTTGCTCTAGTGCAATGTTGAGCTTCATTTCATGCCATTTTTTCTGCAAAGAAAGACAATCAGCTTATATACTCATAAGTTAAGCAATTACAATATTGCTATGTGATTACCAGAATCGTGCTTGCCTTCTTCATCTGCCCAGGCTTCATGGTAAAAAATGATATTACATTCTCGAAATTGGTCATTACTTATGGGTACTTGGAATCTATAGGCTCAGCCGCCTTAAGACGAGCACTATGTCTAAGATACTCCACTCCAACCTTTGTATCCTTCAACACATTGTAATATCTCGTGTCAACTCCACGTTCCAATCATTAGACATTCCCCAAGCGACACCTTCAAGAAGTTTCACATACAAAATATATATTTCTAGTTATGATTCAACGAAAGAGGGTTTGGGAAAAGATTGCGACTGAGGAAGTATACCCCTACTTACTTTATGATCGTGCAAATAGGAAAGAAGTATCTAAACACTCTTAATGTTGGCTCTAAGCCCAGACAAGGAACTGATACACAAAAGGCGAGATGAATCTCCATATATAATGGGCCAATTGAGCAAACTCCAAATCATAATGAACTAATATGCAAAGAACGATGTGAATCTCCATGTATAAGGGGACAGTTGAGCAAGCTCCAAATCATATCTATATCCTTATTTAAGTAAAAATGGTGTCTTATTGATAGTTGGTGTTGGTACTAAGACCTATTATACTCGAGTACTGATCGTGGATTATACAAAGGTAGAAGCCATGTTTGATCTCTAATCTCAGAGTTCGTAGTTGAGTAGCATTGAGTTATTTGTTGAGATGGAAGCTATTTTCACAAGGTGTGGTTCCCTTACCAAAATGCTTTGTCAAATGGTGGTAGTCTTTCTCCTCTGCAATTGGAATGTGAATTATCCATGCCCAGGAGGGACTATATCTCACTGGACATTGGTGATCCTACCATACAAAGCTTAGGGTACTTACTGGGCAGGCGAAGATGAATTTCCTTATTCATTTGCGTATAAGCTTGCGTTACTCATCACATTATAATTAATATATCGCATGCAGAATGATTTTATCAATTGAAAGAATACGAGGTCCTCATAGCTGATTCACGACGCCTGAGTATACCCGTACCTGGAGAAAGGGCAACTAACACGCCACATAATACACATGTGGAGCTTGAAAGGGCATTGTATTGCATAGGTGAAGAAAATAATAGAAGGAGAGTTCATCGAAGAAGGTATAACTTGCATCTTATGGAAACTAAAAGCTATTTGATGACAACAACAATGAAGCACAGTTACTGGAATATGAAATTCAAACCTAGATGCTTTCAGATGCTCATCTACAAATGAAGATGACTAAAAATGTCGACCGTCGAGGCTAACCTATTCATCAAGGTTGTCATGTCAATAATGTTACTTGTTTGTAATTTACGTTTAAAATGTTCATTTTGTAGTTCTGTATGTTGAGTTGAAGATGGCTGAAATGGTTAGTATCAAAATTCTCCTTAACGTAATAGAGTAACTAGTGGTCATGTAAACAATGCAATTGGTTAGCATCAACTAAGTTTTTAATGACATTAGACCATTTACATTAGTTCGAAATAAAAGCTAATCCTAACTTGGACATTATATATTTGAAACAACCAACCAATATGTTTTTGGTATCTAATTCCAAATTCTACGCCACCTAAAGTCTGAGCAGCCATAGATTATATAAGATAACTCATCTTTACCAATGGATGGTCACAATCTATTTAGCCTCTACCGTGCATGATCATTTAAGCCATCTCCATTGTGTCTGTATTTTACTTTCTCAAACCATCTCATTGGTTGAAATCTGTCATTTTGCTTCTAAAGCCTTTTTTAGCAATCAAGGTGGTCTTGAAAAGGCTTAAGAAAAGTCTATTCACGCCTTAAATGATCGTCCGTGCAATGATTTGTCACTTAAAAGTTATTTTTCGTCACTAATGTTCTTTCTAACAAAGATGATGTAAACATTTGAGAATAGAAATGGATACTCCTGAAAACTAAATCTGAGAAGTAGAATAGATATAACCACAGAGAAGATTTAAGTATTTTAAGAAAAATTGTTATGACTGGCTTACTCCTTAAACTCAATCAATTTCACGACCAAACCAACAAGCAGCCATGAATTGGGTGGGGGGGGGGGGGGGAAATCTTGGTTGTCTACTGACAAGTTTTACAAGTGATAGAAAATGTGATTCAAAACAACGATAATAGTTGTTTTTGCAACCTACTTTAGCATTCATATCATGGAAAATAAGAAAACATGATAAAAAAAATTAAGAATCCAATAGAAAACGTGATAAAAACTCACTATCTCTGTAGAAAAATTGGTTAGAAACCCCGATTTCAAGAGAAAACATAATTGCAAACTACGACCTTAACTAAAAATGTCATTACATACCACGATTTCAGTTGAAGACGTTAATCAGAACCACAATTTTAAGCGACTTTTGACAAGATCCAAAACGTTCTCTCTAACGGGAGTTTCGTTAAATAGCATCTATGTACTGCGATTTAAAAGTAGAGCGGGATTGGAAAATTTTAAGCCGATTTTGGATCTCTTTTTCTTGAAAACGTGGTTTTCAAAAGCGATTTCTCGTAAAACGATTTTTTAGCTCTAACTTCTTTTTCTTTTCCAAAATGATCTTTTTATTTTATTGAAGTTGGACAAATAAAATGCACATCATGAAAGGTGGTGGTGGTGGTGACAGTAATCGTGGCAGTGGTGATATTGGTGGCACTAGTTGTGGCGGTGTTGGTGGCATTAGTGGTGGTAGCAATTGTGCCGTTAGTGATAGTAAAAGTGGTGTGGCAATAGTGACCATAAAGACAGTAGTGGTGAGTTCATTGCTGGAGAGATCCAAAAAATGATAAGATATGTAAGTAATTTTAATTCAAGTAAATCCAAATCCCAAAATCTAACAATTTTTTTTATCGGATTTCATATTGCAGAAACAAATCTAGTCAAATTTTATGAATTTTAATTTCAATTCCTTTTTTTAATATTCTAAATAATAAAAGTTGAGTATTTCAAATGAAATTCATCAATTTTATAGTTCCAAACACAGGAAGCAATTTTATTACCGGTTATAGTAAATGATGACTTTCCGCCAACAAATAAATAAAAGAGCTAATTACACATATGTCCCTGAGGTTAGGGTATAATTACAGGTAAGGACAATAGTTTGTATAAATTATACTTATATCCGTTGAACAAACAAAATTTTAAAAAATTAAAATTAAAATTCCATGTTTCTTTTTATCTTTCTCAGATTTAGTCTCCCCGCACCCCCACCCCACTCTCTTCCCTCTCCCCACCCAGCTTTCGCACACTCCCCCAACACCGCCCCGGCCCCTGCTCTTCCCCCAGCACGCCACCGCTGTCCTTCCCTCCCCACCATGCCGTAAGATCCCTCTCTGCCGCAAGACCCCTCTCTGACCACCGCGAATCGCCCCCCTCTCTCTCATGCCATGATTCAGAATCACAGTAGGTATTTTTCTTGGGTTTTTGAATTGATGGTGGGTTTTGGTTTGGGAAGAAAGAAGAGTGGGTTATGGCGGTGGTGCGGGGTGGTGGGTAATGACAGTGATACCGGGTCTTTGGGTCATGGAGCTTGAGATGGTGGTTGGCAGTGGTGTGTAGGTATTGTGGGGTGGCGGCTATGGGGTGGGGGAGGGTGGGGCAGGGAGGGATGAGGCGATGGAGCTGCCGGCCATGAAAGCAGATTTGCAAATTAGGGTTTTGAAACCCTAATTTGCAGATTGAGACCCTAGTTTTGATGCTGATTGAGAAATTTCGGTAGATGGGGGGACAGTAGAAATTTTGATGAAATTTACGGATTGATGAAATTTTGATGAAATAGACATGAGAGCAAACAAGTTTAGATGCAGATCGAGAAATCTTAATTTAAAAATTTTAAAAATATTCAGTATATACAATACAAGGGTAGTATTGTCATTTTTAAAAATACGTATTGGTGATATAATTAAAAAAATAGACTTTTTGGACGGAACCCTCCTCACAGATAGACACGACTGATATATTTTAAAAGTGATTGATTATGAAATGTTACATTTTTAAACTTAATATCTTTAACTGTAATTATATACTAGGTAGAGTCAAAGAGGTAACTATAACCGACTCTAAATAATTAAGTTTCGAAATGGCGTCTAATAATATTTAAACCAAAGAGTGTGTACAGTCAGCAAATTTAGAGAGGGGTCCTTTTTGCAGCTCTCTCTCCTCAGAGAGTGCCCAGGCAAAATCATGGAGCAGAACCACCAGAGAGCTTCAAGAGCGTACCCGTTCCACCAGGCAAGGCCCGCCATCACCGATCTGTTCAATCTCTACTTAGGTGTAAGTACGGCACAGTCTCCTTCTGACCCTTTTCACGTCAAACCCTCCACTTAAGTTTTTTGAATGTTGGTGGGTTTCTTGAATTTTTGCAGAGAAGTGCACGGCAGAAAACTGATGATTCAATACGAGACCCCCTGTAAGTTAAAACCCATTATTCTTTTGAATTTCTCTTTCTGGGTTTGTGTTTTTAGTGCCAAGTTGCATGGTTTGGCTATATTTAGACCTTTTTGTAAAAAACATGTCTGCTTTACGGCATATGGTTCTTGAATTCTATTTTGAGCTGGCTTTTTCTTTTTTTGTTTGTAGTGGTTAGTTTGAAATATTATAACGTTTTGAAACTCCATTTGATGTTGAGCTTCCTCAATTCAACTTTGTTTGTAACACCCTTTATTTGTTGCTAAATTCCTGAATTGGCTTCTGGGCTTTTCCAATTTGTATTACTGGTTTGTGTTCTTTATCGCAAAATTACATGCTTTCACTATGACCCTACCTTTTCGTAAGATATGTGTCTGCTTTGCAGCATATAGTTCTTGAAAGTTACTACGAGCTAGCCTTCTTGAACTGTAATGGCGTAAAGATATTAAGATTTTGGGACTCTAATTGACATTTAGTTTCTTCACTTGAACTTTGGATGTTGAAATTCTTCAATTTGCTTTTGGGTTTTTGAATTTATCTTCTGCTTTATATTTTTTTTTTATTAAACTTACTTGCTTTGAATTTGATACGTCCTTTTTCGTTTTTACCACCAAACCATGTTTCCACTTTACAGCATATAGTTCTTGATTTCTACTTTGAACTGGCCTTCTTGTATGTAATGGTTTATTTGATATATTTTGAGGTTTTAAGTCTCTATTTGCTGTTGAGTTTCTTCAATTGAACTTTACGTGTAAAACCCTTCATTTGTTCCTTTAAGGGTTTATGTTCTTTGATTCAAAGTTACAAGCTTTTACTACGATGTGTGTAATTTTTTATTTTGGTGTTTAATTTATTGCATCTCTATTGTTTCCATGAAACAATGTGACTGCTCGACAACATATAATTCTTGAATTGTGCCCTGAGCATGACTTTCTTGACAGAAAATCATGACCATTTAGCAACCTTAGGTTCGGCGTTGACTAGTGAGGATAGTAAGAGAAATGTTGATATTATGGTAAGCATGCTAAAGTAATCGTACTAACAGTGAGTCAACGATTGAGGAGGAGCTGCTTAAATGTAAAACTGATAAAACAGGGAGGCTTTTGGACACGTCTTCATTGACATTTGTTGAAGACATCAAAAGCTCTGTAACTAAGGGGGTAGTGAGGAACAATTATAGGGGTAAAATCACTATTCAGGAATGACATTACACGCTGGGGCTAAGAGTTAGGATGCTGGTGAATTCTTTCAAGCACAGGAGGCGATTTGGCAGCATATCTCTTAATTTGCGTCTTTTGTGGTGGAGGATAGAGTGTGGTTGAGAGACCTTTCTTGAGCAGGAGGATGTTGAACCTTATGTACGTGAAGTGCATATAAGGCAGTAGGAGATGATGGTTTCACAGTGTCATACTTCCAGCTATGAGGTGGTTAGAGAGGTTGCGCTTACAGTTTCCCATGAGTTTCATGAGGAAAGGAGTATTATGCTGAGCCTCAGTTAAAATTATGGAGATGCACATTAAGAAATTTAGTGGGCAGTGTTTAGTTAGTGGCACAAATTCTTTTAGTCAGACTTCATATGCTTAGAGGCTGCCTAGGTAGCACGGACACAGACACGGTGTCGGACACCGACACCGACACTGGACACCGCAATTTTCAAAAAATCAGATTTTGGACACCGCAGGACACCGCTATTTTTTAATATATTTTTTATTATATATATATATAATAAATATCAAATATATTCTATAATCTAAAAAATGAAAAACTGTCAAAATAAGGAATTTAAATACAAGTCATAATTTATTTGGTCAATATTTATTTAGTCTAATGTACTGGAAATGCAACGACAAAAGGAGAAAAGAAAAGGAAAGAAAGAAAGGAGAAAAGGGTGAAAAGAAAGAAAGGAGAAAAGAAACAGAGGGAGTGACGACAAAGGAGAAAAGAAAAAAAAGAAAAGAAAGAAACGAGAGGAGAGGAGAGGACTGGAACAGGAGAAGAGAAGAAAGAGACTTGGGTCAGTGGCGGAGGACCTCCGGCGAGACTCTGCGACGACGGCGAGACTCTGACGACCACGGCGAGACTTCTGGCAACAGCGGCAGCAGCTAACTTCTCTTCCTTCGGCGATTGTAGCCGTCAGATCCGTTGGCTTCGGCTTCGGATCTTCGTCGACTGAGCTCCGACAACATCGGCGACAGCTCTGACAACACTAGCGACACCGGCGACATCCTTGATGTGGTCGGCAGACATCAAACTCGAGGTGAGAGAGAAGAAGACGGCCGTGAGGTGAGAGTGAAGAAGACGGTAATAGTTCGATAAATCTGAAATTGGCCCCAAACCTTCCGATACCGCCGATTGCCGTGTCCGACACTCCTCGACGAAGTGTCCGACACGGTGTCGGAAAATAAAAAAAAATTCCGACACCGATTGGCGGTGTCCGACACGTGTCGGGCGGTGTCCGGAGGGTGTCGGGGTGTCCGTCCGTTTAGGACACCAAACCTCCACCTAGGAGAGGTGTCCGTGCTTCAGAGGAGGCTGCTTATCTCTCTGAAAAAAAAAATTCTTTTGTGGAGGGCAGCAAATTCTGGATGCGGTTTTTATTGCAAATTATTGGAGGACAGATTGTAGAGGATGTCTCTATCTAAGCTGGATGGGAACGGCCTTTTTTCTGCTGCTCTTTCTATTCAATATCAAGGACGAGGCTATCAGAGTCTTCTGTTGGAGAGGCATCTGGAGGGTGTCTGCCCCATCTAAAGTGGCATTTTTCCTTGGACAGAGGTGAGCTGTGGTGCTATCTTGACTACCGGTAATCCAAGGTGACATCGATGGTCGCCAGAAGCTGGAATTACAGTTGTCAAACAAGAAGAGAAACCGTTTTCTTCTTCTAATAAAGGCATCTTATTATAGCATGCAGCAAATCGTAAATTTGGATCATGTATTATATAGGGTTAATTATACTTGGTACTATTGTGGTTTAAATTTATTACACTCACCTACAGCTAAAACTTCCAAAATTACACCACGCTTTATTTCAAGCACGTGCATCTCACAAAGTTAATGGTGACATGTGAGTACACCATATTGCCCTCAAACTATAATTAGCCCATTATATAAACTTTAATCATAATAAAAAAGCAGAAAATCACCAAAAAAAAAAAAAAGGAGAAAAAACCAAAGCAGGATAGGCTCAACAACAATCTGCCAAATCGGACCAATCCCACCCACAAATAAACCCAATATCATCATCGCCATCCTCAAGAGTCAAGATAGCCAGCCACCATGCCCAACCATTGATAACCATGACCATTCCTGAATTTCTCCATGCTTCACCGCAAAAACCATTTTGGAGGTCAAGTCTAATGTGACCACCACTCTCATTCCCCTTCACACTTGCCACTGCTACTACCATTATCCACCACAGCTGTTGCCCTCACCTCCGCTTACCCATTGCCACCGCACCTACCACTCTGTCAATCTCACCACCACAACAACATCCTCTAGCCCCTAAATGGATCATCCCCACCACCGACCTTGATATTCCAGCTTCTTCTCTTCACTTTTGAGATCTAAAACTTTACTAATCCAATTTGTAATCAGATATAAAACCCATTTCATCTGCAAATGATCTGGCGTGGAAAGAGAGAAGGGATCTCGGGGTCGACTATGTTTGAGTACAGCGGCGCTTTGATTTGGTGAAACTTGGTGGTGAGCCTTTGAAGCCATCGGTCATATTCAATCTACATTTAAATATGGGCCCTTCTATTGGGGATTCGCTGTGGTGTTGTTCATGGTTATTGGTGGCGTTTTATTGGGTTTGAGGATGTGACAGCTGAAGTTGAATGGTGGTGGTTTGATGGGTCTAGGGATGTGGCAAAAGAATATGAAAAGGCAAAAATGCCGAAGCCAAAAAAAAAAAAAGATTAAAAGCGAAATGTAAATGCTATGAAGGGTAGTTTGGAGTCTAGGAATGGCAATGGGGCGGGTCAGATGCGGATCTTATAAGATCCGCACCCGCCCCGGTAGCACTGAGACCTTGCCCCGCCCCCCCACCGGGTTACATAAATTCAATACCATAACCGACCCTAAGATATATTAGGATACCTGCCCCGCCTCAACCCGGCAGCCATTAGAAGCACCTCCAACAGCTTGCCTTCCCCACCTTCTCCATCATCGCTGCCGTCTACTGTCGCTCGTCCTCCTATCATCACTACGGCTGGTCTCCAACGAGATCCACCAACTGCCGCGCCTACCCTCCTCCACCACCGCTACCGCCACTGAAGTCCCCGACCACCACGCCCACCGACCATTATCAGTGCCACCACCCACAAGCAAATCTACCACTCTTTTAATTGATAATCTCCACCAACCTACATGGAGATCCAATCAACCACCACCACCACCACCATTTGCTTTGATAAAACTAAAATGACCCACCCCATGGAGGATTCTTGTAGGGGCATTGATGGTGGCGAGAATGTTGCAAGCATTGATTCAGCTCCATGGAGCTTCCAATGGTTGGTGTATTGCTTGTGGCTATCACGGAAATCACTAAAATTAGTAGATTGGGTTTAGTTGGATGTGGTGGTCGTCAATCTATAGGAGGTGGTTATGGAATGGAGTGTTTCAGTCATCGTGAGGTATGGCTGCGTGGGTGGTAGATGGGTTTGGTCAAGTGTTAGGTGGTAGTGACGGTGGTGGTGGCCGCCGGTTAGATGGTCGTGACTTTTTTGGCCATTGTGGGCATGACGGGGGAGAGGGAGAGAAGATCAGCCACGTAGCGGCAGCCTCATAGGATGGACGGCTGAGATTTATTGATGCATATGGTTAGGATACGGGGGCGGGTGCGGGTCGAATACCAGGGCGGATTGGTTATAATACCATATCCGACCCTAACCCGCTATGGGTTTTTTTTAACCATACCCGCCCCATAACCCCCAAAGTCAAAATAACCCGCTCCTAACGGGGCGGGGCGGGGCGGGGTTCCGCCGGTTGAGGATCTAATTGCTATCCCTAGTTTGGACAGAAAATAATGATATATGGTGACATCACTAACTTTTGGTAAGGACAGCAAACTGTTGGGTGTAAGTGTAACAAAATATCTAACCACAATATGAAAGTTCAAATTTTAATGTTAGCTGTAGGCGAATGTAAAAAGTTCAAACCTCAGCATTGCTGAGTGTAATTGACCCTAATAAATGAGTTGCTTTTACATTTTTCTCTCTTGTTATCTGTCGACATGACAGAATATAAGTAGATTTTTACTGCTATTGTGGAGATTGATATTGATGAAATTGACATGCAGAAACAAGACCCAGAAGCACGTTACTGCTCTAAATAGGGAGCTTCCTCCTGGGAATGAACGATTTCTTTTAGATTTTGAGCAGCTTCAGAGCCGGTTTTCTGTAAGTTCCAAAAATACCGACTTGGTTCCTTTGCATGCCAGTGCCCTTGATTATTCTCCCTATTTTTTTCACTTGATTGACCTAATGACCATGAGCTTCATTTAATGGTTGCTGTGTCTTTTTTCAGGATCAGGAGCAACTGCGAGCTGTGACAGAATCTGTTCTCATATCTCTGGTTATTCAATGTAGTAGTCATGCACCCCGGGCAGAATTTCTTCTTTTTGCCTTACGTAGTTTATGCAGTATAGGTTACATACAGTGGGATACTTTTCTGCCATCCCTCTTGTCTTCAGTTTCCTCTGCAGAGTTGTCATCTGGTCAGGGGAGTCAACCAGTGACCTCTGTCTCGTCTACAACTGTGTCACAGTCTGGTATGTTAACTACGTCCGGCACAGTTCCCAATTCCTCCAATTTTCAGTCATTAAATCCTACATCTCCGATGCCTTCAGTCAATGGTATTGGATCCCCTGCGCAGTCGGCTGCCGAACCATCTTCTCTCGCTACTCTCTCACCTGTAAAATCTTCTGATTTCACCGGCATTGGGCAACAGTCTAGGACAAGGCTTAACATGTCAACCCGAGATAATGCTATTAGCAGTCTTCGTCAGTTGTGTTGCAAGATTGTATTAACCGGCCTTCAATCCGATTTAAAGCCAGTGACTCATGCTGACATTTTTAACCACATGCTAAATTGGTTCATTAATTGGGACCAAAGGCAACAAGGTACTGATGAATTTGATCGTGCAAAATCGTGGAAACCTGACAAGGCCCTGGTAGAATGGCTACACAGTTGTTTAGATGTAATTTGGTTACTGGTTGAGGATGATAAATGCCGTGTGCCGTGTGCCCTTTTATGAACTACTGCGCAGTGGCTTACAGTTTAAAGAAAACATACCCGATGATGAGGCATTGTTTACACTTATATTAGAGATCCATAGGAGGCGAGATATGATGGCTATGCACATGCAGATGTTAGATCAACACCTTCATTGCCCCACGTTTGGAACACAGAGGCTTCTCTCTCAGGCCACTACTAATATTGCAGGCGAAGCAGTCACAAATATGAGATATTCACCAATTACATATCCAAGTGTACTGGGAGAACCGTTGCATGGAGAGGTGAAGCCCTTTTTTGATAATTCATGAAAGTTAATTATATTTATGATTCTGTCAGTGATGGGGGTAAACTCCCAACACAGTTAAGAAGCCTAAGGATCAGAGTTAAGAAGGTTCAGGATTGCTTCTCGAAGAAAATTAAACTTGGAAATTGAAGTAACTAAGCGCATAACCCAAGACCCTTGTAAGCCAAGTAATACTTCTCATCTAATCCCTCTTGAAGGTATTTTTTAAATGGATTATAATAGTTTTCTGGAATTTCCCTGCACTCAGGCAGAAGTATGGCCCTCTTATTCAATAAACAAGATATAATTTGATCAAAGTTTGTGGAATTACGTGGCAGAACACCCAGGGCAAAAGAGCCGGGCCTTGTGCCATCAGGAGTTTCTGTATCTCCAAAGCACCCCTAATCAATTCCCCAGAGTGAGCTCTCTGCCATCAGAGTAATGCCATCCCCTTTTTTATGCACCCAACTAATCTTGTATGAATATTAGAATCGCTAAGGATAAAGCTTCCCTTTTAGCCTCGGGGGGGGGGGGGGGGGTGGGGGCAGAAGAAAAAAAGGAAGAAAGAAGGGGTAAGGCTTCAGGTCTGAGTGGTTGTCATGATTGGATCATTATTTACTCATCATGTTCCTTTTCTTGTTTTACCTGTCCCTCTAGTAAAACTCTACCTGCATTTTTGTGGAAGCTACATTGAGCTTCTAGTGATGCATTGAAACCTCTACCCCTTTTTGTGGTGCAAGATGATCAAGATAAGAGATTTATGCAGTTGTGAGGAAGTCACCAGTCAGTCATGAAACATTTGTAAATGATATTTATCTTGAACATAGTATCCAGGAGAAAGAACTTTACTTTACTCGTTTCCTTTTTTTTTTTTTTTTTGCTCTAGGATTTGGCTTCTTCTATTCAGAGAGGAAGTCTGGACTGGGAGAGAGCTCTGCGTTGTATAAGGCATGCTCTTCGTAATACTCCATCACCTGACTGGTGGAAGCGTGTGCTTCTTGTGGCTCCTTGTCACCGGGTTCATGCTGAAGGACCTACTTCTGGTGCTGTTTTTACTTCTGAAATGATCTGTGAAGCTACGATTGACAGAATTGTGGAGCTACTGAAGTTGACGAATTCAGGCAATACGTTAAAGCGATATATTTTAGTTATTTGTCAATACTTACTTCCTCTGTGACTTGAAAACTTTTAATCTACCAGTGCTGTATTCACTACTCTTTGCTAATTTCTGCTGTTATGTTCATTGTACAACATGTTCATGTGATGGTTGGGTTCATTTTATCCTTGATGGTTTCAACGGAATACTAAAGATGCTAGGGATCACTGAAACCCATTGCTTTAGCTTGTTTGCTTGTGGAAATCGGTATCACCGTTGCTTTGTAGTCATATCAAACATAAATATGCATGTGTTTCTGTTAATTCCAATATTTGGGTCCTTTGGAAAGGGGGCATGTGTGGCAGCTGATATATGTATCCTTGCATCAAGTTCTACTAATAACAGACTCCAAGTACCCTTGGAACGTGGGAACTGACAAGCGTCCAAGTTCCATTTACCATAATTATTGCATTTATCCCATGTATCAAATACTCGTCCATAGAAAACGTTTGTGAAATAGGGTTGTTTTTAGCTCTCACTCGAAGCATTTACTCATTTCACATCTAGTTTATGATATCTAGGTACACATCTGAAATTAGTCTTATCTTGAGTTTCAAAATCTCGTGGTACTCATGTTATTCTGTGTCTTTTTGCTTCCTGTTTAATGTTTTTTGAAGTTCCTCGAATCAACTTCTTAAGTAACCATTGCTTAAAAGCTAAGGCTGCCCAGCAATCATACTGTGCATAACCTTCTCCTCATGTGCAAATCCGGATTGGTGGAAAAACATATCAATGGGTGCACCGTCACCAAGTGCACAAGCAAGGGGAGTGCATATTTCACTTCCGTAGAAGGGGACCAAATGTTGTCGGCAAGACCTTGCGCGATACGTTGTTCGGCCCATTCTGTATAATCTTAAGCTTTTGGTCACTGATGACTTAAGATGGTATTGGAGGTCGAAGGTCTAGGTTCAGATTTTTCCCACTTACAATTCGTCCTACCTTGATAATGCAATTTGCACTCCGTTTGTTTGTGCATTGGTTATCGTGCACCTTGATTTCTTTCTTGTTGATTTGTTTGTCTCTGCATGTGCGACCTATGGCTTACACGTTCCATTGTCTAATAACTTAAGATCTAGAGTAATTGCAACTTATAATTCCATGTCAAGTTGCCACATTCCTAAAAGCCAAAGCTGATAGAGAATGGGCCTAACAATAAATAATTATGCTCAAAACAGCTCGGACAAGCTATTGCTCAGTCTGGAACGTAAGGACTCCTTAACGGTCAAAAATGTAGTCGTGCTAATTCTTCCTTGTTGGTGATATAAGGAATTTTATCTTTTACGTATAGATTGCCATGTATATCAAACTTGAAGATCCAGGAAGTTCTAAGCTTCTAGTACAGTGATCTAGTCATTATATACATGCTTGTGAAGAGAAGTCCTATTAAACTTGCCTTTAGGCACAACATTTTATCCTACTTCAGAGATTTAGAAGTCTGCACCTTGCTTCTTGTTTAACAAGGATACTAGCAGATTTTAAATGCTTGTGTTTCATGGTGGCACATGACTTATTGAAAAGTCAAAGAATGGGAAGCAACGCTAAATCTAAATGGTAGACCAGATAGTGATGCTTTGGCAAGTTGAGGAGAATCGCATTGCACATGGAGAATTTCATGTAATCTGTCTGGTGTAACCTTATGTTTTTTTGTGTTTGGTATATTTGTGTTTTAGTCATTTAGTTTTCTGTTAAAGCGGTGTCCTATGGTGTTTTTAGGAACGATTGTCTTTAATCCTTCAAAGTTTTTGCTTTGTCAAGTGGCTCGAGGCTGTGACCTTTGACTTCAAAGCGATATGCTTTGTCAAGTGGTGCAATGTCACAGAAGTATAATCCTCATTGTTCCTCTCTCTCTCTCTCTCTCTAACGCGTTTGGTATCTATCATTCGGTTGTTTTCCGATGTAAAGCTCGTCGTTGTAATGCTGATAGTGGTTTTGCGGTGGACACCTATCTACCTTGTTAGATTTTCCTGGCCAATTTGATTTGCACTTGGTCATGATATCTGCTTGTCGTTGTAATTCAGTGCAAAAAAGGTCCTCTAGCATTGTGGTTCAGTCTATGAAATTGCCTTTGAGAGAGTTCCTGGTACTAATTAAATTCAATCAATGGGGGTTAAGGTAATAGATAGGGTAAAAGAAAGGAGCAAGGACTTCATCTGGGTTGCTTGTCTCTGTTCCCAGCCAAGATAGTCTACATTCTGTTAAAAAAAAAAAAAACTTCGATACTTCAAGCTAATTTTATTTTACTTGATCTTTGTCTTGCAGAGATAAATTGCTGGTAGGAGTGGCTTGTGTTTTCAGACATTTTCTTTTTCCTTATGAAAAGTGGGTGCATAGACTTTGTCGAATTTGTGGATAAGTTAGTTTCACGCCTTGCTGAGGGTGATCAGCACATTCTTAGGACGAATCATGTAACATGGTTGCTTGCACAAATTATTCGGGTTGAGCTTGTGATGGCTGCTTTAAACACAGACTCCAGAAAGGTTGTGCCCAATATGTTTAGGCTCATAAGGTTTAAACTCATGCCATGCAATTCTGAAAATATTAACTCTTATTGTATGTAATCAACTGACTCTTAGCCTTATAACATATATATGCATATACAGGAATCCAGATGCCGTGGCATAGTTCATTTACCATTTGATTTTATTGTATATAGGCTGGTGTGTGTTAAAAGTAAATAGAGATTTTATTGCTTGAGAGACAAATAGCAAAAGTAGTGAAGCTTTGACTTAGAAATTGCAGTTCTGCTTGTAGGTGGAGACAACCAGAAAGATATTATCATTTCATAAGGAAGATAGAAGCTCTGATCCTAATAATCCCCAAAGTATTCTTCTTGATTTCATAAGCAGTTGTCAGAATCTTCGTATCTGGTCTTTGAACATATCAACCAGGGAATATTTGAACAACGAGCAACTTCAGAAAGGAAAGCAAATAGATGAATGGTGGAGGCAAGTAAGCAAAGGTATGTACACACACATCATGATTTAATTTTGTGGAGATAGTTACAAAATTTATTGCATTTTTTTTTATAGTAAAGTTAGTTTTAGGGATTGTGTATCTAGCGTCCGTGAGAATGGTTGTTGAACACACCAGAGGAAAGTCCTATATGGCAGCCAGTTGACTTGTGTTTGCGTGTATGGTATGATTTGTCTTATTGACTCCTTTGAGATTTTGAGACCTGAGCTTTTAGGCGGGCAATTGCAGTAGACGTTCACACGTCACAATTATGTTTCCGAAATTTCAAAAAGCTTCGAGTCCTTCCCTTTAAAGAGCATCTTCGTTATGACATTTTATTCTCATATATCAGGGGAGCGCATGATGGATTATATGAATTTGGATGACAGATCTATTGGGATGTTTTGGGTAGTGTCCTACACCATGGCACAGCCTGCTTGCGAAACCGTAATGACTTGGTTGACTTCTGCTGGGGTTACAGAGCTGCTACCAGGACCAAACCTACAGTCAAACGAGAGATTAATGGTGATGCGGGAAGTTAATCCAGTTCCAATATCATTGTTGTCAGGATTTTCCATAAATTTGTGTCTAAAGTTGGCATTTCAGATGGAAGATTCTATGTTTTTAGGGCAGGTAATCTTTGTTTTTCTGTTTACACCCCCCCCCCCCCCCCCCCAAAAAAAAAAACCCACCAACCTCCCCATCACATACATGTAAACACGCATGTTTGTCAAAAATCCTGCGTGAGTACCATATGATTACATGAAACTGACCTTTGACCTCTGATCTCTTCAGTGCTCAAATTTTTCCTTATCAGATTAAGTTGGCAATAGTTTTTCTATTGAATTGCATTGATAGTACTTCTCTTTTAGATGGTCTTAAACTAGTTGCATGAAGTGGGGCGGGGGCGGGGGCCGGTACGGGAGCAGAGGAGCATAAGCACCTGGAAGAATCTAAGGTTGGGAGCGGCTTGATGAAATAAATGCATAAAGAATATTACCAGTTGTTTAGTATATCTTCCACTTAATTCTGTGTACACCCTTTTTTCCTCTAAAATACCATAAGCAACAGTGAATTGTTACTTTATAATCATCACATGAAGTGGCTATCAGCTACTTGCCTTTAGAAATAACAAAAGTAGTAGTTCTGCTGCTGCTGCTGTTCACTTCTCGAGACACACACACACACACACACACACACACATGAGAGAGAGAGAGAGAGAGAGAGAGAGAGAGATGAGGTTAGTCAGCAACGGAGGAGGCTTTAAAGACTTGAAAGAAGAGGGAAACAGGAATTAGGTCGAAAGGGCTTGATATTCAGTTACTCGCTTACTTGTCTAGCTGACGAGATCGAGTTCCCATGTTAGCTTTGGACGCGATCCCATAAAGCTCCTAACTAGGGATTTCAAAGCGAGTTCCGAGGGAGAAGCGCCACCATATGAGGTGTTTCCTACTACTAAGGTCTTAAAGCTTGTGTGGTAGTTTTATAAGTGTTAGATGTTTGATGGGGTCTAGGTATAGCTTCTCTCCACTTACATTTGATTGTTTCTTCCATGTTTAGCTTATTGAATACTATGAGGTTAACGTATGCTGAAGAGAAGTGGCTTTCCTGTTTATATGCTACCAAACAAAGTGTGTAATATACCGAGAATTTAACCACAAAGCATTCAGATTCTCTTATATTTTTATGGATTGCTAAAAGAGAGCCCAAACGCTGGTTTGTGAAGAAATGGATTCTGTGCAAGTTGTGCCAAATACACGAAATTTCTTTGTTATAGGCGACTCTACTACTTTCCTCTAGAGTTCCGCCCATGCTCATTTCCTTTTAGCGTGTAAGTATATTCAATATTCATAATCAACGACATAGTGGTTGTCATTATTTCTAGACCTCCTCCCATGCTGAAGGCTCTCTAAAAATATTGGCAATAGATGTTTGGGATAATCACAAATGATCCCCCCTTGTCTATTTCAGGTTTGCGGGTCGACCCTCTTGGGTATTAATTTCGACAATTGACCACCCTATTATATTAATTTGGTTAATTGGAAAATTGGCCCTTTTTGTACAATTAATTCTTGAAATGGCCAGTAAAAGACACAAATGCCCCTACATTTTATCAGTCCTTATCTTTCTCTTCTCAATTCTTCATCACCAACTCAAGCATCACCATTGCCCCCCCACCCCACCCACCCCCAGTCACCCACCACCACCACCACCATATCCACAACCATATTCGAACTGTCGCCACAAAACCCATTAGTACGACCACCACCATCATTCCCAACCTCTACATTACCATATCTACTGCCGCCATCACCGTAAACCAAACCAAGATCACCACACCCACAAAAACCAAACTTAACAATGTCCTCAACCACCACCACCACACCCACAGATTTGTAATCAGCCATCAAACCCACCACTGCACGCTGCCACTTGAATCATTCACTGTGCCGCTACCAGAACCAATCACTATGTTGTTATCACAACCTTTCACACGCCACCCAGATGTTAATCAAACCAAAGTCCAGATTGGTGGGGGTTAGGGTTGGGGGGGGGGGGTGGCGTGGCGTGGGTCGATGATGGAGGGAGGAGGGGGGGGGGATTGGGGAAGATAGGGGACGGTAATGATGGCTGTTAGGGTTTGTTGCGTCTTTTATGTACAAAAACTTTGATATTTTGGCATTTTTGTGAATAGACCCATATTTTTGGAGTTTCGCATTCAAATTTAATTGGGTCGAATTATGGATAGATGAGGGGCGCCAATTGTCAAAATGAATACCCAAGGGTGTTGAACCCCAAAACCCGAAAGACACGATGGTGGTCATTTGTGATTTCCCCTTGATGTTTAGTTTAAAATGAATATTTAACATCGTTATAACTTGACAAGAAATGAGCAACAGACGTCGTACGTATATGGGATAGATGCTTGACAGTAACCTATCGTTCCACTGGGGATACGTGGGTAGTTTGGCTATTATTTGCTGTTTTGTAAATCACTTGTGTACACAGGTTGACTTCCCTTGGGACCTTATTGTTGATGGAAATGACACACTACAGAATTTGATCGAGTGTTTGGTACCAAAGAAAAGAAATTTATTTGAGTACTGTAAGCTCTTTTGGTGCACATGCAAAGCAATTAAAATCTCCATCCTTAATGAATGGAGCATCCCCCCCCCCCCCCCCCCCCCCCTTGCAATTGTAGCCCTACTGAAAATTTCTCTTTCTTCTCTACCTTGGATAAATTGCATCCTTCTCTTTAGTAGCTCTAGATTGATTACATGGCGAATAAAGGTCATACTCATGTTTAAATGGTACGGTAAATTATTACCTTCTTGATTGGAGAAGAGATAGACTTTGGTTTAGCGCTTGTATGCTCTTTGGGTGGGTTAGGCTTTCTTTCCCAATTCTTTTGGCACAGGTATCCTTGTTTCTTAGGGGCTTGTACGAGTATTGTTGATTTTGTGGGCTCACGATATCCTTTTTTCTTGTATAGGTAATACTTCTTTAGGTAACAAATGAGTACTAATAGCTGAATAAAGATGTCCAATCTTCGAGCTGTTCCCTCTATTCTTTCTTAAGTTTTCCCTGTTATAATTTATTAATTTTAAACATAAATCTATGACTTGAAGTTGTTCCAATAACCATTGCTCAGTTGCAAAGTCATAGTGTTGCCTTCATTGTTGATTGGAATCAAAGGGAATAGGACATTAATAGGTCCTTTGTTTTGGTTAGTAATTTAGGTTTTTTCTGATATTTTTAATTACTATCTTATTTGCTCGTCATTCCCCGTATCGCAATTTTCCCCTTAATTTGCCTAATTCTTCTCCCTTCCCCCTTTCCCCCCATTCTCCCCCAAACCAACACCCCTTAAGTATCCTCTCTATGCTTTTTAAATGTAAGGGTTTTTTCTATTTTGTCTTTCGAACTAGGAAGCACCGACACCTCATAGGGCCGAGGTATCGTGTCCGACACCCTGACACTTCACCGACACTGACAAGAACGTGTTGGATACCTCTCAGAGGAAAGGGATTTTTTCTAAATTATCGGAGACCGTGTTAGACACTTCTTGAAAAATTCTCGAAGATATGGGGCCAAAAAAGCGTGTGATAATATTGGGCTTGCCTGAAAATGGGGAAGATTTAAGAATAGAGAGTGAGTCTAGGCAAAATTTAGGAATTGCTGGAAATGGAGACAAATGGAAATGAATATTTTATCTAGCGGACTTGCTGAAAGGAGGAAAGAGAAATGTAAAATGCATTTGATTGGTTAAATTCCAAATGACGAATGATAGACATGCCAAGTAGGAAAGCGGACATTAACATTCTCTCAGCTTGGACTCTTTATATATGATTGGATTGATTTATCCAGCATTGTTTCTTTTTTCTCCCTATCGATTGGGTAAAGGTTCGATTTCTCTCCCTTCTGATTTAAAAAATCTGATATGTCCTTTTAGCTTTCCTCTTCCCCTTCTCTTCTACCTTTTTTCTGTTCTATCTTGATTCCTACTACTAGTACTGCATAAATTGACTGATTAATTCCGTGTAACACTCCCATGAACACTAAATGGGAGTTTCAGTCGATCATTAGGTTATGTCATGTTAATACATCTTCACTCTGAAAGCTAGATATTAGTTTCCTCTTTTCTATCATTGAATCTGCTTGTGAAGCGGTCCAATTTGTTTTTATTTTAAACTAATGAGAGTCCATCTGAAGAATGCTACATATAAAAACAGTCATTTAACTTGACTTCAATGCTTTGATGCAGGTTGTTCCAAACATTGCGATGGTTGAAACGTATGCTAGATTGCTGCTCATTGCACCTCATTCCTTGTTTCGTTCGCACTTGAGTGTAATTTCTCTTCTTTCGTTGAAACTGTAGGCGTGTATGCTTTTTCTTGCGAGTTATTGTTTTATTAGCTAATCTGTGGAGGAACTATCATGCTTTCGTTCTATTTTCTGGATATTGATTCCCCTTTTATTAGACATATATGTTGCGTCATAAATAATTTCTAGGCCTTGATAGTGAATGCTCACCATGAAACAGATGACTAGCTGAAGGATTGCATGATGCTGTGGCATCACTTGTTGGGGAATAGTCCCCCAGTGGAACCTAGAACATTGCCTCTCTGCAACATTCCCTATTTGGAACCTAAAACAAAGTTGTTGGGCTCCACTTTGATGAAGTCGTATTGGTGTCTGGTTGGCATAGTGCCTTATAACTTTGAGCTGAGTTCAACGACTGAACTTCTGTCACTAGCATGCAGCACAGAAAGATACATCATGTTGCTGGAGATAGTACTGTACTTTGGTCATGGATATCCTTATGTCCTCGATGAGCTTGGTTCCAGGTTTAGGCTTGTGGTTATTAGTAAGTAAATCCATGAGAGACTAAGCCAACTTAGTTTGAGAGCTGTTACTGCTGATCTCTTTTTTACTGTGCCATACTATATGCTTTCGGTCTTGTATAGTGTCCACCCTGAGAAACAATATGGGATTAAATGAAAATACTGATACTTTTTTGAGGTGCACACGCTGAGGGTATGTCGAGTATATGTCAAAATTTCTGATAGTAGAGTACTGTATAACCCACATCATCGAGCCCCAGTTTAGGGTTATATTATTTTCTAGAGGAGTTAACTGAACTTCAATAAGTGCAAGAAGAATCTCGATGCAGCCTCCCGGAAAGATGAAAAATATCAAAAGTTAGTTCTAGCTTCTTCTTACTCTATGTCCTTTCAAGCTTTCAGGATAATACAAAGATAGATAGATAACAATATATTATAAAACTTCTAACGTGGGCCAAGTAGTTCACTGTAAATTTAAAAGGTCTCTCCGTGTATAGCATATCGAGAATACAATTATTTATTGATAAAGCCTATTCATGATTTTTTATATTTTAAGGCAACTCGAATTTTTAAAATTTACTGACAATAATTTGGGTTTGATGAGCTAAGCTAGGAATATCCTCTTTATTGGCAATGTAGTTTTTCAACTAAATGCCCTATTCTAGACATCATGAACTAGCATTTCTCTGTTGTTAGTTTTGTTCTATGGGTTTTAACTAAGTTGGTCAGTTTTTGTCCATGTGATTAAATTTATTTTACTGCTTTGGTTCTTTTCTTCTGCATGAAAGATTTTTCCGTTTTCCATTTTTTTTTCATGTTTTATTTCTTCAATACTAACCACGTGTTACTTTGTCTACGCTGCAAACTTTTCAGCATCTGACACAGAGGAACCCGTCCACCTTAAGTAAGCCTGGAGCATCTCTTTTGGTGCTTAAAATTCTGAATTATCGTTTGCTTTCACTCTACAGGTAATTGAGCCACGTTCGGTTTATAAATTACTCTTATTTGATTAATAATTAGTCTTTAGTTTCTTGGAAAAGCAGAAGATTGAGAAATATTTCCACGATTGTAGCATGACTAGGTGTTCTTTTGATGTTTATGTTCCCTCTTTTAGGTACCAAGGGAAGAGCAAAAATCTAATGTACGACGTGACTAAAATAATTGCTACATTAAAAGGAAAACGTGGAGATCATCGCATCTTTAGGCTGGCAGAAAACTTATGCATGAATCTTATCTTGTCATTGAGAGACTTTTTTATTGTGAAGAAGGATGGAAAGGTGGGTATGCCTAGTCTCCAAACTGCAATTATTTTTGTTTCTGCTGTTAGTTGAACTTTCAAGCACATATCTTGTGCAGGGTCCCACTGAATTCACTGAAACTTTGTATCGGATAACCATAGTTACTCTTGCCATTGTCATTAAGACGCGTGGAATTGCTGAGGCTGAGCATCTACTCTATCTTCAGACAATGTTGGAACAGATTTTGGTCACTAGTCAGCATACTTGGTCAGAAAAGACTCTCCGTTACTTCCCTTCTATCTTACGTGAAGCCTTGATAGGGAGGATGGACAAGAGGGGTCTATCAATTCAAGCATGGCAGCAGGTCATTTTTCACTGTACTGCACTCTTAATGGTTTCAGATTCTTCATCTTCATTTGTTCTATTGGTGATTGAGTAGAACCTTTATTTTTTCAGGCTGTCTTCTTGATAATGTCATCTTTTTCTTCTTCTTCTTCTGTCTGTTTATGTCTTCCAAATTTCATGTTTATACATTTGAGTACTATTTTGTTGTACTAAGCTTGGGTTAATTGCAAAAACTCGGTTTGGGCCAGTTGCGAGAGGCCCCTTTTCGTTTCAATTCTCTTAATTGACACATTGTGGTACCATCTAAGTTGCAACTGTGAAATTTTCTGTTAAAGCCGTAAAAAATAACTGGTTGGAATTGAGTGGCTGCGGTGGTGGCATTGCCGGAAACCTTCGACACCATCAGCATTACTAAAATTCATATATCAATTTACGAAATGTGTTACAGGATTCAGTAGATCAACAAAACTCTGTTAGTCTTTCCCAATATTTAGACAAAGATAGACAGCCATGATAACACAACTGTCAAGTCAAATAGAACCTTCAGTATAGTTCCAAGCCTTCTCATTTCCTTACTACTTAGTATTCGTTAATGTTGCTCCAGTTCACACCAATGTGAGTTAAGGAGGATATTTTAGTCTTCTCATTACAAATTTTCACTCTTGCAACTTGGATACTGGGGCTTTTTTAACTTGCTGTCACCGTAACGGCCAATTGAAAAAATTTAAAATTACGGGTCCTTCTGCAATTGGCCAAAACAGCAAGGGGCTTCTTTGTGAGTAGTTCAATAATCTAGGATATTCTAAGATGGCACCAGTAATTTATAGGAGGGAGAGATGCTGAAATGGATTATCTATGTTGTATTCAAATGGGAGGAGAATCAGGAATAAAGCTGTACATCTTGGTAGGTTAGTTTAAAGGGTATTTGGGATTGATTGCGGACAGGGAAGAGTAATCCTTAGATGATTAGGAAAAATGACCGAAACTCATTGCCACCTACCTGTAGCTAGGAGAGTTTACAATGGCCTCTAAGTTGGGAGGAAGCTGTTCTTTTGTGTTGCTGTTGTCTACATTATAGTATTATTTATCCAGGCATCTCTTTTTATCAACACTTCCGTGCTTACAATTAGCTCTTCTACCACTACCTCTCCAAATATATGATATTGTCACTATAATATTGGGGTCTAATCATCTAACCTCCAAGACTTAAGGGTACGGAATTTTTAACTGTACTATTATTTATCATATACTAGGGCCAAGGAATAACATCAAAAACTCTAAATCATGTGCGACAGCAATAGATGTGTAGTTTGAAATTTCGCATATCATTTTGCCTGAGAGTTCACTTGATCTGAAATTTTTTTATGCTTGGCAGGCAGAAACAACCGTGATTAATCAATGCACCCAGCTTCTTTCACCATCAGCTGATCCTACTTATGTCATGACTTATATCAGTCATAGTTTTCCTCAACATCGGCAATATCTTTGTGCTGGAGCATGGATACTGATGCATGGACACCCAGAGAACATCAACAGTGCAAACCTTGTAAAAACTTTATAGCTTTTTCTGAAATTTGCTTCCTGGAAGTATCGCATGCAGGTAAATAATATTGCCCTAATGTTTCCCTTGTGCGAGGAATGCAGGGACGTGTGTTAAGAGAATTTTCTCCTGAAGAAGTGACAGCAAATATTTATACAATGGTGGATGTATTCCTTCATCATATTCTTTTGGAGGTGCAACATGGACATTTGTTGCAGGTTTTGCACCGCCTCTCTTTTACTGATCTTAATTCCTCAATATGTTCATATGGATCCTTGCCTGTTCTTTATGGTATGCTCATGTTTCCCCTTTTTTCACTAGGACCTTCTATTAAAAGCTTGCGCAAACCTTGCATTCTTTGTTTGGACTCATGAGCTGCTGCCTTTAGACATTTTGCTGCTGGCACTAATTGACCGTGACGATGACCCTCATGCTTTGCGCATTGTGGTATGTGTGTACAAGATTCTCACTTTTTTTCATCACTATAGTTGAATTCTGTTAGTATGTTCACACTGAATGATGAGCACATATTTCTTTGTAGATTTTACTTTATTTTACTTCCACTTGTGGATTTTATGATCAACCATGTTGCTATATTTTCTCATTTTCTTCTGTAGTACATATTGGTTGGAATGAAGGTAGAGACCTTGAAACAGTTTTATGACCTGATAGCCACAAGAAAGAAGCTAGGCGAAGTGGCTCTAATGCAACACAAAAAATGTTCTAGCGCGTATATTTGATATAGGACATTCTGCAGTTTAGATTAGCTTCAGTAGTTCATTTGCTTCCTATGGGTGAAGCAATTCCAAAAAGGCCACAAATTGAGGATTGACAATAGTTTGGATAGTTATACATAAAAACTGAGAGAGCTGTTCAGTAGCTGAGAGGATGGGAGGTTTCTACTTGTTGGGGTAGATTATTTCTTCCTACAAAAGAGGGTGGCCCATTTCTGGACAAAATTGTTGCCAACAATAGACTTTGTGATTCTGGTGCCTGTTAAAAGTGCACGTCTGACGTCTGTCCCACATCGGATGTGTGGAGGCATACATACGGCTGTGCAGACCTATTGGCTTAAGCTTTTAGGTCAAATTGGGCTCTACATGATTGCGACCCTTCCTGGTGGCACTTGGCTATCATCATCTTCCTAATTCCGTCTATTGGTAGTTGTTAGGGAACTTTTTTCTTTTGACAACCGAGGCATTGGACACATCGCATTGGGAGATATTTTGGCTGGTTAGAACTAAGACAAGGCAGGTGTGTGCGCGTGTTTCTAGAGCATTAAGATTACGAGCAGTTCTGCAGTCAGAGTAAGCACTCCTCAATATTTTGAACCTGAGCATGGGAAGTCAACCTGTCTATTGCCATATTCGCTTCCTCGTAAATGTGAAAAATATGCACGGAATGGGTTGCGAGTTTCAGCGGAGTTGCCGTCTGCAGAGTTACCTTCGATATTTCCATTTCAGTATGGAAAGTCCAGTTGTCTTCCTCGGTTTTAAAGACACTTGTGTTAAGATCTGCATAACCTAATTTTTATTAAAAATGCGGTTAGCTGTCAACTTCTCCTATACCAGATGCGGTCCAGTTTCTGATATTTTAATGGTCCTTGTGGCAGTTTTGCCTCTTCTTTCCTCTTCAATGTGAATCTCAAGTTCTGCATTCGGCTCTATCATATTGATCTTTGACTTCTCTCTTATTGCTTTAATCACGTCAGTGATGATGTTGTTTTTAAGACTACAGACATTTTTCGCCTTTTCTTGAAAGATTGGAATCTTTTATTGAAGCTGATGGTGTTAGTTTTTAAGACTACAAGCATTTTTAAGATTACAGTCACATTTTTTAAACTTTTCGTAAAAGATTGGAATCTATTATTGAAGCTGATAGTGTTAGTTTGTAGTTTGATTACACCTAGGCACATTTTAACATGTTGCTCTGTGTATTTGTCTGTTTTATCTTATACTAGTCTGTTGCTTGGAACTATTAATTCACATGGATTTCTTTACCTCAAATGAACTTCTACTAGAACTCTCTTCTCACGTGAACCTTTCTCAAGGATTAGAAATAATCGATAGCGTTGCAAGCTTATGTATATCAAATTATTGATTGTGCCCTTTGTTTTCTTTAGAAATAATGTACCAAAGTCGTTTTGCAGATTAATCTACTTGAGAGACAGGAGCTTCAACAGAGAATAAAATTTTACCTCACTAATCGTGGCCGGCCTGAGCATTGGCTTTTCTCTGGGACTTTCAAGCGTGTTGAACTGCAGAAGGCTCTAGGAACTCATTTGTCTTGGAAGGAGAGGTGATGCGCTAAATATGTAACATGTCTGACAAACATGCACATAACTGATATGTATCCTAGGATCAAAGTTATGCAATTAAGTCAAAAAATAACGAATAACACCGAAATCAAGGTTGTGTCTACTTAGCTTGCTGAAACTTTGGTGAATTGATGCTCTGGGGTTTATTTATTTATTTATTTTTGTGAATTCTGCAAAAGATATTGATAAGTCAAGTGGACATAGCATTTTAAATATCTAGCAATGTCCAACTCTGGTATGTTTTTAATAACGTCCGGTAGTATATCCATTATTACTGAGCTTAACTTTCTTAAGGTAATGAAATGTCTCGATGACAATATTTACAAGTTTTAATACAAGACCACTTGCCTGTTGTCTCCCTGTTCGGGCAAGTCCTCAAGTTGCATTTCAAGTTTCCCTAGTAGGATGTCTTCTCACTTTTAGTTCATTTCTACTCTTTAAAGTTATATATGTCCTTAAATCTTCAATACTGTGAGATTTCAAATGCTCAGAGAGGTGTTCTTGAGATATCTAAATCTATTAGCTGTTGCAGACAATCTCATTGAAGCATGTTACTTGGTAATTTTTACAGGACCATTTTTTTTAAATGTTTCAAAAGCTACAAAAATTGCCCATACTTTTCCGTATTGTTTTTGTTTGTTGGACGACATCAGCATTTTTTTGAGCATTGCTAGTTGTATCTTTTGGTTTTACCTGATGAACATGCAGAGCTTTAAATAAGATTTGGGAGTGTGTCTTTTGGTCTTTTAACTGGGTCATGAGACTTATTATGGTCTCGTCAGTGTCACCACTTGTTTTATGACACAACTCAACTAGCTTAGGAGAGACGGGCTTGTTTCCGAGAAAGTAGGTGTGGTAATTGATGTGACGCTTTGGAGCAAGGTGTGATTGAGTATCTCTCTATGTTTCTTTGTTTTTCTATAGACACGTTATTCAATTGATTGTTCCCTTCAATGCATGTGTTATCCTTGTCTTAGTTATTCTGTCATTAGTCGATGTAACCTGATGCTGGTATGTTTTTTGGCCTTTTTTTTTTTTGGTACTGATCTTAGTTCTCATAGCTCAGTTCTACATATTTTAGAAGAATGGGATTTCAGAGACTCTGTTATGATGGTCATTATATACCTTGCAGGTATCCAACATTCTTTGATGACATTGCCACACGTCTACTTCCAGTCATCCCCTTGATCATCTATAGGCTTATTGAAAATGATGCAGCAGATGCCGCTGACAGAGTTCTGCAGTTTTATTCTACGTTTCTGCATTACCATCCTTTGAATTTTACGTTCGTGCGTGATATTCTTGCGTATTTCTATGGCCATCTTCCAGGAAAGCTCGTCCTCCGAATCCTTAATGTATTAGATGTCAAAAAGGTTATGATGCTTCATCTATCCCGTCCTCCCTTTCAGCTTTTGGTTTGAGGATCTTCATTATATGTCGTTTATTTTGTTTCAGATCCCGTTTTCCGAGTCATTCCCTCAACATATCAATTCGTCAAGTGCTGCCATGTGTCCACCATTGGACTACTTTGCAACTCTCTTACTGGGTCTTGTCAATAACGTTATCCCTCCTCTAAATAATTCAAAATGTGGAACAATGGGAGATGCTTCAAATAATATAATGCGTGCTCCACAGAACAATAGTCCAACATCTCAATCTGGACCAACAAATGCTTCAGAAGGTCAGAAAGCATTCTATCAGATCCAAGATCCTGGCACACATACTCAACTTATTCTTGAAACAGCAATTATCGAAATATTATCTCTTCCTGTGTCTGCATCCCAAATTGTATCATCGCTTGTTCAAATTGTGGTCCATATACAACCGACTCTAATTCAATCAAGCCACGATCCACATGCAGCTCCTAGTAGTGTTGGGCAAGGTTCTGTCTTGCCAACTTGCCCCTCGGGAGGAAGTACTGATTCCTTGAGTGCAAGCAGATCAGCTCCTTCAGTTTCAGGAATAAACCCCTCTAACTTTGTCTCGCAGAGTGGTTATACATGTCAGCAGTTGTCTTGCTTGCTGATCCAAGCTTGTGGTCTCCTACTGGCACAGCTTCCTCCAGAGTTCCACGTACAACTTTATATTGAGGCATCACGCATAATAAAAGAGAGTTGGTGGCTTACTGATGGGAAACGGTCACTGGGTGAGCTAGACTCGGCTGTTGGTTATGCATTATTAGATCCAACATGGGCTGCCCCAGATAATACTTCGACAGCAATTGGTATGTATCTACGCAGTAGTTATTTTTTTTTTTGTGGTTTCCAATGTCTTCTGTCTACCCTGTTCATAATATTTTTTACCACCATCAATACCGTGTGCCATTTTCAGTTCCGCATAGGTGATAATTCTGGCTCTACTTATTCATTCTTGGTATTTCTTAATGAATTACTAAAAAAACTGATACCTAAGCTTTCAACGAAAATTAGCATAATCAGGAGGTTGTCTTCTAGTGCTTCTCAAACTGGTCAAATCGACATATGAACTATTTCTTAAGCTGGTAAATACATCTAGATCAAGCTCTCATCCTGTCACGTAATTGTTGTGTTGCTAGGTAATATTGTGGCCTTGCTTCATTCTTTCTTCAGCAACCTTCCACATGAATGGCTAGAGGGAACACATCTAATAATTAAGCATCTCAGACCAGTGACATCAGTCGCAGTGTTGAGAATAGCATTTCGAATTATGGGTCCATTGCTTCCACGATTGGCTAATGCACATGCATTGTTCAATAAGGTAAATGAAAGATTCTACTAGAGTCTAAATTTTTCAATTGCTTCTAGGTACTTAGTCATTATGTTATATTTTCTGATGTGAAACATAATGACAAAATTAAAAAGAAAAACAGAAGAGCAAGAGGTCTTGGCTATTCTTACTATTTAGTAATTGAAATGTCAAGCTAGCTTTATGGATTTCGTAAGTACTTGTGGCCTTACTGCCATTATCCGCTTTATGGATTTCATATATACTTGTGGCCTTACTGCTATTACCTATTACTTACTGTTAAGATTACTACTCAGCATCCAAGCCTTTGTCCCCAGCTAGTAGGGGTTGGCCACATTTCCATCTCCACCCCCCCACCCCACACATCAAAGCATGTGTTTCTAAAAGTCCTATAATTAAGACTTTTCTTACTACTACGATTAGTACTAACAAACTAAAATATGAGGTACCACAATAACATGAATAGACAAAAGGACCCTAAACTCCCTAGTAATCAGATCATAAACTATTGACTGTGGAGGAATTATCCAGCCCAAAAGCTGTCCCTTTGTTATCTTCGAGCACCAAGTCTTCAACTGCATTAGATCCCCATTTTTTCCTTTGGAACAACTACCAAAAACGTCCCTAAACTATAAGCATTCGCTAATATCGTCCCTAAACTCACATCTTAGCAAAATTCAGTTCTCAACTATGCAACAGGTCCCTCCACTAGTCGGTGTTAATAAATGGCCCTTGGATGCCCCAAATTGAGGGGCAAAACGGGAAAATCATCCCTCATCATCATCCCATTTCATTTGATTCTTCCCTTCTTGCCTTCACGAATTCCAGCACCGACCACCAGCTATGGCATACTTCCTACCACCTCTGACACCACTTTGTACCACCATATCATCACCACCACCACCACCACCATCAAGCCTACTGCAGTGGATCAAATCTACCATCAAACCCATCATCGCATTCATCTACCTGCAACGACCCATTCTTGGGCCTTGTTGTCAGCAAGAATGGCATTTGATTATGGCGATAGGGTGGGGCTGTTTGATGATGGCGTGTGGTGGTTTTGGAGTTAGGTAGGGCTGTTGGTTGTGGTGGTCCGGCAGGGCATTGGCTGGGGCGGTTGGTGGTTGTTGTGGGTAGGGCGGTTGTCTGTGGTGGTGGGCAGGGCGTAGGCTGTTGTGGTCGTGGTTTCGAGAGGGTGTTTTCTGTTTATGATGGTGGTTGCCGTGGCGGTGGTTTGATGGTGTGGTGGTGGTGGTGTTAATGGGTGGTGGGTGGGTGGCGGTGGACTGGTTTTGGTGGTGGGGAACAGGGGTTGTGGGTTTGATGAGGTGGTTGCCCTGGTGCTGGTTTAATGGTGCGGTGGTGGTGTTGTTAATGGGTAGTGGGTGGGTGGCAAGTGGGCTGGCTCTGGTGGTGGGAAAAAGGTGGTTCTGGGTTTGATGGAGTGGTTGCCATGGTGGTGGTTTAATGTTGTGGTGGTGTTAATGGGTGGTGGGTTGGTAGGCAATGGGCTGGCTATGGTGGTGGGGAACGGTGGTTGTGGGTACCATTGGGTGGTTGCCGTGGTGGTGTTAAATGGGTGGTGGGTGGGTGGGCGGTTGCTGGCTGTGGTGGTGGAAAATGGTGGTGGTGGGTGGGGAACGGTGGTTGTGGGTACCATTGGGCGGTTGCCGTGGTGGTGATTTATTGCCGTGGTGATGGTGGTGTTAAATGGGTGGTGGGTGGGCGGTTGATGGCTGTGGTGGTGGAAAATGGTGGTGGTGGGTTCGATGGGCTGATTTGCCAGTTTTGCCCCTCGTTTTAGGGCATTTGTCGACCATTTTCCTAACACTAGCTAACGGAGGGACCTGGTGGACACACTTCTGATAATTTGGGGATGAATTTGACTAAAATGATAGTTTAGGGACGATGCTGGCGCAGTGCTTGTAGTTTTGAGGACCTTTCTAGTAGTTGCTCCTTTTTCTTTTCGTAAACTTTCTTTTCCTCCTCTAGCCATTTGACCTTATTGTTCTTTGATTTCCACTATTTATTTTGGCAAATAAGATTTCAACCTGCCTGCCAGTCTATTGCCCTTCCTTCACGATACATAACAACTGTAGCAAATTAATTTGCCTCCAGAATGTTAGCAAAAAATGTGGTCATAACGCCTGTATGATAGCAGATTCTGTGCTAGATCAAAGAACAACCAAGTCGTTTTGAATGTAGTGACTCTTTAACATGGGTGCTTAATTACCTTGTAGTGTGTGCCAGCACGCAATACTTTCTCCTTAGGTTTGTTTCTTCGAATGAAATGTGGTTCCTACATGCTTTTGATAGCGATGTGGGGGAGGGAACACCTGATTTCAAAATATTTTCAATCGGGTACTTGATCTAACGTGTGGGGAATAAGCACTACAGAAGAGAAATATCCTAGTTTCAACATGCTAATAATCTTTTCAACTGTCTGCCAGAGTCTCTCACTGCTTCTGAATATAATGGTGGATGTATTTGGCAAGAACGCACAACCATCAACTCCCGTTGAAGCATCAGAAATCGCAGATCTCATCGACTTTCTGTAAGCTTATATTTCTCCTTAAAATGAACCTGTCGAATGAGTTTTTAGTTTAAATTTATGCCACTAACCCATTTTTCTCCTCAGCCATCATGTCGTGCACTATGAAGGGCAGGGAGGGCCTGTGCAAGCAACAAGCAGACCAAGACCAGAAGTTTTGGCTCTTTGTGGAAGAGCTTTGGAAAATTTACGGCCTGATGTGCAGCATCTTCTCTCTCACTTGAAAACTGATTTAAATTCTTCTATCTATGCTGCTACTCACCCCAAACTGGTTCCGAATCCTGCGTAACATTTGGTTGTCATTTACTCCTTTTGAAGCTGCTCAAGAGAAGTCAATGGCAAGTCAATGGTGTTTACTTATAAGAAAAAGCAGGCTTTTCAAGGTATGTTTTCTACAAACTGAAGCATGAGGCTTCTGCAGTTCTACCTCCAAAACCCAAAAATGTAAACTCTAGTCTAGTACTGAAGCAAGAAGACCCGATTTTCTGAGCTTCACTCTTTGAAGATGCAGTTTTGGTTGAGATCAAGCCTTTAAGTCATTAGATAGAGCAGTAACACTAGCTGCATAATAAGGGGGAAATTTATTTTTAGGCTTTTGTCCAGGCTTTACCAAATATTGGCAGCCGTGTGAGTTATTTCATTTTGTCAGGCACCAAATCAATGGACATATGTTAGCTGACTGCAACTAGATTGGAATAAAGGCTTGATGACGACAACGATGACAAAATCCATGGACCTCTCTTGTCAGTAGTTTAAAGTTCTGAGTGGTGTTGATTGTATATACTTCTTGAAGATAAAATAGATTAGCCCCTATGGGGCGAGGGGGAGGGGGGAGGGCAGGGGTGTAAAGATAGGGAAGCATGTAGGAGTGTACAGGAGATGTAAAATCCTCATATGTTACAAGAATTGTTGTATGCTGGTTTCAAATTGTGAACATTGCATGATGCGACCGTTAATGGACCGTTGGATGGGGTGTTTGTGCGGTATATTTTCTATATATCCAACAATTTTCAATGGTCGGGACTATTGGTTCCGAACTACTTAATATACTCTATTAACTGCTCTCTCCCTCCCCCCCCCCCCCCCCCTCTTCTTTCCCCTCTCCCTGCCTCCCTCTCAAAAAGGCATCTCTCTCTCTCTCTACCTTCTCTCTAAAAAATGCATTTTTTGATAATGCGCACCCCACTCACCACAACTGAATTGATTTTTGAGTGGGTAAAATACAACGAGTGTCTAAAGTGATAAATCAAGTGTAGTTAATGGTTTCAAGTACTTTTGGAGAATCAGGTTGACAAAAAAGTTACTTATTTATTATTATTATTATTTTTTGTGAAAAGTCAGGAATACACTAGGATATGTTTGAGAGCGAATATATATGGAGTAGTGAAAAGGTAAAGATAATCTAAATGGATGGCATTCCCATCCAAGTGAGCCACCCTACCCATAATCACGTGTTCTTATCATGCACCGTTGCCTCGATATTCATGCTTCCACTTCGGTGTCGGAAACGTCACCTTTTCCGGCTATCTCACTGCTGCCTAACCCCAGAGAAAACAAGTCAAACCACATTGAAAACCCTCACACCTCATGATTAGAAGATCGGCTTCCACTTTGGTGTCGGAAACGTCACCTTTTCCGGCTATCTCACTGCTGCCTAGCCCCAGAGAAAACAAGTCAAACCACATTGAAAACCCTCACACCTCATGATTAGAAGATCGGCGGAAGAATCGACATTTGACTGGACCCTAGTAGGCTCCCTATCAACCACCGCAAACCGTCATCACCCCGTAGCTGCTAAGCTCACCTAATAAACAACCAACAAGCAGAATAAAGAACCGTGCCACCTCCAATTGCATAACACCAACCTTTCTAGATCTAGGGTGTTAGACCCTAAGTAATATATAGCTAATTACTTTAATTTTGGGCTACTTTTGTAATTTTAATAATATTTTGGAATACTTCTGAATAAGTAAAATATCTTTAGGGGTCTTTTGAGTTATTTATTAAATTTAGAGATATAAAGACTAGTCAGTTATTATTTTGTTTTTGGTCAATAAATCGAGTTTGGTAAGTTAGGAAATGACTCATTGGGACAAGTGGAGTCAGCCTTCATTTGACTTACTTAGGGACTCAGACGTTACACCAGATCTCCGGAGTCAAGTCACACAAGATTTCAACTTGGTGAACTTCAAACTTCTCAGAGTCGCTGCAACTCATCCCGTGGTTAGGAGCTTCTACGTTAGGGCTTGGGATACCCGAAGATCCTCAAGGACAACAATATCCCTCTTATTCTAAAGTTTATCCGTTGAAGCCTTTGAAGCCAGAAAAACGAGCCCTACTCCACTTTCGTGGGTTTAGTAAGCCCCTTAAATATGTCTCAACATCGTGTTCAATCTCGGGAGCTTAATTAATACGATATCACGCGAGACGGAATGTCGACCTTCAAGCCGCGTGGTTGGTTGGAAGATACGGTATTAACTGCCTACATTAGGCTTCTAGCTGGACTAGGGGTGCAATTTAGGCTGGACTATTCGTCGGCAACTCATGCCAGCCTGTAAAAATATGGATGTGGGCTTAATTTCATACAAATTGTGGTGGATGTAGGTACAAAATTTTGAGCCGATAAAAAATATGAGTTGAGCATGGACAAATGTTTTTAAAAGTTTGTCAAACCCATGGGAGACGAAGTCTGTCTAACACATACAATATAAATTATGTAAATTTTACGTATGCAAAATATATATTTTTTCTTCGGTATTTAAAGTCCTCTAATCATATGAATTCAAAGACTTTTGAAGACTTCTTTTTCTCTGTTTTTCTTGTTATAGGATTAGACTTCATAATTGATATACTTAAAAGTGAACTAAAAAATAATACTAGGCTGGATATGTAATCAACATGCTTAAAAATTAAGAAAATTAAAACTAACTTATAACTAAAGACAACTCGTGGACAGCCCATAGACAGCCTAATGTCACGGACCGTTTGCTAAGGAGGCTGACTTTTAGAGGTTACGCCATGCGGGCGCTCATTAGGCTCTTACATGACGCTTAGTGGACGCTTACTTGGCGATTAGAGGGCAAGGCTTCCAGAAGGTTCAAGACTTCTTTACACTATTCTTTCTTGTACATGTGTGAATATTCTAGAGTAGTGATGGTAGCTCTAGAAAGGTAGGAGAGTATTCTAGAAGTAGTCTATTATACTATAGAGGCTTGTAAATAGTCTAGAGAGTTCTAGATGGATAATGCACACCGTAGGATTGCATGTAATCTCCACCGTCCGTTGAGGAGGTGGAGAGTATATAAAGCCTAGGCCTCACTTGACCAAGGCATCCAAGACATCCTTGTATTCGAGTATTATAGGCTTTCTCCAAGTAGTGTATTGGGAATCCTTTCCCCAACCTCTTGTGTTCCGCTGCATATTAGTTTCTAACTTCGCCCAGCTCTACAGTTAGGCTGACTTAGCAAGCAAGCGGGGGCTTGATCTAGCTAAGTGCCGCACAGTTTTTGACTTAGGGAAGTTCGTTCCGTGACAGGTGGTATTAAAGCTTGGTTACAAGGGGTCGTTGTGGAACGTGGGCGAGATCCATTACCACCCGCTGGTAGGAAGAAGGGTGGTCGAGGTCAAAGCAAGTCGAGGGATGCATTTGCTTCGTTGGATGGCCGAACGGGTCACTTAGAGATTGATATGGGTGATGTCAAGGATCACGTGGGAATGGTCGAGCAAAATGTACAGACGTTGGAGGATCATGTCTTAGAAGAGCTCGAGTCTCTCAAAAGGGCGGTGGGCACCCAAGACGAGCTACGTGAAAGGTTCACGGAGTTGTTCAATAGTTTGCAAGAACAACTCGATGTGGTGAAGGTTGGAGTGGAGGAGATAAGGCAAGACGCAGCGATATGCAAGAGAGCAGTCGCGGGTGGAGCAGTTATCACTCCTAGTCCAAGGGTGGACACGCCAAAGCCAAAGGAGTTCGGAGGCAAGCGGGATGCCAAGGAACTCGACAACTGCATATGGCACATGGAGCAATATTTCGAAGGTGCTGGCATCATGGATGAGAAGACGAAGGTAAGAACTGCCACTTTATATCTTACGGATACCGCAACTCTATGGTGGCGTAGGAAACATTGCGATATAGAAAAGGGGTTGTACACCATAGATACGTGGGAGGTGTTCAAGAAGCAGTTTTATCCGGAGAATGTAGCCTACGAAGCGAGAAAGAAGATGAAGGAATTGAGGCATAAGCGTAGCATAAGCGAATATGTGAAGGAGTTTACTACACTTATGCTTCATATTCCAAATATGGCGGAGGAAGATCTTCTATTCAACTTTGTCGACGGCCTCCAAAGTTGGGCCAAGAAGGAACTTCAACGCCGAGGCGTGAAGGATGTCGATGAATCCATATCAATGGCGGAGTCGTTGACGGAGTACGATCGAGGTGGTGAATCTTCATAGCCAAAGGGGGAAGATGAAGCTTCGGAAGGCAACCATGCCAATGGTGGGGGAGAGAGCCCTAAGGCATGGCACAAAGGGGACAAACACGCTAGCACAAGCAAGACCGAGGGCCACGGCAAGCTACAAGAGAGACGTGTGAGCCGCAAGCTTAAGGATTGCTTTTTTTTGCGGAGGGTCGCATTGGGCAAGGGATTGCCCCCGACACGGCAAGATGGCTGCCTTGATTGAGGAGAAGGAGAAGGCCGAGTGTGAGACAGTGCGCATAGGCTCGATACAAGTCCTAAATGCGCTCCAAAAGAAAAATGTGCCATAAGTCCCGACGGGTGAGGGACAAGCTTCTAAGAGTGAGGGGTTGCTCTACATGGAAGTGAAGTTGAATGGGAAGCCTGCTCAGTGTTAATGGATACGGGGACGACTCACAACTTCATCACGATGGCAGAGGCCGAGCGGTTGGGCCTCAATGTGGTTGATGAGGGAGGTTGGCTAAAAACCGTCAACGCCGAAGCAAAGCCCCTACAAGGCACAGTTCGACGAGTGGAAATGTGTCTTGGCAAATGGAAGGGGTTCGTGAGTTCTCTGCCGCGCGGTTGGATGATTTCAAGGTGGTGTTGGGCCTTGATTTCTTGCGACAGGTAAATGCCTTAGTATCACCGTATAATAATGCGGTGTGCATTATGGAGAAGGGTTCAGCATGTGCGGTGCCTATGTTTGGGGGAACATCGAGCACCGTGACTTCTATGCGGCTATCGGGTATGCGACTAGTACAAGAAGTCAAAAGGGAGTAAGCCAAGAAGAGTGAGGGCACTTACTTGACGAGTCTCAAGGTTGAAGATCGTGTTGTGCCTACGATGGAGCAGCAACCAAAGGTGGATGGTGAAGGCAGGCTTGACCGGGGGACCAAGCCACAAAACGTGGCACCATATGGGATGGCGCCACCAAAGGTGGAAAAATTGTCGACTACTTTAAAGGCAAATGGGGAGATCGTCAAGCTAATCAAGGAGGGCCTACAGTGCGATCCCTTAGCCAAAGAGTTGCTACATCTTGTGAAGAGTGGGAAGACCCAACGATATCGGGTGAAGGGAGACCTACTCTACACAAGGGATGGACGAGTGTACGTGCCGAAGTGGAGAGACCTAAGGAAAATGGTCATACGGGGGAGTCACAACACTCAGTCGCCAGTGCATTCGGGGCATCGACGGACATATGCCTTGGTGACTACGGCATACTTTTGGCCTTAAATGAAGAAGGAGGTGGAAATGTGTGTCAAGACTTGTCATGTGTGCCGACAAGTCAAGGGGGAGAGTCAAGCCGATGAGGCTAAACTCTTAGATGCATCACAAGTTTTGCATGACTTGCAAAGGCGCAAGGCCAAGTACGTGCTTGGGGATAGGCTTGAACAAGGACGAGGTGTTCCACCAAAGCAGCACTACTTGGTCAAGTGGAAGGGATTATCGAAGCACGAAATGACTTGGGAGTTAGCGGAAGAGCTCAGTCAGTTCAAAGACCTAGTGGATCACTATCATGAGGAGGTTGTGACGAGGGCGTCGCGCAATTAGGTGGGGGAGAATGTCACGGACCGTTTGCTGAGGAGGCTGATTTTTAGAGGTTACGTCATGCAGGCGCTCATTAGGTGCTTACAGGACGCTTAGTGGACGCTTACTTGGCGATTAGAGGGCAAGGCTTCCGGAAGGTTCAAGACTTCTCTACACTATTCTTTCTTGTACATGTGTGAATATTCTAGAATAGTGATGATAGCTCTAGAAAGGTAGGAGAGTATTCTAGAAGTAGTCTAGAATACTAGAGAGGCTTGTAAATAGTCTAGAGAGTTCTAGAGGGATAATGCACATTTTAGGATTGCATGTAATCTCCACCGTCCGTTGAGGAGGTGAAGTAGTATATAAAGCCAAGGCCTTACTTGGCCAAGGCATCCAAGACATCATTGTATTCGAGTATTATAGGCTTTCTCCAAGTAGTGTATTGGGAATCATTTCCCCAACCTCTTGTGTTTCGCTATATATTTGTTTTCAACTTCGCCCAGCTCTACAGTTAGGCTGACTTAGAAAGCAAGTGGGGGCTTGATCTAGCTAAGTGCCGCACGGTTTTGACTTAGGGAAGTTCGTTCCGTGACACTAAGCCCACCAAGACTTACATTGGCTAGGCATAGACAAATATTATTTACCTCGTAAATGGGCTGGGCTAGAAACAGTCACGAGTTTTTTGAGAGTTGGTTGGGCACGGTCTAGCCCTTGGGTCCCATCCAGCCTACCCAAGTTGCAGCTCCAGGAATAACCTAAAGCACAAAGAGATGTGAGCAGAAGTGACTTTCTGATTGACCAGACCAACAAGTGCAGTAACCAGAATGACACGAATTAATCAAAGTTAGTGATCAATGTTAACTTTAGCTTATAATTTGATGGCCTACGTTTTTAGTACTCTCTTGAAAATATCAATACCAAAAGACAGCAAAGAATATTGCATGTGCTGAATATTACCCAGAACTTGTTTCTTCCATGCCCTCCTTGGTGTTCAGCAAATAATTTTGCACCTTTAGACACGCCGTAACTGATTTCCCTAAAATTGATTATAGTTGTCGTTGAAACTTATGTAATCCAAAATATTTTCTTAAAAATGAATCTTTAGCAGCTTCTTTATGTGAGTCAATCTTTACTTCGAATTCATGTTTCCTCGTATGAAAAAGCTTGTACCGCAGTTGATCAACTATATGGTGTGCCTTATTTAGCCTCCAAACTTTAATCCTTTCCGTGATAACATTGCCAACCACGTCTGAACATTAAAAAATTTATGTGATATTTGACCAATTTATAGCATGAAATTTTGATATGGAAAAGGTTCCCAAGTGTGAAGCTCGGCAAAGTTCATCTTCATCATCTACGCTTAAAGTTTGAGACACCAGCATTCCAACCTCATAGATAGCTCATAACTAAGTAATGAACACACATCATTTTGTACCGTTCAAGGCATAGCTTTGTCACCAAGGCCGCCAAGTTGGCCGAAACTCATTTCATCTACAAAGGAATGTAGAACACATAGATATAGCCTTTTAGAGCAAAAGAAAATTACATCTTCACTTGATTTAACTTTGCCATACAAGAAGAAGTTAAAAACAAACTGCTACAAGCAAAGAGCAAGCTTCAAGAGCCAGATGCAGGACATCACTTAGACATGAAGATCAGGGGGTGGTGTAAGAAACGGGATGGTGGGAATATTGAAAGGGGGTAAAGGAGGGAACGAGGGAAATGGGGGAAGGCCAGGAACTCCAGGAATTTGGGGGAATGGAGTTAGAGGAGGAAACTGAGGGATTTGTGGGAGTGGTGGTGCAAATGGGAATCCAGGAATTGCAGGAACAAATGGGATGTTTGGCAAATTCTTCATCTCACCCAAACCCGCCTCTGCCTTCCTTTCTTCAGCAAGTAAGCGTGCATCACCATGAGACACAAGATTGCTTGCCGCAACCATGAAAAACACAAAGCCAACAATCCAATGGAAACCCATTTTTGGTTATGGAGAGGAAAGTTGATGGCCAGTGGCTTCAGTACTCGGAGGGTTTATATAGGGATAGAAATGCTTTAAAAGTTGAGCCAAAACGCCTAAGAGAGTAAATGAATAGATATGAGTGCCAACTCTGGGCTATTTAATCCACTTGGAATGCACAATTATGAGAGTTAATGTGCTAGGTAAGTTTTGTGTCAATCCCAATGCCCAAAGCCCGAAAATTTCAGAAACCAAAGTTTTCAAAGAAACAGATTTGGTATTTGTACAAATGGCCACTAATTAGTGCATGCAGGCTTGCATGTGTCCAACGTGTCTTTGCTCGTGCATTCAAGTAAGCAGTAAATTCTCTTCGTCAAGAGCTTTAATACTCTGTGAAAACACGGATCCTCAATCTTCAATGGCTTAACGCAGTATGCGAGAGATAATGTGCCTACTTTAGTAACAGTACGAGATTTGGTTATAAACAGCTGTTGTTAAGAGAAATTGAACTTCATAAGTAATGGCATGTCTAGTTCACTTGCAACGGAACAGTTTTAGAAATTTTAGTTGTCACAAGATAAAATACAGGCCGGAATAATTTTCTATGATACAGCTTGATCTTTGCATTAAAACCTCATATTTTTTCCTTAAATAATCATTAATTTATGAGTGATATCTCACCTCCTCATATTATTGCATTAACAGCTTGCACCTTATGAATGCCAATCAAGCATTTGGTAACACTGTGCCTCCTGTGTGCCTTTCTTAACCACAAATCTAACCCATTATCTATTGCTGGTGCGTATCGGACCTTGCTATCCCTTCTGGCGTTAACATCATCGTTAAGAAATGACATGTTCAATCACCGGTGAGAAAGGGGTAGACGATAGAGATGTGAATATCAAGTTACGCCTGCCGGATAAAACTTATCATGAGGAAATACAAAAAAGAAGTAGTTTTATCGACAGACTTTTAGTGATGGACGACGCAGTTCCGTCCTTAAAAGGGTCTTTTATCAACGGTCTACAGCTGAGTTATATCACTTACCTGCCCCCATCGAATGGAAATACGTCCGTCGTTAAAAGTGTCTTTAACCGACGGTCTATCATTGAGTTATATCCCTTTCTTACACCCATCGAGAATTAGAACTGACTAATCCTTAGGTAAAGGGTCAATAAACTCGACGCCACTCCTGTATATTCCATAAGGTAAAAGGATATCAGAGAGTTGTTTCTTGAATCCAAAAGATAGCACTTGGGTTCTCCCCATAGGGACTTTTATCGGCAGAAATTTTCCTAGATAAAAGTCTTTAGTGACCGATTTTTACCGACAGAGTTACGGGAATTTTGTTGCTAATTCGAATCTCCGGATTTTTCGCATCTTATTACCTCAGTTTTCTTTTCTCTTTTTTTCTTTGGGGGTTTTTTGATGGTCTTTAGCGACAGATATTTATCGACGGACTAATTCCGTCTGTAAAAGTCGATATAGTTCAAATTATTTTTAATAACCTGTAGCGATTGCCAAAATCCGTCGCTAAACTCATTAAAACATGAAACTCTAATTCCTCTTCTCTTTGTGTCTCCCAGTCTCTTCTCTCTCCATTCTCTCTCTCTTCCCCACCCACTGCCCATGCCCCCCACCTCCACCGCCACTGCCGCACCTCCCAACCCACGCTGCCAGAGCCTCCGACATCACAGACGGTTGTTTGTTCTCTCCCCCGCCCACACCCACGTCCTAAACTATGAGATTTTGCCAAGTGCGGTGGTGTGTGCTTTGGCGAGAGAGGAACTCTAGTGTTTCTGGCAATAACTACCGTAGGTATTTGTCCATCCAATCAAGAATCAGTTGGTGCTGTACTTGTAAGGGTTAAATTGACCGATACCCAATCCCATAAATTCCTTATGGCTGAATGGAAACCAGTTTAAGCCAACATCTCTGACTTGGCCTTAAGCTTTACTTCTAACTGCAGGTCTAGATAAGAAGCTACCTTGGGGGGTTTCTTTGGAGTAATCAATGAGTCGTTGCCCTACTGCAACAATTTCCTACATATATATGACACTCGACCCAAATTATACCTACGAGTAGTGAGATAAGGTAATCTCTTATATCACAACTTTATTTATACCTCTGCCCTGGATAGGGATGGCAATGGGGCAGGTCGGATGCAGATCTTATGAAATCCGTACCCACCCCGTTAATTCTCAAACCACACTCCGCCCCGCCCCGCCACCGGGTCAAAAGAGTGCAATACCATCCTCGGTCCTGAGATAGTTTAGAAAGCCCGACCCGACCCCGCCCCGCCCCACGCCGCTCTTTCCTTACAGCCACAGCCAGTCTCTCGGAGACTTGAATAGAAGAACTACTATTTCTTGCATGAACGAGTGGATTTTCTTTCATCCTAGGTTTTTTTTTTTAATTGTCTTGCAGATGGTGCTTGCTCCGTTTTCGCTATTGGACAATTTGGCATTGCAATTTCTTATTAGTTTTGATTCCGTGCATTGCACACGGGTGCAATAACAGTACTGATTGATAAATCTCGTACTTGTATGCCTAATAACAACAAAAAATTTACTAGCGACAAAAAAAATTAAAATTATTTTCACCTTATTATTTGAATTTTCTTATCAATTTTTGCAGTTAAAGATAAACTTGATCAATAATTACTAGCTTTTAGGAGCAAAGGAAGATGAAAAATAGTAGATGAAAGGATGGAAATAGTATATCTAAAAATTGTCCATTATCTTAACAAGCCTGGAAAGGACTACCAGGGTAAAAATGTCAAAAATCACTAGCACCAGACCATTCTCCCGTATCAGTTACCAGATACCCTCCCTTCCCTTCACTTTACGTAACTTCCCACCAACTCCCCTGCCCTTTCTCTCTTCCTCCTCTTCCATTATTTCAGTTTATTATTGCAGTCATCGCGGTCGAATTCCTCTGTTCAAATCTCCAGCCGTAAGTTTTATGTCAATTTCTCTGGCATTTGTCATGTATTTTTTTTATGCCATATTTGCGTTGGTTTTCTCTTCCTAAAACTATTTCTCCATTTCTGTCAAACCATTTCTCCCTTACGCAATGTCCCACTGCCCAGGGGATCAGGTACTGCTTTATTGCTCTATTTTTAGGTTTTTTTAGATGGATATATTAGCATCCTTATTTCTACCTTACGCAGTGTCCCAACCCCTTTATTTCCGTTTCTCAATTTCTCCTTTACAGTGCTCACTGCCCAAAATAGTGGTTCTGATGGATGCGGTGGTCGTGGTGTGGGATTCGCGGCGGTTGGTGGTTACGGATGTCTCTGATGGCTGTGATTGTGGACGCGGCGGTCGTGGTGTAGGATTAGCGGAGGTTGGTGGTTGTTGGTGTCTCTGGTGGCTATGATTGTGGTTGTGGTGGCCATCCATAGTTGGTGGCCGTCTGCGTCGGTGGCCGTTGGTGGGCTGAAGATCGGTCGGCATTGGTGGTCGCGATTCTGTTAGGGGCGGTGGCCATGGGTTTTGGGCTTGATGGTGACCGGTGGTCGTCGGTGTGCCGGTACGTGGTTGTGGGTGGCTCTGGGTTGCCATGGGTTGTTGTGGTGTGCTGGATTTACTTTGAGAAATGGTTGCCTTTGTTGCTGGAAATGGTGGCCGCCTGTGGTGGGTCGTGGTGATGAAGAGATTTTGTTGCTGCGATGGTGACCTAAGTGGCGGACAAGTGGGTATAGCCGGAGGGTGTTGCCAGTCGCCACCCTTGGATATTTTGGATTGTAGGTTGTTTGTGGGTGGTCTTAGGTGGGCGAGAAGGTTGGTTTGTGCTGACGTGCTGGCCGGCGGTGGTGGATCATGGTGATGGGCAAAGTGGCAGTTGCAGGGTTGTTGCCGGCCGGCGGGTGTTGCCGTGAGGGTCTCAAGGGCAGGCATATTGACTGTACGAGACCCGTCATTGCCACGTTCCTTGTTGGTTGTCCTTGCTTTATTGGTTGTACAGTATGCAATGTTGGTTGTACAAAATGCATTGTTGGTTAATAATATTTGAACTCTCTTCTTTATTTTTTCAATCGTCGGTTGTTTTTTGAAATTTAGTCTTTGTCGTTGCGGCTTATAATTTATAATTTGCCGCAAATGTATTAAAGTAACATTAATGTTTCATAGTATTTATTACACCTATAAAAAACTTCAATCTTTAAGTGAATATATTAAAGTAAGTTTCCTTTTTTAAATCAACCATACCCAAATTATTATAATTGTCACTTAATCTTGCATACAGCGGGAGATAATAAACAGTACTTCCATTCATTTTGTGGTTATTAAGATAGATTTAACTACCTTTTGGCAAGCTTAATATGATTTAAGTAAAGTAAAAGTTATCCCTACAAAATAACTTAGTATCTCCCATTTGAATAATAATGAGTTAAGTAAAAGTAATCTTTTTACAGGAAAAAAAATTAAACATAAAATGATGGGACTTGTTTGTTATCTACCAACCATCTAGTTTTGTAAACGCTTGGCTTTGCTGCACATTGAAAAAAGACCGGAACATTAAGTATCACCGGCATGTTTTAATTTTTCCATATTGATTATAATAATGACCTTCAGAATTTATATTTCGTGTCATTTTCCAACAATTTTTTTAATATGCCAAGATTGACCTTTAGAATTTATTTTAACTACGTCTTTTTAATGAAATTTTAACCAAACAAGTCATTATAGGTAGTTACTACTATTTGAGTTCAACCAAATAAAGTATCCTCCATAAAATGACTTAATATCTTGACACGCTTTTGGACAATAATGTATTAATTAAAAGTTATACCTCTTTCAAGAAAAAAAAACATTTCCATACATAAAATGATGGGACTAGTGGGCTTTGTGCCAAACATCTGACTTTGCAAACACGTAACTTTGCTACACACTAAGAAAGACTAAAATCGTAACTTTGCTACACACTAAGAAAGACTAAAATCTCAAGTGTCAATAACGTATTTCAGTTTTTAGATATGGAAGGCTGCACAAATGAAATAACTAAATCAGTGAACAACGAGAGGCATCGCCAAAGAGAACATAAGCGGATTCGCAAAGAGTTGATATTTAGTCGACATACTCATCCACGAAGAATGTCAATTGTTGAGAACGGACATTTTCAACCCCAATCAAGAAGTGAACAAATAAGAAAGAGAAGACAAAGTATAACTGCTGAGTAAAGAGAAGTACACCTCGGAGCATGACGGGACAACTATCGGCGATGCAGACTGCGAATCTCAATTGTCAATATTCCACCTGGAGAAAATACGGATGCACTTCCCTTGGTGCAAAACGAAGCATCTACAAGTGACCAAAACGCATCCCAATGTGTATCTAATGTAGAATAACAGAGGGAGCGACGAAAAAAATATCAGGCTAAACAAAGACAAAGAATATCATCCGATCAATGAGACACACACTTACAAAGACGTCGTACAAATTATCAGTCGCAAGAATCGATAAGCGTACAAGGTAAGATTGATGATGAAATGGTAAGGTATGCATTTAGAGTTAATAAAGTCTTCAAAAGATTGTCACAGTTGCTCACTTGGAATTTGTTAAGGCACAAATAACACACAAATCTACTCAGAGCTTACCTCAAATAGGTACGAACTATAACTGTAAGCCTTTATTTTATTTTATTTTATGTAAATTATTCATTCAATAACCACTACAAAAAAAAATAAATAAATAAAACGTAGCAGTGGAGATTTAGTCGTACCTCCCAGAGTTGGGGTTAGGGGATTTCACAATTTAACAAGAGATTATCATAAAAGTCATTGCATACCTAGATTCCATATACCTCCCCAATGCTACCGTGTCCTTATAGCGCCACACGCCTATTTTACCATGAATCCTATGATTTCTGTTGCTTAAACGGAAAGATTTATCTTCATTTGGTACCATGCCCACCAAAGATTATTGCCTTTTACTCTGATCAAAGTGAAAGTGGGATGCAATTCAAGCAACATATATATATATATATATATATATATATATATATATATCCATGGGTGTACATGTTGATGAGGCCCTAGGCACGAGCAAGAATAACGGTGTATATACTTTTCGTGCACAACGTGCAATTTATCATAAGGTAGGTAACTTACTTCCGGACTCAGACGCTAGACCACATTACCTGCATATGTGCATATATGATACCGAGCATGAAAATGATAACAGATTATCGGAGAATGAAGTTTTGAGCAAATCTTGGATGCCCATAATCCTTTCATATATATGTTTAGACATTTGTCACAAAGATCAGACATAAGAAACTTAAGAAACTATAGGGCTACTAATCAAAGAGCAACCATCAGATCGTCTCCAGTACAATCTCCCATCTGCATCAGAAGTTGCGACCATATTAATAGGTGGCAAAGAGGCAAGAAATATAAATCCAAGAGAAATGTGGTTCGAACAATATCTGAAAACCTTATGAATGTTCAAGATGTTGATGGATATTACGACCCTCTTCAATATCTGTTGTTATTGCCTTGCACGAGCTATGGGTGGGATATTAATAGTAGAAACAATGATGGCTCAAGTGTAACATGTCGCGACTACTATACTTTTATGATACAGGTAAATGACTCTTTAAACTTTTGTGATATATTCATCAAATGCACTGTCATGTTCTTAACTCAGACCTACTTATAATTCATTTTGTTAGATTCGTCAAGGTTATTCATTACTTTTGCTTCGTGGTGGACGTTTACTTCAACAGTATGTAGTCAACAATTATGTAAAGTCTAAGTCTTATAGGCTAAGATTGATACATCAACATCAGGAAGATATACCTGGTGAAATGTACCAAGGTTTACAAGATATGTTAAAGATAGGTGAAAATGACGCAGGTAGAACTTTTAATCTCTTAGACGTACTTGAATTGAACTTCCGATGACGATGCATTTTAATGCATATACTTATGTTGTAATAGAACATGTTGAAAAATGGACGATATTGTCATTATAATTTATTAGAAGTCCGCATGACATGTACCAATGTTCAAAGGCAGACCACCCCCATGACCGGGAGGGGGGGGGGGGGTTTAGAGGGGCCACAACACCCCTCAACATTTGTGAAATTTCTTTTATTGCTTCTTAGATAATGGATAAATATATTAAAAAGATGTAAAATATTTATTGAAATTCCACTATATTGTAACATTAATTGATTAATATTTTATTTTATTGTATTTTTTTAACTCTTTGTGCCACCGACTATCATAGTCTCTGTCTTTGTTATTTTCTTACTCTATCTTCATTGTTTCAAATCCCAAATTCTAAATTTCTAGATTGCCAAAAAAACAAGAATAGATTAAGGTTAGTTCATTTTTTTCAGTTTCAATTCTTATAATTTTTTAACTCATACGTGACTAATGTACTGATACATTTGATCCATAATCACATTAGTAATATATCTATATAGTAAGAATTAAGAGCCTTTCATACAAAATTAATAATTTATTATTGATCGACTAACCTTAGCAAGTTAAATAAATCATTATATATAGTGAAAATATATTATTAATAGTCAAATTAGGCAATCTATTTTATATTTAACGTATTTAATAGTGACTCTAATTATAATATGTTTTTGATTATTCATGTTTTATGTGAACTTGAACCTTCTTAAGTCTTTCATGTTAGCCATGATTTTTTTTTTTTTGGGTTGTGTTGGCACCCCCGATTACACTTTATGGATCTGCCCATGCAAATGTTATCAAGATGCGATGGTATTAGCACAGAGGTATGGGAAACTAGACAGTTTTCTCACTATGACTTACAACTCATCATGGCTAGAAATTGCAGTCGAGCTCTTACCTGGACAAAAACCACAAGATCGTGCTGATTTGCTCAGTAGGGTATTCCGAGCAAGATATGAAGAGTTGAAGGAGAGGAATATTTGGCAAGGTAGTTATCCATGTCTTGGAGTTTGAGTTTCAGAAATGTGGGTTGCCACATGTTTATCTCATTCTAATTTTTCATGAAGACGATAAGTTGCATCCTCCTGAAGATTATGACCACATAGTCAGAGCTTGGATACCTTACAAAGATGAAGAGTCAGAGTTATATGATGCAGTTTTAAGGCATATGATACATGGGCTATGCGGTGTACGGAACCAAAGAAAGCTATGTATAAAGAATGGGAGTTCTAAAAGGCAATTTTCATAAGCATTTTCTGCAATAACAAGACTTGGGGATGACTCATATTCGATATGTCGCTAAAGAGATGACGGGAGGGGGTCTATTGCCTTAGAAAGACGTGGGAGGTTATGGTTGACAATAGGTGGGTTATGCCATACAATCCATGGGTTCTATTGAAATATGACTGTCACATTAACGTTAAAATTTGTGGTACACTAACAAGTGTTAAGTACCTGTACAAGTATGTGCACAAGGTGTAACACCCCGATACTTTTTCGGAATTATTTAAATTTTTAGTAGCGAATATATTTTTCTTAGTGTCGATATTTTTCAACAACTTTTAGCAACAAATTTCTTTTAGTTAGCATGATTCTACGTATGACTTTTAACGACGATTAGTGTAGCGGGGTTATCTAACAAGCCCATTAAAGTTTTTCTAACACATAAACTATAGCATATAAGTTAATTAGGACCTATTTATAATAAGAGAATGTAGCGGGTACATTTAAAATGGCTAACGGAAGTTCAGGGGCTTTTTGGTAGTTGTCCAATTTAGGGTTTTATATAAGTTTATCTTTGTAGAGGCAGCCGTCCAAGCCCTCTTTATTCTTCTGATATACATATATGATAGAGAGAGAGAACGAGGGGCTGAAATCATCAGAAAAAGACTCCGGCGATCAACGTTTTTCCGGTAAGATTTCTACTCTTCTTTCTCACATTTGTCCACTGTTTACAGAGTAAAGGGCTGGGAATATTAGAGGACTGCGTATGTGTTTGTGCAGAGGTGTAGAATGTGTTTATGTGAGTGTGAATATATGTAGGTTCATGCGAGTGTAAGAGAGAAGGAGAGAGAGTGAAGACAACCATGGAGGGGCTGCCATGGTTGTGTTGCACGGCTGCCATAGCTGTGTTTTCAAGGCTGCCATGGCTGATTACTTGCATGTTTGAGTGCGTCCAAGAGAGAGATAGGCGTACCACTGTTGGGCAATCAAGGGTTGATGTGTATGGCAGTCGTGGCCGCCATGGAGAGAGAGAGCAAGAATACATGAGATGGGGCTGCTGCAATGGCAGCTGGTTTGCGATGTGTGCGTTATGTTTGTATATTTTGGGCGCGCCGTGAAAGTGCGTAACTAGGTGTGTTTATGTGTATATGTGTGCGTGCGTTGTGTGTTTATGTGTGTGCGGTGAGGCTGCCGAGAAGGCAGCAGTGTGGGTGTGTGAGTTATGTGCTTCTGTGTGAGTGTAATGTGTGTTGTGGATGTATATATAGGTAGGTGCAGTGTAGTGGAGAGCATATGAACCTGTGTATGCATGCGTGGTTGAACCTGTGTATGCAGCTGTGTGTTAGGTGTATTGTGTGCGTGTGTATGTACCTGTGTGGGGGGTTGTTAAGGGAGGAAAGGGTGGCAAGTGAATTGGGTTTATAGGCTGCTGTGTAGAGGAAGAGAGAGTGGGGGGAAAAGCTGGATGAACTGTGTGTTTGTGTGTTTTCCTGTGTGCGTGAGTGGAGGAGTAAGGGAGAAGAGGGGCTGTCAAGCAGCCCCATTAATGGGTGTATAGGTGCATTTGTGTGAGTATAGTGTGTGAAAAGAGAAGGAGGAAAAGAAGGGAAATACGGTTCGGTAACGGGTTGACGTTAAGTTCAGCACGTGCATACACTAGCGCACGCTTATCCTTAGCATGTGAAATTTTAAATTATGATACCTTAGCCTATATTAGGATTTCTGGCAAAAGTTTATTATTTTCTGAAACTACTTATATTTTTAATATTTTCTGTAAACATAGAATTGTAAAAATTCTTTTGGAGCCTTTAAACCCGGAAAATGTTCAGGGAAAAATTAGAGTAATGTCGTTATGATATGAATAAGACTTAGTTTGAATTTGATAATTTTTGGAGTTTATTTTCTATGGTTTCCGTATCGCATTGGTTTTAACAAAATGAATAGTTTAAAAATAGTTTTAATACCTTTTAATTTCTGATTTAAATTTCTATAACTTTTATACATATTTTAAAGCTGTTACAAAAATTATGGGACTTTATTTTCAGCTAAAAGAAATTTTGGCAATTTATGGGTTTTTAGTGTATTTAAAGAAATTATTTTTAATTTGAAAATATTCAAAATTTTAGAAAATTCATATTTTGACTCTCTACAATGTGTTAAGCTACGAAAGTGTTTTATTGTAATTTATTACAAATCTTGGGATATCATTACGCATTAGAGAGCGTACAGTGTTTTCGGCTAGGTTGGCCGTGCGCGGGAACCGTTTTGAGTTGCGTCATTCTGGGGTTAGAAGTGAGCACCATTTGGATAGTTGATAATAGGGTTTATAGTATAATAGTGTAGATTATTTTTCTAATAAATGAATTTGCCAATTTAGGTTAATTCAACGACTTTTGGATTGATGTCAATTAACATTGCATAGCGTGGATCGAGGTAAGGGATTTCTTCTGAAACCCAGTTTTCTCTATTTGTCCTCGAATATTTCTTTGAATTGTTATCGCTATTCTTTTGGATTCTGTTATTTTGATTAAGTAGCATTGTTTGCCTTAAAAACCTATCTTGAGCCTTAAGCGTTTATTGGAAATCATATTCGATGCACTGTGTTTATTTCTCGTTGTGCATCGATTTAATCATTGCATTATCGAATTGTTCTCATTCTGCACATTGACATGAGAGTTTGCATTGGTATGTTTGGCGGGAGTTGGTGTATAGTGGAGGATATTGGTGTGGGCTAGTACCTTGATGGACTAGCCGGTGTATTGGTGTGGGCTAGTGCCTTGATGGACTAGCCGGTGGAAAGTGTTAATGAGCATCGCCTTTGTGGCTTTGCTAAGTGATTACCCTGCACTGCCTGTGTGGCTTTGCAATTGCTCATGTTATTGCATTCGTGATTGTTTGTATCGTGTCTGGAAATCGTATTGATATCTAATGAAACTAGTTATGATTCTTTTTGAAAATCTATGAATTTCATCTGAAATTGTTTCGTAGTTTCTATCTTTGAGCGACCTTACTGAGCTCTTAAAAGCTCACTCCCCTTTGACTTCCTTTTCGCAGGTGATAACCAAAAATAGATCGCTTTGGGTGTGGACTAGATCTGAGCTGAGCGAAAGAGAACTTAAGTTTCAGTATTAGCCTTTAGAACCCCTACGTGGGCCATTATTGTTATTTAGAATTGTTAGCTTAGATTTGATGTTTCAAGTATAATTGTACGCTAAGAGTATTATTTTACTCAACGGTTTAGTTGCTCTGACGGACTGATGGTTCTAAATTGCTTGAGTTTGAGGTCGTAATTGTCTGAGTGTATCTGATCGAGCGAGTGTTAACGTTCTGGAAATTCCGGGATGTTACAGAAGGGTCCTAATTGTATATGTCTTGAAGTTCATCCAGGTCTCTCTTACAATGAAGTCAAACACTTTGTAGATGCAAGATGGATATGCGCATTCAAAGCATTTTGAAGACTGTTTAAGTTTCTCTTAAGTCGTATGCATCCATCCGTTGACCGTCTTCAAATACATCTACCAGGTAGGCAACATGTAAGGTTCTATGTTCATCAAAACATTTCTAATGTGCTCGCCCATGATCAAAACATTCGTACAATGCTCACAGAGTTCTTCCAATTGAATCGTGGAGATGTAAGTGTAAGTAATTATTTGTATCGCGAAATTCCATAGCATTACCGATGGGTGGCAGGTGAAAAAACTTGGTGTAGAAGGCGTAACGACCACAAAGTAATTAGAAGAATGTATATAGTACCACCATCTAACCCATAATTATTTTTGAAACCAATAAAACAACCCTAGTGGGGGGTGAATATGGTTTGTGAAAATTAATGGAGAATTTAAATTAAGCACAATCATAAATCTCAATCAAACCAAGTAATAATTCAATGAAGATGCTAACTAAACAATCTCAAACAATTAAAGAGCAATAAGTAAAGAGATTGAGTTAGAGATACTTGACAATGAGATTTAAATGGTTCGGCTTGAACTACCCTCAAGCGTACATCCACCTCTTCAAGGAAGTCCCTTGCAAGAGCACTAGAATCCACTAGCAACAATCTTCTTTCAGGTCAAGATCAAAACCCTTACAACACTTGGTGATATCCCCACACCAAGCACAAGCCTTGAATCCACAAAGCTCACCCAAGACTTGACAAACCCAAGCCTTGATCACAATTCTTTTACAAAGATCAATTGTGTACAAAGAAACCTTCTTGAAAGGAAATGAGTACAAATGAAGCTCTAGTATAATAGAGAGATGAGAGAATTGATGACTTGAAGAATGCTCACTCTCAATCAAAGAATTGCTCACAAAGATGCTCTCTTTAATGATGTAAAATCATGAAGATGAAGAGAGAAAAGTTTAATCTATGAGCCTTGATGTTTCTCTAATGAATGAAGGCTTAGAATGTGGTTTCCATGATGTATGATGAAGCCCCAAATCATTTATATAGAGAGTAAATGAAATATAATCGTTATAGACAAAAAAATGAGCAAAATTGCTATTGCAGTCGACTGTATTCCCAATGCAGTCGACTGTATTCCCTCTAAAATAGCCGTTGGAGTTTTGTCCTCAAAAATAGCCATTGGAGCTGAATTCTGACCAATGCAATCGACTGGATTCAAATACAGTCGACTGTATTACCCTACTGCTTATCGGCTGCCTCACGGAACCCCCTTTCCTATTTTGGGCATAACTTTTCTACAAAAATCGGATTGAGGTGCCGTTTTTTGTGTTGAAAAGATAATGAAAAGTTTTATAAATATATGAAAATATTAGCACCAAAATAGTTTTTGAGAAAATCTGAGTGAGCTCCAAAGTTCACTCATTTTCAAGAACCACACTTGTGTGAAAGGTTATGAACTCACATGCAATGCACAAGGTGTCCTAAGGTCTTTTTAGGTCATAGTCATCAATCCAAGCATCAAACCAAGACTAGTTACATAATAGTAAAGATCAATCATAATCGTAGTAACTTAGCCTTTGCATTCTTTCTTGCTCTCTGACATAGGACTTGATGAAGCTTCCATAGTATGTCCACTATAACTTTAAGCTTCTTTGGCTTCAATCCATTTATCCAACTTCTCAAATGTGTCTTCATGAGTGTCATGTATATATCTACTAAGAATCCACTCAAAGCACACATTAGAACATAATCAATGTGTAGTTATCATCAAAACAAGATGTAAGCCTAGGTTATCCAACCATAGGGCTAACAATTTCATCTAAGGATCTTGCTTAATCATGTTAGAGGGGCACAATATTTTGAAGATTTACTCACGGTAAATGGAGTTATATATCCAACTTTTAAGCAAGCTGCAGAGAAAAGATGCCTACTTGAAAATAATAACAGTGTTTGTCGCTGCCTGTTAGAGGCAGCCGCAATACGTATGCCTTCAACATTACAGTATTTGTTTGTGATAATATTGGTATACTATGAACCGAGTAGAGTACGTAAATTATGGGACGGAGTTTATGCTTTCATGGTAGAAGATTACCCATCTTCGAGCACTACAACTAATGTTTATATCACGAACAAGCTTCTTTGAGATATTAATGCCTTATTGCAAACTCATAATAGGAGTGTTGCTAACTTTGATCTTCCACGGATAAGAGGAGATTTTGATGACAGTGCCGGAATCCCAAAAGTAATATAGGATCAGCTAACTATTTCCATTTCACATGAAGACTTGGACTCTGTTTATATTCTTAATAATAACAAGAAGTGTGAATTCCATGCTATAATGGGATCGGTTGAGCACGATGAGAGTGCGGTATATTTTGTTGATGGTCTAGGAAGAACTAGAAAAACATATCTTTACCTGCAGCAATTGGAAGTACCGGTAACATTGCAATTGCAACGGCATCTTCTAGAATAGCAAAAATGTTATTGCATGCGGGTAGACAGCCCATTCCGTGTTCAAGCTACCATTGACTCCTGAAGCTTCATCCATTTGTTCAAGGAGCAAACAATCTGATAGAGCTGAATTGCTGAGGCGGGCTTCGGTCCTAATTTGGGATGAAGCAACAATGACTCATAAGTATGCACTTGAAGCTCTTGACCGAATCTTATGCAACATTGTCAGTGTTTATCTTCCTTTTGGGGGAAAGGTAATGGTTTTGGGTGGTGATTTTCGTCAAGTTCTACCAATTGTGCCAAAAGGTGAAAAGTCAAAAACAATTTATGCATGTATCGCAAGATCATATTTATGGTCTGGTGCCAAAGTTCTTTGGTTGAAAGAGAACATGAAGAGTATGAATGACCAAGAATTTGCTAAACCTAGTACGAGTTGGAAAAGGAATTGAACCCACTTTGCCGATGAGATAATTGAGGTTAATTCAAGCATGATTGTAGATTAGGGAAGACCGCAGTCGGTCAACAAATTAATTGATGAAATTTTTGTTGATTTAGATTCACATGTTAACAAGCAGAAATATATGACTGACAGAGCACTGATAACGCCATGAAATAAGAATGTGGACATGTTGAGTATGAAGGTGATCCAAAAATATCCGAAGATGACTGTATTTACTACTCATATGATAAAGTTAAGAATGCCATACGTCTTCTATACCAGCCGGAGTTTCTCAACTCTATTACACCCTGTAGTTTATCCCTACATGTTTTGAGATTGAAAAAAATGTCCCCTATTATGTTAATAAGGAATATCAACCACAAAATTGATTTATGCAACGGTAAAAGGTTGATGTGTCGTGACCTACATGACACCTACATAGATGTTGAAGTTATGATGGGACATCATAAAGGCACAAGGGTGCTCTTGTGCAAATCTTCCATTTTATATGGTTCATTGTCAGTTTCCAGTTCGCCTCAATTTTGCTTTCACAATCAACAAAGCATAAGATCAAACATTACCGAATGTGAGGATCTACCTTCCAAATCATGTATTTAGTCATGGGTAAACTATACGTGGCATTGTCTAGAGGAACATTAAAGGAAGCGACAAAGATGTTAGTTAAAAAGGGAAGAATTGACAATATGGATGCAGTATACACAAAGAACGTTGTTTACAAAGAAGTGTTACAAGCGTCATGTCTATGAGTAAATTTCCAAATAAGGTTCATTGGATTTTTACTTCTGGTTGCTACATATAGTTTCAAGTTATATTTTGTCTCTACATTCAACGTATTGAATATAAAGGTTCTGGACGTTTGACATTATAACTAAAAATGCAAGAAATAATATCAACTGCGGCATGCACAATGGAGCTAATAAAGATACCTTCAATAATGTTTTTAATCAATTAGATCTCTGGTGCCCGTGGATAGGATGCGATAATGAAAGTACAGTGAATAATCAAAAAGTATGCATAGAGACTTTCAAGTCAAATTCCATATAACATCTTTTGAAAAAAAAATGTCTAATTTTATAAAACTAAACTTATAGGTAATAAAAAAAATATAAGGTCATATGCCCTGGGTTGCATCACAGTTAGAATATCTGGATTTGACTTGGGACGAATGATGCTACGAGAGCTAGAATGCAGGAGTAAAACCAGTACGTTCACTATCTCTTAAGGCATTAGATATTTTACATATATCTTATTTCCTTTTAATATTATTTTCCACATCTATAGGAACAAGGTTGTGCAAAAAATTGAGTGGGACTTAACAAATGTGATAAATAGATGATATATTGTAGCACACAACTTTCACACAATATAAATAAACACTTCTAACATCATGTTTATATAGGTCGTAGACAATGTCGAAGATATGAGTGGGAGGAAAATAGAAGTTTCGCGTATGCAAATATATGAAATTTGTGTAAAGTATGAGGTTAACACTTTCGTGAAATAATTACAACAGACACCTGCTATGAAAGGAAGATAGCAGAGACGTAAGAGTGGTAATTACACTCCTCTTCATGGCAGTACTTGCCATTGTAGTACGTTTTTTTTCTTCTAATCTTAGCCGTTGTTCTTTACAAAATCAAACTTACTATCGCACTACTTTTTGTAGTTTTTTAACGAATACTTGTTGAGAAAGAAGATGAACGTTGCCGAATATAAAATGATATGGCGTTCTTTGACTAGGTAGGAAATAAATATTTTTTGCCAAAATTAAAAGTTATATATTTGAGTAAGGTAGAAATGTTGTTATGCTTATACCATATTTTGCAGGGCCGTAGCTAAAGTTTTAGGAAAAACATTAGAAGACGAAGTGGAGTAGAAATAGATGTATTTGTTTCTTTGCGCAATCTTTGATGTTACTTATTTGAAAGCTTTTAACATGTATATTAAAATAGACTTCCTTAGGCTCCATGATGTTATATATACTTTTGTAACTTTGATTAAATATTGTCTAAACAGATCTTTTATGACTGATACAATAAATGAATGGCACATGCATCGCGTGTGCACGACAACTTGTAGCAATAATAATGATTTGTTGAGGCCTAGAATACTCAAGACCACCAAGAAAGAAGTAAAGGTATGTAACAAATGATTGAAAATAAAATGGGAGAGTAAACTATATGTATAAACTTGAAAAAGGAGGGAGATTACCTTAGCTAGAAATATAAACTAATTGAGAATATTGGGCTTCTCTAAACAATTAAAAAAAATTAAGATTAAAGGGAACACATAGAGAATTAGTTTTGACAAAATCTTAAGAATTAATGAAATGTCAAAGATATAAATAATATATTTAAATGTGACATGTTGACACAGAAGAGAGAGAGAGAGAGAGAGAGAGAGAGAGAGAAATATAAAATTTATTTAATTGATTGAATTTTCAATGACAAAAAAGAATTCAAATCAAATTGAATAAGAAAAAGGGAGAGAGGAAGAAGGAATCAAATTGGATTATTGGCACTAGCAATGAACAACTTATATATATGCCTAAAGCATTGAACTATCCTGTGGTTGCTTTTGAAACTGACATCTGGGACCTATTGGCATTCAAGGGTATGAAAGAGTCTCACATGGTTGACTACAATTATATACATGGCTGTAATTGGTTACCTGCTGTTAGTCAAAAAAGGATAGTCCACATAGCGAACTAAGATTTTGCAGTATCTACGTAGTCAGTGACGTGATAACTTTTTCTCGATGTGTGTGTGTGTATATATATATATATATATAATGATAGCGCTAGCAACTTAACCCAAGTTGCTAGCGCGATCTGGCCTTCCACGGGCGAGAATGGACGGCCAGATCGTGCGCCACAATAACAATTTTTTTTAACGTCCGCAACATAATGTAGCGAACGATGAATTATCGTCTGTTACATTATGTTGCGGATGGCCAAACAGCGCTTGCAACTTGCTAGCGCTATCAATGGATCACATACACGCACACACACACACACACACACACACACACACACACACACACACATATATATATATATATATATATATATATATATATATATATATATATATATATATATATGTCTACCGGTGGAGAAAACGTTATTTCTCCACCATAAATGTAGCCGTCCACGTGGACTCGTGGACGGCTCAGATGGCTTTTTTTTTTATTTTCAAAAAGTTGCAACCGCTGCTCTTTCACGCCCTAAACCCCAACTGCAACAAAGAGTTGCGGTCGTGGGTCCACAGGTAATTTCCCAACCACAACAATGTGTCGCGGTTGGTATCATATTTTCCAAAAACCCAACCGCAACACTTTGTTGTGGTTGCATTCATTACGGTTGGCCCACCCATGTGTCCTTTCCCCCTTCCCCCCACGCCCCCCCCCCAGTTGGCCCCCCACCCACTTTACGTGTCATTTCCCCCTTCCCCCACGCCCCCCTCCTTTTGGCCTTTTTTTCCTCCCCCGGCCCCCAACCCCCCGGTTGGCCGCCACCCACGTGTCCTTTCCCCCTTCCCCCCCCATACCCCCACCCCCTTTACGTGTCATTTCCCCCTTCCCTCCCCCACACCCCCTCCTTTTGGCCTTTTTTCCTCCCCTGGCCCCCACCCCCTTTACGTGTCCTTCCCCCTGGCCCCCCCACCCTTGTCCATCCATTTTTTTTTCTATCTTCTTTCTTCTCTCTCTCTCCCCCTCACTTTTCTCTCTTTATAACCCGTTCCCCGAACTCTTTCTTCCACTCTCCATCATCTTTACCCAACTCTCTTCATACTCCATATCTTACCTACATAATCTCCACGACAATACAAACAAAAAAAGTTTACGCTACAAGATTGGTGGATAATCGCTAGAAGATTGGTGGATGCTTCTTTAAATATATCAAGTAATTCAATGTTAATTTCAAATTGTTCTTACCATAATTATTCTTACCAATGGATTGTTTAAATTGTGTTATGCTTAAATTGTTCTTAACATAGTCTAAAATTCGTGTTTTTTGAGAGTTTTGAAATTAGGGATTGAACTAGCGTTTATTAGTGAATATTAAAGTGAATACGAAATGTAATTGTCGCTAAAGGTGAAAAGTTAATTAGACAATTTTTCACAAATTTATAAGAAATAGCTAGAGCTAGATTTTGCCAAAGTTCAAAAAATATACCCTAATTATTTTTAAAAGATATATATATTATGGAAAATTTTCAAAATTTTTCAAAGACTGGAAAGGGGTTAACTGATACGGGAAACCTTGTAACTTTGTAGTGTAATTTAAAATATCAAGCTAAAGCGAATTCACGCGAAACTTTTATGAAAACCCTAAGATGTTGGCAAGTTCCATTGCCCAGGACTTTGGGCCATTCCTAGCTATTTTTTTGGCCGAACGAGCTTTTAAGCGCTCGATCCGGACACCGGTTCGGGATTTTTGGGCGAAAAATCCGTAAAATACTTTTTAGATCACGAATGAATTCAAGATGCTTAAAATATTATTTTAAAGCATTTTTTAGATTTTCTGGTGCCAGGGGGTATTTTAGTAATTTGCCACCCCGAGAAGGGTGTTTTGGTAATTTTCTCGGTAAAATTTTTTAAAGAACTTTTTACTCCAGAAATGTAAGTAAAACACCTCAAAGGTTGTTTTGAGGCTGATTTGGGGCGTTAGGGTGATAATGAACCCCCAGGGGCATTTCGGTAATTTGCCGCTCATCGGGGCTATTTTGATGGGGCGATGGCTGCCAGGGGGTATTTTGTATAAGTTGGGGGTATTTTGGTAACTCATCCCCTTTAAAATTTTCTGAGAAAATATTTGATATATGATTGATGTAATACATTTAAAAAGTAGTTTTAAAGTGATTTTGAGGTGTTGGTGGTGTAGCGGCCTTCAGGGGGTATATTGGTAAATTGTCACGTTGGTGCTAAATTTTAGGGAACACGCATAATTAAGCGTTGGGAGTGGTGGGTAGTGCGGAATGATATTAATACATTGAAATAATGAGATAATGACTATTGCTAATGCGTTGGAAAGCTAGGTTAAAGATCCAGTTATAGTTTGGGAATGTAAATATTATGGACATTAAGTTAGTTTACGATTATATTTTGTTCTTAGACGATATAATTTTAACCCTGGACCTCATGATACATCAATCCTATACGATGACGATGACCACGTCGCGAGGCAAGTATTTGACGGTGTCGATAAGGGTGTTTTGGAAACAATTCAAAGCACAAGTCACCTCGAAGAGTGGGTACTAAACGAGGAACAAATACAATTATTACACCGTCAAAATTTATCTATGTTCATCGATTGTGGGATTTGGTCTTGGCACGACGATTGCCTTATATCCGCTCTAGTTGAACGATGGAGGAGCGAGACGAACTCATTTCACTTTCGGTTTGGTGAAATGACTATTACATTAGAGGACGTCGGATTTATACTTGGAATCCTATGTCACGGTAGACCCATTACTTTGAGCAAAACGTCTGCATCCATAGCGAAGATGGCTAGACAGTATTTTTCAAGTATTCCGAGGGAAGCTCTTACAACGAACGGCATCAAACTTAAATGGCTGAGAGAGCAGTATGGCGTGCTACCGGATGAATACACTCCTCACGATTTAGTGACGTATACGAAGGCATTCCTTCTGTATATTATTGGAGCCATATTACTTCCGACGCATTCAAAAAACACGGTGCATCCGAAGTATATGGTGTTCTTGGAGGATCTTGAGGAGGTATACTCGTATTCGTGGGGTTCAGCTGTCCTTGCGCACCTATATCGAGCACTGCACAGAGCTACGAGAAAGGTGCCAAGTCCATTGCCGCCTGCCTCACTCTATTACAGGTTTGAGCATTTATTTTCTTGGTTGACGTGTCAATATATTTGTGCATTAATTACTAATTCCAGATAATGTTTGCATTCACAGGTTTGGTCTTACGAGAGGCTACCCACGGGTCGTCCACAACCGAGGGAATATTCTGATGAGACGTGGCCTAGGGTGTGGGCCTGGGGGCCTACGACCAACCGGAGGAGACGGGTAGACCCGCACCACCATCTAAAGTTCTATCGGGGGGAACTAGAGATACTCAATGCATCCCAGGTGACGTGGCAGCCATATAGCAAGGTGATGCATCCGTTGGATGAGTGGTGTTGGCAACTTCGGGTGTCGTACGTGCTGGCAGGTTTGGTTCGGGTGCCGCTTATTCACTTCGAAGTATGTGAGTTTCAGATGCCCGATCGAGCTATGAGGCAAGCTGGCTGTCTACAAGGGATACCAAAACCCGCTGTAGACATGCGGCCATACAGGAGTGGTCGAGGGCCGAACTTCGAGGTGCCTGATGCCTTGAATTTGTTGAGCGACGAGGTGCAACAGTGGAATACTTGGCAAGAAACATATGATAGCCTTGTATCGCTGAAGGCCGACAGCATCAACATTGAGGAGTACCTGCAATGGTTTCTCAAGGTGACGCGCACGAGGGTGAATCGCCCTTCCCAGGCGAGGAAGACATCGTATGCGCCACGTGAGATCTATGACCAGTTCTGGGCATTGAACATTGTAAGTCATGCTAGTGTTGTTTCAATTTTTATTTGCGCACCTTATCGACCATGCCTGAAATAATTAGCCATATTTTGTATGCATGTTTTTTAGGTTGACCAGGGCACTGAGGTGTTCAAGCAGCTGGAGGGGTTTGACTGGTTTGTCGCGCAGGCTCCTGACAATCTGAAGAGGTCCATTGAGAGGTACAAGACTGAAGTTCAAAACTTTAGTCTTGCGTACCGGGGTTACCAAGGGGAGCCGTCTAGTCGCTTGCCTCCTGACGCGTACGACTCTCAGCCCCAGAGTCAGGTGTGGGAGTCGTCGAGTCGCTTGCCTCCTGACGCGTACGACTCTCAGCCCCAGAGTCAGGTGTGGGAGCCGTCTAATCGCTTGGCTCCCGACGCGTACGACTCGCATCCTCAGATTCAGGTGTGGGAGTTGTCTAGTCGCTTGCCTCCTGACGCGTACGACTCTCAGCGCCAGAGTCAGGTGACCCAAGTAGGAATCCAGGCGTCGCGCCCAAGCTTCCGGTCGGATAAAGGACAACCGACGAAGCCATTGAGTCCGGCCAAATGGGATTGGATCGACCGGCACTACTTCGGGCATGAGCCAATCGCTACAGCAGACTTTCCTGTTTCGGCATTCCTAGGTCACTCTGATCTAAGACTGTTGGCGCCGAACACAGATATTTCAAATTTTCTCATAGACGCTTATATAGATCTGCTCCGTGTTAGAGAGCTAAATTATAACCCCTGCCAAACTTTGAAGCTCAACATGTATTGCTCTTTTGTTTTCCCCATCATGGTGAATTACATGAAGGAGTGCACAGAATGGAGGAGGATGCGAGGGACAAGCAAGGGTGAATGGAGACCATCTGCAAACGTGCTTTCCTACTTGAACGCGGACTATCAATGTCACGCAGCTGAGGCGAACCTAATCATGCTACCTACTCTTCATGCAAGCCACTTCTTCCTATTAGTTCTCTATCCAAAGAATAAAGTGGTCCACATATACGATAGCCTAAGGGAAGACGGACCTGGTCGGCAGCTGGCACAGATGTACTCCACGTACATCAATGCGGTGGTTAATTTATATTTCTTGACCTTCGCTCATAGTCTATTCTTCTTGTTATGAATTGGGCTTGATAACCTTTTTATTATTGGATGCAGACTACAATCATTCCACTAGCATGCCGATATTTTAAGGGGGAAGCCATCACGAGCAAAACAATGATAGAGCCTTGGACGGTCGTGATGATACAAAACCGACCAAAGCAATATAACAGTCATGATTGCGGGATTTACGTCCTCAAGTACATGGACTACATAGCTCGCTCGAATGTGCTCGAATATGATACGTGGTCTCGAAGGGATGCCTTGACGTTTAGATATAGGATAGCCTGGGAGCTGAAAAAGGGTGTAGCTAGACGCTTTCCTTACCATTATCTTGAGATGTAGTAGACTTTCGTATGGATTCTTATTACTATTGTTGGATTTTGGATATTAAGGTTTGAAATTGAATTAGCCTTATTATTACTATTGTTTGATTTTGGACAATGAGCTAACTAGCGTGCCTAAGGTACAATGAGCAAAAAAAAGTGACAAAAAAATTACAAGATTTTTCGCAAGCTAAGCATTGGACGCTAAAGTGTGCGCGAATAGGCCCTTCGTAGAAAAACGAAAAAAATTATTTGTCTTGATTTTTCGCCGAAATTCATAGAATGGGCTAACTAACATGCCTAAGGTGCAATGAGCAAAAAAAAAGTGAAAAAAAAAATTACAAGATTTTTCGCAAGCTAAGCATTGGGCACTAAAGTGTGAGCCCTTCGTAGGAAAACGAAAAAATTTATGTCTTGATTTTCACCAAAATTCATAGAATGGGCTAACTAGCGTGCCTAAGGTGCAATGAGCAAAAAAAAGTGACAAAAAAATTACAAGATTTTTCGCAAGCTATGAATTGGGTGATAAAGTGTGCGCGAATAAGCTATTCGTAGGAAAACCAAAAAATTTATTTGTCTCGATTTTTGCCGAAATTCATAGAATGGGCTAACTAGCATGCCTAAGGTATAATGAGCAAAAAAAAAGTGACAAAAAAATCTACAAGATTTTTTGAAAGCCATGAATTGGGCGATAAAGTGTGCGTGAATAGGCTCTTCGTAGGAAAACCAAAAAAAACTTTTTAAAAGTTCAATTTAAACATTATAAAAGTTCAATTTATACAACTGAAACATTAACCCTAACACTCTTCCTCATCATCGTCCTCCTCGACCATACTGCCAGGTTCGATACCTAACACTTTATAATGGTTTCTCTTGTCATGATCAGTCATCTTATTACACAACGCACACTTTCGCAATTTTTTTTGACCCGTTGCTTCTTCAATCGGATTCTTCATGCGTATTGCTCATTTTTGCCCTTTTGTTTGAGAAATAATTGGATCAAAAATATCGTCCTCCTCACCTTGCAGGCTAGTGCCGTCAATGACTGGCTGTGAAGCTCGATTGAATCTACCAGCCGGAGCCATCCGAGTAGTCGGATTGTCCTGTCTTTCTGGTAATGCCATCCTAAACTGTGCAAGGTTAGCCTTATCCCGTGCGGCTGCTTCAACTTGATACCTGTACCCATCATATGTTGACGCTGCATCCAATGATAAACCGTGCATGATGTTACAAAGGTGATTATATCGCAGCGTCTCAGATTGCTCAAAATCAACTGAAACATTGGGCACGTAAGGAATGTGACCGTGGACTCTATTGGCTCCCTTCGTCCACCGATCCAAGATATACACTGGAGGGATTTCACGAGCATTCTTGGCGCTCAAAACCCTCAACGCGTGTCGACAAAGTATACCTTTATGCTCAAACAGTTGACAGTTGCAATTAACAAACCCGGTCTCCATACAAACTGCTACGTAAAATGTCTTCTGTTCCTCGGAGCCGACGAAGAGCACGGATTGGCAAAATTCGTCACATTTGTCAAAGCATAAACCTTGAGATCTCTGGTGGAATACTCGTGCAACTTTGTCATGCTATATTGATTCGACTTTAGTAGTTCCTCTTGAAACTGTCTAAACATTTCCTTGGTATAGACTTGAGCCGCATGAGCCTCCAAAGGTGAAAAAACTACTATGGCTCTTTCTCTGTAAACTGTAGCCGCGTCGGCTTCTCTCTCAAGGAAAAATTGCCTGTCAATGGCTTTCTGCATCTCTAGTACGAACTCTTTTATACTTGAAGAATGGCCTACGTACCCATCAAAGAATGCATTCATACCTTCGCTTCTCGAGGTCGTAGTCATTCCGGCTGCAAAAAACTTTTTGGTGTAGGCACCGACCCACTGTGTCTTGATCTCATACAACGATTGTAACCATTCATGATTGTGCAAATAGTAGTCATCCATTAACTTGGCCCACCTCTCCTCGAACACGTCTACCGTCAACGATTTCTTCACACATGTATTAAAGTCAGTCTTGAATGTCGGATGGTTTGCATATACATTGTGAAGCCGTTCAGGATATTTGTTGCTTATGTGCCATGTGCACAGGCCATGGTGAGTATCTGGAAGGACCTTAGCGATTGCATTTTTCATTGCCAGATCTTGGTCGGTGATGATGGTCTTTGGAGGAATATGATACATTGCTTTAAGCCACGTTTCAAATAACCACGTAAATGACTCCTCCGTCTCATCCCTAAGCAGGGCAAAGCCAAACAAGATTGACTGATAGTGGTGGTTCACCCCGGTGAACGGAGCAAAAGGCATAGAGTACTTATTTGTGCGGTATGTGGTGTCAAACGTCACAACATCCCCAAAATTTTGGTAAGCAGCTCTAGAACGGGCATCCACCCAAAATATAGTACTAATGCGGTTCTCATCATCCAGTTGGAGACTATAGAAAAAGCCAGAATTCTCACTCTGAAGGCTCCTGAAGATATCAAGTGTAGCTTGAGAATCACTCTTACCGAAAGACTCTCTCCTCTGAACACGAAGTTCATTTCGAAGGTCTACTTCGTTGAAACTCAACTTGTCAATCCCCCCAGCCTGGCTTGAGAAAACCCCCATCATTCTAGAAGGTGGAATTTTAGCCTCGGCCATTGTAAATATCAGTTGTCTGTGTGCCGCGCTTATTTGTCGGTGTTGATGAATTTGACCAATCTTACTAGGGGTCATCAACTGATGATTATGGCTCAACTCCACTCCCGTCACAACCCAATGATTTTCATTTTTCCGGTGTACTGCATACACATGGGCCTTGCAGCCGGTACCCGGAAATGTGTCCCGTTTTCTTTGTCTTGTTGGCCCTTCGTCACTGATCCGAACAACCGGGGGTACATGCGGTGCTCCTCTATGACACTCAAATAGTCTTCCACAAATTTGATCTGTATTCGCCCGTTTTCTAGTCGTCTTAATTCTAATACCGAAACCTATCATTTTCGAATATGCTCTATAGTATGCTTCAACTTCGTCCAGTGTTTGAAAAACTTGACCCAAGTAAGGTGGATCAGAATCTTCACAAAAATTATTTCCTCCAGTTGCATCCATATTTATACTGAAATCTAAAAAATAAAAATTATATCATTCTCAACAAGTCATAGAATTAAATAAAATAAAAATAAAAATTATTTCCTCCAGTTGTGTCGAAAAATTTTGCAATGAGCAATTACCAAAATACCCCCAATGAGCGGCAAATTATCGAAATGCCCCCGGGGGTTCATTATCACCATAACGTCCCAATTCAGCTTCAAAACAACCTTTTAAGTGTTTTACTTACATTTCTGGACTAAAAGGTCCTTTGAAGAATTTAACATTGTAAAATTACCAAAATACCCCTTATGAGGTGGCAAATTACCAAAGCACCCCCTGGCATAAAAAAAATCTCAAAAGTGCTTTGAAATGCTATTTTAAGCTTCCTGAATTTATTCTTGATCTAAAAACTATTTTATGGATTTTTCGCCCAAAAATTCTGAACCGGTGTCTGGATCGAGCGCTAAAAAATCCGTTCGGCAAAAAAAATAGCTAACGACTTTGGAATGGTCCGAAGTCCTGGGAGATGAAACTTCCCAACATCCTAGGGTTCTCATAAAAGTTTCGCGCAAAATCGCGCTAGTTTGATATTTTAAATTACACTACAAAGTTTTAAGGTTCCCCGTATCAGTTAACCCTTTTCCAGTCTTTGGAAAAATCTGAAATGTTTTCTTGATATAGATCTTTTAAAAATAACTAGGGTCTCTTTTTTTCACTTTTGCAAAATCTAGCTCTAGCTATTTTTTATAAATTTGTGAAAAAACTGTCTAATTAACTTTTTACCTTTAGCGACAATTCCGTTTCGTATTCACATTAATATTCGCTAATAAATGCTAGTTCAATCCCTAATTTCAAACTATCAAGAAACACAAATTTTAGACTATGGTAAGAACAATTTAAGCATAACACAATTTAAACAATCCATTGGTAAGAACAATTTGAAATTAACATTGAATTATAAGAAAATTCAAAATACTTACTTGTTTTAACTTGATGTATGTAAAGAAAAATCCACCGAGATCTTCTAGCGTAAAATTTTTTTGTTTGTATTGTTGTGGAGATTATGTAGGTGAGATATGGAGTATGAGGAGAGTTGGTAAATATGATGGAGAGTGGAAGAAAGGGTTCGGGGAGAACGGATTATAAAGAGAGAAAAGTGAGGGAGAGAGAAGAAAGAAGATAGAAAAATAAGATCTGTGAGTGAGCAGTAGTCAAAGGTTGTGAAAGAAAAAAATTTGCAGAAGACTGTGCGGCCGAGCTTTGAGCTGCCTCTGGAAAGAGGACAGGGGGGAGAGGACATGAAAAATGACATAGGTAGGGGGAATGACACCACGTGAGGGGGGAAGGGTGCATCACAGGGGGGAGGACACCACGTGGCAAGGGGGTTCCCCCCAACCGCAACACTTTGTTGCAGTTGGTTTGATGCAATCATACCAACCGCAACAAAGAGTTACGGTTGGGGGAAGGCGGCATACCGGGGGAAGGGGGCCACGTGGCAAGGAGGGACCAACCGTAACAAAGAGTTGCGGTTGGGGGGATGAGGGGGAAGGGGGCATATCGGGGGAAGGGGGAGGACACGTGGCCACGTGGGGGGACCAACCGCAACAAAGAGTTGTGGTGAAGGGGGAGGACACGTGGCAAGGGGGAGGACCGCGACCAACCGTAACAAAGTGTTGCGGTTGGGGAAGGGGGAGGGGGACATACCAAGGGGGAAGGGGGCATACTGGGGGGGGGGGAAGGGGGCACGGGTGAGGGAAGAAATCATACCAATCACAACACTTTGTTGCGGTTGGGGTTTTGATCTAAAAAAAATAATGATACCAACCGCAACACTTTGTTACGGTCGGGGTTTAAAATAAAATGATACCAACCGCAATAAAGTGTTGCGGTTGGGGATTTCGGGGTTTAGGGGTATTATTGTCAAATTTTGCAACCGCGTGAAAGAGCAGCGGTTGCAACTTTTTGAAAATAAAAAAAAAAGTCATCTGAGCCATCCACGAGTCCACATGGACTACTCATTTATGGTGAAGAAATAAAGTTTTCTCCACCGGTAGACAGGGACTAGCTCCCACACACACACACACACATATATATATATATATATATATATATATATATATATATATATATATATATATATAGGGAGCTGATCCATTGATAGCGCTAGCAAATGGAGTTAAGTTGCTAGCGCGATCTGACCGTCCATCCTGAAAGATGGACGGTCCAGATCGCGCCTTTTTCCAAAACTGGTTCCCGTCCGCCATACTGTCTCGCGGACGGGAACTTTACCTTTTTGCCCTCCTCCCATGTCCGCGAGACTGTCTCGCGGACGCCTTTCTGTTCCTGACATGTGTCAGGAAAAAGGCGTCCGCCATACTGTATGGCGGACGATCTCTAGGCTGACACATGTCAGGGCCTGTCCCCTCGGTCGCCTATAAAGTCTCGGGCGTGAGCCCCGAGAACTGTCCCCTTGGTATCTGTATGGCGTCAACAGTGTCCCTTGGTATCTGTAGCGGACGGCGTCCCTTCGTCAACTCTCTCCTGCTATAAATATTTAATCAGATCGGGGTATATATATTATTGTAGCGGACGGCGTCCCCTCTCTCGAACATCTAACCTAAAGCCGCTACCCCATCTACGGCGACTCACATCTCCGGTCACCCACATCTCCGCCGACACCACCGTCCTCACCTCAACGACGATCTCGATGGCTTCTGGATCGGAGACCACCTACGCCTACGATTATATTGGCAACTTGCACCTGGTAGGCAAACACTTTTTCAAAGTCATGATGCCGGGATTTGAGCATGAACTTGTAGGCTATCCCTCTTTCTCTTTCTCTGTATTTTCGTGTGTTAAAAGTTTGATCTTTTGTTTTTCTTAACCAAAACTAACCTATTTTTTGTATTTTGTGTTTGGTAGGACATACCGGAAGCATTTACCAATCAATTTACAACAATTCATGATAGTGCAAGATTATATAGCCGCAAGGGGGCATGGCAGGTTGAAATCAAGCTGAAGCCCGGCCGATCCCAAAAAAAGGAATTCGCAGAGGGTTGGAACGTCTTCGTGCGCCAGCATGGCCTCGAACTCGGGGACTTTGTAGTGTTCGAACACCTTGGGTGGTGGGATTTTCAAGTTGTAATCTTTGAACGGAGCGCTTGTGAAAAGCTTTCGTACCCCATTTGTGAACCATAGTTTATTATAATAAAAATATTTATGTTCTTGTTTATTATGTTTTCAAATTTTTTCTTGGTTAATTGTGCCTTTTTTTGTTGCCTCGATATATTGATATATTGAGATCGTTGATTATGAATTGTACATTATTTTTTGGAAAAATTGAGATTGTTGATTCCGTCGCTAAAACAAGTCTTTGGGCGTCAGTTTATTAAAATAGCATTAACGTACTATGTCGCTAAAACAAGTCTTCGGGCCAATTTATTTCAATTTATTAAAACTGCATTACGGGCGCCAATTTATTCCAATTTATTACATTACGCCACATTGTATAGTTCTATATATATAGCGGATATAAGGGGCCCTCCGCTTAGGCCGGGTTCGGGAAGGTCGGGAACTAAATGTCTGGTCCGTGCCAACCATTTTCTGCGGTAAGTATATCCGCGATACTATATAGCGGACAGTTTGGACTAAGTGTAGAAAAAACTAAGTGTTGGAGAGGTGGAAGTAAGTGTAGAAGAAAAAACTAAGTGTAGAAAAAACTAAGTGTAGAAGAAAAAACTAAGTGTAGAAAAAACGAAGTTTTGGAGAGGTGGAACAAAGTGTAGAAGAAAAAACTAAGTAATGGTTTTCTGTGGGGCCGTCCGCTACATAGTATAGCGGACGTAGAGAACACAACCAAAAACATTCTGCGGGGCCGTCCGCTACATAGCATAGCGGACGTAGAGAACACAACCAAAAACATTCTGCGGGGCCGTCCGCTATACTATGTAGCGGACGTAGAGAAGACCACCAAAAAAATTCTTCTGTGTCGTCCGCTACATAGTATAGCGGACGTAGAGAAAACTACCAAAAGTCTAGCGTCCGCGATACTATATAGCGGACAAGGAACAGACCCGCGATACTATATAGCGGACGGCAAATATATATTGTCCAGCGGACAGCAAATATATATATTCAAACCCAAAAGAAAGTCCCCCTATAACTTCTACACTCTTCTTCTCCCCGTGTTCTTCCTACTCACAAATATTCCCAGCGGCGTTGGCAAGCAGATCTGCGCAATTTCTTCATAAGAGCAGCTTTAATCCCCCCCTAATAGATCACGTAAGTTCACAAAATCAATCCTTTACATGTTTCTAATCTATAGTTGTGATCAATATTGCGTTTTATGCGTGGTTTTGATTATGCATTGAGCATGTGCTAGCGGTGATGAGGATTTATATATGTATGTATTTGTTCATGTGCTAGCGTTTGTAAAATCCGATTCCATAGTTTCAGTTGCAAAAAATGGAATTTATCCCTGGACCAGAAGATCCATCCGTGTTATACGACCAAGCCAACCATATCAGTACGCTCATATGGGATGGTGGAGTAAGATACATTATTTATCAACTTTCTTATTATTACGAACGTTGTTTTACCGTTCATTTTGCTCAAATTGTATTTATTAATAATTCGTAGGAAAGAGAACTTCTCACCACCGTAGAAGTATCTCGCGAGTTCACGAGATGGACCTTGAACAATTCCCAGAAAAGCATACTGCGTGGAATTGGGTTTGGGATTTTCACGCATGGGCAGATCTTTCAACAGCTTGACCGGGCCTTGATAGGTGCCCTTGTTGAGAGGTGGAGAAGTGAAACGAATACGTTTCACTTCCCGATCGGAGAGATGACGATTACCCTAGAAGATGTAGGGTTCATCTTGGGGTTGCCGGTGACGGGGCGGCCGGTAATTGCTCCTCCGTCAGACGCAACGAATAAGAGAACAGCGCGAGACTTCTTCACTTCGATACCCCAGGATCAATTTAGCACTGGTGGTATAAAGTTGAAGTGGTTGGTAGATACCTACGGGGTTTTGCCGGAAAACTATACGGGCCGTGAGCTTGTGGTGTACACAAAGGCCTTCCTCTTGTGGGTGATGGGAGCAATTTTATTCCCAACGACGTCGAAGAACACGGTCAGCGTGAAATATTTACCGTTGTTGGGTAACCTGTCGGAGGTTGGGGATTATGCCTGGGGTGCAGCGGTTCTTTCGTATCTGTACCGAGCATTGCACAAGGCAACGAGGCCCAACTCCAAAGCCATATGTGCATGTCTCTCGCTATTGCAGGTATATCATATAAATCATGTCTTCGTTATTGTGTTTTATTTTTGTTGAATCGACGATATAAATATAATTTTTTGATGTTCTCAGGTGTGGTCTTACGAACACCTTGCTCCCGGTGCACCAACGCGTAGGGATGGAACCGACAAAGTCTGGCCTCGGTTGTGTGCTTGGGAGTACAGCCGGAGGGCTAGCCACTACAAGAGGAGAGTCGATCCCCATCACAACATTACGTACTATCGAGGGGAGTTCGACCGTCTATCTCCGGGCCAAATGCGTTGGGCACCGTACATACGTTTGGCGCGACGGGTGGGAGAGTCGTTCGTCTTCACGCTCTCCGGGTTGCAGCGCACACCCCTGATCCATTTCGAGGTCGCAGAGTGGCAGCTGCCCGACCGAGCAATGCGCCATTTTGAGTTGGAGCAGGGTTTGCCAGTCGATGCCCCGGATATGAGGGTTAACAGGAACCCACCGGATGTCGGAGTGTTTGGCACCGCCAATGCGTACGAATTGTGCGCGGCCGAAATAGAGCTTTGGACTTCTTGGCAGGACACACTGGCGGCCATCGTCTCGGAGCCAGACCCCGTTATCAGCATCGATCAGTACGATGAGTGGTACTACCGCATCACGCGGAGGAGAGTAGCCCCTGTAAACTTTGAACGTGGGGAGAGGTATGCGCCTAGGGGTCAGATCGATGAGCGTATGGCATACAATCTCGTAAGTTGCCCAACAAGTCTGACTTGAACCAAATTAGTTGAATATAAATGTCTGATTGAAGTTACTTAATTTTTTATCTCTTTGGATGTAGGTTAATGCCTCGCTTGCATTCTTCCAGAAGTTGAGTGAGCGGAGGGATCTGGTGAGCGCAATGGGCGAGGATCTTTGCCAACAGGCTGCGACATTGGCTTTAGGCTGCGGGAATTTTTTGCGCCAAGCATCGGGCCAGTCTTCGGGAGTAAGCCCGGGAATGGGTTATACGGGCGTCAGCCAGGGATACGGTGATCCCTCTGGACAGGCTTCAGGGGTGAGTCAGGGAGTTGTTGGTACCTCTGAAGCGGGGATGGGACAGGCTCAAGCGTCGTGGGGCGATTACAGCGGCCCCTCCTTCAATTTGTTCCCGGAACCCCTCTCTCAAGTCACGCAAGACTTTCCTTTCGGAAACTACGGTTTCTCCGAGGCACTGCCCATTGTCCCGTGGGCGGGACCAGTTGGCGGCCCCGAAGGGGAATATCAGCCGGCCGAAGAAGGAATTGGAGGCCAATATCCCCCGATCGACCCCCGAGGGCAATATCCGAAAGGGCATCCAGCCAGGCCCCTAAAGCCGCATAAATGCGATATAATCCGAGCCCGTTATTTTAGCGGGGCCCCCCAAGACGGAGCGTCGTATGACGTGGATCACCCCGAGGGCTTGGATTACAATGCCTCTTGGACAGAGATCGCCTCGCTGGCGCCGGGATCTTGGTTAGACAGCGGTGTCATCTCGCACTACGTGCAAATTCTGAGGCGAAGGTGTCGGGAGCATCCAGACATCGGTCTGCGCGTGTTTATCTTGGATGCTTTTTTCCATCAGCTCCTAGTACAAGAGTGGCACGACTGGGGCAATGCAAGGAAGGGGAGAGGCATGGCCCAGTGGAAACCGTCCCCTAACCTACAAGCATATCTTGCTAGGGATAGTCCAGTGAGCGCAAGTGTTGCCGACGTGTTTCTAATCCCCTTTTTAGGGAATGCGCACTGGTACTTGGTTTGCTACGAACCATTACAGAGCACGGTTTCAGTCGTCGACAGTCTCTACGACGATACCGACGTGATGCCTGTGATTGATATGTACCGAGGCATAGGCCAGTTGGATGCCATGGTAAGATCCTGTTTCCTTCTTGTTGTAACTTGCATATTATAAAACTGATTAATCTTATTTTGCTAGCTATGTTTAATGCTTATTATGGTTCTCGCAGAATCTTTTTGCTGCCCTGGTCAATGGTAGGCGTCGGGAGAAGGTATCGCGCAGGCCGGTCCTCATTTTCCGATTGAAGAGGAGTAGGCCCAAGCAACATAATTCCTCGGACTGCGGCGTCTTCCTCTGCATGTACATGGATTACATTTGCCGGTCTGAGAGCCTCAAGAAGACTGTCTGGAGCGAAGAATGCATACAAGACTTTAGGTATAGGATTGCTTGGCAAATTATAAATGGCCGGCCTAGAGCTATTAGGTTTATTGTAAATCCGTGTAAGGAACATAATTCCTGCGAGAGATGATGTTCCCCAATTCACATTGTAACGTTACAACACTTTTTTAACCCAAAAAATTTATTGAATGCGATTGATTTTATTGACCAATGTGATTTAACGGTGGGAAACCAAGTGTTGGATATCTGTCTATCTGCAGGGCAAGTGTTCAAAAAATAACAAAGTGATCGATAATATGTGTATCTGCGGGGCCGTCCGCTACATAGTATAGCGGACGCAGAAAAGTGAACCAAAACCAAAAAAAAACTAAGTGTTATAGGGGGGTATTCTGCGGGGCCGTCCGCTACATAGTATAGCGGACGCAGAGAAGTGAACCAAAACCAAAAAAAACTAAGTGTTGTAGGGGGGTATTCTGCGGGGCCGTCCGCTACATAGTATAGCGGACGCAGAGAAGTGAACCAAAACCAAAAAAAAACTAAGTGTTGTAGGGGGGTATTCTGCGGGGCCGTCCGCTACATAGTATAGCGGACGCAGAGAAGTGAACCAAAACCAAAAAAAAACTAAGTGTTGTAAGGGGGGTATTCTGCGGGGCCGTCCGCTACATAGTATAGCGGACGCAGAGAAGCGAACCAAAACCAAAAAAAAACTAAGTGTTGTAGGGGGGGTATTCTGCGGGGCTGTCCGCTACATAGTATAGCGGACGCAGAGAAGTGAACCAAAACCAAAAAACTAACTGGGTATTCTGCGGGGCCGTCCGCTACATAGTATAGCGGACGCAGAGAAGTGAACCAAAACCAAAAAAAAACTAAGTGTTGTAGGGGGGTATTCTGCGGGGCCGTCCGCTACATAGTATAGCGGACGCAGAGAAGTGAACCAAAACCAAAAAAAAACTAAGTGTTGTAAGGGGGGTATTCTGCGGGGCCGTCCGCTACATAGTATAGCGGACGCAGAGAAGCGAACCAAAACCAAAAAAAAACTAAGTGTTGTAGGGGGGGTATTCTGCGGGGCTGTCCGCTACATAGTATAGCGGACGCAGAGAAGTGAACCAAAACCAAAAAACTAACTGGGTATTCTGCGGGGCCGTCCGCTACATAGTATAGCGGACGCAGAGAAGTGAACCAAAACCAAAAAAAAACTAAGTGTTGTAGGGGGGTATTCTTTAATACCTTAGGTTTCTAATGTTGTGCTGCGCAGTGTAGCGGACAGTGTAAGAAATCACGTATAAAAAAATGATTGTAAAGGTTATTACAAACGAGTCATTACTAAAATATTATTACAAAATGTCCGACACTTTTGATGGCTCATAAAAGATTATTACAAAATATTCAGTACACTAAAGTTCCACTGCAGCTTGTTCGTCCTCATCCTCGGCATCATCTTCTTCCCCGTCTTGCAAAGGCACTGGACTTATCCCCAGTGCCTTGTAATGGTTCCGCTTGTCGTGGTCTGTCATTTTGTTGCACAATGCACACCTTCTTAGCTTTTTTGGTTGAGTTGCCGTCTCAATAGAGCTTTTCATCCGCGTAGATCTCTTGCGGCCTTTCGTTTGCGATATAATTGGATCCGAAGGCCGGATATCATTGTCGGCTCCCTCCCCCGGCTCGTCATCTTCTGATCCCGTCGTAGGCTCGGTGTCAACCGCATTGCTGACTGAAGCTGCTTCCAATTGGTCGACGATGGGCTCTTGCTGCTGAGCTACCTCGAGGAGATGTTTATATCCGACCATTGTAGCAGCACCCTTTACGGACAAACGGGTGAACATCGTCACCAGATGATTATACCGCAACGTCTCTGATTCTTCAAAGTCAGTATACGGGTGCTCCGGAAAGGAAATGGTACCGTGCAACCTGTTTGCACCTTTCGTCCAACGTGGCAGGACGTATTTATCGGGGATTGTCCTGATATTCTTCTGTGTGAAAAACCGCAGAATGTGTCTACACAGGATGCCATGGAACTCAAACTTCTTACAAACACATGTCACCGAGTCCGTCAATGTGTCGTGGGTCACCGTATAAATTCTGCGCAGCTTCTCAGGGACGAGGTCATTCACGAGCGAATAAACCTTGTACTCACGCGACGACTTTTCTGCCACCTTATATATACTGTATCGGCCCGATTTTTGCAGCTCTACTTGGTATAGCAGGAAGATCTCCTTCGTATAGACTTTGGCACCGTTCAGCTCCAGCGGGGTCTCAAGCAACCTTCTCCTTTGCTTGTACGTGGTTGCAAAGTCTGCAGCCCTTTCTTTCACGAACAACGACGCAACCGCTTTTTGTGCTGATGTGACGAAACTCTTCAAATTGGTAGCTGTACCCACATAATTATCGAACGTGGCATTCATAGATTCACTCCTGCCCGTCGTTTTCATGCCCGCAGAAAAATGACTTCTCGTGTAAACACCAATCCATTGCTCTTTGAGCCCGTACAAGTGCTGGAGCCACTCGTTGTCTTGCAATGAGTAATCCCGAACAAGCTTTTCCCACCTCTCCTCGAATTCCTCAATCGTTAATGACTTGAGGACGCATTTGTCAAAATCCTGTTTAAAGTCTGGATACTTTGCGTACATGTGATGCAGACGTTCAGGGTATTTGTTGCTTATGTGCCAAGTGCACAAGTTGTGTCGAGTATCTGGGAAGACGGTAGCAATAGCCTTCTTCATTGCCAAATCTTGATCGGTGATGATAACAGTCGGTGCTTTGAAGTTCATTGCTTCCAGCCACACCCTAAACAACCATTCAAAAGAACTCTCGCTCTCGTCCCTTAACAAGGCGAACCCGAACAGGATGGAGTGATAATGATGATTGACGCCCGTGAAAGGAGCGAACGGCATCGAGTACTTGTTGGTACGGTATGTGGTGTCGAAAGTCACGACATCCCCAAAATGCTTATAAGCTAGCCTCGAACGACCGTCGACCCAAAAAATTGTGCTAACTCGATGCTCGTCGTCAAGTTTATAGTCGAAGGTAAACTGCGGGTCCTCCATCTGCATCCGTTTCAATAGGCTCATTGTCGCTTGCGCATCATTGAGGTCATACGCGGCTCGTCTATGGGTTCGGACCGCGTTACGAACGTCTGTCGTGTTAAAGTTTAAATTTTGAATTCCCCCAGCCTGTTCAGCAAGAACATTAATCATGTCGGTAGGTCCTAGCCGCGCATCGCTCATTGTGTGAATTAGGCTCCTCGCGACCTTACCCATCTTCTTGTGTTGATGCATCTGACTCACCTTAGAAGGGGTTACTAACGGGTGATTGTGTGCCAGTTCCAGGCTGGTAATAAGCCAATGATCTTGTTTGGCTTTATAGCTTACGAACATCTTGACCTGGCAATTCGTGCGCGCAAAGCAATCCCGTCTTCTCCGCGCATACCCTATTTCGTCATCATCACTGTCATCGTTGCCTACGCGTGTCTCATTTTGCACTGGGTTTCTGCCCCTATGACACTCGTATAAGCGAGAGCATATCCTTTTCGATACGCTGCTTGTTCTTGTAGTTTTTATTCTAATGCCAAAACCAACCCTCAATGAATAAGCTCGAAAACATTCTCCAGCTTCTTCCAACGTTTGAAAGGTTCGTCCTAGATACGGATCACTAGCATCTACGGGGGTGCTGGAGCTCGATACGAAATCAGACATTGTGAAAAAGACCTATGTAGAAATAGAATACGCTTATTATCTCAAAATTATCTTGACGATTAGACCGATTTAGGATACCATATACATAATCTCAAAAGTGTCTCCTATTTTGCTAATTATATATTTACTGAACATAACAAATTAAAATTACTAAGATAAACGGTAGCAAGATCACAAACTTTACCTTGCTTGAGTGATGCTTGAACCAAAAGTGTGTTACTCCAAGAAAAGCTTGAAGGGTGCTGAAAATGGAAGCAAGTGAATCTGAAAGCCCCGCAAAAATTTTGCTGAAAGAGCCGAGTAGGGATAGATTCTAGGATACCAAGGGGATCCAGTTCTCGGGGCTCACGCCCGAGACTTTATAGGCGACCGAGGGGACAGGCCCTGACATGTGTCAGCCTAGAGATCGTCCGCCATACAGTATGGCGGACGCCTTTTTCCTGACACATGTCAGGAACAGAAAGGCGTCCGCGAGACAGTCTCGCGGACATGGGAGGAGGGCAATAAGGTAAAGTTCCCGTCCGCGAGACAGTATGGCGGACGGGAACCAGTTTTGGAAAAAGGCGCGATCTGGACCGTCCATCTTTCAGGATGGACGGTCAGATCGCGCTAGCAACTTAACTCCATTTGCTAGCGCTATCAATGGATCAGCTCCCATATATATATATATATATATATATATATATATATATATGGACGCGATCCACTGGCCGCGCAGACAAATTAGTTTTCTTCCCAACGTGATCTGGCCGTCTATCCATGATTTATGGATGGTTTAGGTTAAAAAAATCTTATCCCTTAATAGTGCTAAATAATCTTAGTACTTTAACATATTTTCAATCTAGCCCCAAAACTTTAGAAAAGTATTATTTTATCCACCCTAATACTTTGTAACATACAAAATAAAATTATAAGGTTGTTTTAGGATATAGCACTACTTACAGAGACGCTGTTCTTGGTCTTTGATTGTACTCACGCAAAGCTTCTTCTGTTACTTTCCGCTATCCAAGCTTTCACTAAGTGGACACGCAGCTCGCTGCCCTTCGTTCCTCAGAATTGGCTAATGTTATAATCAAACACTCTCAAACTTTCAGGATATTGGTTTGAAAAGTGCAGTAGAAAAAAATTGTACTAAAACCAATACTTCTTTTATTTATATTGAAAAGGAAATATTACATACTAGCAATAGAAAATGAATGGTTCCTTCTATTGTTGCACACTAATTCTTAGCACACTTCACACTCTTTAGCACTCTTCACACTTTTACACACTTCACACTCTCTCAAACTTCCTCTGCCCCTCTAACTTTTATTTCAACCCATTCTATAGATGAAAGGATCAGGCACATAGGATTCTTCAACATTAAAAATCCTATTTTCTATAAGGTCATTTTCTTTTTTATTATGGCAGACATCTTTTTACGCCTTCCCACTTGGCCTTGTCATTTTTTTGCTGGATATTATGTCTATTTCAATCATGCTTATCCTGTGATCCTGATTCCTCTTGTATAACTCAAAAGTGGCAGATCTGGTTCTTCTTGTTTTTACTGCTGAACTGTTCATAGAGTTTTATTACCTGGTCTTGACCTTGTTTGGAGGGCTCTATGGATGCTGCTCTACATCCCTTCAGGATTACTATCCTTCGTCCATTACAGAAACATGCTTATTGAGGAAAGGCTAGTATATCTTCAAGGAGCTCATGGACAAAACTGATTCTATCAAGCTTGTCCTTCTCTGCATTATATGCATCCCATAGTCCATTCTTATATGGTCGACAAGGTTTCATTAAACCAATATTAACTAACCGATACATGAACCAGGTCTGGTATGGCTGATAGAATTTGGTTTTGCTTCCTTCTGCCAAGGTTAAATATATCTGGATTGTGATAATATGTTGACTGAATCCTAAAACTCCAAGAGCATATCGAACTATAGCTAGGAGATCATTGATGAGTTGCCAATCACCTCGGTCTATTTCGATTGTGTCTACGAGCTCATGTTCAATCCATCTAAGATTAATTTTGCCTGTGGTAGAGTGAGGCTTGGCCATCAATAATCCCAATTCAATGTTCATTTTCTTTCCTCGCAAGTTCTTTTATTGTGGTAGCGATATCAGATGGGAGCAGTGATTCTAGTTTTTCTAACAATCAGATTCTTTCTTCTTTTTAATGTAGGACAATCATTCCTTCCTCATCGTTTATATTAAGCTTTTTTCTAAGTACTTAACATAATCGGTTAATTGACTGAGGGTTCTTCGTAACTCTTTTTTTAAAAAATTTCCCTCAAACAGTACCAGACATTTCCAAAGAGATTTTTGTTCTCTTCACATAACCTTGCATTATAAAACGATTTTGTTCTATTTTCATTGGTTTGTGTTATGGTAGCATTTTTCTTTGAAGATTTTTCATCTTTGTCAGTTTCCATTTTTCTTTTTAAATCCTTGTTTTTAGGATAGTAATTTTTTATTTTCTTGCTCACTTGTTTAGGACGCCTTGCGATCGAGGTTTTAGTCTTATTCTCTTTATTCCAAAACTTATGCATTAGTTTTGAACGCTTAATTTTGTATTTTCTTATTTTAGGATTTTTGAATTGGTCGTTCCAACCATCTTCTTTCGCTACAGGGGGAGGATTTGTGAGTGACAGAGAATTTTCTTCTTTCTTTTTAGGATAAATGACGTAGTAGTGAAATTTCTCCGATGGTTCTCCCAGTAAACCGACTTCAGGATCTCCTGCTTCATACCTTTTTTAAGGCCTTTTGAGTAATCTTTTTGGATCATAAAGCATAATTCTCTGGTTAGGCTATCTGCAAGTGTATTTTTAGCTGATGAGATGTATTCTACATCAAAAGTATAATAGCTAAACCATTGTTGTCATTGATAAAGTCTTGTTTGACTAACATCTCCTAGGTCTCGTTTTAGAAAAGCTTTAAAACACCTATTATCAGTTCTGATAAGAAAGTGTTTTGAAACTAAAAATATGTAAAAAGATTTTATGCGACGTGTTATAGCTAAAAACTCTTTTTTGTTTATGTGAAACCGAGTTTCTGCATCTTTAAATGTTCGGCTCTAGTATCTACACAGATGTTCTTCAGCTTGATCAGGGGATATTACTTTTAATACTGCACCCCAACAATTTTCAGAAGCATCAGTTTCTAGAACTAACTTGTTTCCTTGTTTAGGAAAGCTTAATTTTGGCAGGGTTTGAACCTCACCTTTTATCCATAGAACATTTTGGGTATCTTCATCTTCCCACATCCATTTTCTTTTTCTAAGATTTTTACTTAAGGCTTCTCTTAGGTTTGATAAATGCGGGATGAATTTCTTCAAGTAATTTAACAACCCAATAAATCTTTGAAGTTGCTTTACATAATTGATTTGTTATGAAAATAGCTTAATTTTTCAGCTATGTGATCTTGATGACAATTTTTCTAATGTCTTCTATTATCAATCTCAAAAAGTTAATGGTGGTTTGTTCCCATTCACATTTCTTTTGTGATAGTATTAATCCACGATCAATGAATTCTTGTGCTATCTTTTTTAGATGATTTCTATGTTCTTATCTGGTTTTTGAGAATATTAATATGTCATCTTTGTATACTACACAGTAATCTCCGTGTTTTCTAAAAATGTTATCCATCCTTCTTTGGAATAAAGGTGGAGCATTTTTTTTAATCTGAATGGTAACACTGTCCATTCATAATGACCTTCGTGATGCACTAAAGGTAGTTAATGGAATTGATCATTCTTCCATTTTGATTTGCCAATATCCGTTTTTTAAGTCAAACTTCAAGAAAAAGTTGGCTAGCTAGATTTTGTTTATCAGCATATCCTTGTTTGGAATTTTATAGCCATCTTTGACAGTTGTGTTCAAAGCTTTATAATCTATGATTTTCTTATTGACCCTTATTTTAGTATTTTCGGAATCTATCTTTCAAAACCATCTTAAGACTATGTTTCATTGGTTTTACGTAAATCACATAATCTTTATCCTTGAGGGTCAATGTCGCCCAAGGTTAATCCTTTTCCCATAATTTTAGCGGAACTTCACTAAAATTATTTTCTAACATCTTTTTTATACTATCAAGACTAGGAATTTCTTTTTCTTATTTACATTGATAATGTTGGTTTATTTCCTTAACCAAACTGTCATTTTCTTTGATTACTTCTTTGTTAAGTAATTCTTCCTTGGTTACTTCTTCTTCAAGTAACCTTTTCCATGAGTCTTTTTTGTTTTCTTCACCACGATGGACTGCGTAGAGAGACTCACTCTGAATATATTTTTGAATTTCTCCTAGTTTTTCTGGAAGAAAACCAAATTTATATTTTTTAGCAGCATATTTTAATAACAGAATTTTTTGATGTTGTATTTCAATATGAAGCTCTTCCTAAATAAATGGTTAATTTTCAGCTTATTTGAGGAAAGCATTTCCTATTGGAAAATCGCTGTCTAATGAGTCGAATTAGATTAATTACTCTATAATGAACTGTTTTCCATTTATTATGACCGGAATATGATATACTTCATATCCTGGTTCGAACTCATCGCCATTTGCCAATCGCATGCTCATGAGTTGGTCTTTTTGGTCCATTTTTCTGAAGGTAAAATTCCTGGTCATGCCAGGCAATAGAATGCTCCAGTATCTACTAAAGCATCTATTTTAAGAGGATGATAACTCTATAAGTCGAAACTTGATTCTTTATAAGAATTGTTTGGACTTACCGCCATCCGTTTATTATTCATTTTTTTGGACCTTCTTTTCTTTTTGATAATATTCATAATGTCTCAAGCTCATCTCCTGTATGTTATGGTCATTAAGTGTATGGTTTCTACACCTGATGACATACTTCGTCTGATTGGAACGATAACTTTTTTGTACCCTTCAATGTCTTCATCATAACTGTCTTCTTCTTTGATAGCTTCTTCGACCATTTTTTTCTTTCCTTTGCCTTTTGGATTGAAGAGTCAATGAGATAAAAATAATGAATCGTAGACGTGGAAGGTATCGAAGAGACAAAATGTCTTTTTGGTTCTTCAAGGATAACAACACCTTTATTTTCTCTAATTTGTATTTGTTCTAGTTTTTTTTACTAGCGAGTCCTTCTATCACCATTTTTTTGGGCATGATAGTTACTTTGAATTTATCTTTCGTGCTTTTATGACTCAGACATTACTACTTATTTGTTCAAATAGTTCCACTTTGCTGTTTAGCGCTTTATTTAATGGATTTGTGGTATTTACCACTCTACAAACTAGATGATATTGTACTGGAATGTTTTTGCAGACTTCTATAATTCGGTCATGCCTTGAATTTGAATTCTCAGTCCTAATGCTTTATTAAGATAAGGATCTTTTAAAGACAGGAAATAGTTTGGTATAATTTTAAATCAAACTGGTCTGTTATACAAGTTACTTTGGATACCCCCTATTAGGATTTTTTTCAAAAGTTTTTTGCCGATTATCTGTTAAATAGCAGATTACTGGTGTATCTCTGCCATCTATGAATAATGGAGAAAGACTAACTTGTATCGTATCAATATGGATATAGCGATATCCTTTTCTAAAGTATTGTTTTGCCTGATCTGCCTTGAAGAGAGTAATGTCTAGTATTTTTTTCTTCAGTTTGACCTACCGAGGTTTTTTCTTCGGAAATCTCTACATTCATCTTACTCCTAAATCTGAATATGGAATTTTTGTATATTTCTTCAACCTTGATTTTAGGCATCTTCCAATGGCTTATAGTACAACCAGGAGTTTCTTCCTTAATCGATTCACTCTAACTAATTAGGTTATATATAAAGGAATCATATATTCTTCATGGTCATAGGTTTCTGACATCATGAAGATCGTGCTTACTCCTTTTAAAGTCATGTGTTTAAACTTTCTTCATCATCTGATATTCTTTCCCCATTAGATTTGTAATCGTATTCTGAAACAAGCTCTTTTGCTTCGTCTTCAGAATCTAGCTCGTATCATCATGTTGGCTTGTATCTTTCTTCAGCAATTAAAAAAGATCTTATATTTTGTTTTCTTTTCTTGCTTTGGCATTTATTTGCATTATGTCCTTTTTTTGCCACATAACCAGTAACAATCACACTCTTCTGGTGATTTTCCTTTTAGACATGAATGTTTTTTTATACGAAATATTAGATTTCTTTCTAATATATCTTCCCCATGGTTTTGTTTTTTTTCTTGATGGATTAAATTTTCTTTTCTGAAATTTTTTTCATTTCTTCACATATCTGTTTTCGTTTCCAAACCTTTTCTTCTCAAAATTTTTCTTCGTGAAGTTTGACTTTTTTTTTGCATCCATAGTTGTTTACCATGTGATCGACTTTAGAACAATAGTCATAACTCATATGAACTTTTTTCATATTTTTTATTGTCTGTCCTTCAGTACAATATTTCTTTAGAACTTCTTCTGCAGCTGTAATCCTTCTTCCTAAGGAATCATCACAAAGCATTATGTTGTTTAAGAGTTTAGTAAATTCTTTTTCTGCTAACTCCTCCAATGATTTAGGAAGTTTGGCAATAAATTACTTTTGTCAATGAAGGCTGTCTCTGAGTTCTAACTTGTAAAAGTTTTTTTTTAAATTCACAAGTGTAATTTTTAAAATATCACATATTTGTAGTTTTGTCAAATTTGTGAAAGCACGTTTTTCTTAAATACCTATATTATTTATAGATATTCTGTAGAATTCTCGTTTGAGGTTATCTGCATAAAACATGATCCATTCTTTAGAAATGTTAAGCTTGCTTTGGGTTGCAATTATCATTTCGTTATCTGCTATGCTATTCCAGAACCTAGCTGCTTTTCCTCCAAGGGTTGCTCGAATAAAATGTTCCATAGCATGTTGTTCTGTTAAATTACCACATATTATGGCAATTCTTAATGCTTGTACTTAATTATCGATTGTTTCTTCAGTATTTGAAATACAATCAATATCAAGATATATGTCGTATTGATTTACATGCTCATTTCTTTCATTTTTGGGGACATTCTTGTTTTAAATTTGTCCTTATAGGGGCGTTATTAAATTTTTTTCTTTCTAAATTTAATTCTGGATTTCACGCTTCTACGTAGTTTGGATCGGTTTCTTCATTCTATAAATTCATATCAGCAAACGCCTTATTTACACTGATATGGCTATTTTTTCTTCTTGTTTATATTGTTGTTCTTTTATAACAGCTGGATCTATTTCATTTATCATTACTTTTTTCAATGATCTTTCTTTCTTTACTTTGTCTAAGTAGTCGTTTATTATTTTATCTATTTCTTCCACACCCATTCCCTTTATGGGATCTTTGGTATCTTTTGAGCCACTCGAAGAGGATTTTCTTTCGCTACCACTGTATGCTATAACTTCTTCAAATACATATGAAGTTTCGTTGCTATAGTTTTTGTTGGTAGTGTCATAACTTTCAAAGTTTGACAAGAAGTTATCTAAGTTTAAGACGTGATTTTCACTTTCTAACCCTTTATCTGAATTGTTCAATTCAGATAATATTCGAGATGTCATCTTGTTTTAAGTTTTATAGATATTTAAAGTTTCATGAGATATATCCAGTATTTGGTTTAATAATCCGGTTATCTCAGTTTTTTCAACTCCATGGTCTAAGTGTATAATTCATGTCATATGATTTACTCCCCCCGTCCCTTAATAATTGATCATCTTTTCTTTTTGGGTCGTCCCACAAAAATTGATCACTTTCAAATTAAGAAATATTACGTATGTATGTTTACATATTTGCCCTTTTTATAATTTTTTTGTTCTATCTCTCTCTCTCTCCACATTTAATTCTCTACCAACTCATTTTCTCTCTCCTGACCCACCACTTTACACTTTTTTATTCTATTTCTCTCTTCACATTTAATACTCTTACCAACCGATTTTTTTTCATGGCTCACTCTGTTCCCCCCTTTCTCTAAAGGGTAACAATGAAAAACACCTAATATATAACTTAAATCCTTAATATGTGTACAAAGTAAAAGTGATCGATATTTTAGGGTGGATGGAGTAATAAATAAGGAATTTTCATGATTTTTTCGGTTGTATCTCGCCTTTGATTAGGCTCTGATACAAGTTTTGTATGGCCAAATTCTTCTTTGACCAGGAATGATATTAACTAGAGAGTTGGCAACTTGCTAGCACTATCATATATATATATATATATATATATATATATATATATATATATATATATATATATATATAGGAGATGATCCATTGCTAGCGCTAGTAACTTAACCCAAGTTGCTAGCACAATCTGGCCGTCTACGCGCGAGAATGGACGGTCAAATCGCGCGCCACAACAGAAAATTTTTCACCGTCCACAACATAATGTACTGGATGGTAAATTATCGTTCGCTACATTATGTTGCGCACTACCAAATCGCGCTAGCAACTTGCTAACGCTAGTAATGGATCACGACCCATATATATATATATATATATATATATATATATATATACACACACACACATACATATGTATCTATATATATATATATGGGAAAGAGAATATAAGGCTAACCTCACGCAACTTGCGTGAGGCTAGCGCTAAAACGACGTAGTTTTATAAAACAAATAGTCTTTCTTTTTTCCTTTTTCTCTCTCTTTCTCTCTCTCCCCCTCCCCCCACCCCACCTTCCCCTATTTTCTTCCCCTCACTGTCTCTCTGTCATAGGCCCTAGCTGTAACGCCCCCGAAAATATGGAGCTCCGCCGTCCCAAACTCCCGGGTCGTTAACCTACCGGATCAGATTTGGACATAACAATTCAGAAGAATGGATACAGACAATGATCAACTTTTCTTAGCATGCAATACATGCGAACATCATAAGAATTCCAAATAATTGAGTTAGGTTCAATATTAGGGTTTTCTGGGCAATAACATGCTGATAGCCATACAGAATTCAGAGTTTGGCATTAGCCATAAATAAATCAAATGAGTACTTACGAGTACAAGTTATCAAAATAAGGGTTCGGACGAAAGTCCTTACCCAAGGTTCAGATAGAATCTCTTACCTGGATCCGCAGCTAAATTATCATAAGCGGAAGTCTTTAGCTTTAACCTAAACGGAATAATCGAACCATTAGAATACAGCCCACAGAAGAAAAGTATAACTTAATACGAACTCACACATGCTCCCAAAATGAACCTCCCCTCACCGAGTATGTAAAATTACTAAAACGCCCATAGGGTGTAAAATTACCAAAATACCCCTCTCAGACTTAAATTACCAAAATGGTCTTCCCATAAGTAGAATCGCTGAAATAAGCTTACCATATGTAAATTTATGCAAAAATACCTTTCTTAGGTCAAATTACCAAAATACCCCTTCGGGGTGGCAAATTACCAAAACACCCCCCCGTACACTTTAATTCTCAAAATGACTTTTTCATAAGTAAAGTCACTAAAATAATCTTACTGTATGTAAATTTACTTCAAAATATCTCTTAGACATAAAATTACCAAAATACCCCTTCAGGGCGATAAATTACCAAAACACCCCTGGTGTTAGGTTTACTATGCTAAATAATTCGATATAGTTCTTTAATCGGTACCCCAATTTAGCACTCTTTGAGAACACCAAAAATTTTCGAAACATTCCAGAGCGTAGCTCTCATAAAAATATTTGGGGTTACTTTTTTGGACTTTGTCTAGTTTTGCTCCTAACTATTTATGAAAATTCATGAGAAAAACTGATTAATTGATTTTTTTACCTTTAGTGGCAATTACCACTACTGTTCAAATCAAGACACCTACCATATCACCTTCAAACACACACATTTTGTCTTCAACCTCCAGCCGAAGCACACCTGGGCATATTCCTCCTTCAATCACCCCTAAATTCCTCACTTTTATGCACTTTAACCACCAAATTTCATTACAAACTATACATTAATGCCCTAAACCCTTTCAATTTACACAATTACACCAATTGAATTCAAACCCATTAATCAAATTGAAGAACAAACACAAAAACAGGCTGAAACACACACCCACACACACTGAACTCCCACAAATTACGAAACCCTAATTAGTTTCGTTTTTCTTTGTTATTTTAGGTCTCATGTCCACGATTCCAACAAGGTTTCACCCCAATTCTTCATCTGAAAACACTCAAGCATATGAACCACACCATGGCTGCCCATCCATGTTCATGGCACTCCCGCACCTTGCACCAAGCTCAAACATACTCACAAAAATTGAATTTGCACATTAGGAAGGAAGGGGAAGATTAACCTTGAACTTCTCTTCAATCTCTCTCTTTCTCTTTCTCGAATTTGCTGCCCAAAATTCCCAGTTTTCCCTATGTTTCCTTCTTTCTCTGTTTTGTTCTTCTTCTTTCCCGAAAGGGAAAGTTTCCTCTTTTGGTTTTTTGTTTTTTTTTTCTCCTTTTATTTTCTTTCTTCACTTAAAGATCTTATCCTAATTTATTATTTTATAATTTATTTCATTAGTCATCAAATAACCAAGGAGGAGGTGGCACGATCTTGTAACCAATTTTCAAAATTTGCAAAATAGCCCCTCTAATTTTCAAAATTACAAAAATACCCCTAAATTTTCAAAAATTATATTTTTGCCCCAAAATTCTTTTAAGCTTCCACAAGCTTCTAATACCCGAATATTACTCAAAATTATCGCCCATTTATTTTTTGGAGCCCAAATGGTTATTTTAATCGGCTCTTGAAATTCGAGATATTACACTAGCAACCCACCGTCAAATCTTCTTGGACCAGCCACCATTACACCCACCATTTCTGCGTTGCCCATCACCACCCCAACCTTCCCGTGTCTGTCACCATCACGCATACCTTTGGCCACCACCACCCCAACTTTCATGTGCTGGCTAAATCTCATACTGAAATCACAAAGAATGGTTGTTAATGGTGGTCCCAACGCCACCAATTTTTCCTTTGCAAAGTGTATTTTACCTCTGTTGTAGTGCTTGATTTTAACGCACATATTGAAAATCTACCACTGCCTGTGATATCTCTCTGTTATGTTTCTCTGCGAGGGAATGACAGTCTCTGTGGTAGTGATGGTGGGCGGTCTCTGTGGCGATGGAAGGTAGCTGGTCTGCGTTTAAGAGAAAGTAGTGTGATGGTGGCTGGATTTTGACGGCAGTCCCGAAGCTTGTTGGGGGTGGAAACTATGGAGGTAGTGGGTTGGTGAAGACCTTTTGCTGCGAGAATGGCTGTTGACAGTTGCTGGCAATGGAAGGTTGGTAGTCTACAGCAGAGATGGTGGGTATGATGGTGGCTTGCTATGGCCTGCGATAGAGTTAAGGAAACAAGGAGAAAAATAGCGAAAAGGGAGAGAGAGAGAACAAGAAATGAAAATTTAATTACATTTGTTTTAACAAAACTATGTCGTTTTAATCGCTAGCCTCACGCAACTTGCGTGAGGCTAGCGTTATATTCGCTTTTTTCATATGTATATATATATATATATATATATATATATATATATATATATATATATATATATATATATATATAGCATGTATGGGCTTAAATGGCTAATATTTTTTTTTTAAAAATACCCCTTTCTAATTGATATTTCCATAAAAGATTAAGGGTAAGTAATGGTGTTTTTGACTTATAACATTTGTTTCCCATTAAATATCCTTTCTAAATTAGAGTTTTACTTGAAAATAAAGGTATTTTGGACTTCTCATAGGATATCAAACATCTTTCCCTAAAATATCATTATTAAAATATATATATTTTTGTTAAAGTTAAGGATTGTTTTGACTTTTGATTAAAAACTTTTTTTTTATTGAATACCTATTTTTAATAAGTGTTTTAAAACGTAAGAGTTTTTTTTACTTTTCATATAATATCATGTCTCTTTCTTTAAATTATCTTTATTGAAATATATGTTTTTATCAGACTAAAAGGATGTTTTGACATAAACTATAATAGAGTTATTACATCTTCTCCGTCATATGGCTATTGTCTTCACATATTTCACTCTTATAAAGTAATAGTATTAGATGAACCCCAATTAATAAAAACTCTAATTTATTTCGGCTCAAATGATTAATAACTTTTTTAACTTGAAAACTATCAAGTTTTTATATGTAAGGGGTTAAATAATTACGTATTTTTTTTCTGAAAATATTCTTTTTAAGTTAAAAAGTTCTCTAAATATTTATACTTTTTAGATGGTGAGGCTAAATTACTAATATTTTGGCTAACTTTAAATATTTTGACGCTAAAGAGGTTCACTAATGTATCTTTTAGTGATAAAAGACTATTAATATAACCAAAACAGGTAAGGATCTCGCCCCAGCGTATAAAATAATCTCAAGCAATTAAAATGGCTATAGTTTTTTCATTAAAAATACCCTTTTAAAAATAAAAGGTTTATTAAACTTAAGTATATTTTTACTTTTAAGAAGGTGAGTCTAAACTATAATATTTTTAGTTAATCATAAATAATTTGCTACTAAAGAGGTTAAAAGTTCACAAATGCATGTGTAAGTGACAAAAATGTGAGAATGGATCTAGCCCAATTGTATAAATATGATACTAAATCTTTGTTCACCTTTAAAGAAAACATTATCAAAGCATAATCTTAAAACTTATCAATATCAAAATTGATAAAATGAGCACCTTAATTGTCCCTACTTTTTAGAGAATTGTTCCTAAGTCCAATCATGTTTTTTTCCCTATAAATTAAGGTGTACCAACTATTGCCTCTTTTAACTTTTGCATATAACTCCATTAATTGACATATGACAAAGCCAAAATATCTACAAGTTCGACTAAGCTTTCTTTTTTTAACTTTTATAATAAATTTATGTGTTGATTTGTGTTTGGTAAAACACAAATATCCCGACACAGCGAATACCAGTGATGGAAGGCTGCTCTGGTGGTAGTTAATAGAGGATGTGCTGCCGTGGTGTTGCGTAATAATTTGATGCAAACAAGAAATTTTATACATCTTCTTCTAAATTTTAAATCCCAAATTCAATTTTTCATTTCTGTTAGTTTGATTTGTTAAGTTATGATAGTTTGTTGCAAGTGAGTAGAATGAGAAAGCCGTGACAATTGATTGGGGTGAGAAGGCTGAAGAAAAATGAAAAACCTAAAGAACACAATGATGGTGGATGTGATTGTTGCTGTCGTTGTGGCCGATTTGGGGGGGGGGGGGATGGGTGTGTGTGTGTGTGTATGGGTATGTGTGCATATCATTTGTGTGTGTGTGTGTGGATGGGTGCATGCGTGTGTGCGGATGCATGTATATGTTGTCTTTGAGTGTGTTGGAACCCAAAAGTTTAAATGGATGATGGTGGTAGTAGTGGTGGTGGGTGAGATGAAGGGATGATGAATGACATTTGAAGAATTATATTCCTAACTGACGGGCATTTTGATCTTTACATCCTTTCAATTTTTTCTTTTGGCCAACGGACATAAGTGTTATTTGTTTTAACTAATGGGTATACTTGTAATTTTACCTTAACCTCAAGGTCATGGATGTAATTAACCCTATAATTTTCTTAACTCTCCAAACCTTATGCCATAGGTTTTATGCTTTTCCCCTTTTTATTTTGATAATACATGTCTTTATCTAATGAATGATATGGGTTACAAATTATTCTTGATGAACTTTTATTAAAATTTTATCTATATTAAAAATGTAATGCGTATATATAAATATAGGGAGAAAGACGTAGGTTTGTGAATATTAATAAAGTTACTTAATTCATTACCTCTAACTCACACATACCTTTTTTAGTATGAATTTCAAAAGGACACACACAGACACCTATGTATATATATTTTTTAGATGAGTAGGTTGAGTCTGTGTTAAATATTAAAAAACTTAAGGCAAATATATGTTAAATTACATTTACAACTAAATTAATAGCCTTATTTTACTATTACGATGAATAAAGTCATGCTAGATAAATATAAAAAAGAGCTTTAAAGTTCACTATCAAGAAAAACTTAAACTACACTACAGATTTTTTTAATTGAAAAGTATAAGAAAGAAAGTATAATTAAGATTAAGCGTCGTTTTAGACAAATTGCACTCGAACGTTGAAACTTAAATATAGAAAAAGTTGAAAAAGACTTACTTTGTACTTTAATCCTAAAATAAGAGATACATGAAACTTATACTCCCTTCATATCAAATTATTTGATCATATTTGATGCACGTTTATTTAAGATATAAGTCTTATTTTATGAATTTCTCATTCTATCCCAAGAGAGAGAGGGGGCAGGACGAAATTGATTCAGTAAAGAAAAATGGGTTGTGAATGACTAAATGAGGAGAGAGAAGTAGAATAAAAAAATGTCTATAAAGGATAAACATGTAAAAACAGTTACAAAATATTTTTCAATTTGAAAACAGATCAATTTTTTTAGGACAGTCCAAATCAATTTTTTTTCTTAAGACTAAGGGAGTTGTAGAATAGATCATCACTAAAAGCAAATAAACTGCAAGGGATATTTTGACCCTCAATTATCATTGCCACGGGAAATGGTCATAACTGGGTAGAAAGAAACATGATAGGTAATGAATGATACTGAAAATCATAAGTAATTACGTTTTGAACTTTAGTAGTGATACTTGCAGAAAAAAATGTCAAAACTCTAAAAGTAAATGATAAAAAAACTTTAGAAAGATTATTGAAAGTTAGGCCTACTAAATTTGTTACTTAAGCAGTTCAGTTTCTATATATGTCCTGATAGATCTCTTCAACTTAATTGATTCTTGATTTTAAAGATGTAACATTTAAGCTCCTAACCCAATTCATCTTACAAACGTTGTTATATATTTATTACTAATAACTTCTTCATGTTAGGCACTTTATTTTAGACAATCCTTTTTGGGTTGGTTATTGAACTTTTCTTATACAACTTAATTATAATTCTCACTTTTTCTCAATTTCACTTGTTCGGCATATATTTCACTTGCTCGACATATATATGACATCAAAACATAATACATGATAATAGACAACTCCAATATAAACATTTGATATTAATAATCTTTAAAAACTTTCTTTACTTTTATCGTTGTACAATCAAACTTGTAATGTTTCGTGAGAGTTAGATATTTATGAGAGATGTTTGAGACTAATTCTAATGTCAGTGTACCTTAAATAACAAGATATAATACAAAACAATCAGAATTATGTTTAACAACAACTTGATGTGACGAAAGAAATAAGTATGATAAATAGTAAAAAAATATTAGTAATAATTGGCGTGAAAAATTAGGGTTTGAAAGTAAGACCATGTTTTGGGTAATGAACTTTTCACATTTTGAGTATTTGATTAGTAATTAACAACTGATTTGTTATAATATTTATATTTCAAATCACCATATATCGTGTAAAGCATGTGATCCTTACTAGTATATATATATATATATATATATATATATATATATATATATATATATATGACAAAGATGTTAATATTCTGGCTGAAGTAGCATGAGTTGCTTTAGTGAATGTTTTCAACTTGACTAAGTTAAGTCTTCTTCGGATGCTTTTGCGGTGACTTGGATGCAATTTCTAGGTATAAAATTGTGTTGTTTTGTATAGTTTCATGATTGGCTTTTGGTTTTTCAAGTGAAACCTCTTAAAGTATTTTTTTGATCTACATACTATGGAAGGCTAGGTTAAGTCTTAAAGTGAATGTTTCAAGCTTGACTAAGTTAGTCTTCTTCGAATGCTTTTGCGGTGACTTGGATGCAATTTTTACGGATCCAGATCCCCTGCTGTTGCTAGTGTTACAACAGGTGTGTTGTAGCCCAGCAATAGTCGTTCGATTGACTTTGGTGCAAAAGAAGGGCTCAGATCAAGCCACGTCACCAGGTATTTATTCTCATTAGGGAAAAGTGCATAAACTACCCTCGTGGTTTGGGTCAGTTGCAAAAAGACCCCTACTGTTATAAAAGTTGCAAAGGCATCCATCTAGTATTTATTTTGTTGCAACTGTTAGACAAATCGTCTAAATTAACGGAGCGTGTTCGTCACGCTCTTGAAAAATGAGTTTTGATAGATTTTGATACCTTAAAATGACTAAAATACCCTCATTTTCTTTTTTTACTCCTTTTCAAATCCCAATTTCTCCATAATCTAATCTAACCTAACCCTAGCCGTCACCACTACCAACCAAAACCTTAACCACACTCACAATCAAAACCCTGGCTGTCACCTTCACCACGCCCCATACACAGCCCATTTCAGCCACCACCCACTGCATCACCGCCACCATGAACCCTTCCTCGCTGCCGCTAGGTCCATTTCCCCCCACCACGAACCCCACAGCAAAATCGATCTGCATCCCCACCGCGAACTTGATCTGCATCACCACTCGATCCATTTCCCCCGCCGCGAACCACGTCGTGAACTCGATCTGCATCGCCACATCGATCCATTTCTCCCCCCGCGATTGAGGCCCTTCATCGGCACAAGCCCACCCCCTAATTAGGGCCGGCGCAAGCAAACAGGCGAGGCAACCGGAAGAGGATGATGGATCGAGATGGTGGTACCAGAGCAAGTATGGGGCTGATGGCTGGGCTAGCGGGCGGCGACACTAGTCATGGTGGGTGGACAGAGCTAGTGGTGAGCCTAACGGGGCTTGATCGAATCAGGATGGTGGCAGCGCAATTGGCTAGGGTTTATGGCGGTCAATCAGTGGAGCAGTTGGATAAGGTTAATGGCAGGCCGAGGGAGGGGGAAAAGAGGAGGAAAGAATGGGAGTGCCGATCACCTCGGCGGAAACGGGTAGATCCGGCGATGGGCATCATTCAAAAAAAAAAATAATAACAACCCTAAATCTAAAATTAGGGGTTATATAGAGGGGCAATTTAGGCAGTTCAACTATTTTGTTACAGAAATCGTCTGTAGCAACACTTGTACGTATTCAGGCGGTCATTTGCAACTTTTATAACAGTAGGGGTCTTTTTGCAACTGACCCAAACAACGAGGTTGGTTTATGCACTTTTCCCTTCTCATTATTTTTCCCTCTGCAGACAAACCTTCTCTCTCCAAACCAACGACTCTTCACACACTCTCTCCAATTCCTTCTGCCGACAGCAGAGCCTCCTCCATCTTCTGGCGACCTCCTCCATTTTCCGGCGCATCCGCCTCCACCTCCAGGCGTGAACTTCTCTTCCACCTCCTGGCGGCGCCGCGGCGGGATCTGCAAAATCTGTCTTTCTCCTCCGATCTGCACTCCCTCTCTCTCCTCCAAAAGTCGAATGGATTTTGCCCGGGACGACACAGCGACGGCACATCCGGTCGGTGAACCTTCCGACGAAGAATTTACGGATACTCCCTCTCTCTCCTCCGACAAATTTACGGACACTTCCGTCGACGCCGATCTGCAATCCGTCTCTCTCCTCCAAAATCGATCTACATTGCCGTGGAATAACCATCCTCGTCAAGTCCTTCGGCCACCATAAGGTATCCGGATATTGATGTATGACGGATTTATCATGTATCGATTCTGAATGAATGTACCTAAATATAAGAAGTGTACATACGAACTTTATCAATCTTTATTTTTCATCAAATTGTTGGAACAAAAAAGCGATAGAGTGCATTTTTCTTGTCCGGTGATTGATCGTAGCGAATCTGTTAGTTGTATGTTAATATAGGCCAGTTGATGGTGCACAATGAGCACCACACCTAGAGCCCAAATCCCATTCTAGTTAATGTCTTATGCTAGTATACATGTCATGTACTGTTGTATTTCATAATAAAATAAAGACAAACCTATTGCCCATTATAGTTCCTATCTTGTGGGACATGGCTACGTGCAAGGTCTTCTTGTTCTGGCCTTATGGGGGATGGAGAGGTGGAGAGGATGCTTGCTGTGCATAACCAAACTCCTGTTAGGTTGGAATATAAGAAGTTGTTCTTTTTTATCTGGAATACATGATTCTCTTATCTAAATAAAAAGGGGAAAAAGTTGAAGGGTAACTATGCATATAAAAATAGTTCAAACTATCATTCTTCCTGTCTTATGCTAGTATGCATTATTGCTTTTTGTGGCTTAACAAGATGATCAAAGTTGAAGAATGTGTGAATGCTGAATGCTGCTTGATTCTCTACTTAGTTCCTCCTTCTTAATTGGCATGATGTCTCCTTTTTTCTCTGTTTTGATAACTTGCTAGAATTTTGAGTACTTGGAAATTTGAATACTTATTAGTGTTATTCTTTGTGAAGTTTTGGAGAAATTTTGGAGCATTGTGCACTGAGTGTATTTAGTGTCTATACCATACTGTATATAAGTGCTAAAAAATGGAAACTAAGTCTCATCCACTAAATTTGGCGGCACCAAAAACGCCGCACATCTTCTCCATTGCCTCCCTTTGTTAATAAGCTAAAATCTTTAAATACCCCCTACTGGGTTTGTTCATTTTTGCTTGTAGATGAACAAAGAGTAGTAACAAGATATGGAGGGATTAGACACTTCAATTTTTCTTCCCAGCCTTTTGTGTCAAGAAGAAGATTCTTTTTTAGGCCAACACCATAACTAGATGTAGACTTGGATTCATGTTCTGACTTTTAATCCCAAGATGACTCTGTACAAACCTTGCTAGAGAAAGAGACCAGCTAACCAGTACAACTTGGATTCATGTTCTGACTTTTAATCCCAAGATGACTCTGTACAAACCTTTGCCAGAGAAAGAGACCAGCTAACCAGTACAATGCATGCACTTTATAATTTAATTTATTCTATTGAGAATTATATTGTTTATGGAGTTTATAATTTATGAAATGCAAGTATGTTTTATGATGACCAACTCATTGGGATGCCCAAATAATGACAAGGAAAATCAAGATCCATCGCTACCTCATGAGGTATTTAAATATCGTACATATATGCATACTTTTTTTATTTTGATAAGAACTTTTAATTTTGCCAATTCTAATACGTGTTTATATCCTTGGAGACGCCTCAAGTATCTACTTGGAGTAACGTTGATCATGACAATGTTGAAAAAGACATGTATCGACCAAGTTTTACCGAAATGTTTGGCATAAGCATATCATTTTTCACCTTATGTTCTAGTCGTCTTTGGGTGCGAACTTGTATTTACTTATCTCTTCACCTTTCTATTTTTTCTATGTAGGCCGGCTTGAATGATAATTTGTTGTCAAGTTTGTCTCAAAGTTCAAACCGTGCCCAACTCAATGGCAAGAAAGTAATTGGGGAGTTCAACATGCTTGGTTCAAACCATATCCAATCCGACGACGCAAGAGCATTTGGAGACTTCAACGTGCTTTCAAGTCAAACCTCGACGACACTTGGAAGCTATATTTTCAAATGAAAGTTGTTCGTGATAGGGCCTATGTATTATCTATTTTGGACCTCTTGCATGCCTAAAGTATGGATGATTAATTTGTTTTTAACGGATATCAAAATTGTTGCATGCCTAAACAATGGGCAGATAGTTGAAGACATGGGAAGTAAGTGTAGGTTATTTTACTGTTGCAAAAGGCACAAGATAGGAGAACAGAATGTATAAAACATTATGCTTCTCAAATTTTGATCAACTGTATTTGTTCTTAAAGAATATCAACTTTTATTAGTTGATTACTTTCATATTGTGGGAAGTAAATGTATAAAACATTATGAATCTAAGAATCGATCAATTGTATTTATGAAAAGCTATAATAATAATGCACAAGTAAAGGCCTAGAAACTAGTCATCAATTGAGGGAACGTGAATATTTTGAATAACTGCATGTCCTGTGCTAGGTAAAAGATAATATTATCAAATACAGGAGTAAAAGCTCAGTATACATAAACATGCACTAGCTATGTAAATTTCAACACAAAATACAACCTAATCAAAAAAGGAACTAGCTCAGAATGCACTAAAACACATCCAACACGGACATTCCAATGTGCTAAGCAGTACGTAGCAACCAATGTAAGCCTTCTACGTCGAGCTAGGAAAGTTGATCCACTATAATCTTGAGCACGTTGAGCCAGTTCATTCTCTCGTGACCTTGGAGCAAATGAGAATTGATTACGAGCAAGTGCAATCTTCTAAATAGCAGCTGAGTAACGGCAAAGAAAGAAAAGATGATTTGGAGAAGCTCGATGTCGTTGGCACAGCGCACAACTATTACTGATGATGATTCACCATATTTTTTGTATATCCTTAATTCTCAGGTTTTGAGTCTATAAAACAATATACAATGATTCTACTAGTCAGTAATAAAACCCCAAAGTTTAAACTGCATTTGATCCTGAAACAATTGAAAAAATTACTGAAATGGTTTTTGGTCCCAAGGGTGACTACAAGTCCTACCTTGAAGGATACCAAAATATTCTGACACCGGCCGGCCAGATTCTTCATTGTCCACTTCCACATATACAAAAATAAGCCACAATTAGTTAGATGCCCACAAACACAGGTTTTGGGCAGGACAAATGCCCACAAACACAAGCTATATGTGTTAACATGACAAATGCTCACAAACACAAGCTATAATAGTTCTTATATAAGCATATAAGAGAAGCTATATTTTTTCATGCAATATAGTGAGGTCATACAATCAACAACACCAATGACAAGTGAAAAGTAGTTCTAGTATTGATAATTTACATACACTGGGATGGTTTATTCAACTTTTGTGTCTCTCCTGGTTACTCCTTTTTTATTTCTCTATGTTTTTTTCCCTTTTGATTTCTTCTCCTTCAGTTCCTTGACCATCACATATCAACAGCCACTCTCCCTTTTGCAAGTGGCATCACCACCCACCAAAACCACCCACCACAATGCTACTAATTCAGTTCCTTGACCATCACATACCATACCAAAAAAGGTTAAAGACTTTAATACTTGCTTATGATACTGAGATTAGTAAGAACTAAGAACACATAAAAGAAATATGCTAAAGATGAAATTTCAAGAATAAGAGAAGCTGCAAATAAGGAGATTGCGCGCACAGAGAGAGAGAGAGAGAGAGAGAGAGAGAGAGAGTGCAGGTGAACAATTAAGATTTAATTTTAAACCTCAAACGATCGATTTATCCTTAATGAACTACTACATGTAAGTAATATAATTGTCCTTTCTGATTCTACATGATAGAGAATTTTTGTACGAGACACCAACACATGCACCTTGCCCTTTTGTGTAACCTGGTTAGTTAAGTTCGCTGAACCAAATTATTCGTCCTTAAGTCTCCATCAGAAGCATACAATGGCCACTTTCCATACTGTTTTTGTGTTATCACTTGAGAAGCTAACAAAGGCTATGTCATTTCCTTTTCTTCTATGATTCCAATTGTAGACTTCTTGGTCTCTTCCCTGCCTTCATATCACCTAAGCATTATAATTGAGTAAGCTAGTGACTTGTTTGGTGCTTGGACCTGATGTCTCCATCTTTTTTCAGTTTGTGCCAATCCTTTGCCAAGTCCACTTCAATCTTTTCAAAGCTTTTTGGTTTGCAGGGCTAAATTTGGGACAGTTTTGCTTTGAAGTGGCTTCCTAAGTTTGGAATCGGCCTACAGTTCATACATTTTTTCAGCTGAAATTTTCTTACATCTTTAGAAATTTGACAATGAGATACTAATAAGTAAAAAAATGGTGGAGCTCCTTTTCTTTATGGTTCGGCGTTGGATGGTGAAGTTTCGAAAACTCTTTCTGTTCAAGTGCAGGTATTTTGTATTCTTACGAACATGTCTATTTTACTAAGCCTTTCTGTAAGACGGTGCCTAGAACGTCTGGTTCCAAGGTAGGCATGTGTGCACCCTTAAACATCTTTCCGAATAGGTCAAAGACGAATTATTTACGTCGAGACCCATATTTCGTTATGCATGTGTGCTATTTCTTGTGATACTGAGATTAGTAAGAACTAAGAATACATAAAAGAAATATGCTAAAGATGAAATTTCAAGAATAAGGGTCCGATTGGATCACGGAATTAGCCATGGAATTGAGGTAAATTTTGGAATTGGACCTTAAGAATTATGATTCTGTTGATTGGACAACATATTTAGAATTAGAATTACAATTCAAGTCCAATTCTAAAGAATTTAAAATGCACTATAAGGCTCAAGATTCAATTCTTATGGCCCAATATGAAATTTAGAATTCCAGCCCATTATATTTTTCTCTTTCTCTCACCGCTCACAGCCTCTACCCACGCCCGACGCTCGACGCTGCTTCTTCAAGCTATCTTCCTCCTCTCCTCTTTGATCAACCTCGCCATGGCAGCCATGGCAGCGACAGTCTACTGTGCAAATGGTGGCGGCTACCATCTACTATTTTGACTGCGACGGAGGCAACGTGTTACCTACGGCGACAGCGGTAACTACGCTTTTCGCAGCAGTGATTGCCATCTAGGTTAGTAAAACATCTATGCTGATTTTGCTTTGGTTTCAGGTTGGGTTTGTCTCGGTTTACTTTGTTATTGACTGTGATTTTAATTTCAAAAACAAGTTTGCTTTGCATTTCAGTTTCAAATGGGTTTAGCCGAGAGATAATTTTCAGCATTTCTTCTCTTGCTTGTTCATGATTATAATGCCAGTCTTGGGAGGATGTTCAGTGATCTTCTCTCCTTTAGAACACAGTCTTCATAGTTCACACCCAACCAAGCTCCAACCCTGAATCCTTTCTTCAATATCTCTTTTTAGCTATAACCTCATGTCATTCCTCCACCTCTCGCCGGGCCATTCATGCCAAAGTAGTGAAATCATTGAATTACAGAGATGGGTTCATTGGTGACCATTTGGTATCTCTTTATGCCAAATTAGGTTGCTCTAAAAAATGCACACCAACTGTTCGACGAAATGCCCTACAAAGATTTTGCTTAGTCTGTTTTTTGAACCCTGGTAATCACATGCAGAGGTTTCCATCCAACATACTTCCCTTTCTTGACTTTTAGTTACTTCTGATGGCTTCATTCTACTATCTAGATGTGGGCTGCATTAGCCCCCTGCCCCCTACCATTAATCATATGACCGTTTCAGCTTTTTTCAGTTGCAACTTGATGTTGTTTCAGAAGAATATAAGCAGCCAAATCTATTTCAACACAGGCCACCATATTCCCTTTGACAACTCTTTGTCCATATTCATGGTACCTAGATCCCTCCATTTGTTTAAACAGTCACATTCATCATATTAGAACTGACATATCATCTGTTTAATCAGGAAGAGAAGCACAATGTGCATGCTTTTCTTGTCTTACTACTTGTTATATACTCCGTAGTTAGGTTATCTTTTGGTATCAACTGTCGTATGCAATCATTTGTTCTCTTAAAAACTCTTAATAGTAATCTCACTCAAGTCTAAAAATAAAAAATCTTCCATAAATAAAAAAATTGAAAAGACTCATTACTACCATGGCAGTGACTTCAATACGATGCCACTATTTCAGCTCGAGTATAGCAACCGACCACCGCGTAAGAGTTCCAGTTTCTAGATTATCAAGCCTGCAAGCACTTTTTTGCAGCCATTATACGGTGTTGGAGGGAAAAGGGTTGCTTTTTTCTGTTTCCATAAGCTCTTAACGGTCAGTGTAGAGGGACTTCAATCAGGATTGGAATTTCAGGATGAGTCTTTGGGAGAGACCAAATCTATGGAACATATCACACATGACTTATGAAACAGAAGTACAATGCAGTTCCATGGATGTAGTTCTGCTGGTTGTCACACGTGACTAAAAAAACAAACGACGTTTATGAAACGACGTTAAGTTGCACACTAGAGCAAAGAAGTAGGTATGATGTGGTTAAAAGTCCTATTCGTGTCATTGACCCAAGATTTCCAGTCATCATTGTGTCGTACTGCCTAATCAAACCAACTTCCCGGATCTAGAACTCAACTTAACTTTGTGTTCACAATTTCACTCCAAGGTGGATTGATCGAAGTGAACACCACCCGAAAATAGTAGTTTCCAATAAGCCGGTCAAAAATCATCTAAATTATCCCGAGTTCAGTTATTAGGGCTAGGATCAATTCCCTAGCTAGCTCAACCTTGATTGTGTAGGATGGTTGCGTGGACCACGTATACTTTACGTACGCACAAGCTACTACAGTGATGCAATTTTTTTCTTTAGTGGATTGCTGGAGAAATATGTTTGTATGTTGTATGGTCTTGGTGTTGACAATTGAGAATTCTCATTGAAGGGAAAAAAAATGAAAAAAATAATAATAACAATGTGAGAAAATCAGATGTAGCATTCCTATGTAGTGTGTATACTTCTTGGGAAGAAAAAAAATGAGATTTTAATATTTATGAATTTGTCTTGGTGATGGCTTACTTCTTTCATATGTCCTATGTGCACTGTTTCTACTTCGTGTTCTTTGCTTTCATGCTTTTTACCTTTCATGGGCTTGGTTATGTTCTTTTTGTTGTACCACAGTGTATTTCGTCAATTGGCTCTAATTTAAACTCATTAAATCGGTCATTCTTCATTTCAGCTTTGAGTGGTGAAGCATCTTCTACCGTGCTAGCAATCTTCTGTTTTTACTGTACTCTATGGTTACCTTAACTCCGGGATATTATAAACAAAGAGTAACAGTTTGAAATGTAACATTGTTGTGTTCACATCATTAAGGAAAATTTAAATTAACTAGTGTATGAATTTGACTTGTGAGGGCTTACTTCTTCGTATTTCTTCTGTACACAGTTTCTCAAAGCTACAATTGCAAGTGCGGATTTCATACGAGAAGTTATCAGAAATGCCAGATTTGGATCGGCTTGAGTTGCTCAAAGCTTATGATGTGCTGACTAGGAATGGGAGGAAGTTTGAGTCGTTCATGTCCCTTCAATTTCACTTGAGGAAGCCATGATTATTGATGCAAATAAGCAGTCATAAGATTTAAGATATGGTGCCAACAAGGAACTTATGAACTCTGAATTGTTTTGAAGCTTAGTTTTTTTGGAGCTGATTTCTTATTTACTAGTAGAGATCTAATTTTTTAATCACTTGCTACTTTTAAGAGCCACTTCTTTTTGTTAAGTCTAAGCACATTCCTATATTTGAGAATATTTTCTTGTTGTTGAGTACTAGTAGAGAATTGAAGTTCTAATATGTAACTATTAGGTTACAAATTCAAGTTTGCTTATGGATTAGTTGTTTTTTTTTCATTTTATAGTTAAGTCATCTTATGTGTATTTTCTTTTCCTTTTCTTTTGTTCAGTGGGCTGGGGCGGGGCAGGGCGGGGTGGGAAGTGTTGTTGGATATGATTTAGTGAGACAAATATGAAACTCCGGTTTTGAATATTTACCTCTTGTTTTTTTTTTTTTTACTTTAGCAATTTCAATTCTCAATCTAATTTTTTGTGCTAACCAATCAATGGAATTACAAATTCTAGTCAATTCCAATTATATGGGAATTGGAATTGAATTACAATTCTCAATTTTAATTCCAATTCTGTTTGCCAATCGGACACAGTCGAAGCGTAGTTAGTTTGGCCTCAGTCAGTGAAAAGCATCACTGGTTGTGCTTAGGTGCGTTCGGTCTTCCGTTCATCCGGAGCGAATCGTTCATTCCTATGATTGGGAAGGCTATTTTGCTACTGATGTGCTCAAAGCTCAAGTTTATCCCCTCAAATCCTGTTTCTCCCGAACCAACGTCTTCAGTTTTTCCTAAACTAGTAACAATCTCTCTTTAGACTGCTTGTCATTCCGAAGTCTCAGAAGATGGTTACGGTTTGGGTTAGTGTTTATCAGTGAGCCAATGATCCAGCCTTTGTTTAAGCCGGTCGAAAAGAGGTTCCTGGTCTTAGCCCTGGTCATAGGGGGCTGTCAACTGAGAGACTGTGATTTTGATAGGGCAAATCCTTTTCCAAAGAGGGGGGTGGGCTAGGAATAGAGAAGTTCACCATTCAGATAGATAGATACGAGATCATATCATGAAATATTGTCAATGCCGAGCATCCAATGTCTTTCGCTTACAATCCAGCTGAGAACCCATCAGATAAGGCATATGGCATGATACACAATAGATCAATTAGACTATGAACATTGAAAACGTAATCACGGATAAGGGAAAGCGTCGATATGCAAGAGTTGAACCCATTGAGTGCCCTTACTTGAGGAAAGATGCGAATCCCATCTTGATTATTCTTTACAGACCGGTCATGAGATCTTCTTTCTCAGATGTGGGTCAGCAAGCCTAGCTTTCATTATAGTTGCAACTGGTGCCAAAACCATGAAATTTTCTTTCTTGAAAGTAGTTCTACGAGTGCTTTTTCTACCTAATTTGGGACGGAAACCCACCCGGTGAGAGCTTTTGGGCATATGTTCCTATTGCTTTGGAATCTAAACCTACAAGGGTTGACATGGTCGGGTAATAAGGGAAGAGAAGGTCCTCGTTCGGATAGAAATACCTATGAATACTCAAATTCGATCTTGCCTGGACCCAGATCCACGGATGAGCCTAAAAACATTATTGATTTAATGGAAATGTCAGGCCGCTTCGCTTTGATTGCTTGAGAATGGTTCAAAGTGACCAGGGAAAGTTGCTTCCTGAGGGCTGTTTTCTCTTCTTTCTTTAGGAAGTTTCCTTGAGAAAGGTGCCTAGCCTCTTAGGGCAGTCTTCTATCTCGTGTCAGAAAGGTGACCTACCTGATTCGGTAGTATTCTATCTGTCCTTCTCGTCTTGAAAGGGGGGCTACGTCGACTAGTGAGGGAATACTTTTGTCCGTCCATCTTGTCTTGCTAGAGTATCGGGAGATCTTCTACCAAACCAGAACATCGTATCACGGACTTGCGTGAATCTTACTCAAGTCTTCAACGAGCAAATCCGATCTGAAGAAAGTCATCATTTGCATGTTATCGATTCGGCTTGGTGCTACTGTTGCTGTTGGAGCAAAGGGATAAGGGGGGACAAAGCCCTCGCCGATTGAGACTACCTGAGCGAATTCCATGTTGAAATGAAATAAACTAAGGTTATGAAAGAAGGCAACAATAGCTTCCCTCCTTATTAGTCTTACAGCCGAAAAGGTATGTTTTAGTTGTTGTGTTGGTTCAAGGACAGTCATAGGACATGAAGAGCGATGGACTCCCAGGGTTAGAGGACGAGCGGGAGTCCGAGCAAAGCTAGGCATTAAATGAGAAAGCTACTTCCTAGCAGTCCCTGAGCCCCACTAAAAAGCGCGAAGGTGTTATTTTAGCTGTAGCTATTGCTTATATATCAGGCGGGCGTCGTGATGACCAGTAGATATAGGCTATGTGAATACTCGTTGGGAATAAGGGACCCCCCTATAGTGTTATAAGAGCGTGCTCTACGTACTAGGACAGGATTCTTATTTAATGGTTTGATACCTATTCAGGGTAGTAAGTAGCTCGAGCCCTAATGGCAAGAGTGAGGCTCCCCGCAGTGGGGGAGAGGGGTTATGGGGGTAGAGGGTGCCCCTATTTCTTTACATCTAGCTAATAGCATCTTCAGACCGTGTCGATAAATCGGCCATCGAGTGCCTAGTTCAGGAGTTTCCCTGACTTAATATCCGTTTGAAAGCTATCTCACATCAAGGAGCCAGACCTCTATTACGGGAATCCTAGTTATCCCCTAGCAAATCCTGATACCCTCATTATTGATTTTATTAAACTATATCTTTTGGATAGATTAACTATACCATTGGATCCAGGGGTATCTATCAGCTATTGACTCTGACAAAAGTGATTTCAACACTCGAAGCAAATAAATAGTCCACCCTCCTTGCTCTTGTTCTAGCTGCAATTATGGGTTTATTCTATCCTGTTGAATGCAACTAGTGGGTTTAGGCTTGCAATAAAAAGAGAAGCAATAAGTGCTATGAGTATGGTAGTCGAGGATCTAGCTTGAATAGGATGGGATGAAAGATAGCTTCATTGATTGATTCATCTCTCCTCGGTTGTGGTAATCTATGTCATTTTCGGGTGTAACTGAGGGGGTTCGGGGGGATTCCTCCCCCTGAGAACCTTCCTTCTAAAAAACTATCTATCTTTATAAGAGAAGCTGCAAATAAGGAGATTGCTCGCTTAACCTCATCATTTTTGGCAGAAACGCAGGAAAATAATTACCCTCACGAGGAGTGTAAAGATTTAACGCACAAGAGTAATTGCTGAAAAAGTGCATCGTTGTCAATGGAGAAGGATCAAATAGTGGGTATGTTACTTGAGGCGTCTGGAATTGCAATGGACACTCAGGAAGAGTCCTATCAGCCAAACTCCCACATAGCCCTGAATATTAACAGATGCTCTGACATGGCCCTGATCGTCGCCGAAGGTTCACACACCGGATGTGCCATCCCCGTGTCGTCGCGGGCAAAATCCATTCAATTTTTGGAGGAGAGAGACGGATTGCAAATCGGCATCGACGGAAGTGTCCGTAAATTCGTCAGAGGAGAAAGAGGTAGTATCCGTAAATTCGTAGCCGGAAGGTTCACCGACCGGATGTGCCGTCGCTGTGTCGTCGCCGGCAAAATCCATTCGACTTTTGGAGGAGAGAGAGGGAGTGCAGATCGGAGGAGAAAGACGGATTTTGCAGATCCCGCCGCGGTGCCGCCAGGAGGTGGAAGAGAAGTTCACGCCTGGAGGTGGAGGCGTCATCGCCGGAAGATGGAGGACGTCGCCAGAAGATGGAGGAGGCTCTGCCGTCGGCAGAAGGAATTGGAGAGAGAGTGTGTGAAGAGTCGTTGGTTTGGAGAGAGAAGGTTTGTCTGCCGAGGGAAAAATAATGAGAATAAATACCTAGTGACGTGGCTTGATCTAAGCCCTTCCTTCGCACCAAAGTCAATAGGACGGCTGTTGCTGGGACTACAGGCGGGACTACAGCACGCCTGCTATAACCTAGCAACAGCAGGTGATCCGGATCCAATTTCTAGGTGCAAAATTGTGTTGTTTTGTATAGTTTCATGATTGGCTTTTGGTTTTTCAAGTGAAACCTCTTAAAGTATTTTTTGGTCTACATACTATGGAAGGTTAGTCCTCGTTCTTTCTCCCTCTACCGAAAAAAACCCTAACCTCTCTTGTAGCAGTCCTCCACCGCTACCATTGGGGTTTCCTCTGGTGTGTGGTGGTGTGGTAGCTTTAGTTTGATTTTCCTTTGTCCCAATTTTATGTTTCCTCTGGGGTTAGTTGATTACCCTTGTGTTCGACGTCTTGCGACGAAGGGTAGCTGTGATGAAGGACGTCGGATCTGGTACTGTTTCACTGGATCTATTGCCTGAAGGTGCGGGTTTTGGTCGACGGGCTTAGATCGTGGTTGGTACAGGTGGGCTAAGAAGGTCAACCTTGGGTTGGCGGTTTATGTTGCCACCGGAAATCGTTGTATTTGGGCGTGGTGATGCCATAGGTTAGAGAAGGTAGGAGAGTTTGTTAGAAACGGTAATTATCCTACTAGGTTTGTCTTCCCCCTCCCCCTCTTCCTTTCCAAAAGGTAGATTGTTTATGTTTTGGAGTTGGTGCTCTGCGTGGTGGGATGACGGCCGGTGAACAGTTTCTTCGAGCTCCAGATAGTGCAAAGATCAGTAGATGTTTTGGGCAGGTTCTAGATTGTGCCGTGGTGGAGCTCTGGTGTGGGTTTTAGTTGTTAATTTTTATCGTTGGTTCATACCGCTGCTTATAGTGAGTGGATGGCGATGATTTCCAGGGGTGGTGAGGGTTGGGGGTTCTCATATTTTTGTAACTTGTTTTGTTTTGTAATCCTAGAGGCTAGAGCTAAGGATATTGACTTCTTTAAATCACTAATAGTATATATTTCTCATAATTCCCAAAAAATACTATGGAAGGCTTTGTGGCCGGATATCCTCAAGACTCCACGAATAACATAAATTTTTTGAACATGTTGAATTTGATAGCTCTCGGTAAGCCTCGTCTGAATCGGTGGTTTCAAATGGGTTTCTTGATACACCTGTTATTTGTCTGAACTCCACTCCTCCGATTGGCATTCATCATAGTTCAAGTCATAGTGCCTACAGATTGATCATGAATGCTCATTATAGTCTTCTGGCTTTTGTTGTATATACTTGCCTAAGATTTGCTACTCATTTCCGAGTAAATGGTTGTTACTCGTGGTTTAGCGTGCCTCAAGCAACCTTGCATCAATGGTGTATCCACACTAACGCTGCTTTCCTAAGGTATAATGTGTTGTAGTTACTTATCTTTTAGACCTGTCCAGTTACAAGTCGGGAATAACGGGGACAGATTGGTTCCACTTTTTACTTTTCCTAAATTCTGTTTACTAATTTCTAAAGAGGGACTTCCGTGTTAACTTTGCAACTATATCATCATACTATATGAATGAAATGAATCAACTTTACATCACTCTGCACTTCGTAGTTCACATGGATTCTGAAAGGCACAAATTACAGAAGTAAACAAGTAAGAAGCCTAAGAGTATAAACCATTCTTCTTTTGCTACGATGGAGCCTGAACTTGAAAGGAACAGACGTGCACACAATGATTCTTGTGACTCCATAACAATGCACCGTAGGTTCCGTAAATTCCGCAAACGGTTGATGTAATTTGAACCCGAGAGTCACAGTAATTGATGTAACTTTGCACCCAGTTTCGACCCGAGAGTCACAGGAGTTGCCACTCATCTTCATGTGCACCCTCCCCATCGCCTGAAGGGACCACGTCAAATGAATCATCCTCCGGAACCCCAACGCTGTCACTGGTTGGCTTTGGTGAATTTCGGATCTGAGTTACTGTAAATAAAGGAGCACCATCCGATTGATCTGCTAGCTCAGCAGCCCGGGAGCAAAAATCATCAAAATCATCTGAGAACCCCCAGGAATTAAGATTGATTAGAAATAAAAATCGCGCCACATATGATTAAAATATTCTGGGAGAAGCCAACATACCTTTGTCTCGGCAATAAAACCCAATTGACAAGGATGGATCAATCGAATCAAGGGGTACTTGTCTTACGACACTGGGAACCACAATAAAAGAAGATGAGGGTAAAAAAAGAAGAGAAATGAAGTAGGTGGTGTAGCAATATAAGTTACAGACCACAGTACATACTTGCAGTGGTAAGATGAAGTATCAGCTTCCAGATTCTCCTTCTTGATATCAACAACCTGATGATCCAATCAGAAGCGAAGAAGATGACTAATCAATGGCAGGTGCAACCATTACCATTTAAACCTTTAATTTCTTGAGAGGAGCAGGAGGAGAAGGGGCAGGAAAATGACCTAGGCTTGCTATAAAGACCAAGATCTCAGAAGAAAGAGCAACAGGTCAGGAAAGAGAAAAAAAAAAAAAAAACTAAACCAGAAGGTGGCCCATGCCTAAGCCATCATAATCATAAGCGAGAGCGAAAAAGAAAACCTTTGTTAGCGTGAAGGGTCAGTGGGGGTATGAAGTTGAAGCATGCATATTTATCAGCATGGAGCATGGTAATTGCCAAGACAATAAGCTCCCTATGGAACTTATCCAAATGCCAAAAAAAAAAAAGAAAAGGGAAGTGCACTATTTTGTGGGTTGTGAGTTGGAATGGAAATCTTAAAGAATATTGTTATTTTATAATTTCAGATAAATCAAACCTCATTAGAGAAAGGCCCAAAGGGGAAAGAGGGCACAGTATATTAAAGACAAACAGACACTAAAGCTAGCTGCACTCGCAGGGCTTCGCCCTCTCACCAATCTATCAAACAAATCGAAGGCTTTGTCTTCATATACTCAAAAGCGAATCCCAAAGACTTCCCAAAATCACCGTATATCACATCCAAGACTTGCTACTCACCCAAAGATCAGTTGAGCCAACATTCGCAAGTCCAGCCGCCAAGGGAAACCAGGACCAGATCCCCCCACCCCCCAACCAAAATCTTACTGCAACAAAGGCTGCAGAGTTATGACAACCCTTTGATCAAGACCATAATCAAATGAAAATGAAATAGGAAAGAAAGAAACCATGTCCCAACATCATATAAAATAACAGTGAGACTAAACCCGTTTGAAAGCATGTCATTATCCTTCTGAACTTAACAAAAACTGAAATGTAGAAATATTCGGTAATCCAGGACAAAATGAACCTGACATCTAGCACCGTTGGATTTATTGTAAAACAACTCCTTGCCTCCTCCCCTCCTACCTCTGCCATCCCCCCTGCTGGTACAACAATCCTAAATGGCCAGGACCAATGGCTATATATACTCAACCTGCCTAGGAAAGGAACCACCACAGACTACCTCACAGGCTCCTGCAACGTCAAACCCATCATCTAAAACTCCGGCCAACCAGACCATCAAAGAACCCCATAGCTGAGTTACAAGCAGAAGCCTGCTTGTAATGGAACCAAAAGAATTCTGCAACCTTGGGGCCTGCTTAAAACCCCAAGAAAGCCATCTGCAGTACAGCCCACGTTCTTCCCAACACCCACCCCCTTACTGACAGAAAAGGCTTATGACCAACTGAAGAAAAGAACCCGGCCCATGTACAAATCATTATCATAACCACCAAAATTAGGATTTAGAGAATTTAGACCCCAACAAAAGATACAAGCCAGCTATCTCACATCGAAGGACGCATCTCCAATAATTACACCACCTGATCCCAATGCCAATTGACAGGAACGGAGCATGACACATTCTTTGGATGCTGTTCAGCTGTATCCTTCGACTCGAAGCCTAAGCAACTTGTGACAGAACCCACTATGCCATCAACCATCATAAACTAACCTGTCCAATTTGCAAACCCAATGATGCCGCGACCTACTGCTTCAGACCACACACGCTGGATAAAGGAACCTCAGGTCGTTCAATCACAGCACTCTAAAAGCCTTCTGAAAGTTGAGCAGCTTCTTACCGCCATCTTCCTCTGTGGTCAAAACGCAACCTGAAAACCGTCCTACCATCCGAAAATCGATCACCAGCAAAACGTCAACCCCACCACTCAAGGATCCCACCACCCCCTACGGGAAAAGCCACCACAACAATAAAACTACAAATCCCTCACGTTTTCTAAAACTCGATGCCAGATCAAACATTAGACACAAGATAGAAGCCCGAACTTGCTTAGAAACACGGAACTTGTCCCCTCCTGCCGCTTCAAAACTAAATTAAGGAAATAATTATCATCATCTCGATCTCAACAATGAGAAGCAAACTCCAGCCCATAAAGTAGAAGCCTTCTAGATCAATAATCTTAGATTTACCTGGCTTCTAAACTACAATATTCTACACAATATGATGAGAATGAGAATTGTGAGCCTCCTCATGGATAAAGGTAAGGAATAGCAGATCAAAAGAGGAACAAAGATAAAGAAAGTAAATAAGTTTGGCAAACTATTTATTAAACTCCGTTTTAGACTATTCTATAGGCCTAGGAACTTCAAGGCTGTTTTGTCCTTGGTACTTTATCTACACTTAGGCTATGCAATCAAGCATTAGATTAATTTCACGATACAATATGCTACTGTTTTCAGGACGTATACCTTTTTACCATATACCGGGACTATATACAGACAGGTAAAACAAGTTTGTAAATACACGTTACACAAGGATATGCGAGCTCTAAACTGGTAGTACTGGGCATAATGTATAAGGATATTATTGGAAGTTGTTTCTTTCTTAGGAACCTAAATATTAGTTTGAAGCACGGAAACAATCTCTCCACAACAGCGTGCTTAAGGCTGCATACATCAAGCTTCCCCATACCCTGCAACGGCAGTAGCATTGTGTCACTGGGACCACCCTCCAAGTATAAGTTCGAACGTCCAAGAAAGGGCGTCGTTGGATTCTCAACCAAACCATACATTTTCACACCACGACTGCCAAAAAGAATTAGTGACATAAGTTGTTGACTTAAAAGTCTACTTTTCGGAAGAAAAAAAAAAGCCCAAGGTGCTATGAAGCATGGGTGCTTCAAACTGGGTGAAGCACTAGCGTCGGGTGCGGGTCGGTCAGGTGCGGGTGGGTGCATGTCGGGTATGTGTCCGAGATTCTTGTTTTATTTCTTTTATTTCCTAAATATTGGGTGTGGATCGGACACTTAAATGAAATTTTTGGGGGGTCAAAACGTAGAACAGAAGTTTTCGGGGGTCAAAACATAAATAAAAAACTTACACTAACCTAATTAATGGGCAGATCTGGAAGAGTGGAAAGACAGAGAGAAAAGCGAGAGAGAGCAGCGGCGGCATTAGGCAGCAGCTACGAGCCGACCACCGCGACTCCGGCGGCCTCGACAACCAGCCATTATCTCCGGCAGATATGTAAAGAGGGGAGAGACAGAGAGAGAGAAGCGGCGACAGATGTAAGTTATCAGCCGGCGTAGAGATCCACATGCGCCGCTAAGTCTCTCTCTCTCGCTCCAGTCCCCACCTTGATTCTTTGGCTCCTGTGCGCCACTAAGTCGCCGCTTGAACACACCTGTCTTTTTGTCGATTCATCTTCCAATATCTCTCACTCTAGCTTTCACACACGAGAGATATGGAGTTATATATAGGGACTTCCTATTTTGAGGCTTCGTTTGACTCCAAAAATAATTGGTTTGTGTTTCTCTTAAGCGCTGGCTTGCTAATATTTTGGCAAAATTTTACTTATTTGTTTTGTATTAGTAATTGGCTTTGTATAATTTTTAACACAAACTTAGATGTGATTTTTACAAAAATAGGATTTACTTTTATCGTCATAAGATTTAATATGTTTAAAAATTCAATACTAAGTGTACATAGTTAAATATATATATATATATATATATATATATATATATATATATATATATATATATATATAAAGTTTGTGGTATCCCTTCCACACCTGTATCCTAAAATTTTCAAAAACGCCATATCGGTGTATCTGTGCTTCATAGCCAAGGTGGCTCTCAATTTACTTAACATCAAAAACTACACATACTATCTCTCTCTCTCTCTCTCTCTCTGGCCGCTTAGATGAGTCCAAGTTTCAATCTACATTAGCTTACCTTACTTTCCAGTTTAAACCTAGGAAAAGCTAAGCTCTTTTTTGCACAAGGCCTCTACTTATTCGGGCTGGTTATTGATAAAGAACTTTTCTTGCTTGCTTCTTAAAGTGTATTATTAATCCAGCAACCGACGACCCCTTGAGACATCGTACTCACCAGGGGGTTGAGGTTCTAACCTCATATTTCCCCCTCTCTTCCCCCGCCACCACCGCCCCCGCCCCCCCTTCCCTCTTCTCTCTTCCTTGCTCCCCCCCTCTCGCTAGATTATGATCAATATTGATAAGAACTCGTGTTTCCACGTGACAGAGATGGGTTAATTTCACAAGAAAAACAGCTACTAAACACAAATGGGGAATGGAGATCACAGCAACATTGAAAGGCTATACAACTGGATATAAATGAAAAAGACAGAACTAAGTAACGTACTGGGCAAATAATAGTCAGCCACGAGCCCAAAAACAAATTGCGGTTTCAAATTTCCAGAATACTTGAGAGATACTGAATAGACAACTGGAATGAAGACACAAGAGAATACCTAGAAGGAAATTATAGCTATAGAAATATGGCACTGCACATCCGGGGAAGTTCAACTCAGATAGTTGCCACAGCAAAAGCGGTCTCTGGCACCATTAAATGACATCATCACAGTCAATTATATGAAGGCCTTAAATTTCTGCATGAGACCTTCCTCTCGTGCCTCTTTCACCTTGGTGATTCAGCCCTAGCTCTAAGCCTCAACTTAACAATAGGAATTGAATGCACACATCAACTGATGTACCATAAAGTTCTAAAGGCATCAACTTTAGCAAATTTTTCTAACCCATCAATGCTTTGTATGCAATAGCTCTAGAAGTTCTCTTATGTGTTACATGGACTCGGCACTTTGAGTCAAAATATTGTGTCCACACGACACGACACGGATCCGGGATCCGTACCGGACACGCCATTTGCCGGACGGACATGCCACGTCGCCGATTGGAGAGGATCTCTGGGAATCTGTCGCCATGGATATGGAAGATGAAAGCCTTACGAGGAAGAAGGGGCAGATTCCTGGGTAGAAGAGAGAGAAAGTTCAGATCTGGAAGAAGATGAAGAGTCCAGATCTGGAAGAAGATGAAGAGGGGGGAGAGAGAGAGAGAGAGCACACCTCGAGGCAAGAAAGAGACAGGGAGAGTCTGACTTAGGTGTGGGTCATAATAAATGACCGCATCTTATTATTTTCTTTTCCACAACACAATAAATGCTACTTTTTCATAAGATCATATCCACCCCTATAGTTTGTACTAATCTCATATAAAGTATTACTTGAAAAAAAATGTTTTATCTGTGTCCCCGTGTCCAAGATCGGATCCGTGTCCCCGTGTCCTGTAATTTCAGAATTTGGCGAGTCCGACACTCGGACACCGAGTCCATGTAACATAGGTTCTCTTCCCCCCCCCCCCCCCTCCCCTTTCCTCCCTCCTCCTCCTCCTCTTACCCTTCTTTTTTTTTTTTTCTGTAAGCAAATCTTTCTTTTTCCGCATCATGCTCTGTATTTTAGACCCAGATAGCTAAATGCAAACAAACAATTGTTCTCGAAAAACAAAAATTTCAGTCATTAGGCATTTTGTAATTTAAAGACCCGAGTCCATTGAGTCATAGATCTAGGACTTCAGGCTTACTTCTTTCTCAAGAGAAATAGAGAGATTATTTCCGCCGTCGAGCAATAGTTTTGAACTGGTTCGTCCTTCACCAGGGGGAAAAAATCTATTAAACTTACTTCTCATGGAATCATTGAGTAAGAGGTAGAGAAATCTGGACTAGAGGAGCAAAGAAGAAAGAGGGAGAAATAAAACTTCGAAAACACTTAACATAGTCGGACAAAAACGAGGTTGTTTGAGGGAGTGACAAATATTCCTCTCCTTTGGCAAGCCACAGATACGATTTCCTCATTAGTGTATGTGCAAACCTCCATTCAGTGAGCGACTTGACAAACTGAACTTACGGTGATAAAGACCAAAACGGCATCTACGTATTATTCTGGTGGGTACAACATATGCATCTGATAATGTAGAAAAGAAAACAAGCAGGACTACACTGTACCGGCTGAACTTCGTGAGGATCAAGGTAATATGCTTTGCCATCTTGCACACCAACAAGGTATGTGGATGCACCCGGTCTACCACCCAAGATGCCAAGGCTCTGAGGAAAAGTGAAAGTTGCCGCCAACATCGGAATGTACCTGATAAGAATATAGGAAATCAAACCCTAGTACTTGACTGAAAAGTAAAATCTTCACTCTTATAATATCACTTCCAGTACACTTAATAGTTGCTCCACATACATTTAGGCACTAGAAACATGGTCACCTGTATATTCACCTAGGATAAAGACAAACTTCGTCATAAATTGCCATCCATAAGGAATTTTATGAGAACAACTGCTGCGCCTGTTAGATTTCTCCAAAGGAGTTTTACATTCTGCAATGATTAAGTACTTTGAATAATCTGATGAAACTAGCAATCCAAGGCTGACAAGAAGTATTTATATGCTGGCTACCTATATGGAGGTCGAGGGCCCACACCTACGAGGTTAAATCAACCATCAGTTGTGGATCCTCATAGTTACACATGACATTCAGGTTTACCACATCTACACATATATGTACAGAACGACATGCAGGAAACTCGTGTTTTGCAGAGTCTATATAATGACTTACACGGGTCAAAATAAAAGCTTCTTAAAAAGGATAATCAAATTACTGACAAAAAATCGGGGAAAGGATTGAATGAAGTTGTTAACTAATTTACTTTGCCACATTAGGTGAAATTACAAGAGTAGAGATGCTAAAAAAGGACCAGCTTCACTGGAGAACGAATCAATTTAACAGAGTGCAATTTATATCCTTATTTAGTAACAGGGCAACGTGGAAAACAAAACTCAAGGTACAACCTTATCCTATAATGTTCAAAGACTTATCAGTCAAATTGTAACAGTTCCAATAAAGGTCTTTGGCTCTGAAAATGTAATTTGAAGATCGTCCTGATGCAAACTTAACGTCGAAACTCATAATCCTTTCTTCTTTTCATAATTTCCTTCTACGTTTTCCATCTTCCCATTCTTTTGTTTGTAAAATTGTTCACCTGCTCAATTTTCTTTATTTACTTGTAGATTCTGCAGTAACGCCGCTATTCCCAAATATTCACATCTACATGACCACCACAGTTTCTATTATTCATTTTTTTTTCCTTCCCAAACTCCATAGTCTATCAAAGGAAGCATCATGATGGCAATAGCAAAGATTTATCAAGTTTCGTAAGTTATGAGTGTCGAACATTAATTACCTCGGATTGACTTTGTCAAGTCCTAGAACCAATGGGACTAATAAAAGAATGGGCGTCCAATCAACTTGAGCTCTTGAAAACTCAGAACAATGCCTAGAGGCATCTTCAATGCAAACAACAGGAGCTCCACCTCGTTCCCCATCTTCATCACCAGAAACGACATAAACAGCCATTGGCAATGACTGGTCTACCACTTCAGATTGTTCTATCCTACATCGTGCTAAAGTTTCCCAGGTGCGACACATGGCATACGGACCAACCCAACACCCAGGAGCGAGGGTATAAGCCTTTCCAGCTTCAAGAAGATTGTGTATTGAGAAAGCTGATGCCTCCGAATCACCAAAAAGGTGCAATATTTCCAGATAATTTTGATCCTGTGGCTGCCAAATAAGTAAGACAGTTCTTATTTAATAGCTAATAATAATATTCATAACTGCGGAATTTACTATTAACCAGATAATAACATTCAAATTTCACATTTTGAAAGGCGTATACTGCTAGATAAAACAAACACCAAAACATACAAAGTCTATAGCACAATACCTTGTCCAGAGTTTTCCTCCAAGATCTGCCCAATCGATGATGCACTAGAGCCTATAAAATTAACTGACCAATTATTGACTGATAGATGGAAATTACTGTCACGAGTAGACAAACTGTATCGTTACTTAACTGTGACAACTACAACTAATATACAAACAGTAATAGAAAGTACCTGAGCAACAAGCATTTGACTGCTTCGAAGCATGCAACCCCAACTTACATCACTAGTATACTTCGAATCTCCAATCCCTGGAAAGCCTGTGAGTTAACAACAGAGAACATCATCTGCATAATTTCCCGAATGCAAGTAAAAAGATCTAACCCATCCAGAAAGGGAAAAAATCTTTAAGACAAACCTTTACGATATGTTATCAAGATTCTTGATGAGAAATCTTCAACGAATGCCGCAAATCCATCGCTATGAGCTGGATCTGCGGATGAGTCTTCTTGAGCAATTCTGTAGCATACGCCTAGAAGCCATATATCACTGGTCGAGCTAGAAATGTTAGTCTTGCTTAGCCCTAGCCTCCACATTGAGTTAGCATTCACTACTCTCCTTACAGCAGCAGTCCAACCATGGTTTCTACTACGGTGTTGTTTCTTTTCCGAATCTTTCGAGCTAGTGTATGTTCCAAAAATAGAGAAAGCAGACACCAAAATGCCCGACCACGTAGAAGTCTTGGAAACTCGACCGTCACTTGTTCCTGGTTCTGAACAGGCGGAACCAGGAACTTTATCTGGCGAATCAATAGAACCTTCAACAGAAAGTTTTGAACCAACAGTCGTCTCACGGGAACCCCTCATAACCTACTCATAGCAGCATATAAGGGTTGCACCGTCTCATAGGAGCAACCCCAAGCCCTGAATATCTACCAGCAGTCCAGAGGTTAAAGATTGGTGGAGCAGGGTAGAACCAAAAACACCTGAAAAAGCATGAAAAAATAACAATTTAATCACCACTGTTCGCACCTCCTCAAAAATGGAAAAGGAGGAAAGTATACAATATATCTCGCCAGCTACACCAATCTCTCATTCCCATTAAGAAGTTTTGATACATCTCGTTCAAAAGGAAGTAATGAAATATTTTGACAATGCCTCAGGTAGAATGCAAGGTACTACATTACAAAGTACCAACATCGTAGATAAATAAGCGCTACCACCATTTAAGGGGCTCTCGCCATTGCTTGTGCTGTGGAGGATTAGCAGTCCTAAACCCGGCGACCTGTGGGTCACAGTGGAGCAACCTTAACAGCCACCAAGGCTCACCCCAATATTTCGATAGATACATAAGCCTATACATGTATCCACACAGATACAGAGGTAGGTATATATAACTCGATTTGGATTTCAATAACAAAATTTGCACTCCCCAAGACTGCGCTAATGCTTGGCACTCGGACAAGGCTGAATTATCCTCAACTAAAAGACCAATAGTAAACAGTTGCTTAATCTCGTAACCACCATTAAACACTACAAGGTTCTACGAGTAGAAGGTTCGAACAGCATGGTCCACTTGTTTGATTCGTGGATTCTCAAGCTGTTAAGGTTTCTAGCATTCGAATCCCAACTTCTTCTTTTTTCCCCCATAAATCATTTTCCAAATTTATAGGACGGTAGGTGCAAGTACGCTTTCGGGACACCAAAATTCAATTTCATTACCTCTTGATGTTCTCCTTACAGCTTCCATGTAAAACGCACAAATGTAAAAATTCAACCCAAAAAAAATATCACCATCAATAGATGTAATAGCAAGTCAAACAGCTATTGGAAGATTGGAAATTTAATCGAGTAAATGCAGATTAACACACGCACACATACAAGGATAAGTATATCTAGATATGGAGAGAGAGAGAGAGAGAGATTACCAGCTTGAGAGAGAAACAGAGAGACGCAGATCAAAGAAGGTGATGATTGTTCAAAGATCAAAATTCGAGCCCTAACTCAAACTTGGCACGAAGTTCCTTAAACCAAGCTTGTCACGCTTCAGGCTGCCTCTATCCCAGTCGCGCTTAAAAAGCGTGGGTGCAACGCAGGAAACAAGTTTGGGCTGCGTCGATAAATATGACTCTATCGACCCAACTCTGTTCGTTGGGCTGGCCTTACATTAAAACTGAAAGCCCGAACTCATCGACCTAAAGGTCCACTTCTGTTTTCCACCCAAATACCAAGTTGAGCTTTAGCAACAAAAGATTGTCTATTTTCTCATTGTTACTCAAATTTATAGTGATATTATTATTATTATTTTTCTTAAAAATGCATTTAGCACTATTTTGATATTGCAGCGGAAATGGTGTGTACATAAGAGGATCATAGTCCCAAGTTGATAAGACATTGTTTTTTTTTTTTTAACTTCCGGGTCCCTAACCTTTGCCTTCGGCCCTTTCAACTCTTCTTTCTTTCTTTGGAACATCAAGATCAAGAGGAACCTGCATGCAGCACTACACGATGGGAACCAAGGATGCCACAACTATCCTGTTCAAGATTTTCAAAGAGTTCATGTAGAGGAGACTACATGGCTTACGAGAAGCTCTCAAATTTCGGGTATAATATTTCCTTTCGAGTCTTGTGGTGAATTTGTTGATATATTGTGCAACACTTGCATGGCTTCTGATTCCACCATGATCTTCTGGAGCTGACTTTCCCACTTTTATGTAACCCCTTCCATATTCCACAGCGTTCTGCATAACGACTATCGCTGTAGCTTGGGTTGGGCAACCCGTGCGAAATTCATGGTAACTTGTAAAAAATGAGCATTGGTTCACTTTTACTACAAGAAAAAATGGATTTAGTGACAGAAGGTATTCTGTCGCTAAAAGCTCTTTCAACAACGGGATATTCCGTCGGTAAAAAGCCGTTGGTAAAAAGTTTTAGTGATGGAATATTTCGTCGATAAAAATCTTTGCCGGCGGAATTTTACCGACGGACTTTTAGGGAATTTGTAATTTTCGAGGGTTTTTTTTTAATGTTTTTTAAGCAACGAAATAATACCGTTGCTAAAAATATCCGTCAGATAAAATGTATTTTATCGACGGACTTTTATAGACGAGTTATTATGTCGCTAAAAGTCCTTTAATTAACACAGATCTGCATTTTCTCTTTCCATGTTTCTCTCTCTGTTCGCCGTTTATCTCTCTGTCCCTGTTTCCACCCACAGACGATCTAACCTCCGGTGAACCCCCCTCACGGCGACCCACCTCTGACGACACCCTGCACATCCCACTGAGGCCGCGCCACCTCCGACGACACTCACGGCCTTAGTAACTCCGGCCAGATCTACAACTTTGGTACGATTTTAAAATTGTCTCGATCATGCTTGGTTTTTAGCTTTACTGAATTTGCTTGATTTATTGCTTTACTTGTCTCAATCGTTCTTAATTTTGAGCTTGATTTTTTTGCTTTAATTGACTTGCATTCTATCCTGCTGATTACGTATTTTGAGCTTGGGGTGGGAGAGGTGTTTGAATGAGCTGGTGGTTCATCTAGGTGGTGGTTTTGGTTGATAATGGTTGTCTCTTGGTATGTGAATGGTTGTTCGAGGTGGTTCCTTAGTGCGGTTGTAGCTTAGATGGTGGATGTCTTTCTGTTAAGGTGAAAGAAAAAGAAAGAAAATACAAAACAAAGAAGAAGGAAAAAAGCAAGTGAAGGACAAATGCGTAATCGACAACACAGTTCCTTTTTTTGGGCAGTTAGGAAAGCTATGGAATATCTTAAACCTACATAAAATAGAAAATTGTACTATTAACTAACACACACACGCCCGCACACGCAAGGGGGGGAATGGGGGGAAGGGGTATTATGCTTCTATGCTTCTGAGGCTGTTAAATCACCACACCTCGCAATCAGTTGGTCATTAAGTCAGCTCATGTACTTCTATGCTTCTATGCTTTTACCAACGGAATCTTTTTCGTCGGTAAATAGCCTTTTATCGACGAAAGTAACCATCGGTAAAACTTTCGTCGTTAAATAGTATTACCGACGAAACATTCGGTCGGCAAAAATTGTTATCGACATTTTTTTGCGGCGGTTTTTTAGCGACAGAATGCCCTAATCGACATATTTTTTGAACCTTAATTAAATCCTAAATTGAACGCCCTAATTGAATCGAACCCTATATTAAACTAATTGAACCCCTAATTGAATCCTAAATTGAATGCCCCAATTTAATCGAGCCCTAAATTGAACTAATTGAACCCTAAATTGAATGTCCCAATTCAACCGAATGTTAAATTGGACTAATAGAACCCCCTAATTGAACCCTAATTAAACTTAACATAAATGACCTAATCGAATCAAATCCTAAATTGAACTTATTGAACCCCCTAATTAAACCTCAAATTGAATGTCCTAATCCAACCGAACCCTAAATTAAACTTATTGAACCCCCTAATTGAACCCTAAATTGAATGCCCCAATTCTACCGAACGCTAAATTGGACTAATAGAACCTAATTGAACCCTAATTAAACCCTAAATTGAATGCTCTAATCGAATCGAACCCTAAATTAAACTAATTGAACCCCTAATTGAATCCTTCATTAAATGCCCTAATCCAATCGAACCCTAAATTGAAGTAATTGAACCCTAAATTGAATGCCCTAATTCAACCGAACCCTAAATTGATCTAATAGATTCCCCTAATTAAATCCTAAATTAAATGTCATAATCGAATCGAACCCTAAATTGAAATAATTCAAGTGCATCAGATATGTGCATTTTGAATCATTTTTTTTCCATTTGAACATTAATCATTTGTTTGATAATTTTAGGTTGTTAATTAGTACATAAAATTTTAGGTTGTTACTTGTGCATTTGAAGTAGTTGAGATTAATAATTGATGATTTTAGTTTGTTAATTGATGATTATATATTGTTAATTGTGCATTGAGCATTTGAGATATTGAGATTGTTGACGGAGGATAGGACCTAATTGGATTGAATGTATGATTTTTATTAATTTTTATTGCATTGAGAATTAAGAATTGAGATTGTTGACGGAGGATGGGACCTAATTGGATTGAATGTGTGATTTTTATTAATTGTTATTGCATTGAGAATTGAGATTGTTGACAGAAGATGAGACCCAATTGGATTGAGATACCTGTTAGTTAGTACAGACATAGACACCACGTTTGATCGATGGTGTCCGACATTTAAAAAATAAATCAACGTATGCCAATTTTTTCGGAGGTGCGTGTCGGTGGCTATCAGACACGTGTCGGGAGTTGTTGGACACATGTTCGGAGGCTTTGGACACGTACCGATTTTTTCGTCGGTGGGTGTTAACTTATTGATTTTGATGATTCCAGACTTATTATCTCTAACATTAATCTAACAACATTTTTAAGATAAACATTTCAGAATTTATCTTAATCAAACAAAGACGAGATCTTGACATGGACAAAGCTTGAACCTGGACTTGGACTCGGGATTTAAAGACTTGGACTACATTGAAGATGCAAGAACCTGAAGTCTAGTTTTTCCTTTTTAGCATTTCTAAGTCTTTCTTAAAAGACCTGACCGAAATTCTAGTAAAGAGCCAAAACTTTTAGTCGAAGTCAAACGTTTTAGTCGAAGTCAAATATTTTAGTCGAAGCCAAAATGTTTTAGTCGAAGCCAAATATTTTAGTCGAAGCCAAAACTTTTAGTCGAAGTCAAATGTTTTAGTCGAAGCCAAAATGTTTTAGTTGAAGTCAAAATGTTTTAGTCGAAGTCAAAACTTTTAGTCGACTCATTCTCTTGTTTTAGTCGAATCCTTTTTTTTTGGGCTTTCCCTTCCTAACGATTCACTTATGTTACTTGTATAAAAAGGGGTCCTCGAGAGCTTTTTAGTATACACTTTCTCGTGCGAATTATCTCTCTCTTAAAAAAACTCTCTCATCTTGATCTTTTATTCTCATCTATTCTCTATTGAGTGAGTTCACCTTTGAGATAATTCATTGTAAGCTTCTTGGTTTGGTTCTTGAAAGAATATAGATCTTCCCACCTAAGAAGGCTTAGTCTTAGTTTTCATTGTAACATCTGCTCAAGAAGGAGCTTTTTTGTTGCATTCAAATTTTAAATCTCTTTTCATTTGTAAACTGTTGGAAACCTTGGAAGGGTTTCGGAAATTGTACTGCGGTTTGAGCTAGCACCCGAAGCTAGTTGGATTAGTGAAAGGTTCGAGTAGGTCTCCCTTGCGTGGAGTGCTCGAGGACTAAACGTAGGCTGGTGGAGCCGAACCAGTATAAATCTCTGTGTTAAATTTATTACCGTTATATCTATCATTACGTTGTAATCTCATTTTTAATTTATACTCAAAGCTGTAAAACACCTATTCACCCCCCTCTAGGTGTATTTAGGGACCTACAAGTGGTATCAGAGCCGTGTGCTCTAGTATTTTCTGTGACTTAATAGTCAAGAGCTAAAGATCGCGTTATGGAAGAAGGTTTAGCAACCACCAGGCCACCCTTGTTGAAAAATGACAACTACAGCTACTGGAAAAATCGTATGAGGAATTTTCTGAGGCAGGATACACACGTGTGATATGTTGTTGAAAATGGTCCTATAATTCCGATGAAGGATGGACCGGATGGAACCAAGATTCCGAAAGGAATTCTTAAAATGGACTCTCATGAGGCACAGCTCTTCTCCATGGATGATAAAGCTAAGAACATTATCAGCTGTGGCCTTGACATGAATGAGTACAATTGAGTCTCAGCATGTGAGACTGCTAGAGAAATGTGGAGGTTGTTGGAGGTTACTCATAAAGGAACAAATCAAGTAAAAGAGACCAAGATCAACATGTTGGTCCAGCAGTATGAGCCTTCAAGATGAAGGAGCACGAGTCCATAAATGAGATGTACTATAGATTCACATTCATTATAAATGGACTGAAGCTTTTGGGTAAAATCTACCCAGAGAAAGAAGTTGTTCGAAAAGTTCTCAGATCTCTTCCAAAGAGATGGGAAGCAAAACTCACAGCCATTCAAGAGGCAAAGGATTTGAATGTGCTGAAGCTTGAAAAATTGGTGGGTTCTCTAATGACTCATGAAATTACAATGAAAATTCATGACAAAGAAGAAATTACCTCCAAGAGGAAGAAGTTAGCTCTTAAAGCTGAGACGTCTCATGAACCTTCAGAGAGCAACGACGATTCTGATCCTGAAATGGCTCTCATCACTCGAAAGTTCAAGAAGTTTCTTGCAAACAAGCAAGATGGGAAGATTAGGAGAAATCCTACAAACCAATCACATAAGAGAACAGTGATTGGAATGTAAGGGAAAATCCTGATGCCTGCTGTGAATGCGGCAGAACTGGGCACATAAAAAAATATTGTCCGCAACTTAAGAACAAGACTGCAAACAGCAACAGTCGAGATTTTAAAGAAAAGAAGTTCAGTCCAGAAAAGCTCTGCTGACTTGGGATGACTGATGAAAGCGACAAAGAAATTAGCGAAGATGATGAAGTAGCTCAACTTTACTTCATGGCCAAAGATGATAATTCCAAGGTAATCTCTGAGAATCGTGATTATAATGAACTCAAGTCAGCTTTTGTAGAACTCAATGAAAATTATGAAAAGTTAAAAGTCAAATGTCAATCTAAAAAATAAAGCTCTTTCTTTGATTAATATTGTTGAAGAGTTGGAAGGCGAAAAGGAAGAGTTTCAAGAAAAGATTGAACTTTATATTTCTGAAAATACTTCTTTAGAAAATAATCTGAATGCTTCTAAGAAGGAAAACTCTCTTTTGTCTTCTGAAAGCCAATCTCTCCGAAGAGTAAAAGTTCCAGTTGAAAACGAATTCTTAAAATCTCAACTGGAAGATATTTCTATACAAAAAATTAATTTATAAAAGGAAATTGAAGATTTGAATTTTACCCTTTCAAAATTTACCCAAGGAAGAGAGATTTTGGATATTCTTTTGGGAAGACAAAGATGTGTTTTTTGAAAAAATGGGGGATTGGATACGATCCTTCAAAGAAGCAAAAGGATTATAAAAATTTCTTTAACAAAAATTTAGCATCTTGCTCACCTTTCACACTCTGTACAGTATGTAAAAAGAAAGGGCACTTAGTTAAAAATTATCTTCTTAGTGCTGTTAGAAATCAGTCATTCCCTTCCATTACAAAAAACAAAATGAAACAAGTTTGGGTGCCAAAATCTTGTTTATCTAATCTTCTAGGATCCAAGAAAGTGTGGGTACCTAAAGGAATGAAACCAGAATCTGTTGTAGGTATGCTTGAAAGTAAGGGTAGATTCCAACAAATGGATTCTCAACAGCGGATGTTCAAGACATATGACCGGTGATCGCTCACTTTTCTCCCATATCACTCCGAAGAATGGAGGATTTGTTACCTTCAGAGACAACTCAAATGGGAAGATCATTGGTAAAGACAAAATTGACACCGGTTCCATTACTATAGACAACGTATCCTTGGTTGATGGTTTAAAGTTCAATCTGATAAGTATTAGTCAAGTCATCGATAGTGGACACAAAGTTCAGTTTGAAGGCGATCAATGCCTAATCAGTCATGCCTCAGATGGAGGTACCTTAGTTGGTAAGAGAGATGGTAATATCTATACTTTATCTTTTGATGCATCTGACTCTTCTCGTGAAGTTTGTCTTTCTGCTCAACATAATGATATGTGGTTGTGGCATCGTAGATTAGGTCATGTTCACATGGATCTAATCAAGAAACTTCTCTCGAAAAATCTTGTCAGAGGCCTACCAAAGTTAAGGTTTGTCAAGGATAAGGTCTATGATGCCTGTCAATATGGTAAATAGTCAAAAACATCCTTTCAAGCCAAAAATGTCGTTTCCACTTCTCGTCCTCTTCAACTCCTTCATTTAGATCATTTTGGCCCCTCAAGAAATGCCAGCCTTGGTAGAAAATTTTATGCTTTCGTCATTGTTGATGATTTTTCAAGATACACCTGGGTTCTTTTTCTAACTCATAAGGATGAAGAGTTTGAAAAAAAATTTAGTCTTGTTAAGCAGCTTCAAAATGAGAAGGAGTTTAAGATTGTAAAAATTTAAAGTGATCATGGCGGTGAATTTGAAAAAGATTTTATTCCTTTTTTGTATTCAAAATGGCATTTCACATGAGTTTTCTGCTCCCCGGACACCCCAACAAAATGAGGTTGTAGAGAGAAAGAATCGTACTCTGCAAGAAATGGCCAGAACCATGCTTTATGAAAACTCTCTGCCAAAATATTTTTGGGCCGAAGCCGTCAGCACTTCCTGTTACGTGTTGAACAGAGTACTCATCAGACCAATTCTTGATAAAACACCTTACGAATTGTTCTCAAATCAAAAACCAAAAATCGATTATTTCAAGGTTTTCGGTTGCAAATGCTTTATTTTGAACAATCGTGAGAACTTGGGAAAGTTCGATGCGAAATCTGACGAGGGAATATTTCTTGGTTATTCATTAAAACGTAGAGCATATAGAATCTATAACCGTAGAACTATGACAGTTGAAGAATCTATGCATGTAGTATTTGAAGAGTCTAACATTGAAAAATTAAGTAAGAATGCAGGTGATGACAGTGAAGAACTCTCCCTAGACTTGAACAACAAATTTAATGTCTCTTCAACCGAGGGGGAGTGCTCAACATCCTCTCACAACAACAGTGATGAGACACAGCCACTCCCAAAAAGCTGGAGATACTCCTCAAGTCATCCACTAGAACAAGTCATAGGTAATGTGGAACGCGGAGTTACAACACGATCTACGGTAAATCTTTTTTGCCCGGATTTTGCTTTTCTTTCTCAAATAGAGCCTAAAAATATTTTAGAGGCTCTAAACGATTCTGAGTGGATTCTTGCCATGCAAGATGAATTAAATCAATTTGAGAGAAGCGATGTTTGGTCACTAGTTCCGGCTCCTGTTCAACAAAAGGTCATTGGAACAAAGTGAGTTTTTCGAAACAAACTTGATGAAAATGGCCATATTGTTCGTAACAAGGCTAGACTAGTTGCTTAAGGATACAATCAAGTCGAAGGGGTTGATTTTGATGAAACCTTTGCCCCAGTTGCTCGACTTGAAGCTATCCGAATGCTTTTGGCATTTTCATGTCATACGAACTTTAAACTTTTTCAAATGGACTTGAAAAGTGCTTTCTTGAATGAGGTAATACAGGAGGAAGTTTTTGTTAAACAACCTCCTGATTTTGAAAATGAAAAATAACCCAATCATGTCTTTAAGCTGAAAAAGGCTTTGTACAGTCTTAAACAAGCTCCTCGAGTTTGGTATGATCGTCTTAGCAGCTTCCTCATTGATCATGGATTCTCTCGTGGCAAAGTCAATACTACTCTCTTTACGAAAATTCGAAATTCGCATATTTTAATAGTTCAAATATATGTTGATGACATTATTTTTTGTGCCACTAACAATGATCTATGTCAAGAGTTTGCTGAGAATATGCGTAGGGAATTTGAGATGAGCATGATGGGAGAACTTACATTTTTCCTTGGACTTCAAATCAAGCAGTCAAAAGAAGGAATTTTTATAAGTCAGTCTAAGTACACACGGGAGCTTTTGAAATGGTTTGGCTTAAATAATGCTGAATCTAGAGGGACTCTATTTCTCCTAACGTTAATCTTATCAAAGATGAAAATGGTAAAGACATAGATAACAAACTTTATCGTGGCATGATTGGTAGTTTGCTCTATCTTACTGCTTCTAGACCTGACATAATGTTTAGTGTATGTATTTGTGACTGTTTTTAAGCTTGTCCTAAAGAATCTCATCATTTTGCAGTTAAACGTATTTTTAAATACCTTTTTTGGACTTTAAATCTAGGACTTTGGTATCCGCGAAACTCCTCTCTCGATCTGGTAGGTTTTTTTTATTCTGATTATGCGGGATGCCTTGTTGATCAAAAGAGTACTAGTGGCACTTGCCAGTTCCTTGGCGATGCTTTAGTGTCGTGGCACAGTAAGAAACAGACATTTGTGGCTCTCTCCACCGCTGAAGTGAAATATGTTGTAGCTGGAAGCTGTTGTGCCCAAGTATTGTGGATGCGTCAAACTTTATGAGATTTTGGTGTCTCAATAGACCATATTCCTATTATGTGCGACAGTAGCAGTGCTGTTGACATTAGTAAAAATCATGTCCAACACTCGCGCACTAAGCACATCGATATTCGTCACCACTTTCTCCGAGACAATGTTCAGAAAGGATTAATAGAACTCAAGAAAGTTGGCTCTGAAAATCAGCTCGCAGATATCTTTACAAAACCCTTAGCTGAATCCTCTTTCTATTCACTTCATCGTCGTTTAGGAATGTGTGATCTTAGCTAAAAAAAAATTTACCGAAATCTTTTTCTTTGACTGTTCAGTTTTGTTCCTTCGTCGCTTCAAAAGTCATTTTTTTCCTTGGTCTCTGATCACTTTTAGTCTACTAAAAGTTCTTAAGTCGACTAGAAGTCAGTTTTCAGTCGACTAAAAGTTCTCTTTCACTTTTAAAATCTATTTGATTTAGTCGACTGAAAAGTCCACTTTCAGTCGACTAAAACATTTTCAGTCGACTGAAAGTCATGTTCAATCGACTAAAAGTTTGTTGCCTTTATTTAGCCCCCCCCCCCCCCCCCCCTTTCACTTTAACTTTTTACTATTCTTTTTTTTACTGTTTGTCTTTCGTTTTCACAGACTCACACTCTTCTTCTCTCTCTAGTCTACCTGTCACTCCAAGGACCCACATGGACTCTAATCCACCCCTTCGTAGTCGGCGTCGTCTTGTCATTCACTCTGACAATGAATCCGACGTGGCTCCTGCCTCTACTATTGCTTCACCTGCTACTATTGCTCCACCACCGCCATCCTCCCGCCGCCGCACTCGTCAAACATCAACTGCTGCTCCCCGTCCATCATCCTCTGCACCTGTCCCTCCGTCGTCTACTGCTCCATCATATTCAGGTACTGTTGTTCCACCTCTTCCACCTGTTGCCTCTTCTTCATCTGCTCCTCCACCAACCTGTCCACCCCCTACCTGCCCCTATATTTCCCCTACCGATATACTTCATATTCCTCATTTTTCCCATATGTCGACGACCAACTCACCTACTATACAAATTTTGTAAATCGGGAGGTCGTCCCCAGTCGTCGAAGTGATGTCAATCTAATGACTCAACTTGGTCTTATGGGCCTTTTTGAGCGAATGGGCTGTCTCTCCATTCTCTTTCCACCTTCCACTTATTATCCTGCTCTTGTTCGCATGTTCTACTCCAACATGCATTTTACTGCTCAATCACCTTCCTTTTTGACCACATATGTGAATGGGGTCCACATCCGTCTCGATGCTACCACCTTAGCCCACATACTCGGTTTTACCAATCAATCCTCTACCCTTGTTTTCACCCAAACACGTGGTGTACCACCAGCTCCTTTACTCCCTTCCAACAAACACAAACTCTTTTAGGCGACCCGTCCATTTCTCGACCCCGTAAACCTAGTCTAGGTGACCTTTCTCCTCTTCATCATGTCCTCTATCTTATTCTTTGTTATAATCTCTCGGCCCGTTCTGGCTCATATGCTACTTTTTCATATTTAGACATCATTCTTCTCACCCACTTTATTCGGGATTCTCCCTTAAACATTACGGGCATTATCATGCTCATAATGAATGCCTGAAAAACCAAATCATCTGCTAATCTTCCTTTCAAACTCCTGTTAACCTATGGTTTTGACTATTTTCATGTCCCTCTGCCTACCTCTAACTCGAAATGTATCTCTATTCCGAGTCACCATGTTCTTAACGAAACTTCTTTTCGTCGTGCCGGTTTCGCCATTTGCTCTGATCTCACCTCCGACATTGTCCTTCTTAAGTGCATCACTGTTACCGACCCTTCCCACACCTAGCCTGTTCTGGCCCCTGCTCCTGCTTCTACTCATGTCCCCTCTCCTGCTCCTGCAATTCCCTCAGCCGTACCTTCTGCTCCTTCCCCGTCTATCTCACCACCACCACCACCTCCTCTTTCTACTCAGTTCATACCCCTTGCACCTACTAACCCATCTAGCTCTATCCCCTTCCCTCCTTCTGACCCTTCCTCCTCGGTCACACATCTACCCACCCCTTCTCACCCTTTATCCTTTCTTCAGTAGTTCGCTTAACGACTTCTTAAATCTTAATTTTGATGAGTTCTTCTCTTCTGAAAACTCCGACCTCTTTGAAACTCTTTCTCGTCTCTCTACTTCAATTCAGTTAATACTTGAATCGCAAACCACCCTGATCACAAACCACCCTGCTACTTCTGTTGCAGTTAACCACATTATTCTCCTTGATGAGCTTCCTACCCTTTAGCAGTCGGTTCAACACTCCTCTGCCCAGCGTCTCTCAAACCAAATCGACTTTCACAACCTTCTCAATGACCTTACTGCTAACCTTTCCTCTATCCCTCGAAATCATACCCCACTCCTGGAAAGTTTGACTCCGATGCAGCATGATCTTCAACGCCAGTAGGAAGATACCATTCAGGCTCATCGTCGCTAGGCTTATCTCACCACGAGCATTCTGACTGAACAAAACCACTACCTGGCTTATCAGATCTTCGATCAGGCCGATGCCTTTAGGGTGACTCGTTCGGATATCTTTCCTTCTCGACACACTGGCACAGACAGGGAAGAATGGTTCTTTAACCCGCATCTCCCATACAACCCTCCGCCACCGCGCTCTTCTCGTGTCGTCAAAGTCATTGAAGTCCCCACAACCGCTCCACCACCTGCTGATCCCTCTTCTTCTGCGCAAGGTGCTCGTCGATCTGCTCCACTGCCCGCTGATTCCTCCTCCTTTGCCCAGGGTGCTTGCCGCCGTCGGCCTTAGCATTTATTTATTTATTCTTTTGCTTGTTGCACTAGCTGCCCCTCTTTTGATTTGACAAAGGGGGAGAACGAGTACTAATTGATCATTCTTTGTATGCATCTTTATTATTTCTTTTGTTAAATATTAAAATATGCTCTTTAAGTTATCTCCTTGTGTGAATGTTAACTGATTAAGGGGGAGTATGTCTTTATAATGTTAGAACTAATATTGTCATCATAAAAAAGGGAAAGATTGTTGACTTATTGATTTGATGATTCCAGACTTATTATCTCTAACATTAATCTGACAACATTTTTAAGATAAACATTTCAGGATTTATCTTAATCAAACAAAGACGAGATCTTGACATGGACAATGCTTGAACATAGACTTGGACTCGAGATTTAAAGACTTGGACTACATTGAAGATGCAAGAACCTGAAGTCTATTTTTTCCTTGTTAGCATTTCTAAGTCTTTTTTAAAAGATTTGACAGAAATTCTAGTAAAGAGCCAAAACTTTTAGTCGAAGTCAAATATTTTAGTCGAAGTCAAATGTTTTAGTCGAAGTCAAATGTTTTAGTCAAAGCCAAATGTTTTAGTCGAAGCTAAAACTTTAAACCGAAGTTAAAACTTTTAGTCGAAGTCAAATGTTTTAGTCGAAGACAAAACTTTTAGTTGAAGTCAAATGTTTAAGTCGGAGCCAAAATGTTTTAGTCGAAGTCAAATGTTTTAGTCGAAGCCAAAACTTTTAGTCGAAGCCAAAATGTTTTAGTCGAAATCAAAATGTTTTAGTCGAAGTCAAAACTTTTAGTCGAAGCCAAATCTTTTAGTCGAAGCAAAACTTTTAGTCGACTCATTCTCTTGTTTTAGTCGAATCCTTTTTTTTTTTGGCTTTCCCTTCCTAACGGTTCAATTGTGTTACTTGTATAAAAAGGGGTCCTTGAGAGCTTTTTAGTATACACTCTCTCTCGCTAGAATTATCTCTCTCTTAAAAAAACTCTCTCATCTTGATCTTTTATTCTCATCTATTCTCTATTGAGTGAGTTCACCTTTGAGATAATTCATTGTAAGTTTCTTGGTTTGGTTCTTGAAAGAATATAGATCTTCCCACCTAAGAAGGCTTAGTCTTAGTTTTCATTGTAACATCTACTCAAGAAGGAGCTTGTTTGTTGTATTCAAATTGTAAATCTCTTTTCATTTGTAAACTGTTAAAAACCTTAGAAGGGTTTCAGAAATTGTACTGCGGTTTGAGCTAGCACCCGAAGCTAGTTGGATTAGTGAAAGGCTCGAGTAGGTCTCCCTCGGGTAGAGTGCTCGAGGACTGGACGTAGGCTGGTGGGGCCGAACCAGTATAAATCTCTGTGTTAAATTTATTAATGTTATATCTGTCATTACTTTGTAATCTCATTTTTTAATTTATACTCAAAGCTGTAAAACATTTATTCACCCCCCTCTAAGTGTATTTAGGGACCTATAGTTCGGAGGCGTCGGACACGTGTCGATATGTGTCGGACACGTGTCCGTAGGTGTCATACGTGTCAGACACGTGTCTAGAGGTGTCAAACACTATCAGACACCATATCGACACCATATATGAGGTGTTAGAATTGAGATTATTGATTGTGCATTGAATTTAGGTTAATTAGGTTAACGCAACATTTTTAGCATGCACCCCCTGGAATCTCATCGTGGCTCCAGCACTGGCTATAATTATACAGTGTGACATTTAATAGATTTAATTAAGTTATGAAATTGATGCTCATCAATTGAATAATGCTTGATTGATTTTTCATGTTAAAGTAGGTTAAATGGCTTCTGCTTAGGTGAACAAGGACGTTTCAGTCGGCAAACACTTCTTCAAGGTCATGATGCCTGGTTTTCACGATGGACTTGTATGCCATCCCTCTTTCTCTATGTTTTCATGTGTGTACGCACTATTATCTTTGGTTAAAAACTTACCTGTCTTACTGTATTATGAATATGTTAGGCCATACCGGTAGCCTTTTATAGTCAGCTTACTACAGTGAGATCAAAGGAAGCAACTTTAACCAGCCGTAAGGGGTCATGGCTTGTTAAAATCAAGAAGAAGCGCGGCCAATAGAAAATTTGTTTCGAAGAGGGTTGGAACAAATTCATGCAGCAACATAACCTCCATCTAGGGGACTTTGTTGTCTTTGAACACATTAGGCATATGCGTTTTCAAATGCTGGTGTTTGATCAAAGCACTTGTGAAAAAGCTTTCTCTAATGTTGAACTCTGAGCCCTAATCAAACCCTAAATTAAATTAATCACATCGGATATGTGCATTTTGAACAATTTTGTGTTATTTGAACATTGATTATTTGTTTGATAATTTTAAATTGTTAATTGTGCATTTGAGAATTATGATTATTGATTGATGATTTTATATTGTTAATCGTGCATTTGAGCATTTGAGGTATAGAGATTGTTGACGGATGATGGGACCCAATTGAATTGAATGTGTGATTTTGTATTAATTTTTATTGCATTGAGCATTTGAGAATTGAGAATTGAGAATTGAGATTATTGACGGAGGTGTCGGACACGTGTCGGGAGGTGTCGGACACCATATCGACACCCTATATGAGGTGTCAGAATTGAGATTGTTGAATGTGCATTGAATTTAGGTTAATTAGGTTAAAGCGACATTCTTAGCACCCCTTGAAATCTCATCGTGATTCCAGCACTGGCTATAATTAGCCCTATATAGTCCTGATTAAGCATATTTTAATTAGGTTGAGGATTGAATTTTTTATTACAGGTTTGGACATTAAAAAATTTAAAAGACGACTTTTACCGATGAATTAATTCCGTCGCTAAAAGTTAACTTAATTAAAAGCTTTTATTTCGTTAAAAATTCAATTTAGCGACGGAGTACTCTGTCGCTAAAACATTTATCCCATCGCTAATTTTGCAAAAAAGAAAATAAATTAAAATACGTAAAATAGAATTAGCAACTGATATTCCGTCGTTAATTTATAAATAAATCCATCGCAAAAAGTCCTATATTAGATGACAGATTTTATAATTCCGTCGTAAAACTTTTAGTAACGGGCTTTTATACGAGGGACTTTTAGCGATGGTTGTTCCGTCGCTAAAGATTTTAGCGACGGATTTATGGCTTTTAACGACGGGTTTCCCCGTCGCTAAAAGCGTTATTCCTTATAGTGTTTTACATATAGAGATAGTGATGGATGTGGACTCCAATTTTTCACTCCGATTGAAATGAATCGCCAAAGCTTTTGCAGGTGTTCGTGGTTTCTCGAAAACCAAGCCTCTAACTTTATTACGATATAAGAGTTTCTAGCCCATCCTGGCTACACACCTTTTACTGCTTTTGGGACCCACCTTTATGGCACGTCAACAATTAGGTAACGGTCAAAGTCAATACTACCAATCTAGTCAACCTAGAGAGCACACTCCAAGTCATATGTCACGCTTCATCACCAAAAATACTCTTAAGTGTTGGCAGCAGCTTGCCAAGATCCCCTACCTTAGAGTGGGGTCAGACATCATTGGGGGCTTCTTGTGTCCTCTTTTTGAATCTCCTCTCTCTGGGGGCTCTTAGATCACCCTTCGTCTTTTTACTCCTTCAGGGCGCCATTTTCGCTTACATGCCATTGGCACTGCGCACGTTATCATACCCGAATGCCATGACCTATGACAGTTTACATGCGATGTCGTCATGTCATGTGCGTGCCCCCCCCCCCCACCCCAACAACACTTTACCACTTGTAGCGCTCTCTTATTTTCTGTACCCATGGCACCATATACAACCCGTTGCACCCATGTTTAAAACCACTTATTTAGTCACATCCTCGGCACCTTGTAACACTCCTAGGGCAGCAACTTTGGTCTATCACTTCACCACACAATGTGCACCTCGCCTTGTTCATGGAACAAGCTCGATCTACTATTCTTTTACGCAGCATCCCACAGGGTAAGAGGCTCTTCATGGAGCTCCGAGTGCTAGCAAAAGGGCTCCCTCCCGCCAAGTAGGCGACTTTTCTGGGACTTTACCTTAGCTTCTCAGTTAGGCAACTCCATTGAGAAAATACTGTAGCATGCTTTTGAGTGCTCCAGTACAAGGACTTATCATAAGATAGAAAACTATTGCTGGACATTTGTCTCTGATAGGGAACTTAGAGTGTTCTGGCACGATGTCTCCTCTTCTGCCAGGTTGCGACTCCTCCCGGACACTACCTTGGTACGCTATATGCTCTAACAAAAGGATTTATTGCTGGATAGGCAACTCCCCCTGTGACACTATGTTCACCAGAAAGCTCCGAGTGCTCTGACATGAGGACTTCCCTTTTCGCCAAGTAAGAGGCTACCTTGGCCAGTCAGGTACGTGATTCCTACAGAAGACTACCTTGGCGAGTCAGTGTAGGTGACGCTTTTGGGACACTACCTAGACTCATTAAGGTAGAAGACCTCTCCGAGACACTACCTTGGGAGTTTCGAGTGCTCCGACACAATGACTCACCATGAGATAGTGACACGTTCGGTCTACTATCTCGGTCAGCGTATTTGCATAACTAGTCACATGCTTTAGAACCAGGGTCCTTTTATCTGCACCCCTATGGATCATGATCCACGGGTCACTTCAAGACGGGGGCATGTCAGTTAAGGATATTACGCCTAGTCCGTCTGGGAGTTGAGCTTAGGGCTTTCCCTACTACTGTCAGGTTTTATGCGTCTCTCGACTTCCCTTGTGGGACATATTAAGGGCTTTGGGCTGTGGTTATATCAAAAGCATTCTTTGGCCACACTGGAGCTGTGTGAGCCAGTCATCCTAGATAGACAGATTGAAGTTGTGTACATTGAATATACAGTCTAATAATTCTTGGAGCACAGTCATTTATGGCCCCATCAATGAGGTGCCACTCTTTGCGAACGCCATTTGCCACTTTATAGCATGACTTTCGCATAACTTACAGGTACTAAAATTGAAAATAAATTTTAGACGGAACAGAAGAACCAAACTCCTTTGCATATTTCATTTTATCATAATAGAACCCTAAAGCTAGCCTTGACTTCGAACCTTGACTCTGGACCCTTACTCTAAACATTAACTCTGGACCTAAGCATTAGACTAGTGATTATAGTTGCGTATTCACTCTGCGCCCTTGCCATCAAAACACTAACATTCCTCAGGCTCTGTATATAAAGTGTTGGTATCTCCACTATTTCATCTTTGCTCTGTCTAACATCAACACACTTGGTTCTGACTTGGACTATATCGTTTGTGTGTGTGTGTGTGTGTGTGTGTTTTTCCTTGGCATCAATGTGTAATTATGTATTTTTGCATAAGTGACGTGTGTTTTAATCTTCCATCTTCCAAAATATAGGTTTTCTTATTTCCATTCATACTTGGAGACAATTCCATGCATATTTGGAGACTTTGAAGAATTCTTTTTTTCTTAATGCTTTGTTTTCTATACAACTTGGTTTCTCAACTTTCGTTTAGTCCATCTAAGACTTCATTATGATTTTCTTCAACAAAAAAATCAGCTAATGACCCCCGGTACAATACGTATTGTGCAATTTATCCCCGTCCACTTCACATTTAATCCCTAAACAACCAACAAAGTTAAGAAAACTAGGTACCTTAAATAGATACTATCAAATTTAGGAGCACATGGTCAACACACAGGCTAACAATATTTTTTTATTATTGACAAGTTTTCGCTGCACCACTTCCTCTTCACTCCCACCATCAACCAACCCCCCCTCCCCAATCCGGCTTTCACTATCAACTGTTGCCCCCGACCCCTACTAGACACCCATCCGATTCAACTGTTACCCGCTCTGCATATAGACATTGTTCATGTGTGTGGGCAGTGTGCGTGTGCGCGTATATGTGTTGTGTGTGATGGGTGTGTGTTTCGTGTGTGTGCAGTGGGGGTAGGGTTGAGCACGGTTCGGTCGGTTCGGTTTGGAGGTTGAATACCAAACCGAACCGACCAACATCGGTTTGGAAAAAAATAAATCGAACCGTAGTTGAACGGTTCGATTTGAACGGATTAGACGGATCGAACGGTTCGGTTTAAACGGATTAAATCGGTTTGGGCTAGATTCCATTCTAGGCCTAAAATAACTAAAAATTTGTAACAAAACTCAAGTAATTCATCAGATCTTAGCTCATAAGACTAAAATTCTAATTAGATTACATAACATCCAAAGAAAATCACTCGTCACACACAAATCATTACATAGCATTTATTAAAATTCTAATGAAAATTACATAACATTCAAAAGAAAATAACTCCTAACATAGCATCTGTTAAGCTTTAAATCAAATTACACACAGCAAATATATCCATCAGATTAACTTAAAGAAGAAAGAAGTCCTCTTTAGTCTTTAAACCAAACAAGCATCTTGAAAACCTTCATTGCCAATCAACATTCAACCAGCATATAATCTATATCTAATATGGCTCCATAAAGTACTCGTACCATTTGCCCTGGTGTAATAATAGCACTTACAACAATACTTACATATTGCAATTTCAAGATCAGGCTCAGCTGGTGTATTCCCTTTGATTTTTTAAAAATGATCCCAGATTTCAGATGGCTCTCTAGTACTTATCTCCTTCTTTCTCTTTGGAGGCCTACAAGGAAGTGGGCAGTCGCTGTTATTGGCACCTATTGCACCCTCATCATCAACCATCTGATACAATACAATGATAATAAATCATTAAATCTACTTCAAGTATACTGGTTACTAAAAATTTTGTGAGATTAAATCTCCTTACTTTTTTCACAAACATTATTTCATCATAACCATCTGATATGATACTAGTTATTGAGAATTTCCTTCAAATCAAGTATACTGATACAAGTATACTGAATCAAACCAATTATGATTTTGTGACATTTCAAGTGTACTGATTCAAACCAAAGATTTCGGAATATGTACTCTCTTTAAGCAATTGTGAGTTTTTGACATTTTATTTGCATTGTCATTCTCAAATGGGTGGCCCTAGCTCTACTGCAGTTCTCAGGCACAATCATCCTAAATACTTGCAATCACTTCTGTATATAGTAAGTAACAATTACTAATATATAAATGTACAGGGCAATTGCATTTTTGCACTAATTGAAAACTAATCTTAACTGAGACAATTTTTCTCGTTAATCACCAAAATTGATCCTAACCAACTCCAATATCACCCACCCACGTCATTTTGGGGGCTCGAAATTCTAAAGTAGCACTGTTGTACGGATGAATATGCTACAATTTCTGATGATTCAGGGAAGAAGATGAATGGGAAATGGGGAAGCTTAACTGAGCTAAGAAAGGAGGAATCTAGAAAAGGGGAGATGTTACCTTGGAGGCTATAGGAAATAGGAGGCAACAGCAGGAGGAGATACAGATGCGCAGCTGTGGGAGGTTGAGATGGCAACTAAAGAAGGCGACGGCTAAAGAGACGACGCTGAAGAAGGCACTGCCGTGGTGGAGACGCTGCCTTGGTGGAGGCGTTGCCGTGGTGGAGGTGTTGCCTTGAGAGTTGAGAGTTGACGGCAGGAGGAGATAGAGATGCGCAACTGTGGGAGGTTGAGATGGCGACTAGAGAAGGCCGCGGCTGAAGAGACGACGCTGAAGAAGGCGCTACCGTGGTGGAGACGCTGCCTTGGTGGAGGCATTGTCGTGGTGGAGGCGTTGTCGTGCTGCCTTGAGAGTTGAGGGCTGAGCTGAGGCGTGGAGTGTGAGGTTGTGGTCCTTGTGGAGCAGATCTGGGAGTGGGCGGCGATTGAAGAAAAGATGGATTAGGATTTAGGGTTAGTGGGTTTCCGATATTTTATATTAAGGGTTAAGTTTAACTACCTAATTCAGTTAAAACTAACTGGGGTTAGTTTAAAAAAAATTAGATATAATATTGTATACGGTCGGTTCGGTTTAGATCGGTTTCAAAAAAACCAAACCAAACCGACCGAACCGGACATGCGGTTTGTGAAAAAAAAAATTAAACCAATTGTTTTTTCGATCGGTTTGAAATTTGTCGGATTGGTTGGTTCGATTTTTACGGTTGGATTGGTTTTTACGGTTTAAATGCTCACCCCTAAGTGGAGGTGTGTGTTGGGGAGGAGGACAACCATGGTGGATGCATATATAGATATAGAAATAGAAGATGATAAAGAAAAGAACTCAATTCTCTTACCCTTACATTAGTGTGCCTTTAATGATCTAGATCTAAACCGATGCATGTTAATGTCCAATAAAATCTCAATCACGTACCCGATGATCATTGTATTGGTTACATATTCAAAATCCCCAATAGCATGCAGGACTGTGGTCTTGAAAGATGGGCACAAATTGGGTAGGATGATGTTTCAGTAATATTTTGTTTCATCATTTGCTTCTAAGTGGGAAGTTTATTATGCCTAGTAAGCTAAATTAGAGGTGTCAAAGGGCCGAGCTTGGGTCGGCCCAGCCCGGGCCCAGAGGACCAGAAATGGGCCTGGACAGTAAGGGCTTCAGGCCTTAAAAACCGGGCCGGGCCCAAAGTTAAGAAATGAAGGCCCTGTCCAGGCCCAAGCCCTAGGCCCTAACTTTAGGGTCGGGCCTATGTTTTTTTTTCTTCCTATTCCAGTTTTGTGTTGCATTTCCAATTTTGTTTTGCTGGCTTCATTTGCATCTTGCTTTTGTGACTCGGTGCTTGTTGATTGGAAGTGATTAATGTTGTTTTCTGGTTTTCTTCCTTCACGGCCGGATCGACAGTGAAGGCGATGGTGGCGGTGGGATCTAGGCAGTGAAGGAGATGAAGGCGATGGTAGCGGTGGGATCTGATGGCAGTGAAGGCGATGGTGGAGGTGGGATCTGACGGCAGTGAAGGCGATGGTGGCGGTGGATCTGACGGCAGTGAAGGCGATGAAGGCGATGGTGGCGGTGGGATCTGACGGGAGAAGCCTTCACTGCCGGCCGCCGCTGCTCAAAGGACGACACGGCACCGATGCTGACCGCCGTCACCAGTGGTGTGGGTATGGTGGCGTTTGGCCATGGGTACGGTGATGGTTGGAGGAGCAATAGTGGCTGGCCGGAGCAGTAGTGGCTGGAGAGCAGTAGTGGCTGGATGATTATGGAGGGTGGCTGTAGGTGTGATGGTGGTGGGTGAGGTAAAGAAAGGCTGAAGAGGAAAAGAGAGAGAGTCGAATGAAGAAGAGGAGAAGCACTGAAGCAGATCTGAGATCTGTGAAGAGGGCCAAACCCGGGCCAGAATCGAGCCAAACCTGGGCCGGGCCTGACCCGGGCCAACCTGGGCCAAAACCGGGCTTTTTTAGGGCCATGGTTCGGGCCGGGCCAAACCTGGGCTTTTTGGGCCGGGCCGGGCCCGGGCTTTTTCTGGGAAATGCAGGCCTGGCCCAGGCCCAGGCCCTAGGCCCTAAAAGGCTGGGCCAGTACTGTTCATGAACAGGGTCGGGCCAGCCCGGGCCAAAAAGGGCCGGGTCGGGCCAGCCCGGGGGCCGCCCGACCCATTTGACAACTCTAAGCTAAATGAAATACTTAGACAGAAGGTGTTCTAGGCAGACCATAACTTGTCCAAGTACCACTATTTGAATTTACGAAAAAGCCTCTCGCTCGTAGGCCGACTGTGTTGGAAACTTGTCATCCCCCCCATACCTCTATATTAGTTTTTCCTCGTTTAAGCCATGTAACCTCTGGCAATAACCATTTTTTTTTAGTTTTGTCAATGGGGTGAGCAAGCTTTATGGTGAAATGAAGACAGTAACAATGGAGCCAAGGGAGGGATTAGAAAATTCTGCCAGTAATTAGTAACAAATTACCTAAAAGAGAAGGAAAGCAAAGTACAAGAAAAGTTTCCTACACCCATTTTTTGTTACCTTTTTCTCGAAATCTTTAAGAGTTTAGCCTTACATGGTTTTGTCACTAAAGCCAATTTTCACCGGGAGTTTCGATTCTTATCTCTGTCACTAAAGATCCTCTCTTATGACGAGTTTTTGCTATAAATAATACAATTTTAATACTTAATTATCAATCTACTATATTTTGAAACTTATTTACCCGCATGCAGCATTTTTTAGAATCTTTCTTTCAAACAGAGATTTCAAAGAAGAAAACGTACTTTCAAACTACGTTTTCATTTTTTTTTTCATTTTTACCATAATTTATATATTCAAAACGTGATTGGAACCACGTTTTCTTCTTTGAAATATCTATTTGAAATAGAGATTTTTGAAAAATGATATGCGGGTAAATAAGTTTCAAAATACGCTAAATAGATAATTAAGTGTTAAAATTGTATTATTTAAAAAACTCCTCTTACGACCATTATGAACCTGTACGAAAATTTTAGGAGAAGCCCTATGTGGTATGGCAAATTAAAGAGTTTCATTTGCAGCAGTACCAAAACGTAGCCATTCTTGAGTGGAACGTGGCTTGCCTCGAGAAGCGCAAAAGAGTCATTCATCTAGCTTCCTAAAAGGACTTGTTTCACATCCATTCGGGGTAACTATACGTGAAAATCTGAATTAACGAGACATATTAAATGCCAAAACATAACGAGGTATTTGCGATTGAAATTCAGGCAGCACTTGTTATCTAAGAAACAATGAACTATAAGTTACTATTAACTAATGAGAATGTCTAAATTGTCTCAGCCTTATACAATGTCATGAAAAATATTTGGTTGTTACTTGGATAGGAGGAATCTTCCTCCTACTTGTCATATAGTGACAATTAATTATCGATAAATATTTTTAGTAGCTTTTATTTATCCATGCTAAAAAAAAAGATGTTAACAATAGTCGCTAAATATTTCTAACCATTATAAATATTTAACGATCATTAATTGTCATGATACACGCAGTTGGAGGAAGATTTTTACTTTCCAAGTAGCAACCAAAATTTGTTCTAGCGCCATACTCTATGATGAATAGTGGTCCATGGCTTAAAATTGTTGTGTGTAATACGTCTAATGATTGTTAGGGATGTCATGGGGAGGGTCGGATGCGGATCTTATAAAATCCGTACCCGCCCTGGTTGTCCTTATGCACCACTTCGCCCCGCCCCTCCAACGGATCAATAGATGGAAATACCATCCCCGCCCCGGCGAACTTTCATAAAGCCCGAACCCGCCCCGACCCTATTTTTCAAATATGTAATTGCAACAACTACTAAAATAGGATAAAAATTAAGTAAATGTCCAAATATTTCAAAAGAGAAATATACGGAGTAATAAATTACACCACCAAACAGGCAAACTTGAAACAATGTTTATATTCTCAGTGGTTACAATACGCATTATAATCTGTAATACAACAAATAAAATAGGAACTACATACATCGGCCAAATACATCAAACTACACATTTTGTGGGACTCGTACAAGCAACGCGATGCTGTATCTGGAAAACGACAGCGACGACAAAGCAACAGAGAACGAAAAAGCTTTTTGCAAAAACCCGCCGCAACATCAGATCGGAGGAGATCAGACTATACTTTCTTTGTTCCGACTACAATGGTCCAACTATTAGAGGAAAAGGGGCGGCGTCGTGGAGGTGGTTTTTGGAGGGCGACGATGATTTGCGGCCGTTAAGGGTGACGGTGTGGGGGAGAGAAGAGGGGCGGCGTGGCTAAAGAGTTCTAGAGGAGAAGAGAGCGGCTGGATTTTTCAGAGAAGAAGAGAGCGGTTGAAGATTTCAGGGGAGAAAGAAAAACAGGATAGGGTTTCTATCTAAGGTCGTAGTATTTATACTACGAGATGGACGGTTAGGATTGCATATCATTTAGAATTAGGGTTTATATTAATCGGGGCGTTACGGGTGGATACCGGGCGGATCAGGAAGAATACCAAACCCGACCTGTACCCGCTATGGGTTACAAATATAAATACCATACCCGCCTCATAACCAGGCCAAAGTGAAAAAAATCCGCTTCTAACGGGTCGGATATCGCTGGGTCGGATTTAGATTGACATCCCTAATGATTGTTCCTCCATTAGGAAGAGATACACGCTACTAGTCATAGAGAATGAAAGGACTAACCGAGCATATATCAATGAAACGTACGGAAGGGTGAGAAAGAAGACTATTAGCGTGCAGGTAGCCTTGGTGTTTAAAAGATCAAGTTGGTTTGCTAGGATCATGGCTGATTGGATGATACAAAAGGGTCGAATGGTGCATTATGAAATAGTGACTAGTACAAATCCATGCAGCCGGTTGCCAAAACGGAGTTAGTCACTAGCAAAGCATCCTAGCAAGAAGGCATAGAGAAACAATTTTTTGGGAGTGAAGAGAAAATATGTACCAAGATAACGGAGGGAGTTACAAAACATGTCCAAATAGACAAATAAAAAACTTACAGATGATATCTCCATCCGATAGAAAGTGTGATAAATAAAACCTAAAATAAAGAGAAACAATTTAAAATGGACTTCAATGATTCCATTGTCCAGTAATGTGAAATACTTTGAAATCGTGGTTTCAAACAGCGATTTTCAAAAGTGTGGTATGCGGGTAAATAAGTTTCAAAATAGAATATATTGGTAATTAAGTTTTAAAACAGTATTAATTAGAGAAAAAAACTCGTGAAATATGTTTTTGCATTTTGGTCACGCATCATGTGTATAACATAGCTATTGTTTACAGTACAATTAATCATATGTCTAATCATGTGAGCTCTGAACTCTTGCACATATTTTGAACTATCTAACCTTCCTGCGAGTCATTGATGGAAAGGATTCAAAGGACACTAAAAACTTTCAATCTCAAAAGTCGAACTTTCTTCTGCTTTAGATCTGGATTTGCACTTCTATCATCACGATGTATGTATTCTATAGCAAAAGGGGGGGACCCCATAGGCTTGACTAAGCATCGATACCTTACCAGTATCTCGTAAACGGTTGTTAACCTTTTTCAATGTTTTTGAAAATGTTAAAGCTATGTTACGTTTTTCATCGGCAAGCTACTTCTAATTACTATTGGATGATTCCAGATCATGAGTTGGCTCATTCGAAAGAATGAGGGGCTAAGGAAAGTTGTAGGGGTGCAACTTGGGCTTAGGGGTCTAACCATCCCAACCGAAGAAAATGTGAGTTTTTAACCAACTCAACCCACTTTATTACGAAGTGGGTTCACTTTGAGAAAATATTCAGTGGTTGTCTAACACCATGTCATCAGCTTACGTGGTGTTAAACTACCACTAATAATTTGTCAACTAATTAATATTTTAAAATGGTGAGATAATTATCCAGATTGATAATAAATTTGAACTATAGTTAAACTAACTCAGATATAATAACAAAACAGAATCAACAATGAAAATTATCATCTCTCTGAATCCTACCATTTACTTCTTCTTAGCCGCCACTCATCTCTCCCTCTCACACACAAACACAATTTTGTCTTCCACTTTTTTCTTGTTGGATCTACATTTACCATCTTAACACCACTGTTTGCCTCCGTCATAAGTACGGTCCTACAATCTTCTTGCTTGAAAATATCATCAATGGCAATTCCTTCAAGACATAACATCAATGGCTTGGACTTGCAGCTTTCCTGCGACTCAAGAAATGCTTCTAACGATTCAAGAAAGCTACTATTCCAGATTATTTTAGATCTGTTTCAGATGCTTTCTGAAAATGTAATTCAGTTTTTAGGAATCCCCATGTGTGTTGAATTAACCATCAGATTTGGGTTTTTTCTTATAAACCAATGCACAAGGGTAGCAAATTTGTTCAAGCATTTTAATTTTGACGTAGTGATAGTCAAAGGTTTGGCACTTCACCTCAACCTGATTATTGTGAAACACTTGATGCGTGTGTCAAGTGTACTGTAATTCTCAAAGTTATGGAACAGACTGTAGTTGTTGTACTTTGGCAATATTAAGATTTCACTATTCAGTTGGAAATATTCAACCTAATTAATTTTCTTCTCTTTTAAAACGTTTTATATTCTCATCCACAATTCACAACCACCCAAGTATTATAGAAGGAGCTTGCACATGCCTATACAATCAACTCTTGAAAGAAGAAATATGATGAAGTTGAATATGAATTCTCCATCATCTCTAATGGCCATTTATGAATGCCCAATCGTGAGTGACTAAAATATAAGGGAATAAAGATGAAGAAGTGGGACATGAGTTGCTTGCAGAGATGGGAACAACCGGATATCAGATAGTAGTATCTGAAATGGTAGACATGGGGTTCTCTGAGAGATGGCGGTGTCGGAGGTTGTCACAGAGATGAAAGTGAGAGAGATGGGAGATGAACTGAAGAAAGAGAACGACAATTTAGAAATGAAATCATATATTAATGGAAACCGTGATTTACATGGTAGAAAATTTTGGGTGGTTGCTGAATTGTGAATGAGAAATAAAACGTTTTAAAAGAGAAGAAAATTAATTGGGTTGAATCATTTAGAGACTTTAGAGTGAAATTTGAATATTGATTTGTTGGCAAAATATAAGTGGTAATCTAACACGACGTAAGCCGATGACGCGGTGATAGACAACCACCAAATATTTTCTCATTCACATGAGTCAAGCCAATATTATACTCCCTCCATCTCACATAAATTGATCATATTTTCTTTTTGGGCTATCCCACAAAAATTATTCACTTTCCAAATTAAGAAAGTTTCTTTACGTACTTTACATATTTATCCTTTTTACACTTTTTTTTTATTATATTTCTCTTTCTTGACCCACTTTCTTATACTTTTTTATTAGAGTAAATGCATTTTGACCCCCTCTACTTTAAAAGTTTTGCGATATGGTGCCCCCTACTTTAAAAATAACTACTAAACCTACCTCTACTTTTGAAAAGTGGGCGCATTAGACGGTTTCCTTCCAAATTAATTATGTTTTTTGGCGGGAATAGTTTGAAGTCCAAAGTTATATTATAAAGACCAATATATCCTTTTAACCTCACATAGTTTAAAATTGGCAATTTATTTCCTTAAATGCCCTTTCAAGGGGCATAAAACTACATTTTTTAAAGGTGATTTTGTCATTTCACCATAAAAACCTAACCCTAATTTCTTTTCTCTTTCCCATTCCTCTCTCTTCTCTTTGCCCCCTACCCCAAAAATTCTGCCACGGTCGCTGCTACAGGGATCTCCGTCGCCATCGCGCCACCAGTGAATCACCACCAACACCTCCATTGTCATCTCCATTCCAGCTCATCAACGCCATATCCATCACTAACGGCTCACTTAAGGAACACCATTAGGACCACTAACCACCGCCTGTGGTAGGGACGAAAGAACCACAGGCGAGCCTAGACGGCAGCGGCGAGTTCACGCCATCCCCCACACTTACTTGCGCTTAACCCACCTCCCTTTCTTTCCTCTCCTCTCTCCCCCTCACCCAAACTGCTGCCACCATCGGCCGCCGCAACGAGCGATCTCCACCGCCATCAAGCCACCACTGATCTTCGTTGCCATCCCCCATCACTACATTCACCGACCCCACCTCCTTATGATGTGCCGCTTGTGACTACCATTGCAAAGAATCTGCTGCCGCAACTACCGATTTCTTTGATTTCCACCACCACCCACTTCGTCGGAGTTCACCTTCGCACAAATGGGTGGTGGTGAAAAACGGGGTTTGTTGTGGTTGGCAATTGTTTTGTTTGGGGTCTTTTGGTGGTTTGTTGTGGCAGGCTTCTTGGAGATAGTGGTTTGCCGTGGGTTGATTGTGTGGTGTTGCAATGGTGGGTGAGAGCTGATCATGGCGATGGTGAATGAGAGATTGATAGAGAAAATTGTACTTTGGCCCCTGTACTTCTAATGTTTAGTGAAGTAAATAAAACAAAACAATAGAGTAATGATGTCTTTTGAACAACTCTGTAACGGATTTGGTTAATGCTCCCACTTCTTAAATGTAGATGTAGGTTTAGTAGGTATTTTTAAAGTAGAGGGCGCCACATCGCAAAACTTTCGAAGTAGAGGAGATCAAAGTGCATTTACCCCCTTTATTATTATATTTCTCTCCCATATTCAATACTCCACTAACTCATTTTCTTTCTCCTACACACTTTCCTCTCCCTCTCGCCCTCCCTCTAAAAGATAGAATGAAAAACACATAATATATGACCTAAATTCTAAATGTAAAAAAAAGTGATCGCTTTATGTGGGACGAAAGAGGTAGTAGGTTATCTTGGTTTGGGGTTTTATAACACTTTTATGTGAAAAACTCATATTTGTTTGTAACTTTCACAAATAAGAATCAACATTAGACATCACCACATATCGTCGCACCACGGTCCATCGCCATTTGTCACCGCTAGGAGCCATCGGCAGCTATCATTGCCACCTCCAACCCCACCATCGCCACCTCTGCCAGCCGCCATTGCCCTACGATGCCTGCCGTTGCCGCTACGCTCACCAGTCGTCGCTCCGGCCATCACGACCGAATTTTTTTGTTTGTTTAAACAAAAAAAGTTTCTTACTTTGTTTTGATCGACCCATTGAACCCCAATATATCCAACCAACCCAACCCAACTACTTAAATTATTTCTTGAGTTAAAATTTGTTGAGTTCAAACTTCAAAACATATGCGATTTCTTGGATTGGATATCTAAACCCAACACCATCAACCCAAGTTACACCCCTAATTGATTGTAACTACATTGAATCGTACAATATTTTTTTCTTTAATAAACGGTGAACAAAAAATTAAATTTGTTTTCTTTAAAGGTGCTACCGGACTGGCAAAGTGAAAAACAAACCCCCTTAAAATACTGAGTGTGATCTCTCCAAATGTATTACAACTTCACATGCACGTAAGTCGTAAGCACGTGAATGTCTTATGAGGACAACGTTTGGATGTTTAGATTCCATATGCAATATGCAAAAAGAAATATGAGGTGAATCTTTCATTCCATCATTTTCTAGAGGAGATGTGCGAAAAGAAATAAAGTTGTGAATCATTTATACTAAAAAGGACTAATTACACCTATGTCCCTGAGGTTAGGGAGTAATTACAGGCAAGGACAATAATTTGGACAAATTACACTTATGTCCGTTGATCAAATGAAATCATAAAAACCCTAATGGTTTTAATAAAAAGATTTTATTACCCCTAAGTTAGAACCTTATTTATTTTCCAATGCCATTATTTCATCTTCTTCCATTAATACCATTATTCTTCATCTTATTTTTAATGCCATTACTCTTCCCCCTTCCCCCAACCCCATTTCTGTCTCAAAACTTCCCCGCAGCACCCTTTCGCAGTTCGGTGTGCCTCCATGTAGCCGCACCCTCCCCCTTCCCCTTCCCCGTCACCCCCACCTCCCCTTCCCCGCCTCCGCTATGGCTGTCCCAGATTTCTTGGGATTTTGAGATGTCGTCGTACGTTTGACTCTCCGACGACTCCACCTCTTCTTTCAGGTACCAGAGAATGGACTTCGGGGAGCTAAGGCTATTGTTGTTGTTGTGAGACTCCTCACCGGAGTTGTAGCCAGAGGAGCTAACGGCCGGCTCCTTCTTTGTCGGCGGGGTGGTGAAGTTGGTGAGCGCGTCGAGGCCACGCAACTGAATGGCCGCATTGTCGTAGACCATGGCGGCTTCCTCCGCCGTGTCGTAGGTGCCCAGCCACAGCTGCACGTGTCTCATTGGATCTCTGATCTCCGCAGCCCATTTCCCCCATGGCCATTGACAGCTCCGTTTGCCACACTGGCACCTTCCGGCAACCCTAGTCAACTCTGGGATCTTCGACACGTTCCCTACCGTGGAGTGCGTGGTGCGGTCAATCACATTGATTTCGCTGTCGCGAGATCGGCCTGCTCTTGATCCTAGTCTCCCAGCTGGACAAATTTGTCACGCAAATTGATCTACGCATCAAGGGGAAATTAATCCAGAATGCTTGATGAACTTCAATTTGGGGATATAGCTAGTGAGTTAGGGGGAGGAAGAAAATGAAAATTAGGGTAAGGTGTTAGGGGAGAATGAACAGATCAAAATTTCAAACCCTAATTTTCAAATCAGGGTTTTCAACCCTAATTTCAAACCCTGATTTGCAGATTAAGAAACTTTTGAAACTCAGATTGAGACAAATTGATGAAAAAGACTGAATAGAGATAGATAATTCACCAATTTTAGGGTTTTAAAACCTTAATCTTCAAATCAAGGTTTATAATTTTAATTTAAACATTTTAAAAATTATTCGGTATATACAGTACAAGGGTAAAAATTATTCGGTATATACAGTATAAGGGTATTATTGTCATTTTAAAAATACATAATGATGACATTAGCCAAAAAGTATAATTTTTTAACGAAACTCTGACGGATGGACACGTGTGATATATTTGAAACACTTTTGGTCACGGAATGTTACATTTTGAAACTGTGTCCTTGACTATAATTACCCCTTAACCTCAAGGACATAGGTGTAATTAGCCTTACTAAAAAAATGATAAAAAAATAATTTAAAAAGAAAGTGACACCAAATTTCTTTCTGAGGAAGAGACGTCTTCTACGTAGAACTTATTATTCGGCACATCCTACAGAAAGAGACTTCCTTTGACTATCCTCATTTTTAATTCTATTAAGACCGATTTAATGTTGTCCGGTTCACCAATTTGTGAATTCTTCAAAGTAAGACCAAACGCCTCATATCAATTAAAAAATTTCAAGGCGATGGCGTGATGCAAGTGAAGAAATTGACTTATACTAGTGAAAGAGGGAAGAAATTATTTTATAATATGTCCGACAGGTTTTAGATGTACGAGACCAATGATTTCTGCAAAATTAGGAAACTTGTTCTTACACAATCCCACCAATTCATTTAATCTCGTTCCTAATTGCTATCCATTGGCAAGATTTTCTCCATGTCACTTACCAAAATTGTTTGTTTCACATTCAATTTTTCAAAGGTTTGATCACCCACCAAAGCAAAAACACACATATGAAGTAAGAGGGGTGATGTTAAAACGAGAAGGCCCATACAAACTTATCAATTAAAAGAGAACTTACTTAACATCGAATGTCATACAAGTTAAAATCACAATTGAAGATTAAGATAGTAACAACAAACATCTGCTTAACTTGCTACATAAAGTTGCAACAAATATATCTTTCCAATGGTAGCCCCCCTGAGGCATCGTAGCTAGTGGCTACTCTCGTTGCCCGCTGAGATGGGACCAGAAGTTGCAGAAAAGCTAACACCATTGGATCCAGGGGTGGCGCATTCAGCAGATTTCATGCTCAAGTTATAAGGGGCTGAATTCATCACCCTGTATGCATAAACAAGCTTGTTTAGGCTGCTAGGAATGCTTGTACAGTGACAGTTAAAGCGTGAACACAAGATTTTAATAACTGAACGACTGAACGAATCTGGTCTGTCCTGAGAGTATAAATTTTAACTGTTTACCTCTCCTTGCGCTTTTCCAGAAACCGAGCCAAGGATGCTTTGCGGGCCTGTGGGACAGCTGCATGGAAGACTTGTATGTCATTTCATTTTGCAGTTCTTAAACTAGAAAGATCAATAATCAGTGGTGGTGAAATAAGTTGACAGATCGAAGTTTCAAGATTTATCAGGATAACAAAAACACTAGGTGCTGAACTAAAAAATGTGGGCAGGTAGAGTGTGTGCGTGTCTATGCGGGTTGGGGAAGAAAGGAGGGGTGGGGGTTGAGGTTCATCAAACAGTCAGAATAAGAAGTGAATCTACTGGCTAACGAATATATGATGCAACTTGAAAGAAAAGAGTTTGCCAAGTAATTCATTTGCAAGAAAACATTTTTGGCTTCCCAAGTATGAGGTAAGAAGTCGGCACCAAAAGTCGTAAAAGCTACCACTAGAGGCTACACAAATGGCCAATTTTAGCTGCAGATGGAGGAAAGGAAGCATCAAATGAAATCAAGTGCACCACTATTCAAATAGTATCCAACGTGAGAGGAGCAAGGAAGGCAGGTAAACTATAAGCTGCACAAAATATAAGATTCAGCAAAACAGACTTGGGGTCATGAACACTCAATCACTTTGAGGAGCTTTTATTTAAGTGTAACTTGAGCCACAGTTCTTTTCCGGAGCTACCAAATTTACAACCAGATTGCTTTAATCAACATGTCATACCTGATGGTGAAATCATGTTAGTGTTAGAAGCATGTCCCGTGGAAGTCGGTATTTTGGGACTGTCAACTTTGGTAACAGGACTGGCCAAACCTTCAGTGGTTTTAACTGGTCCATCGTTTTTAGCAGACCCACCAACAGGCTGCCCAACAGGATGTGAAGATACAGACAAAGGACTTGAAAGTGCAGAGCTGGGTGGTGTATTCATGGGTTGGTTGACAAAAACGACATCCTCTGCCATTTTGGGGTTAGGTGCCTGAGCTTGAGATCTTGGTGGGGGGACATTAGAAGCCACAGAACATCCATTTCCAGCCAAAAACATAATAGCTTGAGCCTGCATAAGATGCACCCATAAGACAAAAGAAACTTCTCAGCTCATCATCATTGCGCAGAGAAGTTAAATACTAAAACCAATTTTTCCGGTCTTCATTTCCTTTTTTTTTCCTTTTTGGTAAGAGAGGGAAGGAGAGGGGTGGGGGGGGGGGGGAGGAGAGAGAGAGAGAGAGAGAGAGAGAGAGAGAGATGACCTTCTCGGGGGAAATATCATTGAAGACATTCACAGTTCCCGCATAGAAGATAGTCAACTGAGCAGGAGCTCGAGAGCCCTTGGAAGTGAACCTGAAAAAGCAAAGTATATTGTGCTTGAAATGGAAATGTTGTTCAGTTTTTTGTCCCACTTCTTTTCAAAGTAGTTTCAGTTAAACGGAAACGATTATGAAACTGAACCATGAAAATTTCCTCACCATGGTTCGGTGGTCCCTGCCACAGAACCAACAGGAAATATTGATTGAGGAGCTGTGACAGGCACTCCTCCCAGTAATTGCTGCTTCATGTGAGCCCCAGGAAAATTTTGACCAGCACCAGCAAAATGGGTAGTGAAGAAAGGGTTATTCATGGCTACTGTGTTCGAGCTTGAAAGCATCTTAACATCATGGGGAAGATGCACTGAATGCGCATTCTGTTGCCCGGGATAAGCAGTCATTGAAAAATGAGTGCCACCTTGCCTATCTTGATTGATGTTTTTCTAAAAAGTAAGAACCATTGAGGATGAAATGATGAATATCAATTGTTCGACAGGAGTTAGGCCGATAACCAAAGCAGAACACTACTTGAGCATATATTTCCACACAAAGGCATAATAACATAGCCCATAATATCAATTGCATTAAATATAAAGAACCCCAACGAGCATTTGATTTGAAGGAAGATCCCAGAGAGTCACTCCACACCGTCAAACAGCTAGCTCATTAATAGTTGATTTATATTTAAATCAGAACAGATTTGTCCAGACTATATAATCACATGAGGAGCTCGAAATGCTAGTGGAAGTAGTGTTGTACATAGTAGAAGGCATAAAGTTACCTGGATCTCACCCGATTGACGTTTGTTTGAGGCTTCAAATGTATCTGCAGTGGAGATAGGCATACATTCATAAGAAAGAAGACATGTACTTCAAGGTCTTTTCTTCTTGAGCAACACTAAAGGACATAAAAGAGCAAGTAAAAATATCTTACTTGACAAGGGCCACTGAATTGCTGAACCATTAAAGAATGCTACAAATCCCAAAAGTATACATGTATGTTATAACAAAATAAATCCCCGTAGATGTTTAAGAGACCAAAAAACGACGAGAATTCATTCGACAATGGCACAAAATGCTATCAGGTTTGGAAGAAAATGCACATAATGAAACAACAGAAAATTGCACTGAATAGCTGCCTTAACTTCTTTTATTTTGGTGATATAGTACCAAAGATGGGCCCAAGTCGGACTCCCTGTTTAGCCTTTCGTGCTCCTCTTTTGTATTATGCTTAGAGAGAAGAAATCATGCCCACAAGGAACATAAACATGTCACAACCCGAATCCAAAGGGGAGCCTTCTACATTTTTCATCGCAACTTTGGTCATAAAGGTAAAAATAGAACCAAGCAATAGCCCGTTCGGGCATAGGTGTGTACAAGCATCAAAAACAAAAGAAAATTGTCAAACAAATCCAGTATCTTGATGTTCAATCCACGATAAACACGTGTACCCCGACCGCACTTTTTCAGTTAACGATATTACAGTGAGTATTTTGTTTCCATTCGAAGCCCTCAACCACTCAAAACTTGGCCAAAAAAATTGGTACAGCACTCTCCATTCGGTAAATATGAAGTTCGTGTAACGGCCTGTTTTTTGGCGACCGGATGTACTAAAATGGAATTGATGTCTTTTACTTAAGCGACAACTAGTTTCTTTCCCTCCATATTTTCAAGATTCAGTTTAACATCAGGAAGATTATTCAATCCCTAATTTTCTGCTTGCAGTTATGTTTCTACCATAAATTGGTCTCTTCCAGCCACATAAGCCCCAGCTACTCCTAACCAGCTTAGAGCAGCACTCGCATTTAAGAACACCCTTTATTCCAAATCCTAAACACTCTATACCATATAACAACCAGATAATAAATCCACAAGCACAAGTTGCAAGCGCACATTAAATTCAACAATAACTCAATTTCAAGAACCAAAGCCAAAAACCCAAAAACTATTTCGGGTCAAATAAATCTGGACATTAAAGTATAAGTGAACATAAAGACACAAATTACCAGAGTCTTTGCATCCATCAGCAGGCTCTTCCTTAACCACAACCACAGCGTCTTTAGAATTCAAACCCATGAAGTCCCTCTCCATCTCAGAACCAGCTTACAAGAACACCAGAGAAGTATTTCGCAGATCAAACTACGACTGCAGGAGGAGAGAGAGAGGAGAGGAGAGAGAAAGCGAGACTCTTCTCATCCGCCAAAATGCTTACAAGAGCAGCAAAAGAGAGAGAGAGGAAAGAAAAAAGAAGAGAGAGAGAAGGCAGGAGGGGAGGTGGGTGGGGGTGCTTGAGATATGATCACGACCGTTGGTTAGTTTTGTCCAACTATTATTACAGTACTACATTCAACAGCAAGTACGATTACCGACGTATCAGGTGGGTGACCCGTTAACCCGGTCAAGTACCACGTGCGGAATAAGTACCGTTTGTTTGTGCCTTATCTTTTTCAGATTTTGACACAGATTCTGCTGTGACCACATATGTCACTGTAAACATTTACTCCACCGTTTACCCATAAATAAATATGAGAAAGTAATATTTAAACTGTATATTTGGTATTTGAACTTGATCAATTTAATTAAAGGCTAATTACACCTATGTTTCTGAAGTTTGGGAGTAATTACACGTGAAGACAATAGTTTGCAATAATTATACTTTTGTCCGTTGACCAAACGGAATCTTAAAAACCCTAACGGTTTTAGTGAAAAGACTTTATTGCCCCTAAGTTGAAACTTTATTTTTTTTAATGCCATTACATCATTTAAAAAAAAAAGAAAAAGGAAGATTTTAATGCCATTACTCTTCCCCCTTCACCCACCCCGCCTTCTGTCTCTCAAACTCCTTCACCGCTCGTCTGCCTCCCCCTTCCGCTTCCCGTGGCCACACCACCCTCCCCCTTCCCCGTCGCCGCGTTGAGTAGTATGAACCAGATGGATCATGTTCTGCCTCCAGTGGGTCTGGTGCGACGAGTGTGGGGAGTGGTTGCCACTGTCAGAGGAGGAGGAAGGGGCGGCAGGCGTTGAAGACGGTGCTGCAATTCTGCCAGCGGCGTGGGGTGAGGGAGTGCCCCAGTAGCCACTTGAGATCGTCTCGCCATCGGACCTGTGCCCGAGTTCTTAGGTCAGCTGGAATATCCTGGCGGCGCAGGTTGCCGGCAGCCGAACCCTCATGCCGCAGCCCTCCACCTTCGTGTGACACCAAGAATCATGGAATCACCGGCCAATAGAACAAGATATGTTTGTGAGAATCATGGAATCATCATAGAATCATGGAATTACCGGCCAAATTAGGGTTTTTTCGATCAGGGTACTTAAAAGGTTGATTTTTCCCATGATTCCATGAAGAACAAGATATAGGTGTAACTTGAAATCTTAAAAAATTTTAAAATTTTAAGATAGAGAACAAATTAGGATTTTAAAACCCTAATCCTTAAATTAAAGCTTAAAATTTTAATTTAAAATATTTAAAAATATTCTATATATACAATACAAGGGGGTAGTATTGTCATTTTAAAAGTCCGTATTGATGACATCATAAGAAAGTACAGTTTTTGGACAGAACCCTAACGTAGAGATGTCAAAAGGGCCGGGTGGCCCGTGGGCTGGCCCGGCCCGGCCCTAACCCTTAGGGCTTGGGCCTGGGCCTGGGTCAGGCCGAATTCTTGAGAAACGTGCCCGGGCTCGGCCCGGCCCTAAAACGGCCCTTTTTGGCCCGGCCCTAAAATGGCCCGGGTTTGGCCCGGCCCCGTTAGCCCCCCCCCCCCCCCCTAATGTTTTTTCTTTTCTATTTTTTTTGAAGTCTATTTTATTACATTATTATTTTTTTGGATCTTTTTAGTTAAATTAATAATTTTTGAGATGTTATTGAATTCATATGATCAGTATTTTCTTTAACATACGCAGAGAAGTATGGGTGTGTGGTGACTGTGACGTGTTTTTGATGATTTCTGAGTGGGCTTTCATTTAATGTATTTTATAGAATTTGCTTTGTGTTCTACATCATAAGCTAAGGGAATAATTATAAAAACAATTATCATGTATTCTAAACATAAATAAAAATTATGTATTCTTTTTGTTTCAAACCAAAAGAGGTGATTGAATTCTAAATTTAATTTCATGAAGTGGGTGACGTGTTAAAGAGCCTTGAAGAATAATCTCATGTTTCTTTAAATGACCAAAGAATTTGAATGTAACAAGAAAAGATGTTATTTTATCTTCATCGATCTCGTTATTGTTTTTGTTTGATCTACTCTATTTTTCTTTGACATTTACAGGTTTTACACCATATTACGAAAGAGATTGAATTTTGCACTTAAAATCAGTATGTGTGGGCTAGAACAACTAGTTTTTGTACTTAATCCGTGGTTAATGGTCAATCAACATCAATTTGCCTTTCGAAAGGGGGTTAATTCGTGAAAAAGTGATTGTATACTCAGTGGTCCTTTTACAAAAACTTTGCCCTTTGTTGAAGAAGAAGTCTTTATAATAAAAAGTTGGGAAGAAAGGAAAAAAAAATTTGGATTGGGCCCGGGCCCGGCCCAAGCCTGGCCCTAAATATTGGGCCTAGGGCCTGGGCTTGGACTGGGCCCATATATCTCAGGTTTTAGGCCCGGCCCGGCCCGTTTTTCATTTGTGAGGCCCGCCCCTGGCCCGATTTCATTGGAGGCCCGCTGGGCCTGGGCTGGGCCGGCCCAGGCCCGGCCCATTGACAACTCTACCCTAATGGATGGAAACGGGTGATACATTTTAAACACGTTTGGTCACGAAATGTTATATTTTGAAACTTTGTGTCCTTGACTATAATTACCCCCTGATCTCAGGGACATAGTTGTAATTAGCCATTTAACTAAAGTAGTTATGTATTGACATTTAAGGTACTTTTATCTAAGAAAGTAAAGATAAAAAATTAAAAGTGGACCTCAATCATTAAATTCCTAAACTGATAAATAAGTACACCTTTAACCTGTTATACTTTGAAATTTTTGTTTATTCTAGAACGCCTTTGAGAAAAGTGGGTCGTGTGAATCTCGTAGTAGAGTGTATCACAATTTTTTTTTCCCTTTCCGAAGTAATTTTTTGCCATTGGATGGTAACCATAACTTGTACTTGTGATGACCAATGGTTTCTGATTTTTTTTTTCTTGTACTGAATTGGTTTCTTAAAGAGAAGAATGAACTCCTTGCTGACAAGTCTTTACATAAGAATCATGTTTCCTATGCTCATATTTCTAGGCGATATGGAAAAAGAATTTGAAAATACTTTTTGCTTTAGTCAAGTAATAGAAATTGAACAAAAAAATAAACATGTAGGCTCTGATAGATGATATTTGAGTTCACTTTTTACATTTGAACTCCACAAATGTTGTTAGAGTGATGATGTAATGATACCCGAAAGATCTTTAATATTAAAAAAGTATAGGTCAAATATTAATTTTTAAAAAGTAATGCTGCAATTTTTGAGTTTTTTTTTTGAAAAATCAAACCCGTTCTATTTAGGCATGAGAGAATAAATATTGTTCCTTTTTCTTTTTCCTTTAGGCAGCCAAGAATCTATCTTAATTCACACACTACAAGACCGACACACGCCCCTGTTGGTGGCACCGCATCTCTGTAATTCGGGCCACCGGATACAAATTATCCAGCGGAGTTCAACTCGTGACGGAATAGTGACGGACGCATCTCGGCGGTAAGATTGGCGGAGGAAGCGATAGGGCACGTGTGGGTTCACAGGGAGCTGTATGGTGCGACGACACGTAGGCGAGGTGTGAGCATGAAGTTCTCGGGCGACTCTTTTTATGTGTGTGGACTGTGGACGAATACAAGCTTGTGGGGATGACCGAGTCAAAGCGCAAGTGGACTCAGCTATTTTGTCATCCACGTTGGGAGAACGTGGGGATTATTATTTGGAAGAGGAACAATCCCCACACCCCAGGGGCCCCACCCACCACCCGCACTCTCTCTCTCAACGCACACACACAAACACTCGTTGCTCTTAGGAATAAATAAATGCACTTTGATCTCCTCTACTGTAAGGCGGTTGTAAAATGACCCCTCTTCTAAAAAAATTTGAACTAAACCTCCCTAAACTCGTTAAAACTAGGCAAAATGGACGGTTTCCATCCAAGTTAACACACTTTTTGGGCGAGAAATGCTTGGTGTCCAAAACCTAAATTTTTAGGACAAAACTACCCTTTTGACCTAATAAAATACTAAACACTTGTCAAAAATCATCCAAAAATTCACCATTTTCATTTCAGTTCACTTGCAAACCCTAGAAAATTTGCAAAAAGTGACCATTTTCATTTCAATTCATCTGCAAACCTTCCTTTTAAAGGCCAACTCTAGAGCCAAAAAAAAATTGAATTTATGAATTTTTGAAATTTAATTTCAAAAATTCAGTGGGCATAACTGACCCATGCCCGCCCCGACCCGTGCCCGCCTTTACCCGCGCAGTCACAGACAGAGCCTGCCCCGACTTGCTTCATGCCCATCTGAACCCACCCGACCCGACTGTACATTTCCCCAACCCTAATTTTCCCTACAGAAACCCTTATCACTTTCACTCCAGCGCCACCAACCCCTTTGTGCAGCCAACCCGTTGGTGCCCCGGCAGCCCCTCTCCCCCCATTGGTGACATTGACCCATCCTCCTCTCTCTCCCCAGCACCTCTCTTCCTGCCCTTTCTCTCCTCCACCCCTCGCTGCTGCAACAGCCCCTTTCCGCCGCAACCCCCCCATCGGCGACGCCGCCCTCATCTCTTCCTTCCTATTCTCTCCCGCCGCCCGTCGCTGCTGCAACAACCCCACGTCCTCGTAGCCCCCGCAATCCCATCGGCGATGCTGACTCCCCCCTCTCTTCCTTCCTCTTCTCTCCCCCGCTCCACGCAGCCATAACAGCCCCGAGCTCCACCGGCTGCCCCTTTCCCCCATCGACGACGATAACCCCTTTCCCTTCCTTCCTCTTCTCACCCCCCTCTGCGTCGCCCTTTGCCCCACCGCCACTGCTCCTTGCTATTCTCTCGAGTCTTCCTTCACCCACCATAAATTGTTTGAGAACTACTGTGTTTAAAAGAAGGGTGTTTTTGATATTTTGACAAGCTCAGTAACGGCCGTTCATTTTTGCCCAGTTTTAACCAGTATAGGGAGGTTTAGTTCAACGTTTTTTTAGAAGAGGGGGCCATTTTGCAACCGCCCCAGAGTACAGGGGGTCAAAAAGCATTTACCCCTTACTCTTATTCAACTTTAGCTCATTGCAAAATTAGGATAAGTTTCTGCCATGGACCCATTGCCAAACGATGCTTTTGTCGAAATAAAATAGACTTGTATGGAGCACGTGTTACAAGTCACTGCCTTTTTTTTTATATATAGTAAGTAAAAATCTTAGTAATCATTACATCAATAAGCAAGTAATACAAGATATAGTACAAGAAAGACTCTACTAACAATTTACCGCTATCCCTAATATGTTACCACAGACAAGGAGTGGCACATAACTAGACTTTCTTGAAAATTTGAGTGCGGCTTAAAAAAAATCGGCGTTGTGGCCAACAAACCTCAATTGAAAGCTACCTGCATAAGAGATTAGTGCATCCTTATTCAAGTCAAGACATTAATTATAAACAAGGACAACAACCATGTCCCGAAGGTTTGCAAATAAAACAATATAACAATTTCAATAATCCAAAAATAAAACAAACAGAACCAAAAAAAAAAAAACAGAAAAGCCACATTTAAGGGTTCTTTTGACAAAATTTTTTTTTTGGTTTTCAGTTTTTAAAGAGCAGTTTTTTAAAAAGCAACTTAATTTTTTTTTTTTTATAAAAACAAGTGGGTGTTTGATAACCCTTTTTTTTTTAGGTTTTTTTTTTGGTGTTTGGTAACCCTTTTTATTTTGACTTTTTTTTTTGGTGGTTTGCGGTGGCGGTGGTGGGGCGTAGCGGTGGTCGACAGTGGTGGTGGTGGTGGTGGTGGCCGACGGCCGGAGGTGGCTGCCGACAGTCACCGGCGGTGGTGGTCGGCGGCCGGAGGTAGCTGCCGGCAGTCTTCGGCGGTGGTCGCCGGTGACCGGAGGTGGCTGCCTTTTTTTTGAGTCTCCGGCGTTGGCTGCCGGCGGCCGGAGGTGGCTGTCGGTGGTTGCCGATGGCATGGTGGTGGCTGCCGGCAGTCTCCGGCGGTGGTCGCCTGAGGTGGCTGCCGGCGGTGCGAGGGTGGTGGTGGTGGTCTAAAAAAAAAAACCAAAAGTAAAAAAAAAAGCCAATTTTTAGAGTTTTTTTTTTTACTCTTCGGTTTAAAAACTAGTTTTTTAAATTGAAAAAAAAATAGTTACCAAACGCTCTTTTTTTTTTTCAATTTTTAAAACTGAAAAAAAAAGAGTATCAAACCTACCCTAAGTCAATGAGAACATCTGGCCACTAAACACAGCACACCACCTACCACGTTACCAACAAGTGTCAACACTCCCTGCTACGTGCCCCATGAGCCCATGCCCACAGGCCAACATCCCCATCGCCGGCCAAAGCTCTGCCCGTCGTCGGCATCGCCGGACCACCACCCGTGATTCTCGCCAACTGTAATGCCGACAACCCCGCACCAGGCGTCCACCACCTCTCCGTTCACCACTAGCTGATCCACCAGCAACCAGGGAAAAAAAGGACAAGCAACTTCCCGCCACTCAAACTAGCCTCGGACCACCGCCACCCACAAGCCAAAAATCCACCATCGCAGCCCTCACAACCGCCCAACAAACCACCACCAACGAAGGACCGCACCACCACCAAACCAACCCATAAATCTTTATATACCAATGGGGAGGGGAGGGGGACAACGAGACCCTAGCCAAAACAACCCTTAGACAAACTCTCCATATCTGCTCCTACTCAGCATCACCACACCACCACCCACACGAGGCTAACCACCCACCAATTCGAATCACCCATGACCTAGCCGTTGGCCAACCACAAGTCCTTATAACCATCAAGTCCATACAACCACAATTGGATACCCATCGCAGAACAATCCACAACCGCAAAAGCCAACCTTAGAACCGCAGCCAAACCCACCAGCAAGCGCAGAACTCTCTGTTATGCAAAAAGGACCAATTGAACCCTAGCCCTCCATATCACATGCAAATCCACACCTAAGAAACTAACAGACTAAGCTGCCACGCGCCGGATAACCCAATGGTGGTAGCGGCGCTTAAATCCTCTTACTTTGTTTCTGAGAGAAAATTACAAGAAAATCAATCAAAAACCTTACAAATTTTAGAATTAAGGCTTGATTTTTTTTAGGGGAACCTTAAACAGTTGATTTGGCAACTTTCTGTGAGTTTGAAATAGTGTTTTGAACGTGATTTGAGGAGTCTTTGGAGGTGTTTCAAATATGAAAATTTGGTTCTTTCATGTCTTCTTTAAGGTAAGTTAGTTAAAGATTTTTAATGAGCTTTTAAGACATGAATTTGGATCTATACTATGTTAACATAATTCTTTCAGTATGAATTCTTTATCAAACTTTTGAATACTTGTTATGGTTATAAGTAAATCTATTCATGTTTAATATATTGGAGATTTTGAAAGACATGAAATAGGTTATGATATATGTGAATTATGGAATTACGTTAAGCTAGACATGGTTAGAATATGATTTCGTAAATGTTTGTTAAGTTCTATAATTGAAGCTCATTTACTGAATATAAATCATTACATTAGATGTTCAAGATGTTATGAAGATGATGATGTTACATGAGGAAAGTGATTAAATATTTAATAGCTAAGTTTTATGGTTCATGTAAATGAAGATTACAACAATTACATGTATGAAATGATCTGTTTATTTGCACATGAGCATGTTACATCCTTTCATTCTAAGGAATGGTTGATGTATTATTGATGATTATTATGTTATTATATTCAAATGATTGGGAATTGATTTTGATTGTGTTTGAATAGTTGTGCACCATATGAGCCGAACATTTGCATATGCGACTACTACACGAGGCAGTATCAGTGTTCATTTGTTTTCGGTTACTTTGCTTTTGGTCGAGGCAAAGGTTGTGAATTTAAATCCGGGGTGTGGTGACATAAGGGTGGTCTATTGATGGAACTGAATTCAAGAATGGTAAAATCTTGCAATACTCAACTAAGTGTGAACGTTTGATATGTATAAGGTACACATGTAGAACTGCTTAATGTGATTGAATTGAATAAGCGTGCAATATCAATATTCTCGAGTTGAAAGTTACATTAAATGTCTTTAATTACCTTATTGAGCTAGTTGGCTGACGGGTTTTTACTTATAATATTTTAGATGAAGGAGCCGGTCACTCAAAAGGTAAAGAAAAGGTGTGAGGCACGGTGAGAAGACAATGTGTTGTTGACCACTAAACCTCATATCTAATTTTATTTTGATCAGTAAATTTTTTTAGTTTGTCCCAAAGTGACCATTGAAATTTTCAATTTAGCCCAGTCAGATTAATTTGTTAACTCCAGGCATCCATAGGCCCTTTTACTCCCTTAAGTCACACAGATCCATCACTTTCTATTTTTCTCTCGCCCAGTCGTGTTTTCTTCTTTTTTTCCCTCCATTTTATTGCCCAACTGTTTCCTCTCTTCCTTCTTGCCCCAACTTCCTCCCTTTTTTATTCCCTCAAAATGCTTGGATTGCTATTGTCAAAACAGTCTAATAATTAAGACTGCATGAATGTCAAAAAATTCACGGAAAAGATTCATGATTTTCGGAGCTGAAAATAAAGATTCATGTGAATATTTCACTTAGAATTGAACCACCCACGTGTGAGCTTTCAGTACAAATGACTCCTAGGCTGCTATGAAGAATCATTAGAAAATCAGAGGAGATTCAAAGTTTTATGCAACTTAAAGGGAAACAGGAGCAATTGGTCACATAAGAGAACCAGTTAAGAAGCTATCGAATTAAGAAAATGTTTTTATTGTTTGCCTTGGTATGCTCAGAGGTATTCTTTGAAATGAGTTTCAATTCAAATCTTCAAAAAGCAATGGGTATGTTTTGGAGCTTGGAGACTTATAATTTGGTTAATTTCTTTGTGACATGCTTAGATGCGTGAGAAGTGTAGGATTGTGTAATTGTTTAGGAATGTAAGAATATTTTTGGACCTTCAAGTAAGTTTGGTGAATATAAGGTAAAATAATGTAATACGAATAAACTGTATTGTTTATGGCCTTTGTAAATGGAACTTTGTGAATATAAGGGTTTAGCTATTATAAATTTGTAGTTAACATCATAACCATAGCATATTTTGTCAACAAAGTCAGTTTATTTGCATTGCATAAAGAATTGAACTATGAACTTCACCAATAGCCATAATACTGTTGGAGAAGACATGGACGTGGAGGACGATTTTCACAGAGATGACGACAGCACACGACCTCTATGGACAATCCTGCAAAAAAAGATACCTACTATCAAGCTCTCTCAAGAACTCAAAGCACGCGTTAGAAAACCGTGGAGAAGATCGCTCATCATCGAACTGATTGGAGCAGATTTCTCAACAAATCGCATAATACTAAGACTAACAGGAATCTGGTGACCAAAAGGGAAAATCGAAACGATCAATCTGACAAATGACTTCTTTACGGTGAAGTTTTCTATGGAAGATGACTACAGAAAAGCCCTTGAACAGGGTCCATGGTTTATCGACACAAACTACTTATCAAGTACAAACTTGGACCCTAAATTTTAATCCCTATGTTAGATCCATATGGTCTATGGCTGTGTAGATCAGACTAAATTCGCTACCTCTGGAATATTTTGACAGAGAAATACTATGGTCAGATAAATGAAACAACCGGTGAAACCTCGTCTAGAGAAACTCATACCAGCACCGGATCTAGATCCGTAACTATGCAAATGCACGGTAGAGACAAAGAAGAAATCAGCATCAAGGCAAAAGGAGACGCCGGTGAAACCCCGACGACCAACCGATGTGCCGCGATGCTGTCGCTAACGACTCGCTCTCCAAAACGGCCCCCACCCAGCCTCGACAAAAACAAGATATCTGACGTAAAGCTCACCACCACTAAGGCTAATACCACCGCTCTTTCTTTTTGCACGAGTCCTTACAGTACCCTTTCCCCAAAAGCCTCTTTCTCTGTTTCTAAACCAGACACTCAAAGCCCCTTAACTCTTTGTTGGAATAAATAAAGGACCCAATGACCCCTCAAAACTAAGAGACATGTCTCACCGCTCTGCTCACCCTATAAAAGTCCACCAACTCTGTAAAAACTCAGTCGTTTCAGACAAAGAAATGTCACAGAACCTGGAACACCACTGTCTCCCTACTCATCTCTACCCCCAAAACTCCTCTGCAATACTCAAGCTATCAAAACCCTCTAAAAACCTCTCCCACAAATCTCACTAATCATGACAACAAATTTGGAGCAACTATATAGCAACAGCCAAAATGCCATAAATGCTACCATCTACCCAATGGAAGAATCTGAAAAAAAAATTCAGCACCATGGAACCCCACCAACTACCCCACAACAGAGCACTCTCTCTCTCCCAACAACATTCAAGCCACAACCAGGAAGCTACCTCCCATGCCCCGAACCAACCCGACCTCTCTCAAAATCAAGCAGCAATAACTCAAACTCTCAACCATCCCCTGACTTCGGTGATCTTCTACCAAAGAGTACAATCAATGAACATGATGATGGCGTTCCTCTCAATCCCACTCCACCCGATGACACCAATTGTGGGCTACCTTCCCAACCGATCCCCGCCAAGGGCGGCACAGCCGGCGGGAACCCAAAATCACCAGAACCCACAGAACACTCTACCCACCAGCCCCCAACCTCAAAGAGGGACAAACTGGCAATTGAATCTCAATCATGCTCCGATACCAATCAACCAAACTCTAAAAACCCGAACTTCAGAATCATTGGGACTACCGTTCCAACACTCTTCGAACCTACCTTTACCAAACCTGATTGTTCCTACTCCAAGGGGCTGTTCAATACTCAACCACATCCAAATCCCTCGAACCTTCCACAACAATTCGTAACCAACCCTCTAACCCTTGTACTGGAAACAACACAATCTCATACCCAGACAACAACCCTACCCAACCCATCTTAACAACGTACCCCTCCATCGTCCAACATTACCAACCTTCAACCAATGCCCCGTTTTGCCCAATTAGAGATGTGTTTAAAAAATTACTTTAATTTGGATGGGTACTCTCTATTAGTATCCAATTACTTGTACTTTGATGGGATTGGGGATTGGGTTGGCAGAGAACAAGCCGAAGGTCATAGCTTTATTGAGTTTGAACGGTAGAAATGTTTCAAGATTGGGCAAGATTTTTTTTGAGTTTAATAGCGCTACGAGGTTTTATTGTGATAAAACCCCAATTAGTTTTTTTTGGTTAGAAATATGGTTGCTACAGAAAATAATGAGTTTAGGGAAGATGGGTTTGGTGCATCGGAGAAAAAGGGTTTACCCTTGAATGGTGTTAATGGTTTACCATTTGAGGGGAAAAGAGTTTGCCTGAAAATAGGAATGGGGGTTTAGAGTTTTAGGAGAGGAAGACAGAGAAGAGAGATAGGAGAGGAATGGGGGTTTATGGTTGTCGGGGGTTTGGTAAGGGAATGAACAAATATGTAAATTACACAAAACTTCCCTGAGATTTGCCGTATTTACACTTAGCTTTTACTGACTTTGATAATTACACTAAGTTACACTTTTTTAGTTTTTTGTTAATATAGAGTTAACAGAATCAACGAAAGACGATAATATCACTCGTAAACAAAAATTTTACCCAGTCATCTCCTTTCTATACTATCTATGGTGCCCTCTCTCTCTCTCTCTCACACACACACACACATTACACATTACACAGACGGACACAACTCACAACACCAGCAGACACACACAACACACTCACACACCCACATCAGCATAACCACTACTGTTGGTCGTATGCCAAAGGCTGCCGACGACTAGCATACTGCCAATCGCACGCTGATGGCCACCGCCAATTGCCCAACTACCGTCACCCATGGCCCACGAGATGCGGCCGTTAATTGCCCAACTGCCGGCCACCCACGGCCTTTGAGATGCCACCACCAATGGCCCAACCGCACTAATCGATAGCCCATAAGAGACTCTTGCTCACTGTTGTACACCGTCTCGGGTGAGAGCCAAGGGCCTCCATTGATCTTCCCATCAATGACCGCCCCCCGAGCACCACCACCAGATGCCCAACTGCCATCAATCGCAATTGCACAATTCACCACCGCAAAATCTACATGGCAACGAAGGATTTTCCCTTTTTCTTTGATTGAGTTCTAAGCAGTGATTTGGAGGTAATCCAGTGATAGGTTTTGTGCTTGAGTTGGTGGTTCCTAATGGATTTGGACTTGGGTTCCAGGTGTAATGGCGGTTGGTGTGTGTGTGTGTGTTTAAGAGAGAAAGAGAGATGGGCAATGGTGTTCGTGATTTGCAGTGGTGTTTGGTGGGGGATGCTGACAGTGTGCCGGTGGTGGTTTGCTACGTCGGTGGTGATGGCTGAAGAAGAGAAAGACAACTTAAGGGCAATTTCGGTAGACCATAAAAAGTTACGTGGTGTCCTAATTTTTATTGACGGACACTTAACGGAATGGAGTTTTGTGTAGACATATTAAAAACCACATGGAGCTTACTGTAATTATCAAAGTTAGTAGAAGCTGAGTGTAATTAAGGCAAACCTCAGCGGAGTTTTGTGTAATCTTCCCCAAATATATCCACGCCGGAATGAACTAATATACCCATGTCAAAATGTCATGTGCATAACACATGTAGACTTAACGTTCGATTTTGAACGGACATCTAATCTTAGACTCGTTTCTAATGCTTTTGTCAAGGACATGAGACATTATTGCAAAATGCAAACTTAGGAAGCAACCTATAGAAACATGTAAATCACAGAGTACAGTTTTGTATTTAACCTAAAAATATATTTCATATCTTGGTTCATACAATATTTAATGATTAAGTTCGCATTACACCAGCTGTATATAATATGAAATTATTATTCTCAAATCAATTATAGTAAGCAGGCCATAATAATAATACTTACAAAATTTTACCTTACAATAAATAATTAACAACATGTTTCCTATATGAATTAAAGTTCATAAATTTTGAGTAAACATTAGGACAATATGATCAATTTGACCAATTAATTGTTCAATTGACATGAAAAAGGACACAACTGCCCTTTCATCTAATAATTCTCATTCCTTTTCTCTTCTTTAATTTTTTCATCGCTCTTTCTCCACCACCACCACCACCACCACTGCCGTTGCCACATCCACTACCACCCTCAAGCACCACCATCACCAACATAAGCACCACCCTCAACCACCGAACCCACTACCAACGTAAACCACCACCTTGTTCATTATGCCACCACAAACCTCAATAGTATCACCACTAACCACCCAATCCACCACTGCGCACTGCCACCACAACCAACCACCTTAAAACAGCCTTAACCACCACTGTACGCCGCCGCTACACCACAAAAGCAGCCCACAACCACCAAACCCCACAATTGCACACGAGCACCGCATCAATTCATGACAAAAATTGCATCTCAAACCATAGCCACCAAGCCCATATTGACTCCGGTTGATGATGATGGAGGCGAGCGGTAGGGAGGGGGTATCGAGGGCGTATTGTCCCTGGGGGTGGGGGGTGAAGGTTTAGGGCATTGGCTATTGATTTCAGCAGCGACGATAGGCGGGGGCGGGGGTGGGGTGAGAGATGGGTTGGAGGGAGGGGCCGTCGGTCTATTGACGGCATCAGCGGTGGGCAGAGGGAGGGGTTGGGGGGTCAGTTTGATTTTTAATTTTTTTTTCATTTAAGATGTATACTTTGGAATTTTAGTGAATGTTAGGGGCATTATTGGAGTTTCATGTCAAATTTTAGAGAGGTGTAATTATTGATAGATGAAGGGAGTTAATTGTAAAAATTAATACCCAAAGGGCCGACTTGCAAACCCAAGATACACGAGAGGGGTCATTTGTCATTTCCCTTCAACATTACTATTTTATGTTGCGTGTGGGTGCATCTTTTACACTATAGATCCGGATTTGTGTGGATCCCATAGAGTAAATAAAAATACTTATCTTATAGTTCTTGTGGATCAAGACTGAACCTGGCTGTCTAAGCACCCACGCAATCTCGATCTCTTTAAACAACTTGACCTCTCTGAATTGAACAAACGAAATGGTTTTGTATGTGAAGTTTTGATGATTGCAATGGTCCTATTTTGATTAGATGAATATAATAGGTTAAAGAAGAAAGAATATAAGAAAGAAATGAAACAATATCAGGTTAGGGACCCTATGCATATAGAGCGAGTGACGGATTTGCACCTAAATTAAGCCACTTAACGGACTTGGAGCTGACAAAACCTAACAGAATAAGCCAATTGGACAAATTTGTTTGACACAAATCAAAGTCCGGCGACCAAAATAAAATCAGGTAAAGTGTTGGTCAACGGCAAATTTAACTCTTGAAAAAATGCAAATAAAAAATAAAAAATAATCTCATGCCAACTTAATTCGAACAAAAAGACCATTTCCATAACATTTGGTAGTTTCAAGATCCGAGAGGTCTAATTTATTGTGCATGTAATTGCTAAAATACTTAAGAATGGCTGACACTATTAGAATTCTTGTAGTAGGTTTCTTTCACGATAGACCTAGATGGATATTGCAGAAGTAATATAGCTTTCCAAATTTATTATTAAGACGAGTTATTTCTTAATTAACAAGTTTCTTTGTAATTTAAGTTTCTTTAGTGTGGAGATCTATACTTATTATCTTCGCACCAGAATGAGCTGCCTCGTTATGTCCCAACTAAATACAGCAAGATAAGCATTATTATGTGGATAAACATATGAAGAGATGATATTGCAAATAGAGATGTGCACTCATTTTTGTTGAAAACACTCCTTAATTATGTGCAGTCGTTTTTGTTTGATGGTATATGGAGTTTTATTTTATTATTATTATTATTAGAAGAAGAAGAAGAAGAAATCAGAGCCTGACTAAATACTTACAAAAAAAATTACTGCAACTTAACTAAATTCAGCAAAAAAAAAAATTGAGTGAAGATTATAAATAAATTTAGCAAATTGTTAACAAGAAAGTTTACCTTTAACCATGACAGGCTAGATGTCAATTCAATTCTATTAGAAACTTTTGCATCAGTTAGAATTTTTTCACATTCGTCTAATCACTCTTGATCTTTACCCATTAGCATCATCTCCAATAGAACTTGACTTAGAATTGGGCCGCCCTTTCAGTTTTTGTCCAATCGTTGCAGCTATATTAATCATCAAGTTACTTGTATTTGACTAGCATGTCTGTTCGACGGAAGACATAAGCAGGTGGATATTGAGATAATAGCTTCAGGTCAGAATAACCATTGTTTTAGTTCATTGTCAGTAAAACAACAGGATAACTAATTACCACTCACTGCAAGTTATCGCAGTTCTCATGTCGGGCACACGAGCTCACTCTCGTAACCTCGTGCATGCTATGATCTTCACCATCTCAAATTTCTTATGCTCACAACTAAGGCCCCGTTTGACACTCTTTTTTTCCCTCTTTTTTTTTCAATTTTAAAAACTGAAAAAAAAGGAGCGTTTGGTAACCATTTTTTTTTCAATTTAAAAAACCAGTTTTTAAACTGCAGAGTAAAAAAAAAAACTCCAAAAACTGGTTTTTTTTTTTCACTTTTGGTTTTTTTTTTCGACCACCACCACCACCCTCCCACCGCCGGCAGCCACCTCAGGCGACCACCGCCAGAGACTGCCGGCCGCCGGCAGCCACCACCGCCGGAGACTGCCGACAACCACCTCCGGCCGCCGGCGACCACCGGCAGCCACCTCCGGCCGTCGGCAGCCACCGCCGGAGACTGTCGGCAGCCATCTCCGGCAGCCGGTGACCACCGCCGGAGACTGCCGGCAGCCACCTCCGGCCGCTGGAGACTGCCGGCAGCCACCTCCGGCCGCCGGAGACTGCCGGCAGCCACCTCCAGCCGCCGGCGACCACCGCCGGAGACGGCCGGCAGCTACCTCTGGCCGCCGGCCACCACCGCCGGTGACTGCCGGCAGCCACCTCCGGCCGCCGGCGACCACCGCCGGAGACTGCCGGCAGCTACCTCCGGCCGCCGGCCACCACCGCCGGCAGCCACCTCCGGCCGTCGGCCACCACCACCACCACCGTCGACCACCGCTACGCCCCACCACCGCCACCGCAAACCACCAAAAAAAAAAGTCAAAATAAAAAGGGTTACCAAACACAAAAAAAAAAACCTAAAAAAAAAAGGGGTTATCAAACACCCACTTGTTTTTATAAAAAAAAAAATTAAGCTGCTCTTTAAAAAACTGCTCTTTAAAAACTGAAAACCAAATTTTTTTTTTTGTCAAACGAAGCCTAAGTGTTGGCCGTGGTAGCTACAAACATCTCCCCAGATGCCCAATTTTTTTGTATATACATTTTGCTAGTATGGAGTTCCACAATGGCGGCTTGATAAAGAAGCATAAAGATTTGTTGAAAATATTTATCTTTTTACTATTGCATCCTCTACAACTACTGATAACATCTCCAGCAGTGCTCTGTCATTAGAGGTAGTGGATCTAAGTTATAATTATATACTTCTTCACTGTGTTGGTCTGTAACAGCCTTATAGTATATGTCGGTTTTCAATTAAGTTGAGATATTTATTATACTCGATTGCATGTTTTCACAAACTCTTTCTATCAATGTAATTCTCCTTGTCAAACCAAACAAACAGAAAAATGAACGAAATATTTAACTCATGCATATTAAAGTAGACCACGTAAACTTTTGGAACATTTCACTGCACGAGTTTTTAAACGGAGTTAAAAGGTATTACTAGTGGAGGCGTGGAGGAATAAACTAAAAACTAAAGGACAGAGAAATGAAAGCAAAGTAGAAGAAAACCGTGGGTGGAGAAATCAGCCCACACCTACCGTCGCTTTAATTAATGTTTTTTGTTAGCTTTTGATGGACATTTTTTTGTTAATGTTCGGCTCACGTTTTATTTATCTCTTCGACTTGAAATATTTTTTTATTGATCAGGAGAAACAAAACTTCAATCATTAAAAGTTCACAAGCAGAACCTTTAAGGGCCTGTACGCTTACAAGATTTTTTTCTGTATTTTATATTCTATTTTTAGTTTCTAGAATTTAGTATTCAGTTCTAAAATCGTATTGTGTATTTTTATTTTTTTTCGTATCTACTTTTTCAATTTTTTCTGTACGTTTATCATTTTCATTTTCGTTTTCATCAACTTTTTTTGAACTAATTCATTAATGGACCCTACTATTTTCATTTCTAGGAAGACCCAGTGAAATGTGTGGTCTAGTTTGATAGGTGTTTGTTGAAACATGGTGGTAGATATGAGGGAGAAGATGTGGTATTCTGATAAGGAGAATACAGTTTAAGGAAAAAGGTGAAAACACCCTTTGGGTGTTTTCAACTTTTTTAATACTACTTAAAATTTTTATCCAAAACGGAACCGAAAAAACATAAACATACACGAAAAAAGCATATTTTTCATCATCATCACAAAAATGAAAACTGAAAAACGTAAACGTACAACCCCTAAAGTATTGACCTTAGTTTTCAAATCCCACATGGGTGGTAAGTATTTGTTTTTTGAGAAATACTATTTTCATCATTTTGTATGTTCTTGTATTTTACTTTCACCATTATAAATTATAAATACGTTTTAATAACTTCTAATAACCTTTTAGCAACAAATAATTTTTTTCCATATTCGATAGCAAAAATAAGTTTTAGCATTTTGTAAAGTAATTTATTATTGCATAAGTAAAAGTTTAGTAAAATTCAAAATTATCTGAGAGAAAGCACGTCATAACAAGTGTGACCAATAAAGTATTTCATCGAGAAAATTAGAATACAGGAAGGACAAGCCTATCTAACATACAAAGAACCATCTTTCTTGGAGGTCGGTGAAATGCATCTTGGATCCTAAATCAAAACACTTTCAGCCAAGCTGGCCAAGTAAACAGTAAGCTACAACTTTTTTTGTTTAGTGTTTCGTCACAAGAAACTAAAGGCAGGAATATAACAGTAACTGTATCGGTTTTCTAAATTAAGTAACGCCCAGCTTTTCTCAAAATCTCTTGTCAACTCTCATGTTTTCTTTTTATTGGTCCACCACGTAAAAAAATTGAAATGAACAAAAACTTTTACACTTTAAGCGAGATATAAGTTAACTGCACGCAACGGATGCCTTAAATCTAAAGATATCTTCACCGGGGGGAAAACAAAGAAAGAGAGACACGATCCAAACTGCCAAAACATGGAAATTGCTGTTGATGATGTTCATAACTTCGTCTCTTTCAACTTTTGAGCTTGTTTCTCTTCACCTTTTTCTTGACATCTTGCTTGATCGAGAACATGAAACTTTACTCTCTTGGAGCCGGCACCGGCAGGACCATGTTGATATGCAATGATTCACTTTGATTTCCAAGCCCTTTTGATCCACCAAGAGGAACACATTTTTAATTTGCATATCAAAAATTGGAAAAACAGCAGTACCAAGTCTTTGGACCCATCACATGTTTCAATTTTGTCTTCATTATCTGTGTAACATGGGATAGGTGCCTCTATTCATGCATATTGGTTTGCATTTATTCTTCTGATCCAAGGAAGTTTTGTCCATGTAGATCAAATCAGGATTGCATCGCTCGGCAGCCCATCAGGAAAAATGTTTCTTAAAATCTGGCAAACATGGTTTGCCGGACTCCAATTTGTATGATATGAAGATCGAAGAAAGAAACTATGCTTAACAGGGTACAAACATTCCTATAATATAGAATATTTTTTGACATTCAGCTAAGACACTAATCCATGCTCCATTTTATGTTTCATTACAATGTTAGAAAGAAACATTTGTTACGAAACGCGGCAACTACGAAGCAATATATTGAAGAATAAAGAAACAAGAAATTTAAAAAATAAATAAACGCACAACACAAGAATTACGAGGTTCACCAATATGGCTACGTCCCCGGAGTATGACCAGATTTCAATTTCACTATTCAGCAGTGTTACAACCAAAATCCTAACTCTCACTCTTTGTTGTGGTTTTCTCTCTTGACTCAAAATAATACAAAATCACTTATATTTATTTAGAGCTCAGAGGTAACCTTTTTCTAAATAACCGATGTGGGACAAGACAATTTATATACTTGAGTTAAGTTGTGACCTTCTCTCAATAACCAATGTGGGACACCCACACAAAACTAATTTTCAGGTCATTGCCTCCATTGTAATAATGTCTCTGGATTGAAATTAGGCTCCACATACAAAAATCTCCCACTTGGAGGCTGATACAATTCCAATGCTGAAACTCCACACAAATGATGGTCATACTCATCCAAGAAGCATCAACGAAGACTAATCAAAGTTGAGCATAGGCTCAACTTTTGCCTGTCAACCACCTTCGTTAACATGTCCGCGGGATTCTTGTTGCCTTCAATCTTCTCCAAGTTCAGCTGTCCATCCTCTAACAGAGACCGTATAAAGTGATACCTCAACTGAATATGCTTGGTCCTCGAATGAAATGCTGAGTTCTTGGCAAGATGTATTGCACTCTGACTATCAGTCCATAGCTTACAATCTACTTGCCCATATCCCAACTCTGTCAACAACCTCTAAAGCCAAATTATTTCCTTGCTTGCTTCTGTCACATCAAATATTCTGCTTCTGTTGTAGATAATGCAACAATCTTCTGTAACTTAGAGATCCAGCTTACTGCAGTCCCTCCTATAGAAAAAAACATATCCCGTGGTGCTTCTCCCATTGTCTCTATCACCTGCATGGTCTGCATCTACATAGCCTCGCACATCTATGTTATCACCCTCAAAACATAAGCAGAACCTGGATGTTCCTCTCAAATACCTGAGAATCCACTTCATTACTTGCCAATGCTCTTTTCCTGGTTTGTCATGAATCTGCTCACAACTTCAACTGCATGTGCAATATTCGGCCTTGTACAGACCATGGCATACATGATACTTCCCACAGTAGAGGTGTACGATACATGTGCCATGTATTCTTCATCTTCCCTATTCTTGGGACTCAACTCCTTTGAAAGCTTAAAATGGGCTGCTAAAGGAGTCGTCACAGGTTTAGAAGCGTGCAAGTTAAATCTCCTCAAAACCTTATCAATGTACTCTTCCTGCGACAACCATAACTTTTTCTGCTTTCTGTCCCTGGTTATCCTCATGTCAAGAAGTTGTTTCGCCTCACCCAAGTCCTTCATAGAGAAAGTACTTGCCAGCTTCTTCTTGAGTTCATTAATCCTTCCCATGCTTGAACCTGCTACAAGCATATCATCTACATACAGAGTTAAAATAATGAAGTCATCACTATTAAACTTCTGAAAATAAACACAGTGATCGGAGTCACATCTAGTGAAGTTTGTCTACTTCATGAAACTGTCAAACTTCAGATAGGAGCTTGCTTTAGGCCATACAAGCTCCTCTTCAACCTGCAAACCATTCCCTCCTTACCCTTGACTTCAAAACCCTCTGGCTAATGCATGTAGATTTCTTCTTCCAAATCCCCATGGAGAAATGCCATCTTAACATCCAGCTGCTCCAGATGTAAGTCCTCTATAGCTATAATGCTCAATATAGTACGAATTGAAGTCATCTTCACAATAGGAGAGAAGATTTCTTAGAAATCAATACCTTTCCTCTGCCGATACCCTTTCACAACTAGTCTTGCCTTGTATCTCTTTGTTCCTCCAGCTTCATTTTTAATCCTGTATACCCATTTATTGTACAAAACATTCTTACCTGCAGGGAGCTTTACCAAATCCCAAGTTTGGTTTTGCTCAAGTAAAGCCTTCTCATCTTTCATGGCTTACTCCCACTGTAACCTGGATTCATCTTGTATCGCTTCTTGATAACATTCTGGCTCACCAGTGCAGTATACAAAATATAATTGAGTGGAAGACAAACTCTGTCAGGAGCTTTCCTTACCCGACTACTTCTTCTGAGGTTAAGAGTTTTAGGCACTTGTTGTTGATCACCAGCTCCAATTTCAGTATCAGTTGTCTTATCAAGGACTTCTGGATTTTCTTTCCTGGGTACCTGTCCATCTTCTGGCTCATCAAGTTCCATGTATTCCTTGTTGTCTTTTTCAATTCCATGTTCTTGTAACCTGTGCTTATACAACCGTGATTCATCGAATATGACATCCTTACTCCTGATGATTTTGTTATGTTCGTAGTCCCACAAACGGTAACCATATTCATCACCTCCATATCCAATAAATACACGCTTATGAGATTTAGAGTCAAGTTTCTTCCTTTCCTCTTTATCAATATGAGCATAAGCAATACATCCAAAAACTCTCCAAAAAGAATAATTTACTGGTTTACCTGACCATTCTTCTTCAGGAATACCACCATTGAGAGCACTTGCTAGACTTCTGTTAATTAAATATATGACAGTATCCACAGTTGCTACCCAGAACTGTAGAGGTAAATCAGCATGTATCCTCATACACATTGCTCGTTCCATGATGGTTCTGTTCATCCTCTATGCCAAGCCATTTTCCTGAGGTGTCCCCTTAACAGTCCTTATCAACCTGATACCGTTGTTAGAACAGTATTCTTGGAACTCTCCATCACGATACTCACCCCCATTATCAGATTTTAGGCATTTTATCTTGTTCTCAGTTTCATTCTCAACAAGAGCTTTCCACTTCTTAAAAGTGTGATAAACGTCAGAATTCTATCTGATGGCATATATCCAAGTCTTTTTACTAGCATCATCTATAAAAGAAACAAAGTAGAAATTACCTCCAAGAGACTTTACTGTAGTAGGTCCGCAAACATCCATGTGAACTTACTCCAGCCTTTCAATCTTCTTCTCTTTACCATCCCTCTGGAAACTGACCCGCTTTTGCTTTCCATAGACACAACCTTCGCAGAAATCTAACTGAATGTTCTTCATCCCTGGCAATGCATTCTTTAAGTGTAGAATTCCCATAGCACTCTCACTCAAATGTCCCAACCTGTGATGCCATAATGTGGTTCTCTGATTTTTGTAAAAGCCAAAGAGATAGAGTGGTTATGGGTACCTGAAAGAGTGTATAGGGTTCTTACTCTTTCACCTCTTGCTACCGCCATTGACCCTTTGATCACCTTCCACTGTTTTTCACCAAATGCCACAAAATAGCCTTCACAGTCCAATCCACTGACGGATATAAGATTCTTCTACAGTTCTGGGATATGTCTAACATCCTTCAAAACTAGAGTTCCTCCATTTGATAGTTTAATTTCCACTTTTCCCTTTCCGATAATGCTACACCGATATCCATTTTCGACAGTCACATGTCCATAATCACCATAACATAATCACAGAAACAATCCCTATGAGGTGTACAATGAATCGAGGCTCCTGAGTCAATATACCACACTTTGGAATTATCATCAACTGTAACAGAGAGACATAAATCGTCATATGTCCGTTCGTTTGAACTTACCATGTTTGCCCCTTCATCATCACCTTGTCTTCCCCTTGCTCCCTTTTTCTTCTTTGGTTCCGTAAAATCATTCTTCTTATGACCTTCCTTGTTACAATTCCAGCACACCATGGTTTTCCCTTTGGACTTCGACTTGCCTCTTGATCTTCCTCTTGTAGGACTTCTTCCCCTATTATTCTGCTTGTTATTCTGTCTACCTCTGGATTTCACGGACAAACCAGTACTAGATGATATACCATCACTAATTGTCTTTCTCTGCAATTCGTCATTCATCACAGAGCTCACAACATCATTAAGTGTTAGTGTTCCAGAAATAGTAGAATTACTCACTGTCGTCACCAAGTTATTCCAACTATCAGGCAGTGAACACATAAATAACAAAGCCCTTATTTCATCATCAAAATTAATGCCGACAGATTCTAAATGATTTGTAACACCGTTAAAATCATTTAGATGATCAACAACAGAACCATTTTCAGACATTCTCATATTAAACAATCTTTTCATAAGAAATACCTTATTCGAAGCAGAAGGCTTTTCATATAATTTCTTTAACGCTTTCATCACAGCAGCAGTAGTTTTCTCCTTGGAGATGTTGAATGCTACTTGTGGGGTTAGGCTAAGTCTTACTGTAGCCAATGCCTTTCGGTCCAAAATCGACCACTCACTCGCATTCATCGCTTTAGGTTTCTCTCCCACCAGCGGTAGATACAGATCCTTCTGATACAAGTAGTCTTCAACTTGCATCTTCCACCACTGAAAATTCATATCATTAAACTTCTCGATCTTTCCTTTACCTTCTTCAGCCATTGCTCCCACTCAAACGTAAGACCTACGTGAGTTAAAACTCAAACCCAAGCTCTGGTACCAGTTATTACGAAACGCAGCAACTACGAAGCAATATATTAAAGAATAAATAAACGAGAAATTTAAAAAAACAAATAAATGCACAACACAAGAATTGCGAGGTTCACCAATATGGCTACGTCCCTAGAGTATGACCAGATTTTGATTTCACTATTCAGCAATGTTACAACTAAAATCCTAACTCCCACTCTTTGTTGTAGTTTTCTCTCTTGACTCAAAACAATAAAAGATCACTTATATTTATTTAGAGCTCAGAGGTAACCTATTTCTAAATAATCGATGTGGGACAAGACAACTTATATACTTGATTTAAGTTGTGACCTTTTCTCAATAACCAATGTGGGACACCCACACAAAACTAGTTTTCAAGTCACTGCCTCCATTGTAATAATGTCTCTGGATTAAAATCAAGCTCCACATATAACAACATTTACATTATTGGTGGCTATGGCACATAGACATTAAGATGGGAAGTCCGAACGAATTGCACCATTACTTCATGGGTAGATTGTATTAAACCCTCTGAGGTTTATACTTGGTTCTCATGTAAGACCCTAAGGTTTTAATTTTAGCAACGAACACCCCAGAGTTGAGGATTTGTTCCAATTGGACCAAAATTAGTTTTTCCGTTTAAAAAGTGATGGATGGCCGTCTACATTGAAGGGCAATTTGGGTAACAAATATTTGGTGGTCACTCACTCACACTCTCTCTCTCTCTCTCTCTCTCTCTCTCTCTCTCTCACACACACACACACACATAGAAACACCCCCCTAACACACGATGGTGCCCCCCTCCCCCTCACCCCTAATCACGCACCCCTGCACCCCCCAGCTCATCCCCCTAATAACCGAGACAAAATAGCTGTGCACTTTGCCCGAACACACATTATACTACCCACATAATACACACACAAACACAATGCTCACACCCATAATTCCACATATATATGCACACCTCACAGCTATACACATACAAAATATTAACGCACATAGACACCCACAGACGCACACACGACCATACATGGCTGTAACAAGCACACACTATTCATACACATTGCACACACCCACACCCTATATACATACAAAAACATACACACAAAGCCATACACAGGTGTAACACACACGCACACACTATACACACAGAACACACACACACCCCTCTCATGACATACCCACACACACACACACACACACACACACACCCCCATATGTTACACACAGAACACCACGCATACACAAAATGCATCTAGGTGGGGGAGTAGGGGAGGCAAGCCTTGCCTTTATCAAAATGGGTTTGAATGCGGCAATCTGTAAAAACACACACAAACATTGCTCGTGAATGCAACGTGTGTGTGGGAGAACGAGCATGTGTGTGTGTATATCTGTGCGCGAGCGCGCGTGTCTGTCTGTGTACGTGTGTGTGTGTGTTGCAGACTTGTAGCCATATATGGCTGTGATATGTGCGCGCGTGTGTATATAATATGTGAGTGCTTGTGTATATAATGTGTGAGTTTGTGCAATGCGCACGTGTGTGTGTGTGTGTGTGTGTGTTACAGCGTGTAGGTGTGTGGTCGTCCTTTTGTGGTGTGTGTCTATGTGTGGTCGTGAGCGTGATCAGTGTATGTGTGCATGTTTTTCAAGTGTGCGTGCGCGCAAGTGTGAGTATTCTGGGTGTTACAATGTATATGTGTGTGTGGGCAAAGTGCAAATTGCACTATGTTTCTGCATGGGTGATTAGGGGGATGCTGGGGGAGGCAGGGGTGCGTGATTAGGCGGATGGTGTGTGGGGGGTTGGGGGAACCGGGGGTCTATGTTTTTTGTGTGCGTGTTGGTGAGAGAGAAAAAGAAAGAGAGACCACCAAATTTGTGTTGCCAAAAAGTGGTCCTCGAGGTGGATGGCCATCCACTATTTTTAAAACGGAAAAACTAATTTGGGTTCAATTGGAACAAATCCTCAACGCTGAGGTGTAATTGAAACCTCATGGCCTTATGTGAGAACTGGGTATAAACCACAGGGGGATTAATGCAATATACCCTTACTTCATTGCTAAACTGAATATGGTTTCTTTGTGCATGTGATCCATTGGTTGTCAAGAGTATTGGGCGAGCCATAAAATTTGTGGACACTTAATAAAATAATTGAAATGATGGAAACATATGTATTTGTCAACGCATTTAACAATAGAAATATGAGGTCTTTACATGTTAGTGAGAGTTTTTCTTTCTTCTAGATTCTAACTTCTACTGAAATTTCAATAATGTTCAAAGTTTGTTGAGGTAATAGATATGAAAGGTGGGGGCACTATCATCCAAAAAGTACAAAACCTGTAAAGAGAATGGAGTTTTAAGGGGTAACGGGAGGGGAATAGGGCTTTAAGGGATAACGGGAGGGGCACATGCCTACCAGTGCTCCATGCTGACTCCACCTCTAATATAGAGAGAGACTTTTCGAAAGAAGATCTTACTATATTAGTGGTGGTAGTAATTTTTGCTCCCGAAAACTTCCAGGTGGTCCAAAAAAGCAAGTTATCAACTTTAAGGTGGTCCTGGACCATCATCTCCATTTTATTTTATTTTTGGGTGGATTTGGTAGAACTGCAGTTTATATTTGGCCCGTTGGTATAAAAATTCGAGTTATTTCTTAAGACCTTTGTCACTTCATCCATCCATCCATTGGGGTTATCTCCTATGCTTAAATTCAGGCACAACTACCATTTTGCTCAAGTGAAAACCGTGATTGACAATGCATTATAAGTGCATAGCTTTATTTATTTTTTCTAAAGCAGTTTATCAAACAAATAAGTTTAAGTAGATTACTCCGTAAGTTGGTACGTAACGTTTATTACAACTTACAGAATCAACTTTTTAAATTTTGAAATGACAAAAATACTCAAGAGAGTTTTACTTATCGATAATTATCTTGTTCATAGACTTTGATGACAAACTAAATACATTCCTTATGTATCTCAAATAATGAAAGAGAGTTCAATTTCGAGTAGATGCAACTTCAATCATCTAAAATCAAAATGGAATAAATTTGGAAAAGTGAATGAAGTTGGAAAGAAAAAGGGGTTGTTTGATAAAATGAAATTTAAGTGCTAAAAAAGTTAAGCGTTGAATTTGTAAAACTGAAAACTTTAGATAATCTTAACCATCTCACTTAAAATTAAGTGATCAATCAAGTAAGTCCACCGTGACTTAAAATTTTAGTCTATTTTTGGTAAGAATTAATTTTTCAAGTGATACAAGGTTAGTATTATCAAACACATTTAATTAAAAATCATTAAAAACTTTAAGTTTTAAATGGTTAATTGCTCCATCAAACACACCAAAGTATCAATACACGATCGACGAAGTGTAATAATAAAAAGTATTCTAAAATTAATAATGCATAAGCTGAATCTCTTGGGATATGAATGAGTGGTAACTTATCTCGACTTTAAAAAAGGTTGTATCCCGCTTTTAGCGTATGGCTCAAAAATCTTAGGGTTTTTTTTTCCTTAAGATATAATGCCAAATTAAGTTGCGACAAAGAGTGTCGAAGCTTCATATGCAACAGTTCACGTTCGCGGTCGCGGGGCCAACCAAATCGCGGGGCCAACCAAATCGAAGAATGAAGGTAAACAAACATACAACTTATGGACAGTTAAACTCGGTATAAAATGCTAATCACAAAAATTCTGGGAGTACGATCATGTAAATACATTTCTTTCTGTGTTGGGTATGGGCATACAAAAAGGCTTCTCACATGTTCTAAAACAGACACATCTCTTCTATATCAAGTTCGGATTACAAGCAAGCTTGGTCCGCAGAATGCGCTCTTTCACCCCAATATTACACATCAAAGGCAAGTGAGAACCTTATAATGGAGCAACTGCTGAATCATTTACAAGGGGTTCCATGACTTCAAGGAGTTCATTGCAGAGACCGGTAAAAACGATGGAATCTGTTTCCAATGGTTTGAACTTGATAAGAGCTGCAGGAACCAAATCCTCCTCATCCAGCGTTATGGCTCTCTCCCCCGCTGCAGGAAAATGTGGGATCACCCGCCGTTTGATAACAACAGGATGTAACAGCTCAAATTCCAAGCAGGGTTCTTTCAATGCCGAGCTCACAAACTAAACATAAGAACACAGTAGAAGCAGAAAATTACTTCAAATTAAACGAGTTACTATTGCAAGCACATAAACACAAACTAGTTATACTTGATCAAATATGAGAGCACAAAGGCACAAATCGCACACTATTTATACTCGAACATAAACTGGAAGAACGCAAATGGGTGGGTGGGGCAGGGGGCGGGGGTGGGTGGTGAGGGTGTTAACACTAGAAGAACCTCAACGATCGCAGGATTTTACCTAAATTTCAAAAGTTTCCAGAGGACCTAATTTATCAAAATGGGTAATATCAAGACATTTGTCCATTTTCTCTTAGTGAAAACCTTGTTTTAAAGTTACTATTGACTTTAGTTCTAAAAGGGCTTCCATGTCTTTTGCTGCTTTCCAAGGTGCTGTGACCTGCCATATCAGCTATTCACATCATCAACTTTACCCCATTAATGAAAGAGTGAAAATGACCTCTTTGCCCAAAAAGTTACAGATATTTCAAATCAACACCAAGCACCAAACCATGACCGCGATATGCACCATCCCAATACCATCACCACTACCACCCACCGCCATACCCACCCCATAATTGCCATCACACCCATCACCGTCACTGCTGCGACCAACTCCACCAACTACCCCAAAACCGTCACCATCACTAGTGCCACCAATCCAACTACCCTCACAACTGCCACCATCACCCACAAAAGACCAACCTGACCACATCGCCACTGTTGCCAATGCCAACACCTCCATCATTATCATCACTCCCTCTCCCGAGGTTTCACCAATCTGCCAGACATGACACTCTCCTGGCTCAAATCCATCGAAAACGCCCACAACGACTCGGTGTGGCTGCCAATGTGGATCGTGGCCACTGGCTCAATTTAACAGACTCGCTCAAGAAGATAGTCCAGCTGTGGAGCCCTGACCACCTGATGCTCGTCTGTACCAATGCCAGCCACTGCCTTGGCATCGTCTCCGTCACCGCTCATCCGTCTGGGTTCAAACTTTAGATCTGCACTAAAGGAGGTTGGACTTTCTACTAATGGAGAATCAACCATACCCGGATAAATCTGTGATAGAATCGACATCGAAGAGTATATACGACATTGGTAATGATGGTTGAAGGTGGCAATTTGTGGGTGGGTGTTTCACGGCTGTCAAGTGGTGAAAAGTGTTTCAGTGAAGGAAGAACACAAAATGAGTAAGAGGAAAGAACAAGCGAAAAGGAAATAAAAAAATACCAAATTTTTCTTTTTTTTTCTTTTCTCTTCAAGCTAGAGAGGTGAACACCCCAGAAAATATGACCCCGTTAGGAAAAAATGGACGAAAGTCCATATAGTGTATAGTTTCTGTAAGTGTATATCATCACTTGAAAACTCCTAAAATTGAAGTGCTAATACTAAAGTAGCGTAAAATCGAGACAACCTGAAAGAAGACCGAAACAGGCAAAAAACAATCTTTGAAACAATGCAAAAGCTTGCAATAACGCAAGCGAGACTAAACGTATATTTGTGGGATTTGCCTGAGTAATAACACAGTATAGGCATTTTGGCAAAATGATAATAATTCATTATTACTCAAGACCTTGCTGGATGCAACTTCTCATCCAGATTGGGACTAGTAATGCAAGATCTCTGTTTAAAACAAGAATTTTAAATATTAATATCTAGTGGCACACATTGGGTGGGTGTGGTTTCACGTAAAACAGCTCTTTCTGCAAGTATAGCCAAAAATTTTGTGCAGATCTAGTTCACCCTGCCTGCACACCGCATTGGCCAGTACAACAATGAGTAGTGGCTTTACTACTCTATACGGAAAGGAAAGATTGCTAAGAGATCAATTCCATACAAACGGTATGTCAAATATTATAATTAACTTCTCAAGATATTAAACAGGCAAGGAAAATATATGGGTTTTTACAAGGGATAGTACCACTTATAACCTTGAATCTAGGGTGTAGTATCACTTCAATTTTACATATATGGGAGATCACTTTTGTCCATTAACCAAACAGACCACTTACGGTGTTAACTTTTGGAAAGAATTGACCAAATTGCCCATGAAATTATGAGGAAATCAGGATTTCATCTCAGATCACACTGTTTTCCCATGATTTTCTGTTTATCTCATGTTTGTCCTTAATTCCTTATCACTCCCCTCACTGTCTTCTCTTCTATTCTTCACCATTACACAAATCAAACCAATCAATCAACCTTTCAAGTCCTCACCTTTCCTCTCACTTCTTCAGCATCATATGACAGAACCAAACCAGATAATCAACCCTCACACACACACACTCTCACTCCATATTCAGATCTGTGCAGGAACGCGAGCATACAAACAGAATCAGAACTTAGATTGTTCTTCATCCCGCCGGGGGGGGGGGGGGGGGGAGATTTCTGTTTTGGTGGTCTTTGTTGATTGTATCAATCTTGGTTTAAATTTCTGTGAGAAGATGATGTCTGTTGGACTAAATGATGCCAACGGAGCCACTGAGGTCAGCCTTGTGGTTTTGGGCATTGTTACTACTGGCTATCATGGAGTTAGTGATATTATGGGTGCAGAAGTTGGCTAAGGTGATGATGCCATAGCTAATTGCTGTGATCGTGGTGGTGGGTAAGCAGAATGAGTTAACTCATTAGAGAGAGAGTGCAGAGTAGGCCGTGTAGATTGCAGAATGATTTGGACGGGTTAACTCACCATGCTAGCCAAAGGGGCCATAATGTCAGTTCAAACATATCAACTGCCCCGACAGCAAAAGCTGTCAAAATCTTTAACAGCCTTTTAACCTTGGGGGAGTCTCACTTTTTTTTTTTGCAATTTTGAATTTGCATGTGCATATTAGCCCCTAAACTCAAGGATGTAGCTGATAATATGCCTTCTAAAATTCAGTGCAAAGAGAGTAGCCAGTACCTTGAAACTCCTAAAAACGGGGAAGACCATTTATTGAATTGCATCTGTCATTGTTGGCAATCTGTATCGTCAACCATATATTTCATCCTTTTTCTCCAACTCCATAAAAGACCAAGCAACAGTCCTCATATCTAAGATGTCCAGAAGAAGCACATTTGGCAGCATATTTTTCATCCTTTTATCTAGCTATTGAATTGATAGTCAACTCAACTCCACTAAGCCTTTGCCACAATCTAGTTGGGCAGCTACACCACTCCTTTCTTTTCCACTCTTTCTAAAAAAATATTCTTAAATAAATTCCTATACTTTTGGTCATGTAATTATTGGTCAAAACCTACCTTGTCTTACCAGGGGTGTCATTCGTGAAAAAACCCTTATACATGCTGTTAAGGGCAGTTCTGTTCATTTTTCCAAAATCTGTCTTCAATAAAGGTAGATTGGGTTTCGGAGTGAGAGATCTGAGTTTTTTGTTTGTCTTTGTGAAATTGATGTGTTATATCTATTGATTTTGCTTTATATATATTCAATGCTCTCATCTATGGCAGAGTGGCCGTTGTTTGTGTTGACAAAGAAGAGCTAAGTCCCTCACGTGTTGTAGCTGTAGGGGCCCAACTTGCAGGTCATAAATTTCAACACTAAAAGGAGTTCACTTTTAGTAAATCATTACAAAATAAAGAGCGATGACTTTATATTGAGCCTCACTTCACATCTTTCATATTCTGGTTTGGAATTTTATTCTCGCAGCAGCACCAGAGTTCTTGATCCATTCTATTTTAACCTTAGTTGTAGGAAACTCCTAATATGGTGACGTTTCTCTCTCGGAAACTCGCTTTTGCGATCCCAAGTTAAGAGCTCCATGGGATCTCGTCCCAAGCTAAGATGGAAACTCGATCCCGCTAGTTGGATAGAGATGTATGGAACAAGTGATAGAATACATGAAAATCAAGCCCTTTTCAACTCAATTCCTTGTTTCTCTCTTCCTTCAAGTCCTTAAAGTCTCCTTGTCTGTTGTTGCTACCTATGTAAACTATGCTAAACAAATGATAATACTCTTTACGCATTTATTTATTCAAGCCGCTCCCAACCTCAGATTCTTCTTGGTGCTTATGCTTCCCCGCCCCCGCCCCCGCTCCCGCACCCGCCCCCGCTTTGTGCAACTAAGATTTTAACTACTAGCTCATCCCACTTTGTCACTAAGAATTAGAAGATGTGACACTGAGGCGTTGCACTATACGTTATATGGAGTGGAGTAGTTCAAATTCCAAGTAAGAATAATACTTTCCACAATCAGTACATTATTGCCGAAAAGAAAAACGTGAGCATTCATACTTTGAGGAGCTTAACTCACACTCTTCTTTACTATATCCACACCGGTTGGTCGGTCAAAGAAAATAACCTTCGAGTGACAAAAAGGGTGTGGATTTAGCAAAGAAGTTTGTGTGTATTTAATGCTACCCTATATTTTTGCTTTTATGAGGTTTCTCAATCTCAATTCACAGCAAGTAAGATCATACTAACCAGTGAATAGGCCATATTCAAATGTTTGATGCCAATAGAACATCGGCAGGAGATTAGCATCCATATGGAACCTCAACAATCAACATCAAACATTTATTCCATTGTTGAACTAACTATAAATAATAGTGTCCACTATCAGATGATCACCAAATTCTTGGACCATTATGATTTTGTCACCATGTTGGATTAAGAATGAAAAGAATGAGCAGCAGCTAACCTCATAAAGAGCACTGGTTGGTTCCCTAGGAGAAAAAACACCTTGCAGCACCACTCCATCAGGAAACTGTATCCTGATTACCGTTTTTGTATATCTCCTCCTAGCAGCTTTTGCTTGCTTTTCTTTAAAAGACTTGGGAATCAAGAGTTGAGATTCTGCATTCTTTTTTCGTCTCAGCTCTGCTTCTCTTTTCAATTCCTCAGCAGAGAGGTTGTAAAAAGAATCTGGAAGCTGTATTTTTGCTGCTACGCTTTCCGGGACAGAAAAAAACACCCGGATCTGGCACGTTATGAAATTGAGAACCATCAAAATCAGCTCACTAATAGTTGAAACATGCAACTTAAATGACATAACATTAATAAAATAAAGAGAGAAATATAGATCAGCTACATATGTCAACTAAACAATACATGTAGCCCAAGTACTGTTAGGATTAAACATATATAAGTATAATTCACATAACAGGAAGTACAGACTTGTTAAACAAGTTAACGGGAGTTCGAAAAACCTCGAGGATGTAGGTTATATCACCAATTGCTGTGAAAGCATCTAACTCAAAACCAATTGGCAACAAGGGGGGAGGCCCACAACGCTTGCGTTATTATTAGTTTGCCAATGGGAGATTACATTGTCAACAAGCCCCCCTCATCAGTGGCCAGACTTCTTTTGAGTGAGCCAAACACATGGATGAACCAAACTGGGAGGTGGTGGATTTTTAATTTGAATTGTCTGTGCTGGGCCTGGTTCGTAATTCTGATACCATGTGAAAGCATACAACTCAAAACCAATCGCCAGCGAGGGGAGAGGCCCAGAAGACATTGGAGTAGCTATCATTAGTTTCCAAGTGTGGTATTGTATTCTCTACAATTTTGAAAGGTTGGTATTGCCGAACAGGCAACCCGGCGGGGTTCCTTCAGTATGCCTAATTACCCACTTGTAATGGTACAGAATCTAGACGAGGCTAATTTGCTTGATTCCCAAGACACAAATCCTAAGCAGATGCTTTGCATTTGAAAAATTTGTTGTTCAAACCCACAAACAAAAGTAAAACATGCTTGGAAACGAGTGTAATGCTCAGGATGGATGTCAGTACCAAGTTGATGGGAAGTCAGAACAAGCCCCCCTGATGTAATTAAAGCCATGGATCTGGAGCCTGAGCACCCAGTTTGAGCTTGAGATTGCTCATGAATATTAAGAAACAATTTGGAAGCTTTTGAAACCCCGCTCCCGAATACGTCACCTGGCCCGGAGGTCCTTTAAATACCATTTTTGATAACTCAAGCAATAAATAACAGAACTGAAAGTATAAATTACTATTTCAACATGTAGCATTTTACAATAGTTTGGTAATATTTGTGGCTGTTTTTGCTGCACTACTAAAAGCTCGGTGTTTCAAAAGCTAAATTTGGAGTCCAACAGTACTCATCTTGTGCTTTTAACAATCCACAACAGCTCCCTGCATCAGGGGTGGCTATTCCTAATTCTACCAGCCAACACGTGCCCCATAAAAGACTCTTATAACCTTGAATCAACTTAATCTTGTTTAAAGGCTGCACAAACCAGACTGTCCCACGGGTATAAACTCCTTTTCTGATAAGCAGTTCTATATCAACGGCCCAGATAGGGGCAAAAACTCATGTACACAAGTTGTATACACGAGATTTAATTACATCAATGGAAATTTATCCAAAAAAGAGACAAAGGACCCTGCAGATGAGGGCCAAGACTCCTTAACATCCCCAAGCAAAGTCATCATCGAGGTATAGGTAACCCGACCCAGCTCAGGCCATTGCCACTCCAACCTGAGATTGACCCGAGACAAAATACTTGCAATTTTTCGTTAACGCCCAAGTGACAAAGGGCACCTTTAGCATATAGCAAGACGCGAAGTGAAGGCGCACCTAACCAAAGCTAGGTGCAAATTATAGAAGACATACAACTAAATCTATCTTGTCAAAATTAGCACTACCAGCAGTCTTAGACATAACAGTGCATGTCGCAACAATACAAAAATAGTGCATGAATACATAGCAAGTGTTAGAACTTTCTTAGTAATATCAACTAGTAATAATGAAATTCAGCAATTTTAATCGCATTCCCTCGTTCATTATCTTACATCCAACAGGCAGTTATAAAGGAAATACGCCTTATAAGTTTCACATACCCAACTGCAAGTGAGCGTTGAGAACATTAGCTCATAGAAAAATGGAGAAGAAATACAAGAGAAGGGGAAGACTGAAGGAAAATGAAGGAGGACAAAGGCCAGAAGAAGAAAAAGGTCGGAAAAGGAAGATAAAGGAGGAGCAAAGCCTCGCGGGAACCCCAAAAAAGTAGAAAGGGGAATACGGAAAAATAAGAAGGGACTGGGAGCAGACGTATCAATGTTATACTAAAGAGCTGCAAAGAGGGAAAGAATAAGGGAATTCATTTTTCTCTTCGTCTTCTCTTTTCGGATTTTTGGCAGATGCACAGGGCAAAGGACGGTATATAGGACTCCTGATTAAATGACAAATGTTGCGAACCTCTTTTATTTGGCTTTCCTGAAGTAGTCATAATGTATTTAGCTTTTTAGGTGCAATTAATCCTCTAAAACTTAAGCCAAAAATGTCAAAAAGGCAATGATTATACCAGAATCTATGCCTTGGATAGAGGCACACCATAAGTGCAATTTGCGTCTATGCCCACCAGGTGCACCTGCCTCCGAATCGTTGTGCCTTTTTCCAAGGCAAGCCGTGAACCAAGCACCTTGTGCCTAGGTTCACCTTAAACAACTGTGTTTAGTGTAGTTCCATAAGGCCCTATTATTAGTAAAGGAAATTTCACATCGAAAAGGGATTGCCTTGCAAAACGCTTCAGAAAGAAGTTACTACTATGAATTATCATAGGATAAGAGGACTAACCCTCCTGAAGCTTTTTTGAGCTCTTGGACTGCTTTGTATTGGTAGCTTCGTTAATCAAATTTTACCAACGTCGGAAATAAATTATCTGACTAAACATGGCAGCTGTTCCAAATGCACTAGATGTTTGAGAGTAGAGCCAAGAAAAGAGAGCTAATTGTGTGGTGGCCGCTGAGAGATCTAAAGATCCCCATTTGCAGTCGTAACAACATTCAAGGCAGCACTTGTTTGGACCACTGGGGGAGTGGAATATCAATGGTGTCATTTTGTGTACTTATATGTTTAAGAGCCGGTGTGGATGTACCTGTTGAATAAAATGTTTGGACAAGGACACTATCAAATCTCAACTATGCACCCAGTGTTCGACACCGCAAACCTCAAAGTAAAGACACTGGCACAATGATACAAATGTATATGCACGAGTGCATGCCATAAATGCATATATGCCTTTCAAGATAACCTGGTGAACTAGATTTGTATTTAGTTATACTAATATTTAAGTAGCGTGTAAAAGCAAAGTATGAAAAGAAGGCTCTTTCCAACATTTCGTAAAAGCAAGTATGAAAAGGAGATTTGCTAAAAGTGCATCTGATAGAAGCCCGATACAATACGAGCAAGAATAAGGAAATTAAGAAGCAGAAGCAAGGAGACCACTCTTATATTCAGAACCAGCCCTAGCTTAGGCTATAATCATGGAATGAAGTGAAGTGGCTTCCCATACCAAATTCGACTCCCAGGATGATCTCTGCATGGGGAGTGCTCTCAAGGCCGATTTTTTTTTTCCCCTCAAAAATAAATTTCACGAGAAACATCCGAACAAGAGCTAACAATTATAACAAGCATACACGTCACACTGAAAAAGCAACACAAAGAACACAGCTAAAATTACTTGGAAAATATTTAAGCAACAAATGCCTAGCCAAACAAGAAGGTAGTCCAGAGACTTCCTAGAATATACTCGACTAGATGATTTTCCTCCTTGAAGAAGAAAAAGTTATTCACATACATTGGAGAAACAATATTAACGAATCTTCACTGATCATCTAACACGCTGTCTAGGTTGGTCAAACCCTTCCGTGCTCAAGTTACCAACACGATGACTGGCTACTTAGAGGGCATAGCAAGCTAAAAGTTTCTAACAAGACAACACTTACAAAGAGGGAGTACAGGAAATAATGTGGGCCCTAGCCTGCAAGTGTCACGGTTACCGCTAGACAGATGTCTATCTATCTAAGGGAAAAAAGAAAGAAAGATAGGACCAGCCTTACTGCAAAAGGAAAGCATTAAACTGCGTGAAAGTGTCAGATACGATCAGAGATCAAGTTTGACCTACAGATATACTTACGATTCTATTCACGCATTTGGTTCTCACTTTTCTTCTTTCCTACCATGAATAAGCTAAATTCCAGCTCTGGAGGTGGCAAGGCCACAAAAGATATTACTCAAGCCAACAACTGGTGCTCCGCCTTCCAATCTTTGCATTTATGTACAGCTTATCCTTTAGACAGCATATATCTCTCCGTATAGTATCTTTGTTTTGCTTCAATAAGGAAAAAATACATTACAAAGGAGTTACTGTGTATGTATGAGCCACCGATATCTCTATCACCCTTTGGCTGTCAACGAGTTACATTTCTATTGGACATTGTCAGCCTCCAGAAACTACAAAGGAGTTACTAATAAATACTTACTACTGAAGTTCAAAAGTTTATAATTCGATCACAATAGCAGCACTCAAAATCAATGAGAATAACGAATAACATGCATTCATACACTTGCAGCATATAAGAGGAACATCGTTATACCTGTCTGTCGACTTTCTTCAGCTCAACTGGCTCATCCACCTTAGCCGAAGTTGTAACCGGCAAATTCTCAACCTTTTGTGGCTCCAACAACTCTATTGCATCCTTGATCACCAGAATTCGCTCGGTTGAAGGAACCTCCATCAGAGCAAACATCTCCCCACCTTCATCCTTCAACTCAAACCCAACAAACTCCAACAATTCCACACCTCCGGCTACGTCACTCACGGCCTCCTTTATCTTCACATTCCCCATCCGAACCCTCCGAAACTTCACGTTCTCCGGTTCCCTAACAACATTCCTCAAAAGCCTGACCACCACCTCAACCGCCCCATCTGAGGGCTTCCCCGACAGATATGCACCGACACAAGCCTCCAATTCGCTTTTCGCCTCCAGCCCATTTCCAGAAACACCCAATTGTGAAACGCCAACAACATTATCCTCTTTAACACTACTTAAACAATTGTCCACATGGGCGTACACCTCTTCTTCAGAAGCATACCCTTTCCCACAAACTGGGCATTCAAACACATTTAAAGAAAATCCGTTTTTGTTTCTCTTCCCAGTTGTGATCAATGGGTCAAATGGGTCAAACCCATTTGCCGGTTTGGCATTAGAATACGAATCAGTCACAGTTTTTGGCCTATTTTGAGCTTCATCAAGATTGCTTGGCCTTTGAGGTAAAGGCTTGGGATTTGAAGAATTAGCGACACTTTGCGAAGGGCGGGGTGGGACTGGATTGGCCGATGTTGAAGAAGATGAACCAAGAACTCTGCCTTGGCCTTTAAATTTGCCTGAAGATGAGGAAGATGATTGTGAAAATGGATTGTTGACTTTTTTCATGAAGCCCTTGACTTTATCCTTGACATCATCCATTCTGTGAATGCGAGAACAAGTTCAGAGATCAAGGATAATGGAGCAGGATTAGGGTTTAATTAGACAACTTAGAGGCTTTTGATTGAGTTCTGAGGGATAGAACACGCAGATTGTGGGATACTGCGATTTGTGGAGAAATATAATAGAGGTGTTGCTAGGGGTTTATAATAAATAGAAGAGAATCTGGAAATAAAGGTGAGAGAAAAGGCATTGAAAAGCAAGCAACTACGTTCTTGGAGGTGCCGAAGAAAAGCGTCAGCAAATTTGGAAGGTTTTAGTAGCGTTTGACTGGATTTTTTCTTTCGGGTTTTCCCAGTTTTATAAATTCGAAAAAAAATCCGATAGACAGTTTTCGGTTTTTAATTTTTTTTAGTTTTAAAAATTAGTATTTTAGAGTTTTGTATTTTCGGTTCTGATTTTTATTTTTAGATACAACCTTCAAATTTTATTAAAAACAAAAAAATTAACATCATTTAAAAAAAAATTCCCATCACACATAGAGCACCACCACGACCACCAGACCTGCCGCCATCACCATGACCCACCACCACTGTCATTTTCACCGTCACCATACACCACCATCAGTCACTGCCCTTGACAACCATAACCAAACGTCGCATCACTGTCGCCAACACCACGACACAGCACCGCCTACCATACACACTCACGACCACATCGAGACCGGCACCGCTACCCCACAACCTTCGCCACTCACATTCCTACCTCGTTGCCACCACCGAACGTCATAGATCTACCCGCCGTTGCATATCTGCTCCACCTGACAAATCATAGTTGCAGATCTACTACGCCCAACTGTCGTCACCCAAATCAAACATTGCAGCCATAGAAAATAAAGAAGAAGCAAGGAACTAGACCAGCCCCACCAACTCCAAGGCGATGACGAATGACCACAAGACTCGATCCAAGATCAAGAAGTCCAGATCCTAGCCACGATGCCCGTAAGCTTCGCCAATCACATAATAAGACCCCAAATAATATGTAATTAAATTATTATTATGTTTTAGGTTACCGTCATAATTTAGTCATTTTTTGGGTTACTTTTGAAACAATAATACATCTTTATGGGTCTTTTAGTTATTCACCAATCTTAGAAAATTTTAAGGGATAGCCAACACATTGATTTTTTGCCTTACAGAGAAATTGAAGAAGGGAAAAATTAGGGTTTTGGAGGGTTGCAATTTTTTATTCACAATTGATAAGAATCTTGAACTCATTTTTTATGATAAGGATGAATTAGATCATATTAGAATTATGTTTGTTGAGATTTTTAACGTGTGTGGGCTAATTAAAATATTTAAGTTTTGAAATTTTCTAAAGTTTACGGAATTTGGTGAAGATTATTGCATAAATTTAAGATAAGGATTATATGGACTACAACGACCTCTGTTAAATTTAATAATGTTATTTGCATCCCATTATTTTGATCGAAATGACTTCTGTTAGAATCTTATTCAATTTTCGTCTCTATCTGGTTATTTGAATTTTTCATTCACTTGGGTCGCAGCAAAACTGAAACACTCGATTTTCTGTCTTGCATCTCATGTCACGACTGTGGTAGGTGTCCTTTTGTATATGACGCCCAATGCAACAGATCATGTTCCTTAGAGTTGTCAAAAGGGCTGGGCGGCCCGCGGGCTGGCCCGACCTGGCTCCTTTCTGGCCCGGGCTGGCTCAGTGTATGAACAGTGACTGCCCGCTATTTTAGGGCTAAGGCCTGGGCTTGGACCAAGCCAGAAATTCCCAGAAAAAGCCCGAGCCAGGCCCAGCCCGAAAAAGCCCAGGTTTGGCCGGGCCCGAACTACAGCCCGGAATTGGCTTGGGTTGGCCTGGCCCGGGTTTGGCCCTGAAGTGGCCCTGATCTGGCCCCCAACAGTTTTATTCCCCTTTTTTCCCCTAAATTCCACTTTTTACACCCCCCCCCCAACAGCAAAATAACGGCTAGTTTGGGGGGTATTTTGGTCCAACTTAATTTTTTCAACTATTTTAAGGTTTTTACACTTTTACCCTCCCCAACAACTATAAACAGATAGTTTTTAGGAGTATTTTGGTCTTTTGTGAAGTTTCAAAAATCTATAAATTCACACAATTTCTCTTAATTTTTCACACCAATCTTCTTACTCTCTCTTATATAAACATTCTACATTTCTACAAGCTTTGCGACCCTTGCTAATTACTCCTCTTGCTAATTACTACTCTTATTTACTAATTAGTACTCTTGCTAATTATTACTCTTGTTTACTAATTACTACTCTTGCTAAATTCTAATTACTAACCACTCCTCTTATTAATTTGTTACTCTCTAATTCTTTTGTCTAGTAATTAGTAATTAGTGAATTTTTATATTTATCAATTACTATTACTAAATTCTTTTTAATTACTAACTCTCTCCAATTTCGAATTACCCTCAGTAATTCATTTGTTACTCTTTAATTCTTTTAATTGTTATTTCTAATTACTAATTACTGCTCTTATACTTGTGTATTTAGTTACTCTTACTAATTTTATTTTCCAATCTAGTAAAAAAGTTTAGCGTCAAATATGGCTGGATTACTGAAGAAACTGAAGCGTGAATCATCATCACGAAAAACATCATCATCATCACAAACACCACCACCAACACGAGCGCCAGCACCACGGCCATCACAAACACCAATCCAAGCACCACCACAACCATTCGTTCCTGGACGAATGAGTACAGGCTGTATGATAGATACCCAAGCCAATTGGGAGTTCAATCAAAACATTCCAGATCTTGAATACACGCCTGATCAAGACCCCCGCATTATAGTCAAGGACGCAGCTCGGTTGGCGAAGCTACTACTCCGTGGCATAATCTTAACCCTATGCCTGGTCATGATGAAGAAGGGCCGAGCAATGCCTCCGGTAATGAGCCAGAAGTCCAAAAGGAAAAAAAAAAAGCCGAGTGTTGGAATCATTTTGATGAAGTTATGGTGGACGGCATCCGAAAAGCTCGATGTAAGTACTGTGCTAAATTATTTTCGTCTGGTAGTGGTAATGGACATCTTAACAGGCATTACCCTCAGTGTGCACCTCGACAAGGCCACGTCGAACCTACCCAAACGCAGTTATCTTTTGACGGTAAGTTATTTGTTTATAATCAGCGAGAGCAAAGAGACGGTCTCGCTGAATTTGTTATTCACGATGAACAAGCCTTTTCTTTTGCCGATAATGCTAAGCACTCTAGATATATGAACACATACGTTCAACCTTTGTACAAAAAGGTTCATAGAAACACAACTAGATCCGATGCACTCCGACAGTATAATGCTGCTAAAGCACGCCTGATCGATTATTTCGATAAATTTGACGGTAAAGTTAGTCTTACTTCTGATATTTGGCAATCTCCGTTTACTTTTGTTAGTTATACTTGTGTGACGGCCCATTGGATTGATGCAGATTGGATTATGCACAAGAGAATCATCGCTTTCGAGCTCTTTCCTTTTCCGCATGATGGAATGAACATTGCTAGTATTATATTAAAAGCATGTACCACGTTTAAATTAAAGGATAAGATTATGAGTATTAGTTTTGATAATGCTTCTAACAATACAGCTGCTGTTGATGCTTTAGAGGAGAGCCTCAAACCTGTACTTTCTGGTAAATTATTTCATGTTCGTTGTGTTTGTCATATAATTAATTTAATTGTTCAAGATGGTTTAGCTGCTGCAGGAGATATTCTTGTCAAAATGAGGGGTATGACAGCGTATGTTAATAGTTCGAGTCCGAGAACACAACAATTTAAAACGTTGTGTGTTGAATATAATATGCCTCGCAGGAGAGCAGTTACAGATGTGGTCCACAGGTGGAACTCTACATACCATATGCTTTTACACATTCTGGCATACAGAGAAGTCTATACGCATTTTCTACTAACCTTGTTCCCAGCCGGCTTGCCAACTCAAGAGGAATGGCAGATGGCCACATACCTAGCTGAATTTTTGGAGGTATTTTACACGTCTACCAATTTATTGTCTGGTACGTACTATCCCACCTCTCCTCTCGCTGTAATAGAAATTCTCAAGATGGCTACAATGTTAACAAAATGGAGATATATAGGACCCTTTAAGGAAATAGTAAAAGTGATGGATAAAAAGTTTAATAAATATTGGAGTGAACTGCCTGTTGTTTTTGCTGTTGCTACTTGTTTAGATCCTAGGTTAAAGTTGCATGGCGTGAACGTCTCGATACAAGAGATATCGATATTAATGTGCTACCCACTAGAGGACACAACCGCACTCACAAGCGAAAGTGAGCAAGACATTTGAGGAACTGTTCAACCTCTATCGTAATTCTGCTGACGTGCGCGGACGAGCTTCATCATCAACTGCTGAGAGGTATTATGCGCCATACCTTAAGGGCTTTGAACATCTAGTAGCAAGACAACTACCAGGTGAAGGTACTTCTAATTCGGCAGGTTCGTCTACTTTTCCTCTTTTAATGAGATTGGTGTATATTCAAATACTGATCATTATGCTGATTTATCAATGCAAGAACATGTTAATTTTAATTTGTTAAATTTTTTGAAACAAAATCAAAACATGTATAAAACTTTAGCTCAAATTGCACGGGATGTACTGCCAGTGCAAGCCTCCACGGTTGCTTCAGAGTCGGCATTTTCAGCGAGCGGGAGGGTTTTGGATGACAGGAGGAGTCGTCTTAACCCCGAGTCGCTCGAGCTATGTGTATGTTGGAAGGATTATCTTGATGCGAAATACCGCGAGCAAGATAAACCGATTGATGATAGGAAGAGCAGTGACTCGGATGTTGAAGTACTTTCGGATGATTAGGTAATTTCTTTTTATTTTCCTTCTCTTAAGTTTTAAGAATAAAATTTCTCATAAAATATAGTTTTTTTTCATATATATATATATAATAAATTTTTACAAGCAAGATATATATTTTTCCGTATATATAAAAAAATAGGTAACTTCGCCTGTTTGTTTACAAGCAGCCGGTCCCAAGCTTGGATAAAAGGAGGAGGGCCTATGAACACAAATTACCGTAATTAAAGCCTTTACTTTGAATAACAAGAAAATGCAAAAAAAAAAAATTGGGCCCGGCTCAAGCCCGGCTCTAGATGTTGGGCCTAGGGCCTCGTCTTGGACTGGACCTAGATTTCCCCCATTCTGGCCCGGCCCAGCCCATTTGACAGCGGCCCTAGCCTAGCCCCGACCCTTTTTGCTGGAGGCCCGATGGGCTTGGGCTGGGCCGGCCCAAGCCCGACCCATTTGACACCTCTAATGTTTCTGCCTAATTATTCACGCCACTTAGTTCTTTGTCATCATTAAGGGTGTGTACTTCACTCTTTTCAATCTGTTCTATCTATACAGACATCAAGTTGGAAGATTCAATTTTCATTCTTTGATCATGCCTCTCGTGTGGCTGCCTTGGTGGCACGCCACATGTCAAAATTTTGTTGGTTCTTGGTTGCATTGTATCTTGGGCGCTCGTTTTCTTTATTTGTTCACATCTTCCTCGTACAAACTCTGATTTGAGTATTTTCTAAAATTGTTGAGTCATCCTTTTTGAAATTTTAAGTTTTAATTCTTTGTGACTCTTATTCCTTTGAGATAATTCGACATTCACTGGACTCTTTTGAATTGAACTAATGCTTACAACCTACACGTGCTTAGAATAACGTGCCGTCATGACATGATATGGCAACTGTTACCGGTATGCAAATTTTGAACTTTAAACATTCACGTACTTAGGTTAACGTACTTTACACCTCACGTATTACATGATTGTATCGTATTTGATTGTTAATTCAATTATTCAATTGTGACACTTTGACTTTGATATGATCTTTGATATGGGTTAATACTCTAAAATGAGATTTGTAGTGTTGAGATTATTTTTTGTCTATGCACTTCATTTTGATATAGCCAGAAACCCCTCCTGCCTTTTCAGCCTGATCGTTGAGCATGGAGAAGCATTGGGAACCCCAAAACCAGAATGATGGCAGAAAAGATCTCAGAAAAATAGGTAGCAGTATTATTATCAAGAATGTTAATATCAGAAGAACTTTTGACTTAGTTACATGTTATTGAACACTTGCGTTGTATTCCATGGGTGTGTTTGTATGATATTTGCTGGGCTTTGTGCTCACCCCCCCTTCTCTTCTCATTTCAGGCAATTAAGTCGAAACATCGGTAGAAGAGTTAGCTATATGCATGAACTTGGAGTTGTTCATTGATTATAGACTTCGAACTTGTAATAGTTTGGTTAAGTAGCTTTTGGTAACCCCAATGTGTGGGAAGTAACTATTATTATCAATTTTTTGCTGCATTAATTAGACTTCAATGATGAATGCAAATGCTTCTAATTTGGGATATATTTAGAGTTCTGATTGCCTCTTTGAGATTATGTTTTTAGCATAATTTTTTGGATATTATATTTCTGATAAGCAGAAATATTTTAAAATAGCATATGAAGGTCTGCCTCAGGGTTCGGGCGTGACACGCATTCAATGCAGTGGTGGTGTTATGATTTAGTTTGATATGGGGGTGATGTGGGGGTATGATTTGATAGGGGGTGGGTGGGGAGGGTGCGAGTTTGGTGGTGGTGTAGACTGGCGGTGGACATGGCTGGAGGGTTTTGTTGGAGAAGATTTTTACATTTTTAGGAAAAATGAAAAAAAAGAATGAGGAAAGAAAACTCAAAATAAAACCGCTTTACCAAATATCTACCTATTTTTTCTTAAAAAATTAAAAAAAAAACCACAACTTTTTTTTCTTTCAAAAATCAAAATTAAAAACCAAAACTTTGTTAAACAGACCCGGTCCACAGGTTGTTGGTCGGACTGTTTGGATTGGTATTTGTCAAACTAGATTGAGGGTAAATAACAACCTTGTATTTTATTTCTTAGGTTACGTTTAGAACACGGAATTGATAAAGTTATATTTCAAATATATTAATTTATTTGTTTGCAACATTTAAAGAGGAAATTAAAATTGAATTTCGCAAAATTTGACCGAAATAGTTTCAATGCAAAGTCCAATAAAAAATGGTCAGATCTCACACAATTTGGTGTAGTATAAAAAAACTATTGTTTTCTCTTTATTACATGTTCCTTCATCTATACAACTTACGAACTCATTAACACCATTGCCATTGTTTTTATTACCGTTGTCGCCAACACAACTATTAACACCACATCACTGGACAGCCATACCTCCACTACGATCACCACCATGCTACCACTAGTGTTTTACATCACTACGACCACAATTTTCATTTACAATTAACATCTGCCACACCATGTCATTGTCGTCGTTACGCGATAGTCATTACCACCACCGACACTGTCATCAGTATTGCAACTACCATTATTGTCACTATCATTATCATTAGTGCCACTATATCACCACCTGCGTAACTAGCGTGACTCTCATAACCACCATCGCCTCCAACCTCGCTGCTCCCACCACCACAATTACTGTCACCAATACTATCAATAGTAGCACTACCACTGCTAACATCAGTAAACTGCCCCACCAACACCACAACCACCAATAGCATCCTGATACACACAGTCACTACTGTTGTCGACAATAAAAACCACATCGTCGTAGCTAGTGCCACCATTACTACTGTAAACATCACCATCACTAATGATGCCATGATACTACTAGCACCTCTACCACTGTTATCATCACTAAATTGCCCCCTTACTGCCGATCAATGCCACACCACCACCACCAGCACCAACACCACTATCGATGTTGCTACCACCATAATTACTCTCACTGCACTACCACCAGTGACGTTCTAATACCATCACAACCACCACTCCAATAGTTACCACTGACCACCCAACACCCTGTTGCCAATGCCATGCTGTCACCATCGTCCTTGCAACTTCCATCATTAGTGCTGCTACACCACCACTTACACCGCGACGATAACTCACACCTCACCGCCACTATGTGCTGGCTCTAGCTCATTTGGAGCATTTATCAATGTTGTTTTCCTTGATAAAGGGAAGATATAATTGTCTAAAAGTTCGTTATGTTGCGATTTTATATGTTCACCAAACACAAAATAAGAATTATGTGATTAGATTCCCTTTTTTTTTTCATACAACGAATGATGAATGTAATTATAAATTCAATTCCTAGTTTAAAATCCAGTTCCTCACAAGTTTGGTTTCCAAACAGAATGGTAAGATATTACATCTAGTTACTTATAGAGAAGGAAAATTAATTAAATTAAAAAAAAGTTTGGTGTATTACACGATAACTTTTTCACATTTAGTAATATCGTACTTGCCAGTGTAGTGTTATTTGGGTTGTCCAATATGATTTGGATTTTGTCTAGGCAGTAAGAGTTAGAATTTTTTAAGTGTTATGGTGAGCTCGAATTGTATTTTGAAGGATTAGCAAAAAGGGGCAAACGTGTCAATAATTAACATGTTTTAACTTTTAGTTGTTCTCAACAAACCAACTTTGTTTGAGCGAACAAATTCCATATGCAATCACTCTAAGTTCTTCTTCTGCTAGAAGTAAACTCAACTCCAAAATTGGGTATCTATGGAGGACAAAAAATGCAACAACAACGATTAAAAAAGTGTCAATAATTCACATTTTGTTGCTAGAATTCCAAAGATGCAACAAACTAAGTGCATTAAAGGTTAGGATGATGATGGATTGTGATCTTAGTAAATGAGCCAACCAAATATTTCCTCCATCCCTAATTAATTGATTGTGTTTGATTTACATGCTTATTTAGGATATGTGTTATATTTTATGAGTTTCTCATTCTATCCCAAGAGAGAAAAAGAAAGAGGGGGTGGGGGAAGAAAGTGTGTCTGGAAAGAGAAAAATGGGATGGTGAAGGATTAAATATGGAGAGAGAAATAGAATCAAAAAGTGCAAGAAGAGCAAATATGAGAAAATATCTGCAGAATCTTTCCTAATTTGGAAAGTGATCAATTTTTTTGGGATAGCTCAAAAAAGAAAAAATGATCAATCTTTTAGGGACAGAGGAGTATTTTTTTGGATTGTGAATTTTCAGGATTTATGAAGAAAATGATTAGAGGTTATTAAAGTTACATATACAAGTGTGTGTGTGTGTGTGTGTGTGTGTGTGTGTGTTTGTGTATGTGTGTGTGTTTATTTGTATACATTTGTATGTTGGTGTGTGTGTATATGTCAAAGTGTAAGATGACAAAATCAAAGACGCTAATGGCAAAAGGCATTGAGAACACAAGGAAGCTAGGGTTTTCGAATCACGTTCTTTAGAGGTGCAGAAGAAAAACGTCATCAATGATTTGTCAAATCATCTGTTAGTATTTGTAAAAGTGTTGTATAAAAAAAAAGGCCTTTTGATCGAAGAGTCTGAAAGTAATTGTATACGATACGGAACATCATTGCATGTTATTGCTTGATATGTACATTTTACTGAGCCTTGATCCCCATTCTCCCTCTTCTACCCCATTCTTCGCCTCCTTAATTTCATCGGCTTGTGTTATGAGATTTTGGCGACATGTAAGAAGATGTTAGACGACCATAACTTGGATATGAATATATAAAAATCACCACTTTCTATATTCTCTCATGCAAATTCAACTACCACCACTTTTATTACCACTTTCGTCACTTCCGCCATCGACTTCATCACCGAGGTGTTCAAATTCCTACCAAGGTTTCAAAAATCAAGTGTACAACATGGATATCCCTGTATTTGTTGTATGCCTATTATTTCTGCCAATAACTGAACTATAGCAGTATGATCTCATCCATTAACTTTAAACTATACTAGAGATATCAAATACAGGAGTTCAACACGAGCATCATTTTGATTTGAAAATTTACATGGATGAGAAGTAGGTAAAAAGTATGAAAAATTTTGACTTCAGATTCAAGGGAGTATGTAGTTGAATTGATTTTTATAGAATCTAAGAAAAGACCAAAAGATAAGAGCTATATGCTGGTCTAGAATAAAGAAAAGGTTAATATAGTTTGATTTGGGTGTTAGAATGTAATTCAGGATAAGGTTAATTTATATAGGAGTACTTAGTAAGGGATAGAATAGTCATTCTTTTGTAGAACACACCTCGGCATATCTAACGTTATCTTCCACCTTGTGTGGATTAAAGCAGCGCCAACAACTTAACTCGAAAACGTGCTAAGCGAGGTAAATATGGATATAAAGAAACTGCAGAAAAAGAAAATAATTATCATTAATGAGTGTAGCTCCTAATCTTGTCTTTATTTTCTATGCCTTGAATTTTAGCTTCAAATTCCATTTAGTTTCATGTTTATTCATTCTCTAAAAGTAGTCCCAAATTCGGATAGTTATAACATGGACTCCACTTGCTTTGATATACTTTGGTACTAGATCTATGATTTTTGCTCCAAAACCATGTTGGAAACACCATTTCAAGAACACGAGGATAATTAAGATATAAGAGTTTCTCACTAAACATGAATCCTTTAAGAGCTTAGTGGAATATCAGTTCACTAAGGTGGATAACTGAACGATGATTATAGATACCTACATGCGTTTGATAGCACAACAAGTGAGCACAAGATCCGATTGGCTAACTATGGCCATGACACAATTGGTAGAATCACAATCTAGGATATACTTGCTCCAAAGCTTGGTGACGGTAATCATCTTCAAACTTCTTCTATTGTTGTATTATACCATTATTATGAAATTGATTTTGATAGAGCTGAATCTAATATGATTCGGTTAGAGTCCTTGAATGGTAAAGATGAAATCAAATCAAACTCTTGATGACAATGATTAATAGGCATGAACATCAACTGCAACTGATAGGCCTTGAATTTTTAAATGCGTTAAATCCAATTTAGATTTTTTTGTAACTTTTGTAATTTCAAGTGTTACAGTTGGTATAATGCTATAGGTTTAAGGTCCTGCACATTCATGATAAGGATCATATCCGTTACGAGGTGGGTATGATGGGCAGGCTTAAAAATATTGCCTATTTTCTATATGATATTATGTTTCCTTTGTAGTATTGACAAAACACTCGCAAATATAGGCATGTAATAATCGAAGTGTAGAGCATAAAAACATTCTGGGGAACCGAATCCGCCAAATCTTTTGACTTTCCTAGCTAATTAATAGACCTCATTGGCTTAGCTACTGGCAAATCAACAAGCCCATTTGAATCTGTAGAATCAGCCCAAACTGTAGCAAAATTCTAATCACAAGCAGGATCAAGCTCGGAGCCTCTTAGAGTAGTTCGATAAGAAATATGTGGAACCTTTTGGGGGTACATATAACTTGATTGTGGCAGAGGAGTGGATTTCTTGACTTAAGAGAATATTAAGACCTATGAGTTGCACTGATAAGGAAAGGACATAACTCATAAGTGTACAAGCTAGACAGGGAAGTAGACCATTGGTGGAAAAAATTGAGGTCAGTAAAACGGTGTAACAACGAAGCATAATGACATATGATCAATTTACTTATTTTTCGGCTGAAGTTTTCTTTTGGAATGTCAAATAACAGATATGTCGTTAATTTCTTAACTTGATGTAGGGGGAGAATGAAAGTGTCGTCGAGTATGAGGTTATGTTTACATGACTATATCATTATGGTTAGCAATTGGTGGCAAGTGAGAAGGACATGGTATAGATGTTTACTTAGGGTCTCAAGCCTAGTATTAGGCAGCATATTATACCAGTCCTGATTGGGGCTTATGTTTAGTGCGTGGTCATTCAAAGACCATTAAGACAAAGGCAAGAAATTCAAGGGAGAGAAAAACACGCCTATGTAGACAAGATAGACCAACTAGAGCTAGCTCAGTCACGCATGGCATAAGTTGATGGAAAATGCTGAAATATTTCATCATCAGCTTCTTTTGGTCAGAGGGGCCAGACTTAAAGACAATATCAAAGTTTCAATAGGGATCCAAGTCAAAGCTTTGTTTAGAGGTCCCTATCTGCAGGTTCCCACCTTATTTGCCAAAGGTGCAACAAGCGACATGGTGATCATATTTATCATTGGAAGAGAAAAGCTTGCTTTAGGCTTGGGCAGAAAGGTCACCATATCATAGACTTTCCCATTCTAGCATTGAGGTAATTTGTACCGCATGGATCAGTCCCAGAAGAATAGCTTTATAAGTTACAAGCCTAAGACACGGTACTAGTAAGTCAAAAGGAGGGCAAAAACCCAAGGCTATAATCAAGGTTTTCAGAATGATAACAAAGGCTTCTTTGGGTTCAAAGGATGTGGTAACATGTAGAATTTAGATTAATTAATGGAGATATACTATTTGACTCTGGTGCCACACAATTTCTCGTTTCTTTTCCATTTCCACGTTGCTTTGGGGTTAATATCAGTCTCTTGACTGTGAATTGTTCGTGGGTAATGTGGTTGGGGATTCTGTGATTGTTAAATCAATATTTAGGAATTGCAAAATCAACATTTATGACCAAGACCTTCCTGACCATCTAGTTCTTTTGGACATTTATGATTACGACGTGACTTTGGGTATGGATTGGCTACGATCATACCATGCGTTAGTGGTTTGTTTCAAAAAGCAAGTCTGTTTTGGTTTATCTGATTCGTATGAATTTAAGTTATGAGGGTTATATTGCAAAGGTCCTCAATTACAATCATGATGATCTCAAAATGACAAACATAGAAATAGTACATATTTCCAGAAGTGTTTCCCGATGAATTGTCAAGAAATCCCATCAACTGTGAGGTTGAGTTCATGATTGATTTAGTTCCAGATGCGACATTTATTCCCAAACTCCATTATCGAATTGTGTCTGCAGAGATAAAGGAGTTGAGAGAACAGCCTCAAGGGTTACTTGATAGAAGATTTGTTTGTCCTAGTGTGTCACCTTGGGGTACCCCTATCTTATTTGTCAAGAAAAAAGATGACACTTTAAGATAACGCATTTATAAGCGTGAGATAAATAAGATCACCATTTGTAATAAATATCCTTTACCATGCATAGATGATTTGGTTGACCAAGTTCAGGAAGCACAGTTTTTTTCCAAGATAGATCTTCATTATATATACCATCAACTGAAAGTTAGGGCCAGAGTGTGCCAAAACTACGTTTACGGCTTTTACGGATCTTATGAATCATTTTCCATGCAAAATCTGGATTAGTTAATTATCATTTCTATTGGTGATATTTTGGTGTACTGTAAGTCCTAGGAGAAGCATTGACTTTGAAGGATAATTGAGTTTAAGAAAATGCGAGTATTTGCTAGAGCCAATTACGATGTCTAAAGATGGAATATATATGTTGACCTATTTAAAATGGCGGTGGTGACTAATTGGCAAAGGCCTAGCACTATTACAGAAGCTCGAAGCTTTTTGAGATTGGCGGGTTGCTTGTTTCGATTTGTAGAAGATTTTCAAGAATTGCATTATGTAACTTTTAGCCGAATCAAACTCAGCCCATGTTTGTTTGGTTGCCATAAATTGTGTTCAAGCTCGATTCCCTAATTTCTTAACAGAGCTGGCTGGGCTTGTCCGTTCGTCTAAATTATACTGGCAGTCATTAAAGCGAGAGACGATGATGGAAGGGTAGAGGCATCAACGGTTTAGGGGCGCTTCCTGTGGATGAATTAATCTGATTTGTTTAGAATTCACGGAGGCGGTGGTCAGAGAGGAAGACAACAAAGGTGATGCGGCAGCCAAGGCTTTGGCTGGGGAGCTATATGGTGTGGTGTATGATAGTATTGAATTCCTGATTTGGATCTAAGAATCTTGGGGTTATTAGACTGTAAAGAGTAGTCATTTACTTGATTTGTAATTAGTCATAGATCCTTAATTTAGAGGCATTAGTTTCTTGTTTCATGTTTTGTAGTATGTGATTTAGTTTCCTTTTTGTATAGCTAGATATCAAGGAATCTGCTAGCCTGTGGCACTTTTTCCTTCCCTATATATGTAGTCTTCTGGTAGGGTAATTCTCAGAAGTAAGAATACAGAAAATCTCTTCGTGGTATCAGAGTATAATTTATGGGCTATTCTTCTTGCCTGTTTTTGGCTCTAAACAAAATTTTTCTTTTTCTTCTTCTTGGATTTGACAGTAAAACAGATCCCTCTTGACTTTTTTGTTTCTTCTACTCGACCTGAGCAATAAAACTCCTACAGTGAGTAAATCCGACAGCTTCTCCAGTACTTCATCAGGTCAAGAATCCATGAATACTAGTGGTTCAAAAGGCTCGGTTATCCTCATTAGAAAACACAAATTGACTGGCCACAACTATCACCAATGGGCAAAATTAGAGGTGATGTTCATCTCAGGAAAAGGTAGGGACGACTACCTCACTGGCGCTACAAGTGCACCAAGGAAGGATGACCCAAGTTTTACGATGTCGAAGACTGAGAACAACATGGTTATGTCCTGGTTAATCAACACCATGGACATGAAATAAGACATAACCTTCTATTTTATGATACTGCCTATGAAATTTGGATGGCAGCAAAGGAAAATTACTCTAACAATGATAATACAACGGAGCTCTTTGACATGAAATAAACTCTTCATGATCTTAGGTAAGGAGAGATGTTTGTGACACAATATTATAACATTCTTAGTCATTTTTGGCTAAAATTAGATGGGTTTGAAAGTCTGGATTGGGAGTGCCAGGTTTTGTGAGCTGATACAAGAAGATCATTGAAAAGGAAAGGGTTTTTAAGTTCCTACTAGGACTAGACAAATCTTTAGATAAAGTAGGGGGAGAATTCTTGGAGCCAAGCCTCTTCCAACCATTTGTGAAGCTTTCTTAGAAGTTAGGAGGCAAGAAAGCAGGAAGAAGCTGATGATGGATACTTGGCCATATTCAAGGATTCCCAAAGGATCAGTTCTTGTCTTTCCAGGGCAGTCTTTAAGTATTCCAGAAGGATCAGCTTTTGTCCTCGAGGGCAAACTTCCACTAATGATGTACAACAGAAAAATGGTAGACCATGATGTGATCATTTTGTTGTCCGTTCCCTACCAAAGATACATGTAAGGATAGCAGATTGGAAGCTGAATAAAGAGAAAGAACTGTAGGGCTTTGTGGATGACTCTGAATAAAAATGAAAAAGAACAAATGATCCTGTCATCTTCAGCAAGAGGAAAGTATAATGGGTCCATGATCCTCTCTTGCCCCTGTTATCTCAACCGGATCCACTGTTCAAAAAGGTAAAACTTATTGACTGCTTTGAAGTTGAGGACTCATTAGATTACAATCATTGATTTCAGAGCCTCGGATCACATGACATGTGATGTATCACTACTCCATGAGGGCAGCCCATGTCACGAGAATTACGAAGTCAGGATTGCAGATGGCTTTCTTTCCACGGTGACTGGAAAGTGTTCATCTCGGAGACACTAATTCTCAACTCAATTCTTTTGGTTCACAATCTTTCATGTAATTTACTGTCTATTAATAAACTCGCTCAAGATTTAAGTTGTTTGCTAACTTTCCCTCCACTCACTATTCGTTTCATGATTTGGATTCGTGAAAGTCAATGCCAAGGAAAGCAAAGGACTCTACCGGGTTAGGACTGATGATCAACAAGATACTCGAGCTCATCTTGTTTTCCTTTCTACAACAAGAAACTCTAGTTCTAATTCAAGCTTGTCTTTAGATTCAAATAAAGAAAGTAAAATAATGTTATGGCACTTTTGCCTAGGACATCCAAACTTTATCTATTTATCCAAGTTGTTTCCTTTATTATTTAGTAAACATACTAAGTTTTTCCAATGTGAGGTTTCTCAGCTATCTTAGCATTGTCGTAATTCCTATGCTTCCCGACATTGACATTTGGGGACCTTCTCGTGTTCAAAATATTTATGGTGCTAGATGGTCGATTTCTTTTGTCGATGACCATACCCGAATTACATGGGTATTTCTGATAAAGGATAAATTAGAGGCGGGATGTATTCTCATATCATTTCATTCCATGATTCAAAATCTCTTTCAAGCTAAAGATTCAAGTGTTTAGGACTAATAATGCTAAAGAGTATTTTAGCTCAATGGTTAGACCTTCTCTTTTAGCAAATGGGATTATTCACCGAAGTTCTTGTCTAGACACCCTTAACATAATGTAATAGTCGAGAGAAAGAATAAACAACTAGTGGAGGTAACCTAATCATCATGTTTGCCAATCATGTTTCAAAACACTTATGGGGGAGGCAATTTTAACTGCAACCTATCTGATAAATAGAATGCCTTCAAGAATTTTGAAGTTCGATACACCTTGCCACATTTTTTCCAAAATCTTTCTTCCAAATTGAATTGTGAATAATATTCCTCCCAAAGTTTTTGGGTGTTCTGCTTATGTCCACATTTCCTCTCATCAGAGAAGTAAGCTTGATCAAAAGTCTGTCAAGTATCTTTTTATTGGTTATTCCTCCTTTCAAAAGGGATATAAATGCTACTGTTCCACTACTAAAAAAACCTATAACACTATGAATGTAACCTTTCTTGAAAATGTTCCATATTACCTCAAACTCATATTTAGGGGGAATTCAGTAAACCAAAAAGAATATCAGTTTTGGGACATCCTCACACTTGACATTCTTCTGAGGATACCCCAATCTCATTCTTAGCCTGACGAGGAACATTCTCAGTCTGATATTTAACCATCAGATCCTAGCCTTATTCAGGGAGGAAACAAGGTGCTTAATGACAAGAAGTTTAGCCTTTACTCAAGGCTCTAGAAGAATCCTAAACCGGTGGAATTGCAAATGCATCCTGAGCCTTGCCAAATTAATGTCCCCAATCCAACTTCCACCAAGGGCAATCAAGGTATTTTAGACTCTAGCTCCTCCATAGATGACTTGTGTTTCTTAAATGATCTCAATAAGCCCATTGCCAACAAAAGAGGGTCAGATCTTACACCCCACCCCATCTCACAATTTGTGTTCCTATGCAAAATTGTCTCCTAGGTTTTGAGCTTTCACCTCCAATTTGGACAACATTACGATTCTAAGCTGCATACAAAAGGCCTTATAACAACTTGAGTGGAAAAAGGCAGTGAATGGAGATATCCAAGCACTATAAAAGAATGACACGTGGGAGGAGCTTACCCAATTGCCTCAGGGAAAATATCAAATACAGGGCAGATGGAAGTATAAACCAATATAAAGCAACATTGGTAGCAAAATGGTTCACAAACTTATAGAATTGATTATCAAGACACATTTGCTCCTGTTGCAAAATTGAATACAATTTGGGTTTTATTATCGTTGCCATCCAACCATGCCTAGTGCCTTCATCAACTAGACGTTAGAAGTGCATTTATGAATGGATATCCGCTGGGTTTAAAGCATCCCATCTACAACAATTAGGTTTGTAAGTTTCAAAAATCATTATATGGGCTTAAGGAGTCCCCAAGAGCATGGTTTGAAAGAATAACTAAGGCGATCAAAATGCAGGGATATTCACAAAAGCAACTTGATTATACCCTATTCATCAAAAGACTCTCTGGTGGTAAGATAACAATCCTAAATAGTCTACGTTGATGACATAGTTGTTATAGGGAACGTTAAGAAGAGATATCTAAGATAAAAAAGGTTCTAAGCATGGGATTTGAGATTGAAAACCTTGGAACATTAAGTTACTTTCTCGTGATGAAGGTAGCAAGGTCAGGCAGGGGTATTTAAGTTTGGCAATGAAAATACACCCTTGACTTATTAAAGGAGACATGAATGCTTGGATGCAAGCCCTCTGATACATCCATGGATCCATTCAACAAGGTCAACTTAAAAAAAGACTCAGCTACTGCTGACAAAGGAAGATGTCAAAGACTAGTAGGGAAGTTAATCTACTTGTCTCACGCAAGACCTGACATTAGCTTTACAGTAAGTACGTTTAGTTAGTTTATGAACAACCCTATGAAAGAGCATCGAGAAGCTGTATATAGGATATTGAGCTATTTAAAATGACTCAAGGCAGAGAATTATTCTTCAAAAAGGGAGATTGTTGTGCTGTAGAAATTTCCTCAGATGCAGATAGAAGGTCAACTTTGGGTTACTGTATCTATGTGGGGCAACCTAATTACTTGGAGGAGTAAGAAGCAATCAATTGTGGCACCCATTAGTACTGAAGCAGAATTCGAGCCATGGCCCAAGGCATTTGTAAGGGAATGTGGTTGAAGAGACTTCTGGAGTAACTTTATTTTCCACCTACATCTCTGAAGCTGATATGTGATAATAAGGTAGCTATTAGTATTGCAAAGAATCCAGTTCATCATGACCAAATCAAACATATAGAGATTGATAGTAATTTCTTCATAGAAAACATAGAGCAAGGGGTAGAGGTTAATTCTACTCCTAGACGGCAAAAAACTGTACATGTACTTAACAAGACCATTCCTAGATGTCCACTTGACATACATCTTTCCAAGCTAGAACTGATCGAAAAACATTCCCCAGTTTGAGGGGGAGTGTTGAATTTTAGATTTGGGTCTAAGAATTTCAATTTTATAAGGCTATAAATAGTAGTTAGTTACATGATTTTGTAATTAGTCATAGATCCTTGATATAGAGGCACTTAATTTAGTTTTCCTTTTTGTATAGCCAAATATCAAGGAATCTACCACCTTGTAGTACTTCTCATTTCCCTATAAATGTAGCCTTCTTGTAGTGTAATTTTCAGAAGTAAGAAATGCAGAAAATTTCTTTAGATAGAGATGTGATGGGCTACAACTGACAATGCTTGTGTGTGCATATTTCTATATTTGTGTGTGGCAAAGAAGGAGAGAGAGACTGAGTGAGAGTCAGAGAAATAAAAAGGGGCGGCTGGTGAGGAAGAGAAAATGAAATGTTAGGGCTAGTGGTTAGGCTTATTTAACTTGTGGTGGGCCTTTAAAATTGGGCTTTTGAAATAGAAATGTGTGAAGTCCTTGAAGATAGACTAGGGCTTTTGAAGGATAAAAATAAGTATGTCACTACTAAAATACTATACGTACGTACATACATACATACATACATATATATATATATATATACATATACATATATATATATATACATATATATGTATGTATATATATATACATACATATATATGTATGTATATATATATACATACATATATATGTATGTATATATATGTATGTATATATATATATATATATACATACATATATATACATACATACATATATATATATATATACATACATATATATACATACATATATATATATGTATATATATATACATATATAGATATGTATATATATATATGTATATATACATATATATATATATATGTATATATACATATATATATATGTATGTATGTATATATATATATACATATACATATATATGTACATACATATATATCTACATATATATGTACATATATATATACATACATATATATCTACATATATATGTATATATATATATATATATATATATATATATATATATATATATATATATATATATATATATATATATATATATATATATATATATATATATATATATATATATATATATATGTAATTGCTTGCTAACTTCAATCTTGCTAGAAGGAGAACTGTCCATGCGAGCAAGATTGAAGTTGTTCCCTGTCCAGCACCATAAAATGTCTTGCATTCATCGATTATGTCTTGTAGCGATAGCTTATAATTCTCAGGGGCATCTTTACGAGCATTGAGAAGTAATCCAAGAAAATCACTGCCATAGCTGTTCCCTTCTCCCATCATAAGTTTTTCTCTCTTCTGTATGATGCCAAATATAAGATCACCAATTCCCTTTTCAAGCTTATCTGATTCAACATCATCGCCATTTTTCAAAATTCGGCTGCAAAACACATTCAAGGAGTAAATGTATAAGCAGATATCCATTCTAGCATGCTGGAGCTGTATTTGATTTCAAAACAGAACTTTGCAGGAACTTCCAGTGACAGATAAAATCTCTCCTGATTCTATTTTTTTCTTCCCTCGAACGTAGAAGAAAAGTTATGATTGAAACATTAAACAATTGTCCACAATAAACTTGTGGTTTATTTTTCTTTTTTCTCGTAGAATTTAACATAGTTTGATGTATTATACTTGGTTTTGTTATTATTTACAACTCACCTCAGGCCAGGAACTGAAAGCCTTATCTTGAAGTCATTTCTGCCAACTATCACACCCAACTCCCTCAACATCTGAAAAATCTGCTTGCCCTCTAAAAAACTGCTACCAAAAGCTGTCCGCGAAAGCACTTCTGACGTTAACATCCTGAACTCTTCATAAACATCAAACTCTTTGCCTTGGTAATTTTTCCAACTTCCTAGCATCGTCTCAACACTTTCAACCATTGCCGGGATCATACCCTACGTACATATACACCGTCCCTTCATTTTAGTATAATCGACTGTACCAAAAGGATTAGGTATTTGTAGGTTTAAGATCGTGTTACCTAAGATAGTTAACAAATTAATATAGCACTTCTCACAAGAAGATTAAAGAGCATTTACTTTTAGGCTTTCTCCATGGAAGGCATGATTGGATAACTTCCTTAGCATCGCCCATTTTTCACCTTCAGATGCCACAAGACCGTCTCCCACCAACTTCCTGAAATAAGTTTCAACCTCCGGTTTTGGATACCATTTGTCTCCGTTGTACAGTATTTCTTTGATAAGCTCCGGTTCTGTAACAACTAATTCAGCAGTAGGACCGTTCCAGTAAAAGAAACTCATCCCTACATAATTAGCCACAAGGCAAACTTATTGTTAGAATTGTTTCTCAAAGATCTAAAGTGCATGTTTGAGGATAAAATCTTTACCATAAACTTTGAGCCATGTATAAATGTGAGGCAGGATTCTGGGGAATATGTCGTGTGACAGATCCATGGGCCTGCAAATGGATGCGTTCCTCATGTTGGAAATTTCTTTGGTGCTGCCATGGAAGAAGTTATAGGAAGGGCCCTTGATACCCTGTGACACCAGTACATGTTTTGTCCACTGTGGAGTCCACCAGAATTTGTGTAAGAACCTGATCGGAGCTAGGAACAAGTAAACACCCAAAGAGCACAATAGAAGGATCATCAATATTCCCATGGTGACCATAATTTTGGTGCTGAACTACTAAGTATGGATAAGAATTCAAGTCTGTGTATAGACGATATAAAGAACAGTTCATTTTTGCTTATTATAAATTCCAGCTGAAGTAAACGGCCATCACAGTCGAAGAAAGGAGCTGCTATTTGGGTCCTATCTGGAGCAGTGTTCACAGGACCTTCCAATAGGAGAAAACACAAGGAAATTATTTCTTTTTGACACGAATGTCCTCATGCTTGTGTAAAAGAAATGGCAGGTGGATTGTATTAAGTGGCGGAGTCAGAAACGTTAATAATAAAATAAAAAAAATAAAAAATAAACTCGGATAATGAAAATATAATTGCTCACTAGACCTCCCAAATGGGTATGGTCAAATCAATACAGGTGGAATGTTTTTGTAATTTTATTAGTAGCGATTTTATAGAACCATTATGAGTTCATGGCTGAACCCTCAATTTCTATGTTAATTTATTTTTCTATCTTTCCGTAAAAAATTTTACGTCATATATATAAGTTAAAGAACCTAAAAGGAAACAACAAGCGTTATTTCTAGCATAATGGTGGAGACGATAAGATTATTGATCTTCAGTAATTAGTGAAAACTACAAACTAACAAATGTCGAACTACTACTAATGAAGAAAAAATGGGGTCAATTTTGATTCCATGAAAAGCAGACTCTTCTTTGCCGCTCTAGATACACCAGTATATATAAGTAAAACACACATTACAAACATCCAGATTTTTCCGGGGCTCTTTATCATGGCAAACTTCTCACAATAGCATTGGCACTAGTGTTGTCAAAGGGCCGGGCTTGGGCCGGCCCAGCCCAAGCCCATCGGGCCTGCTGTGGGGCCGGGCCGGGGCCGGGCCTGCCGAAGGCAAACCTAGGCCCAGTCCAGGCCCTGGCCCTAGGCCCAATAGCTAGGGCCGGGCTTGGGCCGGGCCCGGGCCCTTTTTTTTTTCTTCTTGTTATTCAATTTTAAATTTCATCTCTAGGCAATATTCACAATTTAACGAACCTAATCTTTATCCTTTTATTTCATTATTAGTAATATACATATATATGTATGTATGTATATACATATTTATTTGTTAGCCATTATATTTTTTATTATATGTTAAACATTTTCATACTCTTCTTGGTGAGCTTTATTAATAAAATCTTAACACATAAAAATTTATATAGAAAAATAATAAATGTATTCATAGGCCCTCCTCCTTTTATCCGGGCTTGGGACCAGCTGCTTGTAAACAAACAGGCGAAGTTACCTATTTTTTTATATATACGAAAAAATATATATCTTGCTTGTAAAAATTTATTTTATATATATGGAAAAAAGTATATTTTGTGAAAAAATTTATTCTTAAAATTCTAACAATCAAAATAATAATGCATGTCTATCCAAAATATCAGCAATCAAAGATCAAGAAATCTGCAACGTCAACCAAAAGGATCAAAAGAGGAAAATAAAAACAAATTACCTAATCATCCAGAAGTACTTCAATATCCGAGTCACTGCTCTTCCTATCATCAATCGGTTTATCTTGCTCGCGGTATTTCGCATCAAGATAATCCTTCCAACATACACATAGCTCGAGCGACTCGGGGTTAAGACGACTCCTCCTGTCATCCAAAACCCTCCCGCTGGCTGAAAATGCCGACTCTGAAGCAACCGTGGAGGCTTGCACTGGCAGTACATCCCGTGCAATTTGGGATAAAGTTTTATACATGTTTTGATTTTGTTTCCAAAAATTTAACAAATTAAAATTAACCTGTTCTTGCCTTGATAAATCAGAATAATGATCAGTATTTGCATATACACCAATCTCATTAAAAGAGGAAAAAGTATACGAACCTGCCGAATTAGAAGTACCTTCACCTGGTAGTTGTCTTGCTACTAGATGTTCAAAGCCCTGAAGGTATGGCGCATAATACCTCTCAACAGTGGATGATGATGTAGCTCGCCCGCGCACGTCAGCAGAATTACGATAGACGTTGAACAAGTCCTCAAACCTCTTGCTCACTTTTGCTGTGAATGCGGTTGTCTCCTCTGCTGTGTAGCACATTAATTTCGATATCTCTTGTATCGAGGCGTTCACGCCATGCAACTTTAACCTAGGATCTAAACAAGTAGCCACAGTAAAAATAGCAGGCAGTTTACTCCAATATTTATTAAATTTTTGATCCATCACTTTTACTATTTCCTTAAAGGGTCCTATATATCTCCATTTTGTTAACATTGTAGCCATCTTCAGAATTTCTATTACAGCGAGAGGAGAGGTGGGATAGTACGTACCAGACAATAAATTGGTAGACGTGTAGAATACCTCCAAAAATTCAGCTAGGTATGTGGCCATCTGCCATTCCTCTTGAGTTGGCAAGCCGGCTGGGAACTGGGTTAGTAGAAAATGCGTATAGACTTCTCGGTATGCCAGAATGTGTAAAAGCATGTGGTATGTAGAGTTCCACCTGTGGACCACATCTGTAACTGCTCTCCTGCGAGGCATATTATATTGAACACACAACGTTTTAAATTGTTGTGTTCTCGGACTCGAGCTATTAACATACGCTGTCATACCCCTCATTTTGAGAAGAATATCTCCTGCAGCAGCTAAACCATCTTGAACAATTAAATTAATAATGTGACAAACACAGCGAACATGAAATAATTCACCATTAAGTACAGGTTGAAGCGTCTCCTTTAAAGCTGCAACAGCAACTTTATTATTAGAAGCATTATCAAAACTAACACTCATAATCTTATCCTTAATTTTAAATGTGGTGCATGCTTTTAATATAAGAATAGCAATGTTCATTCCATCGTGCGGATAAGGGAAGTGCTCGAAAGCGATGATTCTCTTGTGCATAACCCAATCTACATCAATCCAATGAGCGGTCACACAAGAATAACTAACAAAAGTATAAGGAGATTGCCAAATATCAGAAGTAAGACTAACTTTACCTTCAAATTTATCGAAATAATCGATAAGGCGTGCTTTAGCAGCATTGTACTGTCGGAGTGCATCGGATCTAGTTGTGTTTCTATGAACCTTTTTGTACAAAGGTTGAACGTATGTGTTCATATATCTAGAGTGCTTAGGATTATCGGCAAAAGAAAAGGCTTGTTCATCATGAATAACAAATTCAGCGAGACCGTCTCTTTGCTCTCGCTGATTATAAACAAATAACTTACCGTCAAAAGATAACTGCGTTTGGGTAGGTTCGACGTGGCCTTGTCGAGGTGCACACAGAGGGTAATGCCTGTTAAGATGTCCATTACCACTACCAGACGAAAATAATTTAGCGCAGTACTTACATCGAGCTTTTCGGATGCCGTCCACCATAACTACATCGAAATGATTCCAACACTCGGCTTTCTTTTTTTTCCCCTTTTGGACTTCTGGCTCATTACCGGAGGCATTGCTCGGCCCTTCTTCATCATGACCAGGCATAGGGTTGAGATTATGCCACGGAGTAGTAGCTTCGCCAACCGAGCTGCGTCCTTGACTATAATGCGGGGGGTCTTCATCAGGCGTGTATTCAAAATGTGGAATGTTTTGATTGAACTCCCAATTGGCTTGGGTATCTATCATACAGCCTGTACTCATTCGTCCAGGAACGAATGGTTGTGTTGGTGCTTGGATTGGTGTTTGTGATGGCCGTGGCGCTGGCGCTTGTGCTGGTGGTGGTGCTTGCGATGATGATGATGTTTTTCGTGATGACGATGCACGCCTCATTTTCTTCAATAATCCAGCCATATTTCGAGCTAAACTTTGTAAGAGTAACTAAATACACAAGTATAAGAGTAGTAATAAGAAATAACAATTAAAAGAATGAACGAGTAACAAATATTAGAGAGTTAGTAATTAAAAAGAATTTAGCAAGACTAGTAATTAATAAACAAGAGTACTAATTAGTAAATACTAGTAGTAATTAGCAAGAGTAGTAATTGGAGAGGAAAATAGTAGCAAAGCTTGTAGAAATATAGAATGTTTAGGTAAGAGAGAGTAAGAAGATTGGTGTGAAAAATTAGAGAGAAATGGTGTGAATTTATAGATTTTAGAAACTTCACAAAAGACCAAAATACCCCTACAAACTATCCGTTTATAGTTGTTGGGGAGGGTAAGAGTGTAAAGGAGTTGAAAAATATAGGTTAGACTAAAATACCCCCCAAACTAGCCGTTATATTGCTGTTGGGGGGGTAAAAGTGGAATTTTGGAAAAGGGGTGGAAGAAAGGGGGGGAAAAACAAAAAAATTCAAACATGTGGGGCCGCAGACCGGGCCAGATCCGGGCCGCATACCGGGCCAGATCCTGGCCGCATACCGGGCCAGATCCGGGCCGCAGACCGGGCCAGATCCGGGCCGCAGACCGGGCCGCAAACAGGGCCAGACCCGGGCCGACTTCGGGCCGGGCCAAACCCGTTTCCGGGCCGGGCCGGGCCGGGCTTTTTCAGAGCAAATGAAGGCCTGGTCCAGGCCCAGGCCCCAAGCCCGCTGTGCTGGGGCCGCTACTGTTCATGCACGGGGCCGGGCCAGCCCGGGCCAGAACCGGGCCGGGTCGGGCCAGCCCGCGGGCCGCCCGGCCCGTTTGACAACTCTAGGGTCCTGTATGTTTCTCTCTCTAGGATTCTAGAGTGAGAAAGTGAAAGTGTTCTGAAAATGTCCAACCTTCCCGAATGAATTCTCAAGACCTCTATTTAAAGAGTTTAAGATGATGATGTCATTACACAACACGTGGCGCTCCCCAAGAGTTACACATCACTGAGGGGGTCCACAGCTACCGGTGCTCAACGGACCGTTGAATCGTATATTCACCCGGTCTGCCCCACATAACGTCGCTCTGTCTATCTGGAAAGACTGGCTCTTACAGCGTCGGTGTGGCTAGAGAACCCCTTGATCTAGCCTCCAATCCAAGCCCTTGTAGAGTCCCACAGGCCTAGCAGTAGTGGGGAAGACCCGACCCCCAATTGCCAGGCAGACTAGGCGCGATGCCCTCCAAAGACCTGCTCCCATCTCGAAGTGACCCAGGGGTCATAGTCCATAGGGGTGTCGACACGAGCCCCTAGTGTTAGAGCACGTAGGCAAGTCACGAAGACACCCTGATGGAGATAGTGTCTCGAAGGAGTCGCCTATCCCGCTGCTGCGAAGGGTCCTCGTGCAGGAGCACTACGAGCAGAGCCCCCCGGAATGAAGACGGTGCTAGCTTTATGGTAATGAGCCTATCCGGCTGTTGATTGTGCCTGCAATGGCTTTGAGGTTGTGAGCCCATCCCCTTGTGATTGTGCCGGTGACGGCTTTAAGGTTGTGAGCCCATCCCGCTGTTGATTGTGCCAGCGATGGCTTTAAGGTTGTGAGCACATCCCACTGTTGATTGTGCCGGCGATGGCTTTAAGGTTGTGAGCCCATCCCGCTGTGATTGTGCCGGCGATTGCTTTAAGGTTGTGAGCCCATCCCGCTGTAATTGTGCCGGCGATGGCTTTAAGGTTGTGAGCCCATCCCGTGGCGGCGATGACTTTAAAGTTGTGAGTCCATCCCGCTGCGAGGGCCGGAGCCCCCCATGATTGTGACGTCGATGGCTTTAAGGTGTGAGCCCATCCCGTGACGACGATGACTATAAGGTTGTGAGTTCATCCCGCTGCGAGGGGTCCTCGTGCTGGAGCACTACGAACGGAGCCCCCCGGAAGCATGTAGCATGATTATGGCGCATGGGCGCGGTGATGAACGTCGTAGAGACAATACTTGGTATAGTCGGCACATGTCATGGAAGTGGAGCATGGGTGTGGCGACGAACGTCGCGGAGACAATACTTGGTGCAGGGGCATATGTCATGAGAATGGCACATGGGCGTGGCGACGAACGTCGCGGAGACAATACTTGGTGCTGGGGGCACGCATCATGAGAATGGCGCAAGGGCGTAGAAGACAAAAGTCGCGGGGATATACTTGGTGTCGGGGCACATGTTATGGAAGTGGCGCATGGGCGCGGCGACGAACGTCGCGGAGACAATACTTGTGCATGGGCACATCTCATGAGAATGGCGCATGGGCGCGGCGACGAATGTCTCGGAGACAATACTTGGTGCTGGGGGCACGCATCATGAGAATAGCGCAAGGGAGCAGGCGACTAACGTCGCGGGGATGTACTTGGTGCCGGGGGCATGCATCATGAGAATAGAGCAAGGGCACAGTGACGAACATCGCAGGACAATACGTGGTGCCGGGGCACATGTCATGAGAATGGCGCATGGGCACGGCAACGAACGTCGCGGAGAAAATATTTGGTGCCAGGGCACATATCATGAGAATGACGTATGGGTGCGGCGACGAACGTCGCAGAGACAATACCTGGTGTCGGGGGCACGTGTCATGACAATGGAGCATGGGTGTGGCGATGAACGTCGCAGAGAAATACTTGGTGCCGGGGGCACGCATCATGAGAATGGCGCATGAGCGCGGTGACGAACGTAGCCGAGTCAGCCCACGGGCGCGCGTCGGGTGTACTGAAGATAGGATGTGAGCTGAGTATGCCTGTCATAACAAGATAATGAATGCAACATGTAGTAATAAAAAAATTCTGGAGTGATGGCATGCGGTCATTGGCGATGGGTCATTTGGTGGTAGTGCGCGACTTTGGGCAATGGGCATCGCGGGAGCGGTATACGGTCACGGACGAAGGATGTCACGAGGTTGATGCACGACGGACGTCGTGAGGCTGATGGACGACAGACGTCGCGAGGTTGGTGCATGACAAACGTTGTGAGGTTGATGTACGATGGACGTCGCGAGGTTGGTGTACGAACGTCCGTAAACATCACGGAGGTGCAAAGACTCGAGAAAACAAGTATGTGCAGGAGGGGAGGCCATAGGCCAAAGATAGGGGGAAGGCCAAGGCCACCACCCCTGGGGAGGCCGAGGCAGACCCCTGGATGAGGCAGAGGCCGACCCTAAGGGGTGGCCAAGGCCAATGGCCAACTCCCATGAAGGGAGGCCAAGGCCACTCCCCCTTTCGATGAACTTCGGGCGCGCCGACGGTTAGTGTTTCGATGGGCAATGACAAATCCAAAAGTTGCGTTATGACGAGCGCATTCACGTGAATCATACCCATGTGACGAACAAGGTGCCAAAGTCACATACAAAGCGTACGAAGTAAAAAAAGTGCAAAAAGGACTTTGCGCAAAAATTGAAGAACCGGGGGGGGGGGGAGAAGGCCAAAGCTAACCCCCCATGGGAGGCCGAGGCCGACCCCATGGACTTAGGGGAGGCCGAGGCCGACCCAATGGGTTTGGCCAAGGCCTTTGCTCCTTGAGGGGGTTGCTCTGGTTACGCCGTCGGTCGATGTTTTTTATGAAAAGGTGTTTGGGTGGTCGTAGTGCGACGATCGTGCTACCGTGAGTGACGTCAACGTGAAATAATTTGTGACTAAGTCACGCATGAAGCGCATGAAGCGAGAAACACATGTGACTTGGGCGAGCACTTTGACCGGTTCGATGGGTTAGAAAATGACTGTTGAAAATGTCGACGTTTTCGCGTGAAATGGGACCCCTAATGGTCCCTTGGGTATGACCAGAATAGGTTGGGAACACCAACAATCAAGTCTTTTTTCGCTATTGCTCTGCGAGTCATCCTTAGTCTACTTTAGCTCGTGTTACCCCATAAATTTAGCACTATTGATCACAAATATTCTTAACTGCTTTCACCAAGATTATAAAGATTTTGTATAGATTTAACTGTAATCCTGGTAGTTAGGATATAATTTACATTTCAAAATTTGTATTCAGACTTTGTATCGTCATTGCCTTCATTATCATGTAAGTTATTTAAATGCACAATACAAAAAAAATTCATTTTCAAGTTGGCATCAGAGCCTTTTGTCCAACGACTTACCCTTTTTTTCCCTCCTTTCCCGTGGCTTCTTCTAGCATCTCTTCCTACTCAGTTAACTCTACCTCTCCCTCTCCACTCCAACTCTCTCTCAAGCCCACCACTATATTTCTCTCAAACTCACCACCAAAAATTATCTCTAGTGGCGCATGCAACTTATACCCTAACTTTGCAGTCAAGACCTTTTTGGATTTGGTAATGGCACTACCCCTCATCCTTTGAAGCACCTTGTTTTTTCATCGGTGAAACCCCGCCAATTCTCAATCCTGAAATTTTGCCTTGGCATCGTCAAGACTCTGAAATCTTGAGCATGTTACTTTCTTCTCTCTCTGAGGAAATACTCCCTCTTGTTGTTGGTTACGACACCAGCCGCGATCTATGTCAGGTTCTCGAGACATCTTCGAACTCTCCATCAAATCTTAGCCTCCACAGAAACCTTGATGAACTCGATCAAAATGATGAGAGTGCTTCTGCCTATCTTCAACGTGCCAAATCTATCTCTGATGAGCTTTATACTGCCGGTAGACCAATCTCTATCAAAGACTTCAACATTTATGTATTTCGTGGATTGAAACCAAATTTTAAAGATCTTGTAACCACTCACAGTGTTAGGACTGAGCCTGTTTCATTCTCTAAACTTCATTCCCTTTTTCTCAGTCATGAATTCTTGCATTCTGAAAATCTAACCAAACTTTACCTTAGTTCTTCATTCGCCTCGTCTATCCCTGATACCCAACCTTATGGTGGTGGCAGCAAATGCGGTGACACTCATGGTGGTAGATTCAACTATTATTGTGATACTGCAAGTTTTGCAATACCACATCTCATGACAGTTTTTACTAAAACCCCTCAAATCCAAATTCTGCTACTTTTAGACCAGCTGCTTACTACACCAGCCACTCTAGTGACACCTTTCCTGAAGACTTCCAATGGTTTCCAGACAGGGCGTAACTCATCATGCCTCTCCTGACTTGCACTCGCTTACCTTTGCGCAGCCATACGAAGGCTATCATCAGCTTCATGTTGGCGATCCTAAGGCCTACAAGTCTCTCGCATAGGCAAGTCTAATTCACACTTCTTCTGCTCCCATTTATATGCCTCATGTTCTCCATATTCCTTTTCTTTCCAAGTCATTACTCTCTGCCCAACAGTTTACTAAAGACAACAATGTCTTCTTTGAATTCCATCCTAACTATTTTTTGGTCAAGGATCAAGTCACGAGGGCTACTCTTCTTCACGATCCGAGTAAAAATGGCATGTACTGTCTGAATGTTATCCATCCATCATCTCTTTCCTCCAGCCCTACTGGTCTTTCTGTTGTTCATACTACAGCAGATGGTTGGCACCGATGCCTTGGTCATCCTCATGCTCATGTCCTACGTCAAATCATCTTCGAAAATAAATTGCCATGCACATGTTCTAAGCTTCTGACTCTTTGTTCTTCATGTTAACTCGAAAAAGCTTCTCGGAGTCCCTTGCCTGCTACACATTCTCATAGCTCACATTTTCTTGATTTAATTCACAGCGATGTTTGGGACCAACTCCAATTTCTTCTTTGAATGGATTTCACTATTTTGTGCTATTTCTTGATGATTACTCAAAATTTTTTGTGGTATTATCCCATTGCTCATAAATCTGATGTCTTCATTATTTTTAAGCAATTCCAAGTCATGGTGGAAAGCCAATCTGAGCGTAAAATCAAAGTATTCCAAACTAATTGGGGCGGTGAGCGTAACCTCAGTACTTTTTTTTTTCTCAAATTGGCATTATTCACCGCCGCTCCTGTCCCCATGCTCATGAGCAGCAAGCAGCGGTGGATCATCGTCATCATCACATTGTTGAGACTAGTCTCGCTTTTATGGCTCATGCATCGGTGCCACAATTTTACTGGGATTTTTCTTTTGATACAGCTGTCTTTTTAATCAATCAAATGCCCTCCAAAGTGTTAACCTACAAGTCCCATTTTGAACTTGTTTCTAGGTCTTTGCCAAATTATCAATTCCTTAAAATCTTTGGATGCCTATGTTACCCATTTTTATGCCCCTATAATGCACATAAAACCAACTACCGTTTCATTCCTTGTGTCTTTCTTGGCTATAATCCAACTCACTTAGGTTACTGTTGTCTTTATCTTCTGACTCACAAAATATATATTACTCGCTATGTTGTCTTCGATGAGTTCACTTACCCATTCACTGGTTCGTCACTTCTTGGCTCACTTTCTCCCCTGCTAATGCACCACCATCTCAACCATAGGCTCTTGCTCCCACTTATCTTCCATCCTCTCTACGTACATCACATGCTGCCATTTCACCCCCTCTCAAACTTCCACTACAACTCGCTTTCCTTCCACCTTATCCCCCACACTGTACCTTTGGTATCTTCCATCCCTCACCCTCCTCCCCTTAACACCTCTTCTAACCCTACTTGCACTCATCTTATGAATTTATGCAAGAATCCCAAGCCTAAACAACCTTTTGCATCCTTCTGTGAAACCACTACTCTCCCAGAACCTACTTGTTACTCTCATGCTCAAAAGCATCCTGAATGGCGCCATGCCATGAATGAAGAATTTAATGCACTCCTTCATAATGGTACTTGGTCCCTTATTCCTCATCATCCTCATATGAATCTAGTGGGTTGCAAGTGGGTGTTTCGAGTGAAGAAAAAGGCTGATGGTTCATTAGAGCGTTATAAAGCTCGATTGGTTGCTAAAGGTTTCCATCAACAACATAGTGTGGATTTTGAGGAAACCTTCAGCCCAGTGATTAAGCATACTATGATTTGTACTATCCTTAGCATCGCTAACAATCATGGCTGATCCTTAACTCAACTTGATGTCAATAAGGCGTTCTTACATGCTTCTGTTGCCAAAGAGGTCTACATACACCAACCCTCTGGTTTTATAGACCCATTTCATCCTTACCATGTTGGTAAACTCCATTACTCCCAGTACAGCCTTAAACAAGCATCCGCGTGCATGGTTCTTCTAGGTCCCTAAATACACCTAGAGGAGGGGAGGGGGTGAATAGTTGTTTATAATTTTAAGCAAAAATTAGGTAACAAGATAATAGCAAACACAGAATGACACAAAGATTTATACTGGTTCGAGCCCCACCTGCCTACGTCCAGTCCCCGAACACTCCAGACAGGGGAGACCTACTCGAGCCTTCTATTAATCAGCTAGCTTTAGGTGCTAGCTTAAACCACAGTACAGATCTGAAACCTCTTCAAGGTTTTCGAACGATTAGAAGTGATATTGAGATTACAATTTGAAATATAGTACACACTCCTTTATAAGTAGTGGAAATGACCCAACCTCATTTTCTTCTTTTAAAGAAAAATTAAAGGTCATACCTGAGTTGTTCACTTTTTGACATCCGTGAACTTTTACATTTTTGTCAACGCTCTCATCTTCCATCTCTTCATATTGAGCATTGTCATCACCATCTGTGTTCTCACTCTCCTCTATTTTCTCAAATGGCTGTTCTCCATTTGTCAACTCCTGGTTCTCATTGGCTTTAAAAGTCTTGCACTCTTCTTTATCATTTGTCTCCTCTATTACTTCAACTTTGAAAGCGTGAAACTTGTTTCCATTTTGCATTAGAGTTTCTTCCTCGAGATGTTCGCCATTTTCATTTGTGAACTCATCTTTTTCCCAGCTTTGTACCCAATACTCCTTGGATAAGAAGTCACGTCGGTTGGAAGAAATGACCTCGATCATTTACCAAACATCACATGGAGATCTTACGTCTCCAATGCGCATCCATAGTTTTTTATGAACGGCCTTCTACAACACTTGGAGTGCCTTCTCTTTCTTCTTTTATCGAACTCTTTTCAACAAGCTTCCATGTGATTCTTCACCAATCACATCCCACAAATCACACGATTTGAGATACAATAAAAGGACACTCTTCATTCTTACATAATTTGAGAACATCAATTTCTCACACAAAATATCCATTTGGATACTTTTTTCTACAACCGTAGTGACTAAAATTTAACGCCGCAACGTCCACTAGGATTGTTGTGGCTCTGATACCACTTTGTTGGAGACAAAGGATTACTTCAACTCATACACTCACTTATATGAGGAGGATATGGAGCGAACTTGAAGAGAACACATAATATATCTTAAAAATTTTATCTCATAGTTCTTCCTCTTCTTACACTTGCATCATCTTACACCTTTTTTTAATACTTATAAGTAACTCATAGGCATGTAATTGAGTTACCACTAACCCACTATTGCAACAACGTAATAGCCACTACTTCCACTAACACATAAGAATAATGCACTTGTAATTTATGCACCTAAGACACAACTTAATAACCCACTAACATGTCACACGAATCACCACTCTAAAGAACTAAATCAGGTTTATTTTTCAACAACTTGGTTAATACAGCCATAGGTAGCATCGCAGGATTCCAGTTAATACAACTCGGTTAATACTAATGATATAGAATTCTTGGTGCTAACTAATATAATTGATTCCTATTGAATGTAACAAAAAAATTCACTCATTAGGGCTAAGATTTATGCACCAGTTTATCTAAGTGAATATGAATGAAGGTCTAGGCACTATAAATGGAAGATAAAAAAGAATTCCAAAGCTCGTTATCATTATCAAGGAAAGCCCGACATGGCCTATTTCTTTCCTAATCTAAGCCCAGCGGAGGGATTTTTCCCATCAAGAAATATTACGCCGTCATTGCATGAGCCTAAAATCTCCTCAAGGCATTTGCTACTGCAGATATATATGGATTTTAACTCATTGGAATACTTAAGAGTACAACAAGTTGCAACTTTGTAATACTTGGAACTCTTGTAACACAAATCACGCCTTCGACTTCACTGTTTACATCGGTCCATAAGGAAAAAAATGAAGTTCCATTTAAGGAAAAAACAAAGGTGTAGACATCGGTCCTCTGAGCAACATTGCGAGGTTGCTTCACCTCTGTTGCACTATTATCAACAAGAAGGATGGTTTCACAGCCACCTGAAAGGAGTTGGTCAGTGCCAAAACTGGACTAGCGAGCGTTGTAGGATTTAATGAGAATAACATTGGATGACCTTATGTTTCCATGGCAAACATTTAGGGGCCTGGGTATGGAGATATTTGATGCCACAGGATACCCCTTGCATGACTACTGTTTTTTCTAAGTTCCCAAGTGAGAGGGGTACTTCGATCACCCTTTGGAGGAACATGCAAAGTGTAGGAACTAGGAGAGGAGAATAGGTAGAAATTTCCCTTCATTCTTTCATGCATAACAGACAATTTTCTATGTTAAGAATGCCGGCAACTTTAGAGATTCCTCATCATGCTCATGTATTTTTCATAGGGTACTTAGCTTGAAAATCCCATCGAGCCATTGAGAAGGAACGTACCATTAAAAGAAACCTGGGGATATCACCCTTTGAAAATCTCCACAAAGAGTTGTTGCCTTTAGGGAAGTTTTTCTGCGCTTATTCAAACCCACATTATCTTCATATCTGATATAGCTAAAAATACCCCTCCATTCTACGGACGATACGTGGTAGTTATGACACGTAATCCATGCGAGCCCATTACTGATATGGCACTTACCATATCAGTCACCGGGTAAAATTCTAAAGGAAATCAGGCTCTATCAGCCAAGATTGATATGGGATCCTCTAGGATCCTAATTAGATTCTGATTGGAATTGAGCAAAGCCCAGTCCTACCAGGACTCCCCCTTTTACCACTATATAAACGGGTCTGACCCCTCAGGTATAGAGAAGTTCACACACAATCACACATTGTGTCTTACTACTTCTTCAGAGTTCTACATTGTTAGCCATCTCTGACTTAAGCATCGGAGCGTTCCCTCGCCGGAACCCCACCCGGCGGTCACTCCGTGTTCTTTTTTGCAGGTCTGATTTCTGGTGTGGTTCCCGATCCAGTTTTTAGCTGCAATAGATTGGCCCCATCCGTGGGACCATTACATGGAACATGGCCAATCACTATTCTTCTAGGACTCTTCACATAGTCGTTCTCCACACCGTCACGCCCGAACGAGCAATTCTCGTCGACTCAGTCGTGATCACCATTTGACACCTTCACGTCGTCATGCCAATTCTGCGGAAGATGCACACTTAACGTCACATCTGCAACTCCCGAATTAGAAGTTAGACCTCAAAGAAATCACTCTCCGACGTCTACTCTGAAAAACGGGGACCTTCGTCATTGCCTGAACCGTAAGTTATTCAAAACACCCCATGCCGAACTTACAAAAGAGATCCATGAGCTGAAAGATGTCGTGAACACTCTTCAATAAAAACTCGACATGGCGGTGGTTCCTCCATCCACTTACCATTCTCATCTTGACCCCGGCGATCTTCGTCTTCGTCTCACATCCAGATCAAGTTATGGCCGCAAATACCAATCAACGGCCGATCCAACTTACAAGCATAAAGATAAGAGCGAAGATCACGTAACCAGGAGTGGATCATGCTACCATCGTGATTCTTCAGTCGAAGACAGTACCAACTCCTCTCCCGCACAGGCCGCCGAAGCTGAGACACTTCGAAGGTTTATCTACCGAAAGAGGAAGCCTGAGTTTCGTACCCGAGGACGAGACTCTTGGAAGGTTGTCCCTAGATATCGTTATCCAGAACAATCTCCCCCGAGGGAAGAATCTGGATATCCGTTATTCGAGGCCATCGAGAAAGCAAAGTTGCCTCCAAATTTTTGAATGCCTCAGTGTGATCTCTACGACGGAACCGAAGATTCAGGAAAACATGTCTACCAGTTTCAAACAACCATGCTCCTCCTCCAGGTCTCAGATGCTGTCATGTGCAGAGCCTTCCCTACCACCCTAAGGAAAGCTGCTCACGCATGGTTCAAATCTTTACAACCAAGATCTATCTACTCTTTTGTCCAATTACCGGATCTTTTTCAAAAGCACTTTGTAAGCAGTCGCTCCTGAAGGAAGAACTCGGCGAGTCTGCTAAACATTGTGCAAGAGAAAAACGAGTCTTTGGCATGCTTTCTCGGACGATTCAATACAGCCACTTTGGAAATTGATAACTTGGATGAATCCGTGAAGTATACTACATTCCTCCGAGGCCTTTGACCCACATCCAAGGTCACTTTCTCTGTGAACAAAAGTCCTCCAGGTAATATGAAAGCCCTTCTCGAAAAGGCTAACAAATATATTCAAGCAGAAGAATACCTGGAGACACACAGAGACCGACGTGGATAAGGAAAACCGGAACAGAAGAAATGATCTCGGGAATTAACTCCTCCCCAAGGAAGAAAGCCGACAAAACGTTCTAAGCATGATGAACGGCGTCCGAAAGAGCCGTTCGCTGGGGAAAATCTGACACCCCTCAATGCAAAACCATCACAGATTCTTCACGAGATCAAGGATAAGAAGGCTCTAGGCTCTCCAGTGGCCAGACAAACTAAAATCTCGACCAAATAAACGGAACAAAGATTTATGGTGTCACTTTCACAACGATCATGGCCATACAACTGACAATTGCGAGTCGCTTAAACGAGCAATTAAGGCCCTTATCAAGCGTGGCCAGTTGAGAAAGTTCGTAGCTCCTAGAGAAGGAAGACAACAGACACCTCTGGCTATGAAAGAAAGAGAAGATCGGGAAGAAAATGCGGGTACAATCAACACTATATCTGGGGGATTAGCCGCAGGAGGTTCATCAGGACGGGCTCAAAAAGCTTACGCCAGAGAAGTATACATAACGAGTCAGCCCCCAGATAAGAAATCGAAGACGGTACCCATAGCAGCAATCACCTTCTTCGATGAAGATTCAAAGGTATACAAACTCCTCATGATGACCCATTAGTCATCACAGTTAGAGCTGAGAACTTTGATGTAAAGCGTGTCTTGATAGATAACGAAAGTTCTGCAGAAATCTTATTTTACGATGCATTCAAGAAGATTAACATTCCAACGGACCGTCTCCGAAAGATGGATACTCCGTTGTATGGATTCTCCAATCATCCAGTTGCATCCGAAGGCACAAGCCAACTTCATACTTGATTTTGTGGTGGTCAAGGCCCCCTCAGCATACAACGCCATATTAGGACGACCAGCACTCAATCAGTTACAAGCTGTAGTGTCAACTTATCACCTCAAGATGAAGTTCCCCACGGAACACGGGATTGGAGAGGTGAAAGGGGACCAGACTATAGCTCGTCAGTGCTACGTAACTTCGTGCCGACCAAAGAAGGCAAAGAAATTGGACTCAGAGGAAATCTTGATTTGATAGAAGAAGTTCGGACTCAAGCCCATGAACGATCCGTTGTTATAAAACAACGGATCGCGCAGTAGCATCTTGCCTCAAGGCAAGACACTTCTTTTTTAGGGGGATAAGGGCCCAGACCTTATCGAAACCCCAATGTTTTAGAAATTGTCTTTAGAAAGATAATTTCAAATTAATGGGTTGTTAAGCAATCCAATGTAAACTTTAACTTTTGCTCTAGCAATAAAGTTATTTTTGCTCTCAGTATTATTGTAGGCTTAGCCAAAACATTCTGTCCGAACAGAGTGATGGCCGAACACTTTGCCCGAACAGAGTGATCAATGTAGCCAAAACATTATGTCTGAACAGAGTGATGGCCGAACACTCTGCCCGAACAAAGTGATCAATGTAGCCAAAAACATTATGTCCGAACAGAGTGATGGCCGAACACTCTGCCCGAACAGAGTGATCAATGTAGCCAAAAACATTCTGTCCGAACAGAGTGATGGCCGAACACTCTGCCCGAACAATGTAGCCAAAAACATTCTGTCTGAACAGAGTGATGGCCGAACACTCTGCCTGAATAGAGTGATCAATGTAGCCAAAAACATTCTGACCAAACAGAGTGTATAACTCTTGGGTTTTATAAAAATACAAGAGAAGGCCAAACGGATTAGCTACAGATCTAAGTCCGTGAAGAAACAAAAGTTAATGGGGGCATCGTCACTCCACTAAAGCTTTTGCTTCTTTGAATTATAGGCCGAGCGGGGGTGCTCGACTTCTTTGCCAACTCTTTAAGTGACGAATAAAGGGTTTGAGCCAAAGTAAAAATCAATAATACTGTGTGAATGGTAAAGACAAACCATGAGAAACACATAGTAAAGCATAACAGCAGGAAATAAAAGATAAAGAGTTTTACAATAAGCCCTTGAACGGGCATCAAAATTCTCTGTCTGTATAAAGCAAAAAGCCTAGATACAAAGGCTAAAATCTAAGGCTCAGGGGCATCACCAGAAGGACCTTCCCCTGGAGGATGAGAAGCTGCAGCATCACCCGCCTCTGATGGCAGAATAGTCTCTCCAGACGGAGATATCACCACAGGCAGAACGAAGTTGTCCAAGGGGATATCAGGAAAGCGCTCAACAAACATCTCATTGGCCTTTGTAAAACCAAGATCATAGATCTCAAGGCCATCTTTGGTCCACTTCTTCAGCCACTCATCCCCAGCGTTTCCATCCAAGAAGTCGCAGATGCCTTGGTCACGAGCTTTGGTCACCTCTTTTGCTGCCTTCCTCTTGACTCGTTCAAGCCTCTTCTCCAGAGTCGCAATCTGAGCAAGATGATCTGCCTCTTGCTTGCTCAGCTCTTTAGCATGATGAGAAACTTCTTGTGCCTCCTTAACAGCTTTCCTCTTCTATTGAGCCTCATCTGCTGCCACCTGCCTCGCCATCTCAAAGCGAGAAAACATCTCAGATCCGCTAGCGTACATCTGGAATGAAGATTGGAACCATCAGCTAAATGAAAGTTAAAAACAAAACAGAAACTTAATTGAGACAAAGGACATTACCGTATAGACGGCCTGGGCAAAGGAGTAGGCAAAGGTCTTGTGTGTCTGAGTCTAGAAGACCTCCTTGTCTCGAGGTAGAATTCCATGAAGAAGATGCTGCTCCGAGACCTGGCTATCCAGCATCCCAAGGTCATCAAACCTAAGTGTCCACCGCGGTCGAAAGATCGGATCATCATCAATGGACACTTGCTCCAAGATACGTGGAGAACGTTCTGGAGGAATAACTCTACTCCTCTTAGGAACAGGGGGCAACTCCGCACTTGGTTGCTTTTCTTTTCGCTTCCCCTTAGCTTTCTGAAGAATGCCAAGAAAGCCTCCTTTTGGGAATTTTCCACTACATCTCTACAATCAAGGTAGAAATCAATACGGGAATAAATACTGAAACCAAATTGAAATCAAAGACTTCCATAAAGCACACCTAGGGGAACGGTCTCGGCAGATGACATGCTAGGAATAGCGGGAGGAGGAGAAGGAATCAGAAGACCAGCTGGAATGGGCTTTGGAGGAATGATCTTCGCCCACTCCAGTTGCTCCTCCGAAAGAGGCTCATCTATGCAAAGACCACCTCGAAGCTTAATATGACTAAGTATATGTTTAGTCAGGTTGTTGGGAGTAGGCTTGCCAGGATTTTTAAAATCCTTACAGAATGGATTCCAGTCTCTATCAAACGAAAGCTCCCCCTTGTCCAGGCGGCCAACGAAGAAGTATCTAGAATGCCAGCCTTTATTTGACTTCGGGCCTCCTTTCAGGAGTTGTTGCCTACTATGAATGTAATACCATCCCGGGTAGTTGGCGACTCCCTTGACGAAACAGATTTTGAAGAACACTCTTATAAAATTTGTTGCATCTGGTTTGTAGCCTAAAGTCTGGACCAAATATATAAGGCTGACAAGCTTCCTCCAACCATTTGGAACAAGCTGCCAGGGAGCCATGCGATAATGCTCGAAGAAACGAAGAGCAAAAGGGTGGAGAGGAAGCCTATACCCAGACTTTACCTGCTCTTCATATATCCCAGTTTCAAACTTGGTTCCATAATTTGCTGGTTCTTGCAAACCAGGAAGACGAGCATACCAACCTTCGGGAAGAGGATATTCCTGAATTAAATCCTGTAAATCTTCAGTAGACATCTTGCCTGACTTCTCGTCAGTAGTATACCAAGGTTTGGGATTAGCGTTATCGTCAGCTTGATCCTTTACATCTCCTAAGGCATTTTTTCTATACAAAGAGTGCGAAGGTTGAAAAGATGAAGGTGGTAATGGTTGAGAAGTTGAACGTTGGAATGGATGGGAAGTTGAAGGTAGTGGTAGTTGTGGATTAGAAGTTCCAACTTCACTTCCTGAAGTTGGAACTCGTTCCGAACTCGAAGATGAACTACTCTCTTCGGACGAGGAAACAGACGCTGAAGTTTCGGACATGTTTTCTACCCAAACTAGGAAACTATGAAAAACTAGTGCTGAACATAAATAAGAAAGCAAAAAGACTTACTTGAAGAGTAGTGTGCTTACAAAAATTTTGAGTGAAGAAAAAATGAACTGAAAGTTCTCTTTTTATAGAGAAACCCCATGTAACTGTTTCTGGGGAAACGCAACGGTTCATCCACCACACACGTGTCACAAGTTGAAGAGTAGAGAAACTTGAAAATTCTCAATTCCCGCTCAAAGACATTAATGGAGAAGGAGACACGTGGAGGGAACCAAGGTAATGGCCGAACAGAATCGTGTCCGAACACTCTGCCCGAGCAGAGTGACAACGGCCAAGAAGAATTCTATCCGAGCAGAATCCCTTCACGAACACTCTACCCGAGCAGAGTGACAACGGCCGAGCAGAATTCTGTCCGAGCAGAATCCCTTCTGAACACTCTGCCCGAGCAGAGTGACAACGGCCGAGCAGAATTTTGCCCGAACAGAATCTCGTCCGAACACTCTGCCCGAGCAGAGTGACAACGGCCGAGCAGAATTCTGTCCGAACAGAATCCCGTCCTAACACTCTGCCCGAGCAGAGTGACAACGACCGAGCAGAATTCTATCCGAACAGAACCTCGTCCGAACACTCTGCCCTAGCAGGGTGACAACGGCCGAGCAGAATTCTGTCTGAACAGAATCCAGTCCGAGCAGAACCATGTCCGACCAGATTCATGCCCGAGCAGAATTCCATCCGAGCAGAACTCTATCCGAACAGAACTCTGTCCGAACAGAACCATGTCCGAGCAGAGTACTCTTCAAATATTTGAAATGGGGGCAAACAAATTCGATCTTGCTTTTGGCATATTTCGCTATCACCAGTGGAAAAAGTGTGCTTCCACCCGCTTCAGTAAACGCTGGTAAAAGTAGGGGGCATATGATATAGCTAAAAATACCCCTCCATTCTACGGACGATACGTGGCAGTTATGACACGTAATCCATGCGGGCCCATTACTGATATGGCACTTACCATATCAGTCACCGGGTATAATTCTAAAGGAAATCAGGCTCTATCAGCCAAGATTGATATGGGATCCTCTAGGATCCTAATTAGATTCTGATTGGAATTGAGCAAAGCCCAGTCCTACCAGGACTCCCCCTTCTACCACTACATAAAGGGGTCTGACCCCTCAGGTACAGAGAAGTTCACACACAATCACATATTGTGTCTTACTGCTTCTTCAGAGTTCTACATTGTTAGCCATCTCTGACTTAAGCATCGGAGCGTTCCCCTGCCAGAACCCCAATCGGCGGTCACTCCGTGTTCTCTTTTCCAAGCCTGATTTTTGGTGTGGTTCCCGATTCAGTTTTTAGCTGCAACAATATCTTTTCAACAAACCTTTAGCAAGATTTCCATCTTCACTTTTTTTTTTGGTTTAGAGCAAAACCTTCTTCACTAGTTTAATTTAATTTAGGCCAAAAACTTCTGTACTAGCAACCACTTTTATAGAACTACTGTCTGCATAAATAATTAAGTACCTTAACAATTTCCGGTCAATGGTATTTTTTGGCATCAAATTTTAACTTTTAACACCAATGCTTTTGCTTATGAGCATGATGGTTGACTGTGTGTCTCTCACCAGAAGTTTTTTGATGTACATATAAAGCCATGATGATGAGAAGGATTTTGGTTATAGTTTTCCATGCTGTCCGGGACGGGGCGGTACTTGTGCGATCACATGAAAAACTATAAGTGAAATCTCAAAATCACATAATGTATAGAGTAAGCCTAATGATTTTTTTTTGAGAAACTAGGAGAAGTTTTATTTATTTGTCAAGTTGAGTCAGACAACATGGAGTAACTCTCCCACTAGCATCAAAATACATGAGGGGTAACAAAAAAATTGGCGCATGATTCTAACACTGGTAGCCATTTTGCTGATTTCCTGCCCATTTGGCCATAAAGTTCGCGCAAAAGTTGATTTCCCTATATACATGAGCGGTTCGCACTTGCCATGTGCGCTTAAGCTGCCTTACAATCAAGAACAAAATTTTTAATTTTTTGTTTGGTGGGGGGGGGGGGGGGGTTGTTGAGGGATGGTTCTTCAGAGTTCATTAGCATGACTTTACGTTGATCATCGACCTCCGGAACTATATTTTTTAGGTCCTTGCTCTAGACAAGTTCCAGACCGTCCCACCCACCATTCCGCTGCATGGCCATCAGCGGTGCGAAGATGTTGAGAGCATCCCCCTATCCACCTAGCCTCATAGTCCTTGATAACAGCCGTCGGTCCACAAGATGAGATCTGGGATTAGTGCTCCTATCCGTGTTAGGTTTAAACCAATTCAGGTTACATACGTTGGATGTATTTGTTGGTTGGCTATTGACTGATAAGATCGCGAACATTTAATTCCCCTCGATCCGTGTTGTTTGCAATCGATCCACCTCGTTTTTGAATCTGTAAATGTTGAATTTTCTCATTCAAAACTCGCAGTGTTTCACGCATTTAGTCTTGGAACATCCTCACTCATGCGACAGCACCAAGGTTGCCCATGCTACCAAGGTTCTCATTTCTTTCACATCTCGCTTTGGTCACATCTCATTCTTTTCACATATTACTTGCGTATACTTTTACTCTTGCAATGAACATAATTTATAGTGATGTGCACATTAATTATGAATATTACTTCAAAATGGCTATAGGCTCGCTCTTGAATAATGCAGATTATGGAATGCATTTATTGTAGGAAAATTAAATCCGGATTTGTTCATTTTATTTTTCTAATGAAAAGGACATTGATCTGATGCTTAAAAGTGCCACAGCAAGTAATATTGACACCTATTATGGCACAACAATTTCTCGTATACGAGTTGTTTTGTGACACTTTGTAGTGTCGCTTTGTGAGGAATATCCTGCACTTTGTAGTGCAGAAAAGCTTTTACATATGCCAAGATGGGTAGAGGATGTGTAGAACCGGAGGCACTTTGTTCTGCCACAACCAAGACTTTTTGTGACACTTAATAATGCCTTATACGTACTCTCTTGTAACGACATTGTTAAGTGCCCTAAAAAGTCTATCCCGACATTTGAAATATGAGGCACCACCCATATGTGTCACATTAATTATAGAATTAAGAAATGATACAAATGTTGTATTAATTTTAACTCAGACATGGCTCATGTCTTTTATTTGATATTCTGTTCTTATTTTTTTAATTATTTAGAGGAGGAGCATGAAGAAAGTGAATATTCCTCAGCAATAGTTACAGTCAGTTTGCAAAAGAAATAAAAGGTTGATTCATGTCACTTGGTTACCGCTACTGAGGACGCCATATATCAGAATCTCACCTTGCTGCAATTGACAATGTGTGATGATTTTGTCGAACGTCTTTGGTGCTAATGCATATCATATTCAGGGAAAACATGAAGTACGGAAGTGTGTTTCTTTTCCTCAGTATCGAAAGTAACGAATCATCTGAAAAATTATATGGTATTGTTTTGTTTGTTTCATCCATGATTTCAGTCTTATTATTGTTAGCTTGTACTTTTGGGCCATAGTAAATGACGGAGAATATGGGACAGGGGCTACATATCTGATAAGAAGTATTCTGTTTGATGAGTTTGCTTTTCAGATCCTCTTCCTTTCATTTTTATTCCTTCATGTACTGATGGCTCACCCTTGAAATGATCACAGCTTGTTTATGTTCTTTGCGGAAGAAGTTAACTGACATACTAAAGCCATGAATCTAGAATACATCTTTATTTGATCTTGTAGACAACTCTACCGTGGGAGTTTCTAAAACAAGTTAGAAATTTATAACCATGTGCCCTGACTTGAGATATTTATCATTTGTTTTTGGCAAATAAGCATCAAACTTTTTGCTTCTCTGTAGACTTGGTCTTTAGTGAAATAATTTTACCATCTTACATATATATAATTGTAAGATCCGGACAAAAGGAGGTAGTTGGTCATCCTTGCATGCGAAGTTAGAAGTTGAGGTACAAGGGTTGATGGTTTTACATTTGGTATCTGGCTCTTGGCATTTGGCGTTTGCGCATGTATTGCTTAACATGTATTACTTGACGAAGAGAGAAACTAAATTATTAAGCAAGGCTGTAATATTTTGTCACAATTTTATCAAAGCCGAATGTATACTTTGACAACCATGCCTCGCTTCTATTTGTAAAATGGACCATAGCTTATCAAATCACATTAAGTGCAAGCATTTGCTATACAAAAACATCCACCTTTGAAATCTAACATTCAACTAAGTCACTTGTGGTTTATGTTTCTCAATCTATGTGAAGTTGAACGCCCAATATGCTGATGAACTCTGTTTCATCTGTTGCTTAATGGTAAAAAAGCACCCTGCAATATCTCTTGATTCGGCTGTCGATGTGCAATCAGATTCAGTTCCAAACTTTCAGACCCCATATAAGCAACATATGTGGTCGATCAATGATGCTCCAGTTATTAACACCAGGTTTATGCCTTAACATTGGAAGTTTCATGGTGACCATTGTACCAAGATTGCTGTTTAAAATCATCTGGCTTTTATTTTTTGCATTTCAGCAATTTAACTTTATATTTCCTCCATCCTAATGATTAAGGACTCATCATCACCTCATCATTTAGGCCATATAGTTTCCTTTGAGAAAATAAGGACAAACTATTTGATTCGAGACCAATTCAAGTCAAGGGAGTGATGCTGAAACAAGAAGCCTCCATATAAGATCTTGGGATCGTTGCTTATGCAAAAGAAGTTAGAATGGGATTTGCATTGTTGGGTGCATTTAGGGGCAGTTTTGTTGCTCGTCATCATCAAATTTAGTTACTGACACTATAGAGTGACTTAAATACAATGACCTTATCTCGTTCCTTAACCAACATAAGAAAATTTGTATATTGGCGTTTCAAGGAACTTATGGAGGGCAGTCAAATTGTAGTTGTGTCTTTTGATTGTTACATCCATCATGCTTATGTCAGCTTCTTTTCAAAAAAATTTAAGATAGTATAATCTTGCTCCAGTAATTCCTCTTAAGATATGTGCACGAAGACACAGAGTTAGCAGGATACCATATCCCTGCTGGAAATGAGTTTGTACTTTTTCCCTTCTTAATTTGCTAACTTTTCCTCATTTTTTCTTACTTCCTCCGGCCAGTTTAAAACTTTAACTATGGAGTTGCTACATTGATCTGTGTAGATCGCTTAAACATATACGGATGTACGATGGACGAAAAAGTGTGGGAGCATCCTGAAGAGTGCAGGCCCGAGAGATTTCTTAAAGAGAATAATGAGAGCGTGGATTTGTACAAGATGAGGGCATTTGGAGGGGGAAAGAGGGTAAGTGTTGGTGCACTCCAAACTATGCCAATTTCTTGTATGGCAATCGGCAAATTTATTAATGGACTATTAAACAATATTGATCACTATATAGAAAACAACTCCACGCGCATCACAACTAGTCACTTGGAAAAGTATAACCAAAATCCTTCTCATCATCATGGCTTTAGGTGTACATAAAACAACTTATGGTGAGGCACACAAAGTCAAACATGATCCTCATAAGCAAAGAAATTGGTGTCAAAAATTAAAATTTGATTTGAAAAAATACCATGGGCTGGAAATTGTTAAGGTATTTATGCAGGAAAGTAGTCGTTAAAAAGGGGTTACTAACGAAGACGTTTTTGGCCTAAATAAAATTAAACCAGTGAAGAAAGTTTTGGTCTAAACCAAAATATAGATGAAGATGGAAATCTTGCTAAAGGAAGGTTTGTTGAAGAGATATGAAGATAATGTGGGTTCAAATATGTAGAAAAACTTTCGTAAAGACAACAACTCTTTGTGGAGATATTTTTAAAGGGTGATATCCTCAGGTTTCACTTTAATGGTAAGTTCCTTCTCAATGGCTCGATGGGATTTTCAAGCTAAAATACCTTTTTCCAAAAAAAAAAATATATACATGAGCATGATCGGGAATCTCTAAAGCTGCCCGCATTCGTAACATAGAAGGTTGTCTATTATAGATAAAGGAATGGTGGGCAATTTCTACCTATTCTGCGATCGTAATTGCTGCAGCCTTCATGTTCCTCCCTGTAGTCATGCCAAAGGGTGAAGTACTCCTTTCACTTGGGAACTTAGAGAAAACAGTAGTCATGCGAGGGGTATCCCGTGTCACCAAATATCTCCATACGTTTGCCATGGAAATATAAGTTCATCCAAAGTTATTCTCATTAAATCCTACAATGCTCACTTGTCCGATTTTGGCATTCACAAACTCGTTTCAGGTGGCTGTGAAACTTTTTTTGTTGCTGGTACCAATGCACCAGAGGTGAAATGCTCTCAATATTTCTCAGATGACCGATGTCTACGGCTTCTTTTTTTTTTCCTTATATGGAACTTCGTACTTTCCTTACGGACCGATGTCAACAATGAAGTCGAGGGTGCGATTTGTGTTACAAGAGTTCAAGTATTACAAAATGCAATTGCAATCTGTTGTACTCTCGAGTAACCTAATGAGTGACCATCATATATATATATATATATATATATATATATATATATATATATATATATCTATCTATCTGCAGTAACAAACGCATTGAGGAGATTTAGGCTCATGCAATGACAGCGTAAGGTTTCTTACCTAGTTACTTTTGTTGTGTTCAATTGGAATCGGTTGTATTAGTTAGCACAAAAATTTGTACATTGTTACTATAGACCTGGAATCCTACGATGCTACCCATAGCTAAATTAAGTGATGCAGACACATATTTGAGTGTTTAATTATGCAACCAGGGATCTAAGTTTAACCTTCTAGGTAGACTTGCATTAATCAAAAGCAGAACATTTCCAGTTATAATCTTCCCAAGACCACCCAACCAAACTAGTTAACTCAATATTAGAACGCTTAAACCCAAAACATAGACCTAAAATGCAAAAGAATGAAACATAAGATGTACCCCCACCCTGGCCTTATCTTGAATCCTGAATTACCTTAAGAATTTAAAAACAAAAGAAATATGCTCAATTACAGCACTCAAAATCATAATATGTTCTTACTAATTCACAATGACTTTACATTCGTGGATCAAAGACTAGTCCACTAAATTCACTTTCCAGGGACAAAGTTGGTCGCATAAGCCCATGCGTTGTTATTAACTGGGTCAGCAAGATGGTCGGCGAGGTTTTCCAATGGTCCTTTTCCGGTTACAATAGCTTGAACAAAGAATCCAAACATAGAAAACATGGCAAGTCTTCCATTCTTGAGCTCTTTCACTTTAAGCTCAGCAAAAGCCTCAGGATCATCGGCGAGGCCCAATGGATCGAAGCTTCCACCGGGGTAAAGGGGGTCAACCACCTCACCCAACGGCCCTCCGGCAACACGATATCCCTCAACGGCTCCCATCAAGATGACTTGTGTAGCCCAAATAGCAAGGATGCTCTGAGCATGGACCAAGCTTGGGTTGCCCAAGTAGTCAAGCCCACCCTCACTGAAGATTTGAGCTCCGGCTTTGAACCACACGGCCTCGCCGAACTTGACCCCATTACGGGCCAAGAGCTCGGGGAAGACACATCCTAGAGCTCCAAGCATTGCCCATCTACTGTGGATTACCTCGAGCTCACGGTTCTTGGCAAAAGTTTCTGGGTCGGCCGATAGTCCAGCAGTGTCCCAGCCGTAATCACCAGGGAATTCTCCAGTGAGGTAGGAAGGGGACTCACCAGAAAATGGACCCAGGTACTTGACTCGGTCTGGGCCGTACCATGGGCTGCCGGATGAGACAGGCTTGGCTGCAGTTTTCCTCATTGAGACTCTTCCATTGCCGAAGAGCTTGGAAGCAGACGGTGAGACTTTAACAGCCTGGCCGGCTAGAGATGGGGAAGAAACGGCCATTGTTGAGGCAGCCATGGCGAAATAGTTATGACAGATGGAGATTAAACCAAGTGTTGGTAAAGAGTTGGAAATGTGATTGTGGGTTGAGTTTGATGACTGACTGAAGAGGTATAAATATGGCTAGGATGTCCAAGCGCCCTTATCTCTGGATATCTTTCTCTCGTTTCTCATTCGTTGGTGATATCTTGAGAGCTTGATTGCATATCCTTGTTTTCTAGGCCGCTGAACGCTTGGGTCCCTTGGTGCATAATGTATCAAAAATCTCATCAAACGCAACAAGTTCTTTGTTTGATACTGATATGAATTCATGGCGCCAGTACGCTCACTATCATGTCATGTGACAACAACATAGTCAAAACTGATATACATGTTTAACATACAATGATTGATAGTTCGGCTTGCAAAAATCGTCAAAAAGAAACATGTCACGGTTGTTTTTTTTTTACAACCCCCAGCTTATACGTTGCATTGGTACATAAATTAAATTAGTGGCTTTAGAATTATCCCTCAAGCCTTTTGTTATTTCTCACACTCTTAAAGTGCTCACGGGTTGAGAAGAATAAAATGAGTGAACAAGTCGCTCCGTCAGTGCTAAACTACAAGAAAAGGAGGATGGGAAACTTGGGAACAAAAGGATGAGTTCTATAGTCTTTTAGAATCACTGAAACCCATGAGATATACATTGGAGACATAAAAGTGCTCGAGTTACAATGATGCGGCGAACAGATTTAACGCAACATGTTTTCTTTTCTTTCATTTGTCTTGACCGAGCAACAAAGCAACATAATACTAGCACCAACACGGGCATCAGCATGCCATCTCTTCTATTCGTCAATCCTAAGGTATTGCTTTTGGCGCAACTAACTCTTTACTCTCTCCTTAGCCCATGAATCACTAGAACAGAATTGAGCTTCAACCGCCCTTCAATTGCCGTAACAATTTGCTTACCGGGGCACATATAAGCGAAATCCATACAAAATCACATAGCACACATAGTGAGCCTAATGACATTTTGCAAATCATATTTGTTTTGAAGCACCAACCTGCTCACTTTACTGAGAGCTATGCAAGAAACCTCATGAATGCTAGAAAAAATTTTCAAAGGTAAGAACTCTCGGGTCTCAGGTTGTATATATTGGATGTGTTTTTTGGTTGGCTGTTGATTAATAAGATAGGGAGCATATATTCCTCTCGATCTGTGTTGTTTGCAACGGATCCACCTCGTTAATGGATCTGTAATTGTTGAATGTTCTCATTCAAAACCCGTTGTGTTTCACGCATTTCTTCCAGGACATCCTCAACTCACCTCGGGAAAGCTTCTATCCAACACCATCAAGGTTGCCCATGCTACCAAGTTTCTCATTTCTTTCACATCACGTTTTGGTCACATCTCATTTTCTTTTCACATAGTAATTTAATGTTTTTACTCTTGCAATGACCAGTTATAGTGATGTGCACATTAATTATGAATATTACTTCCAAATGGGTACATATAGGCTTTTGGACAATAAGGAGTGAGGAATGAACCTGTTATAGGAAAAATAAATCTGGATTTAGTTCCTTCTATTTTTCTATAAAAGGGACACTGCTCGGGTGCTTAAAAGTGCCACAACAAGGAACATCTGACACCTATTACGGCACAAAAATTTGTCGTACGAGTTATATTGCTACACTTTGTGGCGTTGCTTTGTTGGGAATATCCAGCACTTTAAAGCCAGCACTTTATCCTGGCTTTTACGTATGCCAGGATTGGTAAAGGATGGGTACAACTGAAGACACTTTGGTCTGTCTCAACCAAGCCTTTCTCCAGTACTTAACAGTGCCTTACATTTACTCTTTGTAGCAACACTATATAGTGCCCAGAAAGGTCTATCCCAATATTGAAATATGGGGCACCACCCATATGTGCCGACTTACTGTATGCTCCCCGGTAAGGAAGTATTTACTGCACTTGAGGTGCCGTTAATACCCCATTCTGATCTAGTGATTTAGTTGAGCCCCTTTTTAACGACTACTTTCCCGCATAAATACCCTAGGATTGACGAGAACAAGAGATGGCATGCTGATGCCGATATGGTGCTTAAAGTATGTTACTTCATTGCTCCGTGAAGACAACCCAAAAGAAAAAAAGCAAAAACATTTTGTTAAGTCTGTTTGATGCATCATTCATACTCCAGCTTTTTATGCCTCAAATATACATCTTAATGGTTTCAATTACTCTGAAAAGCTGTAAAACTAGAACATGAGTACTCATGCTCTCATTCTCAAATTCCCTCGATCTTTTTCTTTTGGTTTAGCAGTGGCGAGATTCATTTTGTTCTTCCCAGCCAATGACAATTTCAAGAAATGAGATAAATGATGGATACCCTGAAGGATAATTTAAAGTTATTGGTTCCATTTTCAGTGGCGACGGGCTTTATCAACGGGTTATGTAAACTGTAATTTTAGTCAGAACGAGAAAAAATCGTGATATGTTTTTTTTAAATCTTTAAGCTGGTCAACAATCGATGTGTATTAAAAATGTAAATCAGTTTTGATTATCTTCTTGTGGCATAACATGATAGTGTGCGTACCGGCGCCATGAAGTCATAGCAGTATCAAACAAAGAACTTGTTGCGTTTGATGAGATTTTTGATACATAATAATATGCCCCAAGGGACCCCAGGATTCAGTGGCCTAGAAAGTGCCAACAATTAAGCCCTCAAGATCTCACTAACCAATGAGAAACGAGGGAAAGATATCCAAAGATAAGGACGCTTTGGAAGTCCATGCCGTATTTATACCTCTTCAGTCTATCATCAAATTCATCCCACAATCACATTTACAACTCTTACCAGCACTTAGATTCCTCCATCTTTCATAACTATTTCGCCATGGCTGCCTCAACAATGGCCCTTTCTTCCCCATCTCTGGCCGGCCAGGCTGTTAAAGTCTCACCGTCTGCTTCCGAGCTCTTCGGCAATGGAAGAGTCTCAATGAGGAAGACTGCAGCCAAGCCTGTCTCATCCGGCAGCCCATGGTACGGCCCAGACCGAGTCAAGTACCTGGGTCCATTTTCTGGTGAGTCCCCTTCCTACCTCACTGGAGAATTCCCTGGTGATTATGGCTGGGACACTGCTGGACTCTCGGCCGATCCAGAAACTTTTGCCAAGAACCGTGAGCTCGAGGTAATCCACAGTAGATGGGCCATGCTTGGAGCTCTAGGATGTGTCTTCCCCGAGCTCTTGGCCCGCAATGGAGTCAAGTTCGGCGAGGCCGTGTGGTTCAAAGCCGGAGCTCAAATCTTCAGCGAGGGTGGGCTTGACTACTTGGGCAATCCAAGCTTGGTGCATGCTCAGAGCATCCTTGCTATTTGGGCTACACAAGTTATCTTGATGGGAGCTGTCGAGGGCTACCGTGTTGCCGGTGGGCCGTTGGGTGAGGTGGTTGACCCACTTTACCCCGGCGGAAGCTTCGACCCATTGGGCCTCGCTGATGATCCTGAGGCTTTTGCAGAGCTTAAAGTGAAGGAGCTCAAGAATGGAAGACTTGCCATGTTCTCTATGTTTGGATTCTTTGTTCAAGCTATTGTAACCGGAAAGGGACCATTGGAAAACCTTGCTGATCATCTTGCTGATCCAGTTAACAACAATGCCTGGGCTTACGCTACAAACTTTGTTCCCGGAAAGTGAATTTAATTATTCATATGGAGTAAATGGGTAGTCTTCAAAAGTCTGATTGTGGAATGTAAATTACTATATGAATCAAAGAAGAATGCATTAAATTTCTTGGCTATTACTAACCCCATTTTTAGTGTGATTTTGCCAGCCAAATCATAGAAGTGTGTTTTCGTGTTTCTTCATTCCTTCTCTTGGCAATTACAATGATAAGAAGTGTTGATGCAAACACATAGGCAATATATATATATATATATATATATATATATATATATATATATATATATATATATATATATAGCTGAAACCTTCGCTTATAATTGCGACACATAGGATTTTTAATCTTTCATATTTGCGACACGTAGGATTTAATGAGTTTTCTCTATGTTACAAATCAGCCTTAACTTTCATTGTGGGAGTCCCCCAACTTTGATGGACTCTACAAAATAAAAGTACACAAATGTGTGTGTTACACTTCTACTAAAACTTGAACTCTTAAGGTTATTATGGTCTCTATGTCTGTATATCTCTCTCACAGCCACATATAACACTACCTCTGAAACTCATGGATTTTGCATCGAAAGATTGAATTCCTTGCATGTCTCTTTGTTTTCACATAAATCTATCTCCATTAGTTCCCTTACCTTAGTGAGCATCGGAATTAACCATTAGTCACTCCAGTGCATTTGCAAAGTTCAACTGACGGAGAAGTGCACTTGCGATTGTTGCACGATAGCTTTAAACATTTGTTTATTAAGATTCAGGCATTGTTTGCAACTTTATAGGCAATGGATTTTAAAGCCATCCAACAGTCAATACAGATGGCTAAAAATCAAGTTTAGCTTCACAATGACTATTAAAAAACAGTTTAACAACACAACTAAAACAAATTAATACAGGAATGTGCTAAGAAGATGGTTAGAAACTATTTAACACCACAACTAGAATTCCTTAAAATCACGTAAGATGCAGCATATCTAGCAACAAGACGAGAGTAAAGAGGCAAAGCTAACATAAATTGGTTGAGTAATATTGAAACAACATCTGTGATTTAAAATTTATTCTTCAGAATGAGTAAAGAAGCACCACAGGAATTTATTCACAGTTATCCTCCAATCCAACAGTTCTCAATCAAAACATATTCTTAAAATACACATAAATAGAGCATAATATACATAAAGAAGATTCTTAAAGGAAACATCTCTTACAACAATGTACCGAAAACCTGTTTAAAAGTAAGAAAATATGATGTCATCTTTCCTGCTTGCCATAAAGAGAAATTAGTGATATGTTCAATTACTAACTTTTTTTGGCCATGTATATATTCAGTGAAGTGTATAAATGTGCACAATTATGGAATTACATTAAGCTGATGACAAATATATTAAGCAATGAGAGGTTTCCTCCTTTTTGTAAGGGCAAATTAGTAAATTTAGATATTACTACACATTACATAATTATGCAAACATATTATAGAAGTATATAAGTATACTTATCGGTGATGATAATGCGAATGCGATGAATTATCGTAATCGGAAACATAAATTGGTTGTCTAGATGAGATTTTTTTCTAAAATATACCTGGTTTTACTTTGAGCCAACTTGGTAAATTGTGGTATCTTATTTCTTTCATTCTGGTTAGTCATTTTGTAATAAATGATTGTAAGTAGTTGTAATATTCGTTGCATAACATGTAGTACTATTTTTTTTGCCTATATGAAATAAGACTTTAAAACTCCAAGAAAAATCAAAGTCGAGTAGCATTTACCCTTTTAGATTGTAAACTTATTTATAGTTAGCTTAGTCTCATGCACCAACCTTCTAAAGTCATGTCATAGACCGTTTCAACTAACTATTTTTGAACTTGGATCTCAAAAGAAAATTAGAAATGATTAGAGAATAAGTTGTAATAAGCTTGACAATGAATTTGGACGACAAAGCTGTGAAAAGGTAAACCAGTTACAAGAGTTATTTAACCCTTAGTTGACAATATTAGAAGCACAACAAGTTCTTCTCCTATAGTGGGGTCAACTTAGGTGGCCAATTACAGTAGTTATGGTGGTGGTACTAGCAAGATATCGATGGTAGATGTGATAATGTAACAGAGGTTGTGACCATTGGGATTGTGTGCGTGACACAAGTAATATCATGATAGTTGTTTAGGTGGTAGGTGGTGATAGCGCTGGTAGTATAAGTTTGTAACAATTATCATTATACGACAAGCTATGGCATTGGTGTTGGTGTGTAGTGTTATTGTGTAGTGTTATTGTGTAGTGTTATGGTTGTGGTGGTGGTAGCCGCAACAATAATATAATGGAGTGATGGTATATATGATCGTTGCGTTAATAGTTATTGAAGTTGTGGTAGAAAAGCGTGTTCAAGGTATAATTGTTGATGTGATGGGCAAGTTAGACTTAGTAATTTTAGGTTTATTTCTTTTAAACAATTTGAAGGTATGCAAATTCTCTTTCGGAACTAGGAGCTGTCAAAAGATTCTTTAGAATACGAATGGTTTATCTATACGTTATTCAAATAAACATTTATTACATAGATGCAACCAAACCTTTAATGACAAGGGTAACAAGGTGTTGAGGTTTTAGTATAATAGTGGTGGATAACTATTATTAAGAATCCAAATTGGACAAAAGGTAAACCTGAATGAAAGTGGTGATTCAAATTTTAGTACCTTGACAAAAGCTTAGCTTGGACGTTCTGAAAATTCTATGCTAGGACTAAGAACTCTTAAAGTTTTAACCAAATTGTATCATGTATTACCACGGTCCTAACAGGTCTGACCAATTTCTCGGTGGTGGTTTCAATAGGCGATTTACGAGTAGATTTAATCACTTAAATATAGACAAAAGTACATTTCATAAAATGGTCAAAACAACACATGCAATAAAGTAAGTTTCAAGAAGAAAGATATAAGGTAACTATAGAACATATATATGGATTTACTAGATTATATTAAAACGAAAGAGGGTGACATTAAATTCAAACCCTTCTTTGCCGAACTATCTACCTCCAAAGTGATGGACTGATGGTCAGTAAAAAAAAAATTGCATATCACGGCTAAGCCAACACCATTTTGTTACTAACATGGACAGTGCATTAGGCCTATATTTATATTAATATGCAAACATTCTTTACTGGGAGAGACATAAAAATCAATTAGGATAGAAAAGACTACAAAAACAGCATATTGTTAGTGAAATCTTTTTTTTTTTTAATGTAGTTCTAGATGATAGAATGGTAGAACCAAAGTTTGACCTAACATCATCTATATGTTTTAAACAGATTTCATGAATATAATTGTTCTTATCCAAGGCAGTGGGCTAATTTGTTTGAGAAACTTATATACTTGATTGATTGCAACTACTATGTTTAAGATGTATACATGTATTAGCTTATATATTATCTTTGAAAATATTATATATTGTTTGTCATTTGGAATTATAATTTTTTCTACTTTGCTAAAGTTTATGTTACAATGAAATCGAATTGCATCACGTCCCGTGCATTTGCACGGGTCCATTAGCTAGTTATATGAAGTAATGAAACATAAAACCTTCTTTTTTACACAACACAGTAGCTATATGAAACAAAAAAAGTGATAGGAGTTCCTATAAAACTACTTGATGCCTAACACTGTTTGATACCTTCATTATCTTAACATGCCAACATCCAATCTATGCGTTTCACAGGTTATGCCATAACGGGCTGACTTGGTTATCAAAAGAACATAGTTTGCCGCCATAACATGTCACTTGGTTATTGGAAGAGCTCTTTTTACTTAATCCCAAGCAGTGAACTGAGTGTACAAAGTACTTTACGCGAAAACTGGGCCGATCACAAGGTACTTTTCAGAATTTCGGTGGGCTCTGGGAATTAAACAAGAACAATCATCCGAAGCTAGTCAAAAGAAACCATGTTCTATGCATATTGAATACGACATATTAAGTCTTTTACAACTACATCATTCTGTGCAAGATGCATGGGAAAATGGAAACTCAAAGGGCTACGTAAATACTCTTCAAGTTACGCTTTTGGTGCTGTGTTCTATATGTCCATGGCATTTTCACTCAAAAACAGTGAGTATGATCTTCTCCTATGTCCCCCAAGCCCACAAACATGATGCTAGCCAGGTGTTGCTGCTAAAAATATACTCCGCGTACGTTGCGAAACCTGAGCCTAGACCGATGACATGACAAAAAATGAGTGAACGCCGGGTGGGGTTTTCGGCGGAGAACTCTCCGATAGTTAAGTCAGAGCGCAGCTACAGAATAGTAACTCTAAAAAAGCATGAATTGTGTAATTGTCCTATACCTGGAGGGGTAGACCCCTTTATATAGCTGTAGGAGAAGACTCCTAGTAGGACTGGGTCGTGGGTCAGATGTGTTAGGATAGCGTTAGGATCCTCGAGGATCACGTCACGATCTCTGATAAGCTAATTATTGATCTCCCAGTTTGACTGGGATTGCCGGGTATTCCCCAATTATTGGGAGTTATATTTGAGTTATATCATAAGCCCCCTCCTTCCTTAGCTAAAATGTTTGGCTGAGAAAGTTTATACCTGGTGTCTCGAGACACGCATTAGATTTGTAAGTGATTCTCATCCACTTGTAGGGGTAACAATATTTCTCTCTTCCAGGTGTTCCGACCTAAGCGGGAGCTTAAGCCTTGGAACTTTGCCCAAGTAGGGCGCTAGAACCCTAGCTCTCGAGAGCTAAGTCTTAGAATGTCGTCTGAGTAGGCTATTCGGAATCATCTTTAGAAAGACAAATCATGAGATCTCGAGATCCTTTAGAGGTTGTGCCCCATGGTAGCCTCTCTCGGGAGAGGACACAAAGCTATGCATGCAAGTTGTTGCATGTGCTAAGTGTTTGAATGTCCCCTCGAGGGGTCACCTCTGCTTTGGAGGTGTTCATTTTGTGCAAGTGTGTGTTCTTGAGCTTGAGCCGACCACATCATGCTTGCGTTTTACTTTGTTGTGAACTCTTATCATCAGCTAAGAGCTGGCAAAGAAAGCCTCGCACTCACTCGTGGCTGGGTTTTGAATTGACAAAGAATGGTGGATGGATGAAGTCCCACAGTCATTTACTCTTTCATGGGTTAGAACTGTAGCTAAATCATTCAGATAATATCCTGTCACCCTTGGGGGTGTTTGTCCTTCCAGGGACTGCCCTAGAGGGCTGGTGGAGCGCGGAGCTCATGTAAATACCCTTGGGGATTTGACGGAACTTAGATTTCTCATCGTACTTGCCCTTGGGGGTGGACGGAGCATGGAGCTCATGCAATTATCCTCGAGGGTTTGACAAAACTTAAGAGTTCTCGTCGTATGTGCCCTCGAGGGCAGATGGAGTGCCAAGATGATGAAAATACCCTCGAGGCTCGTAGTACACGCCCTCGTGGGCGGATAGAGAGCGAAGCTCATACAAATACCCTCGAGAATTTATGGAACTTAAGAGTTCTCGTCGTACACGCCCTTGGAGGCGGATGGAGCGCGGAGCTCATGCAATTACCCTCGAGAGTTTGACAGAACTTAAGAGTTCTTGTCGTACATGCCCTCGAGGGCGGATGGAGCTTAAAGCTCATGAAAAATACCCTCGAGAGGGTTTGACGGAACTTTATAGTTCTCGTCGTACATGCCCTCGGGGGCGGATGAAGCATAAAGCTCATGAAAATACCCTCGAGGGTTTCTGTCGAAGCAACAAGTGCTTGTTGTCTCGACGCTAAATAAGAAGGCGTGGGACATTTAGCCCATAATATGGCCGCTACTATGAAGCCCCCCTTTCTGAAAGAACATAGGGCATTAGGCTTATAAATATTACTGATATCATAAGATATGAAGCCAGCGTAGATATATAAAGATGTCTTTTCAGCCTATATGTAGGGCCAGGAGCAAGAAGACCTTGTGGGAACAATACAGAAGACCACATCTGCCTGCTTGACTTGACGAGTATATAAAGCTAGAGGATGCAGAGTCCGTCTGAGCAAGATGTCACTAATGATCGGTAGAGAAGCTACCGCAGTTTATCGATTTACAGATGCATTGGTAGCATGCGCTAGTGTGAACATTTGACCGTTCGTAGTCGGTCACTGTAATAAGAAATGCCGAGTCGGCAAGATGCTGCAGCAGAAAACCCTAAACGCAACTTTAAGTCGCAAGATGCTGTGAATTTGTTCCTTGCTTATGAAGTAGCTTATACGTCACCGTTGATGCTTGCAGGCATAGTTTAAACCCTTGCAAGAAATAAAAATACGTGACTGAAAAAACAACCTTTGAAGCAATAAAGCAGATAAAAATGCAACTATGTTTTTAACACAAAATTAAAAGCAGTGTTCAGACACCGCGGCCCCATTAGGGTTTTTATCAGTTAGACGCCATGAGCATGTTTAACTACGTGACGCGAGTGGGCTCGGACTGCCCGACAGGTAATGTGCTTGCGCCAAAGGATGCGATTGCACAATGCTAGATAAAAAAATTAAATAGTTCTAGGCAATGAAAATGCATAGGGAGCAGCCTTTAGGAAGGCTTTGCTAGCGCCTAAAATTGTAGTCACTTCATTATTAGGACGGATATGCACTATCAGTCCAATTGTGCGTTCTAAAAAGCTTAATGTTCAAAAGAGCTTTTAGCGTATTGCCAAATAAACAAGATCATGTAGGTAGTAGGCCTTAAATCTAAGTAGGCCTTTTTCACGGATTAAAAGCTTGATACTTTAAAAAGTATGCGGCCAAAATGGAATAAATAAGACCTTTTGGGTCTTAAGTATAAATATGCATTTATCATAGGTAAAAAGCTTAATGCTTTTAAACAGTCTGGCATATGTCGAATATGCATCTATGCAATTTTATGGGGTTAATGTCAAAATAAAGAATAGACCTCCTTTTTGTTGTCTGCCCCTTGTTTCTCATCGACAGGAATAACATGGTCTGAAGAGGCGGCGACGCAATGTCGCGTCGGCATCACGGTGTGGCAAATCTGGTCGCCGATATTGGCAGACGGCAACGTTCCACAGTGGCAATGGAGCCGATTGTTGCTACCACCAGTTACGGTGGTGATGGCCCCGACTGTCGCTTGTCACCGTTGTAGCGATGGAGCAGATTAGCGATGTTGCATCGGGGGCTGCAGTGCGGCGTGCCTTTGCGAATTTCGGTTAGGACGCCCATCAGCGCTGATATTGTCTCTTGTGGTTGTACGACAATTATGGGTTGTAGTTGTTGCCGGTGGTGTTTTTCGATCAGGACGGTCGTCGCTGAAGGTTCTTAACGCCGTGACATAGCGGATCTAGAGAGAACTGCGGTGTTTGACTGGTTTCGGTTGTGAAAGACCCACGGCCGATGTTTCGCCGAATGGAGGTATCGCTCGGGGCTGGTATGGCAGTCGTGTGGCGGTGTCACTCTTGGCACAAATCTGGATGATCGGCTAATTGTCATTGCTCCGGCGATGATGGAGGGCCTGTCACGTTAAAGATAGGACGGCGCTGCCATCCCCATAGGTCTCCGTGGAGTTGATCCAGTGGATAGCGGCGAGGTGGCGCGGTCGGAGAAGTGGAGGCCCATGGTAGTGGGTGGCCTGATTATGCGCAACGCCGGCGGTAGGGTTTCGACTCATTTGGCGACGACGCTGTTGTATGGCTTCTCCTTCCTCTCCCCCTTTTTTGTGAGATAATGTTGTATTTGCTTTGGCCTCTTCACGGCGGTGGTCGGATGTTTATGGTGCTCGTGGCTTTGCTGTGTTTTCCTGTGATGTTGGTTCCAGTAGCTTTATGTCGCCGGTGACTGGTGGAGTGAGCGTGGCCGGAGTTGAAGCTGGGGTCCCCACGGTGCGGTGATGATAGCGGTGCCTGTCACGGCGGTGATGGTGCCACTGCGAACCGCGATTGACGCTGGCCTAGAGTCGCGATCGGCGACGGCGCTGAAACTTATTGCTTCGGCAGTTGTTCGGTAGAGGTCGTTTGTGACACTGATGATCCTACTATAGCGATGGTTCTGCGGCCAATTGTGGTGGCCAATCTCTTGCTGTGGCTACGCGACAGTGTTGCACCTTGGTAAAACGGTTGGGACGGCGCCGGGGTTTGCTACGGCATCACCATCAGTAGCAGTAGTCTTAGCGACGGTGGGGCATAGTTGTGGTGCTTCTCTGTCACCATTTTTCCTACTGTTTGACAGTAGTAAAACCATTTGACGATGGCGGGGCCGTCGATGGATTGCTGCTGCCGGCAGCTTGTTTTATCCCAAAGTATTATTTTTTTCCTTTTCTAATTGCAACAACTAAATCTCTCATTCGCGACGGTGGCGATAGCCGCCAACAGTTTGCGGTACAACCGTGAGGTTTCTTGAGGTCAATTGGTTAGGCTGGCGGGTCCTACAGATGGCACCAATCTGTTGCTGCTAAAAATATGCTCCGTGTGCATTACGGAACCCGAACCTAGACCGATGACCTGCAAGACAAAAAACGAGTGACCGCTGGGTGGGGTTCCCGGCGTAGAACTCTCCGATGCTTAAGTCAGAACGTAGCTATAGAATAATAACTCTGAAAAAGCATGAATTGAGTAATTGTCTCATACCTGGAGGGGTAGACCATTTTATATAGCTGTAAAAGAAGACTCCTAGTAGGACTAGGCCGTGGGCCAGATGTGTTAGGATTGGGTTAGGATCCTCGATGATCACGTCACGATCTCTGATAAGATAATTATTGATCTTCCAATTTGACTGGGATTGCCAGGTATTTCCCAATTATTGGGAGTTATATTTGAGTTTTATCACCAGGTATCCATACGTATGATGTAATTGACTACCCTGAATAGTGATGATCAACATACCTAAATTTAAAGTCATAGACATAACTGCAAGTGACAAATTTAGTGCAAATATTATGGAACAAAACACTATCAGCTACAATCATTAGCAGTACTTTTAAATAAAAGCCACTAAAAATATTTAGAGACGATTGATTGTCGCTATATAGGGGGTACGAGGAACATTCCTCCAACCCGAGTAGCAACCAATTTTTTTTCAATATTATGTACTTTTCTTTTGGTAACGATGATACATTTTTTGCCACTATTGATTAGCGTTGAATTTTGTGTCACAAAATTCCATCGTATGTATATAATGACGTTTATTATTTTGTATAGTGGATTCTTATTCCCAAATGGTTATAAAGTCAACCGTTAATTACATCTACGACAACCTCCGATCAAAGAAACACAAATAACAAATCCAACATAAATAACAAGCAAAAGTATATATGAAACTTTTATTTCTTCATAAATTTTAATACATCACAAAAAGTACTTTGAAATTTTACATGAAGTAAGAAAAAAGTTAGAAATAAGAAAAAGAAATGGGATTCACCTTGATCCCATACTTCCTTCTTTTTCTTTTCTCTTCCTTTTCCTTTGCACCGCAAGCCACCAACCTCACTTTCTCTTGTTTCTTTTCCTTTGCTGAGTCTTCGGCTGACTTCTCTTCCTTTGTCCTTTCTTTCTTTTTGTTTCACTTTTTCCTTCTCCTTTTCTCTTGCTCACTCTTGATCTTCCTCCTTCCTTTTTTTTTTTCTGCCGAGAGCCTCCTTAAATGGTTGAAGTCTCCTTCTCTCGAATGACACTTCTCTTTAAGTTAATCACATGTGTTGATAAAATGAAGCATATCTTTATTAATTGCTATCTTTTATCTCCAAGTCTTTCAATAAAATATGACTTTATCCAATTTTTTTTGGGAGAATCTGACTTGATCCATGAATATGGCCAACTTTATCCCAATTGGGTCATAGTCAGCCCAATTCAATATCTATTGGACTTTGGAAGTAGACCTATTTGAAGAAACTAAAATTTGGGCTTTGTTTTAGCAACCTCCTTTGTTAAAATTTTGGCGCCAACAAATGCCCCTCATCGTTTGGATTTTTTTTTAACAAAAAGAACAAATCACAAAAAAAATAAAATAATAATTAGGCAATTAAAGCTATCTTTTTCCGAACTCCTTCCCAGCTAGAAAGTCTAGTTGGGAACAAAATCTTCAAACTTGACTTGTTATACGATCATAACACTTTAAAAATGATAATACTTCGCAATTTGTCTTGCATTAGGATTGTGGTATCCATGTCTATATATATGCGCCCACTCGTTATTCATAGCTCTCGAAAACTATTCTGAAACTTCAGAGTCCTCCGATATAGTCAAAGGTATGTGTCTTCTCCCTTTTTTTTTTATTTGTGTCATGAGACTTCGATTCATGGTCCTCTTTGTTTCTCTTTGGCAATTTCTGAAGAATATTGGAAGGGCTAACGCTGAATTGATTAAGGGCTAACACTGGATTGATTATGGCCCCAATTATCATTGGCTCAGTACAGTCTTCATTTTAATTTGATCTTTCATCCCCAATTGTCATTGGCCCAAAATGTTCTTCAAAACTGTGGCAAGAACTTTTAAGTTCAGCCCAAGATGTTTGTGGTCCGTTTATTGGACCGTCTGGAACACAAGTGGGCACGAATTCCAAGGTCCAATCTGCTAAGTCAATAATCATTCAGGCTTATTCACGATCCATTTAATGTCTGAACCTCCCCCCCCCCCCCCCCCAAAAAAAATGAGAATGGGCCACAAATTTAAAGGCCCACCTCACCTTTTGTCTTCTGAAAAGAGAATTAAAATAATGGCCTCAACGACCTTCTTGAAGTTTGCTTGACACATGATCAGTTGAGCTAGCCACAATTTGTTGAAATTCATATCATTATTCAAATATAAGCGTGATTTTTTTCCTTTTTTTTGGCAGCTGATATGGAGATAAAAAAATTCTGTAATCGCCCTCAAAATTGAGTTTTGATGGGGAAGAGTTTGAAGTTGATTTTATCCAAAAGTGTTCCACAAGTTTGTGGACCTGATTAATTGTCCACCTCAGGACCCTCTTTTCTGGACTAGAACCGTACATGGAGATTTCATCAGTTACGAAAAAGGAGGCTCCTTTGTAGTATAAGGGAAAAATTTATGACATGCAAGTTCTTGTTCCAACAGGCAAGCTAAATGATACAACTCCTTCATCTTTCAATACTCTTCTTCGCCAGATGACCACTATGGGAGATCATGGAATGACAAGCTGTACATCAAAGCCAATTCTAATTTCACCCAAGACATGGGTTGGTCTTTTTGAGTACGTGATATTTTTGGCTTCATACGACCATAAGTTGTGCAGTGTAGGAATTTATTGGGCAGTCAGCCTTTCTCAATACATATATTATCGAGATCAAGCACTTTTACACCACTTTTTTGAGCGTTGGTCACCTGACACCAACACATTTCACACATATTATGGAGAGGTTGGAATTTATTTATGGGACCTTTATAAGCTCGGGGGTCTTCTTATAGTCAGCAATTTTTACGATGAGGCCCTTCTTAGTAATGCAATCCTTTATGACTCCTCATACTACCCCTTCATGCTTGAGAGAGCTCCTGGACATAGCATGCCTCTGCAAACCAAGTCTACCTTTTGGGGAATGGATTAATCAGTTCATTGAGAAGACTCGTGATGCCGAAGATATTAATGTTCTATCAAACAAGTCATTAGATTTGGGCAGTCAAGGACAACTAGAATCATTCGATTACAAGCATCGTGAGGGCATTTCGCGTCTTGGTTACTTGGCTAGTTTTCTTGCTTGTTGGCTTTGCGGGTTCGTCTTGCCTTCCTCTTGAGGGGTAGTCAGAGCTGAAGTGATACCTATGGCGTGTAACATGTCTCAAGGAACCTCTTATAACCTAGTCGTGCCGGTCTTAGCCCAATTGTATTCCCAGCTTGGTCGTTTCACTAGCATGAAAGAACATGGGAAACAACTAGTGCAAGTTCCCTTTCAATACCTCTGTGGATGGATTGTGATGCATTATCCTAGGACATATGCTCGAGGTGTACAGTTGGTGAAGGGCATGCTTTTTCTTGCCTGAATCAGTGACCAACGCCCGTCCAACATGGATCGTCCGATAGGCGAGCTTTTTCGAGATAAGTCAGAGTTCGTTCATTGTCCGTATGGGAAGCTTTTTGAACCTAATGAGATAATAGATCCGGCTATCGGACGAGGCCAACGCATACCTGAAGAACACTTGTCATTCCTCATTTCCGTACGACCATAAATCTTAACGTGTCATTCTAGTAGAAACTCGGTGGCTAAACCGGACCCTCCCTCACATTATGGCAGTGAACATGGTTTTACTCAAGTTCAATCAACCCCTCTTCCATCTATCGAGCATCGTAACATACCACTGATTGGCATCAAAATTTATCGACAAAGGATGATGCGTTATTATACTGGCTCCCAACTTTCCTTCTGGCGTCAAGACGGCCTGGAGTACGTCAAGGAATCCTATGCCAAATGGTGGTGACATAGTACAGGAGCCATTCTTTCTTTTAGACCTTCACTCTTTGAACTCTCGCCTTCTAAAAATTGCAAGTCCAAAGGAATCGATGAACATAAGAGACCTAAGAAGTCTTTCCCTATTCCAACCAAGGCACGTGTTTTGTCAAAAGATGAGATCTTAGACAGCTTTGAGAATCAATATAAAGCATTTTTGAAAGACCTTAAAGTAGAATTCTTCTATTCTAGTGAACCTAAAGATCTTTTTAACATCCCTGGCATGAAGTCTGCACAGATTGAGGAAGGGACTATGAGAGGGGTGAAGCACCTGAAGATCAAGCAACTTCCATAGAATGGATTGAGGTATTTTGATTCTTCTAAGCAATTGCATGACGCCTTTGCTGCTTGTGGATCCAAAGAAGCTGTCGTCTATGTTCTCAAACAAGGTGTGGAGCTTCCAAACTTGGGTCATTTCAAGTTAAAATCCAACAAGAAGGAATATTTGTTCCTAGATTCTGGAGGTTTTCCTATTCCAAACGAGCCTTGACCGTCAACCTTTATCAGGGACGGATCTCCTATCTTGGTAGATTCTTCTGATAGCTGGCAAACAAAAAATGAGATACTAGAGGTTGCCATAGGGACAAGAGGTGTGTCATGTATCGTAAGCGAGCATTCTGACCATGCACTCCTCAGCCAACATACCTCAGTTATCAAAGAGAAGAAAAAGGTACATTTGTCACACTTGACGCCTTAATTGTCCTCCACTCTTCCCCTTTTTTTTGGGTAGATCTTTCCTTTCATTATCGTTCTTTATTTCAGGGAAAATGCCGACATCAATTGTTGCTTGTGGCAGAGCTAAGACTCCTTATAAAGAAACTTCCAAGTAAGCATGCCGTCAAGATCGTGAATGATGCTGATAATGGAAATGCTTCACCTTATTCACTGAAGGCCAAAGTCCTGGTTAGCAGAGAGACCTCAGATGCCTTTAGGGATGTTAGGACCATAACTGAGGTTAATGTCGATCCTCAGGCTAGAACATCGTCTGACCATGAAGAATCATTTGAAAAGATTATCGCGCTTTTGGAGGAGCCTCCTGAAAAAATTTCGAAGATGATTTTCCAGGAATGGAGGAATATCTGCAGGAGCCTACCCACGTGATACAATCTTCTTTAGTAAAGACGCTGGTAGACATGGATCCCTTTAATCCCAAGCTCATGATTTAAACGGCGAACACCATGCTCAAAGGACTTTTTGGTTTATTGCTTGACATGCGCCCTTTTCATGCTAATATAAAAGATTTCATTGCTCAGTCTTATCAACTAGCTAAAGTAAGAGAACATAAGGATGGCTCATATTTCGGTCTCAAATTTAGAGAAGCAGGAGCAAGATGCCAAGCGCTGAAGAGGACAAGAGTCGTTTAGAATCCCAGGTTATTAAAGTTAAGTTAACCATAAGAAGCCTTGATATCAAGATTGCCAACTTGAAGGTCAAACTCCAGACATTAGAGGAGACTCGAGATATGACAGTTATGACCTTAGAACAGGCCTAAGCTGACCTTGGTCATACTTTAAAAGAGCTTGAATCTATCTCTAGCATCATGGACGAACTTGAACTAAATGCCAATATCTACCCATCTGCTGATGAAGCTGGGACCAACAACCTTGCACAGTTAGAGAATGATTTAAAAGTCACCAAAGAGAAACTTTTTCTATCTTCGACCTAGAAGCATTCTAGTGTAGCAATAGAGTAACACAGATTCTTATGAGTAGCCATTAGCGTAGCTTCAAGAAATGTTCCCCCCAAGAGATTCCAGTTGAAATGTAATTCAAGAAGTAATTTAGAAGAATATATCTCTTCTCTCTCTTTTTTTTCCCTTTATTTAAATACGTATCCATGTGATTGGTCTCGGGAATATGCCCCAATCTACCTCTCATTATTATTATTTTTAGACCTCTTCTTTGTGATTGTGACTAAACTTGAGGTGCATTCCTCAAACGACTTAAGGATCAAATCATCACAAAATCCAAAGACTTTTTTTTCTTTTTTTTTTATTTTATGAAAAATGGATTTTCTTTTGATCATTGTGACTGAACCTGAGGAATATGCCCCAAGTTACCTATATACCCAAAGGATCAAGTCATTACGTAGTTCAACATATATATTTAATTTTTTCTGGTAGAAAATAAATTTTCTAGAAAATAAATTTTCTAGAAAATAAATTTTCTTTTAATTATTGTGACTGAACCTGAGGAATATGCCTTAAGCTACCTACGTACCTGAAGGATCAAGTCATCACGTAGTTTAACATATATTTTATGAACCCTAACTTTTGCCTACACCTCCCATTTTCAGGGTTTTCAGCCTCACAGGCATTTTTTCTCCCTTTGGGCCCTAACTTTTGCCTAGACCGCCCTTTTGAGGGTTTTCAGCCTAGCGGGTTTTTTTTTCACTGGTAGTATTTCTTCAAAAACCTTGCATTCGTGGGAGGGATTACCCGGTCTCATCCATGGTGACCAACCAGTATGTTCCATTAGAATAGACCTTTTCGATGACATAAGGTCCTTCCCATTTAGGCTCCAGTTTTCCTTTGGTCCTTCGAGTGACTACGATCGGTGTTCGAACCACGAGAACAAGGTCCCCTTTCTTAAATGACTGCAACCTTACTCTTTTGTTAAAGGCACTTTCCATTTGTTGTTGATATATCTCCAGACTCTGCTAAGCAATAAGCCTTTTCTCATCGAGGCTTTCTAGTTCGGCCAACTTGATCTGAACACTTTCTTTATTTGTGAGTGATTCTTGGATGGCAATGCGTAATGAGGGTATTTGAACTTTGAGCGGCAAAACTGCCTGGCTTCCAAGCACGAGCACATATGGGGTAGCTCGGGTTGAGGTTCTAAATCTGGTCCGATATGCGCACAAGGCCTCAAAAAGCCTTTTATTCCAACTTCTTTTGTTTTTTTCAACCATTTTTTTAAGAATCTTACACAAAGTTTTATTAAAAGCTTTTGCCAATCCATTCGCCAGAGCATGGTACCTAGATGAATGGTTATACTTTATATTGTATTTGGCATATAGCTTATATAATGCCCCTTCCTTAAAGTACTTTGCATTATGGGCAATAATGGACTCTGGAACCATAAATCTGTAAATTATGTGGGTTCTGATGTAGTCTGCGATAATTTCCCGCTTAACATCTTTCAAGGCAACTACTTCGGCCCATTTTGAGAAGTAATTGGTTGTCGCTAAATTGTATCGGTGACCTCTGGATGATGGTGGTGTAAATGGCCACAAACATGTAGTGAAATGCAGAGGTTCTGAGGGGCTGTGAATGAAATCACCATGAAATTGGCATGCCCAACACCTTTTAGCAAAACCAATACAATCAGCCATCATAGTTGGCCAATAGTATCCTAAGCATTTTATCTGCATTTGTAGCTTATGACCTAACTAGTGGGCTCCACGGGTCCCAGAATGGACTTCTTTCATGACCTCATCAACTTCATCTTTGGCAATACACCTTAATAGTACTATATCCAAAGATCTTTTATAGAGAGTATCTTTCCACATTGATGCCAAGGAAAGTAGGTTCGCAGTCGACGTGGAGGTGCCACAAGGAATACAATCTGAGTCAAATGCCAAGTATGTTGATGTAGGATACAGCAAGGATAGAGCAAGGGCAGAGACCAAGGGCTTCTCAGACAGAGCCTGAGGGTGGCAGTGCTACAAGGGCGATAACGCATGGTGAATACACGACAACAGTCATAATTTGATGCTTAGGTCCAGAGTCAAGGTCTCGTATGCTTCTCTTTCTAGGATTCTAAAGTGAGAAAGTGAAAAATGCTGAAGTCCTCCAAATGAATTCTAAAGACCTCTATTTATAGAGGTTGAGATGATGATGTCATCAACTAACACGTGGCGTTCCCCAGGAATGACACGTCACCGAGGGGGTCCACAGCTGCCGGTACTCCACAGACTGTTAAATCGCATATTCAACCGACCTGTCCCTACAGTGTCGCTCCGTCTATCTAGAAACACTAGCTTCCATAACTTTAGTGTGGCCAGAGAACCCCCTTGATCTAGCCACCAATCCAAACCCTTGCATAGTCCCACAGGCTTGGCAGCGGTGAGGAAGACCCGATGCCCAACTGTTAGGCGGATTAGGCCGACACCCTCTGAAGACTTGCTCCCATCTCGGAGTGACCCGGGGGTCATGGTCCCTAGGGGTGTCAACACAAGCCCCAAGTGCCGGGGCACATAGGCCAGTCACGTAGACACCCTGGCAGAGATAGTGTCCTGGAAGAGTCGCCTATCCTACAGGCGAGTCCTTGTGCTGGAGAACGTCAAGGTAGCATCTCGGAGGATTCGTCTACCCGACACACCAAGGTAGCATCCCAAATGAGCCGTCTACCTGAAAAAAAAGGGAGTTGAAAAGCTCTTGGAGGACATAGTGTCTTAGAGAGTGAGCCTATCCTGTGGGTGAATTCTTGTGCCGGAGCACTTAGAGCTCATCGAGGTAGCATCCTGAGGAGCCATCTACCTGGCGGAAGGGAAGTTAAAAATCTCCCTGGCGAAGATAGTGTTTCGGAGGAGTCGCCTATCACTGTGAGTGAATCTTTGTGCCAGAGCACTCGAAGTGCATCAAGGTAGTATCCTGGAGGAGCTGTCTACCCGACGGGCCGAGGTAGCATCCCGGAGGAGCCGTCTACTAGGCAGAAGGGGAGTCTTCATGCCAGAGCACTTAGAGATCCCTGGCAGAGATAGTGTCCCGGAGGAGTCACTTATGCTCGCAGGATGGTGCACACTCCAGAGAGTGGGTCGAAGCATGTTCCACGAACAAGACAGGGTGCACATGGTATGGTGAAAGGATGGACCAACACAAGGTGCATGGTAATGTGACAGGGAGACAGTGGGCGCAACTGTATCAACTACGCGACGCATGGGCACGGCAGAGTGTTGGAGAGGGTGTGAGGGCCCGAGTGACGAATGTCAGGGAGACAGTGCCCGGACGAGGGGTGACAAGTGTCAAGGAGTAGGCGTGGGCCACAAGGGTCACGAAGACAATGTTCAGGCAATTGACGAAGGGTGACAAGGGTCACAAAGAAGGCACCCGTGTGACGGAGGTTGCAGTGACAGCGTGCAGGCGCAGGCATAAGGGTTCATGGAGACAGCGCCCCGATGGCGGGCGTTGCAAAGACGATGCTCGGTGAAGGGTAACAAGTTTCTCGAAGTCAAAGTGTGGACGTGGGCCACGGAGGTCGCGGGCCATGGGGGTTACTGGCGATAGCTCTTGAACAATGGATGACAAGCATCACAGAGACGATTCTAGGGCGCCGGGTGATGAGCATTGCAAAGTCGGCGAGTGGACGTGGGTGACGGGTGTCGCGAACGATGCATGGTCCCTTGAAGAGAAGTCAAGGCGCTAAGGGGGGAGGCCAAAGGCCAAGCCTTATGGGAAAGCCAAGGCCAACCTTGGGGGAAGGCCGAGGTTGAGGCCGACCCCAAAGGGAAGGCAGAGGCCGACCCCAAGGGGAAGGCCGAGGCCGACCCCAAAGGAAAGGCCGAGGCCTAGGCTGACCCCAAGAGGAAGGCCAACCTCCTTGGGTAAGTTCCATGGCGAGCCGATGGGCGATGAGTGACTTATGGAGGTCGAAGCACGATGAGGCATCGCGTAAAAATGCATTTCTTAGTGATGAAGAAACGTAACAAAAGTGAGAAGTGCACATGACTTGAGCGTGCATGTTTTGACCGGTTAGAAGCGTTGAATATTGACTGTTGCTTGTGCGGACGTGTCGTGCAAAATAGGACCCCCAGTGGGCCTTTGGGGGCGACCAGAATAGGTTGGGAACACACATTACAAATTGAATGGAGCGCTTTGAACCTCGACTCGTTTAGCATGGTCATCTGGTAACGTTCAATATTGCAAATATTCCATGAATGATTGACGTCTAACTGGTTGTCTTGTCCTTCTAGCCTTTCGGATATTGTAAGGACCTCATCTGTTTACACGTCCATTGCGAACTTTTCATAAGGCTGTAGTATTCTTTGTGCCCCCACTTTTATTGTCATTTCCTCATTTTTAGAAAGGCCTAAAGAGGCGGCGAGGCTAGCCAAAGCATCGACCATACTGTTTACCCCTCTACAAAGATTTTGGATCTGAAGCATTGGGAATTTCGATAACAGATAGTCTGTCCTTCCGTAATAAAGGAAGAGGCTGGGCTTTTTTATTTGATATTCACCCTTTAGTTCCTTTACAATCAATTGTAATCTCCATATATCGTCAAATCGTCCATCCAAACCTCTAGGGATAGCTCGAGCCCCGTAATCATAACCTCATATTCAGCTTCATTATTCGAACAACCCTCTGTTAGAGAGAAAGAATGGAGAATTATGCCCCATTCTGGTGTAACCAAGACTATTGGTTATCATTTGGATTATTTTGTTTTCCACCATCAGGACTTCTCAAAGCACCATCAAAATACATTTCACACCCTTTCTTAATCTCTGTCTGCATGACTTCTTCATCAGGGGGATCCAACACCAGCGAAGAATCATTTGGAACAGGGTGGGCTGCTAGAAAATCTACAAGGGCTTGTCCTTTGAACGTTTTTTGTGGAACATATTCGATATTAAACTGATGGAGAATAACTATCCATCTTACAAGTCGTCCTGCCAATACCGGTCTTGACATAATGTACTTTAAGAAATCAACTCTAATTATTAAATGAATTTTGTGTTCTCCCAAATAATACTTTAATTTTTGGAGAGCGAACACCAAAGCAAGGCATACCTTTTCCATAGATGTATACCTTAGTTCGACTCCAACTAATGTCTGACTCAAATAGTACAAGGCATTTTATTTTTCCTTATTATTATGTTGAGCCAGCAGAGCTCTTAGGGAAGTATCCATTGCTGCCGTGTACAAGATCATGGGTTTCCCTCTCACAGAAGCCATCAATACTGGCGGTTTCATCAAGTAGTCTTTGATTTTGTCAAACGCCTCTTGACAAACTTGATCCCAAACAAATGGGGCATCCTTTTCCATAAGGCATGAGAAAGGCTGACAACGCCCTGCAAGATTAGAGATGAATCTTCTGATGTATGCGATCTTTTCTTGCAGGCTCCTGAGTTCTTTTAGATTCCTCGAGTGCGACATCTTCAGAATAGCCTTTATTTTAAAGGGATCAACTTCAATTCCCTTGTGATGAACCACAAAGCCTAAAAACTTTCCAGAAGAAACCCCAAACGCATACTTTAGGGGGTTTTTAACTGGTACTTTCTAAGCCTTTCAAAAATGACCCCCAAGTCCTTGAGATGGTCAAGACAAGTTCTTGTCTTCACTACCAAGTCATCCACATAGCATTCTATGGTTTCATGGAGTATATCACCAAAGATGACTATCATGGCTCTCTGGTATGTTGCCCTAGCATTTTAAAGCCCGAAAGGCATTACTTTATAGCAGAAGACCCCTTTGGGGGTTTGAAAGGCTGTAAGAGCTTCATCTTCCGGAGCCATACGAATCTGGTTGTATCCAGAATATATATCCATAAAGGACAAGACTTCAAAACCTACAGTGGCATCCGCAAGGAGTTCTGTGATTGGGAGCGGAAAGTCATATATGGGGCAAGCTTGATTCAAGTCTCGAAAGTCAGTGCACACCCTAATTTGACCATACTTCTTTTTGACTGGTAGGATATTTGCCAACCAGTTGGGATACAGGACTTCCCTAATGAAGCCTGCTTTAATGAGCTTACTAATTTTTGCTCCGATCTGAGCTACTAATTCAGGCCGAAACTTCCCTTATGGCTATTTGACAGGCCTTTTTCCATGACGAATGGCTAGCCTATGAACAACAACCTTTGGGTCAAGTCCAAGCATCTCTGTATATGACCAGGTGAATACATCCCGATATTCTTTAAGAAAATTGGTATACTGTTGGATTTCCTCTTCAGACATCAAGGCGCTGACCATGGTTGGTCTCGGGTCTTCTTTGGTTCCAAGATTAACTTCCCTGAGCTCATCAATAGTGGCTTGACCCCCTTTTTAATATTCTAATAGAGTCGGAGAAGAATCTTCACATTCGGTTGGATAGGAAGTCGTGTTCACTATTTTTTTTTAGCAAAAGACTTAGAATCTTGATACCCTAGGCATCTTATAGAGTGCTTCAGCGTTCTTCCAGTGAGTAGAGCATCAAATTGTTTTTCATTCATCATCGTCTCAAATGGAAGAGGATTGTGGGTTGAGGTGCAATCCAAGCTGACCTTTTGGAACATCTTCACCATCTTTGGACTATAAGTGGTCTTCTGAATAGTTCTTCTTAGCTTGACTTGCCTCCTCTGGGGTTATGTATGTGTATTGTGCAAATTCCTTAATCCATGGAACTTGATAGGATTTGATCCATTTTTATATGGAGGAACAAAGAAGTGTTGATAAGTCTCAACATAAGAGCAATCTGTCTTCCTTAATGGTAACACGAGTTCATCCTTAAATGCTATCAATGTGCTTGAGGATCCTGATTCCTGCACGTCTGACCTTCTTTGTGCTTTTGGAACATAGACAATATGAGCCATCGGACTTACAAGCATAAGAACATGTCTCATCTTGCCCCACAAGCAAGATCTTAACTTTTCCTCAATATCTTCTAGAGTTACATCTTGTCTATCAGACACAAGCGCTATATCTTTCTCTCCATTACTATTCGGTTCAAAGTTTGATTGATACTCTTTGGAAAAGAACTCATGGAGAATAACTAGCAACCTAGGAGGTTGGATCAGTAACTCCTTAGTGGTTGGATCTCCCTTGTCATTTTTCTTAGAGATCTTTTTCTTTTTCTTTTTATCCTTGAGGGCTTTCAATCTTTTGAATTTCTTCAAGACTCCTTGTTGTTTACTTGCAACACGTGAGGCCCGCTTGGATTGCCATTCACACTTTTTTTAGCACCCCTGCTTTCAAAAAGGACCCATTCCCCCTCGTTATCAATGGAAGGAGAGTGAGGTACATCTACTAAGTGAAGACTAGACAGTTTCAATGCCTCTTATATTTTCAAGTGCAAATGTGATAGGGTTGGCTGTGGTTCTCTCGATATGAGGGAGGCTTATGTCACCTGCATTGATGAGATTCTGTATCTGTTCATTTAGGACATTTTTTTTCAATAGGGTGACTCACCAAATGATGATAAGTATAGTAATTAAGGTCATTGATTTTTCCATCGTCGCTAGGCCTTTTCACCCGAGGGAGGGTTACAAGGTCTTCTTTTAACAATTCCTCAAAAAGGTCCTTGATGATATCATTAGGAAAAGAATACTTGTTCTCCATCCTTTCCTTTAATGAAGGTCTTTTTTCACCTCCACCATTTCCTTTTTCGACTGGATTCTCAACTTCCTTTTTGTTTTTAGGAAGAACTGCAAGCTGTTTTCTTTTTTCCTCCATTAGAGCGGTTTCAACTTTGTCAGTGGCTCTAGATCTTACCTTTTTTGGCCCAAGTGCATTTTGAGGTCATGTGCTCTTGTACACAAGTCATTGAACCCATTAAAGGTTTGTGATAACAGGTGTATTGAGAGTTCATGCTTAAAATTATGTATGCACATTTGTAGCATTTCTCCTTGGCTAAAGTTGTGAGAACGCCTAAAGGTGAGAGCCTACCATCTTGCAATGAAATCAGATGCTGACTCATTGTCACACTGCTTTATATTGATTAGCTCTGCTATACTCACTCGACGTTCTGTATTATTGAACTGGTTGTAAAACTCCCTGATCAGAGTGTCCCAGTCAGGAATCGACCCTTCTGGCAGATTGGAGTAACATAAGAAAGTAAGTCCCTCCAAGGATTGCACGAACAATTGTAGCCATAAAAGCTTATTTTCACCTAGATGGGCTAGACGGGTAACGAAATGAGCTGCATGTTCTCTTGGATTTCCTTTCCCGTTAAACCTTCGGAAGTCTGGTTGAGTGAAAGTGGATGGAAAAGGCACTTGGTCTACCCAAGATGGGTATGGTTTTGTTACCAAGCTAACAGCGGGAGTGGTCTCATCTTGACTTTCCTCGTTTCCCTTTTGACTATACTGTTGATATAAGATAAGAGGTTTGGGTCCAAACTTTCACTGGGTAGGTGATGTTGTTTAGGTTCCTTTCCAGCATAAGGTTGCGGGTTTGACTTGTCTTGGCCTCTACATATCCTGTGCCGAAAGCTTGGGAGCTATGGTTGACATAACCATCAACTTTCATACGGTTTGGTCCACTGATCATAAAGCTTTTTGCTTGATCATGATGCCTTGATTTGTCATGGCGAGATGATGACTTCTTTTTGGCAGTAGCCTTTGATAATTTAGCTGTTAGGCCTTCTATCTGCGCCATCATAACAGCCATCTGATGGGCCATCTGGGCTTCTAGATGAGCAACCTTGTCATCAGAAGAGAAGTTTTCTTCACTTTTATTATTTGGTATTGAATGCCGACCTTGTTCAGTATTCTCGCTGAAAGAAGGGGAAGAAGTTCGAGTAGTTGAGGCACTTTTAGGAGATGCCAACTTATCAAACACTTCCTTGAACAATTGATTAATAACCCCTTCAATAAGTGCCCCTTTGGCTGCCATAAAGCGGGTTACACGAACTGAGCAATCTTCCTGATGTACTGTTCTTTTATCTTTCCTTGGGTTCTTTTTCCTTAGGTCAGAGATGGAAGCCGTGGAACTTTGACTATCAGTCACACGTACTTCTTTTCTTACATTCCTTTTAGGTTTTGGCTGGCGGTTTTGTCCTTTTCCTTACTTTATTTTCAAATACCGGTGACTCCATGGGCCTTATCTTGCCTGATTCAAGGCTCAATGCCTTATTTAGACTAGTAGCTATAGCGGCTGCACTCATCTTGAGATGGCTGGTTTTGAGAAGTAGAGCCATCATTATGCCCTTCTAGTTTTGACCCTACCACCATTGTAGAAACAAACTTAACATTTTTATCATGTTTGCGTGGCTAGACAGGTGGGATATATCCTTTGGAATTTCCTGTTGGTACAGGCCTGTTTGGTTCGACATTATTGGCTTCCAAAAGCCTAGACCTGTAGAGGACTTTAATTTCACCAACATTTCTTGGTTGATTTATTTGTATTTTTACCGGTTCCCGTCCATGCTGATCATTTCCCAATGGACTCCTTTGGGATCCAATATGCTTTCTAGATTGGACATCCCTTAGTAGGCCAATCATCGCTTCCCGGTGGTGTAACTGAGCAAAGAAGAAACATCCTCATGGGTTACATGGCAAGGTCCAAGGGTTCCGATTGGATGTGGCCTTAGCCTATGCCCTAATGGCTTTACTGCGTTGGGCGCATTTGCCTCAAAGGCTATGGGATGTGGACCTTGAAGCCTATGCTTTATTGGATAATGCCCCTTGGGAAATTGAGGCCGTGGCCTATTTTCCACAAGCGGTAGGCCCCTGGAAACTCTAGATCATAGCCTATGTTCCAAAAGGGGTGACCTATGGGAAAACTGTGGCAGTAGCCCATGTTCCACAGACCAGGAGCCCCTAGGGACTTGTGGCATTGGCCTTTATTCCTTAAGGACTGACCCCTTAGCGATTTGTGGCTATAGCCTGTGTCCCAAGGGGTATAAGTTTGTGGGTGGTCTATATTCTGCAAACGGGTGGCCTCTAAGAACTTGTGGCCTCAACTTTTGTGCCGTATATGGCATGCCCTTAGGAACTTGTGGCCTGGACTTTTGTTCCGTAGATGGCATGCCCTAGGAACCTGTGGCCTTAACCTTTGTTCCATAAATGAGATGCTCCTAGGAACTTGTGGCCTTAACCTTTGTTCCGTAGATGGCAGGCCTCTAGGAACCTGTGGCCTTAACCTTTGTTCCATAGGGGCTGACCCCTTAGGGACTTGTGGCCTTGACCTTTGTCCCAAGGGGTATGAGCCCGTAGGCCTGGTGATCTTCGGGCTAGTAGTTACAGTGTTGTATGATAACAATGCATCCTTAAATGTCATCACTTCTTTCTTCGAGCCTCAAGCATGAATTTTGATCTTATCATAGTGATTTCATTCCTACCAAACACTCAAAAGTATAAGTTAGTGCTACAAAGAAGTGAATAATTATATATATATGGGAGCTGATCCATTGATAGTGCTAGCAAAATAGGAGAAGTTGCTAGCGCAATCTGGCCGTTCACGCGCGATCTGTGGGCGGTTCAGATTTTTTTTTGCGTTTTTTTTAAGTCCGTCCGCTACATTATGTAGCGGACAATTTTTTTGACAAAAATACCCTCCAGCTCCATCCCTGACCCTTTCTCTCTCCTCTGTCTGATTAATTTTCTAGAAATCTTGATGTCCGCTACATTATGTAGCGGGCGTATTTTTTCTCTTTCTCTCTCATTTTCCTCATTTAATGTTCTGACAGTTTCCTTTCTCTCTCCTCTCTCTCATCATTTTTTCTCTTTCTCTCTCCTTTCTCTAATTAACTTTCTGACTCTCTCTCTCTCTCTCTCTCTTGTTTGTAGATGAAGGTTTTGATCGAGCAACAACCGGTTTCTACTCTTGGGACATCTTAATTTTGACAAACGTGGGCAAGATTTCTAGATCAGCATAAAAACCCAGTTCATCGACGATGATCACAAGGTTGGCTTTTTGGGCGGTGGGAGTACCGGAGCATTATGGAGAGAGAGAGAGAGAGAGAGAGAGAGAGAGAGAGAGTTAAGCCGGCAGATCTGGTAGAAGGATCGGTCTTCTGCCACGACACTAGCTAAATGAGCCAGCATGCTCTGCATCCTCTTCACATTTGGTGGTGATGTTCATGGATCCCTCAAAATTGCAAGAAACAATCCAGCTACTCTCCAACTTTCTCCTCCGAAAATATGTAATATACCACCCAGTAACAGACATCCGGAACCAAATAACCCAATTTTTATGAACAATATCAAGATAGATGATAATTTAAGAGAAGAGAGGTACAACAATTTCGGGACCTTGTATGAATAGACGCTCTATTTAAGATAGGTAGATGAAACCCAGAGAAGCACATATGTTATCAATGATATAGTCACTTCGAAACTTCTTAGCCCTTTGAATATAGGTGGGATTACAGACACCATTAAAAAGGTTCCCAACAGCCATGAGAGGATAAAAGTTGCAACCCTGCATCATAGCAATAAAACTGAAGAGTTAGAACTGTGTGTGGTGGTTAAAATTCACAATTCAAAAAAGAAGAAGAAGAAGAAGGGAGGGGAGATGAGAGAGAAAGAGTCAGACATTATGAGAGAGAGAGAACAATTAAACATGTTCGGAGAGAGAATGGGTCAGAAAAAATCGTGTGCCTCTGTCCGCTACATAATGTAGCGGATGATATTATTGTCAAAAAATTGTCCGCTACACAATGTAGCGGACATCAAACATGTCAGAAAATTAATCAGACAGAGGAGAGGGAAAGGGTCAGAAAAAAAAATACTGCCTCTGTCCGCTACATAATGTAGCAGATGGAGCTGGAAGGTATTTTTGTTAAAAAATTGTTCGCTACATAATGTAGAGGATAGACTTAAAAAAAACGCAAAAAAAAGATCTGGACCGTCCACAGATCGCGCGTGGACGGCCAGATCACGCTAGCAACTTTTCCTATTTTACTAGCGCTATCAATGGATCAGTTCCCTATATATATATATATATATATATATATATATATATATATATATATATATATATATATATATATATATATATATATATATATATATATATATATATATATGCAACTTTGTTTTGAAAGAAACTTTTTTTCTCTTTTTTTTTGTCAAAATGCCAATCTTAATAATACGAATATGGCAAAAAAAACAAAGATTGAAAATAAAAGGATTTTTTTTCAGCCATGTATAGGCCAATCAAGTAAACAATTTTTGTGTTTACTTGGTTTGGGCCACAGCATTACAGCCCATTTCATCTTTCTATGTGTAAAGCCCAGCAGTGAGGTAGCCCGATGACCCATCATCCAGTCTTAGGATCAAATCCTTGAGACGGCAGAAATGTGATTTTATTTTTTCCTTGCTTTAACAACACTGATACTGTTGCAACAGAACCACGAGTTTGGTTCATAGGAAAAAAAAAAAAAGAACAGCAGAAAAAAAAATGAAAAATAGAAAGCAAGAAACAGTGACTACTTTATTTTGTTTTTTTTTTTTCATAAAAATTTGTATTTCAAAAGATGGGAGGAGGAATATTCTCACTGGGCGTGCCAAAATTTGATAACCCATTTTTCGCCGCTATTGATTAGTGTCGAATCTTGTGTCACAAAATTTTGTCGTATGTATATAACGATGTTTATTATTTTGTATAGTGGATTCATATTCCAGGATAGCTAAAAAACTAACTGTTAATTACGTTCACCACAACCTCTGATTAAAGAAACATAAAAAAACAAATCCAACATAACTAACAAGCAAATATATATATATATATATATATATATATATATATATATATATATATATATATATATATATATATGTATATATGAAACTTCATTTCTTCATGAATTTTAATACATCATAACAGTACTTTGAAATTTTAGATGAAGTAAAAAAAACGTTAAAAATAAGAAAAAGAAACGGGATTCACCTTGATCCCATACTTCCCTTTTTTCTTTTCTCTTCTTTTTCCGAGCAACCTCACTTTCATCTGTTTCTTTTCCTTTGCTGAGTGTTCTGCTGACTTCTACTCCTTTGTCCTTCATCTCTTTTTGTTTCACCTTTTCCTTCTCCGTTTCTCTTGCTCACTCTTGATCTTCCTCCTTCCTTTTTTTTTTTTCTGCCTAGAGCCTCCTTAAATGGTTGAATTCTCCTTCTCTTGAATGGCACTTCTCTTCAACTTAATCCCATGTGTTGATAAAATTAAGCATATCTTTATTAATTACTATCTTTTATCTTCAAGTTTTTCAATAAAATATCACTATCCAATTTTTTTGAAAGAATCTGACTTGATCTATGGATATGGCCAACTTTATCCCAATTGGGCCATAGCCAGCCCAATTCAATATTTATTAGACTTTGGAAGTGGACTTATTTGACGAAACCAAAATTTGGGCTTTGTTTTAGCAACCTCCTTTGTTAAAATTATGGTGCCAACAGGTAACATGCCCTTTTATTTCCAATTAAGTTCATTTATCCATGTAGTGATACACATATTATGAGTCTTAGGTAGCTACCAATCACTCAAACTATCTATCCATCTATTACAAAACAGAAGCTAATCTCCACATAGCAATCCATCTCCAAGCTGTAAAACACAAGGAGGCAGGTTCCAATTTTTGCAGAGTTGTCTATTGGTAGCAGTTGGAGCAGCCTTCCTCCAGCTTAGAACATGATATTTGATCCAATTATCAATCTTATCTAGGACCTGCTCACTCCATATTTTGCCCTATGAAAATTCGCAGATTCCTTTCTTCCCAAATGCTGTAAACAGTGACTGCAAAAACTAATCTGCTTAGCATAGCTCTAAAGCTTTTTCCCCTGAACCTCCATATAGCAAATTGTAAAAGTTTTGTCCAGCTTGAAATATTCTGCAAGATTTGCATCTTCTGTAGAGTTTTTGCCCATATAAACTGAGAATACTGGCATGTCATGAATGAATGGTCTATAGTTTCCCTCTGCTGCATGCTTAAGCAGCAAGTATCATCTGTAATAATGTTCCAATCTTTGAGTTTATCCTTTGTGTGCAATTTTATTTTACATGCCATCATTAATATCATTGCACACTCAGAAATAGCTCTAGGAAACCATATTAATCTCCACAAGACCACAGGAACTGCTTTCTGCATTAATTCATTCGATGTAGCATGTATGCTAAATTTATCATTTGAGCATAGTGTCCACCTGATTTGGTCATGGTTGGTTGACAACACTATGTCCATTAGCTGCTGATGTAACAGTATGAGGTTTTGTGACCTAGCAGTGATATTCCATACCCCATTGTGGAAAGCTTCATATTGACCCTTAGATTTCCTGAGCTTGAAGCATTATAAATGATTCCGTGCCTAAATTGCTTGACTATATTTCTCTGTGGCAGCCAATTATCTAGCCAAAACAAGTCTCATTTCCTTTGCCAACTATCTAGCCAAAACAAGTCTCATTTCCCTTACGAACTCTTTATGCTACTATGTTTTGCATTGTGCTTCTGAGATTCAGCGTCAAGATAGATTAGGAGGAGGATTAAAATACCACAGATCGATTATGTCCTTTAATAATGTAAGTGTCGCTCCATTGAATCCATAAGGTGTCCTTTTTCTTTGCCAAGTCCACCTTACACATCAGAACAAACAACTTTAGCACCAGTGCATTTGATATCCCTTCCATGCCATATGAAGCTTCTTATTCTAGCTTCAATTTGTAAAATAATCTTCTTAGGAAAGAGAAATATAGAACACCAATAAATTTGCAGGCTAAAAAGCACAGGAGTGACTAGTTGTATATTCTCCCTGCATATGATAGATGATTGACTATCCAACTATTTATTCTGGCCAGAACCTGACAGTCATTTGCCTTTAGTTTAATGGCAATCGGTGGTACTCCCAAGTAGGTCATTAGGAAAGAAACAAGTGGAATTCCGATATCCTGTACCAACACGTTTGTATCTTCTTCATTAATCCCTGCAACGAAGATTGCACTCTTTTGCAAAGCAAGGAGTATGTACTCATTGCATGCTTTCATCAAGTTAGCACTAAGCTCCAAATGCACAGGATGTTGCAATCTCAATGCCCTTTTTTGGGGGTGGAATACTCTGCGGATCTAATGTTCGCTTTACCCAGAATAACAATGTATTTTTACCTGGTAGCGGAGATGCAGTTTTATGATATTTTAGAATGCGATCCTACCAAGCTCTAAAATACAATCCTAATTAGCACACACAGATATGCACCCACTCGTAATAATCCCAATGTTTGCTTATGAAAGCCTTAATTCGGTCATTTAGGTTTATAACGCAGAGACGACCTCCCTCCTTAGGCAAGCATGCCTCCTTCCGAGATGCTTTTGTCTTATGGCTATTTATCTTGACCCATCAGGATATGCCTGAGTTTAGCCTCAATGCCCCTATTAATGCCTGTAAAGAGAAGAAACACGGAGCACTGGGAGACATGCAGCTATATGAACGGCAATGTGCCAGCCTAAGTCAGGTAATTGGATGCCTATTTATTGTTCACTTCCAACTTATTTCGTATGAGCAAGGAAGCGACAGATGATTATATATTATTTTCCTCTTCACTGTGGAGTCTTAAGAAGTAATAGGTCTATATAATCTACTTGTTTTTCATCGGGATAGGGCTCCAAAACTTTCAATTAATGGCTGTTATTATGGAGGCAGAGTATGATAACGGTCGCATGAAGCAAAGATGGGAAGCATAAGAATCATACGAGATGACAGAAGCCAGGTATTTTTAAGGTACAAACATCAAAGCACAGGTCAAAGGAAGCAATTCTAAATTAAATTGGGATTATATTCATGAAGAAATACTCTTGTTTCAAAAAGACCAAATCAAACGAATCATAAAAGCCATTTGTAATTTCACGAAGCAAGAAATTGGTCTACTATTAGAAAAAAACAAGTGAGAAAGAAGCCCTACGTAGTAAGTCATACGCACATAACATACTAAGTGACGCCCACACAATAAAGAACTATGTGAAAAAAGAAACCATGCACCTTTAATTGTGATAGGAATGCCATGAGAAGAGACTGCTACTTCAGACCGAAGACCATACAAAGTGAGAGTTTAGGAAGAAGAGGCCGGAAGCGGGTGAGCAGGCAGTGAATAAACCGATCACAAAGAAGAGGAAGCAAATGAGGAGCCAGTGAGGGCAGATTAGACGCTTACAGGTAAATTAGTTGTGACTCACTTATAAATGAGCATGTTCGGTGCTAAATTAGTTTTGACTTAAAATACTAGCCTTTCATTTAACCGATCACTTATAATCTCAAGTGTTACAAAAAATATTATCAAAGGCAAATTAAAGTTATTGAAAATTTTCAGTTTTATCGAACCAACTAAAAGAGAGCAGGGAATTGGTAACGGACCAAATTGAGTCTCCCCATCTGAGAGAGAGGGGAAAAAAAAACCGAGAGACAAAAGCCCTAATCATCTCTTTTGTTGTCCTCCACCGCCGCCACTGGTTTCTTCTGTTATGTGGTGGCGTGGTACTGTAGCAGTATTCCTATCTCAAGGTGGGCTGGGAAGGTCAATATCGAGTTGGTGGCCTTGGGCTTGGGATTCGGCCTAGGCTTCGAGCCGTGGCCACCCACTTGGGGTTTGGCATGGACAGGCATCTCTCTTGTCCAGCAAATGGTTATGACGTGGAGGACAGGTGTTGGCTGGTTGGTTTCATTTGAATCTTATCTGTTTGTTTTTTCTGTTTCATTACTGAAAAGAAAAAAAATAAAAAAACTACTCCCAAAAAAGAGAGAGCAGGAAAAGATAAACTACTCCTCCGGGTGCTGCCATCTGTACCGTAACGTGTAAGGTCGACACGCTAGGAGCACCGCCACGTGTCCACCTCCGCAGTTCCCCTTCCCACTCGCACGAAGCAACCCACGTATTACATCGTAAAAACCTGCTACGAGAAACAAATAACAACGTTGTCCACTCCACCAGATCAAGGATTTCCAAAATCTCACCCACCAAAAATGGCGCTGGAATGGTTCGTGCTCGGCTACGCCACGGCCGCAGAGGCAATCATGGTTCTTCTCCTCACGCTCCCTGGCCTAAACGGCCTCCGCAAGGGCCTGATCACCGTCACCCGCAACCTCCTCAAGCCCTTCCTCTCGGTAATCCCGTTCTGCCTGTTCCTGTTGATGGACATTTACTGGAAGTACGAGACTCGGCCGCGTTGCGAGTCGCCCGAGTCGTGCACCCTGGCCGAGCGCCTCCGCCACCAGAAGTCCGTCATGAAGAGCCAGCGGAACGCGCTGCTCATCGCCGCCGCACTCCTGTTCTACTGGCTTCTCTACTCGGTCACGCACTTGGTTGTTCAGATGGAGCAGTTGAATCAGCGGGTCGAGAAAATGAAGAAGAACGAGGATTGAATCTTCTCTCTCTTTTATTGTAGTATGCCAATGTTGTTGAGGTGTTCGAGGTTTTCTGCTTTCTTCCATATTTGTTAAATGTTGCGGAGCACAATTTGAATTATTGCAAGTTTCGTACCGAGTTGAGTAATTCTTTGTACTCTTTTGTTTCCACTTTTTGTTGTATTTTTTCCCTGCAGAAATGCCATTTCTCCTGTATAATTGGACGAGTCTGATGACTGTTAGCGTGTTTGTGAATAGTTCTTTATAAAGTAATATTAGATGGTTAAAAATAGTAAAAGCATGAAGTTGGCCCATAAGTACAACCGATCGGAGAGATGAGCTGAGGACTGGTATGCAACGGAAGCTATTCGGAGCCGCAGGTGTTACAGGAGCTGGGTTGGGTGGCGGTGGAGATGGAGGGAGCTAGACCTGAGAAGGGACTAGGGAGTCCATCCGTCGCTTGCTATTTCCGGTCGGTAAGGCTAAAAGTTAACTAATTTTTTCCGAACATACTTTTTCTGTACTCGAACTATTATTAAAAATTAAAAAAAAAATTTCCGAGCAGTCCTTTTCTATACTCAGAACGGTTTGATTACTACCCGCTTGTACGCTAGGTTACTATTTTGATATTTTTATCTTTTTATAACATATACTCCGATTCACTTGGCTATTTTCTTTAACTATTTTTTCTTTTTCACATAGTTTTTTTTAACAATTATCACTTTTTTAATATCTATAACTCCACACAACAGGATATCCTCACATCACATAGGGATGGCAATGGGACAGATTCGGATCTTACAAAATTTGAACCCGCCCCGTTAGTCCTGAACCCTCGCCCCGCCAAGCCACGCTACCGGGTCATTTATGAACAATACCATATCCGAAGGATAGTTCGAAAATCCGCCCCCGCCCCGACCTGTCCCGACCTTCCATGAAGCACTAAAAACCCACCCCAACCTACCCTGCCCGGTTCTGCTTGGTTTGGCATAATTCTTTTTAACTCCTTAAACATGTATTACACAAAAAATAAACTAGACAAATATTAAATTGATGTCCAAATTTTTTAAAGGAGAGATTAATAGATTACAATACAATTTAAATAAATTACACCACAATTCAAATTACTGTTTAAATAGATTATGCTATATTTACAAAACAGTTTAATTACAACACAAATACAACAAAGTAATCAAAACAAAAATTCCAAAGCAAGCTAGTCCAGAGACTCCCACGCTTGCATTTGGTGTTGATGGATGAGAACTCTAATCCTCCAATGTAGCTCTAGGGGTTTGCACCGGAGATGATGCGACGGGAAAAGTTGTAATTTCCCTGGAACACATGATTTTGTCTGCATATACATTTGAACACAAAGAAAACTTGATCACTGAAATAAATGAAATTACGCAAAGCTTGAATCAATTAAAAGATACGGAAATTACACAAGACCATGTTCCCTGCAATTACACATGGATTCTTTTCCAGTATAAATAGCATTAGTACCTAAGAAAGGTATCACATACTAGTAACTAAGCAATAAAAACTCATTTCTCAAAAAGACTCAGAACAATGCGAGCAATAAGCAACTACACGAAAAAATCAATTCCCTTAATTCACATAAAGGAACAGAGAAACACAACTCATATCAGCTCATCCCCATCATTCAAAACCAATTTAGAAACAAAATCTAAAAAAAATACCAGTTCATGCCTATTTGCAACCTTTCACATACTAAATCTATGGTCCCATCATTCACTACAGCAATCCGAAGTGCTATTTCGTGACGCATTTCCCTTGTCATTTTCATGGCTCCTTTAATTCAATAAGATTAAATCCATCATTGGTCCATGGTTCATCATCAAGCTTTGACTACAATTAGTTGAGGATATCTCTAATTTGATGTAAAATTTGGATAACATAGACTTTCAATCCCATGATCAATTTTTAGATTAAGTCTTTCAAACCAAGAGTCTTGTGTTTCATGCCATCATCCATTACAGCAACCTTTTACCATTTTAGGAAAAACAGAAGTACAACTATGAAATTGAATTCCCTTCATGCACAGAAAGAAATAGAGAAGTACAACTATGAAATTACATACCCACATCATTCAAAAATCAATTATAAACAAGATTAATCACATAAATGATGAAAAGAACGTGATTTATCTGGACGGATGTTCGACAGAAATGATAAGAAAAAAAAATAGAGAACCCAATTCCCTTTATTCAACAGAAAAATAACCCAATTTGGATGCATGCTTAATAGAAATGATAAGAATAAAATAGGCAAGAATCATGTTACTGAAATGAAAAGAAGATTATAGCTACCTTGGATTCGGGATAAGAAGGAAAGAAGAAGGAGGAGGCAGCGGTGGCGGCCGGCTGTGGATCCATCGGCAGAGAGGGAGAGACGAGGTGCGGCGGCCGGCGTGGTAAAGGAAAATCGAGAAAGGCACTGATCGAGGCAGGAGTGAGGGAGGACTGAGAAGATAGAATCTAGGGTTTCTTTACAAAAATATATATACTAAAGGATGGACGGCTAAGATTGCATGATACATAGGGTAAGTATACAGGGGGCACGAGTCGCGGGGCAAGTCGGATACCAGGGCGGGTTGGACATAATACCATACCTGACCCTAACCCGCTGCGGATTTTAGAAAAAATATCATACCCGCCCCATGACTCGGTCAAAGTCAAAATAACCCGCTCCTATTGGATCGGAGCGGGTCAGAAGTCCGCCGGTTGCGGATTTTTTTGTCATCCCTACCCTCAAAACTTGCAATTGATAGTGTTTTTGTTTTTCAAACTTTTAATCTTTTTTTAATTTATAATTTTTGAAATATAAATAAATAGGTGTTAAGTAATTAGTTAGAAAGTGAACTTCGCTTCATAATTAACTATCTTGCTTCCCTTTGCTTCCATGTTATCCTTTCCTTCCCTCCATAATGCGAGATTTTAGTTAATATATCTTAAATTTTTTTAAGATCACCTCAAAATTGATTTTTAAGTTCGAAGTAGTAAAATTTATTAGAAAATTGAGTAAACAAATGAAGATTTAACAAGAATATTACAAGGTAGATCTGGTTAATTTCATAGTCAGATTGACTTTGAAAAGGTAGATCAATGTAGATCTGGTCAAGTCCGGGATGAAGCTTTCAAATATTGAAGGTAGTGTCTCTGCAGTCGGTGACGGAGGAAGCAATTAGTAGTGGAAGCAATTCCAGGGTTGGACCATGACTGTAAAAGCAAAGGCGGTGTTGTAGTGACGGAGTAACGACGATAGTGGGGGTGGAGGTGCGACAGAGTTGGGTCAAGCGTGAAGAATGATGGAGCCGTCGAGTTGACATTATATGGTGTAGTGTGGTCAACAGTGGATCTGACTGTGGGTGAGATTGAGAGACAGAAGAGAGATTGCGTGTGTGTGTGTGTGTGTGTGTGAGAGAGAGAGAGTTTAGAGAGGGAAAGGAAGGATGACAGATGAGGTGAGAGTGAGAGAGAGAGAGAGAGAGAAAGAAAGAATGAATTGCTGAAATCGTAACGATTGTATATGAAGAAACTTGGGTAACTCGAGTAACTCGTACCTGACCCATAAATTACAATTCGGTTCATGTACGGATAAAATTTGAACAGATCTCTCATTTTTTTTTGGTGCCGCACCCGAGTTTTTCAGCGTGTCAGTTAGACCCGTGGGTACGAGCTCTGTTATGCAGGTCTAGTCATAGCGTCGAGTATGAGCTTGGATCTCTGGGTTGAGATGGTGATATTGGCTGGTCATTGGCAGTGGTGGTACAATGGTGTTGATGGTGAACTATGTTGTTATTGGTGGCGATGGTGCTATAATGGCATTGATAGAATGAAGAGACCAACCCATAACTTCGCCATTTCTCGGTACACCACCCTATCTCTCTAAAAAAATTGAACAGTGAAGGCAAACAACGATGGCAAAGAGAAGCATGGTGGAGCTGGATCACATGGATCCACTTCTAGAGCATACCGAATAATGTCACGATCTGTGTCTACTAAAAGTATGACTTCTTGAGGCCTTAATATTCAATCGTTGAGTAGCTCAAAACCGACAAAGTTATGGAGTTTACAACAAGTATTGATATCCTCACTTGTGTCTTTATGTCAAAGAATGACGTTGTCCATGATATAGCCCATCAATTTTTCAACAATCAAAAATTCCTTGCAATGACATTTCTTGCCGCCAAGTGTCAGAGATTAAATAACTCTTTAGAAGTTTCTCGATTATTTCTAACCCATTTGTTAATATGGTATCAAGTTTCCCATAATGGAGCTAAGAAGTCTGGTCATTAGTATATCCCGCATCCAAAAGAGAGTAATCATCTACATCATGAAAACAATAACGAGAAATAATAGAGTGAAGACCTGTTAAAGCTTTAATCAAATCAAATTTACATAAGCACCATTAGGAATACAAAAGCAACTGTGCCTATGCAAACAGTCCCTTAAAACTCGCAAATCAGATGTAGATTCTTTCGAACCTATTAGTAAGTATATGATTTTAAAGTCAAAAGCACACACCCTAGCACATTTCTACTTATACCACCTTTTTTATTTCAATAGTGATTGTGCTTCCACAGAGTTGGAATATGTGTTTCATTACATGCTCCCAAAGAATTCTACAAATGTAATAGAAGACGAACATCTTATTTAAAAGAGGAAGAGTTAACTACTCGGTTGACCTCTGTATTGTTAGGAAAATTCAACTTTGCTTACTGATAACGATTTTTTAAATATGGTATAACCCTATGGGTTGAATATGGTATAACCCTCTTCAATATGGTATAAGGGGTTGACATGGCTCCCCCCCCACCCCACCCTCGGGATCGACCTGGCCCCTCCTTCAATTTCAACCCATGCTCTTTATGGTTGTCTTGAATGCTTATAAAGGTCGACTAAGGCCTTTCTCTCTTTAACGCCCTCCCCTCAGTTAGGGATCCTTTTTCTTCCTTGTGTTTATTCTCCCCCATGGGGGAGGGTGTCTCTTTTCTTCCTCGAGTTCACCCCCACCCCCTTTAGGGACGGGGTCTACCGTCTATTCCCTTCTTAAGATCTTGATCCATTTTTTAGCTCTTTCCCTCCCATCCTTAAGGGAGTATTCACTTCTTTTCTTTTAAGTTCTCATCTCCTTCCTTTTAGGGGATGAATCGCTCCCCTCCCTTGAGGTCCTCTTCCCCCGGAGGGAGGGATCATTCCACTTCTTTAGGTCTTTCTCTCTTTACTTAAGCTTTCCCTGCCTGACATATCTCCCTGTTGAGGAAGGGTCATTTTCTCTTCCTTAAGGTCCTTATCCTCCCACAAGGGGCAGGATTTTCTCATCTTCCTTGAGATCTTTCTCTCTTTCCTTTAAATGAAGGGTCTCTCCCATTCTTTGTGGTCTTGTTTCCTTTCCTCGAGGTCTTTTTCCACCCCCTTTAAGGGATGGGTTCTTTCTCCATCCTAAAAGCCTTTCCCCTTACCCTTTGGTGGAAGGGTCTTTTCTATTTCTTGGAGTCTCTACCCTCTATCCATATCATCACCTCCCTTGTGTTCTCTCTTATATTTGTGCATTTATCTTACTTGGGGTGTTCACCAATTCTCCATGTCTCTATCCCTCTCTGCTCCTAAACCTACCTTGGGGCTACCTCTTTTCCTTATGCACTTGGGCACCCGATGGGCACCTCCCCCCTGGATCACCTCTTTTCAGGTACTTTTTTAGAAAAGTAGAAATATATACCACGGTAAATATAGAGATAAAGTACAAGAGGCCAAGAAAGATCAGAATATACAAACTAAAAAGCGACAGCGACCCAGCTATGGCACACAAAATGAGAAAACCACAAGCTGCAGTAAAAAGTACAATATCACGACTATTCTAAAAAGCTGCAGGAGCCAAAAAGCCACAGAGGAAACCAAACAACGTCGGCCAGATCAAGATGATACGGGTGCATCCTGTGCGGGTCCAGTCCATACCTGCCGTATATCATCATCAGAACGTGAAGCAAAAGCCGCTAGGGCAACAGATAGAGTCAAAATGATGTCTCGTCCTCGGGCAATATGTACAGAACGAAAACTTCTGTACTTCTGTAGCTACTGAGGACACAAGATATCATACTAGAAATAGGAGTGTCATTCTTGGAACATCCAATCATCTGCGTCATGAAATCAGAATGAGGCAGGAGGAAGATAAGATGAAAGTAACCAAGAGCAGAGATCCAAGTAAGGGCTAAAGATAAGGCAGCTACCATGGCACTACAGAACCCATCAGAAATAGCCGAGTCAATGCAGGTAGTAGGTACCTATCGGTTGCCAGTTGGAATTCAAAAGCGTCAAACCTATACTGTGGCCTAGTGGAACCCATTCAGATACCACCACATAGTGGGCACAAAATATGGGGATGTAAGATTTAGGGCACGGGCAAGGGTCAGAGAAATGTAACGGGCACAGCAAGGGGTAGAAATGAGCGAAGGAAGCATGGACAAAGAGATTGTTAGGCGGACCTTGCTTCGCTACCTGCTTTAAGGTTTTTTTAAAGAAGCAAGTACTACGTACTTGATGAAAAAGCTGGCGTACTTTAATTCTGACCTCTTTTAAGGATACCATGGAGTTTCAATCATTTCAGGCACCCCAGTAGTCCAAAGTGCAATGGTAACCCAAATGATCTGCAACCAGTCACCCACTTGGCAAGGCGAGAGTAAGGCTAGCCACTGTCTAAGCCACTCCGTGATAGGAATCTGAATAGAAAGGTTGGAAGTAACCCCACAAAGGTTACATATACAAGGACAATCCAAGAAGAGATACTGGTGGGTTTCAGAGACGAGGGGGCAAAAGGGACATAGATCAGGGACTGGTTAGTTTCTTTTAGTGAGCTCAAAGTGTTGGGGAATCCTGCGATGAATCAATTTCCAGAGAAAGATTTTGATTTTCTCTGGTAGAGGCAATGATCAAAGTCATTTCCAGAGTGCAGGTGGCAAGGCAGAGCATTCACTCCGGCACTTATGGACATCATTGCTAGATAGGAAATGGTAGGATCTACTGACGGAGAATTTGCCAGCCTTCACGAAGGGCCAGAAGGGTGTATCAGCTAAACCCAAGGGTAGCAGGGAAAGCTTAAAGATATGGGATGCAATAACCGAGGGAAACAGCTCGAGTATACGATGTAAATCCCAGGAACGAGAATTCTGTAAAAACAGATCACTGATGTGCCAAAGACTGTTATTGACACCGCAAAATTGTTGCAAAAAGGAAGGATGGAAGTTTGGCAGCCACCAATCCATCCAAACAGAAATAGAACGCCCATCCTCAATGTGCCATTGAATGCTCTATTTAATGACACACTGCCCAACCATGATACTACGCCATACCCGACAAACTTGAAGTCATCCAGCAGAAAGGAAGAATTACCGTTTAAAATAACGTCTTTTGAACACTTGTGCAATCAAACTGTCGGGCATAAACTAGATTTTCCAAGCTTGCTTGGCTAGTAAGGCTTCATTAAAGATACGAAAGCGACGGAACCCCCGCCCCCTAGCACTTTTAGGTAGGCATAAGGATGGCCAAGCAACTCAATGGATGGATTTAAGGGAAGCCTCCCCGGACCACCAGACTCTAGCCAGAATTTGGTCCAGCTACTTACAAACCCAAACATGAAGTTTGTATATAGACATATAATGAGTGAGGAAGGAAGAAAAGACCGAGGGTGTAAGGGTAGCTCTCCCTGCCTTGTTTAAGAGCAGACCAATCTAGTGAGCACACAGATCCTGAACTCGATCAACTTGACCCTTGAAAATATCTTTTCGATTGGCGGTCACATCAAGTTGAATCCCCAGATATTTCCCAAACCCCACCTGAACACCAAAGTTGAGCAGTTGTTTTTGGGCAGCCAAATTTCATTAGAGGCATTAGGGCTAATCGAAAGACCTGATTTGGACCAGTTGATAACTTGACATGAGATATCATAGTACGAGTTTAGAATGCGAAGCAAAGTGGAAACTTGTTGATGGACGTCGTCATTCTTTAATGTAAGAAACATGTATATATCATCTGCATACATCAAATGAGAGATGGCAGGGGATCCCAAATTCACTTTAATACCATTAATGAGATCTTGGGATTTAGAGGCAATCAAGGTGGCTGAAAGGATCTCAGCACACAGGATAAAGAGGTAAGGAGAGAGGGGGTTGCCTTGTCTAGTGCCACAAGAAGGTTCACAGAAAGGAGTGGTAGCGCCATTGACAAGAATTGAGTATGATACCGCACTGACACGTTGCATCAATAGCTGAATCCAAAAGCTTGGAAACCCAAGCCGGGCCAGCATATCTTAGATAAAGGTCCATTGCAGGCGGTCAAAGGCTTTGCTAAAATTATCTTGAGGGCCAACAAGATTGTACGAACTTTCATATGACGCTGAACGCAATCAGTGAGCTCTTGGGCCAGGATAATGTTATCAGAAATGCATCGACCAGTCATGAAAGCATTCTGAAAAGGGGAGAAATTTTATCACAACAGGGGTTTCAGCCTACTAGTTAGGATTTTAGATATGATAGTTTAGAAAGGAGAGAACCCCCGAAGTAATAGATGCATCCAAATTTGCCCAACCTTCTGGACAAAGATAGTCAGGACACCATCCGGTCCCAGAGCTTTAAGGGCACCAATCTGAAATGCTGCCACTTTAACTTCTTCGGCGGTGAAGGTTAGGCAAAGATGTTGAAGATAGGACGGAAGAAGAGGCTTGATGGGAAAGGAATTAAGAAGGGAGCGGTGCCAAAGGTCGCTTGGGGATGAGGGGGTTGTATAATTCTCGAAGGGTAGAGTGGATGAGTTTCGTCCAAAATCACGCCCCCGGGGCTTCTCTGAGAGACACAATTTGATTATGTCGGTGACAAATGATAGTGGAAGCATGAAAAATTTTGGTGTTGAGGTTGCTTAAGTCAGGCCATTTGATTTTTGGACTGCTGGGCCCAAAAAACCTCCTCACAAGTGAGTAGGAAGTCCAGATTACTGCGAAGACCAAAGTCAAGAAGACTGTTTAAACAATAAGACTGAACATGTTGCTGCACCACACTTAACAATTGTTGGTAGGATTGGATAAGGGAAGGCATTCGACCAAAACGTGTTAAACCCTAGACTGATAAAGCCCAAAATAGAGATTTTATTCTCTGCGTAAGAACAAATAGGGGGAACCACCTAACTCTGAATGCCACGCCAACTGGATTGTAGGGAGACAATCAGGATCAGATAACCATATGGCTTCAAATCGGTGAGGCTTAGGATAAAACTGACGATGCGGTAGGGTATTACAAAGTAATGGAGCATGGTCAGAACGCTGAATACCCAAATTTAAGGCTAGCACGTTACGGTACAACATTAGCTAGTCAGGTGAGGCCATGACCCGGTCGAGTTTCTCAAACACGAATCTGAAAGCTAGAGAACCTTGAACCCAGGTAAAAGGCAAACCCACCCAGCGAACATCAGACAAATCAAAATACTCTAGGAAATCACAAAGAAATTAAGATCCATAAATGAGGTTAGCTCGAAAGTCAGTCTTCTCAAAAGAAGTTAGGACCTGATTGAAGTCGCCATATAAACAAAGAGGCCCAGAACAAGAGGCCAGTAAAAACACAATCATTGACCAAGTACTATAATGAAATTGAACCTGAGGATGACCATATAGAAGACCAAAAAATACTATCGACCCATGTACCAAGCGAGGGCACAGAGGTCAGGATCAGGTTTTTAGTAGATATGAGTATTTTCAAAGGCCTCGAGTTAAACTACCCAAGCTAGAGACCCCCACTCGCATTGACAGAGTTAGCCCCAACAAAATCTCAGAACCCCAATTTAAGGAATATTATAGTAACCTGAGCAACGACTATCTTAGTTTCCATAAAAAGGACAATGTCTAGTCTATGCTCTTGAATCAAATAGAAGGCTACACAAACTGTGGTGGATTGACCTAGTCCACCATAATTCCAGCTCAGGATTTTTATTGAGAAACCCGTGCTTGGTGCGGCCCAGCCACCAAAGCCCCACGGAGGAAAGGCAGTGAAACTAGGAAAGTGCGTAGGCTCTCAACACCTAGGAGCAACTAATGCTAAAGAGAAAATACTAAGAAAGTGCAGGTCCAATAAATCATTTACAGAAAGTGTAGGCAAAGCTTCAGGCATAAAGGCTACAGCAGCATTAATAAAGGTAGGAGAAAAAAAATGGTGGAAGTAAGATACCTGGAGGCTCATTGGTGGCAGCAGGAGGAGGAGACTTTAGTCGCTTGCATAGGGATTCTTCGACTTCCAAGTCATCAAAATCTTCACGATCTCTCTTTTTTGTAGCCTGACGAGGTAGAAGAGGGAAATGATTCCACCGCCGGCCATCGATAAAGCCATGCACCTACGGTGTGATTGATCAGAGGGGGGCGTAATCTTCTTCCATCACTGAATTTTTTGAGTCAGAGAGGATCACCATATAAAGCACCGTCTCAACGTGTGAGTGGACATTTTTGGTGAGACAGTCACCGGTGATGAAGATGGCGCTAACTAAGTAAAGGCAAGAACTGATAACGATGCATCGGCGATCTTTGCATAGTGGGCAGGAATTATGGTTGATGGGCCGGCCTAATGATTACAGGCCATGGCCAAGGCCCAGCAAGGGGTGAAAAGCCCAAAGTCCCAGTGGCCTGTGCTATTGGCCCGAATTATCTAAGAGGACCTCCTTCCCTTTATCTGACTGCCCATCGGTTGGGGAATGCGAAGGCAGCCCAAAGTCAGCTCTAAAAAGAGTAGAAAATGGCCCATCTAGCTACAGGTCTAGAGATTGGGCTATGGGCCCAAAGATAAATTGAGCCCACAACCGACCCTGTTTAAGTAGAGGCAGCTCGCTCAGGATAATTCCTCCATGGGATAAGAGTGGCCCCAAAGTTCAAGAAGGTAGCTCACAAAAGGTTTCCCACTTGGAAAGTAGAGGGGAGGATGGGTGGCCAGCCAATTGACACGTGGTATTTGTGGTTAACAGATAGGAACCAACAGGGGGTCCGCTGCCGGTCAACGCCGACGTCAACGGGTCAGAGGGGATTTCTGACGATGACTCGAATGGAGAACATAATCTTTTGCAGCTAAAAAATATTCCTCAGACAAACCACTACCTGGATCGTTGAAATAATCTACTGACCAAGGAGACGCCGGACAAGAAGACCCATTAAAAGTCTTCTGCTATAGGACTGGGAGCCAGATTGGGGTTAACATTCATTTGTACTTCCACCACAGCTTCCTGTTCACGTTCGACGCGAATGTGACTATTTCAGTTCCAATTGGAGTTGGCAAAACCCCGTAGACCATGAGTGAATTGGGGCCGATGTGCTTGAGAATAGAAACGGACATTACCCGAAAGAGAGTAACGGCGCAAGACCCCTTCTACCAAGCGACGAGCATGGACAAGAGAAAAATTGCAGTGGGTGTTCACATGACCGACAATGCCACAATGATAGCAACCGCGGAATATTTTTTTCATAAGATGCCCAAACCCAAGCACCGATGTCAGCAGTGGTAGGGATAAATATCCCAGCAACGAGGGGATCATCGACACAAACTTTAATGAAAATGTGAAAGTAGTCTTTGCGGCACGGTTGCAAGTCAGACCAATCAACCTCTAAGACTTCACCAAAGTAAGCACCAAATTTCAGAGCAAAGGTCAAGGGAGAAATATTCTATCGGCACCACATTTAATCTGACCCATAGCTTAATCGTAGAAAAGTCGACATCTAGAATACTCTGAAAATGAACCCATCCGATAAGGACAAGCAAAGCTCCATTAATGTTCCAGGGGTTTTCAGGTAGAAGACAATCCATGTCAATAGTGTTGGAGAAGTGGAAAGCAAAATAGGATCGTCTACAGACCAAGTAGCTGCCAATATTGGTCCAAAACAGATTAAACCAGAGAGAGGGAGAGTTCTCTATGATCAAGAAATTTATCGAGCAGAGTGCTTTCTTATCTCATGGTAAGAGCATGGATTTGCTCGTGTTTTACCAAAGCAAAGTGACCACACTGTTCCAGGATAGGGACATTGCCCAAGTTGGACGACTCCACACTCAAGATTGACATGAAGACAGGGGAGAGAAAAGGAATGAAAAAGCAGAAGAGTGGCTAAAAAGGCTAGAGGAAGAGAGCACACCACTAAACCCTCAGCGAATCACACACTAAACAGGACTCAAAACGAAGTCTCTTTGCCCTAACCTCTTCTCAAGTACTTGAGCACTCTTTAGGTAGCCCTCATATCAACCTCTTTTCTTTCAGTCATTCCACCAACATCAAGTGATGATCGTCACATGCTTATCCAATCCTTTGCTCATGTGGGACTTTTTCCTCATCCAAGCGATGCCTCTAAGTTATGTGGCCCCGACAATACATCTGTTGGCCATGTTCCTCCATGTTAACACCCAAAGAAAAACTCATTAAATGCCCTTATACACACACTTTCTTGAGCATGCCCCTAGCATCGCACACAATCCGCCTCACCATAGCTGCACAAGTTTTATAGACATGCCCTCAATACTCCGATATAATACACTCCCCTAATGTTGGTCCATCTTTTCACCACACTATATGGGCCTTGCGTTGGTTTTAAAAATACATTAGCCCACTCTTTGGAGTGTGCAATATCATTCATGGTAAACAACTCTTGCGGGACACTACCTCATAGAGCTCCAAGTGCTTGGGGAGAGGACTTTTTTTTTACTAGATAGGTAACTCCTTCGTGACACTACCTCACCCTATTATATAGGTGACTCCTCTATGACACTACCTCAGTGCTCTTCTAATGTTCTACCACCAAAACCCATCACGGGATTGGCCGCTCGTATGGGACGTTATCTTTACCAAGAAGCCTCAAGTGGTCGAACACAAGTAGTCTCATTCTACCGCGTAGGTGACTCCTCTGGGACACTATCACCATCCCTTGGATAGGCCACTCCTTAGGGAGACTACCTGGGTGCACTTTGTTGCCAGGGAAAAGAGGTTCGCTGCTACGCGGAGGTGCCACAAAAGATGCAGTCTGAGTCAGCTTCTAGGTAGGCAAATTGGGAGACAGCTAGGATGGAGTAAGGGCTGAGAGCAAGGCTCCCCAAACAGGTCGCGAGGGCTAGCAGCACCGCACAGGCAGGGCGATCACGAACAAGGCCGGCGGTCGATAGTCCGAGTCAAGGGTGCAGCGTCAAGGGTCTGGTGACAGAAGTCCAAATGTATTTCTCTCACTAGAATTCTAGAGAGAATGACTTTTTAGAGAGTGAAAGTAAAAATGCCAAATGAGCCAAAGAACATTGAATAAGCTCCAAAGTCCACTATTTATAGGCAAAAATGGGCATGTGTCATAAGTTGACATGTGTCGTCCCCTGGGAGCGACACATCGCCAGGGGGGGTCCAAAGTACTGATTCTCCGTTGGACTGCCGGTCCTCAAGTTTGTTCTGCCCTGCCCTTGCAACATCTCTCTGCCTATCTGAGGAGACTGATCATGCTGTGGTAGCATGGTTAGAGTAGCCCATTGCCTCAGCCACCAGTCCAAGCCCTTACTGAATCCCATAAGGTGCGTCAAGAGATGGACAGAGAACCTGATAGCGGTGAGGGTTGCCCCTGTAGCCAACTGCCAGGCAGACTAGGCGCGATGCCCTCCGAGGACCTGCTCCCATCTTGGAGTGACCTGGGGGTCATTGCCCTGGTGGTGTCAACGATCAACAGTAACATGAGTGGGCATGGTCGTCGCTCAGTGCTTAGAGTCCATTACGGGGAAGTCTTTGTGTCAGAGCCCTCTGTGAGTATGATGTTCATGGCTTTAAGGTTGTGTCGGAGATGGCTTCAGTATTGTGAGCCCATCTCGCTACGAGGGCCAGAGCCCACGGTGATTGCGCCGGTGATGGCTTTAGTGTTGTGAGTCCATCCTGCAGTTTGATTGAGTCAGTGATGGCTTTAAGCCCATCCTGCAGTTTGATTGAGTCGACGATGGCGTTAAGCCTATCCCGCAATTTGATTGAGCCGGCGATGGCGTTAAGCCCATCCTACAGTTTGATTAAGTCGGCAATGGCTTTAAGGTTGTGAGCCCATCCCATAGTTTGATTAAGCAGCGATGGCGTTAAGCCCCTCCCCCAGTTTGATTGAGCGGGCAATGGCGTTAAGCCCATCCTGTAGTTTGATTGAGCCAGCGATGGCTTTAAGGTTGTGAGCCCATCCTGCAGTTTGATTAAGTGGGCGATGGCGTTAAGGCCATCCCACAGTTTGATTGAGGAGGCAATGTCGTTAAGCCCATCCCACAGTTTGATTGAGTCAGCGATGGCTTTAAGGTTGTGAGCCCATCCTGCAGTTTGATTGAGCGGGTGATGGTGTTAAGCCCATCCTGTAGTTTGATTGAGCTTACGATGGCGGGGGTCGGAGCCTCTAAAATGTTGCACACTTTAGAGAGTGGGTTGAAGCATGTTCCACGTCCATGGCGGGGGTGCATGGTGTGGTAAATAAGTGTGATGCCTAGAGGCCTGTAACATGATTGTGGCGCTTGGGCGCAGTGCCGACATCACGAGGCATAGATTGTGGCACATGGGCGCAGCGACGACCGTCGCAGAGACAATACTTGGTGTCGGGGGCACGTATCATGACGATGGCGCATTGACGAGGCGACGAACATCGCGGAGCAATACTTGGTGCCGGAGCACATGTTATGGAAGTGGCACATGGGCCCGGCGACGAAGGTCGCGAGACAATACTTGGTACCTGGGGCACGTATCTTGAGAATGGTGCAAGGGCGCAACGATGAACATCGCGGAACAATACTTGGTGCCAGGGGCACGTTTCATGATAATGGCGCACGGACGCAGGCGACAAACATTGCGGGGCAATACTTGGTACCGGGGCACATGTTATGGAAGTAGCGTACGGGCATGGCGATGAACGTCGCGGAGACAATACTTGCCAGGGGCACGCATCATGAGAATGGCGCAAGGGCGCAGCAACGAGCATCACAGAATAATACTTGGTGTCGGGGCACATGTTTTGGAAGTGGCGTACGGGCGAGGAGACAATACTTGGTGCCGGGGGCACGCATCATGAGAATGGCACAAGGGCACAGCAACGAACATCGCGGAACAGTACTTGGTGCCGGGGCACATGTCATGAGAATGGCGCATTGGCGCAGTGACGACCGTCGCAGAACAGAACTTGGTGCCGGGGCATATGTTATGGAAGTGGCGCATGGGCATGGCAACGAAGGTCGCGAGACAATTGGTGTTAAGCGAGTATTGTAGAGAGCGCAATGAATGATGATGAGGTTTAGGAATGACCCCAACAGGACAAAAGGGTGGCCGACCCCCTTTGAAAAAGGGATGGCCGACCCCCTTTAATAATGGGTGGCTGACCCCCTCAAGAAAGGGTGGGCGACCCCCTTGGAGAAGGGGTGGCCGACCTCCTTTAAGAAGGGGTGGCTGACCACCCCCTCAAGAAGAGGTGGCCGACCCCTTTCAAGAAGAGGTGGCCGGGTGGCCAACCTCCTTTGAGAGAGGGTGGCCGACCCCCTTCAGGGGGGAGAGTCCTTTTTCCAGGTGTTTTGACTGTGTTGACGTCGCTGCATTGGTGATGCCTGTGAATGATCGAAAGAATATGTGCTTTGATCGGGTGATGGCGTTGAATAACTGATCGTTGACTGGGTGATGTGTTGTGTAAAGTGGGTCCTTTAGCGGGCCCTGGGGTGCAACCAGAATAGGGCGTGAACATAAGTCCCCTGCGTGCGGTGTGCGCGAAGAGGCAACCCGAGCGGATGCCACACGCATAAACGATGTGGCTTGTGATCGGGTAGTGGGGGCAAAAATAGAATGTTACGTTAAAAACGTTGTGTTGTGCGAAAGAGCGTATTCGTGCGAAAAACAGAGTTGTTGGATTTTAGGGAAAAATTGAGTTGGATTTAGAATGGGCGGTTGAGATTTAAAGTTGTCCCTCCCCTATAAATAGTGAGGAGGGGGAGGGGAGTTGCGAAGGAAAAAGCATTTGCATTCTCAGTCCAAAGAGAAAAAAACATGAGATGGTGAGAGTGGGTAAACAAGTGGTCGAGGGGTCAGCGGCGCCAGGGGGTCGGTGCAGTTAGGGAAAGAGAAAGAAGGGAGGAAGGGGGAAGGAGGGAGGAGAGGGGAAGTGGGTCGGCGCACGGGGGGTCGGCCAGCCAAGGGGGTTGGCCGAACGGGGGGTCGACCAGCCAGGGGGGTTGGCGGAGCCAAAGGGTGGAACGAGGATGACACCCGTCGAGCCGATGATGGTTCCTAAAAAAGTTAAGCAGAATATGTGGGCAAAGCCGCGGGGTGTGGCGGCTAGCTCATCATGACCACCACGGGTTATGACAATAGAATCAGTGGCCAAGCAGCCGACAGATGAGGCCGAAGTTGTGCCGGGTGGCGAGACAGCAGTGCCTTTGACTTTTAATGATGGTGGAGTGAGATCGTATGATCCGAATCCAGACAAGACGAACACACTACTGGAAGTGAAAGGGGGTAGTACCGCCCGTACCTGATCGTGAGCTGTGGAGGGAGCTTGCCATCCGGGTGGCTGATGGAGCTTTCACAGTGTCGTGGATTGGTCCGTCAATGGGAGAGGAGCCACGGGTGCCGTCACCATATGTACGTGCCCGAGCTGGGAGGCGGCGCCTGTGATGTCGCCAAGATATGTTCCGGGGTTGTTGGTGGAGAGGGAGAATATACCGTGGGTACCTATAGTGTTCAAGGGACATGGAGCGATGCCAACCGGGTGGGACTTCTGGTGTCAGCACATGGTGGAAATGTCAGGAGGCGCTATTGCAGAGGTTGGGGTTTCTGTCGGCAGTGGACATTACGGGGAGGGGTCCGAAGTTGTATAGGGATACGCCCGGGATGACCCTGCTGCTATCGAGGTGGAGCACTCAGACACATACCTTTGTGACTGAGTTTGAAGAGATCGAGCTGACACTGTTGGATGTGATGATGCTGGCGAGGTTGCCGATGTAGGGAGAGTTAGACGCGTGTGTGACGCGGCTCAGTGGTGAGGAGCGCTTGTTACAGATGCAGTTGCTAGATATTTTAGCGGAGACGAGGCAGCACCGGAAGGGAACATACGGTAGGTGGCTACGATTGTTTTATGGTACAGCACAGGCGAGGTCGGGGCAGAGATTGGGCGCTGCTGCTCACTTTGTGATGGGGCCGTATCACAATGACGAGCGGTATGAGATGGTGGCCTTCCTGACGATGTTCTTGTTGAGGTGAGTATCATACTTTCCATAGATTGTACTTGTGCTTATGTGACTTCATCTGACGCCGCATATAATTAGTTGTTGTTTGCATGCAGGTTTGTGTTTGAGGGGACGCCGGAGGATGGCATTTCTTCGAGGGTGATTCGACCGGTGATTCAGATGGCACAGGGAAAGCGCGTTGGGCTGGCCCCTCTGTATCCGGGCACCCTGTACTCACGTCTGGATCAGTTGGTGAACGACGTGAAGCGGTCGCATGGGCGGTACCAAGTGGCAATGTACGTGGACTGGATGTTTTTGTAGAGGTACCTGTACGAGTGCTTTCCAGATTATCATTCGGTAGGATTCCCGCGCCAGCATTCAGTACCGACGATGAGGATGGTGACGCATGGGAGCATGTCACAAGAGGTGGCGATGTGGTGTAGCGGATCACGGGCGTTTTCATGGTCGGGCATTAAGAGGCCTGATTGTCCACTGTCACGGCTGATAGATTCATGTGAGGTGTGCTTGGCGCGACCGTACAGAGATATGCATGCGTCGTATGGAGTACCATTGGTTGCATAGACAGGAGCTGACGAGGGACTTGACCAGGAAGAGGGCCTTGGCGCCGGCGGATGTTGTGCTCTTGGTGGCCTACTTTTCGGGTTGGCTTCTGGTGATGACTGACGATGGTGGGAAGCCCGCGGAGAATCTGTATTACGTGGCCCAGTATTGCCCAGACCAGTTGTCACTGGCATTCAGCTATGACTTGGAGCCGCTATGTGGATACCACGGCCCATGGAATGTGACGACCACATTTGGGTACACGCGGTATGATAGAGGACATGAGTGGCTAGCACCGGTGAGAGAGTGGAGATGGCCAGGGGCAGCCGTAGAGAGGGCAGTGACTACTGGGTACGCAGAGTGGTGGGAGCGACTGCATGTGAGTTAGGTGGGGTGGTTGGCACAGCCATCGGGTACACATCGTCTGGTAGATGTGTTCGCATGTGACCGGGCATTGAGTCTGATATCGGTGACAGCTGTGAGGCAGGCTGGCATGCTGGCGCTAGTGTCGGGAAATGCTGTTGGGGGCTTTGAGAGAGATCCAGATGAGGAGCTGTACGAGGAGGGTGAAGGGTCTGAGGATGAGGCTCCGGGGGAGGACCATGGAGAGGAGCCGGCGATGCCGTCATCTTGGGTGCCAGGGGACGTTGTCGGCGCTTAGGGTAAGTATGATGGAGAGTGCTCGTCAGGCGAGTGCACACACTTCGGGCACACACTTGGCAGGGTCGAAGAGGCCGCGGGAGGCATCAGAGGAGCCAGCGGTTGAGGTAAGACTTGCTGTTACTATTATATTATTATTATTATTTTGATTACGTTTTGGTTATTAATGTCATAATAAAAAGAGCTGATGTACTGACGGTTCCTTTGACAGGAGGATGATGAGCAAACGGTGGAGAGTGTTGGTGATGCAGGTACTGCAACACGATGCTCACCTCCCTAGTGGAGTCTCTAAAATATTGCCCAGGAAAAGGGATTCGCTGCTACGCGGAGGTGTCACAAAGGATGCAGTCTGAATCAACTTCCAGGGAGGCAAAGTGGGAGACAACAAGGATGGAGTAAAGGCTGAGAGCAAGGCTCCCCGGACAGGTCGCGAGGGCTGGCAGCACCGCGTAGGCAGGGCGACGACGAACAGGGCCGGCGGTCGACAGTCCGAGTCAAGGGTGCAGCGTCAAGGATCTGACGACAGAAGTCCAAATGTGTTTTTCTCACTAGAATTCTAGAGATAATGGCTTTTCAGAGAAAGAAAGAAAAAATGCCAAATGAGCCAAAGATCCTTTAATAAGCTCCAAAGTCCACTATTTATAGACAAAAATGGGCATGTGTCACCGTTCCCTGGGAGTCACATCGCCAGGGGGTCCAAAGTACTGATTCTCCGTTGGACTGCCGGTCCCCATGTTCGTGCTGCCCTGCCCTTGTAACATCTCTCTGCCTGTCTGAGGAGACTGGTCATGCCGCGGTAGCATGATCAGAGTAGCCCGTTGCCCCAGCCACCAGTCAAAGCCCTTACTGAATCCCACGAGGTGCGTCAAGAGACGCGTAGAGAACCTGACAGCGGTGAGGGTTGCCCTTGTAGCCAACTGTCAGGCTGACTATGCGCGATGCCCTCCGAGGACCTGCTCCCCTCCAGAAGTGACCCGGGGGTCATTGCCCTTGTGGTGTCGACGATCAACGGTAACATGAGTGGGCATGGTCGCCGCTCAATGCTTAGAGTCCGTTGCGGGGAAGTCTTTATGTTGGAGCCCCCTGCGAGTGTGATGTTGATGGCTTTAAGGTTGTGGCGGCGATGGCTTCAGTGTTGTGCGCCCATCCCGCAGTTTGATTGAGCAGGCGATGGCGTTAAGCCCATTTCGGAGTGTGATTGAGCCGGCGATGGCGTTAAGCCCATTCCACAGTTTGATTGAGCCCATCCCCGCAGTTTGATTGAGTCGGCGATGGCTTTAAGGTTGTGAGCCCATCCTGCAATGAGGGATCCTTGTGCCGAAGCACTATGAGTGAAGCCCCAGAATGCTGCACACTCTGGAGAGTGGGTCGAAGCATGTTCCACGTCCATGGTGGGGGTGAATAAGTGTGATACCCGGAGGCCTGTAACATGATTGTGGCGCTTGGGCGCAGTGCCGACATCACGAGGCATAGATTGTGGCACATGGGCGCGTCGACGACCGTCGCAGAGACAATACTTGATGCCAGGGGCATGTATCATAATAATGGCGCATTGGCGGGGAGACGAACGTCGCAGAGAAATACTTGTGTAATACCGTGATCTAATCTAAGTGAGAATTAGATTAATCGAGGGCATTATTTTTATCGACTAATTAAAGTAAAATGGGATGTTGGTTTGGCCTTCGGGGCAAAATGTAATTTTGGAAAGTTAAGGGGCAAAAATGTAATTTTAGAAAATAAGGTGAATAAGATGCATATGCTATTAAGTTGCGTCATTTTTTTATGATGATTACGTGTTAGGGAGTGAAATGAGAGGTTGGTGTGGTTTTAGGGTCAAAGTGCGACTTTTCTAAAGTTGTGGGGTCAAAGTGTACTTTTTAAATTTGCGGCGCCATTTTACGAATATGGAAATCTGGAGGGCCATTGTGCAAATTTGTAAAATTGGTCACAAGATAGTGCCACCTCCTCCTTGACTAATTGATGACTGATGAAATAAAATTATAAACTAAGGTAAAGATAAATATTAGAAAAAAACAAACAAAAGAGGAAACTTTCCCTTTTGGGAAAGAAAGAACAAAACATAACAAGTTTCTTACAAAGTAGAAGAAGAAACAGGGAGGAAGGAATAACGCAAAAGAGAGGACGATGAGGCTCGACGGAAAACCAAAATCAGAGGAAAAAATGGAGTTTGGGTGAGTTTTAAAGGGTTTCAGGGTGGTCAGTGTGTTTGGGTGTTGATTGTGTGTGTTCCTTGACTGTGTGCGTGTGTGGGTGTGTGTTCTTGTTTCGAGTGTGTGCATATTTTGATGATTCGTGGGTTGAAGGGTGTGATCATGAATTTAAATGGTGTAATTAGATGTTATGAGTTATTTACGTAGGTGATTTTTAGTGATTTCGGATGAATTCATGGGTGTATAAGTAAGTTGGGACAGCCATGTCTCACAGCTGAATTGTGTGTGGAAAAAGGCACTGAGAATAAGTCCAGGGGGTTTGCAAGATGGGGAAGAAGATGACGCCGAAGATGAGGACGAACAAGCTGCAGTGGACCTTTAATTTATTGTATAAGTTTGACATTTGTAATAATTTTTATATAAGTTTGACATTTGTAATAATTTTTATATGAGTTTGACATTTGTAATAATTTTTTCTAATAATTTTTTGACCGAATACTGGAATTTTTTTTTCTTCTGATGTAGCGATTTCTGATGTAGCGGACGGATATGCATAGTCCTAATATTTTGGTCATCTTTTATGTCCGCTATACAATGTAGCAGACGTCATCGCAGAAAAACTTTTGGTCTTCATTTATGTCCGCTATACAATGTAGCGGACGTCATCGCAGAAAAACTTTTGGTTTTCATTTATGTCCGCTATACAATGTATCGGACCTCTATCCTATTATATATATTAATCAAAACGGGCAATCAGCTTTTATCAGTCCGCTATATTCTTTCTCTCTCTCTCTCTCTCTCTCCCGCTATATTCTCTCTCTCTCTCTCTCTCGAACATCTAACCCAAGCCGCTACCCCATCTACGGCGACCCACATCTCCGGCGACACTACCGTCCTCCCCTCATCGCCGTCCTCAATGGCTTCTGGATCGGAGACCACCTACGATTTTATTGGCAACTTGCACCTGCCAGGCAATCACTTTTTCAAAGTCATGATGCCGGGATTTGAGAATGAACTTGTAGGCCATCCCTCTTTCTCTGTATTTTCGTGTGTTAAAAGTTTGATCTTTTCGTTAAAAACTAACCTATTTTTTGTATTGTGTTTGTTAGGACATACCGGAAGCCTTTACCAATCAATTTACAACAATTCATGACAGTTCAAGATTATATAGCCGCAAGGGGGCCTGGCAGGTTGAAATCAAGCTGAAGCCCGGCCGACCCCAAAAAAAGCAATTCGCAGAGGGTTGGAACGTCTTCGTGCGTTGGCATGGCCTCGAACTCGGGGACTTTATAGTGTTTGAACACCTTGGGTGGTGGGATTTTCAAGTTGTAATCTTTGATCGGAGCGCTTGTGAAAAAATTTCTTTCCCCCAATGTGAACCCTAATTTATTAATAATAACCAAATTTATTGTATACATGTTCATTATGTTTCCAAATTTTTTCTCGCTTAATTGTGCCGTTTGAGATACCCTCAATATATTGAGATCGTTGATTGTGAATCGTACGTTATTTATTGTTTATTGATATTGAGATTGTTGATTCCGTCGCTAAAACAAGTCTTCGGGCGCCAATTTATTAAAACTGCATCACGCTACATTGTCTTACCCAACACTTAAAAATTTTTCACTTCCCCACTGTCCGCTACATTGTGTAGCGGACGGACAAGTAGAATGTCACACTTAGAAAATTCACTCCCCCACTGTGCGCTACATTGTGTAGCGGATGGACCAGCAGAATGTCTTAACCCAACACTTAGAAAATTTTCACTTCCCCACTGTCCGCCACATTGTCTAGCGGACAGACCAGCAGAATGCCTTAACCTTTAACCCAACACTTCTTCCCCCACTGTCCGCTACATTGTGTAGCGGACGGACAAGCAGAATGTATTAACCCAACACTTAGAAAATTTTCACTTCCCCACTGTCCACTACATTGTGTAGCGGACGGACAAGCAGAATGTCTTAACCCAACACTTAGAAAATTTTCACTTCCCCCACTGTCCGCTACATTGTGTAGCGGACGGACCAGAAGAATGTCTTAACCCAACACTTAGAAAATTTTCACTTCCCCACTGTCCGCTACATTGTGTAGCGGACGGACAAGCAGAATGTCTCAACCCAACACTTAGAAAATTTTCACTTCCCCCACTGTCCACTACATTGTGTAGCGGACGGACCAGCAGAATGTCTTAACCCAGAACTTGGAAAATTTTCACTTCCCCACTGTCTGCTACATTGTGTAGCGGATGGACAAGCAGAACCCAACACTTGGAAAATTCACTCTCCCACTGTCCGCTACATTGTGTAGCGGAGGACCAGCAGAATGTCTTAACCCAACACTTAGAAAATTTTCATTTCCCCCACTGTCCGCTACATTGTGTAGCGGACGGACCAGCAGAATGTCTTAACCCAACACTTGGAAAATTTTCACTTCCCCCACTGTCCGCCACATTGTGTAGCGGACAGACCAGCAGAATGTCTTACCCCAACACTTGGAAACTGTCCGCTACACTTTTTGTTTTCCACCTTTCAATCATTCTGAATGAGAGCCAAAAAAACCAAACTCAAATCATCTTCAACGGAAATCAAACAAATCAATCAATCAATAATCTTCAACACAAATCAATGAGAGCTTTCTAAATAATCATAGTTTATTAAAAAAATTTGACAGTGTAATGGTACAATGTCAACTAGGGGAATCATGTTGGGAGGGATTCTCGGCATTTGCCGGATTTACAATATACCTAACCGCTCTAGGCCGGCCTTTCATAATTTGCCAAGCCATTCTATATCTAAAGGTGTCTACTTCTGCTTGACTCCACACTGCCGCCTTGAGGCTCTCGGACCGGCAAATGTAATCCATGTACATGCAAAGGAAAACGCCGCAGTCCGAAGTGTTATGTTGCTTGGGCCTTCTCTTCTTCAGTCGCCAATCGAGCTTTGGCCGCGCCGGTACAGGGTTACCACGGATACCATTGACCATTGCACAAAATATATTCTGCGAGAAACACAAAACGGCGTAAGACACGAGTTAACATTTATGCCAAGTTACAATAACTGTTAAACAACAATCGTAATATTACCATTGAGTCCAACTGGGCTTTGTACATCTGCAGCACAGGCATAAAGGCGGTATCGTCGTGGAGACTGTCGATCACCGATATGACTTTCTCCACCGGTTCATAGCAAACCAAGTACCAGTGGCTTTCCCCTAAAAATGGGATTAGAAACACGTCGGCAACACTTGCGCTCACTGGACTATCCCTAGCAAGATACGCTCGTAGGTTAGCGGATGGTCTCCACTGGCTTAACTTTTTCTTCCGCCTTTGCTCGACCCACTCATGCCATTCAGACACTAGGAGGCTATGAAAAAAGGCATCAACCAAAAAAATGGCCGGGTACTCGTTCAGCCGCTCCCGACCCCTTTCCTTCAGAATCTCCACGTATGTGGAGATGACACCGTTGTCTAACCAACTCCCCGGAGCCAGGGAGGCCATTTCTCCCCACTCGCAATTGTAATCCATGCCCTCCGGATGATTCACACTATACAACGCTTTGTCCCGGGGGAAGTCGCTAAAATAACGCTCTCTGATTATTTGGCATTTATGCGGCTTTAGGGGCTTCACTGGATGCCCTTTGCGATATTGCCCTCAGGGGTCGACGGGGGGATATTGCACTCCTTCGGGGGGGTCGACGGGGGGATATTGCACTCCTTCGGGGGGGTCGACCGGGGGATATTGCCCTCCTTCGGCAGTAGATGGTCCTGCCCACGGGACAATAGGCAGTGTCTCCGACAGACTGATGTGTCCGAAACCCCAGTCTTGCGTGACTTGACTCTGAGAGAAGGGTTGGGGTTCCGAGTCCAATAGCAAAGAGAAGGAGGGCACACTGTAGTCTTCCCACGGCACTTGAGCCTGGCCCATGGTGCTTGGCTGTCCCCAATCACCACCCATTCCTGGTACAGAGGAACCACCATATCCCTGGCTCACTCCCGAAGTCTGTCCCGAGGGATCGATGTATCCCTCGCTCACATATGGGGGCTGCCACCCCGGATAACCCATTCCCGGGCTGACGCCGGAAGGCTGGCCCGATGCTTGGTGTAAAAATTCCCGCAGCCATACGCCAACGCATCAGCCTGTTGGCGAAGCTCCTCGCCCATTGCATCCACCAAATCCTTCCGCTCGCGCAACTTCTGGAAGAAGGCGAACGAGGCATTAACCTACATCCAAAGAGATAATAAATAAGTAACTTCATACACAGTTAGAATCATCAAGTTCAATTAAAGCACTTATTGGCCAACTTACCAGATTGTATGCCATGTGCTCATCGATCTGACCCCTAGGGTGGTACTTCTCCCCGCGTTCAAACCTTACTGGAGCTACTCTCCTCCGGGTGATGCGGTAGTACCACCCATTGTACTGTTCGATACTGATCACGGGGTCAGGCTCTGACACAATGGCCGCCAGCGTGTCCTGCCAGGAATTCCAAACCTCAAGTTCTCGTGCGCACAAGTCGTGCGCATTTGCCTTGCCAAACCGAGGGACACCCGGTGGGTTCCTGTTAAGCCTCATATCCGGCGCGCCGGCTGGCAACCCCTGCAGGCACTCAAAATGGCACATAGCGCGATCTGGCAGCTGCCACTCTGCGACCTCGAAGTGGATCAGGGGTGTGCGTTGCAACCCGGAGAGCGTGAAGACGAACGACTCTCCCACCCGTCGCGCCAAATGTTTGTACGGTGCCCATCGCATCTGGCCAGGAGATAACGAGTCGAGCTCCCCCCGATAGTACGTAATGTTGTGATGGGGATCGTCTCTCCTCTGGTAGTGGCTGTCCTTCCGGCTGTACTCCCAGGCGCACAACCGAGGCCACACATTATCGGTTCCGTCCCTACGCGTGGGTGCGCCGGTAGCAAGGTGTTCATAAGACCACACCTGAGAGCAAAGACAAATTAAATAAAGTATCGTCAAATTTTATTGTCAATTCAACTCAAAAAAAAAGAAACGAGCAAGTAATCAAGAATTGTATGATATACCTGCAATAGCGAGAGACATGCACATATCGCTTTGGAGTCAGGCCTCGTTGCCTTGTGCAATGCTCGGTAGAGGTACGCAAGAGTTGCGGCTCCCCAGGCATAATCCCCAACCTCCAGTAGGTTACCCAACAACGGTAAATATTTGACGCTGACGGTATTCTTCGACGTTGTTGGGAACAGAATTGCCCCCATCACCCACAAGAGGAAAGCTTGTGTGTACAGCACAAGCATCTGATCCGTGTAGTTATCCGGCAGAACCTTGTAGGTATCTACCAACCATTTCAACTTGATACCCCCAGTGCTAAATTGATCCTGGGGTATCGAAGTAAAGAAGTCCCTAGCGGTCCTCTTATTCGTTGCTTCGTTGCGACGGAGGAGCTATTACCGGCCGCCCCGTCACCGGTAACCCTAAGATGAACCCTACATCTTCTAGGGTAATTGTCAGCTCTCCGAGAGGGAAGTGAAACGTATTCGTTTCACTTCTCCACCTTTCAACAAGGGCACCTATTAAGTGCCGGTCAAGTTGTTGAAAGATCTGCCCACGCGTGAAAATCCCAAACCCAATCCCACGCAGTAATCTTTTCTGGGTTCTGTTCAATTTCCATGCTTTAAAATTATCGGATACTTCTACCGTGTTGAGAAGTGCTCTTTCCTACGAATTAATAAATACAATTTAAGCAAATTAAATGATATACAACGTTCCCAAGAATAACAAAGTTGATAAAATAAGTATCTTACTCCACCATCCCATATGAGCGTACTGATATGGTTTGCTTGGTCGTATAATACGGACGGATCTTCTGGTCCAGGGTTGAAATCCATTTTTCGCAACTGAAATTATGCAAAACGGCAAGGTTGGAAGCGTAAACATTCTCAAACATACAACGCTAGCACAATCAACGCTAGCATGTGATCTGATAATACTCACATAAGTTCACATGCTGTGTATATGCAATGTACATAGATACAAACAGACACGGAATGGGATTTTACAAGTGAAATCACATGAACAAATAATACGCAATACACATATATAATCTATATATATGTATAGATACATTGACAAACGCTAGCACAATGCACCGCGCACATATTCAAAATCATGCATAAGCCGCGATAACAACTCTAGATTATGAACAAATAAAGGATTGGTTTGTGAACTTACGTGATTGATTCGTCGAATAAAGGATTTCTTGAGAAGAAATTGCGCCGATCTACTTGCCAACGCCGCTAGAAGAATTGTGAGAAGAAGGAATGAATAGCAGTTTAGAAGGAATGAATAAGGGTTTCGAAGTAAAGAAAGGGAAAAACGGTCCGCTACACTGTCTAGCGGACAGTGTGATAATGACAAAGTAACAGTCGTGCATCGACAAGACTGACATTGACGGAGTCAGTCGTCCGCTACACTGTCTAGCGGATGACCTTTTGGCTGTCAACATGGGCCCAAGAAAGTGGTCCGCTAGACAGTGTAGCGGAGGGGGGTATATGGGCAAAATGGTAAAAAGGTCCGTCCGCTACACTGTGTAGCGGACCACTGACAGCGCCGCAAAAATACGCGATCTGGGCCGTCCATCCCTTCGGGATGGACGGTCAGATCGCGCTAGCAAGATCTCCCATTTTGCTAGCGCTATCAACGGATCAGCTCCCTATATATATATATATATATATATATATATATATATATATATATATATATATATATATATATATATATATATATATATATATATATATATATATATAGGGAGCTGATCCGTTGATAGCGCTAGCAAAATAGGACAAGTTGCTAGCGCGATCTGGCCGTCCATCCCGAAAGATGGACGGCCCAGATCTTTTTTTACGTTTGTTTTAAGTTCGTCCGCTATATTATGTAGCGGACGATTTTTTGACAAAAATACCCTCCAACTTAAAAAGATCCCATCCGCTACATTATGTAGCGGACAAGTTTTCTGACTTTTTTTCTCTTTCTCTCATAATTGCTCTGACATTTTTTTTCTCTTTCTCTCTCTCCTTTCTCTCGTCCGCTACATTATGTAGCGGACAAATTTTTTTACCTTTTTTCTCTTTCTCTTTCTCTCTCCATTCTCTCATTAATGTCACGACATTCTTTCATTTCTCTCTCCTCTCTCTAATCATTTTTTCTCTTTCTCTCTCCTTCTCTTATTAATTCTCGCTCTCTCTCTCTCTCTCTCTCTCGTTTCTCTTCAGAAAGGGAAGAGGAGCAAATTGCAGCCGATTCCAGCACGAGAAAAGCAACTCCAAAAAACCCGAACAGCAAAACAACCGCCATCACCAGCACAATTGGATCAAAATTGGATTGTATTGGATTGATGTACAGATCAAGTTCGTTCTTGTTCGTGGGTCTCTTTCTCTGTCCGGGCTTGTTTTACTCAACCCGTTTTTTGGGGCGCCGGAGGAACCAATTAATGAAGAAGCTTCGGAGCATAGATCAAGCATGGAAACGCTCATGAGCCGAGGTCAGAAGATGTGGAACGATGAGTAACCCAAATCGAAGTCCTCTGCAACCAGAACCGCTACCACCTACAACAACCACAACAGCCAAAAAGCAGCCGCAACCACCGAATGTGAATAGATTAAAAGCCAAGGCACCCCATGGCACATATCTTGAGCAGATCTACCATCTACGCCTCCCATCGGCCACAACCTGTGAATCAAAGCGAAAAGTAACCGCCACACCATGAAACGACGAAATTGTGGAACCATAGCTTCTGCTTCGAAGTGAATGGAACCGTTGAAATTGTAGATGAAAGCCATGCTCGAAGGGCCGATATGCTCAAACTCTTTTATGCGTATACCGAAAGGAAGATCCCATTTCTCATTAACAAAGTGGTAAGAAAACAGAAGAGACAGAAAGGAGGAGAGAGGAGGGAGAAAATAGAAAAGTGGTGAGAGAAGAGAAAAGAGAAAGGAAAGAGACAGAAGAGACAGAAGAAATTGATGAGAAAGAAAGAGAGATGTCAGCAAAATTAATGTGCTACTCGTCCGCTACATTATGTAGCGGACATAACGGAGTCTGAAAATTTGTCCGCTACATAATGTAGCGGACGTAACGGACTCTGTGAAAACTTGTCCGCTACATTATGTAGCGGATGGACTCGGAGGGTATTATTGTCAAAAAAATGCAAAAAATTGTCCGCTACATAATGTAGCGGACGTACTTAAAAAAATGAGAAAAAAAAGATCTGGGCCGTCCATCTTTCGGGATGGACGGCCAGATCGTGCTAACAACTTGTCCTATTTTGCTAGCGCTATCAATGGATCAGCTCCCATATATATATATATATATATATATATATATATATATATATATGGGAGCTGATCCATTGCTCGCGCTAGCAAACGGAGTTAAGTTGCAAACGCGATCTGGCCGTCCACGTGTGATCTGTGGACGGTCCAAATTTTATTTTTTTTGTATTTTTTTTAAAGTCCGTCTGTCACATAATGTAGTGGACAATACTTTTGACAAAATTGCCCCTGACCCCGCACGCAAAGAAGCAAAAAAATTGTGTAATACTGTCGTCTGCTACATTATGTGGCGGACGACAGTACTACACACACAGAGCCCATTCAATCATTTTCATATATATATATATATATATATATATATATATATATATATATATATATATATATATATGTTCTGAACTACTGCCTCCCTCAAACCCACTTCCATCATCGCGGTCCAGAGAAAGGCAAGAGGTACAGCACCGCCTCCCCTGCCATCTCGGCATCCTATGCACTGCGCCGCCTCTCCCCGACATCATGTTAGGGTTTATTTTGTACACTTGCAAATCTGATTTCACTTTCATGTTTTTAGGTCAATAAATCGGCTGGCTGGTTTAACACACCATTATGCGTTAGCCAATTCTTCCCAGATTCTCCAAACCGGCTCGACGAGTTCACGAACTTCAATAAAGGCCGATCCCAAATCTCGAATTCTTGTGCCAACCTATTTTATTGGCGATTACGGCATTGGTGCACTGAAGGTCCTATCGGCCGCGACAAAGGATTTGGCTAATTTAGGGTTCAAAATGGATGGGCTGAAGATTTGTGAGAATCCATCACCACAGTCTTTTCTTCCAACTTATTTTTTTCTAGATTTTCTTTTAATTTAATTGGACATAGATCCAGATCTCGGTTGTTGATGTTTGTGGGCGATGGAGGTTCGGATGGTGGTGGTTAGGGGGCAGCAGAGGTTTGGATGGTGGGTTTTGGGGTGGCAGAGGTGGTGGTGGTCGGGGTTCTTTCTTCCTCTCCTTCTATGGTGGTGGGTTAATTCGAGACAGTGGTCGCTTGATCGGTTGTGGTAGCTGTTTTCTGTTCCATGGTGGTGGTGGGTTTTTTTACTATTATTTATGTAAATTGAGGGCTGATGTTGGGGGACGATGGTGGTGGTCTGAATGTATTTGTGGGCATCAGCAACAACGGATTGTTTTGGTTTGTGGGATTCCATGGCAGTTGGATTGAAACTATAAGAGCACGTAAAGAACATATAACAAAACAAAAAGCAGCATAGGACACAGAATCTGGGCTCTGTGAATTGTGTCTATGTAATACTGTCGTCCGCCACATAATGTAGCGGACTACAGTATTACACAATTTTTTTGCTTCTTTGCGTGCGGGGTCAGGGGCAATTTTGTCAAAAGTACTGTCCGCTACATTATGTGGCAGACGGACTTTAAAAACGCAAAAAAAAATCTGAACCGTCCACAGATCATGCGTGGACGGCCAGATCGCGCTTACAACTTAACTCCATTTGCTAGCGCGAGCAATGGATCAGCTCCCTATATATATATAGCCTGATGTCTTCGGCAGCCGCCCAAAGAGAAAAAAGTAGGGGTTCCTCCAAGCCGACGTGCACTTCACCTAGAGAGAGAGAGAGAACGAGCTGGGGGAGAAGAGAGATTCAGAGAGAGACGAAGGGACGAGATTGAAGGGATCTTTTTGGCGACTTTTCCGGTAAGATCTTTATCTTTTTCCTACTGTCATTTATAGTTCACAGATTTTGTAATGGGTTGATGGTTGCTTAAGGTATATTTGTTAAATGGGTTGCTGAGAGACAACAGTCCCTGTGAGTGCCATGTCGTGTGGGTTGGTTTGAGTGAAACCATTTACGTGGGTTTGATGTATAGTGTTGCCAAGAGAAAGAGTGGACTGCGGGCTGTAGAGAGTGAGAGTAAGGGTGCAGCTGTGTGCTATGTGCTTTTGTGTAAAAAGGCAGCTGGGTAATGGAGTGTATAGTGAAATGAAAGAAGCTGGGACATGGGCATGGCTGCCATGGCCATGTTTGTACATGGGTTTACAATTATTGTGGGTGTGGGGAGATCTTCATTTTAGAGTGCCATGTATATAATGTGTGTGTGATTATGTTTAAGTGTGTGTATTGGTGTGTAACCTGGGTGTGCAAGTGCTAGTTTGCGACTGTATGAAGCTGTCGTAAAGCAGCTGGGTATGGAACTGTGCAAGAGTCGGGTGTGCAGGTGTGATAGTGTGTGTTTAATGCAGTGTGTGTGAGTGAAATGGGTAGAAAAAGGGGAATATAATGGGGAGTACCCGTGTGTTGCTGAGTATAAAGGCGTTTGTTTGGATGAGTGCCGTGAATTGTGAGTGTGCTTGTGTGAGTGTCGTGTAAAAAAAACTGCATGGCAGTGTGTGGGAGGAGAGAAATGGAATGGAGACAACCATGTGTACTGCGTGATGTGTGTGTGTGTGTGTGTGTGTATAAATGTGGGTATAGTGTATCTAAAGAGTGGGTGCTGGAGTAGTTGAGTTAATGGTGGTTATCTTTGTGAACCTGTGTAAGTGGAAGATGAGATGGGTGCTGGTGTGTGTAGTGAGGTGAGGTGAGAGTATATATGTGTATATAAGAGTGTGTGTGTGTGTAGTGATGTGTACATAGTGTGCGTGCGTGAGAGTTTTTGTGAGGGAGATGTGCTTGTATGGGAATGAGAGAGTAACCGGGTAGCCATTGAGTGCATGTGTGTGCTGGGTGTGTGTGTTAGTGAGCTGTGTACTCATGTGTGTGTACACGGATAATGTGAGGCTTAATATGCACTTCGAATAGTGTACAGTGAATATTATAACTTGAAAATTTATAGTATAGTACATCAGGCCATATTAGAATTTACGGCAAAATTTCATAATTTTCTGAAGTCACATGTATTTTTTGTATTTTTGTAAAATTCTTTTGGATCCTTTAAATCCTGAAAATATTCTGAAAATAATTATAGCAATGTCTTTATGGTATAAATAAGACTCAGTTTGAATATGATGATTTTTGGAGTTGGTTGGAGTTGGTTTGTTATGATTTACGTATCACATTTGTTTTAGCAAAACGAATAACTAAAAAATAGTTTTAATACCTTTTAATTTATGATTTAAATTTTTTTAATTTTTACACATATTTTAAAGCTGTTACAAAAATAATGGGACTTTATTTTCAGGTAAAAGAAATTTTGGCAATTTATGGGTTTTTATTGCATTTAAAGAAATTATTTTAATTAAAAAATATTTAAAAATTCTGAAAATTTATATTTTGACTTTTTATAATGTTTTAAGGTATAAAAGCATTTTATTGTAATTTATTATAAGTTTTAGAGTGTCGTTACACGTTAAGGATTGTATAGGATTTTTAGTTAAATTGGCCGTGTGTAGAAACTGTTTTGAGTTGCGCGATTTCGGAAAGAGTGAGTACGCTGTGGGTAGTTGATATTAGGTTTATGGTATTCTAGCATAGATATTATGTTCTAACAAATGGATTGCCAATGTAGGTCTTTCCAGAGAATTATATCGAGGTTGTAGCATTGCATAGCGTAGATCGAGGTAAGAATTTTCTCTTCCAACCATACTCATCGTTCTGAATCCATATGTTTTAATCTTAATTTTTTTGTGAATCTTATTGAATTATGATTTTATAAATTTTCTTGAGAATGTTTGGATTTTACCAGTAAAACCCTAACTTGAATTCTGATATCTTATTTGTCATGAAAATGTTTTCAATTGCCCGTGTAACCCTAACTTGAACCTTAAGCGATCGTTTGGAATTATTTCTTCATTCTCATCTATTTATTGTTTCGATTATCATAAAGCATTTTCAATTGTATTTATTTCTTCTAATGTTGACATGAGTTAGTAAACTTGGGAGTTATAAGGATGGTCTATATTGCTGGAGTTATAAGGATGGTCTGTTGGACGTGTTTAACTAGTACCTAGATAAACTAGTCAGTGTACATATGCATATGTAAAGCGTATCGAGCATTACCGGGGTGACTTTGCTACACTATACTACTCATGTTTAATGTTTCCTGTTTATATTTTATTACACTTGAATTATTTTGAATATTATCCATTCATGCTTTATTATACCTAAAGTGTTTCAAATGACTATTATTTAGGGAATCGAGTTGAATACTCGACCTTATGTTTATATCGTATTGCAGTGATTGCATCAAAAGTAAAATTCCTCAAAAAGATGTTATTGGACTTGAATTTAAAATTGTTCGTTTTGTTCATCTTTGTCAAAATGCTGTCTTTTTATTGAAAATACTCTTAAAAAGTTTTGTTTGACTCTATATGAAAACTCGTCCGAATCGTTTTGTTATTTTAAATCTTTGATCAACCTTACTGGGCACTCGAAAGCTCACTCTCCTTTTGACTTCCGTTTTGTAGGTGATAGCCAACATTTAGGTTGAGGTTGACTGTGTGGATAAGAGCCAAGCGTAAGAAGAATTTGATCTTAGTATTTATCATTGGAGCCCCTGTGAGAGTGAACATTATTGCTTAAATTTTTATGACCTAGTTTGATAGTTCATCTAAAATAGTTTACTATGATTTAAATTTGATGGATGTTTAGTTGCTCTGAAAGTTATGTTATTATTTATTGAGGTAGAGGATATTATCGTCTTAGTAAACTGATGGAGCGAGTGTCTAACGTTCCAGAAAATTTCAGGATGTAACATATGTAAATATATCGTGTTTAGTTGAAGAAGAGATATCATTATAGTAGTCATATGCATGTTCATTGATCATTCCTTATCCTCTTTTAAGATGTGTTTGTTTGGAAGCCATGTTTGCTGAAGATAATCATGTATTGTTTGTTCATACCCAACAACACGTTGAGTTTATTAAGATAATGATTTCAACAAAAGTGAGTAGGAAGGATAACAAGCTTGCAAATGATAATAACGCTTATTTCAACCAGGGTTTATCTCAGGCAGTTTTCACTGCTGGTGGTTGTGTCGTTAAGGTAGTATTATGCTTTACTTTTTACTTTCCTATCATACTTAAGTAGTGTTATCAAAAGGGAATAAGTACTTGCTCCCAGCTTGCTATGAAGGTCGCAAAGGGTGAGATAAACTCTGAATTTGATGTGGTTAGACTACCTGGACACAATGCTGAAGGAGGGGAAGCAAAGGGTTTGTGCCTATTGAATGACGTAGCAGTAGCAAGACCGTCACTTTCATAATTTCCATGTAACCTTCACACCACTTTCCTCTTCCCCTTCTTATCTTCTCTTTTTGGTGACAAGAACTGATAAACTAACCACTGCTTGCACAACCTTAACTTCGTTTCTGTATCTCAAGGTCACTATGCAATTTCATGAACCATTTCAAGGACTTTATTGCAATACCTTGGTTTTCTTCATCTTGTCACTTAGTAAGGTTTGAATGTAACAACTGATCTTCAAGTTATATATAGGCCTGTCTCTTTTAAATTGATGGCAAGGATTAGTTACATATCAACGATTGTGATTGTGTATTTTTTTAAAATAAATACAGAAATATCCTAGATATCTGCAATTGTTAGTAGTATCTACTTCCATTTACAAAAATCTAGCTTAACCTGGGATCTTCTACAATAATGCTAATAATATGCCTATGGTAACTTAATAGAGAAATGGTTAATACACGGTGTGGTGCTCTGCCTCGAAAAAAATCTTTAAGGATTTTAGGAGTCGCCATCTTTTTAAATTGAAGAAAATAAAAAATCATAAAAATGACTATAATGTAACACCTCAATTTTTTAAAGGATTAAAAAATAAAAATAAATAATAATAACAATATTTTAGTGGCGAGTATATTTTTAAGCATTGATATTTTAATTAGCAGTTTTTAGCGACGATTAGTGTAGTGGGGTTATGTAATGCCCGTTAAATTTTCTAGCACGATAATTTATTGTAAATAGTTATATGAGCCTTTTTCGTAATATTAAAAAGTTTTGGGTACACTTTGCAAAAATTCCTAAAGTCTAGGGGGATTTTTGGGTACACTTTGCAAAATTTCCTAAAGTCTAGGGGGTTTTGCTATATATTATAATTTTATGGGTAGCCGTCCAAGCAACCTTTTTCTTCTTATGGCACATATATACAGTAGAGAAAGAAAGAGAGAGAAAGAGGCTTGAAGAAAAAGGGTTTTCAGGCAAAATTTTCGGTAAGTTTCTAGCTTTTTCCTCTTGTTTATTTCATGATTTATGGGAGTGAGAGGCTGGGTTTATGGCCGTGAGAGGAGGGTACTGCCCCGTAAGGCAGTATACCCGTGTGTTTGAGAGAGAGATCATGTAGGTATAAGATTGAGGGAAGGCATTATCAGTTTTCAATGTATATGGGCAAAAGAAAAAGCTGAAACTCAGTTGTATGCATGTATGTGTGTTTAGTGTGGCCGTGGGGTTTGACGAGAGAGAAGCTACTGTCGTGAGGTAGTAGCTGTGATGAAATGTGTGTGAAATTGTGGAAAAAAATTATGAGTGGTTGGCAGAGAGAAGAGAATGAAGATGTGATAGTGCTGAAAATATGTTGCATAAATTTTCCGAAAAGCTAACCATAGGTTCTTCTCTCCATCAGAACAATAGGGCCATTATGCTCATTACTAAACTTGTAGAAGAGGTGAAATATAACCAAGGTATATCATTTTGATCAGAGGTTGAAGGACAAATATTAGAATACATTCTGGGAAAATCAAACTTTCATTGAAGAGAAGCAAATGAAAGGCTTTCATAAAAATTCTCGTAGAATCGAGAATGAAGTTTTCATTCAGTACATGTTAGAACATGAATTAGTAACTGCATCCAATTTTTAAAAAAAATCCCAATCGTTTCGAGATTTCCATTTGCGCCTTTGATACAACAATTGACTGCGAAATTTGACTGCCCTAGGGCCCTTCTCCATCTTCCCGCAACCCTAGCCACATTCCTATTACTTTGGACCTTAAGGGTTGGTGCTCTTTCTCAACCTACATGCCTTGGAACTTGGGAAAAATTCTATAATCTTTTTCCCATAAGGTATGCTTATAATAGTTGGAATTTTAGTTATTAACTATAATAGATTATGTTAATAGATTACTTTCATTCGTATCTATTCATATTCATAATAATAATTGTTATCAATATAGAATTCCAAATAAATATCTTAGAACAAAATGATTTTTGTTTCAAATTTAAATGCTGGCATTTTGGTTTTAATCTCAACTTGAGGAGTCCCTTTATAACAATTTTTAAATGGGTTCCACACCATTATTTGGTTAGGAACAAGTTAATTATTGTTCGTCTATTAGAGTAGATGATCAAAGCATACATATTCACAAGTTTAAAAGAAATGAGAAGCGAATGAGAAAATTGAAGTCAGTAATTCAACTTAAAGGGAAAAAAAATTGCACATTGAAGAGAAAAAGCTAATGTTTTCTCTCTACAAGACCTAACTTTGTGCTAAGAATTAGGCCCCTTGGGGGTACCCAAGTTTTGTAAGGAAAGGGAATCTAGGTTGACCCAAGATCCACACGCACACCACCCGCCCTTCCCGGTCCGAGTCGTGGCTTGTGCTTGGGCTTATTAGGCTTTATTCTTTAAAAAAAAAAAATTCTTCATCAAATTTCTCCTGCTCTTCGTTTCTAAGTGTCTTAACAGAAAGTTCTGCATCGTTTTAATTCGTCAGGCCTGCAAATTTGGAGTGCTCCTACTCTTAGACGTTATAGCTGTTGTATCCTGGAAAACTTTCGTCAAAGACGTTAGCATCATTGGGGCCCGAATAAAGTCTCAAAGATAGTGAACCAAATTCATGCCTCGATTTTTTCTTTTGTTATTTCGTACTTTTGCTGTAAGTTATTAAATATAATTATGCTTTTTTCTGATTCTATTAATACATTCTGTATGTTCAGTATTTTTGGTAATTGATTTTTTGTACAAGTATACACAAATATTTCCAACACTAAGAATTTTCAATTTCATTGTATTGTTTATCCTTGCAAAAAAAAAAAAAAGGGAAAACATGTTTAGCAAACGTATAATTAAAAAAGTAGAATATAACATACTCATGCTTTGCCCTGATTTTATGGCTAGCGTATTTATAGTCCATCCTCGCATGAAGGTTACCACCCCGTAGATGGTTCAAGATGTTGTCTTTTAACGCCGAAAAGCACTATGCCAGATAGTTCAGTCTAGCACGTTGTACCTATCGACCAAAATATCCCCAACCCAGAAGAAATGTCCAATCGCTTCTTATAAATAAATCACACAATCAAATGCTTCAGATTATACGCCGCGCGACGATTTCCTAAACTTTTCTAAGACCGACCAAGGAACTGTAAATCCGAAAATACATCCACATGGCCATCATTATCTTCAATTGTTATAGCTTGTCCCAGCGAAGTGGCAGCCTTGAATCGAATCATCAATCGAACGATCCATGGAACCTTAACGAGGATTCTGAATCGAATATCCAAATATGTAAATAAGAATGGCGCTATACTCACAACGCAGAATAGCACCCAAAGTACAATCCAATCCAATCCAATCCAGCGAAAAAGAAATAATAAATCTTATTTACAAAATCCTTTTGGAAGAAACCTAAATTAACCAGTAACCACAATGCATCAGCCATCACGGGTCCACCATAAGCTCCACAAAACCACTGCCATCATCCATTTTTGCGGTGATGGACGAGATATGGGATGGATCGGACCACAACTGTCAGCAGAGGAAGAGAGAGATCAGATCTTGGTCGCTTCAGCCTGGTGACATTGGGTGGATCATATCTCGAATACTTTTTTAAGATCTGTAGGCTGGCTCCAGAAATAAATTAAAATGTAGGGGAAGCTATTCCTAATCAGCTATATATTTTAGAATTGAAATGGAGATTTAGAGGTGTCAAATGGGCTAGGCTTGGGCCGGCCCAGCCCAAGCCCATCGGGCCTCCAGCAAATCGGGCAGGGCCCGGTCCAAGCCCAGGCCCTAGGCCCAACATTTAGGGCCGGGACCGGGCCCAATTTTTTAAAATTTTTTTTTTTTGACATTATCTTGTTATTCAAGGTAAGAGTTTTTAAAATGTGCAGGTGCCTTCGATGGTGGACAAACATGAGAATGTTCTGGTGCATGGACAGGAGCCTTCTTAGGGGGGTAGACATGAGACTTTTCTGGTGCATGGCAAGGAACCTTTGCTGGGGCATGGACATGAGAACTCTCTGGTGGATGAGTAAGAGCCTTCGAAGGGGCATGTACAGGAGCCTTGAGTGAGGATTTGGTGTGCTACAAGAAGAACAAAGAAACGAAGTTGGGCAATCAATCAATTTAGTTGCTAACTCCTGCCCAAAAAAGAAAATGACGGCCCAGTGCACAAGACTTCTATCATTACTAGGTCTATGAGAGTGTTAGATGTATAGTGCTAACTGGCCCAGTGCACAAGACTTCTGTCATTACTAGGTCTATGGTAGTGTTAGATGTATAGTGCCAACTCATATTTTCCTGGTAGGACTCGCGTGTAGGTGACACATTGTTAAATGCAGTCGTGCAATCACATGATAACTTTGTAAACCTCCATGCATATAAAAGTTGAACGCAATATCATCATGGACAAATGTATATTTAGGGTAGAAGCATACATAAGATACTAGATCAAAGGGATAATTCTTCCTTAAATGAAAAGTTAATGCTGAAGTTACCTCTAGGTCAGTTTCCTTTGCAATGGATGTAACCTAAAAAAGATATTATGTGGATAAGTTTAGAATAATAAAAATGAATAAGGGAAAAAGACTCAGCACAAAATGTGCATACATCATTTAACAGGAGCCTTCACTGGTAGATGGACAAAAGGTTTCTCTGGTGCATGGGCTGGAGCCTTTACTGGAGCAGGAGCCTTCACCGTTGGATGGACAAAAGGTTTCTTAGGCAGAACCGGGCCAGAACTGGGCCAGAACCGGGCCGGGCCGGGGCCGGGCTTTTTTTTGGGAAATGCAGGCCTAGCCCAGGCCCAAGCCCTAAGCCCTAAAAGGTCGGGCCAGCCCGGGCCAGAAAGGGGGCCAGGTCAGGCCAGCCCGCGGGCCGCCCGGCCCATTTGACACCTCTATGGAGATTGAGTGAATTTTTTTTGTTAATGATGATTATTAGTGTTAAAAGTAAAAGATTTTTACTAAAAACTAGCACCAATGCCTACAAGTGCGCAGCACACAACATTGGCTTTTCGCAGATAAACAAGTCTTAGGGGTTGTTTGATAAAACTGAAATTTAAGTGCTGAAAAAGTTAAGTCCTGAATTCGTAAAACTTTAAGCGACTGACTTTTTACTAAAACTGATGTCTGAAAATTCTTTATTTACAAATTTATCCATTTCACCAAAATTATGCATTTATTTATGTACTTCCTAACTTTTTTTGGGGGGACTAAAATTGTGTTGGTGGTGGTGGCGGCAGTGACAATGGAGTAATAGTGGTGGTCGTGGCGACAAAAGGTGTCAATGGTGGCGATAATGGTGCTTGAAGACGTAGTATTAGTAATTGTGATGATAGCGAAAGGTGGTGACATGACCGCCATGGCAGTGGTTGTAGTGTGACGGATTTTTAAATAATTTTGGCAAGTATGGACATGGTGACAATAGCGATGGTATGGTGGAGGTGGCGGTGTCCTTGTGATGATGTTGTTGTTGGTGGTGATAGTGATTAGGTCGTGGTAATTGTGGTGGTGGTAGCAAAAAAAAAAATAATGGTTGTGGTGGTTGTTATATTGTGATGGAGGCAGTTACCAGCAAATTGGCGGCATTGTGGTGGTAATAATTTTTTTCATGTAAAATAATGTTAAAATAACTTTTAACCATCTCTCTTAGAATTAAGTGATCAGCATTAAGTAAGACCACCCTGACTTGAAATTTTAGTCTATTTTTTGTAAGAATTAATTTTTTAAGTGATACGAGGTTTAGCGTTATCAAACGCACTTAATTGAAAATCATTGAAAACTTTAAGTTTTAAGTGCTTAATTGCGTTATCAAACACACCCTTAGTTGCTTATAGAATTGATATCAGGCTAAGTAATTCGACTCAGGCTAATAATATCTAAGATATATGGCTCACACACTGCAGAATGAAAATGAAATAGTATTAAGTATAAGATTAGCTAATGAGGAGGTAATCTTTCGTTAGAGTTACTGTTTCATTTGCAAATCACGCAAACTTACTGGTACTAAATGTCACGATGAGCACTATAGATGAAAGAACAACTGAAACACATCTTTACAACGTTTAGCTTAGAGATGTCAAATGGGCCGGGCTTGGGCCGGCCCAGCCCAAGCCCATCGGGCCTCCAACAAATCGGGCTGGGGCCGGGCCTGGTTCTGAGGATATCTGGGCCCGGTACAAGCCCAGGCCCTAGGCCTAGAGATGTCAAAGGGCCGGGCTTGGGCCGGCCCAGCCCAAGCCCATCGGGCCTGCTGTGGGGCCGGGCCAGCGGGGCTGCCAACCGGGCCGGGCCGGGCTGGGCCTGCCGAAGGCAAACCTAGGCCCAGTCCAGGCCCTGGCCCTAGGCCCAATATCTAGGGCTGGGCTTGGGCCGGGCCCGGGCCCTTTTTTTTTTAAATTCAATTTTAAAAAAAGTAACCTAATCTTATTCAATTTTAAATTTCATCTCTAGGCAATATTCATCTCTAGGCAATTTCATCTCTAGGCAATATTCATCTCTAGGCAATATTCATCTCTAGGCAATTTTAAATTTCATCTCTAGGTTTGAGGACTTGTTCGATTTTTTTCAATTTTTTGTTATTCAATTTTAAATTTCATCTCTAGGCAATATTCACAATTTAACGAACCTAATCTTTATCCTTTTATTTCATTATAAGTAATATACATATATATGTATGTATGTATATACATATTTATTTGTTAGCCATTATATTTTTTATTATATGTTAAACATTTTCATACTCTTCTTGGTGAGCTTTATTAATAAAATCTTAACACATAACAATTTATATAGAAAAATAATAAATGTATTCATAGGCCCTCCTCCTTTTATCCGGGCTTGGGACCGGCTGCTTGTAAACAAACAGGCGAAGTTACCTATTTTTTTATATATACGAAAAAATATATATCTTGCTTGTAAAAATTTATTTTATATATATGGAAAAAAAGTATATTTTGTGAAAAAATTTATTCTTAAAATTCTAACAATCAAAATAATAATGCATGTCTATCCAAAATATCAGCAATCAAAGATCAAGAAATCTGCAACGTCAACCAAAAGGATCAAAAGAGGAAAATAAAAACAAATTACCTAATCATCCAGAAGTACTTCAATATCCGAGTCACTGCTCTTCCTATCATCAATCGGTTTATCTTGCTCGCGGTATTTCGCATCAAGATAATCCTTCCAACATACACATAGCTCGAGCGACTCGGGGTTAAGACGACTCCTCCTGTCATCCAAAACCCTCCCGCTGGCTGAAAATGCCGACTCTGAAGCAACCGTGGAGGCTTGCACTGGCAGTACATCCCGTGCAATTTGGGATAAAGTTTTATACATGTTTTGATTTTGTTTCCAAAAATTTAACAAATTAAAATTAACCTGTTCTTGCCTTGATAAATCAGAATAATGATCAGTATTTGCATATACACCAATCTCATTAAAAGAGGAAAAAGTATACGAACCTGCCGAATTAGAAGTACCTTCACCTGGTAGTTGTCTTGCTACTAGATGTTCAAAGCCCTGAAGGTATGGCGCATAATACCTCTCAACAGTGGATGATGATGTAGCTCGCCCGCGCACGTCAGCAGAATTACGATAGACGTTGAACAAGTCCTCAAACCTCTTGCTCACTTTTGCTGTGAATGCGGTTGTCTCCTCTGCTGTGTAGCACATTAATTTCGATATCTCTTGTATCGAGGCGTTCACGCCATGCAACTTTAACCTAGGATCTAAACAAGTAGCCACAGTAAAAATAGCAGGCAGTTTACTCCAATATTTATTAAACTTTTGATCCATCACTTTTACTATTTCCTTAAAGGGTCCTATATATCTCCATTTTGTTAACATTGTAGCCATCTTCAGAATTTCTATTACAGCGAGAGGAGAGGTGGGATAGTACGTACCAGACAATAAATTGGTAGACGTGTAGAATACCTCCAAAAATTCAGCTAGGTATGTGGCCATCTGCCATTCCTCTTGAGTTGGCAAGCCGGCTGGGAACTGGGTTAGTAGAAAATGCGTATAGACTTCTCGGTATGCCAGAATGTGTAAAAGCATGTGGTATGTAGAGTTCCACCTGTGGACCACATCTGTAACTGCTCTCCTGCGAGGCATATTATATTGAACACACAACGTTTTAAATTGTTGTGTTCTCGGACTCGAGCTATTAACATACGCTGTCATACCCCTCATTTTGAGAAGAATATCTCCTGCAGCAGCTAAACCATCTTGAACAATTAAATTAATAATGTGACAAACACAGCGAACATGAAATAATTCACCATTAAGTACAGGTTGAAGCGTCTCCTTTAAAGCTGCAACAGCAACTTTATTGTTAGAAGCATTATCAAAACTAACACTCATAATCTTATCCTTAATTTTAAATGTGGTGCATGCTTTTAATATAAGAATAGCAATGTTCATTCCATCGTGCGGATAAGGGAAGTGCTCGAAAGCGATGATTCTCTTGTGCATAACCCAATCTACATCAATCCAATGAGCGGTCACACAAGAATAACTAACAAAAGTATAAGGAGATTGCCAAATATCAGAAGTAAGACTAACTTTACCTTCAAATTTATCGAAATAATCGATAAGGCGTGCTTTAGCAGCATTGTACTGTCGGAGTGCATCGGATCTAGTTGTGTTTCTATGAACCTTTTTGTACAAAGGTTGAACGTATGTGTTCATATATCTAGAGTGCTTAGGATTATCGGCAAAAGAAAAGGCTTGTTCATCATGAATAACAAATTCAGCGAGACCGTCTCTTTGCTCTCGCTGATTATAAACAAATAACTTACCGTCAAAAGATAACTGCGTTTGGGTAGGTTCGACGTGGCCTTGTCGAGGTGCACACAGAGGGTAATGCCTGTTAAGATGTCCATTACCACTACCAGACGAAAATAATTTAGCGCAGTACTTACATCGAGCTTTTCGGATGCCGTCCACCGTAACTACATCGAAATGATTCCAACACTCGGCTTTCTTTTTTTTCCCCTTTTGGACTTCTGGCTCATTACCGGAGGCATTGCTCGGCCCTTCTTCATCATGACCAGGCATAGGGTTGAGATTATGCCACGGAGTAGTAGCTTCGCCAACCGAGCTGCGTCCTTGACTATAATGCGGGGGGTCTTCATCAGGCGTGTATTCAAAATCTGGAATGTTTTGATTGAACTCCCAATTGGCTTGGGTATCTATCATACAGCCTGTACTCATTCGTCCAGGAACGAATGGTTGTGTTGGTGCTTGGATTGGTGTTTGTGATGGCCGTGGCGCTGGCGCTTGTGCTGGTGGTGGTGCTTGCGATGATGATGATGTTTTTCGTGATGACGATGCACGCCTCATTTTCTTCAATAATCCAGCCATATTTCACGCTAAACTTTGTAAGAGTAACTAAATACACAAGTATAAGAGTAGTAATAAGAAATAACAATTAAAAGAATGAACGAGTAACAAATATTAGAGAGTTAGTAATTAAAAAGAATTTAGCAAGACTAGTAATTAATAAACAAGAGTACTAATTAGTAAATACTAGTAGTAATTAGCAAGAGTAGTAATTAAAAAGAATTTAGCAAGACTAGTAATTAATAAACAAGAGTACTAATTAGTAAATACTAGTAGTAATTAGCAAGAGTAGTAATTGGAGAGGAAAATAGTAGCAAAGCTTGTAGAAATATAGAATGTTTAGGTAAGAGAGAGTAAGAAGATTGGTGTGAAAAATTAGAGAGAAATGGTGTGAATTTATAGATTTTAGAAACTTCACAAAAGACCAAAATACCCCTACAAACTATCCGTTTATAGTTGTTGGGGAGGGTAAGAGTGTAAAGGAGTTGAAAAATATAGGTTAGACTAAAATACCCCCCAAACTAGCCGTTATATTGCTGTTGGGGGGGTAAAAGTGGAATTTTGGAAAAGGGGTGGAAGAAAGGGGGGGAAAAACCAAAAATTCAAACAAGTGGTGGGGCCGCAGACCGGGCCAGACCCGGGCCGCAGACCCGGGCCAGAACCGGGCCGCAGACCGGGCCAGAACCGGGCCGCAGACCGGGCCAGAACCGGGCCGCAGACCGGGCCAGACCCGGGCCGGGCCAAACCCGGGCCGGGCTTTTTCGCTGAAACTGAAGGCCTGGTCCAGGCCCAGGCCCCAAGCCCGCTTGTGCTGGGCCGCTACTGTTCATGGACGGGGCCGGGCCAGCCCGGGCCAGAACCGGGCCGGGCTGGGCCAGCCCACGGGCCGCCCGGCCCGTTTGACAACTCTACCTAGGCCCAACATTTAGGGCGGGGCTTGGGCCGGCCCGGGCCCAAATTTCTTTTTTTTTTTGGCATTTTCTTGTTATTCAAGGTAAGGATTTTTTTTAATTATGGTAATTTGCTGTTAGGGACGCTTTATTAAAGCGTCCCTAACAGATTTCAAGTTCCAGCCCATTCAAATTGTAATATAAATTGACAAAATACAGCAAATGTGGGGTACACGATGCATTGGGGTCAACAATTTCAATACATAAAGATGTTAGAAATTTACTCGATCCCATGACCACTATATTTATAAAAAAAAAAATCAAAGACTTTAAGATGTGTTATTATTCTTCGCATTAGTTAAATCTTCAGTACTGTTTAGGGAGGAAAAGGGGAATAAATTCATTGGGGGGAAAGGGGGGGAAAAGTGGAATTTCAAAAGTAAAGAGGGGGGCTGAACCGGGCTGGGCCCGGGCTTTTTCCTGGGAAATGTAAGCCTGGCCCAGGCCCTAGGCCCTAAAAGGCCGGGCCAGCACTGTTCATCAAAGGGGCCAGGCCAGCCCGGGCCAGAAAGGGGCCGGGCCGGGCCAGCCCGCGGGCCGCCCGGCCCATTTGACAACTCTGGTTTAGCTGACCAAGACGCACCATAAGTAAATTAGAACATTGTTGCCTTCCTGCTGAGCGGTATGATTACATCAGACTGAACTCAGACCTTGTTTCCTTTTGGTATGCACCATGACTTTACCCTTGTGAGAACTCTACTTGCTGCCGTCGGGAACTCTTAAACAGTTTTTGACGGATGAGCCAAACAAGTACTGCATCTCCGGGCACCAAATTGAGTGGGACCGCTTAAAGCTTCATTTCACGCAAAAGATTCACCTGTGAAGTTTTCCAAAGGTCCTCCATTTGGAATTTCTCCACACAGGTAGCGATAACGCCTCTAGACACTTTGAAATAGCAACATAGAAGTTGTTATGAAAAAAATCCAAGGTAACCAAGCTTTTCAATGATCGGAACGATTCTGAAATATCTCCTTGTAATCTATTGTGTGACAAAGAAAGAGAAAATAAATCTTGCTGTCCTCCAATAGTGCTAGTGATATGTAGCCCGAGAATTGATTAAACGACAGATCTACTGGCCTAGCCACCTTTAGACTCGCAATTCTAGGAAGTTGACCACTCAAGAAATTTAAGGAGATGTTTAACTCCAAGAAATCCTTGAGGTCCCACAGGTCTTCCTTCTTGTATGCCGGAAGATAATTCGTTAGAAGCTAGAGAATAGGTACCTCAGAGAAGTAATATTCCCTAAGCATGCTGGTATCGAACCAGAAATTTGGTTTCTCATCTAAGTTCAGGTCACCCAAGTTGGGTAGATGACAAAAATCATTTTGGTTCTCATCTAAGTTTAGGTCACCTGAGTTGCGTTAATATGATCAAGACCTAACTCTTGAAGCTTCTGCAAGCATGCCATAGTTGTTGGAATAGATGCAGACAAGTCATTTGCAGATAAACTCAAGACCGACAAGCTACTTAAATTACCAATCTCATGAGTGATGGTTCCCATAATTCCACTTTTGGCTGTGTACAACTGTTCCAGAGAGGTGGATAGGTTGCCAATTGAAATTAGAAGTATTAATAAATTGGGTCAGTGAATCCATTATCCGCCCACAAACAGATAATATATATTTGTTAGTCTAAATAAATACAGTTATATTAAAAATATTTTTCTCATAGGTGTTTGAGTTTATCTCCTAAGTGTTTGAGGTAAAATCTGTCTCTAAATATTATCTATATATAAAGACTAGATATTTCCCAAGAAATTACAAGGGACAGACATAAGTCACAAGACGCTCTCTATTTGATTTGTGGACGAAGAACTCGACTCTAGTAGCCGTTTTCGTATCTGTGAAAAAGATCAAGTGTGTTGGAGGCTCGTAACAATAAGGATCCATCGTCGTCGAAATATTTGGAGACTTTATATGGTATGTTTTCGAACCCACTACGTGTTACGTGATAGTGCATTAATCGTTTCAACATGAAGAATGCCATTTAGAAGATTACGCTGAAGCCCCAATACTCACAGCTTGCTACAACTGGTCAACGAAGTTAAGTAGCTGATGAGTGGCTGAAAAATTGTTTGTTCAGGAGATGATGCGCAGATAAAACAATAGCTTATGGAATCTGTTTGACACTCAGTCTAGTCCTACCCAGTGTACACTAAACAAGTTGAAATTGAAAGAATGACTAGACTCTTTTGTTGGTTCTCCAGATTCAGAAGAAACAATTCTGCCCCTCTTGGTCAAAAGTTGTATCTAACTTTTTTTTATTGCAAAGATTTTCAATCAAAATCAACAGTAAGTATATATATATATATATATATATATATATATATATATGTATGTATATATATATATATGAAAACCAAGCTCTAGTCGTTTTACCTAAGCATAACCCAAGATATCAAAATAAATAGATAAATAAAGAGTCTGGGCTGAAAGAAGATAAGCTTATGATATGGTATGATAAAATATGATACAAATAAAGATGTACCATATTTAATCATGATAGTATCAGAAATTTACCACCAAAAGAAAGAAAGCAGCTCCTGGATAACATAAAGAAGGAGCATATACTCCTCAGTTTGGAGGAGACAACATTAACTAAACAAAAAAGAATGAAATTTATGATTAGAGCTCCAAGAGTTTATTCATTCCACCTTTAAACTAATTTTGTTCCTCTTTGCCGATACAGCAATAAGAGGGAAAGAGAATAATAGCTTTTTATAAAAGGAAAAGTACATTTGGGAAGAATGCCTGATTGCCCAAATTGAAGAATGATCAATTTCCTTGCTTTTCTTGGTACCGCCTGACAATCTTTTGGGACTGTTTGATGACCTGAACAAATAGCGGGATCTATTGCAAACTGGTACTGCAAACAACTGTATCTGGGCAATCTCATATAGGGGTAAATTAAAGCTATTCGGAGCACAAAAGAACAGGTATTGTAATATCCCAATATTTTTTTATGCTGTATTATTATCTTAAAATAATTAAATAACTAAATAAGCAAGTTGTGGTCTTTTTGCTATATTATGAAAGTTTTGGTGCCTTTTGAATAAGTGGATAAAGTTCAGGAGGTTTTGTGTAAATTGCCAATTAGGGCTTTAATATAAATAGTTCTTCTTCTTTCTCTTCCAGCCCTCCTCTTGTTTCCTCTGGTAGCCGGCCCTCCCACTCTCTTCTCAATTTTCAGCCATAAATTTCTTGTTCCTTTGGAGAAATTCGGCATAATCAAGTAGTGTAGCTTGGGACTTCGAGAATTCGCGAATTTGCTCGTATAAGGTAAGGGATTTTAACCTCTTTGCTGTGGCAAGGGTATTTTTTAGTTCAGATTTTGTTAGTACGAATTAATCTTATTGTAAGCCCCGTCATTTGGTTCTCTACCGAAGATAGTAGCAACTGTGCGGCTATCTTTTTTTTGTTTAATTTTCATGGGCTGTCTCGTGTAATGGTTAATCACAAGCAGGGATTTGGTATTTGGTTATTCGGTCATGAATTGCTACGTACGTTCTTCCACCTTGGTTCTAGTAGGAGTTGTCTATTAGAGAATAGAATTACATGATTTAACTACCAAGTACATCATGTTTATGTAATCCAGGTTGCTGTGATCTTATTCCTGCAAAACCCATCCATCAACTTGCAAACCATTGCTCCATCCTGTTTCGGCGTGGATTCGCTGCTTCTACTTGATTTCGTATCACTTAGATTTTACTAGTTGTATGTTTTTGCTGAAGTCCCTATGTCATTAAAATTCACAAACCTGTAGATGGTCAAGTGCTGCAATATGGGCATTAGAATTTCTTCCATGTTCAGTTCACCATCTCGTAATTTCTGTTTCGTGGCTTGTTGGCAGCAAGGTTTTTCAGCTATCGTTAACACTTTATTCCTTTGGCAGTGTTCTTGTTTTTGGTTATGAATACAAACCAGAATTTTCCACTCCAAGGATTTCTTTGCCCAGTTACTGTTCATACGTTAGAGTAGCCTAATGGCCTTCCTGCACTTGCTTTTGTAGTCTTTTCTGTTGGCATTATTTCCATTCTATCATTTCTCTTTTTGAGATGATGCCATCAACTCACCAAATGTGCCATTGTTAAAAACTTTATAAAGAAGTAACTTAAATCTTCATGAATTTGTACTTTCTTCGTGCCTGTCGATTCGATAGAATAACGACTATGTTTGAACAACTCTCAAATTGAGAGGGTCCTTTGGACACACGTTTGATTATATGCTGGCGATTAATAGATGCTTAGCATGCTACCGGTACCACACGTTTGATGTTTGTACGTTTGGTTCGACGTTTGGGTCTTATGACCAACATAGTCATCGTATTTTTGTTGTGTAGCATTCCCGGCATATTAAATGAACATATGTTTAGGGTTAATGCTTAATCACGTTTGTTTTGATATTTGATATAAGAATTTGGTTTACCCATTCCATCAACTGTTGTCGTTCGACTCTATTAGTTTTTGCTTGATATGTTGTCGTTTTTGTACCTTACTGAGCTATTTGAGCTCATCCTTTCACTCTTCGTTGCCTCTTGCCACAGGTCATGAAAGTAGCTAAGGATCCGTGTGATGGCGTTGGAGCTTTGAGAGTCCTTTGTAGTGACTTGGATTGTAGTTTGATTAGAGATCTTTACCCAGTTATGGGTAAATTGAATTGAATTGATTTGGAATAATTTGTTTTAGCCGCTGCGTTTAGTAGATGGTTTTGTAAGGGATTATTCAGAGAATGAATAGTTTTAGATTTTTGTTTTATGGAGATATTTTATTTCAAAAGGATTTAGTTGATCTGTCTATATCACTGTCACCAGAGTTATAGCGGTATCTTCAGGAAATTTGATTATAGTCACGGCTTCCGTTTTCGGGGCGTGACAGGTATGTTGCCAGACCCTCCCGAAATGTTTTTGACTAATGCCTACAGCTCCTATTTCACACAAACATATTTACAAAGAAAAGGCCTATAGAACATTTGGCTTTAAACCGCTAGTCCAGATTTGAACAAAATACTCTATTCTTGTGTGGAACATTTCACATATACATCAAACTCTACAAAAAAAGTTACCTGTGGAACATAAAGGGATAATGACAATGTTATACAAAACATTACTCAAGGAGCTTGACTCTGATCTTCGTGAGTGTCCTCAGAACGTCGTCTATGCTAACCCTTTTCTCCGCAGATTCCTTTGTACATTCCAAAGCTAACTCCATGATCGATGTTAAACATTGCACATCTCTGGTAATGTTTTCTCCTTCTCGCCTTAGTAAATCCATATCTACGACCTTCTTTATTCCATTAGGAAGTGACTCCTTCACCCAAAGCCTTAGGGTCATTACTCCGGCAAGCATTTCATCAGTGGGCTTCGTCCTAGTAAACGTTTCCATGAGCATAATTCCATAACTGTAAACATCACTGCTTGTTGAGACCGAACCTCCCAACCCGTATTCTAGCATCAAGTATATAATCAGTGGCGGAGTAAAAAATATCTGGGAACAACAATTTTGAAAATTATGTTTTGCATTTTCTTTCGGAATGTTATGTGCCTTACCTGGTGCAATATATCCGATTGTGCCAAGTGTCTCAGTTTGTGCCGTTTGGCTCCTCTCACTTAGGAGCTTTGCAATGCCAAAATCACTCACATGGCCAACGAAATCTTCACTGAGCAACACATTGCTAGGCTTCAAGTCACAATGAACCACAGGTGGTTCGTAACCGTGATGGAGATAGTCTAATGCACATGCCACATCAATCATTATGTCCAGCCTTTGCTTGATGTCTAAATAATGATCGTCTGAGTATAATAAGTCTTCAAGGCTGCCATTTGGCATGTATTCTAGAACCAATGCTCTAAAATCAAGGTTAGAGCAACTGGTAATAACCTTCACGAGGTTTCGGTGCCGAATGTTGCGGAGTACCTCACATTCTGTCTCAAAACTTTTGAGAATTTTTTCCGTGTGCAATTTGAATACCTTTACGGCCACAACCATCCCATCGGACATCACTGCTTTGTAAACTAATCCAAAACTTCCACTACCAATTAAATTGCTTTCCCCAAAACCGTTACTCGCTACCAAAATTTCATGGTAAGTGATTCTTTGATGTACTATAGGCTGCATATCATCTTCGGTTAGAACCTTTTTGCTGTGTCGGCGTCTTATCAACACAAAGAAAACTATCATGACAAGTACTGTCAATGAAATAGCAGATAAAACAAATATGATAAGAACTGTTTTAGCTGCTCTTGACCTGACTGCACGGCATTCTGGGACGCCAAATTTAGTAAGACCGCACAAAGCTTCATTCGACACAAAAGATTGGCTTGTGAAGTTCACAAAAGGCCCTCCAATTGGAATTTCTCCACTGAAGTTATTAAAGGATATATTGAAATATCTCAAATGTGATAGTGCCTCTAAAGACTTTGGAATAACACCAGAGAGGTTGTTATGAGATAAATCCAAGGTCACCAAGCTTATCAATGACTTGAACGTCTCTGGAATATGTCCTTGTAAACTGTTGTGAGCCAAAGATAGATCATTTAAATTTGGTAGACCCCCAATAGTGGCAATTATGTTGCCTGAGAAATGATTAGCTGATAGATTTATTAGTATAGCGGACGTTAAACTACCAAGTCTAGAGGGAAGATCGCCACTTAAGGAATTTGAGGACACGTCGAACTCCAAGAGATCCTTGAGGTTCCATAGGCTTTCGGGTATGCTGGAAGATAACTTGTTACCACCCAGGTAAAGGTATCTTAGAGAAGAAACATTCCCTAAGCATGCAGGCACAGGACCAAAAAACTGGTTCCTTCTCAAGAAAAGGCTATCCATGTTGTGTAGATGACAAAACTCGGTAGGAATGGATCCTCGCAAGGAATTATCACTAAGTTCCAACCCTTGAAGATTCTGGAGACGTGTGATGGTTGTTGGAATGGATCCAGTCAAGTGATTCCCAGATAGACTTAAAACAAACAAGCTACTTAAATTACCAATCTCGTGAGGGATGGTTCCTATAATGCCACATCCTGTTGCCCTCAACTGTTCAAGAAAAGTAGAAAGATTCCCAATTGAAGCGGGAATGGTGCCATTTAGAAGATTATACTCAAGCCCCAACACTCTTAATTTCCTACAACTTGTCAAGGAAGTTAAAAAGCTCAATTCAAGAGATGATGTATGGCTGACAAAATTATTACTTCCCAAACCAAGAAACTCCAGGAGGCCCAAGCTACCGAGTGTTTCGGGAATTGTACCAGTGAATTGGTTTGCAGTAAGGCTGAGGACCGTGAGTTGAGAAGCATTGGAGATGGAGTCCGGTATAGTGCCGGAGAAGTTATTTCCGGCAAGCATAAGGCCTTGAAGGTTGGGTAGTGTCTGGCCTATATAAGCCGGAATTGCTCCTGAAAGGTGATTGCCTGAAGCTCCAAGTTTTCGTAGAGTTGATAAATTGAAAACAGATACTGGAAGGGAGCCACTCAATTGATTAACATCTAGCGCCAGCAACTCTAAGTTTAAGAGGTTACCAATTTCTTGTGGTATTGTACCTGCAAAGGGATGAGAGGGACAGACACAAATGTTAGCTTGTCAAAAAATATAACCCAGAAGCGCTCCTAAATGGAATCTACCAAACAAGTCCAAGTACAATGACCAATCATTCAGAAGAGACAACCTAACCATTCTAATTCAGAAACACTTCAATTATGTGAGTCCTCTTGAATTGTACTTTGTTGAATTATTATGAGATGGCTTTGTGACTGAAAGAGGATCGGTTTCGAGGCACGTTGTAAAACGTTCTCCTTAAGTTTATATTTGCCCCCACCTAAAATTAGTGTGCAGTGGGTTACAGGCAAATACCTTCCAAGATACAACGAAGCGCACTAGTGAATAGCGCTTGCACACACGATATTTACTCCACAGAAAAGTGTATGAAATACTGGTTTACAACTAAGAAATTCTGCAGAAATTTCTTATTGTAAAAGATCTGCAGAAAGGAGAAGAGAGTAGAAGCTCATCTATATGGTCAGATTTTCGGACCATTGTGCTCTATTTAAAGCACTAGTGGTTGCTAATCAAGGGTCATACCCTTTCATCATGCACCCAAGCAATCTGGACCGTCGGATTAGAAACCGTTAAGATTAACGGTCCAGATCTGGACTGGTAACTAACCAGCTCTCAACAGGTGGGTCTGGCCCGAACTGGAACCACCCAGCTGCCTAACAGGTGCAACCGTTCGGGCATAACCCAAACCAGTGCAAGTGTAACCACTCAGCTGCTAACGGTCGGATCCGACCCGATCCGTTGCACCGACGGCCTAGTTTTCGTCACGAAAACTTAAAGGCGTCTAATTGCGTCTCGCGACGATGCGCACGTGCGAAGTGCGCCATCAAAGCGCCACATTGCGCCTCACAGCCCACTGCCACGCGCGCGCGCGTGCGTGCGATCGTTCCTCGTATGGTGCTTCGCACCATACTCGGTGCACATGCATACACCTTAGCACACCACATAAGTATTAAAGTAAGTGGAGTTCTTTATTATATACCCACTTACTTTTCCAATTCCCTTCTATGTGGGATTCCTCCCTCTTTGCCTCTTCATCTTCCTTTCATCATTTTGACAAAGAAAATGAACCACTTTGACACTATATTTTGAAAAAACACTAACAATCCCCACCATTTTACAAAATATAAAATAAAAACAAAACAAAAAACCAGATCTTATTATCCAGTGAAGTACATGCATAAATGAAGATGTCTTACGACTTGAATCTTCACTTAGTGATTACATAACAAGACTAATCTGAAAAAGTGTGGTAGATAAACTTTGAACCACCTATCCTTGTTGACTAGCCGGTCACATATCACACATGAAACTCCTATCCATACACAAATCCAGAAAACTGCTTATACAATAAATGGCCATGTAATTTGTATCTTGTTTTTCATGAGTGCTCTAGAGTTAAGCCCTTTAAACTCGACAGAAGCGGCCCCACTTCACACTCACTAGTCAGGTCTATCAAGAGTGTACCGTAACTAACACTCCAAAGAATGATCCTTTTATAGACCTATGAAGAGTAAAATACTCACCCTAGTTCTTCATTACGGTTACCAAGCACATTACCTTGGGATGACTAAAATTTGTGCTTGCAATCACCATCATAATGTACTTTTGACTCGTTGAACTCAAGACTTGGTGTTAGCAAGCGTTAAGTCGAGATTTCCATCATTGCTGATCCTTGACATGGGCTTGAGTCCCATCCCTCGTGAGGTCCTAATAATCATTTCCCTTGGAAGCCCTTTAGTTAACGGATCCGCTAAATTTTCCAATGACCTCACATATTCCAATGTGATTACACCTTCGGTAATCAACTGCCTCACGTAGCTATGTCTAAGACCAATATGTCTAGACTTTCCATTATACACTTCGCTACATGCTCGTGATAGAGTTGATTGACTATCACACCTTATCGATATCGGAGCCATAGGCTTAGGCCATAAAGGAACCTCTAAAAGTAAATTCCTTAGCCATTCTGCCTCCTTGCCCCTGCAGCTAAAGCAATAAACTCTGCTGCCATGGTAGAATCAGTAATGCAAGTCTATTTCTTCGAACCCCAGGATATTGCTCCCCCACCAAATGTGAAAATCCATCCACTTGTGGAAGCATAGTCCTCCCGATTCGTAATCCAACTGGCATCTGTGTATCCTTCCAAAACAGAAGGATACCCATTATAACATATGCCGAACTCCATGGTTCTTTTAAGGTACTTAAAGACCCTCTATATTGCATTCCAATGCATATTACTAGGACAACTAGTATATCTACTAAGTTTTCCTACTGCATAAGCAATATCCGGTCTAGTACAAGTCATGGCATACATTAAACAGCCTATTGCACTCGCATATTCTAGTTGTCTCACAGCTCTACCATCATTAGGAGACAACTTAATACTCTCATCGAACGGAGTACTAACTGGTGTGCTATCCAAATGGTCAAACCTTTTTAACACCTTCTCAATATAATGAGATTGTGACAAGGTTATGCAACCATTATTCCTTATGATTTTAATTCCTAAAATCACGTCAGCAACACCCATGTCTTTCATTTCAAATTTATTGGATAAGAATTTTTTTGTCTTTACAACTTGTTCCAAGTCAGTACCAAAAATGAGCATATCATCTACGTATAAGCAAATGATAACTCCCTTACCGCCATCGAACTTACTGTACACACACTTATCCGATTCATGTATTTTAAAACCATTAGACATCACAATTTGATCAAACTTTTGATGCCACTGCTTAGGGGCTTGCTTAAGTCCATACAATGACTTAATCAACTTACAAACTTTATTTTCTTGCCCACGTACAACAAACCCTTCCGGTTGTTGCATGTATACCTCCTCATCTAATTCACCATTTAAGAATGCCGTTTTAACATCCATTTGATGAATAACTAGCTTATGGATGGAAGCTAGTGCAATAAGCACCCTAATAGTGGCTATCCTTGCAACTGGTGCATAAGTGTCAAAATAATCAACACCTTCCTTTTGGGAAAAACCCTTAGCCACTAACCTTGCCTTAAAATTTTCAATCGATCCATCAACCCTTAACTTTTTCTTGAAGATCCATTTACAACCAATGGGTTTAGAACCAGGTGGTAAATCCACCAATTTCCATGTTCCATTTTCCATGATTGAATCGATCTCTTCATTTATTGCTTCCTTCCAAAAAGAAGAATCTTGAGACCTCATGGCCTCTTCATAAGTCCTAGGGTCAGATTCCACATTTAAAACAATCGGTATGGAGTTTTGTATTGCCGTCGTAGTTCCTTCTACCAAATACATGTAGAAATCGGGTCCATAGGTTTTAGCAATTCTCATTCGTTTGCTCCTTCTAGGTTCCACTTCATTTTCATGGTTTTCCTCAACATCACGTTGACCTTCCTTTTGCTCAACTTGCTTAGGAAGTGATTGGAACCTACTTTCGTCAAAGATGGCATCTCTAGATTCAATGATAGTGTTTTTAGAATAATAATCATTTTGTTCCACTACCATGAACCTATATGCTTTACTGTGTAAAGCATAACCAATGAAAATACATTCAATGCCTCTTTCACCCAATTTCTTCCTTTTTGGTTCCGGAACTCTTACAACGGCCCTACAACCCCAAACTTTAAAATAATTCAGATTAGGCTTCCTTTTCTTCCATAACTCATAAGGAGTAACGTTATTCCCTTTAGTTGGAACTCTATTTAATATGTAGCAAGCTGTTAATAAAGCTTCCCCCCAAAATCCTTTTCCTAGACCCGAGTTGGAGAGCATGGCATTAACCATTTTGACTAATGTCCGATTCTTTCTTTCCGCTACACCGTTCTGTTGTGGTGTATACGGTGCAGAGAGTTCATGCACTATGCCATTTTCTTCAAAAAATGGTGGCTCATAGTACTCTCCTCCCCTATCGGTTCTAAGTATTTTTATTTTGGCATCACAAAAATTTTCTACTTCGTTTTTATATGTGACAAAACTAGGCATGGCATCACTTTTATTATGCAATAAATAAACATAGCAATACCTAGAATAATTATCAATGAAGGTCACATAATATGAGTTTCCTCCTAACGAAGGAGAGGAGTGAAAATCTCCTAAATCACTATGTATTAAATCTAAAATCTTAGACTTTCTTTGTCTATTTGGAAAAGGAGCTCTAGTGATTTTAGTGAGCATACATGTCTTGCAAAATCCTTTATCTACATGCATACTAGGCAAAAGATTTAATTTAATCATGTCATTAATTTTTCTAGTATTAACATGTCCTAAACGATTATGCCAAAGAAAAGATTGTGACTCAATAATATAAGCAGAAATAATATTCTTATTATTAATATTAAGTTTAAACAATCCCTCACAAAGATATCCCTTTCCCACAAAAATCCCTCCCTTAGAGAGTACAAACTTATCAGCTTCAAAAACAAGTTTGAAACCAAACTTGTTAAGCATACAACCCGAAACTAAATTCTTCCTAATTTCGGGCACATAACAAACATTGGTAAGGGTGACAACTTTTCCGGATGTAAACTCGAGCTCGACATTTCCTTTGCCCACAATTTGCACAATTGACGAGTTTCCCATGTAAAGAAGGCTTCCATCCTTTACCGGTTCATAGGTTGTAAAAAACCTCTTGTCCTTGCACACATGCTTTGTCGCACCCGAGTCTATCCACCATGCGTCGTCATCTTCAAGGACATTTGCCTCACTGATTACCGCGACTAAATTATTTTCGGACGCCTTTTTTTGTTTCTTCAAGGCACGGCAATCACGCTTATAGTGCCCTGGTTTGCCATAGTGAAAACACTTTCCTTTGTGTTTTTTCTTCTTGTCCTTGTCGTCGTCGTCATTTCCTTGAAGCTTCCTTTTCTTGTTCTCACGGGAGTTCTTCTTGGATGATTCTCCTTCTTCCACGGCCAAGATTTTAGAAACACCCTCGCTTTTAGACTTTTCTTCCTTGCGCAAGTCTTCCTCAATCCGAAGATGAGTACCCAACTCGTCAAGGTTGATGTCTTCCTTGCGATGCTTAAGTTGTTCCTAAAATTCTTCCAAGAAGGAGGCAATTTATCAATGATAGACGTAACCACGATAAACTCATCCAAGGCTAACTTGTGTTGGGAATAACGATCAAGAATACTTTTAATCTCATTAAACTGTTCCATAACCGACCTACCATCAACCATTTTGTAATAAAAAAATTTAGAAACGATGAACCTTTTACTGGTGGCATCCTCGGTGATGTAGCGACGCTCCAATTGGTTCCAAAGTTCCTTAGCGGTCTTGACAGTATGATAGGCATTGAATAGCGTGTTGGACATGCCATTCAGAATATGTCCTCGACATATCTCATCGTCTTGATCCCACCTCAATCTTTCACGTGTCTTCGCAACACTTTCTTCCTCATTTTCACCGGGTTCCGGAGGTCTTAGATTCACGATCACATAGTACACTTTCACTGTTACTAGTAGAAAGTGCATCTTCCTTTGCCAACGAACGAAGTCGCCACCATCAAAACGCTCCAAGCGGTGGAAATCCGAGCCCATGTCTTTCAACGTCATGAACGCCATTGTAGCAGAATAGAAACTTAAGATTGTTGGATTATTATGAGATGGCTTTGTGACTAAAAGAGGATCGGCTTCGAGGCACGTTGTAAAACGCTTTCCTTAAGTTTATATTTGCCCCCACCTAAAATTGGTGTGCAGCGGGTTACAGGCAAATACCCTCCAAGATACAACGAAGCGCACTAGTGAATAGCGCTTGCACACACGATATTCACTCTACAGAAAAGTGTATGAAATACTGGTTTACAACTAAGAAATTCTGCAGAAATTTCTTATTGTAAAAGATCTGCAGAAAGGAGAAGAGAGTAGAGGCTCATCTATATGGTCAGATTTTCGGACCATTGTGCTCTATTTAAAGCACTAGTGGTTGCTAATCAAGGGTCATAACCTTTCATCATGCACCCAAGCAATCTGGACCGTCGGATTAGAAACCGTTAAGATTAACAGTCCAGATCTGGACTGGTAACTAACCAGCTCTCAACAGGTGGGTCTGGCCCGAACTGGAACCACCCAGCTGCCTAACAGGTGCAACCGTTCGGGCATAACCCGAACCAGTGCAAGTGTAACCACTCAGCTGCTAACGGTCGGATCCGACCCGATCCGTTGCACCGACGGCCTAGTTTTCGTCACGAAAACTTAAAGGCGTCTAATTGCGTCTCGCGACGATGCGCACGTGCGAAGTGCGCCATCAAAGCGCCACATTGCGCCTCACAGCCCACTGCCACGCGCGCGCGCGTGCGTGCGATCGTTCCTCGTATGGTGCTTCGCACCATACTCGGTGCACATGCATACACCTTAGCACACCACATAAGTATTAAAGTAAGTGGAGTTCTTTATTATATACCCACTTACTTTTCCAATTCCCTTCTATGTGGGATTCCTCCCTCTTTGCCTCTTCATCTTCCTTTCATCATTTTGACAAAAAAAATGAACCACTTTGACACTATATTTTGAAAAAACACTAACAATTTTCTATACACCCGTATATGATTGTGAGCAAATAAACATTAAAAATTAATTAGTTTTGTAGCATTTTACAGTTTGCGGCAGACGATGTCTTAGTGACTTCAGTTCTTAATAAAGACAAAAACTAAATGGGCGGTAAAGATGCTCTAGTACACGTGATGCACCTTGAGGCACTATCTATTCAATTTTCATATCCCAGTATATTTGTCCATTGAAGTGAAAAAGTAGAGAAATCAACTAGAGAAAATCAAGGACCAATCGCCGTGATAGAAAAGGTGAAGGGGAAGATAATTATATTAGATATTAGAGAACATTCAAGAGCATTAATAAAACTGAGTACAATAAAACTTTTATATAACTAAGAGAAAACTATCCTACTGAAAACAGGAAAGAGAATCTTATATAAGTTATGAGAGCTCTAGAATGTTCTAGACTTTAGATAATAGGAAAAAGATAATTGCCATATTAATATTATAATCTAACATCCCTACTCAAACTCAAGTTGGTAGAAAAGAACAAGCTTGAGTTTGGAGGCTAAGTCTGAGATCCAAGTTGAGATGAATTCCATGTGTAGAGTTCGACGATGCAAGAACAGAGCAGGAGTCCCGGGGCAAAGTCCAACAACCATCAAGGTCTTGAGGAGAGGTCCGGCGACTAACAACAAATTAGGAGTCCCGGGGGCGAGGTCCGATAACCATAAAGGTCTTGGGTAAGGTCCGGCGACTAAGAATAGAGCAGGAGCAGGAGTCCCGGGGTGAGGTCCAGCGACTAAGAACAGAGCAGGAGCAGGAGTCCTGTGGTGAGGTCCGACGACCATAAAGATCTTGAGGTGAGGTCCGACGATCATAAAGGTCTCGGGGTGAGGTCCGGCGACTAAGAACAAGGCAGGAGTCTCGGGGTGAGGTCTGACGACTAAAAACAAGGCAAGAGTCAAAACAAAACAAGAGCAGGATCCATTGCAAGAACCGAATGAGAGGCAAGGTGGCATGTTGGACAGCATTGTGATCGGTGGAGGGAACAAAATCATATGGGGGTATATGATTAGGATTTGGGCCAAAGGAAATCGATACAGGTAACTGAAGAAGGAAGCAATTTTTGTTTTTTTTTTAAGCAAAAGAGATAAGCTAAAGTTGATGAACAATAAGAGTAGACGGTGGCTAGGGTTTCGTCATAAGCGAAGATCAATGGATAGAAGGGGCAAGAAAGAAAGATCAAAATTTTGAACTCAAGAAGCAAAGAAGAGTACGAAAAGAAACAAAAGTGCATGAACTGGCTGGGTGAATGGCAAAAGGCCAGGCGCCTGAGTTTACGAAGGCAGTTGAAAGACTCTCAAACCGGTGTATCATATGGCTCTGATACCATGATAGAAAAGGTGAAGCGGAAGATAATTATATTAGAGAGCATTAATAAAATTGAGTACAATGATGCCTTTATATAGGCAAGTGAAAACTATCCTACTGAAAACATGAAAGAGAATCATATATCAGTAATGAGAGTTATAAAATATTCTAGACTTAAGATAATAAGAAAAAAGTAATTGCCATATTAATAGATATAATCTAACACGCTGAGTGCACACACACATTGGCAAATCAATGAATAATAGGTGCAAAATGGCAGTAATATGTTGTGGAAGTTTAGGAGAAAGTATCCTTAACGATGGGGGGCTTGTTTTGGCTTCTCATGGTACGAATGCTCATAACTTGCAAATATAACATGTTGTTCCAGACGATGAATGACATGAATGACTTTATATCACATGTGAACTCAGTTATAATTGATGGAGACCTCTTTTATTCAGGGGGTTAGTTCTTTATATATTTTCTTTGTCGAGGTTTATTGTTACTATGTTGGTTTTCATTTGTTAAAAGCGTATGGGACAGTTATTACGTGATCATTTAACCAAGCGGAGGAAACATTTGACACCACACGTACCTGTGAAGTTGTTAAAACGAAGATCAAGTTGCCTAAGCATAGTTAAGTTCCCAATGTCTCTTGGTATGGGTCCGCTGAATTTGTTGGATGCCAAATGCAACACTTCAAGTTGTTCCAAACTTGATATATTGTAGAGGAAACTCGAGATGGTGCCTGTAAATATACTTATAACAAAGTTATATTTTAAAAGTTTTAGGAGCATATACAGAAGCTGACTAGACAATAACGATTCATATGACGTTCAAACCTGTCAAGGGATTACGACCAAGATATAACTCCTTGAGCATCGATAAACTCCCGATCTCCTTGGGTACTGGCCCACTAAATTCGTTCATCGACAAGGAGAGAACTTCAAGTTTAGAACATCGACCAATACTAGCCAATATTGGGCCATTTAGCTGGTTCTGAGACAGACCAAGCAGTTTGAGATTTAAAAGATGGCCAACGTCTTCCGGAATACCTCCTGTAGTGAATTGAATTTTATAAGCCTCTCAAGCTTTAAAGATTGTGCAGAAACCGATGTGACAATGGCGGAATGGCATTCTAACCTGTCAAGCCATTGCAGGATGAAAGATCCAACCCCTGAAGCTCAGTTAAGTTTCCAATTGGTGGGATTACGCCTGCAAAATGCTTAGATTTTGTAGTTGTGAGAAAGTACTTTATATGAGCATATAGATAAATTAAGTACTACACATGATATGATGGGGTTCCACCCTATGTTCATGTCCTTTTCTCGTTAGAGATCGACCAGTGACAACAAGAGGTGTGGATTTAGCCTAAACCGGGTAATAAATATGACATTCAAACCTGTGAAAGTGTTGACGCCAAGACTTAGCTGCTTAAGCATTGTTAAGTTCCCAATCGCATTTGGTATTGGTCCGCTAAGTTTGTTATGCGACAGTGACAGTAGTTCAAGTTTGTAACATCCACCAATACTTGAAGGAATTTGGCCAGTTAACTCATTCTCATGTAGTATAAGCCGTTTAAGATTTACAAGATTGCCAATGTCGTCCGGGATCCTTCCTTGTAGAGAATTGTAGTTCAAATTCAACCTCTCAAGCCTCGACACGTTGCAAAGTGATGGTGGGATTGTGCCCGAGAAGTTGTTATTTCCGACATGCAGCACTTGAAGTTGACGTAACTCACCAAGCCACGAGGGAAGTTCTCCACTTAGCTCATTGTATTTTGCAAGCATTTCTCTTAGCCGGCGCAAATGAGCCATCTCTTCCGGCAGACTGCCGGAGAAACTGTTGTTGCTAATGTCAAGAGAAGCAAGAAATGAGATGTTTCCTATGTCTGGAGGTATGGTGCCTACTAGGCCCATGTTTGAAAGATTCAAGGCTGCAACTCTATCATGACGACTGCTGCAAATGACCCCAACCCAGTCACAAACGGGGGTGGCTGAGGACCAATTGGTTACCAAAAAGCCATGAGGGTCTAAAATGACCACACGGGCTTTTAAAGCGAGTAGGGCAGATTGATCAGTTGTGATGCTGGTTACACTTCTAAGAGGCGCCGAGCAACTCATACGTAAAGATTGTATAAAGAGCACTGCTTCTACTAAAAACAGGAAGCAAATAGATTTCTCCATTCGTGAATGTGATTTGGATTTAGTAGGTCAGGCAGAAACAAGGAAAACACAGAAGTATGTGTTTATAGGAAAAATTCCTGCCCATCACAACTAATAATATTACGTTTCTTCTTCGCGCCTTCGTAGAGTTAGTTGGTGGGGAGCCCATTGTTTTGTTCTGTACTTAAGTGGCCTAACAATCATTGGTTTTCAGTTGGATGATGAGTTTTCATGCACTTATGCTTTGTACTAGTAGTACTTTGAAAATGTTTTCAAAGATTGGATGCCCATGTGAAAATCTCCAATTTGATACATACCCGTGAATGTGATTTGGATTTACTAGGTGAGGCAGAAGCAAGGAAACACAAAAGTACGTGTTTAGAGGAAAAAGTCCTGCCCACCAAACTAATAATATTACGTTTCTTCTTCGCGCCTTCGTAGAGTTAGTTGGTGGGGAGCCCATTGTTTTGCTCTATACTTGAGTTTGCTTAACAATCATTGGTTTTCAATTGGATGATGAGTTTTCGTGCACTTATGCTTTATACAAGTAGTACTTTAAAAATGTTTTCAAATATTGGACGCCCATGTGAAAATCTCCAATTTGATACATAATATTGAAAGACTTTGGACAGCTAAACAAAAGAAGTCGCGGGTACAAGTCAAGGAATGTGGGCGTAGTAAAGATTTTGAAATGACACTGCAGAGGTTTTTATGTGATTAATCCAAGGTCACCAAACTTATCCCTTATTGAAATGTTTCTGGAATATATCCTTGTAAAGTATTATGTGTAAGAGGTAGATCAACCACATTTGTAGACCTCGTACTGGCAGTGATGTTGCCTAAGAATTCATTAACTGAAAGACTTACTAATCTATCAGCTAAAGGGCATCACGTCATTAACTAATTACGGACGTAGAAAATAGTTGCTAAAGGGCACTAATATGTTCTAAAAGTTGAGGTGAACAGTATGTTTAACACATGTATCAAAATCACTTGTAACATGAAGCAAATTGCTCTCCCATGAGTAAATGTGATTTGGATCTAGTATGAACTTGGTAAGGCAGAAACAAGGAAAACACAGCGTACTTTGGGTATAATGGTTTTTTATGCTTTTAAGAACGGTCATGCTTTATACTACGACTCTGTTTGACAATACTTTTTTTTTTCAGTTTCAAAAAAAATAAAAATTAAAGAGCAGTTAAAATTTCTTTTTTACAAAAACAAGTGGGTGTTTGATAATCTAATTTTAATTTTGAGTTTTTTTTGTGGTGGTTTGCGGTGGCGGTGGTGGGGCGTGGTGATGGCCGACAGTGGTGGCCGCCGGCAGTCGCAAGCGGTGGTCGCTAGATGTTGTCGCCGGAGGTGGTGGTCTCAAAAAAAAAAAGTAAAACTGAAAACTGAAACTCATTTTTGGAGTTTTTTAAGGTGAAGAAAAAAAAATGGTTACCAAACCTGTTTTTTTTTTTTTTCCAGTTTTCAAAACTAGAAAAAAAAACCCCTATCAAACGGGACCTATGTTTCCAAAAGATTGGACCCATATGTTGAAAATCTCCAACTTCATACACATTGGAAGACTTTGGGTAGCTAAAAATGCAAACAAAAGAAGGCGTGGTATCGATGAAAGTCAAGGATTCTGGATGTAGTTGAGATCTTTATAATAACATGAAAGAATAATAATACGATATACTAATATCAGCAGCAGTTCACTTTACATAAATGGGTAACATCTCATTCCAGTCCACCATCTAGCAGAAACATCGTACCTATCCTCTCACTTGTGTTGAAATAAAATTATAATTAATGAGCTATCACGTAACGCGTAGTGGGTCGAAAATTTATTGTATGAAGTTTCCGAATATTCCGACGATAGATGCTAGTTGTTACGAACCTCCAACACGCTTGATCTTTTTCTTACGTACGAAAACAACTACTAGAGTCGAGTTCTTTATCCACGAACCAAATCTTCGTAGGTATGAAAACGGCTACTAGAGTCGAATTCTTCGTCCATGAACCAAATCCTAGAGCTTGGTGATTGCTCTAGAGATGGTGCTATAAAGAGAGGGATTGTCTTGTGACTTATTGTCTGTCACTTATATTTTATTGGGATATCTCTAATCTTTATATAGAGATAGTATTTAGAGACAGACTTTACCTCAAACACCTAGGAGATAAATATGTATTTATCTCAAACACCTATGAGATAAATATTGTATTTATCTCAAACACTTAGGAGATAAATATCCTCTATATAATTGTAATTATCTAGACTAAAAAATACACATTATCTGTTAGTGGGCGGATAATGAATCCACTGACCAAATTTATTAACAACTTGATTGAGACATACCAAGCAATTTTTACGAACAGACCCATCTAGCCCTGTTATCTGTGGGTGTCATCCTTTCACTCTAAACTTGGAGGATGCCTATTTTTACTGAGTCCTCACCACCTTCGTCGCTTAAAAACTTGGTATACGCACTTTTTCGTACTAAATTACTCCAAATTTGTCAATAAAGTGTCAACAGAATAATCAACTTGGAGCAGGCTACTTAAACTTTTGAGTTATAGTCTCATTTTGCTTCATTGTGTCCCCACCACATTCCCTAATTATAAGGCTAGTGCCGAAAGCGGTGCAAAGCCGTAGGTGGGTTAGCTTTACCTGAAGTCCATGCATATCGTTGGAGATGAGGAGGGAATACCTCCCTCCTCATTGTTTGTTCCTTCTTCCTCCTTATTTCCGTTGAAATAATAATAATAACTTTGATCTTTTTTAGTCACATGTTACTAGGGATGGCAATGGGGCAGGTCGGATGCGGATCTTATAAAATCCGTATCCACCCCGGCAGTCCTGAAATGCTGCCCAGCCCCGATCCGCCCCGGCACCGGGTCATGTAAGTGGAATACCGTACCCGATCCTAAGCAAGTTTAGAAAACCCGTCCCCGCCCCAATCTGCCCCGCTTTTCCCTGAAGTTTTTAAAACTCGGCAAAACTGCCCAGCCCCATTTCTTTCCTTGCCGGCGAACAGAACCATCTTCAGTATAATGCAATCAAAATGCATGACTACTATTAAATGACTGGATGTGATTCATAACAAGATAAAGAGCTACATAACAATCATTACAATTTGCAAAGTTCTTGTAGGTTTACGAACGTGATTAAAAAAAGTATCGAAAATGGAAGGGGGCCACCCACAAACAATTGGCCTCTGATGGCATTAGATTTTTTTTCTCCCATCATTGCCTGGGTGTAAAGCCATACAATATGCAATGACATAGCTTCACAATAACATATCTCTCGACGGCAACCGAACAACTTGATCCGTAAAAGATCGAACAGATCCAAGCAAATGAAAATGAGATCAAATCAAACGCATTGAGAAATTTTGTACTTTGATTCTCCCTTTCGATCTTCCCATTAAAATCTTCTTCATAAAAAATCTCACCTCCTTGTACGATCGTTTCCTGAACCATGCGTCGCGCGTGATCTCATCGACGGTGGTCCTCGTATCTGGATTTGTGTCAAGTAGGAGAGATAAAAACCGCTTCAGATCGCACGACATTCATTTTGGACACGAGAAGGAGGCTGCGGTGGAGGTGGTTTGTGGCCGTGGGGGGCTGACCGCCAACGATACGGGAGAGATGGAGAGAAGAAGGAGGCTGCGGCGGGTAATTCGGTAGGTGGGCAGAGAAGATAGAAATTTTAGGGTTTGGGAGAAATATATATATCTTAGGATGGATGGCTGAGATCGGTTGATGCATGGGATTAGTATACCGGGGTGGATGCGGGTCGCGGGGCGGGTCGGATACCGGGGCGGGTTTGACAGAATACCATACCCGACCCTAACCCGCTGCGGGATTTTATTTAAAAATACCATACCTGCCCCATAACCAGATCAAAGTCAAAATAACCCGCTACTATCGGATCGGAGCGGGTCGGAAATCTGCCGGGTACAGATCTAATTGCCATCACTACATGTTACTAATTAAGTTAGTGTGTTAATGGCATATTAGTTATCATTAGTCATATGTTATCGGGATGTTACTAATATGTTAGTGGAGTGTGGATAATATGTTAGTGGTGCATTTGTTACAAATGCATTACTGGTTCAATTATGAAGATTGAGTAGTGGTCTAGTAATTGTTTAGATAGTGAGATGAGTGGTATAATTATTATAATTTTGATACCACCTAAGAATTTTTAGGGTTGTTTGATGACATGAGCAGGCTGCAGCATCTCTTTCCTTAACTTACTCTGTTTGACTGGAAGCCGCATGCCATATGTAACCCTGCAGTCCAACATAACTTCATCAATGTACTGACCTGACCTATTGAAGGAAATGATGTTATGTTATTAATTAGAGGATTTTGGAAGAAGATCCGTGCTCCCAGATTTATTTGCTCTCTTTAATTTTATCAGGAAGAAGGGGAAAAAAGGAAAGAACCGGCCAGTTATAGAAGATCCGCAAATAAATGGTCCTTCCTGGCTACATCTATGTTTATCTATTTGGCAGCGCACCGTTGAAAAATGGTTAAACTTGTTTTACTGGCACCGCAACCAAGTGTGACTGGGCAATCTCATACAGGGGTAAATTAAAGCTCTTCGGAGCACTGCGGTCAACAGTAACTCAACGCTGACAGGCTAGCAAAAAGAACATGTATGTTGCCAGACCCTCCCGAGCATATTTCACACAAGCATATTTACAAAGAAAACGCCTATGGAACATTCGGCTTTAGACCACTAGTCCAGATTGAACAAAATACTCCATTCCTGTGTGGAACATTTCACATAAACATCAAACTCTACAAAAAAAAAAAGGTTACATGAGAAACATAACGGGGATAATCAGTGTTATACAAAACATTACTCAAGGAACTTGACTCTGATCTTCGTGAGTCTCCTTAGAACGTCGTCGATGCTAACCCTTTCCTCTGCAGATTCCTTTGTACATTCCAAAGCTAACTCCAGGATCGATGTTAAACACTGCACATCTCTGGTTAAATTTTCTCCTTCATGCCTTAGTAAGTCAATATCTACCACCTTCGTTATTCCATTGGGAAGTGACTCCTTCACCCAAAGCCTTAGGGTCATCCCTCCAACAAGCATTTCATCAGTGGGCTTCGTCCTAGTAAATGTTTCCATCAGCATAATTCCATAGCTGTAAACATCACTGCTTGTAGACACCGAACCCCCCAAACCGTATTCTAGCATCAACCATATAATCAGCAACAAAACAAAAAAATATTTGGAAACAATAATTTTGCTAATTATGTTTAGCGTTTTCTTTTGGAATGTTATTTGCATTACCTGGTGCAATATATCCAATTGTGCCAAGTGTCTCAGTGTGTGCGTTATGGCTCCTCTCACTTAGGAGCTTTGCAATGCCAAAATCACTCACATGGCCAACCAAATCTTCATTGAGCAGGACATTGCTGGGCTTCAAATCACAATGAACCACAGGTGGTTCATAACCGTTATGGAGATAGTCTAATGCACATGCCACATCAATCATTATGTCCAGCCTTTGGTTGATGTCTAAATCAGGATCATGTGAGTATAACCAGTCTTCAAGGCTCCCATTTGGCATGTATTCCAGCACCAAGGCTCTAAAATCAAGGTTAGAGCAACAAGTAATAACTTTAGTGAGGTTTCGGTGCCGAATGTTGCGGAGTACCTCACATTCTGTCTCGAAACTTCTGAGAGCTTTCTCTTGGTGCAATTTGAATACCTTTATAGCCACATCTATCCCATCTGCCATCACTCCTTTGTAAACTAATCCAAAACTTCCACTACCAATTAAATTGCTTTCCCTAAAACCATTAGTCGCTTCAAACATTTCATGGTAAGTAATTCGTGGATGTACTAAAGGCTGCACATCATTTTCGGTTAGAACTTTCTTACTTTTTCGGCGTCTTATCAACACAAAAAGAACCCCCATGACTAATACTGTCAATGACATAGCAGATAAAACGGATATGATTACAACTTTTTTAGTTGTCCTTGACCGATTAACTACATGGCATTGCGGGACACCAAATTGAGAAAGACCGCACAAAGCTTCATTTGACGCAAAAGATTGGCTTGTGAAGTTCACAAAAGGCCCTCCAATTGGAATTTCTCCACTTAAGTTATTAAAGGATATACTGAAATATCTCAAATGTGATAGTGCCTCTAAAGACTTTGGAATAACACCGGAGAGGTTGTTATGAGATAAATCCAAGGTCACCAAGCTTATCAATGATCCGAAGGTCTCTGGAATATATCCTCGTAAAGTATTATGAGCCAAAGATAGATCAACCAAATTTTGTAGTCCCCCAATAGTGGCACTGATGTCGCCTGAGAATTGATTATCCGATAGATTTATTAGTCGAGCGACCTTTAAACTACCAAGTCCAGAAGGAAGATCGCCACTTAAGGAATTTGAGGACACGTCCAATGCCAAGAGATCCTTGAGGTTCCATAGGCTTTCCGGTATGCTGGAAGATAACTTGTTACCACCTAGGTACAGGGATCTTAGAGAAGAAACATTCCCTAAGCACGCTGGCACAGGACCAGAAAACTGGTTTCTTGTTAAGACAAGGGTATCCAAGTTTGGTAGATGACAAAACTCACTAGGAATGGATCCTCGTATGTAATTATCATTTAGGTCCAACCCTTGAAGTTTCTGCAGACGTGCGATGGTTGTCGGGATAGATCCGGTCAAGTCATTCCCAGGTAAAGTTAAGACGAACAACCTACTTAAATTACCAATCTCACGTGGGATGGTTCCTGTAATTCCATTTCCGCCTAACCACAACTTTTGGAGAGAAGTAGAGAGATTTCCAATTGAAACTGGAAGAAAGCCTTTTAGGCCATTATAATCAAGCGCCAATGCTCTCAGCTTCCTACAACGGGTCAACGAAGTTATTAAGAAGCTCAGTTCGAGAGTTGATGAGTGGCTGACAAAATTGTTTCTATCCAAACCAAGGAATTCAAGGAGTCCTAAGTGGCCGAGTGCTTGGGGAATTGCACCTGTGAATTGGTTTGTACTGAGGCTTAGGTCTATGAGTTTGGAAGCATTTGAGATAGAGTTAGGTAAAATGCCGGTGAAGTTGTTTCCAGCAAGATAAAGGCCTTCAAGATTTGGTAGTGTCTGCCCTATATCAACGGGAATTGATCCTGAAAGGTGATTGCCGGAAGCTCCAAGGCTTCTTAGAGTTGTAATATTGAATACATCTTCTGGAAGGGTGCCACTCAAACTATTCATATCTAACGCCAGATCCTCCAAGTTAAAGACATTACCAATTCCTTGAGGGATTGTACCTGCAAAGATCGAGAAGGGATGCACAAATAAGAAGTTAACTTATGGAATCTGTTTAACGCTTAGTCCTAAGTAGTGTACACTAAAGAAGCTGAAACAGAAAGAACGGCTAGACTCTTTTGTTGGTTCTCGAGAGAGCCATCATTCAATAGGAAGTTGTAATCTAATAAATCATTACTTTCTTTTAACACTTATTTGTTCATGAGAAAATAAACACCCAAGAATTAGTTTCCGTTCGTTATCTGACCTCCTTGTAGTGGCTGCTTTATTTTAACCAAGAATAAATCAAGGTGTACCAGTACTGAATTGTTGTAACTTGTAAGTTCATAGTGTTGTTTCAGTGAATAATTTCATATTATATGTACGGTTGGTAACAAACATAATCGTAGTTGATTTTGCAGAAAATTACAACTAACTAGAACTTGGTTCCGTCCCTGACATCAATATACCTGTCAAGTTGTTAAAGGCAAGACGTAACCGCTTAAGCATCGTCAAGTTCCCGATTCCTCTTGGTATCGGCCCACTGAAGGCGTTGGATTCCAAAGCCAGAATTCGAAGTTGTTCCAATTTTGACACATTGTGGAGGAACTGCTGGATGGTGCCTGCGAATAATGCGTGTTAATGTTTATAATTTTCCAAGGCACGGTTCAGGACCCTGTTTAGATTTTAAACAACAACAGCAATTAGTGTGATACGCAAACCTGTCAAGGCATTAAAGCGAAGATCTAAATGTTTAAGCATTGATAGATCCCCAATCTTTCTTGGTACTGGTCCACTGAATTTGTTATACGATAGCGATAGATATTCCAATTTGGTACATCGACCAATACTCAATGGAATTTGGCCATTTAACTCATTATCAGACAGAGAAAACCGTTTGAGATTTAATAGATTTCCAATATCTTCTGGGACCTCTCCTTGTAAAGAAAAGAGTCGAAGGTTTAACACAACGTCTCAAGCTTCAAAACAATATGCAAGAGCTAGTGAGACAAAGGCAGTAGGTTATTCTTACCTGTCAAGCTGTTGTCAGGAAGAGCCAACTCCTGAAGCGCAGTTAAGTTCCCAACTGGCGGGATGGTGCCTGCAAAATTGCTTAAATCTTTTAGTAGCAAATACAGAATTTGAATACAACGAATTGGTATGGAGCTAACTTCACGATCTTTAGAGAATTCACACTAATTTTCGCTCTATGATGCATTAGGGACAATTGAGGTGCGAATTTAGCCTCATTCCAACAATTAACTACGATATTCTAACCTCTCAAGTCATTAGCGCCAAGATATAACACCTCAAGAAATATCAAGTCCCCAATTTCTCTCGGTATTGATACACTCAAATTGTTATAGGACAAAGAAAGAAATTCAAGATTGGAACATCCACCAATGCTCAACGGAATTTCGCCATTCAACTGGTTCCGTGACAGGCGAAGCTGTTTGAGTTATAAAAGCCTTCCAATTCCTTCGGAGGAATCTTTCCGTGTTAAAGATTGGAGCCTAAGTCCAGCCTCTCAAGCTTTGATACGTTAGAGAGAGATGATGGTATCATGCCCACAAAGTTGTTACTTCTAAGGCGCAGGACTTGAAGTTGAGGCAAGTCAGCAAACCACGTGGGAAGTCGTACGCTAAACTCTCGTTGTAGTCAAGACAATTAGCCCCCCTCATAGATCAATAAACCCAGATGAATTTGGCCATGAAATTCCAAAAATACTGATTCTCCAACGAAATTACAAAAAACTAGAACTTGAAACTAATTATAAGTGAGTCATTAGTTCATTATTGTTTCGTTGTGATTTGTGTTATTTTCTTTATTTAACTCCAGTGTAATTCTTCTAATTGAGAACTTCCGGCCCGTGATCCTTTGAACCCAACGAATCAAACTCTTGGTTCCGTCCCTGACACTGATAATACCTGTCAAGTTGTTATTGTAAAGATTTAATTGCTTCAGCATCGTTTAGTTTCCGATCCCTCTTGGTATCGGTCCACTGAAGGCGTTAGATGGCAAAGACAGAAATTGAAGTTGTTCCAATTTTGACACATTGTGGTGGAACTGCTGGATGGTGCCTGCAAATAATGCGTGTTAATGTTTATATTTTCCAAGGCACGGTTCAGGACTCTATATAGATTTTAAACAACGACATCAATTAGTATGATACGCAAACCTGTCAAGGCATTAAAGCGAAGATCTAAATGTTTAATCATTGATAGATCCCCAATCTCTCTTGGTACTAGTCCACTGAATTTGTTATACGACTCCGACAAATATTCCAATTTGGTACATCGACCTATACTCAATGGAATTTGGCCATTTAACTCATTTTCAGACACAGAAAATTAACCAACCGTTTGAGATTTTGTAGATTTCCAATATCTTCTGGGACCTCTCCTCGTAAAGAAAAGAATCCAAGGTTTAACACAGCGTCTCAAGCTTCAAAACTGTATGCAAAAACTAGTGAGACAAAGGCAGTGGGCTATTCTTACCTGTCAAGCTGTTGAAAGAAATATCCAACTCCTGAAGCGCAGTTAAGTTCCCAATGGGCGGGATGGTGCCTGTAAAATTGCTTAAATCTTTTAGTAGCGAATACAGAATTTGAATACGACGAATTGGTATGGAGCGAACCTCATTTTTGCTATACGATACATTAGGGATAATTGAGGTGCAAATTTAGACTCATTCCAACAAGCAAGTATGATATCCTAACCTGTCAAGTCATTAGCGCCAAGATATAACACCTCAAGAAATATCAAGTCCCCAATTTCTCTCGGTATTGGTCCACTCAAGTTGTTACGGGACAAAGAAAGAACTTCAAGATTGGAACATCCACCAATGCTCGACGGAATTTCGCCATTCAACTGGTTCGTATACAGGCCAAGCCATTTGAGATTTAAAAGCCTGCCAATTCCTTCGGGAATCTTTCCGTGTAGAAGATTGGAGCCTAAGTCCAACCTCTCAAGCTTTGATACGTTACAGAGAGATGATGGTATCATGCCCACAAAGTTGTTACTTCCAAGGCGCAGGACTTGAAGTTGAGGCAAATCAGCAAACCACTTGGGAAGTCGTCCGCTAAACTCGTTGTAGTCAAGATTCATTTCTTTTAGCCGGCGTAGACGAGCCATCTCTTTGGGCAGATTGCCAGAGAAGCTGTTGTTGCGGATGTCAAGAGAAGCAAGAAATGAAATATTTCCGATGTCTGGAGGTAATGTGCCTACTAGGCCCATATATGAAAGATTCAAGGCCACAACCCTGTTATGGCGACGGCTGCAAGTGACCCTTGCCCAGTTACACACCGGGGTGGCAGAGGACCAGTTGGTGGCTAAAATGTGCTGAGGGTCGAGATTGATGATGTGCGCCCTAAACGCGAGAAGGGCAGATTGATCGGTGGTGCTGCTTGTTTCACTAGTACGTATAAACAGTATCAACACCACCACTACCATGGACAAAAGGAAGCATGAAGCTGTCACCATGAGAGCGTCTGTGATTTTGGACTCGGCTTGGTGAGGCAGAAACGAGGAAAGCACCAAGTATGTCTTTATAGGAGAAATTCATGAAGTGCGACTGAAGTCTTCCGTTTACACTTTGATACACTTGATTTAGGGCATGAGAAAAGTCCTGGGACAGCCAAGTAAACAGAAAGAGAAAACTCGCGGACTTAAGTAATCCGTTTACAATTCTGATCTATTATTATGTCTTCAATAAACAAACAGCCAAGTAAACAGAAACGAGGAAAGCACAAAGTACGTCTTTATAGGAGAAATTCATGAAGTGCGACTTAAGTCTTCCGTTTACCAGGAAACAGCCAAGTAAACAGAAAGAGAAGGCTTTGATACACTTGATTTAAGGACGGCCAAATAAACAGAAAGAGAAGACTTGCGGTCTTTTGAAAAATTCCAGCCGTCTTATGTCTTCATCCTGCCTTCAAATATATATAAATCATAAAAGATTCCAGCCGTCTCTTAGTAAACTATAACAAGTCTGGCGTCGGCCATTAGTAAACTATAACAAGTCTTGCGTCGGCCATTTGAATAATGTGCAAAATTGATCCCACACTGTATCTTGAAATATTGTTTTACGTGACAATTCAAGGGGATTTGAAGGGTGGGGACGAAGGAGCCAAATAATCAGCTACTCCCTAACACTTTTAACAATATTCTTAATAGCATGTTTTTGGGCTTACTAGTCAATCAATTTATTTAGTGATATTCTTATTAACACCGTTAACAATATTCTTTTAATGATATGTTTTTGGCGTCATTAAATAAACATTTAATTCCATCAATTCTCACTATTTGGAGGATTGAAACTATCTTCCTACGATCAGGATAGCAACCAAAAAAATTTCTATAGCAAATGGAGGGCAAGTCAGGTGCATCAACCTTCATATGGAAAGATATAACACACATATGTATATCATAACGTACCATATCATATCGATAATATGTGTACTAAGTGAAGCAAAAAAACATGTGAAACTCAACAATAAGCTTATTTCCGTGACACATCATCACATTATATTTTTAAGGTTAAACAAAATTAGAAAAGCTATATACTAAAAATAAAAGTATTGGTATAATGTCTCTAACATTATCTCGATGGGGTACTTATTTCTAGATTAAGAAATTTTTATAATATTAGATGTTATATAATTTAAAAACCTATTTCTAAACATCCTAAAACTCTCCATAACCTATCAAGACTTTATTTTGACTATTATCCCTAAAGAGAATTTTCTTATATGAAATGAAGACCCAAAGATATGAAAAACATAAATAGCGTATTAGATTTAGAACTAACCAAAATACTGTAACGATATGTGTCATGTATAAGGAGTATAAAATAGGGAAAAATAAGTTTTTTTATGCGCTCTTTTCTTATTTTAGCTTTTTACTTATGTGACTCGCTCTATTTTTTGGTGTTCTTTGTCCTTACTACCCCTATTTATTAATTCTCTGGTATGATTAATTATTTGAATAAGTCATAGGTACAATTGGCCGGATATTTTTAAATTTTACGAAACTAAGAAACTAATCTACATGCCTAATTATTATACAAATATATTATGCCCTAGTTATTAACACATTAAAATCATGTTTAAGTAACAAAATAAAATCTCAGAAAGGTAAAACACGAAAATCATCCCCTAGTCACTATCTCTTTACTGTGATTTATTATTATAAAATTTCTTTCATTGAAATTCCAGCGAGTGCGATTATTTTGTAACGATCAAGACCTCGGCTATTGGCTAATTTTTTTTTTTATGTATGCCGTGACATTATCTATTATTACTTTCTCTTTTGAGTAGATGATATTCCCTTATGTTAATTCCTTGGTGATCATGAAAGGTGGCCAAGACTTTTAGAAAGGTTTGATCCCCTATTCATGGAGATTCTGTAAATATTTCATTCCAAAATGGAAAGTTCAAAACAATTGAGATTTTTTGAAAATTGGATGCAGTTATTGGGTGAGCCAGATTTTTTGTCGCTATCCAAGAATTGTCGAAAGAATTGTTGAAATACTTTTACGAGAAGGTTTAAGTGGATTGAGCCTTGGTATGGAACATAATAGGAAACATTCATATTGCTTTATATTACTAAAATGCTAATTTAATTTCGATATAAATCTTATAAAAACTAGAAAACCAATTCTACATCTTCAAAAACTCCACGTAATCAATGTTTTAGGCTTCAATTTTGCCTATTAACACCTTAAAAGCACTTTAAATTAACAAAATAAAAACTCGCAAAATCATGTAGCAATATTAAACATCAATACTTCACAAATTTAAGTATAAACTTTTCTTAGTTTTGTTTTGCTCTTACCTCTTTTATACTTATGCAAAATATAGTCCTATTTATTTTGATGTTCTTTTTTTTTTACCCCTACATAATGGTATTTGCTATGATTTATTATTAAAAATTCGTAGGTAGATCTTGTCCAAATTTTTTAAGCCTCATAAAACTAGGAAACCAGTTCTATCGTTTCTGAAAATCTATATATACAAGGAGGCCTTAACTCTGAATATTAACACCTTAAGTCACTTTTCAATAGCAAAATAAAGCCTCACAGTATAAAACAGAAAATATCATGTATATAACACTTAAAAGCACTTAAAACAAAACAAAATAAAATCTCACAAGTATAAGCTAGCAACGTAAAGTCACTATTTTTGTCGACCTAGTTGCCAAAACCCCGCCTCCATCGTTTAGCAACTCAGTGGAAAATATATTTTTTTTGGGTGAGAAGTCATTTTATTCCATGTAAACACAACTCGCTGATGTATCTTATACCGATTGACAGAAAGAAAAACAGAAAAAAAAAATTGCTTTACATGTATCTTGCTCAGATTTCTTGACTCCTTCCATTTCCTTCTTAGCTCAGTTACTCTTTTCCAAAGAATATAGTGTCCAATCCCCAGGCTCAGTGGTAGAGCCAGAAATATTTTTTTTTAAGGTGGGCACTAAAATCTCAATCTAAAATTAACAATCCTACTAGCAGTAATTGTCAAATTATGCCAATTTCTAATTGCATATTGTAAGTTTCAAAACTCAGTTGTCACATATTAATACTAAAAAGGAAGGGTTCTTAGAAGTAGAAAATTTAAGAATCAAGCACTGGATCTTTCCTTTGGATGACACGTCATAATAATGACACGTAACCCTCCATCAGGATATTACCGACTTGGCACTTGCCATAAAGGTTTCTGAGTAGAATCCTAAAAGGACTCTAACTTCTTCATCAAAGATAAGCATAGGATTCTAATGCTATCCTAATTAAATCTGTTGACAGTTCAGTTCTACTAGGAGTCTTCCTCCTCCTACTATATAAAAGGGTCAAGCCCTCCCAGGTATGGACAAATTCACACACGCATACACACTGTGTTATTATTGCTTTCTCAAAGTTCTACATTGTTAGCCATCTCTGACTTAAGCATCAGAGCGTTCCCACGCCAAAACCCCACCTAACGATCACTCCGCGTTCTCTTTTGCAGGCTTATTTTTTGGTGTGGTTCCCGATCCAGTTTTTGGCTGCAACGTTTATTACAACAAGTCTCAGGCAGCTATCATTGCTGCTGGTTGTGTCGTTGAGGTAGAACTATGCTTTAATTTTTGCTCTCCTTTCTTACTTAAGTAGTTTTTATCAAAGGTTAGTAAGTACTTGCTCCCAGCTTGCTATGAAGGTGGCAAAGGTTGAGATCAACTATGGACAATGCTGAAGTAGAGGAAGCAAAGGGTTTGTGCCTACTGAACATCGTAACAATTGCTATAAAAGACTACATGAGATGTGAACTTACCTCAAGGGTCATGCGCATGTCCATTTCTACACGTTGCTGCAAATAAAACACTGTAGCCCCAAATGCAAAGCTTTTCAGAATCTTACATAATCACCTGAGGGACATTTACTGTAGAAATTTAGACTGAAAGTTGTAACTTGTGCAGGTAGAGGTAGTTTTTTTTTGGTGAGATGTCCTTCTTTATTTCATATGCAAAACTCAACTCTACAAATTTACATCTCAGCCAATGAATATACAAATCCACATTATAGCCTATATCTTCCTGTACTAGTACATCTATCTAAGAATTGTTGGGCACAGATTCCACTTCTCGCATAACTTTCTATTTGCTGAGGTATCCTTAAAAAATTTCCAACTCATCATGCAACTCTTGATCTATCCCTCTATCTGTGTAATGATCATTCCTGTATTGCTACTTTGCTGAGTAAATTTTTTCTTGTTTCTTCCCTCCCAAATGCAGTACACTATAGCTGCTAATGCTAATCTACGTAGTCTACTTCTCATACTTTTCCCCCTAAACTTTTGACATGACTGCTGGAGGAATGTATCCCATGACTCCAGAGTCTCTTCCATCTGTAATTTATTCATCACATTCCTCCATACCTCTTTAGATATTGGGCATTGCATAAAAAGATGCTCAATAGTCTCTTGGTGTAGTTGGCAGAATACACATGTGTCCTCCGTAATAATATTCCAAGCTTTCAACCTCTCCTTAGTTCTCATTCTTTTCTTGCATACTAGCCACAAAATAAATGCACATTTCGGTATATGGCTAGGGAACCATATAATCTTCCATCAGGGTACCTGCTGTCCTCTACTTCTTATAGCATTCTAAGCAGATTGCACGGTGAAATTTCCATGTGAGGTGAGTGTCCAATATGGTTTATCATTTCTCATGAGATCGGGTATTGAAATTTGATTGATCTTTGCTGTAATATCTCTGAGTGCCAGAGATCTTGAAGGGAGCGTATTCCATCCTCCAGTAGATAGAATGCTACTAACCTTTGCTTCCAGATTACTGCCAGCATCATACACTACTCTGTATCCATATTTGTGAATTATAGGTCCCTCTGGCATCCAATTATCCAGCCATAACCAAGTTCCCTCTCCATTTCCAATTTTGCACTTGACAAATTGTTGTATTCTATCCCTGAGTTTGAGTATTTTCAGCCAAGTCCATGAGGTATCCACCGGAGGTTTGAATGCCCACAAATTCTTGTGTTTTATGATGTATGTGTGGCACCACTTTACCCATAAGGAGTCTTTTTTCCTTGCTAGATCCCATTTGTGCTTACTAATGGCAGCATGATTCCATTCAATCAGTCTTTTGAGTCCTAAGCCACCTTCCTACCGAGGTAGACATATGTCTTTCCACGCTACTTTTGCCCCCTGACATTTGGTTTCTTTTCCATGCCATACAAAAGCTCTTATATATCCTTCAATTTTCTGAATAATCTTTTTTGGCATTACAAATATTGAAGACCAATAGATCTGCATGCTCAACAACACAGATTTGGCCAATTGTACCCTGCCTGCATATGATAGATAGTAGCCTGCTTGACCAACTTGTGATTTTCTTCAAAAGCTTCTCCAATAGGACTTGACAATCAGCAGTTTCCAGCTTGGTTGATATTAAAGGTACACCCACGTAGGTGACTGGTAATGTACCTAACAGTATTCCCAGTATCTCAGCCATATTTTCAGCATTTTCAGTACCAACATCAGCTATATAGAGCACACTTTTCTGTAAATTGGGTAGTAATCCTGACATACTGCTAAAGTCTTGTATTACTTCCTTTAGAATTATAAGCAAAACACACATGGCTGATTTTTTGTGTGTCACACTTAGCATGATATTTGAAACCATCTCTGCTAGTATACTTATCAAAGATCTTTGTGAACACTTTCATGACTAATATGAACAGATAAGGTTATAGGGGGTCACCTTGTCTCAATCCCCTTTTACTTGGAAAGTAGCCCTCCATTGCTCCATTAAGATAATCTAGCTGTTGTGACACAATCCATTATCCAAGAGATATACTTCTTAGGAAATTCCAAGCATTCCATCACCTTTCTTAGAAAACTCCAGTTCACCGTGTCATATGCCTTCTGGATATCGATTTTCATAGCATATCTAGGTTTTCCCCACTGTCTATGGTATCCCCTTACCAACTCTTGCATAAGCAAGATATTATTAGCTATGTTTCTTCCCTTCACAAAAACAGCCTGCTGTTGACTAATTTACTGAGGCAGAACTTATTGTAGTCTACTGCAAAGTATTTTTGAGATGCACTTATACAGTACATTAGAACAAGCTATTGGCCTGAAGTCCTTCATGGAGTAAGGACAGGCCACCTTAGATATCAAGGTTAAAGCTGTATTGTTTATTAGCTTAACAGATTTTTCCTGATGAAAGTACTCCAATATAGCCTTGGTGACATCTTGATCAACCAGTTCCCAATTCCTTTGACAAAATTCTGTTGTAAAACCATCAGGGCCAGGTGATTTATTTCTTTTAAGAGAGAATATTACCTGTTTGACTTCCTCAGGAGTAACTTCAATCAACATGTCAGTTTTCTGCTGGGAATTTAACTTGTTAGGAATTAAAGCAGCAAGAAAATCCCTTGAGGGATTGCTCTGATTTGGATTTCCCCCCAGGAAGCTTGAAAAGTGATTTATTGCTTCTTGATGCACAGCCTGCTCCCCCACTACATGTTGCCCTAGTTATGTATTGATAGTACTTTGTTAAAAGCTCTGTGAATCTGAACTTTTTTGTGGAAGTAAGCAGTGTTACTATCCCCAAGTTTGATGTTCTTAATTCAGGCTTTTTTACAGTAAAATGCCTCTTTAGCTTTAAGAAGCTAATGATACAGCCTATATAAAGTCCTTTCTTCCTGCCTTAATCCCTCAATTTCCTCCCCAGTTAGTGCTCTACTTTGGATATTTTTCAATTCCTTTCCGTTGCTTTCCACCTTATTAGATATATCAGCATAATGCATCTTATTGAACTGCTTGAGTACAGGCTTCAACCTTTTCATCTTGGCATATAGTATGTGCATAGCATCCCCTTTTCCTCTGACTTCCCATTCTCTATGGAGCATTGATCTAAATGTTGGATGATACATCCAAAAATTAAAAAATTTGAATGGCCTTCTACCTCTGTACTACTGGAAGTGGATTGTAATCTGTAGTTGTGCATGGTCAGATAGTCCTGGTGCACTTACATTCACTTCAAAATTTGGATATGTTGTCATCCATGCTGAATTCTGAAGTACTCTGTCGATCTTACTATAGATCACATCAACCTCATCCCTGTTATTGCACCATGTGAAGAAAGTGCCCTTGGCTGCCATATCCTCAATTTGTAATTGATTTATGCAGTTATTATATTCCCTGGTCTCCACCTGATTTATTCCATGCCCCCTTGTCTTTCATCAGCATATCTAACTACATCAAAGTCCCCCATTATCAACCAAGGTTGGCTGCCTATACTGCTGGCTAACGGTAGCAATTGATTCCATAATTCCTTCCTTTTATCTCCCTTGTTACTCCCATATACACAGGATATATACCAGTTTGGTTTCCCATTCTTCATTTCTACAAGGCAGGAAATAACTTGTGGTTGCCTATCAACGAGCTGTAACTCAACTTCATTTGTATTCCATCCTATCCAGATTCTTGACACCCCTTTGTGATTGAGATTATACAAGAACTTCCAGGATTTAGACCATTTATTAGTGATAGCTTGAACATTATCTTCTCTGGCTCTTGTTTCAACTATTCCTCCAATTGAGATTCTTCCTTTTCTGAGCAGCTTCTTTAGATCATACTGCTTCCTGGGGTCATTAAAACCCCTTACATTCCAACTTAGGACATTCATTTCCTGAATTTTGTGCCACTCCCCTTTCGAGCTAAAGTGCAGCCCTTGTCCAGTGTCTTTCTATGACTTTGCTGATTCACACTCTTCATAGTAATGAATTGATCTTCTTCATCCTGAGTTTGTGGGTCTTCAATATCATCATTCCTATCCTCTTGCAATTCCTTAAAGTTGTTTGTTGTCTGTGTTGGATTATTCACCACAGCTCTTTCTCTTGCATCTATTTGCTGTATATATCTTTCACCTGCATTTTCCATCTCATTTGCATATTTCCATTTTCCATCTCATTTGCCATATTTGCATTTTCCTGACAGCTCTCTTTTTCATTCTTTTCTTGCCATACTTGCTTTTTCCTGTGGCATTTATCTCCCATATGTCCAAATAGTTGGCAATATTGACATTAAATTAGAACCCATTCATACTCCACTACCTGGCTAAAGATTTGATTGTCAGGACCCCTGATTGGAATTTCATGTGTTAATGTAGATTGTACATCGATTACAACACATATTCTCGCATACAGTAGCCTTTCTTTAGTTGCTGTCATTCGATCAGTAAATAATGGTTTGCCAATTGCACTCACAATTTGACTAATCGTTTTTGCAGACCAAAATTGCAACGGTAGATTTGGCAGTCCGACCCACACCGGTATCTTACTCATCCCTTCTTTCTCCAATGAGACTTCTCGGGTCCATTGTTTAAAAATTAGAGGCTTATTATCCAAAGTCCATGGCCCCAATTCCAGAATCTATATATGGGCATTTTCAGACTTAAATTGCACAATTTAGACTCCTGATTTCAAAAGACTCAGTTGAAAGCTTCCAAGACGTGACCAAATGCGATGCAAGAAGCCTTGCATTACATGGAATGGGGGTCGAGATCCTAATACATACACAACTACTGCATTTTTCCATTTCTTCATTTCACCCTCCACATCCTCATGTGAGTATTCAACACCTTGTTTTCCATTAATATCTTGAGGGTCAATGAAGTCCAATTTCATTCCTTCAAATCTTTCTCTGTTTGATTTTACGACAGATGCATACGTGCGCTGAAAAGCAGTATTAAAGGTGTTCTGGTTTATAGCAGTTGATGTACTACTACCTGATTTTTCCTCTTCATTTGGTTTCCTTGAGTTGTTTTTTGCTCCGGCGCGTGCAACTGCTTGTCCGTTTCAGCACTAACTGCCTGCGAGTGGCCACGCCCACTCGCATCTTCTTTGTCGCCAAGCACGTCCGCTTGTACGTGCATTGCACTCGCCCTACCAATCATCTTTCTTCCTTCCATGGCATCTATGGCGATTTGTTGTTTTCCACCCTTTTCAAGTTGTTTTTGAAGACATTCAACAGGTTGTCTCGTGGCTCAGTTGTTTTGTTGAAGTTTCTTCTTCAACTCCTCAATTTCACAATTTTCTTGATCGGAGTCCGAACTTGATGTTATGATCTGATTAGGCCTAAGATCACTAATTAACATCTTTTGCTGGTATTTGACCTAAATTCACCACTAAAGAAGTTTTAGGCATCTTTCCAGAGGGGGAAGCAACCCCCTCTAATGTTCTTGTTCCATTGTTGCCCTATAAAATCATCCATAAAAGAGCCTTTCGGTGGACCTCATAATCGATCTGATCTTCTCATTTGAATGGCTTGATGTATCTTCTCGGCAGTGCTATCGGCATGTTTTCCAGTAATTTTCCAGAATCAAGAAGAGATAGAGGGGGTGTATTGCTCGCTCCCTATTGCTGCAATTTCGTTTAACCTCGTTTCTCTTGACGCCGCAAGAAGAAGACTCAGAAGTGCATGTTGTCTCTATCAAAATTAAACTAAAATTAGTAGAGGTAGTTAGATAAAACGTGTAAAACTAAAAGCGGAGACATTTTTTGCACTTAACCGTCGCTTTTCATTTGATGAAAATACTTGATGCGTTAAAGATGTGCTATTATGTTTCATTCTTATACCTTGAACAAATTTTCACTTTTTAATCCTAGTTGAGAATCAAAAGAATAGTGTTCCGCGACACTGATGTTCATCGTGGCAACGGCATGCAACACACGTTTCGGAGTAATCCAGATGTGTTGTACTTTTTCGTGCATAGGTAAATTATATTTTTCCGTTGGTGTCTATATTGGCATTTCTGATTTCTTCCCCAAAAACAGTGAAGTCAATATGGCGTCACTGGGAATCTTGTGCTGCACCTAGTGAAGTCTGTTGTGGCATTTACATTGGTTTGACTTGGCCCTTACGATAGGCTTCGTGAGCGTCACGCAAAAAAAAAAAAAAAAGTTGGCCGTTTATTACAGTGAAGAAGGTGATTGTGACTCAGTTTATTGTTAGTATCTAAGTTTATTATTCCTGGCAGTCCTGAAAAGTGGGAGTGCTTTTTTAACAATGATGCAGTTTTGCAATATAATCAAATTCTGGGCCAACACTTTTGGAATGAAGCCTAGGGCTTCTTTCTTGTCTCTCTGTAACTCGTTCCCTTTCTCATTCTCTCTTTGTTTCTTTGTTCCAGATCACTGATTGAAGTTTGGGAAGCACTAAAAGTATCTAGACTTTTAATACAAAAAAAGGTCAACTGATAAATATATGATGGTTAAACAACTTAGTATTGGCTCAGTTATTAGTAGATCCTTGTATGGTGTAAATTGTTGTCGCGGTTATTACTTGAGACGTGTCTTATTCAGGCATGAAAATGGGTTCTATCCATCATTTTTGGGATCCCATACTGAGATTGGCACTGGTAAGGGGAAAGGGTTTAAAATCAGTGTCCCTTGGGAGCGTGACAAGTCCAGGGATTCTGATTACTTAGCTGTCTGGAAACATATTCTAATTGCAGTCGTTACGGAATTAAAGCCCCAAATGACTATCATATCAGCTGCTTTTGATGCAAGGTAGACATTTATTCTTTCGTCACCTCTATATGTGTCTAATTCACTTGCACTGGTGGGCATCTATACAAGTTTTGCCTTTTTTTATGGCCTAAATTTCTTCTGTCAAAGTGATACCTTTACAAGGACGTTAGAATGAAGATTCAAGGGGATTAAATGCATGCAACATTTAAAACTTAAAGGTTAATCGCATATGGAATCTTAAGGTTTCAAAATTGGCACTCAACAGCTTGAACAACTTCTTAATTTTCACGACCATCACCAAATGACGGTCGCTCCCTATTTCGACAAGACTTCTATTAGATTTTTGGTGGCAAGACCATCATTTCTATTATTTCCATGTAACCTCAACGCCGTTTTCCTCTTCCCCCTGTCACCCCTTTTTGGTGACAAGAAGCGATAAACCAGCGATTGCTTGCATGACCTTCCCATCTTTTTTGAATCTCATGGTCACCACACAATTTCAAGGTCACTATGCAATTTGATCCGCCTTGGCAAGGATTTCATTGCAACACCTTGGTTTTCTTCATCTTGTCACTTACAACAAATCTTTCAAGTTATATATAGGACTATACGTATTCAATTGATGGCAAAGATTAGTAACCTACCAACTTCGCAAGTGTGTATATAAATAGATACAAAATATCCTAGATATCTGCACTTGTTGGCAGTTTTACTTGTATCTCAAAGATCTAGCTTAACCTGATATCATCTATTATAATGCTAATATATAGTATGTATGCGTAGCTTATCGTACAGAAAGGGTTAATACATGACATACGAACCCAACTACAAGAAAAGGGACTTTTAGCAATTGATTTTAAAGACGGGACAAAATCTGTGACAGAAAATGATTTTTACCAACGAATTTGGCCGTCAGTAAATGTCCATTAGTAATAGTCTTTACTGACAGAAACTTCCGTTGGTGAAAACTTTACCTATAGAATATTGACGACGAAAATATCCATAGGTAAATATAATTTTTGTATTTTTCCACTTTTTTCCAAAAGCTTTTTTAAAGAGTAATTAAAAAGGGCTTTAGCCACTGCCTAAAATCCTTCACTGAGCAAAATTACACAAAAAAGAAAACTTAACTTCCTTTCCCCCCCCCCCCCCCTCCTCAACAGTAGTCGCCACCCACTTCAGCTGCCTCTCCTCTTCCCCGCCCCCTCGGCCCCAACAAGAGAAATAGCTTGTAGTAGCGCAAATTCGCAACGCCCTAAATTGACCGCCTCTATAACTGTGCTATTCAGCTCAAGCAGGCTTGAGGACAAGTGCCTCTTAAGTGTTTGCCCAAAATATATCCCCCTGTTACCTTATCTTCCTCTTCTCATTCCATGTGGCAATCATCTCTCCTTGCGGCTCAAGAAACGTAAGATACACTAGTTACTTCATTAATGGATCCTCAAAGCCGTAGATATAGCTCTAGACACTCCATTTTTGTTTTTATTTTTACTTAAATAAATATTGGGCCTTATTATTGAGCTTAGGCCTAGTAACACAACTTAGTTAATTAACACAACTCCGAATTTGGTACAACCCATCTGCAAAATCACAGATAATTATTGAAAGTAGGGTTGGACAATGCCCCAAAATTCAGGAAAAAAAACTCTAAAATTATGGGACAAACCGACTTGTTAATTAAATTTTGTCGATCTTATATTTTTATCGCATGTTCTGACTTATCTCCGACTTGTAGTTTAGCATACCCGATCTTATCATTTCTCTACCCTAAAGCCTTATAAAAAGACCCCTTGGCCTTCATTCAGGGATCCGAGTAAAAAGTTGATTCTCTTGAGAGCTTGTGTACCATTTCTCTGTGAAGTGACACATTATCTCTTTCGAGAAATTATAGCCATTCATATTCATTTCATAAGTTTTTTTTAAAAGGTTGGTTTTCTCGTGTTGGAAAGTTGGGTTGAAAACCAACCCAACCCGTCTAAGTTGCATCCATGTGCCATCGAATGAATCACAAAGTAAGTGAGCGAGTAAATTCAATGCAAGTCCTGAAATTGTCACATTGCTTAACCTTACTTTGATGTATACCTATATCTATATTCTATATAAAAGCACGTATGGGCTTAAATGACTAATCTTTTCTTTCTTTAAGTTATTCATTTTCAGTTGAAGTCTTTTTACATGATTAGGGGTGTTTTTGACAAAACTTTCCTTTTTGATTAAATACCCTTTTTGAATTAGAGAGTTATTAAAAAATGAGGGTGTTTTTTATTTTTCATATAATATCAAGTCTCTTTCCTTAAAATAATCTTATTGAAATATTTGCTTTTGTTAGAGTTAAAGAGTGTTTTGACTTTTCACTTAAAACTTTTTTTTCATCAAACCTTTTTTAAAAAGTTGTGCTAGTAAAAAGTAAGGGTGTCTTTAACTTCTCAAGAAAATCAAGTCTTTTTTTTAAAATATCCTTATTGGAATATATATTTTTGTTATAGAAAAGGGTTATTTTGACTTTTATGGAAAAAAAGAAAAAAACCTATGTAACTCCTATAAAATCACCCTTGAACTTTTGCATGCTCCCTTATTACTGAAAAAATTTCTATCAAAACCTACCGCCTTCCATCCACATTTAAATTAGACTACCTTAGCGTTATTACATCTTTCCATTAATTTTAATAATAATAATAATAATAATAATAATAATAAACTTGCAGAAAATAGAGGTTTCCATAATCTTTTAGGATAAATGTAATATACCTATACTAAATTGAATAATTTATAAAAAAAAATTCAATCTTTTTCAAAAATTTGCATGCGATAATGTATATTGACACGTATTCTACATATTCCAAATATTTTTTATGTATGTAGATTTCAATACAAGCATATTAGTACATGGAAACTATCATAAACCTGAAGTTTAATTTTAGATGTTGAATATAGACATATTGGTGTAAGGAAGCTCTCGCAAAATTGGAGCTCTTTAGAATTTTCTGAATGCATATGTAATATTGATTGGGGTTAAATGGCTAATTATTATTTTTCTTAAGATGCTCTTTTTAAATTGAAATCTTCATAAAAGATTAGTGCTAATTAGGGGTGTTTTTCACTTAAAACTATCCCCCCCCCCATTAAATACTCATTTTGAATTATAGTGTTAGACGGTGTTTTTGACTTATCTTAGGATATCAAGCCTCTTTTTGTAAAATACCCTTATTAGTATATATGAACTTTAATAGTTGTTCTGACTTTTATAAAGAAAAAGAGGGGAAAAAATCCATATGAAAATCCTATAAAATCACCACTGAACTCTGGCATGCTCTATGGTTTCTAAAAGAATTTCAATCAAAACTATCGCCTCTATACACGTTAAAACTAAACTAACTTAAGAGATTACATTTTTCCATCAAATTTGATAAAAAAAAATTGTAGAAAGCAAAGATTTCTCAACTCTTTTAGGAGAAATCTAATATACCTAAACTAAATTGAATATTCTGTAAGAAACTCAGTCTTTTATTACGAATTTATATGTTGATGTGTATATTACATATTTGAATTGTTGTATATATATTTCAATACAAACATATTAGTACATTGAAACTACTATAAACCTGAAGTTTAATTTTAGATCTTGAATTGGTATAAGAAAAATATTATAAAATTGAAGTTTTTTTTTAAGATTTTTAAATGCATATAAAATCTTTACTAGCGTTAACTGATTAATATTCCCCCTCCTTAAGATGCCCGTTTTAAATTGAAGTCTTCATGAACGGTAGTGGTGATTATGCTTGTTTATAACTTAAAATAATTTTTTTGTCATTAAATACATAATTTGAGTTAGAGTGTTGTTAAAAAGTAAGAGGGTTTCTGACTTTTTTTTTTTAAGATATCAAGTCTCTTCTCCTAAAATACCTTTATAGGAATACATGTCTTTGTTAGAGTTAAGGATTTCTTTAACCTTTACTTAAAAAAAAAGCAAAAAAGTCCTAAGAAAATCTTATAAGATCACTTTTGAACTCCTGCGTGCTTTCTGACTAAGGAGCAATTTCCTATGAAAACATACCACCAAAACTAAAGTATCTTAGAGCTATTACATCTTCTCGATTAAAGAAACCAACTTGTGGATAATAGAGTTTTTTATAGCCTTTTAGAAGAGATGTAACATAGCTAAACTATATTAAATATTTTTGTTAGAAACTTTACTTTTTTTAGTTTTATATTTGTATGTCGATGCGTACTCTATAGATTTGAATTATTATGCGTTTATATAGATTTTAATTAAAAAAATATTAGTACATTGAAACTATTATAAACCAAAAGTTTAAATCTAGATTTTAAATACGGGCATATTGGTGCAAGAAAGCTATCATTAAACTAAAGCTTTCAGAAATTTTTAAATGCACAAGAATAACTAGATCGTAACATTCTTCTCCTAAATATAATTTGAGTTCGTGGCGAGTAATAATTCTATGTTCGTATTATAGTTATTAGAATACCCTATTTGCATGACAATAAATTTTTCATATGATTATTGTTTTTCTGTGATCTGTAGTCCGAAATACTTTATATTTGTATGATAGTATGTACTTCATATGGATATTTTCTTCTTATCTTTCACTATTATAAGCCGTAGGGTTAGGTGAAATCGAAGTTATAAAGATTCCAATTTATTTAAGTTCAAATGATTAACATTTGTTTTATTTTGAAAACTCTCAAGCTTTAATATGTAAGTGATTAAACGACTCTTTTTTCCCTTGACACATTCCTGTAAGTTCGCTAATGTTTCTTTTAGTGAAAAATTACTATGAATATAAAGAAAATGGATAAATAATTTTTTGGTAAAAATACCCATTTTTATTGATAAAGATTAAGGGTATTTTTGAATTTTAAAAAGATAAGGCTAAATTACAGCGTTTTTTGCTTAATTTAAACAATCTACTACTAAAATAGGTTAAAAGTTCACTAATGCATCTTTTATTGACAAAGATTGAATGAAAATAACCAAAATCGGTGTGGATCTGGGCTCACCATATAAAAATGATTCCAAGAGGTTAAATGCTAAACATTTTTCTTTTCTTAAAAACACCCTTATTAAATTTAAATTTTTTATTTTTAACAAAGTGAGATGGAATTACAGATTCTGGGTAAATTTTCACATTTAGTAACTGAAGAGGTTAAAAATTCACTAATGTATATTTTAGTGACAAAAGAATTGAATTCAACCAAAGTGGGACTGGATTCTAAGTCTCCGTTCAAGTTTTGAAGAAAACCTATCAAGACCTAAGCTTGATACTAACATCAAAATCAATAAAACGAACACATTAATTTTCATAACTTATTAGAGAATTGTTCTTAAGTCCAGGTATTGTTATGCTCTTTATTTATATACAATATTCTTTTGAGGTGGATCGGCTATTGCATCTACTCACATTTGTATATGACTGCAAATTTAAACTTACCTATATAGATACAAGTTAGAATATCTACAAGTTCGACTAACGCCTTCTTTTTTCAACTTTTATGATGAATCTATGTGTTATTTTGTGTTTGGTAAAATAGTGGGTAGTTATGGTTTTCTTAACTCTAAGAACCTTATGCAATAGGTAATATTTATTTCCTTTTTATTTTGATGATACAATACAAGCCTTATTATGCGATAAATTATCTAGGTTAGAAATTATTCTTGTTAATTTTGTTTAAGTTTGTATTTAATGTATTGCATATGTATATAAGGTGAAAAGCTTAGGTTTTTTAACATTATTGAAATTATTTCATTCATTATCTCAAATCAACTTCACATTTTTATTTGGTATTATACATTTTAAAAGGACACACACACAAACACATTAGATATTGATTTAATATATGAGTAGGTGTAGTATTATCATACAAATCATTGTTAAAAATAATATGGCAAATATATATTAAATTACATGAACAACTAATTTAATAGTCATATTGTACTACAAAGATGAACAAAATCATGCTAAGTAAAAATAAAAGAGAGCTTTAAAGTACATTATTGACTTTTTAATTGAAAAGAAGAAAAAAGAAAGTAACATTAATATTAACCGTAATTTTAGACAAATTGTACTCAAATTTGGAACTTAAGCTAGAAAAAAAGTGGAAAAAGACGACTCTTTATGATAATATTCAAATAAGTGATACATAAAAACTAAAATAGACTAGATAATTACCAAAAGAAATAAACTGCAGAGGCTACTTTCACCCCCAACAATTATCGCTGCAAGAAATGGTAATCGCATGAATGAAACTGAAAGTTCTAAATGATGATATTTTGAATTTTAGTGGTGATGCTTATAAAAAGGGATAAAACTCTAAAATTGAACAGTAGAAAACTTTAAAAAGATCCTTGAAAGTTACCGCTACTAGATTTGTTGACTAAGCAATTAATTTTTTATTTGTACCCTGCTATGAGTTCATTTGATTCTTGATTTCAAAGATGAAACATTTAAACTCCTAATTCCTTTATTTTAAAATTTTTTATATGTATTTAATTATCATAACTTCTTTCTGAATGTATTAGAAGTACTTAGATAACTCTAATATATATACTTGACATTAATTGTCTCCATAACACTTTCTTCACTTTTATTACCGTACTGCTAAAGTTGTAGTGTTACGTGAGAATCAGTTATTTGTGGAAGATATTTGAAATTGATTACAATGTCAGTGTACCTTAGACAACAAGATATAATATGAAACAGCCAAAATCTCTATAGGAGCAATTTGATGTGAGAAAAGAAATAAGTATGATAAATAGTGGCAAATAGTGGTGATAGTTGACATTAACAATTTAGAATTGAGAGTAAGCCTATATTTGTGCAGTGAAACTTTCTGTACTTTCAAGTTTTTGATTAGCAGTTAACAACTGATATATTTATTACAGTTTAATTGTAATAGTCGTATTAATTTTTCACTAAGATTTATAACATTTTTCTTTCAAATGCCTATATAACGTGTAAAGTATGTGATCCTTACTAATGTTACTAAGAGTCCGTTTGTGATGATTCTCAAAAGTGGATTAAAATTAAATCAGAATCAATTTCTAGAATCAGCTTTAATTCATTTTAAGTATAACAGATTAAAAGTTGTTGAATGTGTTTGGATAAAAAGAGATTAAAGTAGGTTTAACATGACAAAATTACGATATAGTGTATTCAAATTAAAAGGGAGCATTTAATGTCTTTTATATGTGAGGATATTTTGGTAATTCACTTGGTTAAACCTGATTTTCCGAAACAGATTAAATCTTAATCCAAGAAAACGAGCATTATGGATTTAATCAGTTTTGAGCACATTAGAATATATTTAATCAATTTACTTTTTTTTGCCAAATACTTAAAAGGCGATTTAATCTGACTTTAATCAGATTTGACTTATTCTAGAATCAACCTCAAAAACTCTCTAAAATTCGTTACATACTAGTTTTGTAAGTTGTTGAAGGGGGGTTGCCATCAAAAGCAGACATGGAGGAAGCCCTTTCCGCAAAGAAGGAATATTTTGCCATATCTGCCGTTGACACTTAGCCCTGTTTGTTTCACGAAAAGCCTTTTTTGAAAAATATTTTCCTTACTTTCCGATGTTTGGCGTGCTTATTAGAAAATTATTTAGAGAAAACATTTTCCATTAACCTGAAAAGAAGGCAAACTTTAAGGAAAATGGTTTACCCAAAAAGAAAAGGGGAAGTTGTTTTCCTAAAACCAACCCGTCACTTTTCTCTGGTCTGCCTCATTTCTCACTTCTCTAAAATTGAACGACACTGCCTCTGCTACCATTGCCCTGCGCTACCTTCCAGGTTTCTCCCCTATATTCTCACCCTCCCCACGCTGGCTCTCCAGCCACTTCACCCTGCCTAACCGGCCTCTAACCACGGTGAGGCAGCTGGCTTGGGTGTCCCTGCAGGGTCGCTAGTCGGAGCCAAAGGTGCCAGCTCGGCTAGAGCTATAGGTGGTGGACTGAGCCCGGAGGATGCCGTGGCTTGGGAGCTGTTTGGCTCCATTCATCGGGTTCTAATTATTGTTGTTGTTATTGCCGTGGCGGTTGCTAATTCAAACCAAAATAAGCAGGTTTATCGGCTCACTAAGTATGTTGAATATAGGGTTAGTATTTTTTGCTTGTCTTCATAAATGGGTTTGCTTTAGATTTGAGTCTTGTATTTTGCAATTGAAGAAAGGTTTTGTTACTTCATTTCTAACTAGTGACCCTTTTTTTATTTGTTTTTGTTGATTCAGTTTGTAATTTGAAATGCTTGTGTTTTGGGTGTTTAATGACGTCTTTTGATTTAGTTGGGTATCTTTAGATGTTGATAATAATCCACATTTTTAGCTGGAAACTAGGGTTCATAAATTTTCGCTTGCTGAAATTAGTGGGCATGCTTTAAGTTTGAAAACGTCAATTAATTAATGATCTTAGGGTTTTTTAATTTTAATGCTGATTGATGGTTTTTATTTGACTTTATTTTGTTGATTCAGTTTTTGATTTCAAATGCTAGTATTATGGGGGTTTCATGGTTCAACATCTGGGGTTTATTTAAGTTTTCAGGGTATTCTTTGATTTTGTAGCAGTCCAGATTATCAGCTTTGATACGTTAGACAAGACAATATTCTGTCCCTTGTCCTGCTAGTTCATTCACTATATATATATATATTTACATAAATTGTTTACCGGTAATTCTTACTTTTGAGGATGAGATCAGCAGCCAAGAATTCCGGCTAACAGTTGAGGCTTTTATTGCTCGGCAGCAGAAATCTTTGAGGAAGGAAGAGTTCTCCGCTATCGTTTCTTCAGGAGCATAGCCTATAGCTCATGCAAAACCCCTGTTTTCTGTCCCCAACAAAAATGAAAAGAAAATCATGTTTTGCCTCCATGTTTTTCCTTTTTTTCCCCTTTCTATAAAGTATATATGTTACTTTAATACAAGACTGGTGAAGATAATCTTGAACTTCTTTGTATGCCATGGATTTGTAAGGTTCCAGGTCATGAAAGCCATGACAATTATCTTCCCCCTATGTTAAACTTTTTGATTTTCTCTTTTTCCTTCTTCCTTTAGCTACTTAGTATTTCAGAATCAAAGTAAGTGCTTATTTGACAAGTTGGCTAGTCATATCTTGCAAGTACAAGCACAATATTTGGAACTTTAGTGTCTGAATTGGAGATGCCAAATGGAATTTGGTGGAGTAATATGCCAAGAATAAGTATGAGGTAGACATGGATGAGGGATTCAGATTTGAGTTGAATAGGCAGAGGATTTTTCGATGCTTCCTGCCTATTGTACTACAGTAATCTCAGACCATAATCAACTGCATCAAAATATTCCACTAGAGAGAGAAACGCAACATTTTCCTTTTTCCACTGTGCACCAGCAGTTGCCATTTGATCAGGTGAAGTACAAAACCAAGAAAGAAAGTTGAAACACTAGGCCATACAAGTTACTCCCTGAAGTTCAGCTCTGCTGTTCCTTTTTCTTTGGTTGGTTTTGCGTTTTAATCCAGTTTATTACAAGCACAATCAGCGAGACAAGTAAGCCTGATCCCGCTAATATAGGTGCACTTATTTCAGCTTTTCTCGGAGGTGGTTGGTTCTTCTGCTTCTTTGTTGTTGAACCTGTTCAGCATCAGCACTCGGTGCTCCATGAACGTCTTCACAAGCAGGATGTTTCAGCTGCGAAGTTTCAGCTTGAAGAGATCTCTTGTCATGTTTCCTTTCCTCGGGGCCAAGTTTTGTTATGTCTTCTCTATGCTTAGCTTGAGATTCTGCTGGGAACTGTCCGTCTGGCTGCTTAGGTTCTCTAACTTCTTCGATGTCTTCAGTCTCTCTTCCATAAACTTCTTTTCCTTGAAGTTGAAACCTAAAACCTGATTAAGACTGTCTAAATTTAATTGCAGAGTGCATAGCATCTTTTCCTTTAAGTTAAAGCCTGTTATGTTCCCCACCCTTTAGCTGCATATAGTTCTTGAACTGATCTTTCTCAGTTAGGCCTCTTTGCAGCATTGGTTCCCGTCCCCACCTTTTAGCTGCTGGCATCTATAAGCAGACTGCATACCCCATCCCCTTGGATTGTGTAGTAGCACTTGCTGAGATAGCATTCTGTGATAAGTGACTTAGCCTGTTTTCTTCTCTGCTGGCATCTATAAGCTTTTGTGCAGTCTATTTATGGTGCTAAGGTTCCTAAAATCTGCTAATTATTACAAAATGGTTGTGTAGATGGATAATAAATACATTCGTGCCGCGGTATTGGGTGCAGCTGCCTCCGTCATTTCTGTGGGAGTTGCCATGCTAGAGAACAGCCGGGAAAATCGAGATTATATTCCAAGGGATCCTCGTGTTAATGATGAAGTTGCGAGGGAGAGGTACATGTACACCATTTTGTATAGAGGTGATCGACATTGCATAAGCCAAGTACGTATGAAGCCTTCGGTATTTTTTGGACTGTGTGATCTTCTAACCAAGAAAAATTTAGTTCATGCAACTACAAACATGTCAATTAGGGAACAAGTTTTTATTTTCTACACGTACGTAGGAACAACGTAAGATTTCGGGTGATAGGTGGACGGTTGCATAGGTCTACTGAGACAATCCTTAGATATTTCAATATTGTCCGGAAAGCTGTATTGAAGTTGTATAAAGAGCTTATTGTACAACCAGAGAATACTACTCCCCCAAAAATCCGGAATAGTATAGGTTTTTCCCGTATTTTTAGCTTAGTTATCATGTGTAGGAGGCGTGAAATAACATTAGAAATATATGCTTTTATTTAACTATTTGTAATGTTGTTGCATTCAATTAAAGGACTGTGTGGGGACATTAGAGGGAACTCACGTTCGTGTTAAGGTCCCTCAAAATATTCAAGGGAGAATTCGTGGTTGAAAGGAGGTAACGACACAAAATGTCTTATGTGCAATCAACTTTGATTTCGAATTTACCTATCTACTCGCTGGATGGGAAGGAAGTGCGCATGACTCTCGTATTGTAACTAATGCATTTTTTAGGTTGAGAGGTTTAAGCATTCCTGAATGTGTTAATAGATGTTGGAATATTCAGTTATTTCTAACAAGTAGTGTGCCTTAAATAATATATATATATATATATATATATATATATATATATATATATTTATTATTTTTTTTCTTTATATTTACAGGAAAATACTATCTTGAAGATGTTGGTTATGGTACTAGAAATGAGATTCTCTCACCTTATCGAGGTGTTCGTTATCATTTAGAAGAATTTAGTGAGCATCCACCTCACGATGAGAGAGCTTTACAACCTCCGCCACGCTTATTTGCGAACAAATATTGAAAGAGGTTTTGGAATATTGAAGGGGCATTTTCGCGTGTTAGATGCTGTTCCACATTGGTCATTCAAAAGGCAGGTGGATGTGGTACTAGCATGTTGTATCATTCACAACTAGTAATATGCCAAGAATAAGTATGAGGTAGACATGGATGAGGGATTCAGATTTGAGTTGAATAGGCAGAGGATTTTTCGATGCTTCCTGCCTATTGTACTACAGTAATCTCAGAGCATAATCAACTGCTTCAAAATATTCCACTAGAGAGAAACGCAACACTTCCTTCTTTCCACAGTGCACCAGCAGTTGCCATTTGATCAGGTGAAGTACAAAACCAAGAAACAAAGTTGAAACACTAGGGCATACAAGTTACTCCCTGTAGTTCAGCTCTGCTCTTCCTTTTTCTTTGGTTGGTTTTGGGTTTTAATCCAGTTTATTACAAGCACAATCAGCGAGACAAGTAAGCCTGATCCCGCTAATATAGGTGCACTTATTTCAGCTTTTCTCGGAGGTGGTTGGTTCTTCTCCTTCTTTGTTGTTGAACCTGATTCAGCACTCGGTGCTCCTTGAATGTCTTCACAAGCAGGATGTTTCAGCTTGAAGAGATCTCTTGTCATGTTTCCATTCCTCGGGGCCAAGTTTTGTTATGTCTTCTCTATGTTAAGCTTTAGATTCTGCTGGGAACTGTCCGTCTGGCTGCTGAGGTTCTCTAACTTCTTCGACGTCTTCAGTCTCTCTTCCATAAACTTCTTTTCCTTTAAGTTGAAGCCAAAAACTTGATTAAGACTGTCTAAATATAATTGCAGAGTGCATAGCATCTTTTCCTTTAAGTTAAAGCCTGTTATGTTCCCCACCCTTTAGCTGCTGCATATAGTTCTTGCACTGATCTTTCTCAGTTAAGCCTCTTTGCAGCATTGGTTCCCGTCCCCCCTTTTAGCTGCTGGCATCTATAAGTAGACTGCATACCCCATCCCCTGGGATTGTGTAGTAGCACTTGCTGAGATAGCATTCTGTGATAAGTGACTTAGCCTGTTTTCTTCTCTGGTTATTTGTGCAGCTTTGGTTTTTTTTTGTGCAGTCTATTTATGGTGCTAAGGTTCCTAAAATCTGCTAATTATTTCAAAATGGTTGTGTAGATGGATAATAAATACATTCGTGCCGCGGTATTGGGTGCAGCTGCCTCCGTCATTTATGTGGGAGTTGCCGAGCTAGAGAACAGCTGGGAAAATTGAGATTATATTCCAAGGGAGCCTCGTGTTAATGATGAAGTTGCGAGGGAGAGGTACATGTACACCATTTTGTATAGAGGTGATCGACATTGCATAAGCCAAATACGTATGAAGCCTTCGGTATTTTTTGGACTGTGCGATCTTCTAACCAAGAAAAATTTAGTTCATGCAACTACAAACATGTCAATTAGGGAACAAGTTTTTATTTTTCTATACGTACTTGGGCACGACGTAAGATTTCGGGTGATAGTGGACGGTTGCATAGGTCTACCGAGACAATCCATAGATATTTCAAGATTGTCCTCAAAGCAGTATTGAAGTTGTATAAAGAGCTTATTGTACAACTTGAGAATACTACTCCCTCAAAAATCTGGAATAGTCGTTGGTTTTTCCCGTATTTTCAGGTTAGTTATCATGTGTAGGCGTAAAATAACATTACTCCCTCAAAAATCCGGAATAGTTGTTGGTTTTTCCCGTATTTTCAGGTTAGTTATCATGTGTAGTCGTAAAATAACATTAGAAATACAGGCTTTTATTTAACTTTGTAATGTTGTTACGTGCAATTATAGGACTGTGTGGGGGCATTAAACGGAACTCACGTTCGTGCTAAGGTCCCTTAAAATATTCAAGGGAGGTTTCGTGGTCAAAAGGAGAGAACGACACAAAATGTCTTATGTGCAATCAACTTTGATTTGGAATTTACCTATGTACTCGTTGGATAGGAAGGAAGTGCGCATGACTCGTATTGTAACTAATGCATTTTTGAGGTCGAGAAGTTGAATGTGTTAATATAAGTTGGAATATTTCAGTTATATCTAACAAGTAGTGTGCCTTAAATAATATACATATTTTTTTCATATTTACATGAAAATACTATCTTGGAGATGCTGGTTATGGTACTAGAAATGAGATTCTCTCTCCTTATCGTGGTGTTCGTTATCATTTAGAAGAGTTTAGTGAGCATCCACCTCACGATGAGAGAGCTTTACAACCTCTGTCACGCTTCTTTGCGAACAACTATTGAAAGAGGTTTTGGAATATTGAAGGGGCGTTTTCGCGTGTTAGATGTTGTTCCGCATTGGTCATTCAAAAGGCAGGTGGATGTGGTACTAGTATGTTGTATCATTCACAACTACATTATGGGTGTGGATCCAAATGACCAAATTACTCAAGATGTTATTCGAGCGATAGAATCTCAACGGCAAAGTGGACGAGAACAAACACGACGAGAGCCAACTCAACGGGAGGGGAGGGGAGGGGAGGGGAGGGGAGGGAAGAACATCGAGAATGGGTAATGAGAAGGGACCATATAGCAAGGGAAATATGGAATGAGTATCTTAGAAGGGGGGAAAATGTTTAGGACTCTGTTTTTTACTTTTATTTTTATTTACATTTATGTTATGACATTTTTATTGTACTTGTTTTTTGGCAAAGAATATGAACGTAAATTGGACAAGGTCATTGTATTGTTTACAAATGATTGAATCATGTTTATACTATTTTTCTTGAAACAAGGCCTTAGCATCACTGGCCTTGTGTTCACAATTTCCCTAGCAGTATCCTTTCTTCTTTAGACCATCCAAGCCTACAATCAAGCGACTTCAAACAGTGAGATTTCCTCCACTTAGCTACAATTTTCCATCGGTGTGTGCAAAAGTCAATAATGTCCAGCACCCCACATTTATTCCCTAACGTTTGCCGGTTTTGCCACTTAAAACCATGTGCTTCTAAATGGAGCAACTAAACTCTTTAAAATTTCACAAATCTCCAATTGGGCCCAAATTTAATTTTTTGGGAGGTAAACTTGGAATAACAAAAGTAAAAGTAACTTAGGAAAAAATTTGAAAAGAAATATAAAATTATCAGTTACCAACCTTCAGGTTTTCGTATAGTGCGCTTGGTCTCATTGTTTTTTTATTTTATTTTTGCAGCCACCCTACTATCACCCTCCTTTCATTTATGTCATGGCTGCCAAAACCAGCCACCCTCTACAAGCTGTAGAGCGACCTCTTCCCCTACGAATACCTAGTCAACACCCTCTAACTGCCAATCCACCGCCAACTTGCAGCCACCCAAATTTGATGGCTAACATAATAAAATTCAAAAGGTTTAAGTTCACATAAAAAAAAACATGAATAATAAAAAATACATTATAATTAGCGTCACTATTAAATCCATTAAATATAAAATAAATTGCTCAATTTGTTTACTAAAAATATATTTTCACTATGAATTGTTAAGGTTAGTGAATAATAAATTTCTAATTTTACATTGAAAAAGCTTAACTCTTAATGTATAAATTTATTACTAATGTGATTGTTAAGTATATGAGTAAATTAGTTACGTATAAGTTAACCTACTGTAAGAATTTAAACTTACAAAAATAAAGAATGAACCTTAATCTATTCTTTTTTCGGAAATATGGAAATTTATAATTTGGGATTTAGAAGAATGAATATAAAGCAAGAAAATGAAAAAGATAATGACTATAATAGGGCATAAAGAGTAAAAGATACAACAAATGAAATTTTAATAAATTAGTGTTACAATATAATGTATTTTTGTAAACATTTTAAAAGGATCCAATGACAGCTAGTTAAGTTTAGTTCCAATCTTAGCTTAAAGGCCTTTTATTGGCTACTGCTTCCAATCCAAAGGACATGATGGTATTTTAAATATATTGATTCATTATCTAGGAAACTAAAGCATAATTCCAAAAAAATGAGGGGTGCCATACCCCCCCCCCGTCATGGGGGTGGTCCGCCCGTGTTCTCTCTCTTTTCTCTAAAAGTAAGGAGCTCTCTTCTCTTCCCTCTTTCTTATTTTTACCTTAAAGGATAGAAAGATACGTCTTGCCAGAGTAAGATAAATCCACTTTTCACTCTATAACAAGAAGAGTCTCAAGGGTATTTGACCCCTTCAAAGCCCTGTCAATAAGGCGATGACAAGGCAATCCATTTTTGGACTAACTAAGCTTCATTAGTACTAGTTAACATTTTTGTAAGAACTAAGTAATTACCATTAGCTTAATCGAGATTGAGGCATAACTAATCAAGTTTAGTGACTAAGCAACCTTACGGTTTAACTAATCACCCTGAAGCCTAAGTGATAGGAGTTAAGAAGTTGATCCACTTTGTTGAGGGGCTTTAATGTCATCACAAGCAAACAACCTATTTTACAAAAATAGGCCATGAATATTAGTTATATAATGCATTAGATCTTTCAAAAAGATAGATTCATACTATATGAAGAGTCTCAAATGTATTGGACTAATTAGCTTTATTAGTACTATTAACCTGGTTTAAGAACCAAGCAAGCACCATTTGCTTGATCGAGATTAGGGCATATCTAATCAAGTTTAAAAACTAACTAATGTTTTTTAGTCATACTCCATGGTTATGGCTAAACTAATCATGCTTAAGGATAAACTGATCACGGTTAAGATTACAAATAAGGATTAACGTTCAATTAACCCACCTCCATGACGTGCTTCTGTAACAACATAAGCAAACAAGTTATTCAACCAAATAGGCCATGACTATCACTCATTTAATGCATAAGATGCTTTAAGAAAATAGCTTCACACTACATGCATAATCACAAGCATGGAATAAAATTAAAGCTAGGTTGGACTAATTGAAGTTAGGTTGATCCAAGATCTCAATGCCTAATCGGAAGCGAGGCCCTCACACCGTTTGATGACCACCAAGACCGCCATTTTTTCCCACCGCTGTCAATGCCTCATCACCGCGTGTACTTTGATCCAATTCCACCATTACCATTTCGTTCAAAGTTAAAGCCATAATTCTCTAAATAAATGGGACTTTTGAAGCTGTGAGAACCTCGAATCAGGAACATATCGTAAAAAATTGATTGGGAGAAGTAGGTACGGTGGTGGAGTGTTCGTGGTGAGTTTGACAGCAAGGGGTCGGGGTGATGGTAGATTGGCAGCAGTGGCAATGATGGTGGGAAAGGTGTGCATGGGTGGCAGCATAGTTGTGGTGTGTCTGGAAATGACCTTGTAGAGGTGATGGTTGGTTGGTAATTCAGAATATTTACTTTTGCAGAGGGTTCGATTACTTATGTTCTTGCGAGAATTGATCACTTGAACCTAAATACATTTCTCCATGACTTGGAAGAGTTCTCGTCCTTTTTGGCACATGTTCCACTTGCAAGTTGATTTGATTACTATGGTCTCATGTAAATTCTGTTTCAGCTAATTCAGCTTTTGTTGAACATGTCATTTTGTTTTCTTAAATTAACTTTAATCTTGAGTACCGTCTAAAATTGTTTGAGATACTCCCCTTGAATCGCTTTGTATATGAGTGTTTGCATTTCTGCAACATTACTCTCAAGGGGGTCATGAGTGTGACCCATTAGTGTGAGCCGTAGCCGTAGGCCACTAGTAGGATAACCCACTTGTAAACGTTGTTTAGGTGACATGTTGGTGTCAGACCCTTTATTGGCTATATCTAAATACCTATTTTGGTGAGCGATGTCATGCGTACGTGAGTCTTAGTTTCTAATGCATTCACATGGATTGAAACGTGATCTAGCTTAACGGTGCCAGTGATGGCATGTTTTTGAATGGCTCTTCGGGTGAATGTCTCTGTACCAATTTTTTGGAACAACCCAAAAGAAAAATATGATCAATATTTTTTAGAGGGAGGGAGTTTTTGTTATTCTGAAGCTGTGTTCAGTGTTAGTTTTCGCAAACTCTGTACGGCGTCTGTAATTATGTTTGCTCAAATACTTTGTATTCGTTTCTTTGGTCCGTAATGTGACTTTATAAGGTATTTGACTGAGCATTGCATTGTTTTCCTTTTAGGTGATAAGTTGATGGAACTGAAGTATGTAGTTAGCTACGTGATTGAGAGCTAGCAGTTTCATTTTAGACTTAGCTTCACCATTTTAGAAACTTTACTTAAGAGTAACTATTTTTGATTCAGATTTCATATGGGAACTCTTTGTAGGACTAATTTGGGGATATATAACCGCATTAAGCTGGTTTGTTGTTTATTCAAGTTTCTTGAAAATTTATAATTTCATCCTTAGAATGCCCAGTTGGAAGACTTTTGGATGATAATGAAATTATTTTTACCTTTTGATATTCGTAATTACGTTTCGAAACAGTCGGGGCATTACACCAACTTCCTGAAAAATTGCACTTCTTGTGAAAAATTAAAATCACTAGCGAACTATCATTTATAACGATTGATGAAAAATAAGAGATGCTTAACCAATAACACGTCAACTTTTTTTGTTTGTTTGAGTGAAGATTATACCAAAATTGACAGGGGACACAAAACATGTTGGGCAAGTAAAAGATATAGATATGACATCCTCATCCCATAAGACAAAGCCATTTATCTTGTCCATCAACGATAAGATAAAGCCAACAAAGAGAAAAGACAACCCTAGGAAAAAGTAAACGCTAATATGCCTTTCCCCAGACCCAAGGCCAATGCCAACAAAAAACATATCCTGCCTCCGTGACATCTGTCATTGCCAAGGCCATGTGCATCCACCCTCGTGCAGCCACGCTCATAACTGAGCGTCACGCACCGCTTGCAGCACCAGAGCCACTTTGTCGCCACCGCTGCCTAGCACCACCAGGCACCATCAACGACTGGATTCTACACCGTACAACCAACTGTACCATACAACCACGACACCAATCCACATCGGACAACCACCAGCCACCTACGGTTGAACAGCCCTTTGCATCCACCGCAACAACTTAAATTCAGCAGCCCCATAATAGGCATAGCAACACGACCACCACCAAAACCGAATCTGCATACAACCTTTCTAGAACAACGGGCAGGGGGATTAACTAGGGGGAGGGGTGGAACAAACCCTAGAAGCAAAACCCTTAGACCAGCCTCACCGCAGCTTCTCCAGCCACCACGCCTATAACCCCCACAGAGAGACCATCCAACATCTACAAACCACTAACAACCGATCGCCGTGCACTAATGAAACCCAGGCAGCTTAACCCATCAACATCTCAAACCCCACGCTCCAATGTCGAACAGATCTAGATCTGCCGCATACCATCCGCCGCACCTCACCACAAATCCTTGATTGAAATAACTCTAAAACCCCACCCACACATGCAAAGAGGCCATTACAAGAAAAGATGCCTTTAGCGACGGATTTTTAACAACGGACTACAATCTACTGTGAAAAAGGCACTTTTAGCAATGAAAAGGCACTTCCGCTTTCCATCGCTAAAAGTCTTTCCGGACGGATATTTAACGACAAACTCAAATCGACGGAGTATCTGTCACCAAAAGATTGTTCCCAATTTTCTTTTTTGGTCAAAATTTTTAAATATCTTTTGGAAAGTATTAGCGACGGAACATAATCCATCGTTAAAGTAGTATTTGTAATATTTAATGGCTTTTTGGAAAGGAAAAAGTTCGTTGCTAATGATCTGTTGCTAAAGTTATTATATAATTTGAAAATGGACTTTTAATCCATTTCTAAAAGTCCTATTTAGCAATGAAAATAATCCATCGCTAAAAGTCATTTGGCTGCCACTAAAAATCCCGAGAATAAAATCTTAACTCTCTCTCTTTCTCTTTCTCTCGCTCTCGCTCTAAGACTTTGATTGATTTATTTCATATATATATATATATATATATATATATATATATATATATATATATATATATATATGTTCTGCACTCTGAGTAAACAGTATGGAGGTACTTGAGAAGAACATTGTGGTGACATTTTGCAAGCTTGAGAACATCTTTGCAACATCGTTCTTTAATTCAACAGAACATTTGCCAGTGCACTTGGCTTGTGAAGCTAAGATAGGAGAACTTGTGCAGTATCGATAGATGTTTCCATTCAAGAGGTAATCTTTTAACTCTTTTTTGTTCATTTACACATTATGCAGACCCTGTTATTATTGATATTTTACTTAACTCTATTCACTGAACTTTTAGGTTCATGCTTCATCTGAGAAGAAAAGTCCATAATAAAACTACTATTTAAGACTCAATTGCAGGGGCTTACGTAATAGAAGAGCTTGTCAACTTTTGTATCCAACTATTTTGTGGTTAATGTTGATACAAGGTTAAATAAACTTGGCCGAAATGACTTCGGAGCCAACACACAATTAGAAAGGCTTTATCAATATTCAAGCAGTCAGGTAGTCCGTTCGGACGAACATAGATTTAATGGCTAGTAAATAAAGAGTATAGCGCTGCAATGATTTTTGTCCTTCTAAATTGTTAAGAAGTTTCAGCTTTTAAGTTACTGTCTTCAAATAATCAAATTAGGCTTACACACTGCTTCGTCAGACGCCTCCAGAAATTAAAGCATGTGACTCTTATGAACAGCGGCAGATGTCCAATAGTTCTTGAGCATTTCTACTACCCTCTAATTCCTTTAATGTTTTCTAATTCTTGTTCTTGCCCATTTCCACCTAATACCGTAGCCTGTGCCATCTCAGCTGTGAATAACACCGTTGGTTCATCTAGTCCCAACTCTTTGACCGCTCAATTAAGATTTGGTATTGGCATGGCTATACTTAGATCAAATTAGGTTCCGTTTGGTGGCTTTCTTGATGTTATTTTCTCAGCTAATGATATCAAGGCAACTGTAGAGTTGACAATTGCAATTAACAAATCTGATATCCAGACAAAGCGATACAATGAAATGTATTTGGTTCTTCGGAACCAAAAAAAAGAGCACGGATTAGCAAAATTTGTCACATTTGTCAAAGAATAAAATTTAAGATCATTGGTACAGTGCTCGTGCAACTTCATCATACTATATTGATTCGACTTCTGAAGTTCTTCTTGAAATTGTCTAAATATTTTCTTGGTATAGACTTGAGCCGCATGACCTTCTAATGGTGAAGAAACTAGTATGGCTCTTTCATTGAGCTTCCAATGGTAGAAAAACTACTATGGCTCTTTCTCTGTATATAGTAGCAGTATCAGCTTCTCTTTCTAGGAAAAATTGCTTGTCAAGGGCTTTCTACATTTCAACTACAAACTCCTTTATACTTGAAAAATTACCTGCATATCCATCAAAGAAGGCATTCATGCCTCTCTAGGTCGTAGTCATTCTAGTAGCCAAAAACTTATTGGCATAACCCCAACCCATTATGTCTTAATCTCATATAATGCTTTTCACCATTCATGATTGCGCAAAGAGTAGCCATCCATCAACTTGGTCCACCTCTGCTAAAAAACAACGATCATCCACAATTTCTTGACACAGGTATTGAAATCACTCTTGAACATCGGATGGTTTGTGTACACATTGTGTAGCTGCTCGGGATGTTTCTTACTTATGTGCCATGTGCACAAGCCATGGTAAGTATCTAGAAAGACCTTAGCAATTGCATTTTTCTTTGCCAAGTCTTGGTCAACGATGATGGTTTCGGGGGGGGGGGGGGGAATATGGTATATTGCTTCAAGCCACGTTTCAAATAACCATGTAAATGACTTCTCCGTCTCATCCCTAAGCAATGCAAAGCTAAACAAGATTGATTGGTAGTGGTGGTTCACCTCGGCATATGGAGCAAAAGGCATAGAGTACTTATTTGTGCAGTATGTGATGTCAAATGTCACAACATCACCAAAGTTTTGGTAAATAGCCCTAGAACAAGCATCCACAAAAAATATAGTACTAATGCGGTTATCATCATTTAGTTAGTAACTATAGAAAAATCCAGAATTCTCGCTTTGAAGGCGCTTGAGGATATCAAGTGTAGCTTGAGGATCAAATTCATTGAAATTCTCTCCTTTGAGCATGAAGTTCATTTTGAAGGTTAACTAACTCAATTTGTCAACTCTCGCAGCCTAACTTGAGAAAACCCCCATCATTCTAGAAGGTGCTTGTAACGCCCCCAGAATTTCGGAGCTCCGCCGCCCCGAACTCCCGGCATATGGTGTTTAGAAGCACCAAAATACCCCTTCGGGGTGGCAAATTACCAAAACACCCCCGTTACACTTTAATTCTCAAAATGACTTTTCCATAAGCAAAGTCACTAAAATAATCTTACTGTATGTAAATTTACTTCAAAATACCTCTTATAGGTGAAATTACCAAAATACCCCTTCGGGGTGGTAAATTACCAAAACACCCCTGGGGGTTTTCGGCACCAGAAAAACCTCAACAATATCTTAAACCGCTATTTTAAACATCCCGATGTTATTTCTGGCCTAAAAAGTATTTTATAAAAATTTCGTCCGAAAATCCCGAACCGGTGTCCGGACCGAACGCTAAAAGGCTAGTTTCGCGAAAAATACTTATCAGCCTCAGAATGGTACGAAAATTTAGATATTGAATCATATCTGTAAAATAGAGTTTCCATAAAAATTTCAGATTAAAATAATTTCGTTTACTAGGTTAATTAATTCGATAAATTTATTTAATCGATACCCCAATTTAGCACCCTTCGTGGATCCCAAAAATTCCCAAACATTTCCAGAACATAGTTCTCGTAAAATTATCAGGGGTTACTGTTTTAAGTTTTATCTAATTTTGGCTCTAGCTATTTATGAAAATTCGATCAAAAACTGTCTAAATGAATTTCACCTTTAGCGACAATAACAAACACTATTCAGATTACTACACACACTATTACACCTTCAAACACACACAGCCCATCTTCAACCTTCAGCCGCAGCACACCTGGGTACATTCCTCCTTCAATCACCCCTAAATTCCTCACTTTTATGCACTTTAACCACTAAATTTCATTACAAACTATACATTAATGCCCTAAACCCTTTCAATTTACAAAATTACACCAATTGAATTCAAACCCATTAATCAAATTGAAGAACACACACTAAAACACACTGAAACACACACCCACGCACACTGAACTCCCACCAATTACGAAACCCTAATTAGTTTCGTTTTGCTTTGTTATTTTCGGTCTCATGTCCACGATTCCAACAAGGTTTCACCCCAATTCTTCATCCGAAAACACTCAAGCATACGAACCACACCATGGCTGCCCAGCCATGTTCATGGCACTCCCGCACCTTGCACCAAGCTCAAACGCACTCAAAAAAATTGAATTTGCATATTAGGAAGGAAGGGAAAGATTAACCTTGAACTTTTCTTCAATCTCTCTCTTTCTCTTTCTCGAATTTGCTGCCCAAAGTTCCTGGTTTTCCCTCTGTTTCCTTCTTTCTCTTCTCTGTTTCTGGGTTCCTGTTTCTTCTTCCTTTCCCGAAAGGGAAAGGTTTCCCCTTTTGGACTTTCTTTTTTTTTTTTGTTTTCTTTCTTTAAACTTATCCTCCTCTTCTCACTTATCCTCTTTTTTTTCCTAGCTTAGTCATTAAGCTAGTAGGAGGTGGCACTCCCACAATTTTTTCCTCAAAATTCCAAATTAACCCCCAAGATTTTCCAAAATTACAAAAATGCCCCCAAATTTTTAAAAATTATATTTTTGCCCCAAAATTCTTTTAAGCTTCCACAAGCTTCTAATGCTCGCGGATTGCTCAAAATTAGCGACCGTTTATTTTTCGGAGCTCGAATGGTTATTTTAATCGGCTCCCAAAATTCGGGATATTACAGTGCTATCTTAGCCTTATCTATTATAAATATCAATTGTCTGTGTGTCGAGCTTATTTGTCGATATGAATGAATTTGACCGACCTTGCTAGGACATCAATTGATGATTATGGCTCAACTCCACTCATGCCATAACCCAAAGGTTTTCATTTTTTTGGTATACTACATACACATGGGCCTTGCACCCGATATCCAGAAATGTGTCCCCCACTCCCCCCCCTCCCCCCCCCCCCCCGTGTCTCATTGGGCCTTCATCACTTATTCGAACCACTGGAGGTACGTGCGGTGCTCCTCTAGGACACTCAAATAATGGGGAACAAATTTGGTCCGTTTTGGCACGTCTCTAGTCGTCTTATTCTAACACTGAAACCAAGCTTTTTCAAATATGCTCTATAATATGCTTCAACTTCATCCAATGTTTGAAAATTTTGACCTTTGTAAGGTGGATCAGAATCTTCACAAAAGTTATTTCCTCTAAGTGTATCCATGTTTTATGTTGAAATCTACAGTGGATTTTTTTTTTTATATAAATGCTCAACAAATCATAAAATGAAGATACAAGCAATACGGTGAATTGAAACGAAAAACCTTACTATATGGTGTTGTTGCTTTCAATTATCTCCAAGATAATTGATCCAACTTCAACTTCAAGAGAATCGCTCCAACTTTGGATGAACTAACCTTAAGATAATGTAAGTAAAAACTTAGTAAATCTAATTGAACTTGGATTCTTGCTAGAGATTTAAAGTTTGTGATGGTGGAAGAATTCAATTGAGTTTTTTTAAGGGTTGATTGAGGATTGTGATGGAGTAAGAATTCAATTAGGAGCTTAGGATTTATGGAGGATGAAGAAAGGATTAGGGGTAGAGAGATAGAGAGAGAGAATGAAAAGTAAAGACAGATAGAGAGAAGTGGGGATTAAAAGCAGCCCGTCTAACCGCTACTAAGTGTAGTGGTTAGGGCACTTGGGCCCGCACCTGACGGCCACACTTAGTAGCGGTTAAGTACTGCTAAGTGTAGTTGTAACACCCCGAACCGTAATATCATCTAGCTGGTTAATTAAATCTTTAGCAATGATTAGCATTAACGGTATTTTTAGAAATCTTTAGCGGCGAAGTATCTACCTCAGCATTCGATACACTTTTAGCGACAATAAATTTTTTCTTTAGCAGCGGTGTACTAAATAGCGACGTTTGGTCAAACGAGATAGCGTAATAACCGTTAAAATTTTCCTAGCACATGAATTTATATTAAATAATTGTTTTGGACATGTTTGTAATAATAGAAACTTGCAGTAAAATTAGAATACCAATTGAAATTTAAGGGGTCTTTGGAAAAAATTTCAACTTAGGGTTTTATTATGTATTGTGATCATGTTGCACAGCCGTCCAACACCCATTCCCTTCTTCGTCTGCTGCAATTTGAGAGAGAGATACATAGGGACAGAAAGAGAGATAGAGTAAAAAGGTGAAGGATTGAAGGACTTTTCGGCGATCGAATTCTTTTTGGGTAAGTTTTTATCTTATCCCTTCTTTGTGCTTAAACTACTTACAGTTTAAACGGGTGTAGGCATGAGAGAACCTGTGAGATCTGAATGAGTTTAGGGCTATTTTGTACCTTGTGGGTTGAGGCCATGGCGACCAGGACTGACTAAGGGAAGAGGGATACTTGGGCAGCCATGGGACTGCTATGTTAAAAAGGGAAAAGTAGCCATAAGAGGACAGCTGATCGAGCATTAGAGGCCAGCCAAGTTGTTGGTTGTAGTAGGCGTTTGAGTGTATGAGTGGTGTGTGTCGGTGCGAGATGAGAGAAAACATTGATGCCGTACAATTACAGGATATATATGTGTCATGAGGGCAGATGGGTTTTGTCACCGCAAGAGAGAGCGAATAAGAAGAGGGAACACTACATGGAATTTTCTGGGTGTAGTGTTACACGGTGAGTGTTTTGTTGATATATATATATATATATATATATATATATATATATACATATATATAGGGAGAAGATAAAATGCCAGTGCTGGCAAGTTGCTAGCTCTCTGGCTAATTTCATTTTCAACCCCTCAACTTCTCAGCAGTTCACTTAAAACCATTCATACTTCTCAAAAGACTAAAATTGACCCCTCTTAAGATTAGAACATGTCATTCCTGACTTATTAGGCTCGAGACTAATAAGAATGGTTGGGAAACCCCAATTATGACATCCCTTCTCTCCCACTTCACACCTCAGAAAGCACCGTTCTTATAGAGAGAAAGGCGCTTTCACATCTTCTTAACCCGAAATGGTTGGGACCTAAATTGGTATCAGAGCCAAATCAAAGGCGAGATTATACCGAGAAACTCATGGAAATTCCTTATTTATAAGATCATATGACATGAATCTCATTACGTATATCTGTAAAACTCTAAACAAGATAACATCTCAGATATTAACTGAATTACACAATTCAGATAAAGAGTTAGCAAGTGAAAATCAGGTCCTAAACTCAGATAAGTTCTTATCAAACTTTAGAAGTTATGATACTATCAATAAATACTATAGCAACGAAACTTCTTATGTATTTGAAGAAGTTATAGCATATAGTGGTATCGAAGGGGAAAGAAAACCCTCTTCAAGTGGCTCAAAAGCCACCAAAGTTCCTGTAAAAGGAATAGATGCAGAAGAAATAGAAAAAATAATAAATGACTATTTAGACAAAGTAGAAAAAGAAAAATTATTGAAAAAACCAATGACCGATGAAATAGATCCAGCTGTTCTAAAAGAACAACAATATAAACAAGAAAAAAAGAGAGCCATATCTGAAGTAAATAAGGCATTTGTTGATATGAATTTATGGAACGGAGAAGTCGACCAAACTATGTAGGAGCATGGAATCCAGAATTAAATTTAGAAAGAAATTCAAAATTCAATAACGCCCCTATAAGGACAAATTTAAAACAAGAATTTGTTCCTAAAAATGGAAGAAATGAGCCTGTAAATCAATACGACATATATCTTGATATCTATTGTATTTCAAATATTGAATAAACAATCAATAATTGGATATAAGCCTTAAGAATTGCCATAATTTATGGTAATTGAAAAGAAAGGCAAGCTGTGAAACATTTTATTCTAGCAACCCTGCGAGGAAACGCAACTAGATTCTGGAATAGCATAGCACATAACAAAATGATAATTGAAGCCTAAAGCAAGCTTAACATTTCTGAAGAATGGATAATGTTTTATGCAGATAACCTCAAATGAGAATTCTGTTGGATATCTATAAATAACATAGGTATTCAAGAAAAAAGTGCTTTCACAAATTTGACAAAACTACAAATATGTGATATGTGCTTTTTTAAAAATTACACATGTGAATTTAAAAAATAATTTTATAAGTTAGAACTTAGAGACAACCTCCATTAGCAAAAGCAATTTATTGCCAACTTCTTAAACCATGGGACGAGTTAGCAAAAAAATAATTTACTAAACTCCTAAGCGATGAGTGCTTTGCGATTCCTTAGGAGAAAGGATTGGAGCTGTAGAAAAAGTTCTAAAGAAATATTGTACAGAAGGACAAGCAATAAAAGATATGATAAAAGCTCATATGAGTTATGACTGTTGTTCTAAAGTCGAAAACATGGTAAACAACTATGGATGTGAAAAGAAGCCAAACTTCACGAAAAAAAAATTCGAGAAAAAAGGGTTTGGAAATGAAAAAAGATATGTGAAGAAATAGAAAAATTTTCAGAAAAGAAAATTTAATCCATCAAGAGAAAAATCAAAATCATGGGGGAAGATATATTAAAAAAAATCTAATATTCCGTATAAAAAACCTTCATGTCCAAAAGGAAAATCACCAGAGGAGTGTGATTGCTGCTGGTTGTGTGGCGAAAAAAGACATTATGCTAATAAATGTCCAAGTAAGAAAAGAAAACAAAATATAAGATCTTTCTTATTTGCTGAAGAAAGATACGAATCAGCATGGGGTTACGGATTAGATTTCGAAGATGAATCTGATGATGAAAAAACATTAGATGATGAAGAAAGTTTAAACAGAACTTTAAAAGGCATAGGCAAGATTTTCATGATGCCAAAAAACTACGACCGTGAAGAAGAGATGATTCCTTTATCTAATAACATAATTAGTCAGAGTGAATCAATTGGGGAAGGAACTCCCGGTTCTACTATAAACCATTGGGAGATGCCAAACATCAAAATTGGAGAAATATACAAAAATTTCATATTCAGGTTCAGGAGTAAGATGAATGTAGAGGTCTCTGAAGGAGAAATCTTAGTAGGTCAAACTGAAGAAAAAATACTAGACATTCCTCTCTTCAAGACAGATAAGGCAAAACAATACATTAGAGAAGGATATAACTATGTCCATATTGGTATGATACAAGTTAGTCTTTGTCCATTATTCATAAATGGTAGAGATACATCAATAATATGCTGTTTAACAGATAATCAGTGGAAAACTTTTGAAAAAGCCCAATAGGGGGTATCCAAAGTACCTTGTATAAATGATCAATTTTGTTTAAAACTACACCAAACTACTTCATGTCTTTAAAAGATCCTTATCTTAATAAAGCATTAGGACTGAGAATTCAGACTCAAGGCATGACTGAATTACGTGAAGTCTGCAAAAACATGGCAGTTCAATGCCGTCTAGTTTACAGAGTAGTAAATACCATTAATCCACTAAGTAAAATGCCAAACAGTGAAGTAGAACTATTTGAACAAACAAGTAGTAATGTCCGAGCAATAAAAGCAAGGAAGATAAATCCAAAGAAACTATCAAGGCCTAAAAATTGGGTGATAGGAGAAGGATTAGCTAGTAAACAACTAAAACAAATGCATATTAGGAAAAATAAAGGTGTGGTTATTCTCGAAGAAACAAGGAGACATTATGTCTCTTCAATACCTTCCACGTCTACGAATCCAAAAGGCAAAGGGAAGGAAAAAATGGTAGAAGAAACTATCAAAGAAGAAGACAGTTCTAATGAAGACATCATAGGGTACAAAACAGTTACCATTCCAATCAGACAAAACATGTCATCACGTGTAGAAACCATACATATAATGACCGCAATATCTGCAAAATGACAATGTCAAGAAGAAGCTTAAAGAAAAAGGCTTGACAAGGGATGAACTTTAAAAAGGTATTCCACCACAAGAAAATATGTATTTTGCGACGGAGTTTTAGCGACGGAAGGTATTCCGTCGCTAAACATGTCTTTAAGCGACGGAATATACCGTCGTTAAAACTCCGTTGCAAAATACTATTACCGACGGAAGACACCGTCGGTAAAAGTATTTTGCAACGGAGTTTTAACGGCGGACTTTTAGCGACGGAATTACCGTCGCTAAATATTTTTTATAAAATTAGTAATTTTGAGTTTTTTTTAAAAATTATTTAAACGACGGAATAAATCCGTCGCTAAAAATTCTGTCGCAAAAGTCTTTATAATAAGACATTCACCGACGGAGTTTTAGCGACGGTCTTATTCCGTCGCTAAAGATCCTCCATTTAAATTCAGATCTGGTTTCTTTCTCTCTCCCCGTTCTCTCTCTGAAATTCTGCTCCCACCCACCCACCGCCGTTCTCACCTCCGGCGACCCTTCTCTACGGCGACCCAGCTCCGGCGACACTCCCGTCCCCCACCCGACGCCGCGCCACCAAGCCTTGCACTCCGGTCGTGCCACAAAGCCTTCACTGTCGCCGCGCAAGGAAACCCACCACTGCCGCCGCACCACCAACGCCGGCGCCGTCGTACCCACCTCGAGATTTGTATGTCAATTGCCCTAAATTATCTGAATTTTTTGTTAATTTGTCTTCAATTTAGGTTACATGCCCTAAATTATCTGAATTATTTAGATTTGTATGTCAATTTAGGTTCAATTGACATACAAATCTAAGATTATCTGATCAAGATCGTTTTTCAAAATTAGCATATATGGTGGGCAGGTTGTGGACTGTCGTTACAACCTGATCAAGATAAATACAAGGATAAATACAAGAAAGGAAATTCGACGATTATCTGATCAAGATCGTGACCAACCAACATGGTGTGGCCATAGTTGCACTAATTTCTGAAAGCAGTGAAAGCACACTTAGTGACATGTATGAGGTTTTGCTGCAAAACTAGTACAAAAGACTATCAAAAGTGTCCTCAAATATGTTTAACTTCTTCATTTTTGGTACTAACTTTTAGTGGAAAGATTGAGATAAGATTTATATGCAGGGATTATTTCCTTAAACATCAGACAGCCCTCGGACGCAACTAAACAAAAACAAACAAATTAGTAAGGCAGTATAGTATCCGAGAAGATCAACCTAAATTCGGATATAAACATGTGGGTGTGCACATGTGTGCCCATGTGCACACGTGGACAATCTGGGATCCAATAGTTTTAGAGTGAAACTGTCATGCTTTTCCATCCTAGTAATTTCTTCTTCTCTTCTATTTTTTTATGGGTATTAATCTATACTTGAATGGAAGGATGAGTAACTGGGAGTAATGATATAGTTCTCGATTTGGTCTCTAAAGTCGTCTCAGTACGTAGGTCTAAGTACTTAGGCTCAGTTCGTAAACGCTCGAAATTTTTTTGGTCGGCCATATCAAGTAAGGCGTCAATCAATTCTTTTTCTATAATTACAAGAGAAGGTGGACGAATCTAACCCTGCATGTCACGGCGCCGTCGTACCCGCCGATCGTTTTTCAATTTAGGTTCAATTGACATACAAATCTAAGATTATGCTGGGCATGCACTATATATATATATATATATATATATATATATATATATATATATATATATATATATATATATATATATATATATATATATATATATATATATATATATATATATATAGTGCCGATGATGATGTATGCCTAAATTATTGTTTTTCACGTGTTAATGTCTTTGTATATAATCTATATGAAGTCAGATATGGATAGGATACGGGCTATTCGTGGCCGGGCTGGACGCCGAGCTGCTTCCTCCCCGGTTAGTCCCACCTCGTCATTGCCTACTGATGACGAGGCACAGAGTGATCGCGGACAGCCATCAGGGGCCCAGCCCCAGCCGTCGCCGTCACCGTCGCCCCAGCTCGAGCCGTCGCCCCAGCCCGACGCAGATTCATCCCACACGCGCGTGCATTCTCCATCTTCCGTGGGTTCTACCTCAGGTATAGTTGATAACGGTGTTTCGTACATTTTCGCTAGCCTTATATTTGAACTGTATTAATGTCTGTGTTTTGTAGGATCTCGACGAGGCCGTGGTCCGACACGCGGGGTACGCATCGACCCCCAGCGTAAACAGAGAGTTACGCTCACGCAGGAGGGCCTGTAAGTACTAAAAATATCACCCCATGCCTTATGTTTAAAATTTTGGGGTGTTAATTTATATTTGAACTGTATTAATTAATTTAATTACTTCTTTGGCAGGATCCTGGAGAATACTGCGAGGATGAAGATCGGCGTTCTTGTGAAGGGCCGATTCTTCGAGCCACGCCTGTACTGGAAGGACTGGGATGCCGCTGCGAGGGAGGCCCTATGGGAGGAGTGGCTGGTACGGTGAAGTATTTTTTTCAGCGTTAGTAAATGTTAAATTACAGTTTGTTTTATGTTGTTAATTTGTGTTATTGAATGCCTTACAGGAGGGGTTCACGTTTGACACGCCTCAGCAGCAGGTACTGGGGCAGCAGGCTTTCTTTGCCTACATCGGCAAGAATTACCGCCGATGGCTCCACGATGCACGGGACCGGGCGAAGAAGGCGCTGCCCGCGGGTGCCCCGATGACGGACATGGCGAGATATCCCCCACATTGGATATCTCACCGTGTATGGGGGGAGATGATAGATCGGTGGGCTACGGATCCAGGTTGGGACGCCAAGAGTAAGAGCGGGACTGAGAACAGACAGAACAAAGATCCGACGCACACGGGGGGTCGGTGCCACACGACATCGTCCGACACAAGAACGCGGTCGAGCACCCGGATCTGGAGGACGATGAGGTCGTAGCTCTGACGTATAATCAGACGCACGTGCGGAAGAAGGACAAGGACGAGACGCACCGGGCGGGCGACTATATTTCAGATATTGCCCGGCGGATCGATGTGAGTCAATTTATTTAAGTTAATGTTTTTTCTTTCTATCCTCAATGTCTGTTTCGTTAATTAATGCCCTAACATATCGTTAAACCACTATTTTTGCAGGCCTCGTATGAACAGCTAAGGGGGTCCGAGCAGCAGTCCGGACAGCCATCAGCGTCCACTAGTACGGCTGCGAGTACTGGGGGGTTGAAGCGATGGCTGGATACGCCGGAGGTCGTGAATCGGCCGAAAGGCCGCATACGCGGCCTGCCTAGCACGACTGCTCGTGCCGTGATAGGAGCGTCCTCACCCCCTGCTGCCCCTCCACAGACACCGGCTCCTCGGCCTCAGTTGGACGACGAGGAGATCCAGCGCATTGCTACAGTGGTGTGCCGGATGATCAGGGAGCAGGGCACTGCTGGACAGGCCGCCCCGGCCCCGGATCAGCAGGATCCAGATCCGGGACTCGGGAACCCCTGATGAGCCCCTTCCCGTGCCCGTTCCTAGCTTCCCCCCCCCCCCCGTGCCCGTCTTGTACTCTTCTCCCCTCTCCTAACCGGCTATATCCGGTTCCCGGCTTGTACATATATGAATTTTTTTTATTATAAATTTTTTTTATAATTGATTATATATATTTCTTTCTGTATTGATTATTGCGCGTTGTTGTTGAGATTTGAAAATTGTATTACAGGTTTGGGTAATTGAAAAATAAAAAAAAATTTCAAAAAAAAATTGACTTTTGGCGACGGATTAATTCCGTCGCTAAAGTATTCCTACAATCAGTTATTTAGCGACGGAATATTCCGTCGCTAAATAAGTTTTTTAGCGACGGAATATTCCATCTCAAAAATATAAATCCGTCTCTAAAGAATATAATTCGCGACGGAATATCCGTCGCTAATTAAAATAAATCCGTCGGTAAAAATGACATATTTAGCGACGGATTTAAAAATTCCGTCGCTAAACTATTAGTGACGGGCTTTTATACGAGGGATATTTAGCGACGGTGAATCCGTCGCTAATTCTTTTAGAGACGGATTTTTGGCTTTTAGCGACGGATTACCCCGTCGCTAAAACTCTGTTTTCTTGTAGTGTTCAAGACATTATGAGTATTATCAAAAAGAAAAGAAGGTCCGAAAAAATGAATAATAAACGAGTGGCAGTGAGTCCAAACAATTCTTATATAGAATTAAGTTTCAACTTCCGGGGTTATCATCCTTTTAAAATAGATGCTTTAGTAGATACTGGAGCATCCTATTGCCTAGCATGACCAGGAATTTTACCCTCTGAAAGATGGATCAAAACAGATAAACCCATGAGCATGCGAATGACAAATGACGATGAGTTCGAGCCAGAATATGAAGCATATCATAACCCAGTTACAATAAATGAAAAATAATTTATTATAGAGCGATTAATTCAATTCGACGACTTAGACGGCGATCTTCTAATAGGAAATGCTTTCTCAAACAAGCTGAAAATCGACCATTTATTCCGGAAGAATTTCATATTGAAATACAACGTCAAAAAATTCCGTTGTTAAAATATGCTGCTCAAAAATGTAAATTTGGCTTTTATCCAAAAAAATTAGGAGAAATCCAAAAACACATCCACAGTGAGTCTCTCTACGTGGCTCAGCATGGTGAAGAAAACAAAACAGACTCATGAAAAAGGTTACTTGAAGAAGAAGTAAATAAGGAAGAGTTACCTAACAAAGAAGTAATAAAAGAAGATTATAGTTGGTATAAAGAAATAAACAAACATTATCAATGCAGACAAGAAAAAGAAATTACTAGTCTTGATAGTATAAAAAAGATGTTAGAAAATAATTTTAGTGAAGACTCTCTAAAATTATGAAAAAAGGATAAATCCTGGGCGACATTGACCCTCAAGGATAAAGATTATGTGGTTAACGTAAAATCAATGCCACATAGTCTTGAAATGGTTCAGGAATTTGAACGACAGATTCCTAAAATACTAAAATAAGGGTTAATAAGACCCAACAAGAGTCCTCATTCATGTCCAACTTTTGATAGTTAAAAATCTTGCTGAACAAGTTAGAGGAAAAGCCAGATTAGTCATAGATTATAGAACTTTAAACACAGCAACAGTCAAAGATGGCTATAACATTCCAAACAAGGATATGGTGATAAACAAAATCCAGCTAGCCAACTTTTTCTCGAAGTTTGATTTAAAAATCGGATATTGACAAATCAAAATGGAAGAATCATCAATTCCATTAACTGCCATTAGCGCACCACAAGGGCACTATGAATGCACAATGTTACCATTCAGATTAAAAAAATGCTCCACCCTTATTCAAAAAAAGGATGGATAACATTTTCAGAAAAGTACGGAGATTACTGTGTAGTATACATAGATGACATATTAGTATTCTAAAAAACTAGAGAAGAACCTAAAAATCATCTACAAAGATAGCACAAGAATTCATTGACCATAGATTAGTACTATCACAAAAGAAATGTGAATATGAACAACCCACCATTAACTTTCTCGGATTGAGGATAAAAGACAGTAGAAAAATTGTCCTTCCAGATCATATAGCTGAAAAATAAAGCTATTTTCAGAACAAATCAATGATGTAAAACAACTTCAAAGATTTATTAGGTTGTTAAATTACGCGAAAAAATTCATCCCACATTTATCAAACCTAACAGAAACCTTAAGTAAGAAGCTTAGAAAAGGAAAATGGATATGGGGAGATGAAGATATCCAAAATGTTCTTCGGATAAAAGGTCAGGTTAAAACCTTGCCAAAATTAAGTTTGCCTAAACAAGGACACAAGTTAGTTCTGGAAACTGACCATCTAAAAATTGTTGGGATGCATGGTATCACATAAACCAAAAAGGGTTTTTAGCTATAAAATATGACATAAAATCTTTTTACATATCTCTAGTTTCAGAACACTTTTTTACCAGAACAGATAATAGGTGTTTCAAGGATTTCCTCAAAAGATACCTAAGAGATGTTAGTCAAACAAGACTTTAGCGATGGCAACAATGGTTCAGCTATTATAATTTTGATGAAAAATACATCTCATCAGCCAAAAATACAGTTGCAGATAACCTAACTAGGGAATTATGCTTTATGATACAGAGAGTTAGTGTTACTGCAAAAAAGACTACTCAAAAGGCCTTAAAAGAAAGGTATAAAGCAGGAGATCCTGAGTCGGTCTACTGGGAGAACCATCAGGGAAATTTGACTACTTTATCATTTGTCCTAGTATGAACTTCCCCGGTGATGGAAGAATATGGTTGGAACTACCAACCCGAAAGCCCTAAATCAAGAAGATACAAAACTAAGCGTTCAAAACCAATGCATAAGTTTTGGAATAAAGAGAGTAAGGCTGAGACCTCGACAGCAAGGTGCCCTAAACAAATGGGCAAGAAAATAAAAAATTACTATCCTAACAACAAGGATTTAAAAAGAAAAGTGGCAATTGACGAGGATGAAAAATCTTCTAAGCAAAATGCTACCATAACACAAACCAATGATAATAGAACAAAAATGTTTTATGATCCAGGGTTATGTGAAGAGAGTAAAAAACTCTTTGGAAATGTCTGGCATTATCTGAGGGAAAATTACCGAAAAGAATTACAAAGTACCCTCAGTCAATTAACTGATTATGTAAAGCACTTAGAAGAAAACTTAATATAAACAATGAAGAAGGAATGATAGTCCTACAAGACAAGGAAGAAAGAATTTGATTGCTAGAAGAACTAGAATCATTGCTCCCGGCTGACATCATAACAAAAATAAAAGAACTATCCAGGAAGGAAAATGAATACGAAAAGATCCTTCGCAAACCAGAAGTGAAGGCATTCCTAAATTGGGATTGTGGATGGCCTAGCCTCACATTACCATCCGACAAGGTTGATCTTAAATGGATTGAACATGGACTCATAGACACATTCGAAATAAATCGAGATGATTATCAACTCATCGATAGTCTCCCAGCTATAGTTAGATATGCTCTTGGAGTTATGTGATTTAGTTGACAGATTATCACAGTCCAAGTACTGTCGACACTGGTAGAAAAAAACGAAAGCAAATTCTATCAACCATACTAGATTTCGTTCATTTATCGATTCGCTAATAAAAAGTTAATGAATTTCTATCGACTATGCAAGGATGAACTATGGAACATGTATAATCCGGACAAAGGCAAAATCGAAAGAATCAGTTGTGTTCATGCAACCATTGAAACCATGGTAGCCGATCTCATAGAAGCATGTGTTTGTGATGGACGAAGGATAGTAATTCTGAAGTGGTGTAGAGCATCCATAGAGCCTTCCAAACAAGGTCATGATCAGGTAATCAAACACTATGAGCAGTTCAACAGCCAAGGAGAAGAAGAACCTGATCTGCGTAGCCAAACTTTTGAGCTGTACAAGAAGGTGTGAGACCACAGGATAGCCATGATAGAAATGGACATAATGGCCAACAAAAAATGACAAAGCCAAATGGAGAAGAGAATAAAGTTATCTGCCATAATTAATGAAAAAGAAAATGACCCTATAAAAATAATAGAGGATTTTTACTATTGACACTACAAGGAAAAAGGTCTATGCCGGCGCCTATTATAGCGCCGCGAAAAGTGTAAAAAGCGTTGCTGTAGGCTTACACGGCGCTACAGGACCGCCGCCTTTACTCGCGTTTCGGTAGATATATGCCGGCGTTTGAGGGGGTCTATAACAGCGGTCGACCGCCCCTAAAAGGCTTCCGCTATCCGTCTTCTAATGTTCCCAATAGCAGCGGTCTAAACCTATGCCTGCGGTAAAAGGCGCTGGCATAGGTAAATTTCTAAATTATTATATTTTTGGTTAAAAAAGAAAAGCCAACACCAAGAACCGCCGCGGTAGGTATTATTTTTATTTTATTAAAATGCTGAATAATTGAATCTATGTCAACGGTTCCTGCGCCGTTATAGGTTTCATTTTGCATTTGTTTTTTTTTAATGTATGGACTTATGCCAGCACATATGACCGCCGGCATAGGCTTATTTAGATTTTTTTTTAAAATAATTCAATTATGCCGGCAATACTCTGACAGCTTCTATAAGTTATCACCCAAAAGAAAAGGAGAGCAAAATAATAGACAATGCCGACATTGCCAACCTCCTGTATATAAATATGTTTTCTTACATTGCTTTTCTCATATCATAGCTAGTAAAAACCAAATGCAAGTTAAATCTAAATTAGGACTTGGCTAGTAACAAAAGAACCACAATCTATTCAATTCTAGAACAATAACACACGTTTGTCTAGAAATAACAAGCGAAGTTAGAGGATTTTTACGAGTTAATTTGTACAAGACCTAATAAATCCTCATGCATATTTTCAAATCAATCCGGTAGCCGCCCATGCACATGATCAACATTAACCACCAAAATCGAGAATAATCCATTTGCATTCACTTCGGCATTAACCTGATATAAAGGTAACACATGTTAAACATAAAGAATAAGAAAGGAATATTATATCTCCTAGTCTCTTTGCACTTTAGATATGTTCAACAAGGAATATGTTCACATATTAAACACAAATAGCCATCTTTGAATCTCATTTTTTGCTTGTTATTTTTGAGTTGTTAGGCAAAAGCTTTTAGTGTATGTTGTTAGACTTGCATAGCTTTCACTTTCCATCAGCATCTATTGATACGTGATTGCTAAAATTTATGGCAAAGTAACAAGAACAATTTTACGAGATTGAAATTTCAGAACCCAGGGAGTAAGTGATGAATGATGATACATCCAATAACAAGTAAAATTTCACCGGTACTGAAATCTTTAGCACATCCATGGTTTACTCATTGTAAACATAACTTTTAATTTACGACTAACTTTTTTATTTCCTAGGGGTATGGTTTTATCCCACCTCACTCATGCAATGTTAGGAGTAAGGTCTAGGTCCCCTGCTATGTTATAGAAGCATGATTGCTCTTTTGGTCCATCCTTCATAGCAATTATCCGAATTTATAGGTTAAAAAATACCAAGTATCCCATAAATAACTAATTTTACAACTATAAGACATGTTTGACATTCCTGTGACTTACAGCCAACCACAATGTACTCTCAGTGTCTCCATATACGAATGCAGATTTCAAGGAAGTAACCAACCTCAAGGCCAAAAAATTAAGTTTAATGGCCAACAAACAGCTGGGCTATTCCCTATAAAAAATGACACAAGTATACTTCTGAGCCACTGTTTTTGGCTTTCCAGTTGAGAATTGAAAACAAATAAAACCAAACACAATTTCACTGCCTATCTCCATTGTTTTCATTCAAGCAATCTGTATTCTTCTTTTTCAGTTTTCGTGTAGAAATCTGTGTTAGTGTTCAGCAAACCACCCCAGAGAAGTTTCTTGGTTTCCTAAGGATAACATTCTCAGGCATGGGAAGGAGATTTCCCATAGGTGGGAATCAGTTAACTCGTCCAGTGCTTTCATATTCTCGATTGTTTGCATATATGGCTGCTACAGTTGCTATAATCTCATCCCTCAGTGGCTCTCTTTCGAGAAAACATTAAACCCTCCATCGCCTTTGGAAAACAAAACAACAGAAGATTCCAGCAAAATTGTTTCGTCGAGAAATAGCACAACAGAGACGTCGGTAATGCCACCGACCACGAGATGAGCAGAATTAGAAGGTACAACGGATAGGGTGCAACCGCAAAACGAAGAATTGCAGCAGCCATTGCCACCACCACCGCGTATGTCGCATTTGAGGGCTGCGTCTTACCATTTCCAGTCAACGGATAGGGCTCGCATTTAAGGTTAAAAAGAAAACATTTGAAACTAATCGATCTTGTAGATACTGCTCAAAAGACTAATCGGCCGGAGATTATGATATCTTCTACCTCCCCTCTCTTTGAAACCAACACTATATATAGAAGAACTGTTAACACTTCTCTCTAAGTCATCAAATGAACCAACACCTAAAAAAGCTAGGAAAATATCCAGCACGTCAATCTTAACCACAGAGCAATATCACTAGAATAAAGCTATTGTGAACCCATCCAAACCAGGGGCTTTATCCTTGTTCATCCCTTTCAAAGAACCCACAGCTTCTTCCTCAGGAAAAGACCTTTGAAGATACTCTGTGGCTTCTAGACTGATCATAAAAATGTCTAAAATATCAAAAGAGGTCTGAAAGAGCAGTCACAACTAAAAGGCTGTTCAAAAAAATTGAAAATACCCCTCTTAATATGAAACTCATCTAAAAATAGCATGCCGCTAATCTTAAGCTTCCTAATCTGATTCCTCCTTTTACAAGCATTCGCCATTTTACGGGGAAAAAAATCTGTACTCTTCAACTAATTTCTAGAAACAGGTTCCAACCTAACATCTCAGCTCAACTATAGTACTTTTGTTGAATGCAGGAGAGTAAAATTGAAGTGTAACTCCAATGCAGAGAAATAACTCACCATATAATGTTGTCAATTGGACAATCGAATGCAAAACTTTGTAAACATCATAGAAACAATCAATTGTACATCAATTTGCTTGGGTGAAAGAAATAGATACCTAATTAGATGGAACCCCAAAGTGTGATCAATCCGAGAGCAAATTGAAGAATCCTTTTAGAGAAGCGGCGGGACTTCAGTTCTGAAAAGGAGAAGAGAGATTCAGCAAAATACTATATGTTTCACATATTGCATGGGCTCATGAACGCACACCGTTTGCTAATTTGATTCATGACTTATCTCTTCTGCCGGCTGACTTCACGGTGCCTGTAGTGTTCCACTGTGAGCTAAATCGGAAAGCACCCATTCTGGAGACCGATGAGAGTCTTCAACCAGAGAAAAAGCTTGAAGCCTTCTAGATCTTATACTCCAGGCAAGCGAGGATCTTCTTTCCCCTTTACTGAGCGATAAAGGAAGATCTGTTCTATTACAACACGGCAAAAGGAGAGAAAGAAGAAATTAATAGAGAATGAAGAATGGAGAAGGAAGAGAGAGAGAGAGAGAGAGAGAGAGTCAAACCAGATTGCGTCGTGTATGAGTCGTGTGAGAGACTGAAAGTCGAACCAGAGAGTCGTGCGTTTAGTGGAGGAAAACAAAAAAAATCAAAAAGGAAGAAAAAAATCAAATTAAACCAGCATTTTTCTATAACAACAGTAAGTGAGCCGGCTAAAACCTTTTGACCGCCGGCATAAAATGTGTTTAGGCGCTAAATTTTGGCGCTCATGTTGTGGGGTGTAAATTTGACCTATGACAGTGCTGGACATGTGACCGCCGGCTTAAACCGTTGCTATAGAACCTACAACAACGGTTATCATAATTGTGTTGTCGTAGTCAATATACCGCAACGCCTTCGCGTGGCCGCCGGCGTAGAGCGCCGTAACAGATCACTTTTTTTGTAGTGTGAAGAATCCTATGTGCCTGATCCTTTCATCTATAAAATGGGTCGAAGTAAGAGTTAAAAGGCAGAGGAAGTCTGAGTGATTGTGAAGTGTGTAAGAGTGTGAAGTAGTCTAAGAGTGTGAAGTGCGCTAAGTTTTAGAGTGTGCAACAATAGAAGGAAACATTCATTTTCTATTGCTCCCATGTAATATTTCCTTTCCAATATAAACAAAGAGGTATTGTTTTAAGTATGATGTTTTCTACTGCTCTTTTCAAACCAATATCCTGGAAGCTTGAGAGTGTTTGATAATAGCCATTAGCCAAATCTAAGAAACGTAAGGCACGAGCTGTATGTACACTTGGTGAAAAGCTTGGGTAATATCGAAAAGCAACAGAAGAAGCATGGCAGGCATACATTCAAGGACCCAGAGTTGAATCTCTGTAAGTAGCATTACATCCTGAATTTTCTTTATAGGTTATTGTGGGTAACTAGGTATTAGGGTACATAAAATAATATTTTTTAAGATTTTGGGGCTAGTTTGCAAATATGTTAAAATACTAAGGTTATCTAGCACTATTGAGGGAAAACATTTAATCTGGACCGTCCATAGATCATGCATGGATATACGATCAGATCGCGTTGGCAAGAAAATTAATTTGCTACGCGGCCAGTGGATCGCGTCCCCCATATATATACATATGTATATATATACATATATATACATACATATACATATATATGTTTGTACGTCCAGGGGTCAAGGAAGAAAACCTGTGCGACAGTGTGTATATGTGTGTCCACACGTGTGTGTTAATGTGAGTATGGAGTGTGTGTAAGCGCCGTGTGCATTGAGGGTCTATGTGTGAGGCTGCCAAGGAGGCAGCTGGGTTTAGAGTCTATGTACTGTGTGCGTGTGTTTCTGGGTGTGCTTACTGTGAACTTGGGTGTGTTATGTCTATAGCCGAGTTGTGGGTCAGTGAGTGAATGTACACAGGTTGAAGGATATGAGTATGTAGAATACGTAAGATGGCAGTGTTTAGTGCCTGATTCTTTGGCCTGGGTGCTTAATAGTATGCTGAGATTAATTGGGTTTTGATGATGTCCAGCTGAGTAGACACTGTTTAACATAAGTTTACAGCCTAAAAGTAAAACTGGGCTGACATACCACTGATCTTAGGATTGGAAATTGGTCTCTTCATAACGATTGATGCTTATAAGCTGTCCAAAACTAGTGGTTAAGCCTGGATCATTGGTGTACTCAAGAGAACTTAAAGATTTATAGGTGCGCTAGATATAAGTATTTGTGTCTATTCGATTAATCAAATATGATGAAGCCAATTTAATGATTGGTAATATAAAGTCTTCAGGGTTCCTATGTAGATTAATGCATTTGGTTAAGTATGAAGAGATTTGGTTCTTCTCTGTAGTTCCAAAAAGAATGTCGTCAGATACACACTGAGTTTCAAGGACCCCAAGCATGGGAAAATTCAAGATGATTCATCGGTGATGTTTGAACCAAAGGAGCGTACAAAAAATATGTATCACTAAGGCCGACGAAATGCATCTACTAGGATGATATACAGGTTTTAGAAACTCTCCATTAGTCTTCACGATTTACAGTTGGAAGTGCCAACACGTACGCCACATTTGTAACAACCTTGGAAGAAATTGAAGCATCCTACTCTCAAAGATATTGTAAGGGAAGGCAACTGATATACTATTGCTAAACCAAGTACTGCAAGTGTTCTAGAAGAGTAACAAGCAGAGAGAGACTTCTCCTTGAGTCGTGTATATGGTGTGTGTTACTGTGTGCAGTGGGTAAAAGAAGTAAGCAAGTAGAGAAAGAAAAGTGGTGAACGAGTGGGAAGAAGGAGTAAGCAAAAAGAGAAAGAAAAGGAAGAAGAGTAGTGGGTGTGGAAAGAGTACGCCTGTGTTTGTGTGTGTATATAAATTCTGTGTTTGTGTGTGTGTGTATAAGTGAATGCCTGAGTGTAATGTGTGTGAGTGAGTTAAGAGGAAATATGGGTTTGTGAGTAAAATACCCCTACCCCTAAAAATAATCCTACCCTTAATTAGGGGTAGGGAAAATACCCTACCCCTAATTAAGGGTACCCTTAATTAGGGGTAGGGTATTTTCCCTACCCCTAATTAAGGGTAGGGGTATTTTTTGGGTACCTTGGGATGTTCCAATTTCCCCACTGCATTTTGGGTATGCAAGTGTAATAGTTTAACGGGTGTTGTATGAAAAGCTGGGAGAATGAGGCTTACCGTGTCAGAGTAGGTGGTTGCAAGTGGGTGAGTGTGTTGTGTATCACGGCTTAACGTTAGGGTCTGCACGTGAAGTGGATAGTGTACGATTATTGTTAACCTGTAAACCTTTACAGCACTCTACGTTAGGTTATATTAGAGTTTGCGGCAAAATTTCATAATTTTTTGAAATCATATGTATTTTTAATATTTTCTATAAGTTTAAATTTGTAAAAAAATTTTGGAGCCTTTAAACTCATGAAAATGTTTTGTAAAAACTTTGAGTAATGTTTTTATGGTATAAATAAGTCTCAATTTAAGTTTGGTAATTGTTGGAGTTTATTTACTTTCATTTATGTATCGCATTAATTATAGTGAAATGAAAATTTTAAAAATAGTTTTGATGTCTTTTAAATTCTGATTTTAATTTCTAAATTTTTAAAAGTATTATAAAGCTACTAAAAAAATTATGGGACTTTATTTTCAGCTAGAAGTAATTATGGCTATTTATGGGTTTTTATTTCAATTAAAGAAATTATTTTAATTAAAAAATATTCAAAAATTCATATTTTAACTTGTTATGATGTTTTAAGCTATAAAAGTATTTTTTTATAATTTATTATCTATTTGGAGTATCGTCATGCGTTAAAGAGTGTATAGGAATTTCGGTTAACTAGGTTGACTGTGTGCGAGACCTACTTCAAGTTGCGTAATTTTGAAGTTAGAAGTGAGCACGTGGTAGGTAGTTTATATTAGATTTATAGTAATGTAACATAGATTGTGTTCTAACCAATGGATTGCCAATCTAGGTTTATTCAGAGAATCTTGATCGAGGTTGCGTAGCATTGTATAGTTTGGACCGAGGTAAGAATTTTCTCTCTGAATCCTATTTCATTCTTCTAAATTCAAATGTTTTATTATGACAACTTTATGAACTATAGTGATTCAATTTTATGTTTGATATAAAATATGTTTTGAAACTGTCCATGAAACCTTAATTTGAGCATGGTAGCAATCGTTTGGAATTCATTATTTTCATCTGTTTATTTAATTCTATCATTGTAAAATATTTTGAATTGTATTTAAATTTCTTGAATATTGACATGAGTTAGTAAACCTGGAAGTTATAAGGATGGTCTGTTGGTTTGGGTTAAACTAGTACCTAGATGGATTAGTCAGTATACATAGGCATATGTATACTGTATTGAGCACTTTCGGGGTGGCTTTGCTATAGTGTACTGCTCTTGTTCAATATTTTCTATTCCTGTTTATTATACCTTAAGTGTTTTGAATAATTGTTAATTGAGGGATTGAGTTGGTACTCGTCCCTATGTTTATATCGAAATGTTGTGATTTTATTTGAAAACCCTTTTTTAAAATTATCATTTGATTGTATATAGAAAAAAAAAATCGTTAGAATCCTTCTGTTTCTACATTTTAAAAGTTGTTATTTGGTTTAAATGTAAAAATCGTCCGAATCATTTTTGTTGTTTGAATATTTGATCGACTTTACTGGGCTCTCGAAAGCTCACTTTGCTTTGACTTCCTTTCCACATGTGATAGCCAGCATTAGATTGAGGTTGCCAGCACAGATTAGAGCCGAGCGTAAGGAAGTCAATTTAATTTTTAGTAAAGATCTTTAAGACCCATACGCGGGTAAACTTCTCTAGCTTGTTGGTTATATCTAAATTGATTCCTGGAATTGTAATGATTAGAAGATCTGACATAGGTGTTCATAGTTAGTGATTTGAAATCGAGGTTTTTATGTCATTAAGTAGTGATTATTTTAACGCTTCATGAGTTCGGGGTGATAACGATCCGAAAAAGTACGGGTGTTAAAGCTTCAAATTTTTGGGGTGTAATAGTAGCTGGTAGGCCTTTTTGCCCTATCTAGGGAGTCACGAGAGGCAGTTTGTGCCATAAAGCTAACTGGTACTAAGAGTAGCAGTTAAATCTTTTTCAGCAAAAAAAAGTGAAATCTTACGCGTGTGTGCACAAACACACACACACACACAAGCATGCATACATATATACATACATGCATACATACATATTGTGTTAAATTAGAATAGAATTTGACAACTGTGAGTATATGTTTGCATTAATTACTATTTTAAGGTTAAACAATTGTTGATAGATCAGGAGTTATTTCAGTATTGTGAATTGGGTTGTCTTGTAGATGATTATTGTGTGGTTAGATTTGAATTACATGACGTAAATTTCGGTATTAAAAAAAAAATACTTTTAGCGAAGGATTGGATTTTTTCCGTCACTGAAAATCTAAAAGGACAATGCTATTGGAGGTTTTTAGCGACGGATATTCCGCTGCTAAAGGTATTGCCGACAGACATTGTGTGACAGAGAGTCGGTGGCTAAAAAAATCCAGTGTAATTACCGATTGACCAAAATTGGTCAGTGTACTACAGAAATAAAGATCCGTCAACAATACCTTTAGCGATAGAAATTTTTGTCTCTAATTTTTTTAAAATATTAATTTCCAAAAACAGCAATAAAATTAAAATACGGAAATTATCTTTGGCAATGAAATTCCCTGTTTCTAAAGGTAATTTTTGTTCGTCGCTGAAAGATGGACTTTTGGCGATAGAATAGAAAATTTCGTCGCCAAACTTTTAGCGATGGGTGTCCGTCACTAAAAGTTGTTTTGCCATGGATATAGGACTTTTAACGACAAAAATGTCCGTCACTAAAAGTCATATTTCTTGTAGCGATTGACTAAATGACAGATCTTCTAGCCTAGTGTATTAGAAGCATAAACTTGGCTTTCTACATGGTATTTGTATTTATGATGGTGCATGTAGGTGCATATGTTTCGGTGCATGAATTTCTAGAATGTATAATGTATGCTTTTTGGGTCTTTACATTTTGATTCATGTATGGTGTATCAAGACATTAGTATCATTAATATGGTATCTTTAGAATTGTAACTTGGGTACTATATAAACCCATGTGGCAAACCTTTTAGAATCAAGTGAATTCAAGAAATGCAAAGCCCTCTTCCATATTGCTAAGTATGCTTGTGAGTATCCAATTTTCTAACAAAGTGGTATTAGGGCCTTGTTATTTTAAAATAAGATTATTATGATTCCCATGAATTCGCTTCCATCCGGACGTCTTACAAAAGAAAATTATGACAGTTGGGCGATTCGCATGAACGCTCTTCTTGGTGGTCGAAGTGGGTGGGAGAGTGTTTGCAAAGGCTATGAGGAGCCCTAAGATGAAGCCACCTCATCTCATCTCAAAACAAAATAATATTTTAGAGAAGATATTATGTAAAATGTAATGCAAAAAGGTACGAAAATCGCGTATAGAATGTTATTCTTGTCATAAGATTGGTCCATATTCTTGGGAATGGGAAAATAAACGATTTGAAGAGAAGGCAAACCTTGTTGAAAATAAGGAGGAAAATGAAGAACCCTCTTTGTTGCTAACACTAAAAGAAGATGAAGAAAGAACGAAAAGTTCATAGTACTTTGACAATGGTACAAGTAATCACATGTCTAGAGACGAAAGCATGTGCGTGGTGCTAGATGAAAAAATTGGTGGAAATGTTACTTTTGGACATTCTTCCAAGTTCCAAATCAAAGAGAAAGGTAACATTTTTTTATTTTTTTAAAGAACGACGAGCATAAGCTTATTTAATAGGTTTATTATGTGCCAAAGTTTAAGAGTATTATTTTGGGTTGGAACAAATCTTAGAAAAAGGCTATGAAATTCACATGAAAAATCATAATCTTTGGCTAAGAGAAGAAAAGGCTAACTTGCTTGCCAAAGTATCCATGTCAAGAAGTAGAACATTTCTGTTGGAGCTCAAAATGAATGCACGTAAGTGCTTGAAGGCATGGACAAAAGATTCAACGAGATGTTGGCATGTGAGATTTGGACACTTGAACTTTGGAGCACTCAAAACTTTGGGTGCAAAGATGGTGAAAAGGATACCCTTCATAAATAATCCCAATGAATTATGTCAAGTGTGCTTTCTTGGTAAGCATGCAAGGAAAAGTTTTACGAAAGAAGCCAGTTCTAGAGGAACCAAGTCACTCGAATTTGTTCATACTGATGTTTGTGGACAAATCAAGCCTCCTTCATTGGGTAAAAATAGTTAATTCTTGCTTTTCATTGATGACTTTAGTCGAAAGACTTGTGTCTATTTTCTAAAGAAAAAATCTAAAGTTTTTGGGGCATTTAAGAATTTTATAGCACCTTTTGAAAGAGAAACTGGCTGTGTAAGACCCATTAATTTTTTTAGTAATTTAATTTATAGTAAGCAGTTTTTGGCCCTTTCATAATATTGTAAAGTTTTGGGTGAACTTTGAAAAAAATACCTAAAGTTGAGGGGATTTTGGTAATTTTTCATCTTAGGGTTTAGTTTACATACTCCCAGCCATCCCATATTTCTCCATCTGCTTTTGTTATATGATTGGGTTGGGGTGGGGGGGGGGGGGGGCTGAAATCATCGGGAGATTTCAGGCAGTTTGGGTGTGATTTTTTTGGTAGGCCATCACCCCTTCTTCCTCGATTTAATTCATAGAAATTAGTGTTTTGTGTGTGTGCGGAGCTAAGATTCCCTAACAATGTGTGTTTGCGTGTGTTTCTATGCGTGTGTGTGCACGGGTGCGTGTAGGGGCAAGGGAGAGGGACATCTATATGGAAATGAGTGTATGTATGTTTTTGTGTGTGTGGGTGTGTGTGTTGTATTACGAGGTGTAACCAATATTCTTGTGCGAACAATGTGTACATACAAAGCACGTCTATGTGTTTATATGAAGTATGTCTGCGTATAGACAACTTTTTTTTGTGTACGTGTACGCGTGCGCCTGTGTACTATATGAATACGTTTGGTGTGTCAGTGTCCGTAAATAGCATGTGTGTGTAGTCAGCGGGTATAAATGTGCGCTGAGTTTGATAGAGAAAGGAAAGAGGAAATGTGTATGAGTGCATGGAGTTATTGGTGGTTTTAAGGTTTAAGGCCTAAGTTATTTCTCGTAAAAAAAATATTGTAGCCAAATTCTACAATCTATTGTCACTTGGAATAGGGGGTTGCTGGGTGTGAATGAGGCCAAGAAATTTTCTATGGTAATGGAGAGGTGAGACGTTATTTCTTGGAATGCAATGTTTTGTGGGTTACCGAAATGACTGAGTTACGGGTGAGTTGCGGTGTGAAAAGGTCGGATAATTGAGCACGGCGTTTGAATTGTTGAGGAGATGTCTAATAGAAATATTGTATCTTGATCAATGATGCTTTCAGGTTACGACAAATATAGGGATATGGAAATGAAAAGAATGGCGTTCACGGCTCTTTTAGTCAAGAAGTAACCCATTGGGTTCTCCGGTTCTTCTCTTTCATTCTATCTTTGTACACAACAACATTAGATTCCTGATATCTTCTAGGATCTCTCCTTGTAAGGAAAATAATTAAAGATATTACACGTCGTCTTAAGCTTTAAAAGTGTGTACAGAAACTAGTGAGACATGGGCAGCAGGTTATTCTTACCTGTAAAGCTGTTCTAACCATGATCTAACTTCTGAAGCATAATTAAGTTCCCAATGGGCGGGATGGTGCCTATAAAATTGCTTAAATCTTTTAGTAGCGTATACAAAATTTAAACAAGATGAATTGGTATGGAGCTAAATTCACGATCTTTAGAAAATGGGTTAAATACACATTAGTATCCTGAAAGTACCCCGAATTCTCACCTGAGGATCTAAAAGTTTATTTTTACATATAAGGATCTGTAATTTCAAATTCGTAATAAATAAGTACTGCCATCCAAATTTCTAACGTTCTAGGCAAAACAGTCAGGGGCAATTTTGTCAAGTCTGTTTTATTTTTTCTCAAACTCTGTTTATCCCACATATTCTTGAAAACTATAATCACTTATTGTAAGGGGGAGAAGGGGGAGGGGGAAAGAAAAATAGAGGCACGGGTCACCGATCGCCGGTGATGGGTGGGTCGATCGTGGTTGATGCCGATCGGTTGCCCAAGAGGTGCCATTGTAGTGGCAGATTTGGGGGCTAGCATGAACAACCCTCTTCTTTTTTCTTGTTCTGTGATGCTAAGCCATGGGGGCAGGGGCGGGATGACGGCGCGGTGGTGTGATCTGGTTCTTCACCGGCCATCGTGGGTCCTCTGTGATAGATCGGTGGATGGCACCGATTGCCAGTTGTGGTTGTTGCCGATCTTGGTGGTGTTTGCTGCCAATCACGATAATGGTGTGGCCCTAGTCGAGGTCGACGATAGATCTACACCGGAAAGGACTTGGGCCACCAACAACATGCCTCTTATGATTTGAATAAAGATCTGAAAGAAGAAGGAGAGTCTGTTTTGTTCAGTGTGTGCTAGACCTGTATCGTCCTCGGCGTGTACGCCTCCGACTGATCTAGCTCGGCCATGGCAGAGGCGACGGCGGCAGCAACGGTAGTAGTGTCTCTCACATGCTCCCAATCTAGGTTGCGGCTACGGTGCACATATCGTTGGGGGAAGCAAATCTCGGCCATTGAACGGTGTGGTTCAGGTTAAGTGGACTGTGGGAATCACAATCTAGAAGGTGTATGGCTGTGTGTGTATGTGTTACAACTAACAGAGTTGTGGTCAAAGTGGTGATGGTAGTGCTACGATGATGCATGGGTGAAGCCGTGGTGATTTGGGTGAATTTAGTAAGGTTGCAGGTTGTTGAGATTTGGTCTCTGTGTCTCTTTTCTTTCCACAGAGATCTGTTGTCAGCTGGTGTGGCTGCTACCACTACCGGTGGTTTCTTGCCCTCAAAGGATGAGGGGGTGGCTATTGCTGCCGCTGATGTGTTTATTCTTGTTAAGGAAGAAGAAGTGAAAAGATAAAAAAGAGAATAGGAAAAAATTTGACCTGTCTGAATTTGCGCCTGACAGTTTTTGCCTAGAAAGTTAGAAATTTGGATGAAAGTCCTTATTTATTGCAAATTTGAAATTACAGACCTTATGTGTAAAAAATAAATTTTGGACTCTCAAGTGAGACTTCGGGGTACTAACGTGTCTTGAACCCTTAGAAAACTCATAGTCATTTTTGTAAAATGATGCATTAGGGACAACATAGGTGCAAATTTAGCCTTATTCCAACATTTAAGTACGATAGTAATCTAACATGTCAAGTCATTAACCCCAAGATATAACAGCTTAAGAAATCTCAAGTCTCCAATTTCTCTCGGTATTGGCCCACTCAAATTGTTGTAGGCTTAAGAAAGATGTTCAAGTTTGGAACATCCACCAATGCTCGACGGAATTCAGCCATGTAGAAGATTAGAGCCTAAACCCAACCTCTCAAGCTTTGATATGCTACAGAGAGATGATGGGATCGTGCCCACAAAGATGTTACTTGTAAGGAACATGACTTGAAGTTGAGGCAAATCAGCAAACCACGTGGGAAGTCCTCCTCTAAACTCGTTGTAGTCAAGATACATTTCTTTTAGCCGGCGTGTATGAGCCATCTCTTTGGGCAGATTGCCAGAGAAGATATTGTTACTGATGTCAAGAAAAGCAAGAAATGAAATGTTTCCGATGTCTGGAGGTATGTTGCCTCCTAAGCCCATATTTGGAAGATACAACGCTGTAACCCTGTTATGGCGATGGATTCAAGTGACCCTGGCCCAGTGACAAACCGGGGTGGCAGATGACCATTTGGTGGCTAAAATGTCCTGAGGGTCGAGATTGATGATGTGCGCCCTAAACGCGAGAAGGGCAGATTGATCAGTGGTGCTGTTTGTTTCCCTAGCACGTATAAACTGTATCAACAACACCGCTACCATTGTCAACAAGAAGCATGAAGTTGTCACCACGAGAGCGTGTTTGTGATTTGGCCTCGGCTTGGTGCAATGGTGCTGCTTGTTTCAGTGTTTCATGAAATATATAGGAACGTCGAAAGCGCGAAATATGTCTTTATAGGAGAAATTCCCTGCCTCCAATCATTCACGTTAACATTATTATGCTCCAGGACAAACAAAGTCATCCGTTGACCAGGACACTGATGCTCCACCTATGTCTCTCTCTCTCTCTCTATGTTAAAAGCGTAACATGGTTAGCCATCTTTCTACACATTTCTATGACCAAAATACGCTCTGAAATGCTCCATATTACAAGTTTTCCGGGTTTCTTCCAAACCGGTACAAACAGAGCCTCTCGCGCACTACTCTTCGAATCGTTGCATCGGTTTGAACTTGAAGAAAAGGTAAATAACGGCACCTTCCTTTCCCGAACTGTCCCTCATCCTCAGATAACATTTATATACAGTGGCAAGAACTCGATGGAGTTCATGAAGACGAACTTCAGCACGTAACAACACCTCACCGAGAACGTGCCTATGATGCTATGCAAGAACTCGCCCAAATGATGAATTTGAGATCAACCTTCCAACGGTGACCAAAATCGTATCTCAAATCTTGTAGAAAATTAGCATTCGGCTATCTGGCGAAGAGAAACTTACGCTCCTATATATTGTCGGTATTCCCTCTGAATTTAATTTGACCAAATACACCTAATTTGCTTTTATCAATTGTCCACACCTTTGCTCATCTTATCTTACTCCATGGATGGACTGCTTCATGATGTCTTTCGCTTTCCCATTTCATCTGACGTGCTTGAATGTATGCACTGATGCACACCGTCACTTTCCACTTTTGCACATTAGATGTTTGTTGAATTGTTTCCTTTCTCGTATTTTGTTGGTTGCTCTTCGAGCCAAATAATAAACAACACTATGAACTTCATTCCTGATTCAAGGCAATCTTATAGTAGCTTTACTCCACAATATTATGTTTACAATTGGGATTCATGTAACAAAAACAACTACTGAATACTCTACTCGTAGAGTCTTCTTAGACATGCCAACATGGGACCTTCTTCCTTGGCGGATTCCTCCCAGTACCTCATTTCTATCCTCAGCCTATCAGCTCCATACATTTTATTTTCTATGAATAGATTATTAAAGGAGATGAATTCCAACTGGCATTAAACAGTTCCCAGTCCGATGAGTCTTTTCGAATTCAAGGTGGGTAGTTCTCCATTCAATTGTACCACCTCAAGTCAGGCAACTTATACATGGATTGATGGCAGTCAAAACAGCTTCACATGTCAAGACAAATCGAACATGAACTTGTGTATAGCAGTGATCACTTTGTTCTCCAATGCTTAACCAACCTTAATCATCCCTTGGCCATTGTAGGCTTGTGTATACAGAACTATCAATATCTCTCTCTCTCTCTCTCTCTCTCTCTCTCTCTCTCTCTCACACACACACACACACACACACACTCACTCATTTGCTCCTTAAGTTTAAACAAATTTCCTCTCCTTTTTTACATTTTTCGCCTCAAAACCAAATTCATATGCACACCCACAATAACAACAACACTGCCCCTAGAAACACATGCTCACTCAAACACTCTGGTTGTTGTTCTTATGGATTTGATATGTTTGGTTTTGCTTATAGTTCTTTACTATTCTTCTTATTGAAATTGAGGTCTCTTTAATGCTTTCTTGCATATACTTTCTATACCACGTCATTATACACAGACATTTTAGTATTCGTTGCGAAAAGAAGAGGTACCGGATTTATTCATATTTGCTTTTTTTTGGGTTTATTTATTATTTTCATGGTTGCGTTGAGGAGAAGGTGGTATAGAAAATAGTTTGGCACACTTTTCATTTTTTTGGGCGAGTTAATGCATGGCGTCACCAAGAAATAACCAAACTAAATGTCCAGAAAGTGAGGAGAATAGCTGAATAGTCAAATATTTTGTTCATTAATGTTTGCAATTTTGAGAAAGTCAGTTTTTGTTCATGATGTTTACGAATTTAATAAAGCCTACAAATTAGTTCATAAAGCCTACAGATTAGTTTATTTGTATGGCAAATATTATGTGAAATGCATAGAAAGTTCATTACTAAAGCCTAGAGATTAGTTTGTTTATATCTAGTTTGCAAACAAAATTCCTGAAGATATCAAGTTTTAACTTTTCTATTCCTTCATTTCTTTAGTGTTCTCATGTCTAGAAATACTTATGTACTTTTGGAGTTTGATTGGATTTCTATAGAGATGCAAATCTATCATGTGCTTGTCTCAAGTTTTGAAGGTAAGTACTTTTTGTTATTTTTTGACTATGTTCAAATTTTTTTTTTATCATATGTTTGAGTAATTGTAGTTCATAAGGATCGATTACAAGCATGACTATTATTAAAGGCCTTTATGGTATTAGCTTCGTCATGCTTTTTCTTGAAATATCATTACGATGCAGTTTTCCTGAACTTTAAGCTTGATACACCTTTTCATTTCTATCCTACAATTTTATTTTACATCTCTTTATGTTTTCACCAAATCATGATGGTTGATTTATGACGAGCTACTTCTTTAAGCTTGTCCTATGGTTCGGGCCAAGGTCGACTAAAACCTCCTTCCTTGATTCATTACCATGTTGGTGAACTTTTGAAGATCTCTTCCACTTCATTTTCCAGATTTCATGCAGAAGTGTGTCTAAATCAAATTTTAGTCTAGAGAAATTGATTTACAATGTCTATGAGAAGTTTATGCTATGTGTGTCCATTATTATCTTCCGCTTATTTGTTTGTATTGATAATTTACATACATGACACGCCAGTGAATGTATTGGCTTGGATGGTCTAAAAGAACTATTGTCTTTATTTCCCTTTTCTTCTTGTTTTCTTAGATGCTTTTTCATGGTGAAGGATTTGATTTGTACATACTATTTGCACTTTTATAAAATTGTTCTTGCTATAAGCTGGCCAATGCCTATAACTTTGTTGTAGTCCACACGAAGGATCCCTTTGGACAGAGAATGTGGAAAAGAAAATTTCAAGGCATGAAACATGAGATTCCTATTGAGGGGATCAGGAAATATACATCTTCCTTGTGTCATGCTATCATGACAGACTTCAGCCCTCTAGAACAGTTAAGGTGAAAGACATTTTTCTCTTAGTTTTACAACTTCCTTGTGTCATGCTATCATGTAAAGCAGCTGTTGATGATGTGAATTAGATCACAAATCAGGATGTCAGAACATGGTACAACTCACGAGAGTGAGAGAGAGAGAGAGAGAGAGAGAGAGGGGGGAGAGGTTGCAATAGCTCTGTGTCTGTCTTTTCGTGCGATGCATGGATATTGGTATGATTTTGGTAACAGTCTTGTAGACGTGCTTTAGCAGCAGTATTGTCAGAAGTATACCACTTGGTGTAAATAGTTCACACAGCACAAACTTTTTATTGGGCCAAATAGTTCACACAGCACAAACTTTTTATTGGGCCCCAATGAGTGAGTGAGTGAGTGAGTATGTGTGTGTGAGAGAGAGAGAGAGAGGTATTGCAATAACTCTTTATCTGTGTTTCGATGCAATGTATGGATATTGATATGTGCTTGGTAGTAGTCTTGTAGATATGCTTTTCAGCAGCAGTATTGTAAGAAGTATACAACTTATTAGTCTTTATAGCAAGAACTTTTTTTGAGGCCCCAATTTTGAACTACCAGCTTATGAACTAACACTCTTCGTGACTTAGGGAAAGAGGTTATATATAACAGTTGATTTTCAACCATTAGCAATGGTTCATTAGATTCCCCTCTTCAAGTTTAAAGTTAGAGCATTCAAAAGTTTATTTTCTCTTGTCCAGATCTTTCACTTTTATTTTGGTTTTCAGAAAACAGTAGAGTCCACAATTTAGGAAGAAAGTGATCGAAAGATTTATATTAGTAGAATGCTGAATGAATTTTTTCTGGCATTAGGAGCAACTAACTATCAATAAAGAGATGCTAGCCAACTAGGCACCAACACCTCTACATACTGATCGAGGTACTAATTGCCAGTTTCTATACACTTCAAGCTGTAAAATTTAGGAAGATATATATATATATATATATATATATATATATATATATATATATATATATATATATATATATATATATATATATATGCGTATGTTTGTGCCTGTCATAGCACATTTTTTATTATTAGAAGTAGACTGTTACAAACGATCGGGCATGGTGACGATCGTAAGAGAAGGATGCTGGACAGTAATCGGAGTATCTTTAGAATCTTCTTTTTTATCTTGAGGATGGGGTCGCTCAATATCTTTACAAATAGCAGAATGCCTCTCGTAGTGTTTACCAACAGACCATGAAAAGTACCAAAACAAATGTCTCTAGCTTCACACTGATTTCATTAACCTTATGGAGGGTGACTCTTAACCTATGACTCAAGAGATTAAGCTTGGGTATAATGCTTAATGGACTTAAGGCATGTAAGAGGTGGCTTTTAGGACATTATGGAGCCCGGTTCGTAGAAATCATTTTGTTTACTGTTCAGTTGAATCAACATTATTTTCTTTAATCCATTGAGAAATGACTGTTCACCTATGGCTCAAACCATTAGGCTTATGTATAATGCTTAATGGGCTTGGGACATGTTGGAGGTGGCTTTTTGAGATACTATGTCCCAACTAAGATGATACATCCTATTAGCCTTTAGGTAACTCAGGTGAACATTTGGACAAAAGGACAAAGAGTGGGAGATGGCCACCAAATCCAGCTCGAGTACCTAATATTTTGAGACGTACTAAATCAGTAACTTAAATTTTTTTCTCGTCCCAAACAAGCTGAGAATTGTACGGAGCTTAACAGATGTCAATTTGTTTATGGGTGTTTGTGTCAATACTAAAAAAACACATACCATGTGGCGCTCTCATTTCCATCCAATCTCTTTTATCACACGATAATTGACTAGTCACATTTACGAAGTTAGTCTAAACATACTCTTATCCTTTCTCCTTTATTCGTCTCTCTCTCTCTCTCTCTCTCTCTCTCTCTCTCTCCTAATGATTTTCTATGATCAATATCAGCCCCCTGACCACCATAGCCACCATTTCCACCATGGCCACTACCTAACCTAACACTATACGAGAATCCAACTACAATCCTCCTCTTTTGTCCCCACGACCACTACTGTTACCCTACCAATTAACCTATCATTACTTCGGTTGAATCGTCACCACTGTCGTTGCTCACTTATCACCATCTCATCGTGCCTCTTTCATCCCAACCCTCCATTTTGGAAGAACAATTTTATAAGCATCGGTTAGATCTGTTGGTCCCATAGTGGTGGGGTTGTAATGGTGGATTGATGGTGGCGGTCGACTGGTAGGGGATGATGGGATCAAGAATTTTCATAGAAACTAATATGGTTAACAACATGTGGTGATAAAAGTGTTGTAGTGTGGGGATTATGATGGGGTGCGTTTGTCTCGCTTGGGGGATGGTGGTGGCATATTGGTAGTGCCATGGTGGTTATAGAGAGTGGAGGAGGGATATTTTGCCAGAGATAGTGAGAACTAAAAGAAATAGAAAAATAAAGACTATATTAATGGCTCATATTTAATAGATCAATCAGAGATGGTGACAATGGTGCCACGTGTTTATAAGATGTATTTTCAAGTATAGACATGATTGCCTTAACAAAACTAACGCTTGTTGAGCTTCGTCCACTGTTGGACTTATTTGGACCGAGTAAATAGTTTAAGTTACTGATTTAATACATTCCAAACATTAGAAACTCGAAGCGGACTTGGTGTATATTTTAGTGTATAATCTTGGAATTAGGTCCGTTATTGATAATTGAAGTCTCATCTTATTTTTTTGTTCTCTAAATTTGATTTCTCATCATCATCCAAAGTCTAGCAATTATGGCTGTCTATGCCATTGAGTTTTTACAAATTTATATTTTTGGTTAGTTTATTTGATTTATTGGTGCTATTAGGTCCACACTATTTGTTTATTCCGGCCATGGTTAAACAACCTACACATCATTTTTCTATGGCAAAATAAGTGTTATTATTTAGAAGCCAAGACTGTGTGCATCTTCAGGTGTTCAGAGGTTATCAACAGTGGAATGCACTGCTAACCACCCTCTCTGCTGCGTCATTGTGAACAAAAATAGGGAACTGACTTCTAGATCATTGGGCAAATCTGGAAATGAAGGCAAACTTGCTTGCACGACATGATTGAGTCCATTTTTACTTGCAGTAGGGTGATTTCTTGAAAGTAAAAGTAACGCTGACACAATTTGAGAAGTTGAAAAGCACTTTGGCGGTATGAGTCTGAAGATAACGAAAACGCGCTGCCCCAGAATGGAAGGATAAATTGGCTGCACTTCAATCCAAGATTGCCCGATGATAGGGTAGATGACCCGCTAGACCTCAATGCGCTCATCCGGAACCTTGAAGACCAATCCTTACCCAAGTTTAAGATGCCTGACATGAACTAGTTTGGTGGAAATACTGATCCTAAAATCCATGTAAAGATGTACATGCTTGTGTTGGCCCCCTATGAAGTCAACAAGAATCAGTTTATCTTGCTTTTTCATTGAACCTTAACAGGAGCTCCCTCTTAATTTTTCCTTACCTTAGAGGATGCCCGAGTCTGAACTTGGGAGGGCCATAGTACGGGAGTTTGTGAATTAATATCGGTGCCACGCAGATTTGGACATTATTGGAGAGACTTAGAAACTACAAAAAAAAGCCTAGAGAGTCAATATCTACTTTTATGATGAGATGGAGAAATAAGGTTGCATAGATGGTAAACTATCCAACAGAATAAGAACAAGTTAACATAGTTTGGAACAAATTGTTGCCGGTATACTTTGAATACATCTTTGGATACTACCATACGTTGTTCAAGTTTTTTACGAGATCCCTAGTTGAGACGTGAATGGTCTCTCAAAAATCAAGGAGGAAGTCATGAAACTCCTCCTCATAGGCTTTATAAGAGTCATGGAGTAGCCTACATGATTGGCCAAGATAGTACCTGCCCCTAAACCTTTCGGCGAAGTCCCAGATATGCTTTGACTATCGAGACTTCAACCGAGCCTCTCCCAAGGATGACTTCCCTCTTCCAATCATTGACATGGTCATAGACAACACCATATAGCATGGGTTAGCTTCCTTTATGGATTGCTTCAAGGGATATAATCAGATGAAGATGGCTTCGGAGGATCAGGAGAAAACCTCCTTCACTTCATGGGGCAAATTTTGTTACACATTGATACCCTTTGGATAGAAAAAATGCAGGGGGCTACATATCAATGAGCCTCTACTACCCTCTTTCATGACATGATCTGTAAAGAAGTAGAGGCGTACATAGATTATATGATCATTTAGTCTATGAAATGGGAAGATCACCTACACAATTTTGAGGAAGTAATTTGAGAGGTTAAGGCTGTATAATGTGAGGACCAATCCACAGAAGTGTGTGTTCAGGGTTACAACCAATAAGCTACTAGGATTTATGGTCATCAAGCTAGGCATATAAGTTGACCTAGCCAAAATTAAGGCCATAGTGAGATGCCTCCGCCAAGGAGTGAGAAAGAAATCCTAGGGTTGTTAGGTACGATCCAGTACAACAGTCCATTCATATCACAGTTGACCATGATATGTGAGCCAACCTTTAAGTTGATGAAGAAAGATTCAACTAAAGAATGGATTCAACAAAGTATTGGTTTGAGAAACTAGTCTTATCCAATTGCACAGTGAAATGGGGCTCCTCTCGCTACTTTCTGATGTTGACATCACATATGTCACACAGAAGTCCATAAAGGGGAAAGTCGTGGCAGACATTCTAGCAGATTGTCTAGCAGAAGATACCAGTGATTGGGAGAAGAGGTTCCCAAATGAAGATATTTGTGTCGTCGAATCTGAGACTAGATGGCAGTTATGTTTTGATGGAGCCTCAAATATCAAGAGAATTGGGGTAAGAATACTGTTGATCTCACCGGATAGGGCCCATACCTCCACAGCCATCAAGTTGACTTTTGACGGTACTAAAAATATTACCGAAAATGAAGCCAGCATCATCTTGTTCGAAAATAGTCTAAAGCCTAGGAATGAGGGAAATTACGGTCTATAGGATTCAGCCTTGATAATCCACCAGATACTTTTATTAGCTCCATATTTTTTCTAGACCTGACCCAGATCCAAGGTATCTGCCATGACCTATGCACATATATAGCAACACCAGATCATACTCATATCACTAGGTTCTCAAGTCAAGACCTCTACTCTCCTGGCTCATCGAGATCATCCTAAATCATCCTATATCATCCTAGATCATAAAGTACCAAGCCAGATTTCTACTTTCTTGGCTCACCAGATCTAGAAAATGTTCACATGGTATTCTCTCAAGACTTATCAGATTGCACCTTAGACCCTAGAGTCTCGTGTCAAGATATTCGCTCTCTTGGCTCTCCGGATCTCATCCAGAGTATTTGTCATGACCTATGCATGAATGGGCTGGCAAATCATTACCGATAAAATTGGGTTAAATGCATGATCTCCTCAATTTAGTTGCAAGATCTTAACCTAAACTGCAAGATATATCAACACGACGCTTACATGGGTCACAAGATATCAAGTCATCCTTTCAGGCATCCTCACACAGGCAGCCGGTTACAAACTCAAGCTCTTTAATCACATCAAACCTCCATGAGTTTGGGGGAGGGTGTTGAAGTCAATATTGGATCACCCATAGTCTAAGTGTAGCCACCCTACTTGTCGTTAAGAGTGAGCCATAGCTCACCATTTCCACCTGCATTCATATATGTAGGTATGCCTATTTAAGGCACCTTGTATCGTTCACACAACATAATCAATTCAATGCAATACAATGTAACCCATTGGGTTCTCTAGTTCTTCTCTTTCATTCTATATTTATACACAGCAACATTAGCATGACTATTCGACATACGACCACAAATATTAACATGGCCATTTAACTCATTATTGGATAGAAAAAACTTTCTGAGATTGAATAGATTCCCGATATCTTCTAGGATCTCTCCTTGTAAAGAAACGAATTGAAGGTTTTACACGTTGTCTCAAGCTTTAGGTTATTCTTACCTGTCAAGCTATTGTAAGCAAGATCCAACTTCTGAAGTGCAGTTAGACTCCCATGGGCGGGATGGTGCCAGTAAAATTGCTGGAATATTTTAGTAACATATACAGAAGAACACGACGAATAGGTATGGAGCAAACTTCATGATCTTTGGAAAATTCAGTCATTTTTGTTAAACATTGCATTCTGGACAACAGAGATGCAAATGTAGCCTCCTTCCAACATTTAAGTACGATATTCTAACCTGTCAAGTCATTAACCCTATGATATAACAGCTCAAGAAATATCAAGTCCCCAATTTCTCTCGGTATTGGTCCACTCAAATCGTTATAGGACAAAGAAAGAAGTTAAAGTTCGGAACATCCACCATTGCTCAGCAGAATTTCGCCATGCAGAAGATTGGAGTCTAAGTCCAACCTCTCAAGCTTTGATACGTTACAGATAGATGATGGGATCGTGCCCACAAAGCTGTTACTTCTAAGGAACATGACTTGAAGTTGAGGCAAATCAGCAAACCACGTGGGAGATCCTCCGCTAAACTCATTGTAGTCAAGATACATTTCTTTTAGCCGGCGTAGATGAGCCATCTCTTTGGGCAGATTGCCAGAGAAGCTGTTGTTACTGATGTCAAGAAAAGTCAGAAATGAAATGTTTTCGATGTCATGAGGTATGGTGCCTACTAAGCCCATATTCGGAAAATACAAGGCCGTAACCCTGTTATGGCGACGACTGCAAGTGACCCTGGCCCAGTGACAAACCGGGGTGGCAGAGGACCAGTTGCTGGCTAAAATGTCCTGAGGGTCGAGATTGATGATGTGCACCCTAAACGCGAGAAGGGCAGATTGATCATTGGTGCCGTTTGTTTCCCTATCACGTATAAACTGTATCAACACCACCACTACCATTCACAATAGGAAGCATGAAGCTGTCACCATGAGAGCGTGTTTGTGATTTGGCCTCGGCTTGGTGCAATGGTGCTGTTTGTTTCAGTTTTCATGAAATATATAAGAGAAATTCGCTGCCTCCGATTGTTCATGTTAACATTATTGTGCTCCCGGACAAACAAAGTCATCGGTTGACCAGGACACTGATGCTCCACTTGTATCATTAAAGTTTTGGAAAGCTACATCATTGTACAATGTAAGTAGTACTAGTATCATTAAAATTTTGAAAAGCTACGTCATTGTACAATGTACATGATACTACATGATAACTATACATAATACAGTAAGTACTACAAAAGTGGCTGGGAACCAAATGCAAACCTCTAGAGGCTTCAGGTATTGGGGATACTTTGGCAAGATAAAGAGATGTCTTCATCCTATCTTAAATCTTCTTTTTCTGAAGCTAGAAATTGTGTAGATTTTTTTTTATATAGAAAATAGAGATCATAAGAGATCCCAGCTGTCTCCAAGTCTTGCTTCCTATGTCTCCTTTCTCTGCAATGAGGTAGCCATTAGAAAGAAGAGATGCATGTTTGTAGCCAACACAGTCCCCATAACACAATAAAATCGAAGAGCTTTGGAAAGAGCAACATAAATCCTAGTTTGTTTATTTCTGTGATACCCCGGGAAATATCGAAAACTAATCTAATCGTGAGTTTGATTAATTAAGGGGTGCTATTTTTATTAAGTAGTAATATGTTAGTGATGATTAAGTGTTGGGGAGCTAAATAGGGGGTTAGTGTGGTTTTGGGGTTAAAATATAATTTTGAAAAGTTAAGGGGGTAAAAATGTAATTTTGAAAAATATGGTGAACCAGATGCATATTTTTATTAATTAGCATTATTTCGATGATAATGAGGTGGTAGGGGGCTAAAGGAGGGGATAGGGTGATTTTGGGGTCAAGTTGCAATTTTCCAAAGTCGAGGGGTCAAAATGCAATTTTGGAAACTTGAAGGGGCTAAAGTGCAAACTTTGAAAACTTTGCAAAATGTGTCATAACCTGATGAAAATAGGCTATGTACGATGGCCACCTCCTGCTTGCAATAACCTGAGTCATTGTGGAAAATTATAAAGTATTGATGGATGGAGATTAATGAAAAAATTATAAGAGGAAAATTGAGGGGTGAAAATTGGAAATAGAAGAAATTCGTGAATAGTAGTTGGGCATGAACAGTAACCACGAACAACACAAGAGCAGGAGCAGGAGCAGTAGCGGGAAGGGGAAAAAAGAGAAGGAAGAAGAGGGAAAATGAGGAAGAAGAAGGAGGGGAAAGAAAGAAAAAGAAAGGATTGAATCTGAACCCCAATTTGTGGATGAAGAAATTGGGATGAATTCTTGATAGAATCATGACATAAGTAAGACCCTAAAACAACAAAGAAAGAGAAAACGAATTAGAGTCTTGAATTGAGCCTGATTTCAAGGAGCATGGGTGTGTATTTCAGTGTGCTTTAGTGTGTGTTGTTCATCTTTGGAGACTTAATTCAAATTATGGGAACCTAATTGGATGTAATTACATAAAAAATTGATTTAGAGCTTGAAACTATGAAAGGCAAGGGAATTAGGCGATGTAAATGTGAGAAAAATGGCAATCCATGCTAAAAATAAGGAAGAGCAAACCCAAGTATACGGTTGGTTCAGGGAAGAAGAAGGTTGGTGTGTGCGTTCAAGATGTAAAAGTGTGTTTGAATATTCACTTGTAATTGTCGCTAAAGATGAAACCTTAATATACAGGTTCTAAGTCAAATTTTAAAAAATAGTTAGAGTCACATTTAGCCAAAGGGAAAAAAACAAACCCCAGTTTTTTTAGGAGACCTGTATCGTGGAAAATGTTCAGATTTTTCCAAGGTCGGTAAAGGGGTGAACAGATGCAGGGAGTTTGGAACTTTACGGTAAAATTTAAAATGCCAAAGGAGCGCGGTTTTGTGCAAAAATTTTAAGAGGACTCTATGATGCTGAGAAGTTTCATTTTTCAAGATTTTGGGTCATTCCGAAGTCGTTAGTTATTGTTGGCCGAACGGGCTTTTAAGCGATCGGTTAGGACACCGGTTCGAAATTTTTGGGCAAAATTTTTATAAAATACGTTTTAGCTCAAAAATGATTTCAAGATGCTTAAAATAGCGTTTTAAAGTGGTTTTGAGATTTTTCTGATACCGAAAACCCCGGGGCAATTTGGTAATTTACTGCCTAGAGGGGGTGTTTTGGTATTTTTCCTCTAAAAGTTTTTGAGAGACTATTTGGCCTATAAATGATGTAGTACATCTAAAAATTAGTTTTAAAGCGGTTTTAAGGTGTTGGTGGTGTGGTGGCCATTAGGGGATATAATTTGCCATGTTTATGCCAAATTTTTTGGAACGCACATTATTAAATGTCCAGAATGGTGGAAGGTGAGGAATGGTGTTAATACGTCTAAAATGAGGGGAGGTTGTTATTGCTAATGCGTCGATAAGGCTATGTTAAGGATCCAGTTATTGGATCGGGTTAACTAATTGTCATAAGACGCTATAAATGATTAAATGGGAAGGGGTAGAATTTGTAGTGCGTATCTGTTGAAAGATGAGTAACGAGCAGAGCATGATTTGACTAGGTGATGTAGCTCGTTGCGATCAGTGATTGCGAGTTTCTTCGGCTATAAGTCAAAAAGGTAAGGACAATACGGTTCTGATATGCTAATTTATTATTCGATTAGCATGCCATGTTGATGACGTGTTGTTGAATTCTTGTCGTTATGATTGGACACCGCTAGTCATTCTGACCAGTATATGCTTATTTGAATTGTGCTGTTGAGGACCTAGGGTAAAATAAATTCCCTTGGTCCACTTGTTGATGGAATTTAGCGAGGATAATGGGTGCCCAAATATACTATGATTCGATTCAGTTAGCATACCCGAAGTTGATTATGATGATGTTGCGTAGGGGTTATCGTGTGGTTGTCGTGAGATGTCGGCAGTCATTGATAGCCGATATCTCTTCTCTTTGAGAACATAATTGAAGACTTGTGGCAAACTTCTCCCGAGTCTGCCCTATTGTTGATGATGATGCTGTTGAGGTCGTTGCCTGTTGTTGTGAAATGTTGGCACTAATTGGTAGTCAACATTTCTCTTATGTAAGAATATTGTTGAGGGCTTGCGGTAATCTTTTCCCAAGTCCGCACTGTTGAACTCTTGTTATTAGGTTTGAACACCGGTTGATCTTCTGATCAGGTATTCCTTGTCGAGCTATATTGTTGAGGACATAAGGTGGAATAAATTTTCTCTTAGTCCGCCCCGTTGATGAAGTCATGTTGCTTGGCTGTAAAGTGGTTAGGGAAAGCACTCTGGATGAGTTCCCTTCCTGTTGACAGTGTCTCTTTTAATTACTTGAGACTGAGATAAGCATCCCGTAAAATGGGACATCTATGAGGAGGATGGCCTGTGAAATATGATCACTGGCAAAGAGGATGTAGGGCGGGCGAGTCAAGTCTGTCATGTCTGGTCAAGTCTAGTCTGTTGTATTTGAGTTGCATTGCATTTGATTTTATTCTGATGTTAATGATTTTAATGACTCGTATTTCTCTTGTATTTCTTTGATGTTTATCTTTTCAATTTCTATTTTAGTGCTCACTTGCATAGTCTGTTAGTCAGTTAGTCAGTTAGTCGGTCAGTCATGAGGAGGTGGCAAATGCTGTTCTGTTCGGCCTTAAAGCCCTCGGTCTAACTAAAGAAAAATTATCGTTTGACAAGTTATGTTGATGCTGAAATTTATTGACTACTCTTGATTCATTTATATCGTTGAGATGATTATTATTCTTCCGAGTCTCTTGAATCATTTATACACGATACTCCTTGTGTTGTGTTTATTGGGTGATTTGCACTCATTCCTTATGTTGTATTGTGCAGGCTATAAGGTTGATCAAGGAGAACCTTCTAGAAAGGAAAAAAGAAACAAGATAGAAAAGTTGAGTAAGGGGATCAATTGTGTGAGGTAAGACCAGCTAGAAATGGTGGGATAAAGATGAAGTCGCGAGATAAGTTGATAAGAGTCCTACGACTAGAATCGTATATTATGTTATAAACATTCATGTTGTTTAATGACTTGAAAGTCTTCCGCTGCAGTACGATGTATCTTTGTACAAAAAAAATTGTAAGGATGCATTTTGAAGCGTCTATTAATGATGTATGACTATGAGGATGTAGTTGTTCTGTATTCAGCACAGGGTTTTGAATGTGATTATAATCGATAACTTAGCTCGGTGATGTCATCAGGATTGAGGATGTCGCAATTTCCATTCTCAAAGACTAAACCCAAAAAGAGAGAGGGAGTAATGGTCCGTGAGCATGAACGATTAGGCCAGCTCATAAAAGAGGACGAATTACTATTGTATTCTAGCGAATCATGATTTGGGGGATTAATTTTGGAAAAGGAATTCAGGTATAGCGTATTAAGATGAGATTGGGGGAATAATAGAAAAGAGTGATCCCCCACTGTATTTCTTTAATACCTTAGCATTTCTATTTCCCAAATACGTCAGAGGAAAAGAAATATTATGTTACGTGGCGGTTCAAGGGTGTTACAGAAGAAGGAATGTGTAACTCCATATTGTGGAAGGGTTTAGGTTAGTATTTTCCAGAACGTGGTGATTCTGGAAGCTGTTTTAATTCCTTGCTTTATTTTAATCTTTGAAGTTTACTTACGTTGCTTGTCTCCTCCCTCCTCTATCTTTGTGATTAGCTAACTACTTTTACTGCTAAATGTTGCTTAATGTCGTTTCTGTGATAGAACTCCTAGAGTTTATTCATTCCACCTTAAAATTTTTGTTTTCCTTTGCCAATTGCAGCGAAAAGGAGGAAAGAAAATGATATCTTTTTCTAAAAGGAAACGTACATTCGGAAGATTGCCTGATTGTCCAAATTGAAAAAATGATCAATTTCTAAATTGTCCAAACTGCTTGTCTTGGTACCCCCTAACGATCTTTTAGAATTATATTGGATGACCTGAGCAAATAGCAGAATCTCTTTCCTTAATTCTTCTTTGTTTCACCGGATGCCTGCCATAAGTAAGCCTGCACTGCAACAGCTTCATCAATGTGCTGACCCCTATTGAAGAGAATGATGTAATTAGAGGATGTTGGAAAGACAACCCTGCTTCCAGATTTATTTGCTCTCTCCAGTTTTATCAGGAAAAAGGGGGAAAAAGAAAGAACCCAGTTATAAAAGATTACAAAATAAATGGTCCTGATTATATTTTTTTTTATCAATTTGGCAGAGCATATTGGCCCTGCGACAAGGGTATCTGGGCAATCTCATCTGGCTTTAAACCACTAATCCAGATTTGAACATTATGACGAAGTCATTTGATACTCCATTCTTGTGTGGAACTTCCGCCTAAAATGATCAAATTCTACGGAAAGAAGGCACTTGAATAATGTTGAGATTAGTCAAGAAACTTAACTCTGATCTTACTTAGTGTCCTCAAAACGTCATGTACGTTGACCTTTGCTCCACTAGTTCCTTTGTACATTCCAGAGCCAACTCCATGATGGATGTTAAACACTCACATTTTTTGTTTGATTTTATACTCCTTGCCTTAGCAAATCCATATCTACAACCTTAGTTATCTCATTAGGAAGTGACTCCTCCACCCAAAGCTTAAGGTTATCCCTCCAGCAAGCATTTCATCAGTGGGCTTTTGTCCTAGTAAACGTCTCCACGAGCATAATTTCATAAATGTAAACACCACTACTTATTTAGACCGAACCTCCCGATCCGTATTCTACATCAAGCATATAATGAGCAGCAGAACAAGTGATACCTGAGAACGTCAATTTTGGAAATTATGTCCATGTAGTGATGTTTACAATGCCAAAGTCCCTCACATGGCCAACCAGATCTTCATTGTGCAACACATTGCTAGGCTTCAAATCACAATGAACCACATGTGGTTCATAACCTTGATGGAGATAGTCTAATGCACAAGCCACATCAATCATTATGTCCAACCTGTTCTTGATATCTAAACAATAGTCGTGTGATATAACAAGTTTTCAAGGCTCCCATTTGGCATGTATTACAGAACCAAGGCTCTAAAGTCAAGTTAGAGCAACGAGTAATGACTTTCGTGAGGTTTCGATGGCGAATATTGCGAAGTACCTCACACAATCTCCAAACTTCTGAGAGCTTTTTCATTGTGCAATTTGAATATCTTTATGGTCGCAACCATCTCATTAGACATCACTCCTTTGTAAACAGATCCAAAACTTCCACTACCAATTAAATTGCTTCCCCCCTTACCGTTAGTCGCTTCAAAAGTTCCATGGTGAGTGATTTTTTTGTTGTACTATAGGTTGCATATCATTTTTGGTTGGAATTTTTTTACTTTCTCAGGCATCTTATCAACACAGAAACAAAGATCGTGACTAGTACCATCAATGAAGGAGTAGCAGATAAAGAATATACCATTACAACTGTTTTAATTGTCCTTGACCGAATAACGCAAAAGATTGGCTTGTGTGAAGTTCTCAAAAAGTCCTCCACTTAGCTTATTAAAAAAATATTTTAGAATATTGAAGATGTGATAGTACCTCTAATGATTTTGGAATGACACCACAAGGGGTTGTTATGAGATAAATCCAAGGTCACCAAGCTTATCCGTGATCAGACATCTCTAGAATATATCCTTATAAAGTATTATGCGTCAAAGATAGATCAACCAAATTTGTAGACCTCATACTAGCACTGATGTTGCCTAAGAATTAATTAACTGATAGATTTATTAGTCTAGCGGCCAAAGAGCACCGATACGCTATGGTGATCAATTAATTAGGGATGGAGGGAATAGTTGCTGAGGAGCTCTAATATGTTCTAGAAGTTGAGGTGAGCAGTATGTTTAACACATGTATTAGAATCACTGCTAAGAATGATAGTGCAACTGCAAGATGTGCCTTTGTGACAACCGAGAAAACAAGGGAATCTTCAAAAAATAGGCAAGATAATTTTTTTTTTTTTGGGCTTAATTATCAGCCTCATATCTAACAATAGCAAAACATTCGTGCCCAGGAATACACAAGGTGAGGTAAGAACAGTTGTTTATTTAATTACTCAAATATTTAATTACTTTTGCATAAATTCGATAAAACTCTACAAGTAAACGTATGGTGTTATCGAGTACTTTGCACGAGTTCATATTTTTTTTGTATGTGATGATATAGAGTTATTAAGGATCTTAGTGGTGCCCAATAAAATATTTCTCATGTGCCTGGTATAAGTGAATAAGTAAAAAAAGAGAGATAGAAAATCGGCTAACTTTGAGCCTAGGGACCATAATTAATGTACAAAAAGAAAGAGATATAAATAGTTAGAATCACGTGCTTTGAAATACGTTGCATGCAATTATACTATTAATTACCATTTTAGCATTAAAATTTTAGTATCTGATATCTTGTTATGGTCTAAAGCAATCATGATATAAGTACGTTGTAACGTAGCAAATAGGTCTTATTCAAGTTTTTTCCTTTTCAAAGGTTTTAGAGTTAGTAGGACCGACGGTACTTTATCATGCCAATAGTCGTGGTATGGACATCACCTTCCCAGTTAGAGTTAAAGTAGCCATAAACCATTCAAGCTGTCCTAAATCTATCCATGCAGTGATAAGTGTAGAGTCAAGCCTTAATTTAATACCCTTTCTTCTAGAATAGATGTTGCTGTATCTATTTTCCTCTCTCTCTCTATCGGTGAGCTAAGTTAATACACAGGAGGATTTGCAAAATAGAGAAGCGAAACACTAATTAATGTGCCAACCAGTTCTATCAATTTTTTTTATGTGAGTGACTGAAGATTCTAACGTTTAGGCCTGTGCATAGCTTTGAAACAGAAAGGTGTTGTATTTCTAATTTATATAGATATACGTCCTATTTCATCAACTTGAGCACCAGATAGTGAAAAGGACAGAGGTCAGTCTATAACAAACAGTGGTAGAGGCGAGAGTCTCGCTCTATAAGTGAAGTTTCTGAAGAAATAGTTCTTCAATTGGAAGAACACTGGTAATTGTTAATACTCGGTGACTATTCTTTCTGCATCTATTTTGTTTATAATTTAATCTAATATAGCTTTAAGGTATATGAAAAATAAAATTTGCATTAATAGTATTGTGGAAGATTGAGGCATTGTGGATGTTTACTTCCCTCTCCTAATAGTTGTTACTAAAAGGAAGAATGGTTTGATGCAGAGTTTTTGAAGCTCGGCGGTTACACATTCTTATTAAAATTTGTGCAGTTAATTCATCTACAGCTAATTTATAAAGGTATGTTTTTGACATTTCCATTTCACTTGCTCAGGTAATTCTTTTTACACTTCAGCGGACTTACTTGTGGTTTTAATTAATTGCTAATTGTTATCATGTATTTCTTTTCGTATAGCTTATTTATAATATTCTTTATCAAGGACAAATGAACAGATTGTTATCTGAAAGAGGTAAGGTATCTTAATAGAGTAACATGAAATAGGAGGAAAAATATTTATAATATATTCCTATACGTATACAATACTATATTCCACCTTACATTTCAGAATTGAGGCAAGGCTCTGGCAGTCTTGAAAAAAGGAACAGTTACGTTGCTAATAATGAACAAAAGCAACTCTATAATAGAGCAAAGAGGAGCAAGAGAATGATAGAAAGCAAATCAACTATAAGAGGAGAAAATGATAGCGAATCCACTGCTTCTCGCAACAAAATTAGAAGTAGTCCACGCTTGTTGCTTTGAGCTCTATTGGTACCGCAACAATTTCAAGGCTTTTTTACATTATCATAAATATTGAAATCAATATACAATAGAAGCACACCCACGTTTAAGTTTCATAAATGTAACATTAAACTATGGCAATTGTTTCTTTATAGGCCAAACACTGTATGTGCCAGTATGCTCCGATATGCATGAATTAGAGAGCACACCATCTTGCAGTCATTATAAGGCGAAGAATTTTCAATATGAGCCGCCCTGTTTTGTTGCCGAAATGGAGACGTTAAGCTAGCTCCTGTAAAAGTTACAGATGAACTACTTTTCTTACTCACATCTCCATCAGAAAAGGCTGAAGACTTCCGAAAGAACATTCGTGCATACAATAGCATCTTCTCTTTCACATCCTTTTGGGTTAACTTGGATAAGGAGCTTGCATCAGCAAGAAGTGTTGTTCATACCTTTCGAGCACAAAGATAGATAGAGCATGATCTTTTGGCTCTCATACCTCATGAAAATGCCCCGCATTACTTTTAGCTATACTTATATGACTCCCAAAATGAGATTCAAAATAGATTGAATATACTACCAGATGCAAAGTTGAATGAAGCAGTGGTAAACAGACTAATGGGAGTTCTTAAGAAAAACCCTTACGCACAGTTCTTGCATAGGTTAAGGGATTACCCTTCATTTGAGGAACTTCAAATTCATATTAGAAAAGATGTCAAGTTCGATCAATGGGTTTACAATGCACCAATAGCTGATCAAGTTATGGATTAAAGGGAATAATCCAAACATACATCGTGAAAGAGATATTGTAGTTCATGGACACTCGAGACTTAGCATCACATGAAGCATTATTACGGTAGTTATGATGCACTACAATATACTCTTTTTTTTCCAAAAGGAGAAACTGGATGTCATCAAGATATAAAAAAGAAGAACGCTTCTAGAGACGAAAGACCTCGATGATGCAAAATCTTAACTCTGTCGTAGATATATTTAGCCGAGAATATGAAGATAACCTGCATAATTTTATATTTGAAATCTATTAAAGTACTGCTACTTAATATTAATCTCAACTTAAAATTATGTTGCAGATGTTGGCAACCAAATTGATGCAAAGATGTCATGTAGACAAAATTATTGTTATAAACTGCAAGAGCGAGAATCCGAAAACTCAACTCTTATGTTGGATATGTACATCAAGCTAGAGACAACTAGGTTAGATTATTTTTGAAGAACCCAATCAGATATCAGATCTGAACTATATCAGGGAATTTTATATTTTGTAATGGCATGAGAAACTAGAGGGACTCAGGTTGGTCGAAGGATAGTTCTTCCAGCATCTTTTGTTGGGGGCCCCGTGACAGGCACCATCGATACCTTGATGCAATTGTTTTAGTTCAGAAATTTAGAAAACCAGATCTTTTCCTTCCAATGACATGTAACCCTGAGTGGTAAGAGATACAAGACCAGCTGAAAGAAGGCTAACGTGCACAAGATAGACCAGATCTGGTTTCTAGAGTGTTTTGAGCAAAGTTACATGATCTCAAAGACCAATTGTTTAAAAAAATATATTCGAAAGAGAAGCAACCAATGTCCATATAATTGAATTCCATAAAAGGGGCTTGCTGCATGCACACGTGTTGATTAAATTAAGCTCCGAACATAAGATTTATACCCCTAATCGATATGACGAATTCATATGTGCGGAGATCCCTGATAAGAATAAGTATCCATAGTTGTATGAGTTAGTCCTTAAACATATGATGCACGGTCCTTGTGGAGTTTAACACAAAAAAGAACCTTGCATGGTGAACGGAGAATGTAAGAGCCATTATCCTGGACCATTTTGTAAGAAGACAATGAGTGCAAAGGACGACTATATCCAATTTATATAAGAAGAGATGACAAGAAAAAGATGATGATTTGAAATGCTGAGCTTGATAATCTGTGGGTTGCACCTTATAATCCTTACCTTCTTACTAGATATAATTATCATATCAACGTTGAAGTGTTGTTTGGATTGAAGGCACCTAAGTATTTTTACAACTATATCTACAAGGGACATGATATAGTTGCTGTACATATTGCTACTAGAGATAATGAAAACGTGGTCGATGAAATCCAACATTTCCAAGATGCAAGGTGGGTATCAGCTCAAGAGGCAATGTCGAGGATATATGAGTTCAATCTGAATGAGATGTACCCAGCAATTATAAACTTACAGCTACACCTTCGAAGGAAGCATTGTGTCACTTATTGGGCAAATCAAACTTAGAAAATGTGATAGCCAATGACAACCTCTCACAAATGATGCTCACAGAGTTTTTCAAAACATACGTAGACGGTAAAGAACCAACCAAGTATCTTTATAGAGAACTCCTAGAGCATTACGCGTGGAACCACATGTATAAGTGTTGGAATAAAAGGCAAAAAAAAAAAAGAAGTGATTGGTCGTGTCAATGGTGCAAATCCTGCAGAAGGAGAGAGATATTACTTGAGAGTCCAAAATCCTTTTCAAGATCTACTAATAGTTAATGGAAGACAATATATGTCATTTAGAGAGGCTACACTGAAAAGAAGGCAACTAGAATCTGATCAAAACATTTTTGATTGTTTGAATGAAGCAACCACATTTTAGATGCCTCATGCCATGTGTAATATTTGCTACATTGTTAGTTCACTCCCAGCCAAGTGATGTACGAATGTTATGGGACAGATTTTATCAGCCAATGTCTAAAGATTTTAGAAGAGAACCTGAAATGGCACCTAACTCTTATGTGTCAAGCACTCTAAAATGTATCAACTTCTTCCTTGAGAGCATGGTAAAATCTATAAGCTATTATGATTTACCAAGTTTACCATCCAACTGTGAAGATACTTTGAACCATATTGCAAGAGAATTGAGGGATGAATTGTCTGTTGAGACTCCATTCAAAGACTACTCCGCTGAAGTCATGTTGAATCCTGAACGAAAGAGTGCTTTTAACATAATAATAGATCGACTAGATTCTGGAGGGAGTGGTGTTTTCTTCATCGATGGTCTAGGAGGTACGGGGAAAATATTTTTGTACCATGCATTGTTAGCAAATTGCTCTCCCATTAGTAAATGTGATTTGGATCCGGTATGAACTTGGTGAGGCAGAAACAAGGAAAACACAAAGTCCTCTGGGCATGATGGCTTTTCATGCTTTTTAGAACTGTTATGCTTTATACTATGTCATCAAAACTTTGGATGCCTATGTTGAAAATCTCCAATTTGATACACATTGGAAGACTTCGGATAGCTGAAAAGCAAACAAAAGAAGGCGTGGTACCGATGAAAGTCAAGGATTGTTGATGTAGTTGAGATCTTTATCATAACATGAAAGGGTAATACGATATAGTAATATCAGCAGCGGTTCATTTTACATAAATGAGTAACATCTGATTCAAGTCCACCACCTAGCAGAAACAACTTACATATCCTTTTACTGGATTGAATTCAAAGCAAGCAGTTTTAATCTCAACGGGCCCTTGTAGCCCTGTTTCTCTTGGGTATTATATATTCACTCTAAGCTTAGAAAATGTCTGTTTTTAGGCATTTAATGAGGTCTTCACCTCCTTTGTCGCTAAAAAACTAAGTATAATGCAGTTTTTCTTTTTTTTTGAGAGCATTCGTAACTAAAGTGTAACATCCCAGAATTTCCGGAACGTTAAACAATCGATCGATGACACTAAGGCAATGATAACCTCACAATAAAAATAAATGAACGACTATTATCAGAGTAGCTAAACCAATAATCATATTCTCATTAGACTATCATCGATGAGACATGAAATCTAAGTGAAAAATTCTCAAATAACAATATTAACCCACGCAGGGGATATAATGACCAATGCTAAACTTCAGTTCTCTTTTTTTTTGCTTGGCTCTAATCCACACAGGCAACCTCAATCTAAAGCTGGCTATCACCTGCGGAAAAAAAGTCAAAGGAGAGTGAGCTTTCGAGAGCCCAGTAAGATTGATCAAATATTTAAAACAACAAAAAGGATACGGACGATTTTACATTTAAACCAAATAACAACTTTTAAAAAGGAAAAATAGAACGATTCAAACGATTTTCTATATACAATCAAATGATAATTTAAAAGAGTTTTCAAAGAAAACCACAATATTTAAATATAAACATAGGGGTGAGTATCAACTCAATTTTTAGATCAATAATTAGTTGAAAACACTTCAAATGCAATAAAAATATAAACAAAAAATATTGAACATGAGCAGTACAATATAACAAAGTCACCCCGGCAGTGTTCGATATGATTTACATATGTATATGTACAATGACTTGTCCATTCAACTACTAGTTTAACACTTTCAACAGACCATCCTTGTAACTCCAACAATACAGACCATCCTTATAACTCTCAGATTTACTAACTCATGTCAATATTCAAGGACTTTAAAAAACAATTCAAATATTTTTACAATGATTGAATTAAATAAAACAGGATAAGAATAAAGAGTTTCAAACAATCACTATAAGGCTCAACTCAGGGTTAATTAATGGACAATTTTAAAATATATTTTATATCAAACATAAAATCGAATCAATGTAGTTCATAAAGTTATCATAATAAAACATTTGAAATCGAACAATGAAGTAGGGTTGGGATATAATTTCTTACCCTTTAGTGACAATTATAAAATCAAAGTTCACTAAAACATATGAAACAAGAACGATGAGGTAGAGTTCATATGGAATTCTTTACCTCGCTCCAAGCTAAGTGATGCTACCAAACTCGATAAATATTTTCTGAATAAATCTAGATTGGCAAATTCATACGTTAGAATACAATCTATGTTACTATACTATAAACTTAATATCAACTACTCAAACGGTGCTCGCTTCTGACATCGGAATCACATAGCTCAAAGTGGGTTTCACACACGGCCAACATAACCGAAAATCCTGTATATTCCTTAACACGTAACAATATTCCAAATTTATTATAAACTATAATAAAATACTTTTACAGCTTAAAGCTTTATAAAGGTCAAAAATTGAATTTTCTAAAATTTTGAATATTTTTCAATTAAAATAATTTCTTTAAATGCAATAAAAACGCATAACTTGCCAAAATTATTTCTAGCTGTAAATAAAGTCTCATAATTTTTGTAACATCTTTAAAATAGGTATAAAAATTATAGAAATTTTTATCAGAAATAAAAGTCATTAATACGAAAACCATAGAAAATCAACTCCAAAAATCATTGAATTCAAACTGAGTCTTATTTATTCCATCACGACATTACTCTAATTTTTTCCTAAACATTTTCAGTGTTTAAAGGCACCAAAAGAATTATACAAACTTGAAATCACAGAAAATACTAAAAAGACATACGATTTTTTAAAATTGTAAAACTTTACAGAAATTCTATTATAGTTTAAGGTATTATACTTTAAATTTTTATGTGCTAATAACAATAAATGTGCGCTAGCATATACACACGTCGAACTTAACGTTAAATCCGATCCGCATTTCCCTTTACACACAAAATCTACTTTACAAATAGTACAGCACCACCGCGTACAGTCCTGTTCTACTTCCTTTCCCTTCACACACATGCACGCACAGCACATCTTCTTCCCTCTCTTTTCAAAATCTATTTTAGACAAATGCATATGGCACCAAGCTGCCTCAAACACTCATGGACACGCAACACAGCATGCACACGTGTACACACAAACCACACTCCACAATCACACACATTTGTCCCACACCCACTGCCTCACGGCAGTGGGTCTTTCTCTTTGTCTCCCCTTTTCTTCAACACCACCATACACACTCTTATATATACACCTACGCAACACATCTACACACACGCAACACATGCAAATACACACGCAGGCACGCAAAAGGCACACAGCACACTCACCTCAAGGCTGAACTTTCAGCCTTTCACTGCCTCACGCAACACACTGGTGAACTTACACACTCTCACAGCTACCGTTTGGAAGCTTTACCTCACATACCGCACAACCAAAGTCATGTACACAGCACTCCCATCTTCCAAACACCTCACACACTCTCTCCACTATCACCGTGCTGCACTTAAAGAATTTAATTGGGTTGTTACCTAACCCCGATTCGCTAATAGCCGCTAAAAATCGTTAAACGGAAATATCAATGCTAACGAAGATTTTTGTCGCTGAATAAAATATGGCGCTAAGTAAAAAATATTTTCGCTGCTAAAATTTTTAAATAAACCAGAAAAATATAGGGGTGTTACATTCTCCCCCAATTATAAAAAATTTGGTTCTCAAAATTTCACATATCATATCGAAGTACTAGTCCTTCACTACCTAACTCCCAGGCAAAAGCATAACTGAATGTAACGCATAATCCTCAAAACATTAGCTAGTAACATCCATAGTATCCTTAACAATTCTACAACTTCAAATATCCAATCATAATATATGATTCAGATTATATCTTAGAATATGATACCTCAGAATCAAAAAGTATATGAACGCTTAAATAAATTATCCGGAAACGTACTTGGCACCAGTGTTATTAAAGGCGCGCGCCTAGGTGCACAAAGTGCGCCTCGCCTAGGCCTAGGCGCAGCGCCTTCAATAAGGCGCACGCCTTGTGCGCCCAGGCGCTCAGGCGCTAGGCGCATAGCGGGGCGGGAGGCGCAAAGCTAGGCGCACGATGTGTAACCGTTCGATTTGGCTTCTTGTCTTCACGTGGACCGTTGATTTCTCTTTTAGTATTTTACCCTTTTTGTCTTTACCAAGTCAAAACACTTTTTTAAGACTAAAATATAAAACCTAACTAATTTGTTAGCGATAAAACATTTTTTATTGCTAATTGCTCACCAACTACGTTAACCTTTCTGTGAAAGCTGTTGAAGACAGAGTACACATGGCTAAATTAGGAGACCTAACTGATTTGTTAGATTCACTTTATATTGTTCATAAGGCCAAAGCTCAATCTTGAGAAAAGATTTGAATTTTTAGTCCCAATATTATGCCCATTTTCATTGAGATCGATCTAATTTTTAAAAGCAGAATTTATTTTTATTGTTGGAAGCTTGTTAAATTAGAATGTTGGTATTTGAAACTTTCTCTAATGTTTAGAAGTTTTTAATTGTCATGTTCTAAATTTTTTTTACTTAATTTTTTTTATTTAATGCACTTTTATTTATTTATTTTTATATATTTTAATATTGCGCCTTGCTTCGAAAAGGCGCGCGCCTGCGTCTTGCGCCTAGGCTCTAGGGACCTTTTGCGCCTTAGGTGTGCCTGCGCCTTTAATAACTATGCCTAGCACCACATCATCAGACGTCGCATCATCTTGAGCCGACGGCGCAAAAAGTCTGGCCGATATCCTAGGCCTCTGCCCCTGTTGAGTTTGGACCTGTTGACTCTGACCCTCTCCTAGACGGACGAGGTGCACCACTCACTGCTAAACTGGCTGTAGGCGCGGGGTTGAGGACCGATCGATTCTCCCATACTAAAGGACAATTTTGAACTTGATGTTCCACACTGCCACATTTGAAACATCCTCCAGTAAGTCTGTAGCATGGTTTATCCCCATGGTTCCTTCCACACATAGGATATAGAACTGTCGAAAAATCTGACCTAGTACTCTGAACTGATCTGGCTCCTCCGTTCTGTGCTCTTCTAAATTCGGCTCTTTGCCCTGACCTAATTCCCTGAACGTGCCCCTCTCCTTTGACTTCCTTTTTGCAGGTAGTAACCAGTGTTAGATTTCTTGAAATTGGATTAGAGGCAAGCGAGCGAGTGAATTTAAGTTACCGTGTTTTTCCAATTAGAACACCTGCGTGGGTGAAGAGTATTGTTTAAATTTTGTAGGATATCAATATGGTATTTTATTTATGAAATCAATTAGGAGTATGATTTCCTTGAAGGTTAGTTGCTCTGATGATGGTTGTCCACTTTGGGTTATGAGGACTTTATTCTCTTAGTGTATCTGATCGATTGAGTGTTAACGTTTTGGAAATTTTCGGGATGTTATATAAAATGTCAACACGATATTCAACTTAAAGCAGGCTACTTCAATTTTGAGTTATAATCTCATTTTGCTTCATTATTTCCCCACCAGATTTCCCAATTTATAAGGTTAGAGTTGAAAGGGGTGCAACGCCGTAGGTGGGTTGGCATTGGCTGAAGTCTATGCATATTTTTGGAGTTGAGGAGAGAATATTTCCTAATTGTTTGCTCTTCCCGTTCATATTTTTTTGTTCGTTTAATCTTTCCACACTCCATTTCCGAACCATTTTTCTTTTGGTTCAGTTCACTGCATAATGGCAACCAAGAACCATCGGTCATTCTTACCCTATGTCTCTTCTGTCTTGGATGGTATACGAACCAGATTTTGATACAACCATAATTGATGATTGATATAATTTTAAGTTTTTGGGGTGTGCGTGGAGGTGCTACATGAATTGGGACTTAACTAGGTTCTTTTACTAATGATACAGATAATAAATTGGAGCGGCATTTTCTTACAACCTAGGGATGCTTATGGTCATTATTCTCTGAGAAGTACTTGGCTTGGATTTTTGTTACTTCAGATGGTAGGATCTTTGACCTGTTGTCATGTGTAATGTTGATTGGATTTATGTGTAACTTATTCTAGACATGCACATTTGCTGAATAAATAACAACCAAAGTTGCTAATATTAGTATGCTCTTACAATAACAATGGTTACAACTACAAATAACAAGTAAGATTGGTGAAGTTAACAATTCACAGCAAGGCTTATGAGCCAGGCAAGGATTTACTTACTATGCCACGCACAACTGGATATCTGGTGGTTGATTTAATTATAAGGGGTAGGGGTGTGTGCGGGTGATTTCATATATAACGAACTATCGTACACACGCAACTTTTGTGAAAATTGGGCTTTTAAGGTGTGATTTCAAATTAATACGCATGATATATATGACAGCATGTCTATATGTGCAAGGATGTTTCTACTTCCTAAGTTGAAGGCCATTATGTATGATATGTAAATTTATATAGACTCTATTTTTGTGATGTCATATCTATGAGTTAACGATGAATGACACGCGAATGCATTGGTTGTGCACAACTGCTCGTTTGTGGTAAAGAAAAAGATGTAATTGATGGTAGTGGATTGCATGGAGTATGGATAGGTTTGAGCAGCATCTTAACATGAATACTTCTATTCCTCTTTTCATTTTTAATGCAGGCTTGCAAATAGTGGTCTTTTAGTTGCCGTGTTCTCGGATGTGATATACGGATCATCTTTTGACATGATATAAAGCAAGTGGTCGATATTTTTTGCGTCACCAACCACTAGGATGGTTGCATTTGCATCACCGTAGGCATTGTGTTTGTATAGTGCTAATTTGTACTTAGGATATATGTCAAAAATTTTTACTATGTACTTATGTTCTCACGTTGTAACCAACTAAATCTTTGTAATGGATAACATTAGTTTTATATATCAGATGAAGACTTTTTTTATTATTTGTCACTAAATCTTTCTATTATTTGTCGTTAAATAAAATCTTTCTATTATTTGTCTTTAGAGTTGGATGCTCATCAAAGACTAAAGTATTCGTTGTTAAAAGGGCAACAAGTAATGACAAACTCTTTCGTCGTTGGATGTAGTTTTCAACGACGAAGCCAAGATGTCGAGAAAAAAATTGTGACGAGCAAGGTTTTACTGAGGAACATGAGTTCGTCAACAAATGTCACCATTATCGACGAAGCCAATTTGTCAAGGAAAAATTGTGAGGATCAATGTTTTTGTGACGAACTTGAGTTCGTCAACAAATGCCACCATTCTCGACAAAGTCAAGATGCCAAGAGAAAAAATAATAACGATGAATCATTTGTTGACGAACCCAAGTTCGTCGAAAAAGTAATCCATTCTTGACAAACTTGAACATCCAGCGTCAAATTCAAGCAAATTATTTCAACGGAATAGTTCGTCGTTAAATGTCAAACATTCCTTGACGAAGTAAAAATCGTCAATAAATATGCATTTTATTGACGAAAACATATATCTGTCGAAAAATACATTTCTTGACGGCGAGTCTTTGATGAACTTCGTGACGAATTTTTTTCGTCAATGGATGTATTTCTTGACGAATATGAGACCTTCCTCGACGAACCATGTTCATCGCCAAATGGCAAATTTCTTTTAGTGATTACTCGAGTAGCTATAGAGTTTGCCAGAAACTCTTGAAAGAAGTAACCAAAGGAATGGAGAAGGGAGGAAGCAACGAGGAATGAGAAAATATGATTGAAAACACAGAAGCTAATAGGAGAATTTAGATAGCCTTCTTTGGAAGGTACACTTGATCCATATCTGTTATAAGCAGCAAAGAAGAAAGTGTTTGATTAAGGAGGAACGGGAGACGGTATCGAGGCAGAGTTTGGGTGGGGGTGTCAATATGGGTTTTTGTGATAGGATGAGCACTTAAAGAGGACTAGGAATCCTTGGCTAAGAACAGGAAGTTGTTGTTTTTTGACATAAATAACCCTTGGTTGTTATTAGAAAAGATGCTTAGTACTTGGGGGTAGACTTGGGAGAACCTATAATCAATTATGTGAAGGGCCATGGTAAAACTCTGAAGTTCTTTTTTTAGATGACATCAGTCCATCGAGACCAAAAGCATAAGCTTCATAATTGGTGGGGGGTGGGGGGGGGAGTGTTTCATGTCTTTAATGGCATTCATTCTAGGATGATAAAACTTTATGTAGTACTGTTGGGGTTGGAATGCAGATGAGGGTAGTTTCATAAATCTGTTACTTGCATAATAGACCTTTAAATTCAATGTTTTCCGGTAGGCATAAAAAGTAGTAGAAGAGAAATTTCACAACTTTGTGCATAAATAATCATCGAGGATGTTGGAGCAGTTACACATCTCTAGCAATTTTACTTGGTAATTATGAAGTTTGATCTAGCAGTTCTACTTTTTCCTTCATTGACGAGAATAACTGTTACAGAGAATGATAGTGCAACTGCAAGATGTGCCTTTGTGACAACCGAGAAAACAAGGGAATCTTAAAAAAATAGGCAAGATAAATATATATATATTTTTGGCTTAATTATCAGCCTCGTATCTAACAATAGCAAAACATTCGTGCCCATACACAAGGTGAGGTAAAAACAGTTTTTTACTTAATTACTCAAATATTAAATTACTTTTGCATACATTCGATAAAACTCTACAAGTACACGTACGGTGCTATGGAGTACTTTGCACGAGTTCATATATTTTTTTTTGTATGTGATGATATAGAGTTATTAAGGATCTTAGAGGTCCCAATAAAATATTTCTCATGTGCTTGCTGTAAGTGAATAAGTAATAAAAAAAAAGATAGAAAATCAGCCAACTTTGAGCCTAGGGACCATAATTAACGTACAAAAAGAGAGAGATGCAAATAATTAGAATCACATGCTTTGAAATACGTTGCATGCAATTTATAGTATTAATTACCATTTTAGCATTAAAATTTTAGTATCTGATATCTTACTGTGGTCTAAAGCAATCACGATATAAGTACGTTGTCATATAGCAAATAAGTCTTATTCAAGTTTTTTACTTTTCAAAGGTTTTAGAGTTAGTAGGAGTGACGGAACTTTATTATGCCGATAGTCATGATATGGACATCACCTTCCCAGTTAGAGACAAAGTAGCCATAAACCATTCAAGCTGTCCTAAATCTATCCATGCAGTGACAAGTGTAGAGTCGAGCCTCAATTTAATACCCTTTCTTCTAGACTAGATGTTGCTATATCTATTTTCTCTCTCTCTCTCTCTCTCTCTCTCTCTCTCTCTATCGGTGAGCTAAGTTAATACACAGGAGGATTTGCAGAATAGAGAAGCAAAACACTAGTTAATGTGCCCACCAGTTCTATCAGTTTTTTATGAGAGTGACTAAAGATTCTAAAGTTTAGGTAGATGCATGACCATAATAAGTTTATAGCTTTGAAACAAAAAAGGTGTTGTATTTCTAATTTATATAGATCTAGGTCCTATTTCTTCAACTTGAGCACCAGTTAATGAAAAGGATAGAGGTCAGTCTATAACAGACGGTGGTAGAGGCGAGAGTCTTGCTCTATAAGAGAAGTTTCAGAAGAAATAGTTCTTCAATTTGGAAGAATGCTGGTGATTGTTAATACTCTGTGAGTATTCTTTCCGCGTCTATTTTATTTATAATTTAATCTAATATAGCTTTAAGGTATATGGAAAATAAAATTTTCATTAACAGTATTGTGGAAGATTGAGCCATTGTGGATGTTTACATCCATCTCCTAATTGTTGTTACTAAAAGGAAGAATGGTTTGACGCAAAGTTTTTGAAGCTCAATGGTTGCACATTCTTCTTATAATTTTTGCAGTTAATTCATCTACAGCTAATTTATAAAGGTATGTTTTTTGCATTTCCATTTCACTTGCTCAGGTAATAGTTTTTGCACTTCAGCAGAATTACTTGTGGTTTTAATTAATTGCTAATTCTTATTATGTATTTCTTTTTGTACAGCTTATTTAAAATATTGTTGATCGAGGACAAATGAATAGGTTGTTATCTGAAAGAGGTAAGATATCTTAGTAGAGTAACAGGAAATAGGGGAAAAACATACTTATAATGTATTCTATACGTATATTCACTTGTAATTTAACCTACAATAGTATATTCCACCTTACATTTCAGAATTGAGGCAAGGCTCTAGCAGTCTTGAAAAAAGGAAGAGTTACGTTACAAATAATGAACAAAAGCAACGCTATAATAGAGCAAAGAGGAGCAAGAGAATGATAAAAAACAAATCAACTATAAGAGGAGTAAATGACAGCGAATCCACTACTTCTCGCAACAAAATAAGAAGAAGTCCACGCTGGTTGCCGCGAGCTCTATTGGTACCACAACAATTTCAAGGCTTTTTATCTTTATCATAAATAAAGAAATCAATATACAATAGAAACACACCCACGCGTAAGTTTCATAAATGTAACATTAAAGTATGACAACTATTTCTTTATAGGCCAAACACTGTATGTGTCTGTGTGCTCCGATATGCATGAATTAGAGAGCACACCATCTTCCAGTCATTATAAGGCGAAGAGATTTCAATATGAGCCGCCAAGTTTTTGTTGCCGAAATGGAGACGTTAAGCTAGCTCCCGTATATATTGCAGATGAACCACTTTTCTCGCTCACGTCTCCATCTGAAGAGGCTAAACACTTTCGAAAGAACATTCGTGCATACAATAGCATATTCTCTTTCACATCCTTCGGGGTTAACTTGGATAAGGAGCAGCAAGAAGTTTTGTTTATGCCTTTCGAGCACAAGGATAGATATAACATGTTCTTCCGGCTCTCATACCTAATGAAAATGCCATGCATTACTTTCAGCTATACTTCTATGACACCCAAAATGAGATGCAAAATAGATTAAATATACTACCAGATGCAAAGTTTAATGAAGCAGTGACTAATGGGAGTTCTTAAGAAAAACCCTTACGCACAGTTCTTGCGTAGTTTAAGGGATTAACCTTCATTTGAGGAACTTTAAATTCATATTAGAAAGGATGCCATGTTCGATGAAAGGCTTTACAATGCACCAACAGCTAATCAAGTTGCGGCAACATGGATTAAAGGGAATAATCCAAACATACATCTTGAAAGAGATATTGTAGTTCATACACACTCGGGACATAGACATCACGTTAAGCATTATTACGGTTGCTATGATGCCCTAACGTATCCCCTTCTTTTCCCAAAATGAGAAACTGGATGGCATCATGATATAAAAAAGAAGAACACTTCTAGAGACAAAAGACCTCAGTGATGCAAAATTTTAACTCTGCCATAGATATATTTAGCCGAGAACATGAAGATAACCTGCATAATATTATATTTTAAATCTATTAAAGTACTGCTACTTAATAATAATCTCAACTTAAAATTGTGTTGTAGATGTTGGCAACCAAATTGATGCAAAGGTGTCATGTAGACAACATTATTGTTATAAACTGCAAGAGCAAGAATCCGAAAACTCAACTCTTATCTTGGATATGTACATCAAGCTAGAGATAACTATCTTAGATCATTTTCGAAGGAGCCAATAAAATATCACATCTGAACTGTATCAAGGAATTGTAGATTGTGTATGGCAGGAGAAAGTAGAAGGAGTCAGGTTGGTCGAAGGATAGTTCTTCCAGCATCTTTTGCTGGAGGGCCCCGTGACATGCGCCATCGATACCTTGATGCAATGGCTTTAGTTCAGCAATTTGGAAAACCAGATCTTTTCCTTACAATGACATGTAACCCTGAGTGGAAAGAGATACAAGACCAACTGAAAGAAGGCCAACGTGCACAAGATAGACCAGATTTGGTTTCTCGAGTGTTTCGAGCGAAGTTACATGATCTCAAAGACCAATTGTTTAAGAAAAATAATTTTGGAAGAGTAGCAACCAATAATTCCAGAAAAAGGGCTTGTTATATGCACACATGTTGATTAAATTAAGCTCCGAGCATAAGATTTGTACCCCTGATCAATATGACGAATGCATATGTGCGGAGATCCCTGACAAGAATAAGTATCCACAGTTGTATGAGTTAGTCCTTAAACATATGATGCACGGTCCTTGTGGAGTTTAACACAAAAAAACCTTGCATGGTGAACGGAGAATGTAAGAGCCATTATCCTCGACCATTTTGTACGAAGACAATGTGTGCAAAGGACGGCTATCCAATTTATAGAATAAGAGATGACAAGCAAAAGATGATAATTTGAAATGCTGAGCTTGATAATCTATGACCTTATAATCCTTACCTTCTTACTAGATATAATTGTCATATCAACGTTGAAGTGTGCTTTGGATTGAAGGTAGCTAAGTATCTTTACAACTATATCTACAAGGGACATGACATAGTTGTTGTACATATTGCTACTAAAGATAATGAAAATGTGGTCGATGAAATCCAACATTTCCATGATGCATGGTGGGTATCAGCTCAAGAGGCAATGTGGAGGATATATGAGTTCAATTTGAATGGGATGTACCTAGCAATTATAAGCTTACAACTACACCTTCCAAGGAATGGATTGTCACTTACTGGGCAAATCAAACTTAGAAAATGTGATTGGCAATGACAACCTCTCACGAACGATGCTCACAGAAGTTTTCAAAATATATGCAGACGGTAAAGAACCAACCAAGTATCTTTATAGAGAATTCCCAGAGCATTACACGTGGAACCACATGTATTAGTGTTGGAATAGAAGGCAAAAAAAAAAGAAGTGATTGGTCGTGTCGATGGCGTTTATCCAGCAGAAGGATAAAGATATTACTTGAGAGTCCAAAATCCTTTTCAAGATCTACTAATAGTTAATGGAAGACAATATATGTCATTTAGAGAGGCTGCACTGAAAGCAAGGCTACTAGAATCTGATCAAAGCATTTTTGTTTGTTTGAATGAAGGAACCACATTTCAGATGCCTCATGCCATGTGCAGTATTTGCTACGTTTTTAGTTCACTGCTAGCCAAGTGATGTACGAATGCTATGGGACAGATTTTATGAGCAATTTCTAGAAATTTTAGAAGAGAACCAGAAATGGCACCCAACTCTTATGTGTCAAGCACTCTGAAAAGTATCAACTTCTTCCTTGAGAGCATGGGAAAATCTATCGGCTAATATGATTTACTAAGTTTACCATTCAACCGTGAAGATACTTTGAATTATATTTCAAGAGAATTGAGGGATGAATTGTCTGTTGAGACTCTATTTGAAGATTACTCCGCTAAAGTCATTTTGAATCCTGAACAAATGAGTGCTTTTGACGCAATAATAGATTCAGTAGATTCTGGAGGGAGTGGTGTTTTCTTCATCGATGGTCCAGGAGGTACGAGGAAAATGTTCTAGTACCATGAATTGTTAGAAAATGTGAGAAGAAGGAAGATCATAGCACTTGCGTGTAGCAGCATCTCTATTACTTGGTGGGAGAGCAGCCCATTTACATCTGAATATTCCAATAACAGTAAATGAGACAAGTGTTTGTAACATACCAAAGCAAAGTGGGACAGCTGAGTTAATAAATGCATCAAAACTAATTATTTGGGATGAAGCACCAATGTCAAAACACTTTGCAACTGAAACCGTTCATAGAACATTGAGAGATATCATGGACAATGAAGAAGAGTTTGGTGGGAAAGTACTTGTCTTTGGGGGGATTTTCGCCAAGTGTTACCAGTTATTCCAAAGAGCACAAGAGAAAAAACTGTAAATGCAAGCCTTTTGAAATCATATTTGTGGTCAAGGATGCAAAAATTCACTTTAACAACAAACAAGAAAGCAAGAGGCGATCCATGTTTTAGTGAATTTTTTCTACAAGTTGGGGATGGGGACGAGCCAACCAACGAGAATGACATGGTGAATATTTCTGATAAAATGGTGATCAAATGTGACAATGATGTAGACCCTAATCAATCTGTGATTGAGTGCATATTTCCTTCTTTACAAGAAATGCACATTCAGTGGTGTACATGATAGAGCGTGCAATACTTGCTTTCAAAAATGAGTACATGGATAATCTTAATGAAAAGATGATTTCAAAGCTTGCTGGTGATGGAAAAATATACAATAGTTATGATGAAGCAGTCGATGATACCAACCATTACTATAAAGAGGAATTTCTGAACTCCTTAACTCGTAATAGCTTACCTCCACATTGTTTAGTTCTGAAGGAAAACTGTCTAGTAATGTTTCTAAGAAACTTAGATCCATCTAATGGTTTGTGCAACGAGACAAGAATGGTCTACAAGAAATTTGAAGATACTGTTATCCATGCGGAAATTGCAATGGGCCAATTTATTCAGGAAACAAATCTTAATACCACGAATTCCTCTTTCTCCGATTTAGAATGAAGGCTACACATTTTAGTTTAGACGGAAGCAATTCCCAGTACTCCTATGTTTTACAATGACCATTAACAAGGCTCAAGGACAGACTATACCATTTGTCGGCATCTACTTACCCGAGCCAGTTTTCTGTCATGGACAATTATATGTTGCCTTATCAAGAGGAACGTCCATGGCAACAACAAAAGTTTTGATCAAGTCAGGGCCAGAAAAAAAAAAGGATGACATATACGAAAAACAAAGTCTACAAAGAAGTTCTTCCGTCGAACAATTCTTCTTATTTTGTTAGGCCTGATGTATTTAGGCTACATGTACTTTTATCACTTTTTGGTGGTTTTATTTTAGACTTTTAAGTTATGGAACATATCACTGCTTAAAGGAAAAGGTTTCTTCTTTTTAGTTACTGTCATATTTATTTTTAAAAATTATGTTTATTAATAGCATATTAGAATTGTATCTTTAGAATGAGAAATTTCACAAGTTTTTATCAATTTCAACATTAATATCATGCAGAGGCACGTGATGACTGTTGAGATGGAAGCTGTACCCGTTAACTCTTTGGTGGTGTACCATAAGACTTGGACTATAAAGTAAAAATATTACGAGTTGGCACGATCGATTCGTATACTAAACACAAAGGGCATGTGAAGGATATGGAAGTTAATTTTAATTGATGAAGAGGTACTTACACGAGCGTATTATTTTTTCCTCTTTATACCAACATAATACTATGAAATTCACATTTTTCCATTCTAACAATGTAGGGAACAAAAGTTCAGGCTGTTATGTTTGAGGAAGCAATGACAAAATGTGATGGCATCTTCAAGTACAACAAGTGTCACAAAATCAGAAATGGAAATGTCAAGCCGATAAATCCAAATTTTCAGAATGTTCATCCTAGGATTGAATTGATGTTACAAGCAAGCACAATAGTTCGTGTGGAGGAATATGAAATCAATGTTCAATCCAGCATCATGACATTCAAGCAAACTACAAATGATGAGGGGAAAAAACGAAACACCGGTACGTTATCACCTTGAACTGTATGCATGATTGAAATTTTATTGAAATGGCAAGACCTAATGTCAAAAAAACGCAGAAATCCTAGGTCTTCTATACAAAGACAAGAGAAATTTTATCATCAAGAAAACAAGAGGAGGTTCGACTAACAAAATAGATGTTATTCTTCTCACCGAGGAGTAAGTACCCATTCATTTAAGTACCCTTATAGTTGTTTCTGCTACAATAATCTATTATCGTCATTATGTAGGCTAAACCCTATGATGATATGCTTGTGGGGAGACATGGCTCTAAATGAAGGAAAACTACTTGAGGATATTGTTAATAAGAAGCCAGTTATTGCATTATCCAACTTAAGCAAGTCCACGTTCCAAGGTGTGACACATAAAATATATGGACTCTTATACCATATTAGATTCCACTACTAACAATGATGTTACAGAAGAGAAGCAATACTTATCATCGTTACTTTTGGTAGTATAAGTGGAATCTAAGTGCAAAGAAGCAGAAATGATTATGAAATGGTGTAACAGTTACAAATATCTTTTAAGGCTCATAAATTATGTATAAGTTCTTTCCATGCATAATATTATCAGCAAACAGTTTGTGATTTTAGGATAAATAATGCAACAAAGAACAAAACAATTGACTTCTTAATCTTAGAGAAACAAATGAATCAAGCAAAAGCAGGTAAGTCAAAATTCATATAGTAATGCATGCAAACAATTGTATATGAAAATTTTAGTGTACAAATAAAACTCATCTCCCTTAACTTTGCGTACAGGATTCCTTATATTCCTTTGAAGCAATAATTCTTGAAGTTGAAAACAAGAGATAACCTTACTATGATGCTTTCGTACTTTGTCAAAAATCAATTGGAAGATATGATGACAAGACCGAATGCACAAATAGACATGCACCAAATGTGAAACACAGTCCTAGGTTAGTGTAGTAAACACAGATGATATCGACAAAATGCACCAACAATCATAATACTAATATCTTGTAAATACATCAAGGTACAACATTAGGCTCGATGTGCTTGATGACACATATAGGACTAAAGTTATCTTATTTGATGAAGTAGCAATAACGATGACTGACTGCAATGCTGAACAATACAAAGAAACTTTAACGATTAAGGTCATGAGTTAATAAAATTCTTTTAGATATTCATGTACACTATAGGTTCTATCCTAGCATTATCAATTTAATGCACAATGAAGACTATAGGTACTATAGAAAGATGATTGGATGCAAAAATGAAGAGGACAAGTTTCTTATAAAGCTTCAGAGACTCTGAAAGTAAAGATGGCAACACATTAATTATTGCAAAAGAAATAGAAGCAATTGCAGGGAAAAAGATACTAGAATTGGTTGTAGAGAAAGAGATCATACAAGCACGTGTAGAGAAAGAGACCACAGAACCAGTTGCAAGCAAAGAGCCTATACTGATTTGTTAGCCCTATGGTTGGATAACAAAGGCTTACATCTCATTTTGATGATAACTATACATTGATCATGTTCTAATGTGTGCTTTGAGTGGATTCTTAGTAGATATATACATGACACTCATGAAGACACACTTGAGAAGTTGGATAGATGGATTGAAGCCAAAGAAGCTTAAAGTTATAGTGGACATGCAATGGAAGCTTCATCAAGTCTATTGTCAAAGAGCAAGAAAGGATGCAAAGGCTAAGTTACTATCGATTATGATTGATATTTACTATTATGTAACTAGTCTTGGTTTCATACTTGATTGATGACTATGACTAAAAAGACCTTAGGAAACCTTGTGCATTGCATGTGAGTTCATGACCATTTACACAAGTGTTGTTCTTAAAAATGAGTCAAGTTTGGAGCTCACTCAGATTTTCTCAAAAGTGTTTTTGGAGCTAATATTTTTATATCTTGATAAAACCTTTGATGAGGTTTTCATCCCAAAGAACAGCACCTCAATCCGATTTTCCTAGAGAAAGTTATGCCCAAAATTGGAAAGGGGGTTCCGTGAGGCAGCCGATAGGCAGTAAGGTATTACAGTCGACTGCATTGGTCAAAATTCAGTTACAACAGCTATTTTCGAAAATAAAACTTCAATGGCTATTTTAGAGGGAACCAAGTCGACTGTATTGGGACTGCAATGGCAATTTTACTCATATAATGCTCATAACGGCTATATTTCATATCTTCTCTATATAAATGATTTGGGGCTTCATCATACACTACGAAAATCACATTCTAAGCTTCCATTCATTAGAGAAACATCAAGGTTCATAGATTAAACTTTTCTCTCTTCATCTTCATGATTTTACATCATTAAATAGAGCATCTTTGTGAGCAATTCTTTGATTGAGAGTGAGCATTTTTCAAGTCATCAATTCTCTCATCTCTCTATTGTACTAGAGCTTTATTTGTACTTATTTCCTTTTAAGAGGGTTTCTTTGTACACATTTGATCTTTGTAAAAGGATTGTGATCAAGGCTTGGGTTTGTCAAGTCTTGGGTGAGCTTTGTGGATTCAAGGCTTGTGCTTGGTGTGGGGATATCACCAAGTGTTGTAAGGGTTTTGATCTTGACCCGGAAGAAGATTGTTGCTAGTGGATTCTAGTGCTATTGCAAGGGACTTCCTTGAAGAGGTGGATGTAGGCTTGAGGGTAGTTCAAGCCAAACCATTTCAATCTCCTTGTCAAGTATCTCTAACTCAATCTCTTTACTTATTGTTCTATAATTGTTTGAGATTGTGTAGTTAGCATCTTCATTGAAATATTGCTTGGATTGATTAAGTTTCATGATTGTGTTTTCTTTAAGTTTTCCATTAATTTTTAAAAACCCTATGCACCCTCCTCTAGGGTTATTTTATTGGTTTCAAGTGGTTTCAGAGCCTTGACTCTTGATTTTTTTATAGTTAACACCTAGAGAGTTAAAAGATCGTGGGGTTTCTTAGTCTTGAGGGGAGTTCTACTACTAGACCTCCACTTTTTGATGGGTATCATATAGTATATGGAAAATTAAGATGAGAGTATTTCTAGAATCTTTAGATTTTGAAATGTGGAGAATCATTGAAGATGGCCCTTATGTTCCTACCAAGTTGATTAGGAATAAGCTTGTGCCAATGGAGAAATCCAAATTTAATGACTATGATAGAAATATTCTTTGCATGAATTCTAGAGCTAAGAATTGTCTTGTTTGTGCTCTAAACACAAATGAACTCAATCGAGTTATTAAGTGTGATTCGGCTAAGAGTATGTGGGATACACTTCAAGTGACTCATGAAGGGACTTCTCTCTTAAGAAATTCGAAGTTGAATTTATGGCACAGAGAATATGAATTGTTTCAAATATTTTCTGATGAATCTATTATGAAAATGAATTTTTGTTCACCAAAATTGTTAATACTTTGAAACAATTAGGAAAAGATTTCTCTAACGGGGATCTTCTGAGAAAGGTAATTAGGTCATTACCTAGAGAATGGGATGCAAAAATCATCACATTTCAAGAATCAAAGGATCTCAATACCTTTCTGTTGGATGAATTAATTTTCTCCTTGATGACTTTTGAAATGCAACTCGAATCATCCGGGCAAAAAGTTCCAGAGAAGAAAAAGAAGTGCATTGCTCTTAAAGTTTCATCAATGATGGATCGATCTTCAAGTGAAGAGGAAGAAAATTTGAATAACAATGGGATAGACATACTTGCAAAGGAATTTAATGAGTATCTCAAAATGAAGAAAGATAGAAACTTGCACAAGAGCAAGAACGGGTCAAGTATGGAGAGTACCTCAAGGGAGAATAAGAAGAAGAGGGACAAGAAAGAAGCACACCATAAAGACATCAATCAAAGCCATCATTTGTAGTGATAATGACTCAAGTGGAGATGAAGGTGGTCATTTCGATGATAGAGATACAAATCTATGCTTCATGGCTCGAAAAGACAATGAGGTAAATTCTCCATATAGTGATAGCAATTGCTCCAATGATGATATTTGTGATGCTTATGCTCTTTTATATGAAGAATTCATGAAATTATCCAAGAAAAATTGTGCTTTGAAAAAACAAGTGCATGCGATTTCAAAGAGCTAGATGACTTAAAAAGTGAAAATAATGAGTTACAAGCCAAGAATGAATGCATATCTAGCCATTCATATGTGGAGCATGTGAGTAATGATTTGATTGAATTGATTGCGAATATTACTAGCACAAAACAAATCTTTTGTGATACTTATATTCCAGAAAAACAAAATGAAATTTCAAGGCTTGAGATTGGTGATTTGAAAAAATGCCTTGAAAAATTTGTTGATGGTAAAAACAACTTGAACGTCATGCTTAGACACCAAAAAGTTGGTCTTAACAAAGGCGGTGTTGGATTAGATCCCTTCACCTTGTCTCCTAAAGTTTTTAAACAACAAGCTAGATTAGATGTTCATACAACAAATCCTAAAAACAATTGCACACCTTTTACACATCGTGGTTGGTGCAACAAGAAAGGGTATACAACTAATTATTATCCTTGTAAAATTGTTTATGTTGGGGTGTAAAGAAAAATGTGGATTGTTAAAGAGTTTCTTAATATTTCTAAGACTAACACTTGTGGACCCAAAAAAAGTAGGGAAACAAAAGTTATACCTAAATTGTGATTGTAGGTTTTTCAAAGGAAGGTAAATAGCAACAAGGAGAAGGCTCCAAGAAAATTTTGAAAAGGAGGAGCAACAAGCTAAATCTTAAAGGAGAGTAAGCATTCCAAGATTGGACATGCCACTTCAAATGAGGAGAGCTTCAAAGCTTGTCAAAGAAAACGGACTTCAATAATGATCACTCATGAATTGATAATTCACCAAAAGGGTAAAACTTAATGATATTTTCAACATTGTGCTATGTGCTAAACTTATATGTTATCAAGTATGCTTAAATTGTCAAATCTATAAAATAACTTGCTTATTGAGAATTCATGCGAGCTATGGTCTAAATTATGAGTCCTTGATTGTTTACTTCTCTATGTTATAATCTTGGATACCTATAGGATTTCGATAATGATGTATGGTCCTCCTGCACTTATATTAATAATATTGATTATTGATGACCATCATTTGCTTTGTGGAAATTTCATGTTGAAATTATGTCATCTTAATGCTTCACAATGCCATTCCTACACACGTACCTTTTGGTAATGCCAAAAAGGGAGCATGACTCGGTTATACATTTAGTTGTATTTGTTGGATAGTGTTGGCATGCATTGATTGAGGGGGAGCATACATTAGGACGGAGTATGCATATGGTAACTTGATAGGGGAGCATACACGCGCTTGAATCATATACTATCTTGTTACTATTGAAATGTGCATGAAGTACAAGACATTATTGAACTACATTTCATATCTTTCTTTGGATCATGAAAGAACCCTTGATGTCATCCGTATGAGTTCATGATTTATATGCACTTCACGCCATTATCTTGCTTCTAACTATCTCTTCACACACGCATGCCCTTCTCTTTTTATTGATGACAAAGGAGGAGAAATAATCTCGATTCTACATGCTATATGAGTATGTGTTTCAAGAGAATATTAGAGGAAGAGCATATATGAGCTAGGGAAGCTAACTATGAGCTTAATTGCTACATGAGATAAATTGACATGTTTTGAGTATACTAGAGATGATTTAATGTTCTAAGTAAGGTAATTGTGCTTAATTGAATACCATATGATACATCTTACCTTATATAGAATCAATGTTTGTCATCATCAAAAAGGGTGAGATTATTAGCCCTATGGTTGGATAACCATGGCTTACATCTTGTTTTGATGATAACTACACATTGATTATGTTCTAATGTGTGCTTTGAGTGGATTCTTAGTAGATATATACATGACACTCATGAAGACACATTTGAGAAGTTGGATAGATGGATTGAAGCCAAAGAAGCTTAAAGTTATAGTGGACATGCTATGGAAGCTTCATCAAGTCCAATGTCAAAGAGCAAGAAAGAATGCAAAGGCTAAGTTACTATCGATTATGATTGATCTTTACTATTATGTAACTAGTCTTGGTTTGATGCTTGATTGATGACTATGACCTAAAAAGACCTTAGGACACCTTGTGCATTGCATGTGAGTTCATAACCTTTCACACAAGTGTGGTTCTTGAAAATGAGTGAACTTTGGAGCTCACTCAGATTTTCTCAAAAGTGTTTTTGGTGCTAATCTTTTATATCTTGATAAAACTTTTCATTAGCTTTCCAACGCAAAAAACGACACCTCAATCCGATTTTTTTAGAGAAAGTTATGCTCAAAATAGGAAAGGGGGTTCCGTGAGGCAACTGATAGGTAGTAAGGTAATACAGTCGACTGCATTGGTCAAAATTCAATTATAACAGCTATTTTGGAGGACAAAACTCCAACGGCTATTTTAGAGGGAATCCAGTCGACTGCATTGGGAATACAGTCGACTGCAATGGCAGTTTTGCTCATATAATGCTCATAACGGCTATATTTCATTTCTTCTCTATATAAATGATTTGGGGCTTCATCATACACCATGGAAACCACATTCTAAGCCTCCATTCATTAGAGAAACATCAAGGCTCATAGATTAAACTTTTCTCTCTTCATCTTCATGATTTTACATCATTAAAGAGAGCATCTTTGTGAGCAATTCTTTGATTGAGAGTGAGCATTATTCAAGTCATCAATTCTCTCATCTCTCTATTGTACTAGAGCTTCATTTGTACTCATTTCCTTTCAAGAGGGTTTCTTTGTACACATTTGATCTTTGTAAAAGGATTGTGATCAAGGCTTGGGTTTGTCAAGTCTTGGGTGAGCTTTGTGGATTCAAGGCTTGTGCTTGGTGTGGGGATATCACCAAGTGTTGTAAGGGTTTTGATCTTGACTCGGAAGAAGATTGTTGCTAGTGGATTCTAGTGCTCTTGCAAGGGACTTCCTTGAAGAGGTGGATGTAGGCTTGAGGGTAGTTCAAGCCGAACCATTTAAATCTCCTTGTCAAGTATCTCTAACTCAATCTCTTTACTTATTGTTCTGTAATTGCTTGAGATTGTATAGTTAGCATCTTCATTGAAATATTGCTTGGATTGATTAAGGTTCATGATTGTGTTTTCTTTAAGTTCCCCATTAATTTTTAAAAACCCTATTCACCCCCCTCTAGGATTGTTTTATTGGTTTCATGATTGATGATGATGAGACTTTTGAAAGTTTTTACAAGAAGAAAGAGGCTAAAAACCAAAAAGTTGTGTCCATGACCAAAAACACCTGTAGTTTTTTCCTCTTTACTGAATTATGTTCTCCTTGGTAATCTTTACTTACACTTCTTCCAACTATATCTACAACTAATGAAAAATTGTTACCTTCTGAGTGCAGTGAGCAACCAACGTAAATCTCGGTAATCTATACATATATAAAAGTACGTATGGGGGTTTAATGAGGAATTTTTTTTTCCCTTAAGATACCCTTCTTAAATTAAATTCTTCCTATAAGATTAGAGGTGATTACGGGTATTATTGACTTAAAATTTTCTTTTCCATTAAATACCCTTTTTGGATATAGTGTTCTTAAAAAAATGAAGGTGTTTTGTACTTTTAATAAGATATCAAGTATCTTTCCTTAAGATACTCTTATTGGAATCTATGTTTTTCTTAGATTTAAGTGTTGTTTTGACTTTTAATTTATTTTTTTATTACCCAATTATAAATAAGAGTGTTACCAAAAGGGGGGGGGGGGGAGGGGGGTGTTTTGACTTCTCATAGGATATCAAGCATTTTTTGTTACAAAAAAAAGGGGTGTTTTGACTTCTCACAGGTATCAAGCATTTTTTCTTTAATTATCCCTATTGGATTATATGATTTGTTTTGACTTTTTTATTAAAAACATTTTATGAAAAAAACAGAGAAAAAACCCAATGAAAATCATATAAATCATGTTTCAACTCAAGCATGTTTTCTAATTACTGAAAAAATTCATATTAAAACCTACCACCTTCGTTCGCGTTAAATTAAACTTTCAATTTGATAAAAAAATATAACTTGCAGAAAGTAGAGTTGTCTTTAGCCTTTAAGGAATAGTATAATATACCTAAAATAAATTGAACATTTTTATCAGAAACTCATTTTTTTATTTTGTAATTCATTATTTTCTCCCTTAAGATACCCTAGCTTTTTAATTCAAGTCTTCATAAGAGATTAGTGGTGGTGAAAGGTGTTTTTCCCCTAAAACTTCTTTTTCTCCTGTAAATACCCATTTTGAATTGGATTCTTATTAAAAAAAAAGGGGGATTTTCGACTTCTCTTAGTATATCAAGCATTTTTCCTTCAAATGCCATTACTGGGACATCGTTTATTGTTAGAGTTAAGGTTTTTTTTTTTACTTTTACTTTAAAAAATGAAAGAAACCTTATGAAATTCCTATACAATTATCTTTGTATTCATATGTGCTCTCTGATAACTGAAAAGGTTAAACATTTCTTGGTAAACATTTAGTCGCTTAAGAGGTTATTCACTAATGTATCGTTTAGTGACAACATAATTGGATTCAACCAAAGTGGGAGTGGATGTGGCCCAATCCTGTAAATATGATGCTAAGTCTATATCTACATTTAAAGAAAACTCTATGAAAACCTAACCTTGAAACTTACTAACGTCAAAATCGATAAAATGATCACATAAATTTTCCTACTCCTTAGAGGACTGTTCTTAAATTCAGGTATTATATCATGTTCTTTATTTATATACTTTTTAAGGTAGACTTGCTATTACATCAACTAACTTTTACATATAATTACAAACTTACATCTACCAATATAGGATAAAGTCAGAATATCTACAAGTTTCACTAGGCTTTATTTTTTTATGATTGAACTTATGTTTATTGTGTGTTTGGTAAAATAGTGGACTGTCATAATTTTTATAACTCTCAAAACCTTATCCCCTAGGCAATAATTTTTTGACTTTGTTTGAAAGATACATGTCATATATTATCCGATGAAAGATCACAGATAGATCTTATCCTTGATGAATTTTCTTGAGTTTGTATTTATATTTATAAATATAATGCATATGTATATAAGGTAAAAACTTAGATTTGTAAAAAGTACTGAAATTACTTCGTTCATTACTATTATCTAATATCAACTTCATATGTTCATTTTGTGATATACATTTCAAAAGGATACACACATACACAAGCATTTATACATTTACTTTTGAGATGAGTGGATGTGGTATTATCATAAAATTTTGTCTTAAAAATCAAAGTCTTATGGTAATTATCTGCTAAATTAATAGCCTTATTGTACTACTAAGATAACAAGGTCATGGTAGGTTAAGATAATGGAGAGCTTTTGTAACACCCCGGTATTTCTGGAGCATTAGCCGATCAATCAATCTAATCCTCAATTATTCAATCAATACAATCCCACTAAGGAAACCCAATAACCTCTGGTCAGAGCTCTACAATAATTCAATTAACTCGGCAAGCTTTCTAAACACAAGATGAATTTAAAGTACTGATTTATTAAATTACACACTAGTTCTCTCGCAAGGCCTTAAATAACAATTAATTAAAATACTAAGCTATTCCATAATAAAGCTCATTGGTTCCGAACACTTGCTGTCGATTATTTCCTGCAGAAGGGAATAGAAAAAGCGAGTGAGCTTTCGAGAGCTTAGTAAGGTCTCTCAAAATTTAGTAGAAAATACAAACGATTGGAGAACTTATTTCAATAGTAATATGGGAAGAGATTACTCACAATCCCTCAAATCAAAAATGAATAGAACACTTTCGATTTTACTAGAACAATGTAGATGATATTGAACAGTGCATGCAAAGCCACACAGGCAATGCAGGGTAACACTTTGCAAAGCCACACAGGCAGTGCTCACTAACAATGTGGTTACATATGCATAGGAACACTAGCTAAACCGTTAAGGTACTAGCATCTCCAGACAATAACAGACCATCCTTATATCTCCTCAATACACTGACTCATGCTAATATGCAGAATGCAATAATCGATAATGCAATGATTAAATCGATGCACAGTGATAAATGAATACAGAGCATCGAATAAAATTTTTAATAAACATGTCAGGCTCAAACAAAGGTTATTAATTGCAATTGATGCAAATTTATCACAATTATAACTGAGTCCAATAAAAATTTCAATAACAATCTAGAAAGAATATTTACAATGTCAAATAGATGAAATAGGGTTTCAGAAGAAATCTCTTACCTAGATCCAAGTGCTGAAGTTAAAAACACTCTCGATCAAATCCTCAAAGTTAACGCAGGTTGACAAAGTCACTTATCAGAACACTATTTATACTACTATATCATAAATCTAATAATATAACTATCCACAACCTACCCATTTCTCTACCCGGAACGACGAAATTCGGAACAGGTTTCACATACGGCTAACCTATCTCAAAACTCATCACACCCTCGAGACTCTGAAATACCTCAAAAATGTTTCTAAATTTCATTAAGCATTCTCTATAGCTTAATACAGCATATGGAATAAAAATATAAATTTTGAATATTTTTCGAATTAAAATAATTTCTTTAAATACACTAAAAACTAATAAATTGCATAATTACTTCTGGCTGAAAATAAAGAATCATGATTTTCATAAAAGCCTTAATATATGTATAAAAATTATAGAAATAAAAATCAGAATTTAAAAGGCACTAAACTATTTCTTTATTTTATGTTTTGCTATATTCAATGCTATACGAAAAATGATAACAAATCAACTCTAAAAATTATCAAACTTAAGATGGGGCTAATTTATACCATAAAAACATTACCATAATTTTTCTAGACCATTTTTATGGGTTAAATGCTCAAAAAGAATTTTATAAATCTGAAATTTCAAACAAAATTAAAAATTCATTCGATTTCTGAAAATTATGAAATTTTATCTGAAATTCTATTATAGCCTAAGGTATCTTACGGTAAAATTTCACACATCCACAATCACTGAACGCTACCAAACTCATGCACTGAACAAAGCATGGACCCTTGGTATACCTGTGAAAGGTCACGGATGTCCTCCCCCTTCCTTACACGCTCATTTTTCATAGACCTTACACACATATATATACACACACCCACCATTTTCACAAAAACACATAAGCACACACTCACCATACATATAGTCACACACACACCCTCACAGAACTCACACACACAGGCGCATATGCACACACATACATTCATCACAAACCCACCCACAATAGCTATCTTGACAGCTTCACTCCCTCACAAACACACAGATTCACACACCCATACATGCACAAACTCACTCACGCAACACACACAAACACACCACACATAACAGTCACACACACACATGGTCACACCTGTACACAAAAGACTCTTGCACAACTTTTACACCCATCTGCTTCATGGCAGCTTCATTCAGTCACATATGAGCACTTTGCACACACACAAAAACACACACTCAATGATTTAGACACACAAACATACAAGGATGCCACAATTGCAGCCCCTTTTCACCCAGCTCACAAGCCCACGCTTCTCAATTATCCCTCTGCACATGCCTATATATCTCACACAAAATACCCACATTCACAGCTACTCTTTTCCTTCCTTTAAGCATATATACACACACATTACACACACTTATACACACAATACAGCTTCTTCCTTCCCTTTTTGAAGACCCATTTCATACCATCTCACAAAATAGCACACGATAGGATGCCTTTCAGTCCATCATCCCTTACACAAACACACACTTGCTCACCCACAAAATACCATACTCTGAAATTACACGCTCGTGGTAGACTCTACACGCACACACGTTCACAACACACCTTACATCATGGTTATCCCCCCCTCCATTTCACCTATACACACTCAGTTGTACACTATCAATAGTATACACTAAAACATGGAATTAAAAGGAAGAAAATGGCATCGAAGCTTACCAAAAAATAATATTTTCCCGGATCGAAAACGTCGCCAATTTTCAGCCCTTACTCTCTCCCTCTATCTCTTCTTTTCCATAGCAATTTCTTCTTCTTCTTCTCTCTCTTTCTCTTCTCTGTTGTAACCAAAAGAGCAAGGACCTCTTACTCTGTAACTAAAAATGGCTTAGGGCAAGCCATAATTTCTCCATTAATTTATTTCCTTTGTTCCCTTTCTATCCAAAGTTAGAGAATTTGAACAGGTGAATTTCCTGGAGGTTTGAACATCTTAGGCCTTAAAATGCAAAAAATGAAACATGGAGGAAGATCTTGTACCTTTGGGTAGGGATCAAATCTATATAATCCGCCCCAAAAAAGCCAAAACTAGTGGTGTTGATTTTTAGGAAGGGAACTTCAGTGAGAGATAGGCGAAGTGTCCACTGCCGATGTGCATATGTGTGTGCTTGATGGGCAATGGGGGTTAGGGTGTAAGATGGTGTTTGGATGGGTGGTAGTTGCCGGTAGTGGCCGTTTGTATGTATGCATATGAGAAATTAGGAAAATCAGCCTTCGACGGCGGTGGTGAGGTGTCGGCGGCAGTGGCGGGGCATCGGTGGCAGTGGCTAAGCATTGAGTTGTAAAAAAGAAGAGGAAGATGGCATTTTGGGAAAATCATAATAATTGAAAGGTGCCCTAACTTTTTTTTACGGTTCCCTAACCAAAGTAGGCTTTATGTAAGACAATGACAAACTACAGGGAGTGGAGTGTAAAAAAAATAGTTAGGTAAAGCCGTGTGTAGTTTAGGGCAAACCTCAAGGGTGCCATGTATAATTTACCCATATATGTGTGTGTGTGTGTACGTATATATATATATATGTGTGTGTATACATACATACATACATATATATATATATATATATATGTGTGTGTGTGTGTGTGTGTACATATATATATGTGTATTTATTTACACATACATACATACATACACACACACACATATATATGTGTGTGCGTATATATATCTATATATGTGTGTGTGTGTGTATGTGTGTGTATATATATATATGTGTGTGTGTGTGTGTGTGTCTGTGTGTGTGTTTGTGTGTATATCTACATATATATGTACACACACACATATATATACATAGATATATATACACACACACACATATGTGCGTGTATATATATACACATACATACATACATACGTTTACACACACACATACATATATATACATACGTACACACACACATATAGTTGACCGCGCGGGCAAAATAGGGAAAGTTGCCAACGCGATTTGGCCATCCATCCTGAAACGATAGACGACCCATATTTTTTTTAAAGATTGTCAGTCGTCTGCAACACAGTGTAAAGGACAAGATTTTTTACCAAATTGCCCCTCCATGTCGTCCGCTACACCATGTAGCGGACGACCTTTTGACCTGACAATTGCCAGTCAAAAAGTTGTCCCCCACACAGTATAACGGATGACTTTTTGACTGACACATTTCACATCATGTCTACATGTCCAATCTTGTCCCCACGACTGTTGTCAGCTGCACAGTGTGGCAGACCACTTGGCAGATATACTTCAAAAAATGCCCTAATTCTCAGCTCTTTTTTTCATTTTCATCTACTTGATATCCACTTGCTTCCATTTTCAGCTCCCTTCAACTTCAACTAACACTTGCTTCAAGCTCTACTCAAGCAGGTAAATTTGTGAATGGTGAAGTTTTCTTTATGGGTTGAATGATGAAGTTTCCTTTTTTTGGATGGATATATAGATTTTTTGGGTTTATGTTTGTTGTATTTATCAGTCTATTCATCAAAGTAATTTTAATTTGTGATGTTCAAGAAATTAATTTGTTAACTTCAAAAAATTTATTATAGTTAAATTTGAATTTTTTGGGATTATGTTTGTTATATTTTGGCATGTTGAATTTGTCTATTCATCTTAGTAATTTTAATTTGTTATGTTCAAGAAATTAATAATTGTTTAATTGAAGATACTTTTGAGACTATCTTTGTTATATTTGTCATGCTAAATTGGTCTATTCATCAAGGTAATTTTGATTTGATATGTTCAAGAAACGCCATTTGATAGTTAAGCGTAATCTATTTCTACATAGACTTTGTTTCACAATGTCCGATTTCGTTTCAAGCTCCAACACCCCCAGTAGATGCTAGTGATCCATATCTAGGACGAATGTTTCAAACATTGGAGGAAGCCGAAGAATGTTTTCGAGCGTATTTGTCAGGGGTTGGATTTGACATTAGAATAAAGACCACAAGAACAAGCAACATAACAAAAAAAATATTCTCTCGCTTATACGAGTGTCATAGGAGCAGACACCCTCTACAAAATGAGACACGCGTCGGTAATGATGACAGTGATTACGAAATAGGATATGCACGGAGAAGACGGGATTGCTTTGCGCGCACGAATTGCCAGGTCAAGATTTTCGTAAGCCATATACCAAGCAAGATCATTGGCTTATTACTAGCTTGGAATTGGCACACAATCACCAGTTAGTAACCCCTTCTAAGGTGAGTCAGGTGCATCAACACAAGAAGATGGGCAAGGTCGCAAGGAGCCTAATTCACACAACGAGCAATGCGCGGATAGGGCCTACCAACATTGTTAATGTTCCTGCTGAACGGGCTGGGGAATTCAGAATCTAAACTTTAACACGACAAATGTTCGTAACGCGATCCGAACCCAAAGACAAGCCGCATATGACGTCAACGATGCTCAATCAACAATGAGTCTGTTGAAGCAGATGCAGATAGATGACCCGCAGTTTACCTTCGATTATAAACTTGCCGACGGGTATCGAGTTAACACAATTTTTTGGGTCAACGGTCGCTCGAGGCTTGCTGATAAGCATTTTAGAGATGTCGTGACTTTTAACACCACATACCGTACCAAAAAGTACTCGATGCCGTTTGCTCCTTTCATAGGCGTCAATCATCATTACTACTCCATCCTATTCGGGTTCACTTTGTGAAGGGACGAGAACGAGACTTCTTTTGTATGGTTTTTTAGGGCATGGCTGGAAGCAATGAACTTCAAAGCACCCAAAGTTATCATCATCGATCAAGATTTGGCAATGAAGAAGGCTATTGCAACCGTCTTCCTATATACTTGACATAACTTGTGCACCTGGCAGATAAGCAACAAATACCCTGAACGTCTGCATCACGTGTATAAAAAGTATCCACAGTTTAAACAGGATTTTAACAAGTGCGTTGTTAAGTCATTAACGATTGAGGAATTTGAAGAGAGGTGTGAAAAGCTTGTTTGGGATTACTCATTACAAGACAATGAGTGGCTTCAACACTTGTATGAGCTCAAAGAGCAACGAGTTGACGTTTTCACGAGAAGGTATTTTTCTACGGGCATGAAAACAACGGGCAGGAATGAATCTGTGAATGCCTGGTTTGATAGTTATGTGGGTATCCACCCAAAAAGCGATTGTCTCATTATTTGTAAACGAAAGGGCTGCAGACTTTGCAAGCACGTAAAAAACATAGGAGAAGGTTGCTTGAGACCCTGTTGGAGTTGAATGGTGCAAAAGTCTATACTAAGGAGCTATTTGCAGTACCAAGTAGAGATGCAAAAATCGAGGTGATATAGTATAAACAAGGTGGCAGAAAAGTCTACAGGTGAGTTTAAGGTTTATTCACTGATGAATGACCTCGTCCCCGAGAAGTTGCATAGAATGTATACGGTGAGCCATGACACATTGACGGATTAGGTGACATGTCTTTGGAAGAAGTTTGAATTCCATGGCATCCTGTGTAGACACATTTTGCACTTTTTCACCCAAAAGAATATCAAGGGAATCCTCGATAAACACGTCCTGTCGCGGTGGACGAAGGTTCCAAACACGTTGCATGGTACCATTACCTTTTCGGAGCATCCGTATATTCACTTTGAAGAATCAGAGACGTTGCGATATAATCATCTGGTGACAATGTTTATCCATTTGTCTATAAAGGGTGATACTAAAATGGCCGGATATAAATATCTCCTCGAGATAGCTCAGCAGCAAGATCTCATCGCAGACCAGTTTGGATTAGCTTCAGTCAGCAATGCGGTTGGCACTGAGCCTACACAGGGATCACAAGATGATGAGCCGGTTGAGGAAGACGACAATGATATCCAGCCTTTAGATCCAATTATATCGCAAACGAAAGGCCGTAAGATATCTATGCAGATGAAGAGCTCTATTGAACAAGCAACTCAACCTAAAAGCTGGGAAGGTGTGCACTGTGCAACAAGATGACCAACCATGACAAACGAAACCATTACAAGTCACTAGGGATAAGTCCAGGGGGTTTGCAAGACGAGGAAGATGATGAGGAAGAAGAAGATGCAGTGAACCTTTAGTCTAATGAATTTTTATTGTAATATCTTTTATGAGCGATCAAGTCTGTTGGACTTTTTGTAATAATTTTTTTGTTTTTTTATAATAATATTTTGTGAGCCATCAAGTCTAATTTTCTCCCTTTTTTATTTTTTTGGCCTTCTGCTACATGGTGTAGCTGACGGAGCGACAGAAACATTAGGCTTCAACACTATGTATATTTTGGTGTTTTTATCTATCCGCTACACTATGTAGCGGACGGCACAGCAGAAACATTAGACTTCAACAATTACATTTTTTTAGGTGTTTTAGGGCACCTAGCATTAGACTTCAAACACTTAGTATTTTTTGGGAGTTTTTGGCCATCCGCTACACTATGTAGCGGACGACGCGGCAGAAACATTAAGCTTCAACACTTAGAATATTTGTGGTGTTTTTGGCCATCCGCTGGACTATGTAGTGGACGGCACTTCAACATCTCGAATTTTTTTAGAATCTTTTTTAAGTTTTTGGCCATCCGCTACATAGTATAGCGGACGACGCACTTATATATTTTTTGTGAATTAGGACATCCGCTATACTAAGTAGCGGATGGTGTACCAGTATATATTTTAGGTATTACCCTCATTTTCTTCCCACCATTCAACCTGTCTCAATGAGGGCAAAAAAACATACCATAACATTTTCTTACCACCATCAAACCTGTCTCAATAAGGGCAAAAAACCCACAACACACAACACCCAAAAAAACAACAACACAAAAAAAGTACAGAAATCAAGTGTTTCAAAATAAATATACTATGTCATAAAAAATAATCGTGTAGAATAATCAAAGAAGGAGACCAAATGTTACAATGTCATCGTTGGGCCTCATCTTGAGCCGGATTCTCGTTGTTAGATGGATGTATAATAAACCTAACTGCTCTAGGCCTGCCGCTTTGAATTTGCCAAGCTATTATATATCTAAAGGCTTGTACTTTTGCTTCGCTCCAGATGGCCGCCTTAAGGCTGTCACACCAACAGATATAGTCCATGTACATATAGACGAAGATGGCGCAGTCCGAAGTGTTAGCTTGCTTGGGCCTATTCCTCTTCAATCGAACTTCGAGCTTCAGCCTCTCCAGTATTTGTAGTTCATGGAGAGAGTGAACCATGGCACAAAATAGATTCTATGGAGAAATTAAAAACAGTGTAAGCTACGAGTTAACATTTACAATACGCAAATTACAATAAGCATTACACAAGGAGCGCATCGATCTGTTCCCACTAGATCAAGGTTTTCTTCCCCTTCCATTTGACCCAACTCTGTCATTCAGGTACGAGCATGCCATGAAAAATGCATCCTTTAAAAAAATGCGCGGATACTCATTTCGACTATCTTGACTCCTTAGCCTTAGAATATCCATGTAGGCAGAGATCACACTGTCTCTCAACCAAGCCCCCGGAGCTAGGGAGGACATTTCTCCCCATGAAAGACTGCAATTCATGCCATTCGGGCAATTCACACTATATGATGCTTTTGTTTCGAAGGGCCCCGCTAAAGTAACATTGGTGGATTAGTTGACATTTTGTAGAGGCTTCAACGGATGCCCTTTGCGATAAGCGCGGGGGGGGGGGGGGGGGTGAACGGGGGATTTTGTCCTTCGGGGGGGGGGTTGACCAGGGGATATTGTCCACGTCAAGGGGGTGCGACCGACTGATATTGCTCTCATTAGGGGTTGAATGGATGATATTGCCCTCCGTGGTTTCGAGTCTCCAAGCAAAGAAAATGATGGGACACTGTAATTGTCCCATAGCACTTGAGCTTGTCTCGCTACGGAGCGACCACTGATTCCCTCACTCACCCCCAATATCTGCCCTGAGGGATCACCGTATCTCTCGCTCACATGGGGAGGCTGCCACCCCAGATAGTCCAATCCCGGGCTGATGCCCGAAGGGTGTCCCGTATAATGGCGCACAAACTCTCCGCAACTAAAAGCCAATGCATCAGCCTGTTGGCAAAGTTCCAATCCCATGGCATCCACCAGATCCTTCCGCTCACTCAGCTTCTGGAAGAAGGCGAGCGAGGCATGAATCTACATCCAAAGAGATAATAAGTATAACCACAAAATAGATGAGATTGAATGTAAAACAAGAATCATTAAATCTAATTAAAATCATTGGTTGGGCAACTTACAAGATCGTATGCCCTACACTTATCGATCTGACCCCTAGGATGGTACTTCTGCCCTTGTTCAAACCTTATTGGGGCAAAACTCTTTCGCGTGATGTGGTAGTACAATTTGTTATACTGCTCAATGCTGATCATGGGGTCAGGCTCCGACACAATGTTCGCCAGCGTGTCCTACCAAAACTCCAAACCTCAATTTCAACTTCGCACAATTCGTGCGCATTCACCTTGCCAAACCGTCCAACACCCTGTGGGTTCCTGTTAACCCTCATAACTGGGGCATTGGCTGGCAACCCCTACAGGCAGTTAAAATGGAGCATTGCACGATCTGCCAGTTGCCACTCCATAACCTTAAAGTGGATCAGGGGTGTGCTTTGCAACTCGGAGAGCATGAAGATGGACGACTCTGCCACCCTTCGCTCCAAACGTTTGTACGGTGCCCAACGCATTTGGCCTGGAGATAGCGAGTCGAACTCCTACCGATAGAGCATAATGTTGTGATGGGAATCATCTCTCCTTGGTAGTGGCTCTCTTTTTGGCTGTACTCCCAAGCACACAACTAAGGCCACACATTATCGATTCCCTCCTTACGGTTGGATGCACCGATATGAGGGGATTTATGCCCAACTACACAGTTTGGAGGGTTCATGGAGAAGCTTTGACCTCTTCTTCTGTTCAAAATAAGAATGATAACAAACCTGGTGTGGCTGGTGCTGGTATGCATGGAATGGTCAATGACATCTTTGTGAGCTATCCAGGAGACCTAGTGTTCAAGTTGGAAATTTCTACAAGTACATGAACGATGCAAAATGACCATTGCATTCGAAGTGCAAGACCGACTCTAAATTATTATTTATTGTTTGGCTTTTCAACTTGAGGTGTATAAGCAAGTGGACCGATAAGTCTTTCAATTTGTTACTCGGGAAGTTAAAGTAGATCCTTCCTGATGGTGAGACATTGCCTGCTAACTTGTATGAAAGTAAAAAATGATTGGAGATTTGGAATTTAGTAATAAGAAGATTGATGCATGTCCAAATGATTGCATGCTATACTGGAAAGAGGATAGCGAACTAGATCTGTGCAAAGTACGTAACAAGTCCAGGTGGAAGACAGTCCGAGGTGAGGCGTGGACTAAAGATCTGTAATTGTCTATCGGGGGAAACAAAGTTTCTATTGAGTAGTTGCATTATTTTTCCATAAAACCGAGGTTGCAAAGGTTATTCATGTCACCGCAAATGGCTAAGACTATGACATGGTTTCATGATAAGCGCCGCAAAGACAGGGTGTTGCGTCATCCGGCTGATTCGAAAGCTTGGGAGAATTTTGATAATTTATACCCTACGTTTGCTTTGGATCCTTGCAATGTTAGACTTGGGTTGTCTACTAACGGTATGGATCCGTAAAACCATGGATCGAGTCATAGTATATGGCCAGTTATCTTGGTTGTTTACAACCTGCCTCCATGGATGTGCCTGCAACAACGATATTTCATGATGCCTTTGTTGATACCTGGACTAACTTCCCTAGGTAACAACATTGACTTGTACCTAAGACCATTAGTTGAAGAGCTAAAGATTTTGTTTGACAGGGTTGAAACTTATGATGCTTTAAGCAAGACTAATTTCACAATGCACGTGGCACCCTTATAGACAATCAGTGACTTCGCTGCTTATGTCATTTTAGCAGGATATAGCACCAATGGTAAATGAGCATGTTCAGTTTGCCAAGGAGACACTTGTTCTTGTAGGTTACGTGGCAAGGAATGCTATATAGCACACCAGTCTTTCCTAGATCCTAATCACAAATACAGGTCCAAAAAACAAAAAAATTAATGGTGAATATGAGTATAGACCACCTCCTACTTTGCGCTATGGGTTTGATATGCTTGAAGAGGTAGAGAATATCATTGTTACATTTGGGAAAACAAGTAAAAGTATAGTGCCTTGGGAAACCAATTGGAGGAATAAGAGCATCTTTTTTAATTGTCTTATTGGAGGACCCATCTTCATCCTCATAATCTAGATGTATTGCACATTGAGAAAAATGTTTGTGACAATCTGATTGGATCATTGTTGGGCATTAAAGGAAAGATGAAAGATATTCTTAATGCTCGTCTTGACATGAAATATATTAATATAAGAAGAGAATTGCATCCAATAGAAGTTGGTGATGGCAATTATAAATTGCCAGCTATCTTTTACAATGTCTAAGAATGAGAAAAAAACCTCAATGTATTAAAGAATGTAAAAGTTCCAGATGAGTATTCTTCAAATATTTCTTGATGCATCCATGTAAAAGAGGGCAAGATGTTAGGACTTAAGAGTCATGTCTGCCATATCCTAATGCACTAGCTACTTCCTATAGCTTTAAAAGGGGCACTACCCCCGCAAGTATGCTCCGTTGTAATTGACTTGTGCCGTTTCTTTAAGGAATTATGGCCTAAAAATTACATTGTACAAGACTTCGAACGAGTAAATAAGAAAATAGCATTGATACTTTGTTGTCTGGAGATGATCTTCCCTCAATCCTTCTTCGATATAATGGTGCGTTTGCCGATTTATTTGGCCCAACAGGCAATAATCTCTGGACCCGTACAATAATGCCAGATGTATCCATTTGAATGCTTAGAAATTTTACGTTTGTATTCATTACAACTTATTCTATAAAAGATTCATGTAGCATAACTTATGGTTTTCTTAGGTACATGCTCAAGACTAAAGGGTATATACAATGTAAAAGTTGTCCAGAAGGATCGATTGCTGAAGGGTTACTTGCGAAAGAGTGCTTGACATTTTGCTCAATGTACTTGGAAGGTAATCAACCTATTTGAAACCATAATTGGAGAATGAAGATGGTTGTACTGAGGAAGTGGTTGGAGGCAAACCAATGTTTCAACAAAAAGGTCAATTTCTAGGCCCCATTTGGCTATTACTCTTGATACGAAAGATAAGGAGATGGCACATCGATATGTATTGTTCAACTGCGATGAATTAGAAGTCTATCGCAAGTAAGTGGTCTCTACAATTCTATTGGATTTAGTTTTGTATTAGTTAGGGTATAATATATTGTGTGTACAATGTAAATCTAGCACATTCAAGAAGAGTTGTGAAATGAAACTGGAAAGACGTAAAAAGAAACCAACACCATGGAAAGTTGATAACTCTTTGAAAAAGGAGTTCCCAAAGTGGCTTACATCCCATGTAAGTCTGTATATGTAGATTTCTTAAGATAAAGCAAAATAATATATATGTGCTCATAAGTCAATGCTTAGTACTTGGTTTGCAACTGCATAGGTTAATAATTTGTGGGATGACGTTTTAGAGGACATACAAGCCCTTGCACGTGGTCCAAATGGTATAGGCAGAAGAGGTAGTGGCTACTTCATAAATGGGTATTGTTTTCATACGGAGAGTCTTGAGCTGAAGCGAAAAACAAACAATAGTGCAGTCTATGTCTTAGCAGCGACACACGGCTATTAATCTATTATGTGATTAATCTGTTGAATGACAACTTAATTTCTTATTTTCCAGTAGCATAACTTGGTCAATCATGAGTTTTGTTATATACAATGACATTATTTGCTATGAGCCTTGGGGCATCTTTAGTTGTAAATAGGTTATATACAATGACATAAGTTGCTCTGAGCCAAATTTCACTGAAATTGCTATTGTTGCTGATGAAGTTATCAATGTTTTGACAAACAGAAATCAGCCTTGGAACAAACTAGTTAGGGTAACTTCTAGCAAGTGTTGCTTGGAATGTTAAAGAACCGTTGCAGAATGAACAAAAAAGTGCTGCTGAAGGAACCTTGCATGGGAGCCAACAAGACTTTCCAATCCTAACCGGTGTTTTGGACAGGGTATCACTTTTAATACGAAAAGTTTGATGGTTCATCTGATTTGTTTTAGAGATGTGCTCGCCATGGTTATGGAGACTTTTGTTTGCATGGTCTGGTGACAAAAATGCTTTGCTTTCCAAGTTGAAACTTTCACTCCATTAGAACATTTTAAAACCCTGTGATTGTTGGTCTTGGCTTTTTGACAAGAATAACCAAGTATATGCAATAGGCTGCATAACTGTTGTCTAATCTTTCTTTACTTTTTATCAGATAGTCAACTTCTGATTTTGTTTCATTCTCTTAGTCAAATGCAGTACGATTTACATAATCATAGAATTGTGAACTGGTCATGATACTGGAAGTTGCTGTACTAATTTTGGCTATTGTTTCCAAGTACTTCTTTCGTTTAGTATCATAATTACTTGAACTAAGCATGCCTTCGACATCTCCTCTCATTTTTCTGTTTAACCATTTATTTTTGCATCCGTTGGCCAAAATTTTCTGTGCATGTCCGATCACTTCAGCTCACCATAACTGAATTATTTTCATGATGCCTATATGCACATGGGCTCAATGATTGTCATGATCTAACTATTAATCAGACTTCCTTTATCTCAAAAAGGCTTAAAAAAATATAGAGATACCGTTGTACAATATTATATAATGCAAGAACGGACTTGTTTCCTGTCCTTTTCCTCTTACCCATAACCCATAACCACTGCGGTGGGCAGTGTTGAGTTATAGGGGGCTAGTAATGGGGGTAGGAGGGCTGTGCAAAATCAACATATATTATACAAAAGTTGTCATTATAAATTATGAAATTATCACAGCTTCTGCAACTGGCCATGCAAGTCCATGACCCTATCATTGTTATATCCTCAGATCCACATTCAAATTTAGGAATGATGTTTCTCTAGTACTGCATCACCGTTACAGTACGTTGCACCCAAACTAATTTTTAGAGACAAATAACAGTATGCCGTGCTTTTTATCAGATTTATGGAAAAAAGAAAAAATCATGTGCATGAACATAAAGTGAACATACTGAAAAGTTTTACTATAATACTGTACTTGTTTATTTCGTCGAAGCGCTAAAGTTAAATCCAGTTCTAACTTGGTTGAGCGTTCCACTAACCAAGCTGACATTGATGATCGTTTATGTAAGTACACGCGCGCGTTGTTTTTCATTATTATTTTGTCTCCACCTTGTTCATATGCATGCCTAATCTTTGTCTTCACAGGGCTCAATTCTAGGACATTTTGCAGATGGCTCCTTAGCTTGTCATTTGTGACCATTGACAAAGCTTACCTAATACACTTGAAAAGGGGTTTCATGAAAGCAAGTTGCATGTGTGCTTACGGAACTATGATCTGAACATCAGATTGTGACTAAAACATGAACATCAGATTGTGGCTAAAAGAATATTAGGCTAACTTCTACTCTTTTTTTCATTAGTTTTTCTTGTGGCAGAAACCTTTAATTACAGTGTGCTGTCTAATTTCTTTCTTGAGATAGAAAGCACAAAACTTAATGGAAACTAAAGAAACCATGCATGGCCTCCATTTCTGTATGGGAGATCAGGCTGCAGTCCCATTTGCAGATGTACTCTTGGCACTTTCTTCACATGAAAAAGTGTAAAGAATGCAATTTCCCTTTTCCTCTCTGTTTGGGCTATTCATAGTGTTTGCCGACTTTATGTACTTGAGGTGTTGGACGGCATGAAGAAGATGATATATGATGCCATCGTGTTTTTCCTTAGCTGTTATATGCATCAACCAGTGAGAGACTAATTTATAACAGTTAATATGCATCAACTAGTGAGAGAGAGAGGATCCTCTTTGGCATTGCCTTTTTCTCTGTTGCTTATTTTTAGCTATGTGTGTGTGTGTGTATACAGTTACTATGCATGACAAGGAAATATATATTCTTCTTTTGTGGCTTGTGTTTCTATCTGATCCTTTATTTTTGCTACTAGTCATAATTACAGGATTCATTTTGTCTAGTATGTTTTGTTTCAGGTACAAGGTCTTTGAAGAAACGGGGGCCAACAATGGAAAAAAAAAAGACATGGGCAAGGGAAATGCGTGTCCACGTTGGGTGTGATGATGATGGATGTTGGATTACCGGAGCAAATGACGAGCTAAGTTCTTCTGTTGGGTGTGTGGCGCGTGTGTCCAACCTTTTACCAATCGATTACCGTGACTAGAATACATTACCTCAGAAGTACAAAAAATTGGCTTGGTCAGAGATTGAGGTATAAGGTTCTTTATTAAGCATACTATAAGATTCTTAGCAGTTTAACACTTCAACATGTGCGCATTCTGTGACATGCATGGTTAAATATACAGGCCTTTTCCTGCAATATATCCGTTTTCTATTCTATGAAGTTTTGTACATTCACGTGTGAAGGTCAATTGAGTGTGTACACTCACAGTTGATTAAAAAGTCCTAAGTTTTGTGCTACCAGAGGTACCTACATTTTCGGCACAACTCACCGAAAGACTATCGGGCATGTCTTCATTGCTTGTCAATTTCCCAAAAAAATTTGCTTGTCACCAAAAGTGAGGTTGCTCATTCTTTACCACATATCAATTAAACCTTGTGCTAAATCAGTGGCTGATCTCTGGTCTTAGGTCTTGCTTGAATCACGCCAACTCTTTCTTCATATGCTAATTCGTGTTCTACTTTGTTCTTGCTTACAAAAAAGATTCACCACAGATCATTCGCTTGCAAAGAAGGCTATCATGGCTAGCCTTAACAAGAAGTGGAGGGAGTGGAAATGTAAAGTGAAGAAGGAATATTTCAATCCAAATGACATTCCAGGATCCAGAGGAAAATTGCAAAAGAGACTAGGGTTGATATGGACTAGTGGAACACCTTGGTTACTGATTGGTAGAATGATGATGTTCAGGTATATTCATTCCAAGTTATATATATCGCTATACCAATGGAATTGAGGCCAATGGATAGAGAAAGAGAAAACCATCCATACTTGCGAAGTTCTATCAGTAAATACTAATAGAACTATACCAATAGAACTAAGGTCAATGTGTAGAGCCATACATACTTCCCAAACATATGACATCGCCACTCTTTTATACAATTCTAGGAACATCATGCCGCTCTAGAGAGAAAGAGAGAAAAAAGAAAATGAGAAAAAAAACTTGTTGACAGTTAGATACAATATTAAGTATCATATGGCATAGTATTAAGTAATGATTATGTTATGAAGCATATCTATAAAGCTTTGTCAAGCTTGTAGTCCAGCATGCCTCCAGTACTCCATGCCAAAGCATAGTTATGGACGAAAGAGAGGACTTATTACAACATTCTCTATGTGCACCACAATTAGCTACTCCACTTGTTATTTCAATCTCTCACTCGACTATGTTCGGTTTCTAATAACCTGATTGCATCCCATATACATCATCGTAACAGGAAGTCGGGGGCTAACTTATGCTGCACTATGACTAATACTATTGTTAGACCCCGCATATTTTAATGCTTATAAATAAAAAGAAAAGAAAATTTGAGAGTTTGAGAACGTAATGAGTATTTTAAAATTCTAATTGTTCTAAGAATATAAGTGTATATTTTTAGGTATCTGATGACTCACAATATATTCTTAAGAGTAGAAGAAACTTCAGAGTCTCTAGAGAGTCCCTATGAAAAGACCTTTGAAGATTTTGATCATCACTTTGAGGTAAGTTAATTTTTTATTTTGAAATTGAGTTTGAGATAAGAACCATATAAATTATTGTGATTGATAAAGTTCTAATTGAAAATTTGGATATTTTTATTAGGGTTTCGATACAATTTATTTGAAAGGATCAAGACTTTGGGTTAAATTACGCGATCAAAGGTAAGGGTTTACTATTTTTGAAATCAGAATCAGCATTGGATCAACCATTTGCCTACTAATTTAAATCTTTGCTCTAGTTGTTGTTGAATTCTAAAAAATATACTTTCGATAAAATTGATGTTGGTGCCATCATCTAACCACTGTAAAATTTTGGTGAAAGCAAATATTGTTTGTAGATGTCCCGTTCCTGTTCCCGTGTAGTCGTTTGAAAATTTATGTCCGACTATTGCTACCTTGGTTCTCATGCCGTATGGTGAAACCGTTCGTCTGGCTGTCCAACCGTCCTGCCGTGCTGATTTCTATTTTGTGTTTTGTTTTTCGTGCCATGTAACAGCATAAGGCATCTTGCATGGACATTGTTATTCGTGCCAATTCAAAGCATGGACTGTCTGTTCACAGAAGGCTTCTTTTTTTTGGTACAAGAGTAGGAAATATATACCAGATATCAAACAGTCGAATGTACAAATGGTAAGAAAAATACCCAACAAGATGGATGACAACCCCATCCATAGGTCAAAAGAATGCTAACTACAGAGACAAGAAACCACAAGGGTCTAGCAGAGTCGGATTCCCAGTACTAGGCACGCTGAACAGCGACGATCCACTCCTGTCGAGCGGCTGTGAAAGATCGGGTTACAAAAGCTGTTAGTGCTGACGAGAGCCGGGGAGGAGCTGATTTCCCTCTGATGGCTAGCATGGAGTGCAAACCTCTACAGCTAGGCCTAACTGTACATAAAATGTCAGGTGCAGTCAAGCAATCCCTATGGTTCGCCGTCAACTGCACCAGAAAAGAGCAATCAGGGAATAGAAAGATAGGATGATAATATGAGAGCCTGACAACCCAGTTCAGACCAAAGTGCAAGGCTAACTGAAAATCATGAAATTTGTCCCTGGCCGTCAGAATGTCAACTAATGCACATATAGGTGTCCATAATATGTCGAACAACACTAACCCAACCCCGAATTTCTGATCTCCAGGAGAACCAACTACCGAAACAGAGCAAAAAATAGGTGAAGGTGGCAGCGGGCAGACGCAAATGGAGTGTAGTGGGGGGTAGAAGTGTTCGAAACAGTCCGCAATGGCCTTCGGGTATGCCTGGACTGCGATGCTAGCCGTCCGATAAGAATGTCGAAAGGCTGAGGTGTGGATGATAATACACAAAAGAGCCCGACATTGTGCAATGATTGACCCAACACAAAATTTGCTCCCTGAAATAGCAGGGCATTGCGGCCTAGCTAGATGGACCAGAGAATGACTGTGACGCACACAATTCTAAGGGAGTTACAGATAATCGAGGCCTGCGAAGGGCCTGGCTGCACCAACCAACAAGAGAGCAATCGGGAAGCAGAATGAACCGGTGACGGAGGGGGAGCAAGGGTTCCTAAATGGGATTCCCAAATTGGTCGCACACGAACGCACTAGAAAAAGAGATGTTCCTGAGTTTCTGGATGTGAGCAACACAACGGGCAGAGAGTACTAACGCGGCAATGTCGTTGCAGTAATGCTGGCAAGAGAGGTAGGCATTGATGACTAAATTTCCATAGGAATAATTTAATTTTTTTTGGGATGGGGATTTTCCAAAGCCGAGACCAGAACATACGGGTCAGGAAGTGCTTGGACACTACAAGAAAACAGGTCTTTACTGACCGCATTTAGCAACAGCACAAATTTGCGGTCGCTAAACTATAGCTCAGCGACCGCTCTAGCGGTCGCCACACATGTCATTAAATGGCGCGGTCAAAGAAATTAATTTGGCGGGTATTTTTTGCGACCCCGTTTAGCGAATGCCAAAATTAGCAGCCACAGATAGCGGTCGCTAAATTTTTAAGTATAAAAAAAAATTCTGCCCTGATCCGTCTCTTTGTCTCCCAAAAATATTAGCCACCACCGCAGCCTCCCACAAATATTAGCCCACTGCCGCCGTCTGCCTCCGTTTGTTGATCCCGAGTGCCCCTTCCTCCAACCGCCCATCAACCCACTCACCTCCGACCGCCACCGCTCCCCTCCGGCCGCCAATCGCAGCATTGTCGCTCATTTGGCAACCCATTGCAAGGTTTTTTGTTCTCCGGCCACCACCCACACCCACTGCTAGATCTCCTGCCGCCGGCCACGCCCAGCCATCCCACTTCGCCACCGCCTGCCGCGCCCTTCTCCGGATTCTGCCGCGCCCTTTCTCCGGCTTCTGCGTTGCCCCTTCTGCTCTTTCAATTGGTAAACACTGTGATGTGGTTCTTTTCTTTTCAAGGTTAGCCTAAACTGCAGTCTTCTTCTCATAATTAAACTAGGATTTAAACATCAATGTTACAGATCTACAGAATCATATACTCTTTAAGGTGTGCAATCTGCCCATTGGTTTTAGAAAAGGAATAATCTTGCTAATATGAAATACACTGTTTCTTTTATCGTTCTCCTCTGTAAGTGTACACTGGTATCATTACTTCTTTGTGTTACCAATTAAGTGTACAGTGGTAGAGTCATGCTTTGCGCGCCATGGTGCTCTAGTTGATCTGAGTAGCAACTTGCTGTTAATTGATTCTTTATTAGGATCGTGTTTACAATCTGCACTCCATCGTTACAACATATGCATATTTAACTTTGAGTGATCGTACGTTCTCCTATTTCACACTCCATCCTTTGTTTTTTGCGTTTTGAGAGTTGCATCTTACTATATGCCAATATGATTTAGATGAAATGGTTCCATTGTGGTACTGATGCAAGCCAAGTCCGGAAGCCAGTACATCAGCAAAGTCTCTAGGCACTGGTGTACCCCAATTAAAACGCACTAGACAGGGTAGAAGGGCATAAGTTACTGAGCTAAAGGCTGGCGCTAGTGATGTGAACTCTTATACTCAATACACGACTGAACTTCCCTTTCTTCTCTTTTGTTTGAGAAATTTCAGAAACTCCTGCAGGCTTTGACAGCCGCTAATAGACTGGATATTGCTACAGACATCTGCCCTTAGCGACAAGCTTCGTATTTACTGGAGCTAATGGGCTATTGTGGGGATTATATTCTTTAGCCTGAAAAAGTATGTTCGCAATAGAGCAAAACAGAGTACTTAGCACAACTCTTCAGTAGTTGTGTTACAACTGCACCAATAACGTGAAAATTACTACTATCCTGAGGAAGTGAGAAAAGACATTGATATTGCTGTGACTAGTAAAAGACCTGCCAAAGTCCCCTTTCATGCAAACTAGATCCTGCTTTGTTTCAATACTAATAGCGATACCAAAACTAGCCGCTAAATATCTCTAGTGACACTTCTTGAAGCAACCTTAGATACACCCTCGAGGCTTCGACAACACACAGAAAATAGGAAGAACGCAACAAATGTGTGGTGTCAACCTCCTAGTCCTAGACATCTGATCTCTAGGTTGAACAGTTGAGTTGAACATCAGATGGAGAGTTGGAGATCGCATTGTTTTGTCTATGAAATCGTTCACTCATGATAGGGTCTTAAGATCACCCTGATTGGCAACCCTATTAGAACACCCCAGCCGGATATAGAACCAAATTAAAGCACCATTTGTAACAAGTATACCCAGTAAGCCTAATTGAACATTTGTTCAGCGAAGCCGCGTTGAAGTTGCCAAGGAACTCCAAAATAAATATCATGTTAGGTTACCGATTGCTCCAAAAGTTTAAGTCTTTAACGAATGAGCCCAACGATGTATATGATGCTTTAGCACTCTATCTCCTGCATTGGCTTGCTCTCTCTTGTCCTTGGGTTTGTTTCATTTTAGGAAAAAAAAAATCTTAGGATGATACTGTGATAAGAATCACCATGCAGTGTTATTAATAGATAATGGAGTAGTGTGGCAGTCTTCTATCCATTATAGATGCAAGTTGTTTTTCTTTGGGTACCGTTTTGTATTTTTTATGGTTTAAACAACAAAATTACTCCATGATTTTAATTAGTTCGGCCACATACAAGTTGTTTGAGGCATTAAGGTACATTCATTGCTAAATCTAGTTAATTGAAATCTATGCACAAAACTTGTATGTAACTGAACTAATTTTATTTGTTAAATAACAATTTAATTAAATCTAATTAGATAAATTATTGTTCGTGTCACTTCAATAGGCTAAAGAAGTGAAATATCATACGTGTCCGTTTATTTTGCTTTTGGGAATACTGAGAGTTTAATTCTCTTTTCTTCTTTAGTTTGGAGTATTGATAGCTTAAAGTTTGTTCTTTTGGACCTAAGTTTGTTCTTCTACCTATTGCATTTTTTGCGGTTGCGACGGAGCAAGCACGCTTCAACACAATGTTTGATGCGCGCCTTCAGATGATGATCCATGGCGGTTATCTTTTCCCTGGGCCCAAACTTCATGTAATACAAATTTTATCAAGTACTTATGTATTTTCGTCATTCTATATGTGATTTTGATTTGATATATGATGTTGAATCATTTGTATGGCTTCGTGCAGGGCAATGAGGACGTTGTTGGATCGAACGTGTCTTCTTCATCGAGAAATGAAGAAGATGATGACGAAGCTAGTCGTTCTGCCGGCAAGTGATCTAGATAGGGGTTTGGTTTATGTATTGACTATTTTTATTGTTTTGAATTGATCATTGGTACTTAACTGTATGAATTTTATTGATTTTAATGCATATGTTAACGTTTATCTATACATTGATGAATGTGACAAGTTGTTTGAATGAATGCAGGACGGGAGGTTGAAACGGTTTTGAATGAATATGTTGAAAGCTTTCAACACATGCATTCAAAACGGTTACAACAGAGGTTAAATCGATTTTTGGATCGATTTAACCTCGGTTGAAACCATTTTGAATGAATTGATATTAGTTTTGGGACAGGTTATTTGGCCAGAATTTTTTTTTTGCTCAAAATCAGGTTTAGCGACGGCACATCGCGGTTGCTAAATGAAATAAAGGTGGTCGCTAACTTTAATATTTCAAAAAGAATTAAAAGAAATTTTAAAAATATTTAGCGACCGCTACGGGTGGTCACTAATTCGGTCGCAAACATATAAAAGTATTTAATAAAAAATTTTAAAAATTAAAATTTTAAATTAGAAAAAACATTTAGCGACCGCGAGATGCGGTCGCTAAATTTAGCGATTGATTCCTCTAGCAGTCGCTAAAATAGCGATTGCTAAAATTTAGCGACCAGTCCTATAGCGACTGTTTTAGCGACCGCCGGAGCGCGGTTACTAAAACCGTTTCGCGACCACATTGATACCTTTAGCGACCGCTACGTGCGGTCGCTAAAGCCTCTGTTTCTTGTAGTGGGAGGGAGGTATTTTAACACCTGAATGAACTAAAACCCGATATGCGGAGACTACCAAAAACCTATCGCCCTGACAGAAGGTGCAGGACAAGCGATCCAGTGTTCTTAACGGCGATAAGCGAAGCTGTAGGATTTGGCTTATAATGGCCTTGGGGAAAGGTGGGAAGGAGAATGTTCAAATCCCAGTCAAAAGTTTTAGCAATAAATAAATGGGAAATGGTCCAATCTGTATTAGCGTTAGAGTGGTAAGGTAGTAAAATAGGCGGGGGGGGGGCACAAGGCAGCCACCAATCCATCCAAACCGAGATTGATTGCCCGTCACCTACTTGCCATTGCACCCCCAGCTTAAGAATGCGTTGCCTAGCAAGGACACTCCTCCAAATCCAGGAACAAGAATGCGGTTGAGCCAGTTGTAGGATGTGACGATGCGCGACGTATCGTCCCTTAAGTACCCGCACAACCAAACTCTGAGGATTAGCCCAAAATTTCCAAGCCTGCTTGGTAAGTAGAGCTTGATTGAAAGATCGAAAGTCACGGAACCTTAATCTGCCAAGTTTTTTTGGGAGACACAGTGAAGGCCACGAGATCCAATGGATCGAATGTCGCATCGCCTCACCGGACCACCAGAAACGAGCCAAGATTTGATCCAGTTGCTTGCAGACAGCTATCGGGAATTTAAAAACCGACAGATAGTTAATGAGTAAGGAAGAGAGAACCAAAGTAATAAGTGTTGCACGCCCGGCCTTATTCAACAGTAGCCCTAACCAATGTGCGCAGCGATCTTGAACTCGCTGGACAAGCGAATCAAAAATTTCCTTCTTATTCACAGCTATGTCCAGCTGAATGCCCAGATATTTCCTGAAGTTTGAGGATCCTGTGAACTCAAATGCCCTCTCAATGAGCAGGCGCTTCTCCAAGCTAGCATTAGGACTAATGACCAGGGAGGATTTTGCCCAATTGACATATTGTCCAGAAAACCAGCAGTAATCATATAAGATTCTTTTAATAGCCTCGATGTCTTTCAGAGCATGTTTGGATAATCGAAGAAAGAGGAAGATATCGTAGGCATATAGAAGGTGTGAGACCGATGGCGAGTATTTCCCCGCCTTAATGCCCTGAAAAAGTCCTTGCTGTTCTCTTTGGAGGAGGCTGGCCGAGAGAGTCTCCGCACAAAGCAAAAAAAGATAGGGAGATAACGGATCCCCCTGACGAATACCTTGAGTAGGGGTGAAGAACGGAATGGGGGCCCCATTGATCAGGAGGGAGTAAGAGACGGAGGAAAAGCATTGGTTGATTAGCTGAATCCAGTACGAGGGAAAGCCCAATATCGAGCAGATACCGTGGAGAAAGTCCCAACGGACCCGATCAAAAGCTTTACTCAAGTCCAGTTTCAGTGCAACTAGGATGACTCCCCCTTTTGTGCGCTTGCGCACACAGTCAGTCAGTTTTTATGCAAGCAAGACATTGTCAGCAAGAGTACGACCAGTTAGAAAAGCATTCTGATAGGGCGAAACGAGGTCGGTCATCACTGGCTTCAACCGATTAACAATCAGTTTGGTAATGATTTTATAAATGCTAGAACACAGACTGATGGGTCAAAAGTCATCAGGCGTTTCCGAACACGGGGTTTTAGGGATTAAGGCAAGATAAGTACGGTTTACCTCCCGCAAAAGCCGACCAGAGGTAAGGAAGGATAGCACAGCAAAAGTAACCAGAGATCTCATGATGCCCCAGCATCATTTGAACATGATGTCAGGGCACCCATCGCGCCCTGGTGCCTTTAAGTCCCCAAGTTGGAATACCGCACGACGAACTTCAGTTTACATGGATGGTTGTTGCAGATGACTAACATGAGCGGAGGATAAAGGTGAAAGGGATAGAGAGGAGAGATAACCTAACAGCTGAGGGTTCTGGGCTAAAAGTGGGGGTGTCGGAGCCAGAAGATTAGAGAAATATGCGAGCAGGCATGAGCGAAGGTTTGTCTCACGAGACACCCATTGGCTAGAGACATCTTGAAGCGGAGTGATAAAATTTTTCCGCCGACGAATGATCGTGGTGGCATGGAAGAGCTTTGAGTTCCTATCTCCAGCTTCCAGCCAAGTAATTTTAGATATCTGAGCCCAGAAGACTTCCTCACGTTTTAAAAGAAAGTCTAGACGGTGACGTAGAAAGAACTCATTAGGACTGGGCACATGAGAGTCCTCCTCCAAAGACTGACTCTGAGCAAGCCGGAGTTGGATCGATCTGATCTGACCTTCAAGGTGTCCGAAGGTGGATGTGCTCCAAGAGCGTAAGGCAGGCAACACAAGGTGAGGCTTACGCATTAACTGAAAGAGTGGAGAGCCCATGACAGAGCCGGTCCATAGCTCCCCGATTAAGGGTAAACAGTACGGAGAAGCCAACCATATGGCCTCAAAGCGAGAGGGGAAGGGAAATACAGAACGTGAGGCTTTTGTAGTATAAAGGATGGGTGCATGATCGGAACGCTGAATAGCTAAGTTTCGGGTTATGGCCGAGGAGTGAAGAATAATCCAGGAGGGGGAAGCTAAACCTCTATCTAGCTTTTCATAGACAAACCCACGATTCGGTGAACCGCGAACCCAAGTGAAGTGAGGCCCTTCCCAGCAAATATTCGACAGGCCAAACTGGGCAAGGAAGTCGTGGAATGCTGAGGACCCAGCAGGGACCGAAGTACGCTCAGAGGAATCTAGCACTTGGTTGAAGTCGCCATTAAGAGAGGTGGGAAGGGAGACGGGGCTTAGAAGGGAGGCAATTGAAGTCCAAGTCAGCAACCGGGATGAAAGAAGAGGGTTCCCATAGACGAACCTGTATAATTTCTCCGCCCTCGACTGACCAATTACTATCGTCAAGATACAATACGCACTAACATGCTGAATGGTCTGTTGGAGAGAAGTTGCAGAAAAGGAAGAAGAAAGCGGAAATTCAATGGCTTGAGGCGCGTCTAGAGACACTATCTTTAAGGCGATATTTGCCCCCACTCGACTAGAGTTTGCTACCGGGTTAATGGCGAATCACCTCCAGGATTACTCAAACCAACAATCCGCAGATAGCAATTCTGAAGATTCGTTTCAGAATTGCTCCTCGAAATTGTGTATATAACTGAAATTTTGAGATACGAAATTGGAAAATGCCAAGTAGTTTTTATTCTGAATTTTAGAATGTTATATATGAGCTCAACAGCCACCCCTTCATAAAGAGACATAACCATTCAAAAAATAACAGAAATAACTGTTATTTCTAGTGCCTTTTCGGAATTACTTTCAAAGTCATTAAAATAAATAATTCAAAAATTAGTAAAATTATGGGCCGTTAGATCATATATAAATCAACGCACTACACGCGCTCGCGGCAAGCTTGCAAAGTGCTAAGTGCGCCCAGTAAAACGCACACAATGCGCCACATGCGCGCGCGCGTGCGGTGCGATGTGCCGCACAGTAGCATTCCCAATCTTCCCTCCAAAACATCTCAAAATAATTCAAATGATATGTACCATGTGCTTGGTTATAAGGAGAGAGAAAGTTCATTTTCTCTCCAATGTGGGACAAAGAACAAAACCTTTTGGGTCTTGAACTTCTCAATCAATACAAACACATTACATAACAATCTACCACCAACACTAACAATCCCCCACTTAGATTGTTATGTTGATTCCCATTTACATACTGATATTGTCATGCTTAGTAAAGGTATCTCTCGATTTAAACCCTTACTTAGTACAAACACATCAAAGCTCTAATTGAATCCATGGTGGCGTAAGCTTAAACCTGGATTCATTGATATTAGAACCGGATATGCTGCACACATAACGATATCCAATCTCAGCGAGCAATTCACCAAATAAATAATATATTAACACAGCCATTTGCCTCATCCTGGATTTCATGAACATTTACAAAAGTAAACCTTTAACTTTTGCTAGAAGCGGCTCCACTTCTTATGTTCATATAGGTGAAGTTCCATCCGTGTCCCTGTTACTTGAACACTTATACGGAAATTTATTGAACTTCATTAAGAGTTTACAACTCACCCTCCATGTCGTAATAGTCAGCACTTTCACATCCTAGATTGGGTTACCAAAAATTAATTAAGTGCTCCTCCAACCACTTGTCAGTAACTTGTTATTACCCGTTAAACCACAAGTCTAGCTTATGGTCGGGTTTCCATTACTGGTGGTCTAAATAAAAGGTTTCAAACCCATCCCACTAGATGTATTCCTCACCAGATCTCTAGAAATACCTTTAGTTGAAGGATCCACCAAGTTATTACTTGACCTAACATACACTATGGTGATCACACCATTTAGTATCAATTCTCGGACATACTCATGTCGTAAGCTTATATGCCTAGACTTACCATTATAAATGGTACTATATGCTCTAGACATAGTCGCCTCACTATCACAATGCAAAGAAATTGATGGCACCGGTTGTGGCCACAACTTTATATCAAACAACAGATTTCTCAGCCATTCTGCTTCTTTGCCTGCTGCTGCCAACGCCAAAAATTCAGATTCCATCGTTGAGTGTGTTATACAAGTCTATTTCTTTGAAGCCCAAGAAACTGCTCCGCCTGCGAGGGTAAACACCCAACCTGACGTTGACTTGTTATCGCTCGCACTAGTTATCCAACTAGCGTCTGTGTACCCTTCAAGTACTGCAGGAAAGCGATTGTAAAACTGTCCTAATTTTGTGGTTCGTTTAAGAAACCCAAAGACTCTACAAATAGCTTTCCAATGATCAACACCAGGATTACCTGTATATCTAGAAAGTTTGCAAATTGAAAATGCTATATCAGGCCTAGTACAATGCATTGCATACATTAGACTACCAATGGCACTCGCATATTCTAGTTGAGCAACTGCTCTACCAGAATTTTCACCCAATTTGGAAGAAGAATCATATGGGGTACTCACTTCTTTAATTCCTAAATGCTGGAATTTAAGAAGCATTTTCTCAATATAGTGTGATTAAGATAAAGCGTAACCCCCACTATGTTTCTTAACCTTAATTCCTAAAACAATATCAACCTCATTAAGATCTTTCATCTTGAATCTGGAATTAAGATATTCTTTTGTTTCAAAAATTCCTTCCAAATTTGTACCAAATATGAGCAAGTCATCCACATAAAGACATATAATAACACCATATGCATCTGTAAATTTTGAGTAAATGCACTTGTCAGCATTATTATGTCTAAATCCATGAGATAAAATAATAGAGTCAAATTTTTCATGCCACTGTTTTGGTGCCTGCTTCAAGCCATACAAAGACTTAACCAATTTGCAATCCTTCCTTTCATTTCCCGGCATAACAAATCCTTCGGGTTGTTCCATGTACACCTCTTCATCAAGGTCACCGTTTAAAAATGCAGTCTTAACATCAATTTGGTGTACATGCAACTTATATAAAGATGCCAGTGCAAAAAGCACTCTAATGGACGTTATTCGTGCCACAGGTGCATAGGTATCAAAATAGTCTATGCCCTCCTTTTGTCTAAAACCTTTTGCTACCAATCTGGCCTTAAAGGTTTGTATAGACCCATCAGTATTATATTTCCTTCTAAACACCCACTTACTTCCAATTGGTTTAGATCCTTGAGGCAATTCAACTAATGCCCAAGTATTATTACATAATATTGAGTCCATCTCATCATTGATTGCTTCTTTCCAAAAGGCAACATCTCTGGAAGCCATTGCTTCAGAATATGTCTTTGGATCATCTTCCATATTTAGTAACATGGGAATTTCCTTGAGAATATTCTCTCTATCACCGTCCACCAAGAAAGCGATTGCTTGAGAGTCTATAAAATCGGGATCCAATATTTTCTCTTTTCTAGCTCTTTGACTTCTCCTAGGTTCTGTTGTGTTATTAGGCACAACACTCTCATTTTCACGAGATGAACATACATTCGAGTCAATTTCAAGTGAAATTGTGGGTGCTGAAAAATCAGAATCAGAGTTGAATTTATCTTCGATAAACTCAACATCTCTAGATTCTACAATCACATTAGACTCTAAGTCTAATAGGCGGTAGGCCTTGGAATTTTCAGCATATCCCACAAAGACACTTTTGAGAGCTCTTGGTCCCAACTTTGTTCTCTTAGGATCAGGAACCCTACAGAAGGCAAGACAACCCCAAACTCTAAGATAACTTAGGTTAGGTTTTCTTCCTTTCCATAGTTCATATGGTGAAACCTTAGTTTTCATCGAAGTTATCATGTTATGCACGTGACAAGCTGAAAGTAATGCTTCACCCCATAAACTTAAAGGCAATCTAGAATTCAAGAGCATAGCATTTATCATTTCTGTAAGTGTCCTATTTTTTCGTTCAGCTAGACCATTTTGCTGTGGGGTGTAGGGTGCACTTTTCTGATGTATAATGCCATGCTCTTCACAATAAGAATCAAATTCAGTAGGAAAAAATTCTCCACCTCTATCACTACGAAAAATTTTAATCCTCTTCTCCTTTTGATTCTCAACCTCAGATTTATAGCGCTTGAACATATCAAAAGCTTCACTTTTATGTTTCATTAAATACACATAAGTACATCTAGAGAAATCATCTATAAAAGTGATAAAATATCTATTGCCACCTCTACTTAAGACTCCATTCATTTCACAAATGTCAGAATGCACAAGTTCTAACAATTGTGTATTTCTTTCGGCCTTAGGAAAAGGTTGTTTAGACAACTTTGCTTGAATGCAGATTGGGCATTTAGCATTTTCCACATGATTATATGAAATCAAACCATGCTTAGACATAAATTTTAATGATCTAAAACTTAAATGAGCTAAACGAGCATGCCACAAAGAAAAAGAGTCAACAGAGTAAGCCAAATCAGATACGTTTTTATTAATAGATAACTTAAACATGCCATCACATGAGTATCCTTTTCCGACAAACACTCCACTCTTAGACAGGACCAACTTATCGGACTCAAGCAAGGCTTTAACGCCTTTCTTACAAAGAAGACTAGCAGATACAAGATTTTTCCTAATTTCCGGAACATGGAGCACATTGAGTAGAACTAGTTTCTTCCCTGAAGTAAACTGAAGTTCAACACTCCCTTTGCCCAAAACCTTGGCAGAACTATGATTCCCCATCAGCACCACTTGTCCATCCGTTGCCTCTTCGTAATCCTTAAAGAAGGACTTCTCGTTGCAAACATGAACTGTAGCCTCAGAATCATACCACCAATCAGAATTTTTGCTCGAAGTTGCCATATGCAGTTCAGTAACCACTTCATTGATGTCGTCTTCCACCACGTTTGCATTATGGGAACTTCCAGCATTTTCTGTTTTCTGCCTTTTCCTGCTTCCGCATTCCTTCATGAAATGTCCCTTCTTCCCACAATTATAACAAGTTTTGTTCTTCATGTTGGAGTTGCCAGAGTTGTTTATTTCAGAAATCTTCCTCTTGTTTCCACCAGAATTTTCATTCTGAAAATTTTTCTGATCCACAAAGTTTACTTTTGAGTTAAAATTCATCGAAAAACTTTTATCGCGAACCCGAGTTTCCTCTTCAATTCGCAAGTGTTTCTGAATTTGCTCAACAGTAAAATCTTCTATGGTATGCAGAAGTTTCTTTCTGTAACCATTCCAACTAGGAGGCAATTTAGAAGTAATAGCCCCCACTTGTAATGGTTCAGAAACCTCGACCTTTAGGTCTTTCCGTTTGGAAACAAGGATTTGCAACTGATGAACTTGATTCAAAACAGATTCACTATCATTCATAGTAAATTCGAAATACTTGAGAGTGAGAAACTTATCTGCGCCTTGCTTTTCATTATTGTACTTTTTCTCCAAAGCCTTCCAGATTTCTTTTGGACACTTGGACGATGTAAACAGGTCATAGAGGCGATCCGAAAGTGCGTTCAGAATGTGTCCTCTGCAAACTAGTTCGTCCTCTTCACGTTTCTTTCGCGCTACTTTGGTCTCGTCGGAGTCGTTGTCAGTAATTTCCGGAAGTGGTGGCAGATTAGGATCCAAAACATACTGAACCTTTAGTGCAGTGAGTAAGAACATCATCTTGTCTTGCCAACGGGTGAAATTCGTTCCATCAAACCTATCCAGTTTCATGAAGTCCTGATTCATCACTTGGAAAGCCGCCATTGCTGAATCTCCTCCCTTCAAATATCGCCTTAAAATTGTTGGAGAGAAGTTGTAGAAAAGGAAGAAGAAAGCGGAAATTCAATGGCTTGAGGCGCGTCTAAAGACACTGTCTTTAAGGCGATATTTGCCCCCACTCGACTAGAGTTTGCTACCGGGTTAATGGCAAATCACCTCCAGGATTACTCAAATCAACAATCTGCAGATAGCAATTCTGAAGATTCGTTTCAGAATTGCTCCTCGAAATTGTGTATATAACTGAAATTTTGAGATACGAAATTGGAAAATGCCAAGTAGTTTTTATTCTGAATTTCAGAATGTTATATATGAGCTCAACAGCCACCCCTTCATGAAGAGACATAACCATTCAAAAAATAACAGAAATAACTGTTATTTCTGGTGCCTTTTCGGAATTACTTTCAAAGTCATTAAAATAAATAATTGAAAGAAACAATTTCAAAAATTATGGGCCGTTAGATCATATATAAATCAACGCACTATACGCGCTCGCGGCAAGTGTGCAAAGTGCTAAGTGCGCCCACTAAAGCGCACACAATGCGCCCGCGCGTGCGGTGCGATGCGCCGCACAATAGCATTCCCAATCTTCCCTCCAAAACATCTCAAAATAATTCAAATGATATGTACCATGTGCTTGGTTATAAGGAGAGAGAAAGTTCATTTTCTCTCCAATGTGGGACAAAGAACAAAACCATTTGGGTCTTGAACTTCTCAATCAATACAAACACATTACATAACAATCTACCACCAACACTAACAATCCCCCACTTAGATTGTTATGTTGATTCCCAGTTACATACTGATATTGTCATGCTTAGTAAAGGTATCTCTCGATTTAAACCCTTACTTAGTACAAACACATCAAAGCTCTAATTGAATCCATGTTGGCCTAAGCTTAAACCTGGATTCATCGATATTAGAACCGGATATGCTGCACACATAACGATATCCAATCTCAGCGAGCAATTCACCAAATAAATAATATATTAACACAGCCATTTGCCTCATCCTGGATTTCATGAACATTTACAAAAGTAAACCTTTAACTTTTGCTAGAAGCGGCTCCACTTCTTATGTTCATATAGGTGAAGTTCCATCCGTGTCCCTGTTAATTGAACACTTATACGGAAATTTGTTGAACTTCATTAAGAGTTTACAACTCACCCTCCATGTCGTAACAGTCAGCACTTTCACATCCTGGATTGGGTTACCAAAAATTAATTAAGTGCTCCTCCAACCACTTGTCAGTAACTTCTTATTACCCGTTAACCACAAGTCTAGCTTATGGTCGGGTTTCCATTACTGGTGGTCTAAATAAAAGGTTTCAAACCCATCCCACTAGATGTATTCCTCACCAGATCTCTTGAAAGACCTTTAGTTAAAGGATCCGCCAAGTTATTACTTGACCTAACATACACTATGGTGATCACACCATTTAGTATCAATTCTCGGACATACTCATGTCGTAAGCTTATATGCCTAGACTTATCATTATAAATGGTACTATATGCTCTAGACATAGTCGCCTCACTATCACAATGCAAAGAAATTGATGGCACCGGTTGTGGCCACAACTTTATATCAAACAACAGATTTCTCAGCCATTCTGCTTCTTTGCCTGCGGCTGCCAATGCCAAAAATTCAGATTCCATCGTTGAGTGTGTTATACAAGTCTGTTTCTTTGAAGCCCAAGAAACTGCTCCGCCCGCGAGGGTAAACACCCAACCTGACGTTGACTTGTTATCGCTCGCACTAGTTATCCAACTAGCGTCAGTGTACCCTTCAAGTACTGCAGGAAAGCGATTGTAAAACAGTCCTAATTTTATCGTTCGTTTAAGAAACCCAAAGACTCTACAAATAGCTTTCCAATGATCAATACCAAGATTACCTGTATATCTAGAAAGTTTGCAAACTGAAAATGCTATATCAGGCCTAGTACAATGCATTGCATACATTAGACTACCAATGGCACTCGCATATTCTAGTTGAGAACTTGCTCTACCAGAATTTTCACCCAATTTGGAAGAAGAATCATTTGGGGTACTCACTTCTTTAATTCTTAAATGCTGGAATTTAAGAAGCATTTTCTCAATGTAGTGTGATTGAGATAAAGCGTAACCCCCACTATGTTTCTTAACCTTAATTCCTAAAACAGTATCAACCTCATTAAAATCTTTCATCTTGAATCTGGAATTAAGATACTCTTTTGTTTCAAAAATTCCTTCCAAATTTGTACCAAATATGAGCAAGTCATCCACATAAAGACATATAATAACACCATATGCATCTGTAAATTTTGAATAAATGCACTTGTCAGCATTATTATGTCTAAATCTATGAGATAAAATAATAGAGTCAAAATTTTCATGCCACTCGACTAGAATTTGCTATCAGGTTAATGGCAAATCACCTCCGGGATTACTCAAACCAACAATCTGCATATAGCAATTCTGAAGATTCGTTTCAGAATTGCTTTTCGAAATTGTGTATATAATTGAAATTTTGAGATACGAAATTGGAAAATGCCATGTAGTTTTTATTCTGAATTTCAGAATGTTATATATGAGCTCAACAGCCACCCCTTCATGAAGAGACATAAACATTCAAAAAATAACAGAAATAACTGTTATTTCTGATGCGTTTTCGGAATTACTTTCAACGTCATTAAAATAAATAATTGAAAGAAATAATTCCGAAAATTAGTAAAATTATGGACCATTAGATCATATATAAATCAACGCACTAAACGCGCTGAAGGCATATGCGGCGCCGAACTAGCTGAAGAAGATCCAGTGAAGGAGCCATGGGAAGGAAGACTATCCTTACAAGAGCAATAGCTAGATGAGAAAGTACCGTCATTTTTCGATGAAGAAGCCAAGGCCAGAAAATGTGAACCTGAAGGCGGATTAGAGGAACTGATTGACTCCGAAGCAATCGCCACAAAGCCTTGAATATCGATGGGTTGCACGGGCGCAATTTGTCATCCATATCATTGATGAAGCGAATGCGACTAGTGCGGTTCTGATGAGTGTTGGCGAAGGCTCGAATGCTGCTAGTGAACATAGGCCTGTTATTCTGGTAGAACAGCGGGAATTGGAAGTGAAAGAGTATCTGCGTATGACCATTCCACCAGGCGTCAAGCACCGGCCAATGAGAGTGGGCATTCAGTGTTTGCATGTCCGATGACGCCGCAGTGATAGCACACTCGGAAGACCCTCTCATACACGATGCCCATATCCAATTGCAATGCTCTGCAAACTGTGGGAAGGTAAACACCGGCAACCAAAGGCTCGGCAACATGTACGCGCACATGAATACGGAAATAATCGCGTCGCTGTTGTCGCCGAGAAGACCAGTCCACGGAGAGAACTTCACCGAAATAACTTCCCAAAGTAAGCGCAGCATCATAGAAAAAACATTCGGCAGGAATGTCAGAAAGCCGCACCCATAAATTTACCCGAGAGAGATCTAGTCGTGGTACACACGAAAAGGGAACCCAGCGCACGAGCAGGAGCAACGAACCATGAACGTTCTACGGACCTTCCGCCAATAACAACTCTAAGTCCTCAGGGGATGAAAAGTGAAAGGCGAATAAATCACCCACTGCTTCCACAGTAACAGAACCCAGGAGTTCCCAGTACCGGTTCACCACCGTTTGGACCAACGGAACTGAAAATACACGGTTGTCTACAAAACGGCCCACTAGAGTATTGGACCAATGATCGCGTTGTGCGGCTAGCAGATGGCTGACAAGTGCAGCCATGTAACCACATCTTTCCAAAGCCAGAGGAGGCTCCTCGTTAGAGGAGGCCGTAATTACAGGAAGGCAGGGGGTACAGGTGAAGTGAAGAAAAGGCAAGGGGAAAGTGGAAGAACAGGGGAAAGGAGATGGATTTTTTAGTCGCCAGGCTCAAACGAAACCTTGGCTTACTATTTTTCTTCACAGAATGCTTCTAATTGATGACTTCTGTACAACTCTTTCATGATGGTGTCATGCATACTCCTTTTATTTTATTCACTTCATGACCATGCATGCATCATCACATTATCTCTTCATTTGGTTTTTGTCTCCGTACGGAATTGGAGCCACATAATCTACCAAACTTTGATTAAAGTTGCAATACTTTTTGTTATATGCCCACTTTTGATTATTTGTTTCAACCGTTTAGAAACCTCCGTTTCTAGTTTGAGATGCTTGTAATTTTCGTTCGGCAATGAATGTTGTACCTATCTACTTTTTACTTCCCCACTATTGTTGTTTATATTAAAATATCAATCACAAGCTGACTTGCGATGAATAGTACCGACGTTGTCTGTATTCTGTGCCACGTGATAATGTCTAACTTTTAAACAATTCTTCAGCTAACGTCTTAGGCCGCCAGCTGAGTGTGGCTCAATTTTAATCATTGTATCTATAGGTAACTAATTTGTGTTTGGCCTATTTATTGGTATCCAATTCATTCGTACACTACGACGAGCCATGTCACGTGTTTGTGACATTTTTGTTTCTGACTTACCCACGTGAATTGGAACGTGGGCTAACTCAGTGGGATGAGTTAGAGATCGCGATCTTATTTTCTGAACCTGGTTTCACGTATCAATGATGGCATGTTGACCTTGTTCTGAATGGCTCTCCAGTGTCTATCTCTATACAAAAATATATTTTGGCATTTTGAAATTTTTTTGTGTATCTGTTATGTTAAAATTTGTATGTCCGCAATTTCGTTTCCTCAGACATTTTGTATCATTTTTGTTTGGTCTATTGAGTGACCTTATTGGGCATTTGGTTCACTCCCTTATCGTTTTCTTTTCAGGTAATTAGTAGGTGGGATTGGATCACAGGACTAGCTGTGTGACTGAGAGCTAGCAATTTTTATATCAGAGTCAGTATTAGTATTTTTTAGATGTAATAATTAAGATAATTGAATTTTTTTAGAATTTATTTTGGAACTCCGTGTTGGAGTAATTTGGATTATATAAACGGTTTAGGCGGCTATGACATTTGTTGATGTATTTTTGGAATTGATTAGTAGATGCTCTGAATGACCTCTTGGGAGACTTTTTGTGATTTTTTTATTTTGTTTATTTGATATTAATGTTCTGAAAATTCGGGGTGCTACAACAATGGTTATAATGCTTATTGTTGAAGTAAGTTCCTTCAGGGCTTCCTAGTTAAGCCATGCTACAACTAAATGCATTCAGTAGTCACATTTCCTACTCCACATTATTCTACATCCAATGCTCAGATACTATTTACTCTTGTAACAGTTTAGTAAGGATCTTCTAGCTGTGCTCCATCTCTATACTACTTCATATACACTAAATGAGACTATGCTAGCTTCTCCATTAAAACTGCTTCTTGTAACTACACTACCAGAGTATGTTAGTTAAGTAAGGTGTATTCAACCTTAGGTCATATGTTAGTTATGTATGCTATCTGTAAGGTGTTAACTGTTTCCTTGGTTTATGTAACTGGAATTAGAATGAAATGGTTGGCACAATTTTATATATCACGCAGAAGGGATGTGTGTGTGTACTAATTGTGATACTTGCATTCCAGAAAGAGGCAGAAGATAACCGCTTGAATGCTAAAAGCAAAAGTATCCATATACCATAGGCCGCAAATCCACTGCAAAGAAGAGGCGGGAACATGTAACACACCTCTATTCTTGTTTAGCAAATTTAATATCCCCAACTACATTGACAAATTTGCTGATAGATACCTTATATTGTGTTCTTTTTGTTGGTTTAAGAAGTATAAAATTCCGCCAATTAAAGCTACCATGTTGATAGAGTCTCGAAGACAAAATGAGAAAAATGGAGGCGGCTTCATTCCCCAGGCTCGTATTAAAATTAAAATTGTAAGTAATGCTTTGTTGGTAATTTGTTACATAGATGTCAAATGCTTTGGCTTAAGTCTTTTGTTGGTCATTTTTTCACCTTGCTTTAGGTTAGCATGCATAATGTGGCTACTACTAAACCAATTCTTTTCCTGATTAGATTTGCATCTTGGAACCTGAGATTGACTTGCATTTGAGCTCATTTGTCGCTCCTCTAAGATGGAACTTCTAGCCATCCTTGGATAGGCATATTAATCAAGGATAAGCATAGAAATCTGCTTATTTTATGAAAAACACAGTCTGTCTCTCTTCTCTTTTGTGTCTCTGATTCAATGAGTTGTTGGGAGGGTTTGTAGATTTTTGAGACCTTAATCGAGTGGAACAAGGACTGTGATGGTTAGTTTAGGAGGACATGCTTGTGTTATATATGTTTACACAACTGATTTAATCTGAGCTTGTAGGCTGAAATCCAAAGACTCCTGCAAGCCTCACCACCTGAAGATGGCACCAGTGAAGTTGATATCCTTTCTGAAGTTTTGGGCAAAGAGCGACACGGTAGAGTAAGGGCGATGGGGTGGATGGTGACTCGTGTGAACACATTGGCCTTTCGTCAACATGCAAACAATGAACAAGTGCAACAAATGGCCGAGGAAATCACTTCTCTTAAAACACAATTGCAAGAGATGAATGAAGTCAAGGCAACAATGGCTAAATTGGAAGAAGCTATTAATCAACTCATGCGTTAGAATCAAGGACAGTCATTGTTTAGTAGCTCTCGGGTAATTTTTTTGCAAAATCTAACTTTTAAATTCTTTTTAACTTACCAATTAATTGGTAGCTTCTCACGGCTCTCCCTCTTTTTGTGTCTCTCACGCTCTTATTTTGGCTTTTTATTTTGGATTTCTCTTCTTTCTTTCTTTCAATCTATCTGCAGGTGACCAAAATGAGTGAACAACTCTGCTACTTAGTCTCAACTTTTTATTCCATGCCAATCTATATATATATATATATATGTGTGTGTGTGTGTGGACCTAGCTACTGTGTGTCTCTGTGTATGTGTGTCCGCGTGCGTGTGCCAAGTGTATTCTATGCTAATACAGAGATTGTGTCTCACTGCAGGAAAGTAGACTATTCCAAATCCAAATTATAATGGTCTTCTACGCTCACATTCACACTCATTCTTACTCATACTAACAAGCTTCTATGACTTGAGCTGTTAATTGAAATCCATGATAGTGGATCATTCCTTTTGACTCATGTTTATTGTAGGAGTGTATATATGTATCCCATTTGCTCATACACAGCTCAACCTTATGAAGTTTGGTCTACGTAGGTGTAAAGTTTTTAGTAATAACAATTTCCTTTCCAGCTGTATACTGTAGTTTCCCTTGATATCAATGCATTTATGTTAAAAAAACAAAAGCAAATGTTAAGTGAAATTCCTTAATATCAAGCCTTTTGGTGCGAGATTTTTTATTTTTTTTACCATACGTGAGATTAGGATCAAGACTATGACATCCGGCTCCTTATGCAAATGACGATAAACATTTGCATCTAAGATAATTAACTTAACACTATTTATCACCCTAATATCAGGTCTTTTGTCTATCACTTAACATGTGTTAACTCTGTATCAGGTTGTTGCCAAGGTGAATGGAAATGGATTAATCTCGATCTTGGTTGTTAATGTTGATCATGTGCAAGGATGGTTGCTGGGTTGATTTGTAAATGTGCATGAGGATTTACTAAGTTTTGTACAAACTCACAAAAAGTCCCTCACTTTGCTTCTTCTTTCTAGCAAAAATGTGTTATTATTCTGGATTTGAATAGATTGCGGTTGTTTTGTGACCACAAGTTCTAATTCAGATTTAACTTGCATTTGGTTTTCACTAGCTATATGGTACAAAGAAAAGCAATGTAAGAAATATAGCAGATCTATATACAGACAGTTGACAATGTCGGCGGTGTCTACCATTTTGCTCACCTTTTCTTTTGGGTGATAACTTATGGAGGCGGTAAGTATCGCCAGCATAAGTGAATTATTTATAAAAAAAATCTAAAACATGCTTATGTCGGCGGTCGTACATGCCAGCATAAGTCCATACATTCAAAGAAAACAAATGTCAAATGAAACCTATAACGACGCATGGGACATTGACATAGGTCCAATTATTCAGCAAATTAATAAAATAAAAATGATACGTACCGTGGCGGTTTCTTAACACTGCCTTTGCAATTTAATCCAAATGTATAAGAAATTAAAATTTTACCTATGCCAGTGCCCGTAATCGCCGGCACAGGTTCAGACCGCTGCTATTGGTAACATAGAAGACGGATGTGGGAACACTTTTAGACACAGACCGCTGGTATTGACCCCTTCAAGCGCCGGCATATGTCTACCGAAACGCAAGTAAAGGCAGCGATTAGCGCCGTGTAAGCCTACAACGGGGTTTTTTCACTTTTCGCAGCGTCATACGGCCGCCGGCGTAGAGCATTTTCCTTGCAGTAGCGGACGGAGAGGGGACAGATGTGACATTTGTTAGGGTAAAAAAGTCATCTAAAACTAGTGAGACTAAGGTCATCTTGGAGGCCTTTCATTTTTTCTTTATAAGGTCACAAGTTCAAGTATGACATTGAGTGAAAAAAAGTTGGGGGGGGGGGGGGGGGGGTGTCCAAGGGAGCCTTTCGTTTTACGAGTAACAAAGAGGCACATTTCGCCGTTAAAAAGGAAAAGGAAACACAAACATAGAAACATTTTATGCCTAAAATTTTAAATTTTAAATGCCATAACCATTGTTGCGATCGTCTTGGCTTTTTTTTTTTAAATTGAGTGGTGGATCTGGAACGGAAGTCAGCAAGTCAGGTATTTGCATGTTGGGGACGTGTGACTTTGAAGAGTAAACTTAACCTTGCCGTTCTCATATATAGTGGATGTCGGTTTTTTGGGATAAAAAAGTTCCTTGAACCCGCTAAAAATAAAGACATGACACATGAAATGAAAGGTATAAACTAATTTGAATATCCTTTATACTATTGTTACATTAACCTGAGAACTGTAGATAGATTAAGGCTTACCACTTTTACTCACTTCTTAGCATCAGCCCACACTTAAAGGTATATCTCTTGCTAAAAGCATGTAAAGGAGCTGGAGTTCGAAGAATCCATAACTATTTAAATATTTATCCCTCCCTATGCTGTAAAGTGCTATATGTACTAGTGGATATTCACCTAAGTGAGTGTGAAAGTAGAGTCGCTTCTGTTGAGAAATGAGGATGATTCTCTGGAACACTCCTGACATCGAGCTAGGAGCCACATGGCCTTCTAAGCAGCTTCACTCTGCTTCCATGATGGAATCGCACTGGATTCAATGAATTTTCAAATATTCGTTCATGAACAAAGTTACAGATCCTTCGTTCACCGATTTGGTGATGATCGAATACTACAGCCATCTTAACTCCCTCGCATCCTTTCATGCTCTATATATAACCATTACTGCTATTGCCAATTTCTATTTCAATTGATTTCAAAACCATCATTTTTGTACCTGGGCCATACATTAACTACTTCGAGCTGGACCACTGGAAGGTGAAGATCGTTGAATCCTGGATGCCCATCGCTAGATTCAGTGCACTGTGGATTTGATTTAAAAGAGGTCAAAATTTGGTGTTAAGGACAGTGACCTCCATATCATGCTTCGGTTGAATTTGATAAGTTTTCCCTTTTTCTTCTCTCTCTCCCCCACTGCCCCCACACCTCTCAATATATGTGTGTGTTTACATATGCCAAAATTTGTAATTTATGTTTGAAAGAAAGCTCCTGAATAAAGTTCTACTTCATGTTTAATTAAATTTCCAATCTGCCACGTTTCTAAGAATTATAGAAGGACCCAAATTAGAAAGTAACAAAAATTAGTGAGACATAAGGTGAAGGCCTCTCATTTCTCTTTATAAGGTCACAAAATTAAGTATGACGGGGAGTGGAAATTGTGGGGCAAGGGAACCCATCTTTTTAAGAAATAGGCACATTTTACTGCTGAAAAGGGGAAGGATACATGGACATAAAATCATTTTGGGCCTAAACTAAACTTTGGGTTAAATGCTATAACCATTGTTGCAACAGTCTTGACTTCCATTTTCCGATTGAGGTGGACGAAGGCATGGTAGTCAGACTCGTTCCATGTATTTGCTTGTTAAGGATGAGCTACTTTGAACAGTAAAGTTAACCTCGCCACTCCCATAGTGAATGTCGGTTTTTTTTTTTGGTAGAAGGGCTGACTTAATATTATGAAACAAAGGAGAAAGAGTACAGGTATGTTCCTAAACTTCGTCCAATTTGGACAAAAGATTGGACAACGAAGGAACAAAATCAAAAAAATTACAACGAAAGGCATCTGCCGCTAGCTTGTGTGCCGCCGAATTGGCACTTCTAGGAATACGTCTGCACTCCCAGCAAGGGAGATTCTTCAGCAAGGTCTGGGCTTCATCGAAAATTGGTTTAGTACTCCAGTGTTCAGAAGTGCAGTTCTTCTTTAGAGCGGTGATGACAACATCTGCGTCTCCTTCGAAAATGACATAGGGCTTCTGGGATTGGACTGCCATGCGGATTGCTACGAGAGCTGCTGAAGCTTCCGCCACTTCGGGGTCTCCAGTTGGAACAAGCTCAGTAAACCCGAATTCGCATACTCCAGAAGAATTGCGGCATAGAACAGCAGCACACGAAACGGAGCCTCGAATAGCTGCATCAAAGTTGAATTTGAGCCACCCACAAGGAAGTGTAGTCCAGTCTTGAACTTGAAGGAGTTACTCCAAGCTTCAAAGTAGCTCATCGAGGTCGAATTGACTTTACCTGCAAGGATGACAGGATCTATTCGTTTGTTCTCGTGGATGAGCTTATTCCTTGCAAACCAAACTAGATCCAAGAGAGTTGCTGCTTGAAGAGTATATTTGTTTGAGATTGTTAATAAATTGGGTCAATGGACCCATTATCCGCCCACTAACAGATAATGTGTATTTGTTAGTTTGGATAAATACAGTTATTTAGAGAATATTTATCTCTTAAGTGTTTGAGATAAATATAATTTTTATCTCCTAAGAGTTTGAGGTAAAGTCAGTCTCTAATTGTATCTCTATATAAAGGTTAGAGATATCCCAATAAGTCATAGCAATAACCCTCAATCTGTTGCACTCTCTCTAGAGCAATCACCAAACTCTAGGATTTGGTTCGTGGACGAAGAACTCGACTCTAGTAGCCGTTTTTGTACCTACGAAAAAGATCAAGCGTGTTGGAGGCTCGTAACAACAAGGATCCTACGTCAGAATTTTTGGAGACTTCGTACGGTATGTTTTCGAACCCATTACGTGTTACGTGGTAGTACATTAAATCGTTTCAACATTGGTATCAGAGCATGATTACTTGTTGATTCGCCTTTAACATCCTAGTATAATTATGTGCATGTTGCGATTTTTTCCGAATACATAATCGAGAACCATTACAAAAATTCAATATTTATTGAGCATGTTTTTTGAAAAATAATTATAAGCTTTTGTTCTCCTATAGTTAAAGGATGAACTCAATAAAATTTCGTGATTATTAGATACATTATTTGTAAGAAATCACGATTTTATTTTTCAAGAAAACTGTGGTTTTTTTTTAGTTTTAGGAGTCATATTCGGAGCATGATATTCAGTTTTTATCATTCATGATTGGTTGGTATATAATTAATCTATGTCGCATAAGCTTTCCAACGATATATCATACGCATTATTTGACTTAAAAACGAGAGAGATATGGCATCCCGAAGTTGGCATCGCGCATGACAGCGGCTGAAAATTAGGATTTTCTAATAAAGAAGACAAAAACGCGCCCCACACGCTAAGGACGCGCGTCACGCGCTCTAGAGAAGCCTCCACGCACGAAGCCCGTACCCTGCACGCCAAGCCGCGCCCCACTCGCAGCACATGAGCCAAGCCGCGCATCTGGAGCCGCGCACGCGCTTCCACGCGCCAGCCGAGGCTGAAGCCACGTGCGGACCGCGCCACCTCATCCTAGAAATCCACGCGCCCACGGGCGCGCATGTTTCACACGCGCCTGACACTGCCCCACGCGCACTGCGGCGCGTGGAGGCGCGTGAGAGCTATTGTTTGGGCCGTTTTTCTCATCGCCGGTGAGTCGAGCTCCATCTTGACGCACTGATTTTTTCTATGGTGTTAAAACTTACCGTTATACCCTTTGTGTGTATTCTATTTATTTTTTAATCGACTTTTTCTATTGAAATTAGCTTTAAAAATTTTGTTTTATACACAGAATTTTTTCTTTAATTGCAGAGGGTATATTAGGGTTAAATTTACTGTTTGCCAATTTTAAGAATTTATCTCTAATTTTTGGGCTGTTTAGAAATATTTTTTTTGTGGTACTTATGTGTTCCCAAAAATATAAAAAATGGGCAAATATTAATTTTTGCACTTTGAGTGTAACATTCCGGAATTTTCCGGAACGTTAACGCTCAATCGATCAGTATACTAAGATAATACTATCTCAAACTCAACCAAATAATACCATTAATCTGTCATAGCAACTATCCATAAATCAAACTATGCTCTCAATCAACTGTCATAATTGAAATACCAAGTCTAAGTCTAAGAAAAATTAAACAATAATATTTACCCGCGCAGGGGTTCTAGCGATCAGTATTAAACTTAAATTTAAATTCCTTGGCTAGCTCGGCTCTAATCTGTGCTGGCAACCTCAACCTAAAGCTGGCTGTCACCTACGGAAAGGAAGTCAAAGGGGAGTGAGCTTTTGAGAGCCCAGTAAGGTCGCACAAAGATTTAAAATCACAAAACGATTCGGACGGTTTTTCATATAGAGTCAAACAAAACTTTTTACGAGTATTTTCAAGCGTTTCGACGAATATGAACAAAACGAATGATTTTACATTCAAGTCTAATAACATCTCTTTGAGGGATTTGTTTTCGATGAAACCACTACAATACGATATAAACATTGGGATGAGTATTTAACTCAATCCCTTAAATAATAGTCGGTTGAAAACACTTCGGATATAATAAAGCAGGAGTGAATAATATTCAAAACATTTCAAGTGCAATAAAACATAAACAGGAATTGTTGAACATGAGCAGTACAGAAGCAAAGCCACCCCGGCAGTGCTCGATCGCTTTACATATGCATATGTAACACTGACTAGTCCATCTAGGTACTAGTTAACCCATCCAACAGACCATCCTTATAACGCCAACAATACAGACCATCCTTATGGCTCCCAAGTTACTAACTCATGTCAACATTAAGAAACAATAAATAGAATTCAAAATATTTTATGATAATTGAATCGATAAAACAGATGAGAATAAACAAATTACGAATTCCAAACGATCGCTTAAGGTTCAAGTTAGGCTTTCATAGACATGTTTAAAACATCTTTTATATCAGCATAGAATCAAATCAATTTAGTTTGGAAAACTATTCTATAAGCATTTGAAAACAGAATGTTGAAATAGGGTTCGGATATAATTCCTTACCTCGATCCAAGCTAAGCGATGCTACCAAACTTCGATCAATATGTTAAAATCTCTGAATGAACCTAGATTGGCATTTTATTCGTTAGAACATAATTTATGTCAAATACACTATAAACCCTAATATCAACTACCCACTGCGTACCCACTCTCTCCGGAATCGCGCCCTCAAAACGGTTCTCACACACGGCCAACCTGACCGAAAATCCTATACACTCCTTAACGTGTACCGACACTTAAAACTTATATAATTAACTCTAAAACACTTTTATGGCTTAAATAATTAATAAAAGTCAAAATATGCATTTTCTGAATTTTTCAATATTTTCGAATTAAAATAATTTCTTTAAATACAATAAAAACCCAATAATAGCCATAATTACTTCCAGTGGCAAAACAAGTCCCATAATTTTTATAAGAACTTTAAAATATATATAAAAATTATAGAAATTGAAATCAGAATTTAAAAGACATAAAAACTATTTCTTTATTTTTCATTTTGCTAAATTTAATGCGATACTGAAAATGATAACAAATCGATGCCAAAAATCATCAAATTTATACTGAGTCTTTATTATACTATTTAAACACTATTCTAATTTTTCCCAGAACATTTTCAGGGTTTAAAGACTCCAAAAGAATTTTCCAAATCTGAAATTATAAAAAATACTATAAGTTCATACGATCTCAGAAAATTATAAATTTTTCCAAGAATTCTAATATGGTCTAACGTATTATACTGTAAATTTTCACGTGCTAATGATAAGCGTGCACTAGCATAAGTACATACGAACTTAACGTCAAACCCGTGTACATTACCCATCCAGATGCACGCACACAAAAAGCCATATACACTGCTTGAGCACAACGCTTGTGCTGCTTCCCTTGCAAACCCACCAGCATGGCGGCTGCCTCATCAACCCCTCTCATTCTTTTCTTCTTCTTCTCATTTCTTTCCCATGAACCCAGTTCAGCCCCCCCCCCCACACTCGGCTGCACAGCAGCCTTCACACGCACACACCTCGCATACACTCACCACAAACTCACAGCCATACCTCCTGTTCATATGCCCAGCTGCTCAAATGACAGAGGCACAATAATTCTCCATCTTCAGGAACTTATACACACAGGCCATAAGCACACTCATACATTCACTTGGTAGTCTTCATGGCTGCCTTCTCTCACTAACCACAACCTGCAGCCCACTCTTTCTCTCTCATTATACACAGCACTAAACACCCAACCATTTGCACATATTTTTCTCATTTGTTTATTTCTTTCCAACACACCCACATATAGTACACAATACAAATCTGTTTCCACCCATGTTTCAAGACCCATTTCATGCCATCTATCAAGCACCAAATTGAAATCTCCATTGTTACCCTCTTCACACACATTCCACACTCCTATGGGCACCCACGAAACACATCAAACACACACAATATACCAAAAAACACAAAAACCCCCACCCCCATTATAGCTACTGCCTCACGGCAGTAGCTTGTCCTCTTTGCCCATTAGCAACCCACATGCAAAAACCACACTTTAATATCGACGCCCTCGCATCTAACTATATAGTAACCTGCACTCACGCATCTCACATACACACAGAAAACTCACCAACAAATCTCACACTAATCATACGGTAGGCACTCTTCCGTTCACAGATCCCTTAGTCCCATAAATCATTGAATCACTAGAAGAAAAATAATGGTTAGAAACTTACCGAAAGAATTCGCCGGGAAAAAACTTTGCCAAAATCCTTCTCCGATCTCCTTCCTTTGCTCTCCCTCTTTCTCTGAATCTCTCTCTTCTCTCTCGAAAATATGCATGACGGCTAAGGGGTGACTGCCCAGTCCAGGCCTCATATATGTACATATATTTATATATGTTAAAAGAAAGCCCTAGTTAGACAGAGAAAACCCTACCTAATTATTCGTCGCTAATTCTTCTTACCCGAAACTTTTTATCGTGAAAAAATGGTCCAGTAATAAACATTAATGATAGTTTACGCGTTAAAAAAATTATCAAAAGTTAATTACGCCTATCTCGCTTGACAAATCGTCGCTATTAGTATACCGATGCTAAGTATTTTCTAAAAATATCGTCATTAAACATATAACAATGCTAAAAATTTGCCGTTAAAAGTTACTAATAAATATACTGATCCTAAGTTAAAAGTATCGTCACTCAAATTACCGATAAAATTAAACTCATCGAAATCGACGTTAAATCTTCCGTATAAAAGTTACTACTAAGTACACTAACGCCAACAAATAACTTGCCGCTAAAAAATATATTCACCGCTAAATGTTCTAGTTAAAGCTGAAATATATCGGGGTGTTACATTGAGAGCAGAAATAAATATTTTGAAGAGTTATATGACATAAATGAATTATGTTTTATTTATTTGCCTTGATTAGTGTTATGGTTTAAATATATTTTTTGTTGATATATTTGTTGGGCTTTTGACAAGCCCACATCTCTTTAAACCCAATTTCAAGGCATTTACGCCCGTTTTCCTTGGAAGGATAATGTGGCCTATTCATCCATTTAAATTACCCTTTAACTTGTTATTTGAGCATGCTGGTTTTAGGTTAAATGGATGGATACTAGATTGACATTCTAAAGAAACTTATGTTTATGTGTTTACTCTTGTTTTAAGAAAATTCTTTTGAGAATAATGTGCTGTGCGACCTCTCCATTTGATTTATTGGAGTAGTTTGTAGTAGGATTCTCAAATATGTTGTATTCTACTATTTCCCTGTATATTTCCAGAAAGCCTTGTACGGGGATGCAATTTCGCACGTACATTATTCAAGTCAGAATTTTCTTAGTATAAGTTATTAGAATGCCAATGGGGCTCAATGAAGTCCTTGCACACTTTATTGCATGGTACAATTTTTATATTGTTCTAAATCATCATGTGGATGATTTATTATATTGTGGCTTATATAATGATAAAATTTATTGCGAAAAATTACTTGAAAAATATTTTTCCCAACTCACATACATGGGAGATGATTACGAGCTTAGCAAATTTTTGATTTCATGATGTGAGGAAGGATTATGTTTTTCATTTGAATTTTTTGAAATAAATAGAATGATGTATAATTAATATTTTTTCCTTGCGCAATCTAATGAAGTGAATATAATGGCCACCAAGAATGTCATAGCTGATCTCGTTAAGGGTGAGAAACTTAACGAAAATAATTATGACGTTTGGCACAAAAAGATGAAATTCATGCTGAACGAACAAGAGCTCGAGGAGCACTTGACCATGCAGATGGTAGCGCCAACTGAGGCGCAACCCCTAAGAGACCACACTACCTACCAGAAATGGAATCAGAAAGATCGTAGTACGCGCTACACCTTGTTGAGCAGCTTGCAGAATGATCTAATCGGACAGTATGATGAACTTCCAACCTGCAAAGCTTTATGGGAGCAGCTCAAGTTCTCTTTTGGTGGAACCTCAACTACGCAGCTTCGTAGCCTTGTGATTAAGTTTGAGGAGTACACAAAAGACCCTAAACATACCATGAGTGAACATCTAAGGATGATGTCCAATATGATTGGTAAGCTAAGGGATGCTGGCCATGCGCTCACAGATGAGCAGCAAGTCAGAGCTGTCATAAGGTCCCTTCCTGCCTTGTGGGCCAATATGAAACAGATATTAACCATAGTGAAAACATCAAGAACTTTTATGATGTTTCACAGCATGTCATCCTTGAGGACGAGACTCGAGATACTGACAAGACCCTTGCTTATGTCTCCCAAGGGGGATCGCGCAATGCAAATGGCAAGCGCGGAAGACAAAGTAAGAAAGGTAAGAAAGGCGAGGCTAGCACTTCTGCGCCAAAGGAAGGAAAAATGAAGAAACGCAAGAGAGGAAAACGTGGTGGGAAAAAGGATCTGTCTAAAGTTAAATGCTTCAACTGTCAACAGAAAGGATACTTCGCTCGTGATTGCACTCAGCTGAAGAAGGTACTTTCAGAATCTCTCTCTCAGTTATATGTTTCCTCACATGTGATGGTTGCTCATTCCCGACCTGTGTGGTTTGTGGATACAGGTGCAACAAAACATGTAGCACGTGATCGAGAGGGGTTCGTAGATTATCACCGGATTCCAGCGGGTAGCACACATATCTTCATGGGAAACAATAGCTCCGAAGAGGTGTTAAGGGTTGGTTCTTACCAGCTCAAGTTGCGCACTGGGCGCACATTGATTCTTGAGGATGTGCGATATGCACCCACTGTTCGCATGGGCGGAACTACACTTGTACGAGGGGGTGCTATAGCCCCCCCTCAGATTTTGAAAATATATATATATATATATATATATATATATGGACCGTGATCCATTGCTAGCGCTAGCAGCGCTAGCACCGTCCGCTATATAATGTAGCGGACGGCCAATTATCGTCCGCTTCATTATGTAGCGGACGGCCAAACAGCGCTAGCAACAGTGCTAGCGCTAGCAATGGATCACGATCCCATATATATATATATATATATTGTTTTTTTTTTTCATTTGCAACTTTCCCTTTCTCTCTCTTTCTCTCTCTCCTCCTCTCTCGGCTCTCACAGTCAACTCTCAGTCACCAGCTCACCGCGGCACGGCGACACCTCTCCTCCTCTCTCGGTTCTCTCAGTCACCGCGGCACGCCGCACGCCGGCACCACCCACGGCCACCGGTCATCGGCTCGGCTCATCAGTAGTGTAACGAACTAACGCCGGTCGCCGTGGCGTCAAGTCAAGCTCTCACGAGTCATGCCGGCACCTCTCCTCCTCTCTCGGCTCTCTCAGTCATCGCGGCACACCGACACCACCCACCGACCCACGGGCTGTAAGTTTTGGACTTGATGGAAATATTTGACGAATCAAACCCTATTTTGGCAGTTCTCTGGACTGAATTTTTGTTTATAATTCTGTAACTTAGTTGCCTTATTTTGAGTTGTATCTTTTCTTTCTGTGAGAAGGAATTAATAGCAAGATGAATTCAGTTTCCGTATTTGATGTCTATAATCTTTGTTTTTGGGCATGAGCTTCGCTTAATAATCTTGTTCATGTCAATTTAACAATAATCCAGTAGATGAATTATGTCGTTCTCGGTTTAGGCCTTTCCGGTGGGCAAGTCTTTTTAGGTCAACCTGAAGTCAATTTGACATTTTATTTCTCATCATTCTGAGTAGTTGGGCTTATCTTGATTTCAGAGTCTATGGAGTCCAGTCCTAGCATATGCTTGAATTACTAATTAACATTTTTTATATGCCTTACCTCTTCGTGGCTGTCGTATGGTTCCTTACACGCCGGACCCGTATAAAATTAACGTGACATTTTTGTGTCGTACATCAAGACTGGTCATCTTGATCACTTACATATTACATTTAACCCGAGCTTTACACGAATGTCTTAAGTTATTGTTTGTTAGTTTACAGTTTAGTCTGTCTGATTTTATGACTACCGTTTTCATGTTCCTCCATGCGATTTTGGGTAATCTTATCTGTTTTCCTATCCAGAGGCGGTGTTGAATCAGGGATTCTATTTACGCTGAAATGATGTGTCCTCCATCACTTGTCTTTCCTCCTGCTGATATTGGTTTAGACTGAGGAGGAGCTCTTTAAGTCCTTGAGAAAGATCATAGACGGATCCCCTCTTCCTGGAAACGTGATTACAGATGTGAATCCCTATCAGTACAAGCCCTCACATTTGCCTGGTTAGTATCAGTATTGTCAGTATTTGCTTCCATGGAAACTCTGAGGCTGATCTAATTAATGTAGTTTAAACGGAGTAGATATGATCACAATTTCCACAGATATGAAATGTGCCATATTGTGCGTATACTTTTACATCAATGTTGACAGTTTGCATCTTTTATGGGTTTAACCTACAGTTTTGGTGGATCACACTTTAAATTCCTAGAAAGCTTACTTAGGTGTGTGATATATGCAGAAGGAATTTGGTACTTAATACGTTCAGAGGGGAAAAAGGATTCAGAAAATGGATTCTGGAAGGTAAAAGGCAAGGCCTGTGAGATATTCACGAACTCTACCATAACTGGTTGGAGGACTACTCTCGAGTTTTACGAGGGCCAAGCTCCTCATGGACCAAGAATTGATTGGTTGATTCAAGAGTACGGGATAACTTACAAAGGAGTAGGTAACAATAGCAAGCCAAAGGTATTCCACAACTACCTATCTTTTGTGCTCATCTTCTGATAATTGCCGTATACTGTCATCTTCAACCTGACCTGCTAGTCAATTGCCGGTTTGGTTGAAAAATATGCAGGACTCAAAATCACTGTGCAGAATCTTTCACAGTGATCAACAAGGCTCGGACCATGAACTACCCTCACAGTATGGTGAGGCAGATACTGCAAGGAAAAACCAAGCGGATTCAATTTTGGCAAGCGTCCCGAAGGCTGACTCTAGCGCTGGACGAGGATCTCTAAGGCAATCCCCGGTAGGTCATCTTTATGTTAATTATTTTCATCAGCATCTCCTCGATATATTTTTAGCCCCCCCCCCCCCCCCCCGGGATGAAATCCTGGTTCCGCCACTGACTGTTCGGCTTAATCTACTTTCAATTACTGTTTTATTAGACAGTGGTTTTTCTTTATTTTTAAGGGTAATAAGTTGGACATCTTTTTGGATGATATTTTGTTCGGACATAGTTTTCGCATGGATAGTCTTTTTCAATTGGATTTAATTGATTCTCAGTCCTCTTATTCTTATATGGTGAATGATAATATTGTGAATGATTCTACCACCTGGCATGCAAGACTGGGCCACATAGGCCAAGATAGAATGACTCGTTTGGCTAGAGTAGGCCTTTTTGGGCCCACTCGCAAGAGTCAGTCTACAAACATGTGAAGCTTGTTTGGCTGGTAAAGCATGCAGGAAGCCTTTTGGAAAGGCTGTGAGAGCAACTCAGCCACTTGAGCTAGTTCACTCTGACATATGTGGACCTATGAGTGTAAAGGCACGCCATGGCGCCTCTTATTTCTTTACACTGATAGACGATTATACGCGATATGGTTATGCGTATCTGATATCTCACCGCTATGAAGCTTTGGACTGTTTCAAATGCTTTGTAGCTGAGGTTGAGAATCAAAAAAAGAAGAATTTAAAAACTCTTCGCACTGACCGAGGACCCGAATATTTGTTAGATCACTTTAAGAAGTTTTGTGAGGAAAAAGGGATATGCAGGCAACTTACTGTTCCTAATACTCCACAACAAAATGGCGTTGCGGAAAGAAGGAATAGAACATTGTTAGACATGGTTAGGTCTATGATGGCGTAAGCAAACCTCCCAATATCTTTTTGAGGGGATGCTCTTTTGACTGCAGCCTATATACTTAATCGAGTGCCTTCACAATCAGTCAAATCCACCCCATATGAGCTTTGGAATGGCCAAAAGCCAAATTTGGATAACTTGCGACCATGGGGCTCAGCAGGTTATGTTCACAGTACTTCTCATAAGTATGGGAAACTAGGGCCTAGAGCTAAAAAGAGTATCTTTTTGAGGTATTCTGAAAACTCTAAAGGCTATGTGATGTATGGTGAACATCCAAATGGTGGAAAGACTGAAATAGAGTCTCGTGATGTCGATTTCATAGAGAATGATTTTCCTAGCATTGGAGCCGCAAGTAAGAATCTTGACCTCTATGAGTTAGAGGAAGTTGAAGCCACTTTACCATCTCCAAGCGAAAGTGGGGGATTAGTTCCTCATCCTATTGTCGCATAGTATAAGTGACCTTCAACCTAGTGGGAGCATCCTAGACAGTGGGAGCACACCATCAGGACCATCAAGTGAACAAGATTCTCAACTGCGTAGAGGTGCATGAGGAAGAGTTCCACGTCGTCGTTTTGAGATTGACGATGAAATTCTTATGTGCACTCCAACTGATGAAGATGAGCCCACTTCTGTGGAAGAAGCCTTATCTTCACCTGCTAGTAATGAGTGGATGACTGCAATGAAAGATGAGTTGAGCTCAATGGAGAAGAATCAGGTCTGGGAGTTGGTTGACCTTCCGCCAGGGCGCAAGATTGTTGAAAACAAGTGGGTTTTAAAAGTCAAGCATAAGGCACGTCTTGTGGCGAAAGGCTATACCCAACTGCGAGGTGTGGACTATGAAGACACTTTCTCCCCAGTGGTGAGATTTGCTTCAATTTGCCTGATCCTAGCTATTGTCGCCCAGCAGGATTTAGAACTTTTTCATATGGATGTTAAGACTGTGTTTCTCAATGGAGAACTAGACGAAGAGATTTATATGGCTCAACCTTAGGGTTTTGAAGTCAAGGGACATGAGCGCAAAGTTTGTCGGCTTAAACATTCGATATACAAACGTTCGATATATGGTCTCAAACAATCGTCTAGGCAGTGGTACTTTAGGTTTCATCATGCCATTACCTCTATAGGTTTTGAAATGATTGAACAAGACCATTGCGTTTACGTAAAACGATCCAAGAAAAATATTCTGATCCTTTCTTTGTATGTGGATGACATTCTTTTAGCTAGGAATGACATGAGTTCCATTGTCGCCACTAAGCAGTGGTTGTCCTCAGGACATGGAAGAAGCTAATTATGTGCTCGGGGTTAAAATCATACGTGATCGTCCAAAGAGACTTCTCAGTTTGTCTCAAGAGACATACATCAAGAAAGTCATTGAACGATTCCGTATGCATAACTCAAAACCCATAGACACTCCAATGGACAAGGCGTGTACTTTAACAACAGACCAATGCCCAAAGAATGATGAGGAAAAGAATCGGATGTCCAAAGTGCCTTACGCGGCTGCAGTAGGAAGTCTGATGTACGCTATGCTGTGTACGCGTCCAGACATCTGCTATGCCGTTGGAATGGTGAGTCGTTATCAGAGTAATCCTGGACCCGCTCATTGGAATGCGGTGAAGAGGATTCTTCGATACTTACGTGGAACCTCTGATCTCGTCCTGTGCTATCAGGTGGAGCTATCTCTTGGTACAGAAAGAAAAAGTCTTGCATTGCCTTATCCACGATGGAGTCGGAGTATGTTGCTTGTTCAGCAGCAGTCCAGGAAGCTGTTTGGTTGAGGTCATTCTTACAGGCTCTAGGGGTTACAGCTCATGCAGACGAGTCTGTCACTGTTCACTGTGACAATACAGCTGCCCTAGATTTTGTAAAGGACCCCAAATATCATGGGAAGGCCAAACACATAGGCCTTCGTTATCACTTCATTAGAACTTTAGTTGCGCAAGGAAAGGTGACCATAAAGCATATACCTACTGGCAGAATGGTGGCTGATCCTTTGACCAAGCCTATTGCTAGAGATGTTTTCCTTTCTCACATTAGGAGTATGGGACTACGTAGGTTTTGATATGTTTATGGCATCTTATGTACTTGACATTATTTATTACATTAATTTTTCATTCCTTGATTTGAGTTTATTATGGAATGAATGGATAATCTTTGTGATTACATATACATCCTTATTGAGAGTGTCACCAGGCTCGAATTGACCCACTCACACGGGTAATTCACCTTGGCGCTAAGATAGCGAGCAAGATGAGACATAATTGTCTTAAGCGCCAAGTGGGCGAATAAGATGATACAGCTTATAAAGCAAACATGTCGCCTTAGTTGGAGCTAAGATGAGACCTATAAAGTTAGGTCGATCATAGAGTATCTCCACAACTCTATGTAGCCTGTTTACAGCCGAATGTGAGATTTCAGGCAGGCACTATGAGAGTGACTGGGCTGAAAAACTCAGGTTAGGCGCTTGTACAGCGACTAGACTTAGATTCGTATGGCGTATTTTATTATACATTTATGTGACACGCCCTTGCGGGTTACGCCATAGCATGCAAATCATACTGCATGTGCTAAATGCAGACCGACAGTGGGAGTGACGAATGAATCCCTGCTTCGTCACTGTGTGAGCCACTTGGATCAAAATTTTTGATCCTATATGGTACCCTTTTCACCTTAGACTATGTCATGAAGAGGATACTCAATGTCGCTACTTTAGCATGTACCCTTGGATCATGGATGATGCGGTCTCGCGGGGCATGTCTAGGAAAGCGGTTGGGTCTAATTGGAATGACATGAGGGCTTTGGGAAGAAAGTTCAATATTACATCATGTTGTGTGATTCATAGCCCGGGCGACTTTGTCGATTTTCGTTTCGATATGAGTCATGAATACATAACATATGAGAGGTTTAACACTGCTCACTATGAGGGATTTGAGAGTGTTTAATCTGGTGTAGTTGAACTATCTGGGGTACATACGAGATTTTTTGGGAGTGATGTATTGTGTTAGTTTGGTGATAACTTAATACAATACTCCTCAACTGGACATCCTTTCTCGTAGGTCGCACGTTCCATTTCCTGTATGAGGAGATGAGTGGACGAGAGATAAAGAGGGACTGTACGATTTATTTGCCCTGTGTGTGGGCGAGTGGGAGCTGTTAATAAATTGGGTCAATGGACCCATTATCCGCCCACTAACAGATAATGTGTATTTGTTAGTTTGGATAAATACAGTTATTTAGAGAATATTTATCTCTTAAGTGTTTGAGATAAATACAATCTTTATCTCCTAAGAGTTTGAGGTAAAGTCAGTCTCTAATTGTATCTCTATATAAAGGCTAGAGATATCCCAATAAGTCATAAGTCATAGCAATAACCCTCTCTCTATTGCACTCTCTCTAGAGCAATCACCAAGCTCTAGGATTTGGTTCGTGGACGAAGAACTCGACTCTAGTAGCCGTTTTCGTACCTGCGAAAAAGATCAAGCGTGTTGGAGGCTCGTAACAACAAGGATCCTACGTCGGAATTTTTGGAGACTTCGTACAGTATGTTTTCGAACCCATTACGTGTTACGTGGTAGCACATTAAATCGTTTCAACAGAGATGAAAAACATTCTTTTGATCAATTGAAATAAAGGACACGATAAATGAAAGGAAAAGTATAAACTAACTTAAGTATACTTTATATTATTGGTAAATGAGAATTAGTATATTCGTTGCTAAAAGCATGTATAAAATCTGGAGTCCAAAGAATAAATAACTATTTGCATAATTAATTATCCTTTCTTATGCTGTAAAGTGCTATATAGTTGCATCTACCAACTTGTGGGCATTCACCTTAATGAGTACAGAACTGGAGACACGTGATATCGAGAAAGAGCATAGCCTTCTAAGCGCCTTCCGATTAGAACTCGTTTGATTATAAGATGTGGTGTGGGTCAGTGGTTTTGGTTGATTTAAATTGATGGCATCCGAAATATCTATTAAACTTCAAAAAAAAATATAAATGGTGTACCTGCATTTCATCTTTTCGATCGCCCAAATCTTTGAATCAGGCGTGGGTTGTTGTATTTGATTCAAAATTAAGTTGAAAATTATACTTCTGCTTCGATGATGAAATCGCACGGATCCTTGGAATCGCCTGGCACTTACGTGATGAACTCTACAGCCACCTTCACTCCCTTGCAACCCTTCATGGTTTATATAAACCCTCCTACTACTACCAATTTCAATTGATTTCAAAACCATCTTTTCTTCTTTTTTTGTCCTTGAGCAATACATTAACGAGTTCGAGCTGAACCACTGGATGGTGAAGACCATTGAATCATGTACGCCAATCACTAGATTCAGAGCACTGTGTTTGCGCTCCTATGCAAACAGACAATCAATTTATTGGCAATTGTTACAATTGATTTAAATATATGGTTCTTTTTGGCCTCTTGAAGAGTAATTCTTCAAAGCGGTTGGAAAATTGGAAAGTGCGAAAATGAAAATTGTAGAAACCAAATGTAAATTGAAGGCATGCGACTTCTAGTCTATGAAGGCTTAGGGGCCGTTTGACAGGCTTTTTTTTGCTCTTTTTTTGACCTTCTTCCCTTTTTTTTGCAAAAGCCTATAAAAGCTTGCTGTTTGGTTGAGTTCTTTTTTTTAAAAAAGTCCAAGAGATTAAAAATTGGTGGCCGTTTTTAAAAAGAGCTCAAAGCTCTTTTCTTCTTCTCTTTTCACGCGGAGCCTTCGGGCACATTAATGAGGTCGCCCATTCGAGCCTCACTAGCAACAAAAATGCCATTTTTCGAGCTGGGTATAAAACCCACTTTTTAACGATTCTTTCATCTCTCTCTTTCTCCTCTCTCTCCCCCTCCGTCTGGAAGCCCTACCACCGGCTTGACATCAAACATGGTCCCAAAATAGAGAAGGTTCAACAGATCCCCAATCACGTCATCATCGGCTTGTTTCTTTAGGGTTTCTGGGGTTGGTGGGTTTTGGGTGGGGGTGTGGCGTTCGAGGGCGAGCTGGGTTTCATCAGCGATGGCAGCGGAGAGGGGCTGACGGAGCTTATCAAGCTCGTCGATGGCGGCGAGGACGGAGGGCTTGGACTTTAAGGTTTCCTCTTGCTCCTTGTTAATGGGCTTGCCCTGGGACACGGCCTCTTCCATCTGGGTGATACGGTTCTACTTCTTCTGTAGGGCGCGGAGGCGCTTGTTGATGAGGCTGAGGACCATTGTGCCGCCGTTGCCGCCGCCATTGTGTGGTGCTGGGACTTGTGGTGTTTGAATTAAGTGAGGGTAGAGCTAGGGTTTGAATTAGGTGCGGTGCTGGGGTAGAGCTGAATTAGGTGGGACTTATGGTATTTTATTTAATTTTATGAGTTACAAATTTTGTAAGTATAAAAGTCAAAATTTTAACGATTAAACAGTCATATAATTTTATCGTAGTTATATTGTACACCTTCGATAGAAAAGGTGACAAATGATTTTTTGTCAAGGTGTAATTGTAAAAATTCGCGAATTTGCACAAAAATTCGCCAAGACCGCCGGCGGTCCGGTGGTCTTGGCGTCGGTGGTCAAACTTAATTATTTAATTAAACATAATTAAATAATTATGTTTAATTATTTGTAAGATATTGTAATATAGTTGCTTAATTACCTTTAATAATGTTTAATTATGTAAAAATGTATATTAAAAAAAATAAACCCAAAGAGTTGTCCTGTCAAACGCTTGCTCTTTTCTGTTTTTTGAAAAAATAAACTCTGTCAAACAGACACCAGTTTTTTAAACTGATGAAAAAAAAACCAGAACTCTTCTCTTTTTTTTTAGAAAAAAACTAAAAACTGACAGCCATACCAAACAGACCTTTAGTCTTCCAAAGAAGAAAGACTTCTCTTTGAAAAGAGAAGGAAAAAGAAAGGATTTGATTGATTATGTTTGATGTCCATTACAAACTAAATCTAGAAAATAATTACCTTATCAGAAAGTAACCACCAATAGAAAATTACTACTATCACTTAGAAAATAACAAAGTATCCTTATCCCTTATCAATAGAAACACATTTAACATTAGAAACTAGCTTCTAATTTAATACTTGAATCCATCGTCATCCCTTCTTGCGGATAATAATCTGAACCTTAAAGCCATTTAATGACAATTTCTTGGCTAAGGGTAATTTCCGGCAAGAAAAAGGCCTTCAAGGTTCGGTAGTGTCTGGCCTACATCAACAAGAATTGTTGCCAGTAGCTCCAAGTTGTCATAGAGTTAATATATCTAATACATCCTTCTGGAAGGGTGCCACTCAACTATTGATATCTAGAGCCAGATCCTCCTAGTTAAAGATGTTACCAATTCCTTTTGGGATTAAACAACAACGGATCCAAAAATCTAATTGCGGGGTCAAAAAGTCAAAAAAAATTTTAATGGCTCACTTAAAAGAATTTTTAAAAGGTTTAAGCTTATATGAAACATGACAAATAAAGACATAATCTAATTAGCATCACTAGATGCAAAATACCTACTCAATTTGACTACTTAATTTTACTATTCAAAATGATCCAAGCTGTCATAGAGTTAATATATTTAATACATCTTGTGGAAGATCTTATCAATACCTTGTGGATTGCTCCTACAAACAGATGCGATGCATAAATAAAAAGTCGGCTCATAGAATCTGTTAAACACTCGGTCCTACATAGCGTACACAAAAATCTTTTTTTTTTAATGCAAAGATTTTCGATCAAAATCAACAATCAATAAGAAAACCAAGCTACAGTAATTCTACCTAAGCATAAATAAATAAATAAACAATCTGGGCTGAGAGAAGATAAGCTTACCATATGAATGATAAGATATGGAAAAAAAATAAAGATTAACCATATTTAATCATGATGTTATTGGAAATTTACCACCAAGAGAGAGAGAGAGAGCAGTTGCTGGGTAACATAGAGAAGGAGCATATTCCTCGTTTTGGAGGAGACAACATTAAAAGTAAACAGAAAAGGAATGAAATTTGTGATAGAGCTCCTAGAGTTTATTCATTCCACCTTTAAATTAATTCTGTTCCTCTTTCCCAGTAAAGCAATAAGAGGGAAAGAGAATGGTAACTTTTTCTAAAAGGAAAACTACATTGTGGGAAGATTGCCCAAATTGGAGAATTGTCTGATGACCTGACCTATTGAGGGAAATGATGTTATTAGAGGATGTTGGAAAAATAACCCTGCTCCCAGATTATCTGTTTGGCAGAGCACTGGTGCATCTGGGCAATCTCATATAGGGGTAAATTAGTTGTTGCCAGACTCTCACGACTTGTTTTTGACTAGTGCCTACAGCCTGTAGTTCACACAAACATGTATACAAAGGAAAGGCCTATGGAACATTTGGCTTTAAACCCCACTATAGTCCAGATTCGAACAAAATGGCAAGTCATTTTGATACTCCATTCTTGTGTGGAACATTTCAGCATAAACCCCAAACTCTAGAAAAAGTTACTTGAGAAACATAACGGGATAATGGCAACGTTATACGAGAAATTATTCAAGGAACTTGACTCTAATCTTTGTGAGTGTCCTCAGAACATCATCGATACTGACCCGTTCCTCCGCAGACTCCTTTGTACATTCCAAAGCTAACTCCATGATGGATGTTAAATACTGCACATCTCTGGTTAAATCTTCTCCTTCTTGCCTTAGCAAAGCCATATCTACAATCTTAGTTCTCCCATTAGGAAGTGACTCCTTCACCCAAAGCCTTAAGGTCATCCCTCCAGCAAGCATTTCATCGGTGGGCTTCGTTCTAGTAAACGTTTCCATGAGCATAATTCCATAGCTGTAAACATCACTACTTGTTGAGACCAAACCTCCCAATCCGTATTCTACATCAAGCATATAATCAGCAGCAGAGTAAAAAAAATATCTGGGTACAACAATGTTAGATATTATGTTTAGCATTTTCTTTTGGAATGTTATGTGCATTACCTGGTGCAATATATCCAATTGTGCCAAATGTCTCAGTGTGTGGCTTATGGCTTCTCTCACTTAGGAGCTTTGCAATGCCAAAGTCACTCACATGGCCAACCAAATCTTCATTGAGCAACACATTGCTAGGCTTCAAATCACAATGAACCACAGGTGGTTCATAACCATGATGGAGATAGTCTAATGCATACGCCACATCAATCATTATGTCCAGCCTTTGCTTGATGTCTAAATAATGATCGTGTGAGTATAACGCGTCTTCAAGGTTCCCATTTGGCATGTATTTCAGAACCAAGGCTCTAAAATCAAGGTTAGAGCAACTGGTAATAACTTTCATGAGGTTTCGGTCTCAAATGTTGCGGTTTACCTCACACTCTGTTTCAAAACTTCTGAGAGCCTTCTCTAGGTGCAATTTGAATACCTTTATGACTACAACTATCCCATCAAACAACACTCCTTTGTAAACTGTTCCAAAACTTCCACTACCAATTAAATTGCTTTCCACAAAACCGTTAGTTGCTTCAAAAGTTTCGTGGTAAGTGATTTGTCGATGTACTAAAGGTTGCAGATCTTTTTCTGTTGAAACTTTTTTACTTTTTCGGCGTCTTATGAAAAAAAAAAGAACTCCCATGACTAGTAGTACTTTGAATGAAATAGCAGATAGAACGGATATGATTACAATTCTTTTTGCTGTCCTCGACCGATAAACTGCATGGCATCGCGGGACACCAAATTGAGTAAGACCGCATAAAGCTTCATTTGGTGCAAAAGATTGGCTTGAGAAGTTCTTAAAAGATCCTCCATTTGGAATTTCTCCGCTTAACTCATTAAATGATATATTGAAATATCTAAGATGTGATAGTGCTTCTAAAGACTTTGGAAGAACACCAGAGAGGTTGTTATCAGATAAATTCAGGGTCACCAAACTTATCAATGATCGGAACGTCTCTGGAACTTGTAAAGTATTATGAGCCAAAGATAGATAAACCAAATCCTGTAGAACCCCAATAGCGGCACTGATGTTGCCTGAGAATTGGTTACCTGATAAATCTCTTCGTAGAGCGACTCTAAAACTACCTAGTCCAGAGGGAAGATCACCACTTAAGGAATTTGAGGACACGTCCAACTCCAAGAGATCCTTGAGGTTCCATAGGCTTTCGGGTATGCTGGAAGATAACTTGTTATCACCTAGGTACAGGTATCTTAGAGAAGAAACATTCCCAAAGCACGCTGGCACAGGACCGAAAAACTGGTTTTTTGTTAAGAAAAGCCTATCGAAGTTGGGCAGATGACAAAATTCAGTAGGAATAGGTCCTCCTATTTGATTATCACTAAGGTCCAACCCTTGAAGTTTCTGCAGACGTGCGATGGTTGTCGGAATAGATCCAGTCAAGTCATTCTTCGGTAAAGTTAAGACGAACAAGCTACTTAAATTACCAATTTCGCGTGGGATTGTTCCCATAATTCCGTTTCTGTCTAACCACAACTTTTCCAGAGAAATAGAGAGATTTCCAATCGAAACTGGAAGAAAGCCATTTAGGCGATTATACTCAAGCGCCAATACTCTCAGCTTCGTACAACTGGTCAAAGAAGTTAAGAAGCTCAGTTCAAGAGTTGATGAGTGGCTGACAAAATGGTTTCTATCCAATTCAAGGATTTCAAGGAGTCCTAAGTGACCAAGTGATTGGGGAATTGCACCTGTGAATTGGTTTGTAGTGTGAGGCTTAGGATTGTGAGTTTGGAAGCATTGGAGATAGAGTCAGGTATAATGCCGGTGAAGTTATTTTCACCAAGAAAAAAGCCTTCAAGGTTGGGTAATGTCTGGCCTATATAAGCCGGAATTGATCCTGAAAGGTGATTGCCTGTAGCTCCAAGTTCTCGTAGAGTTGATATATTGAATACGTTTTCAGGAAGGGAGCCAGTCAATTGATTAAAATCTAGCAACAACGACTCTAAATTTAGGAGGTTACCAATTTCTTGTGGTATTGTACCTGCAAAGGGATAAGAGAGACAAACACCAATGTTAGCTTGCCAAAATTTATAACCCAAAAACGCTCCTAAATGGAATCTACAAGACAAGTCCAAGTACGATGACCAAGATTTAGAAGAGACAACCTAACCATTCTATTTTAAAAACACTTCAATTGTGTGAGTCCTCCTGAAATGTTGTTCAACTTTACTTTCTATACTCTTGTATATAGTTGTGAGCAAATAAACGTTCAAAATCAATCGATTTCCATAGCATTTTATAGTTTGCGGCAGACAATGTATCGGTGATTTCAGTTCTTAATAGAGAAGAAAAACTAAAGGGAACTATGTGTTCAAATGCCGTAGCCCAATTTAATTTGTCCATTCAAGTGGAAAAGTAGAGACAAATCAACTAGAGAAAATATCAAGGACCAACAACGTAGTGCACGAACATATAGTGACAAATCTATATCTATAAAATAGTACTCCCTCTGTCACAAAAAAAAAGATAGATCATATTTCTTTTTTTTGACCGTTAAAAAAAAATTCCAAGTTTTCACTTTTACCCTTCTTTTGGCTACTTAGTCCTCCAACATGTAGGGTCTTCTTATCCTATGACCCACACAAACAGTCTCTCCCTTTCTCTCTGAAAAATCCTTCCTTCTGGCATACCTGAGATGGTGGGACCATGACAACTCCCGTAGCAAGCATATAATAAGCTAAGAGAGAAATGCAGTAAAAATTTAACGACAACTTTTTTGCACAGCACCTTATCGTTACGTTGTGCGGCACATCATCACATTATATTTTTAATATGAAATAAAAAATTTAACAGTATATATTAAGTGCAAAAGTGTCGCTTAAGTCTCCAGCATTATCCTAGGATACAGTCCTTCCTTTTTTATGAGTTGATTTTCACGTAACCGTTGTGTAAACATTGTAAAATGTTTCCTGTTCAATATAATAACTTATTAGGACTTAATTTTGACCACTAATATTCTTAAAATTACTTTTAATATGAATATAAAAAAATTATATATTTGAAAACGAAAATAATATTATTAAATGTAGAAGAAAAAATGATGTTACGATTGAAATATAAAAAGAATGATTAAATTTGGAAAGGGTCCTTATTTTCAATTCTAATTAATTTTGCAGAAATAATGAGATTATATTCGTGAGGCTACTATAAGTTAGAAAGTAATTCTACTCATTTTTAAAACTCAACCAAATCAATATGCTAATTTATTATGACTTAATTTTGAATAGTATTCTTATAACTACTCTTTAACATACGACTAAAAATTCATACATCTAAAAAACGAAAATGACATGTTAGATTTTAGATTTAGAAGAAACAAAATGATGTTAAAAATGAGAAAAACGTACTACACATGTCTATACATAAGATAAATAAAAGGAAAAATGACAAATGACCCCCTCGTGTATTTCGGCTTTGCGGGTCGACACCTTAAGTATGAATTTTGACAATTAGCCCCCCTCATCGATCAATAAATCGAGATAAATTTAGCCATGAAATACCAAAAATACTGATTCTCCAACAAAATTACAAAAAACTAGAACTTGAAACTAATTAGTTAGTCATTAGTTCATTATTGTTTCGTGGAGATTTGTGTTACTTTCTTTATTTATCTCCAGTGTAATTCTTCTAATTGAGAACTACCCCGTGATCCTTTGAACCCAACGGATGAAACTCTTGGTTCCGTCCCCTACACTGATAATACCTGTCAAGTTGTTATAGTCAGGATCTAAATGCTTAAGCATCGTTAAGTTTCCGATCCCTCTTGGTATCAGTCCACTGAAGGCGTTGGATGGCAAAGACAGAAATCGAAGCAGTTCCAATTTTGATATATTTTGGAGGAACTGCTGGATGGTGATTGTGAAGACTGCATGTTAGTGTTCATAGTTTTCCAAGGCACGGTTCAGGATCCTATATAGATTTTAAACAACAACAGCAATTAGTATGATACGCAAACCTGCCAAGGCATTAAAGCCAAGATATAGCTCTTTAAGCATTGATAGATCCCCAATCTCTCGTGGTACTGGTCCACTGAGTCTGTTATTCGAGAGCGACAGACCTTCCAATTTGGTACATCGACCAATACCCAATGGAATTTGGCCATTTAACTCGTTATCAATCACAGAAAAGCTTTTGAGATTTAATAGATTTCCAATATCTTCTGGGACCTCTCCTCGTAAAGAAAAGAGTCAAAGGTTTTAAACAGCGTCTCAAGCTTCAAAATTGTATGCAAAAAGTAGTGAGACAAAGGCAGTAGGCTATTCTTACCTGTCAAGCTGTTGAGAGAAAGATCCAAATCCTGAAGCGCAGTTGAGTTCCCAATGGGCGGGATGGTGCCTGTAAAATTGCTTAAATCTTTTAGTAGCAAATACAGAATTTGAATACGACGAATTGGTATGTAGCTATCGAGCCCAACTGATATCTATGCAATTCCATAAATGTTTTTGAAGTCGCCTCATATCTTTCTTCATAAGAAGCATTTTATTGCACTTGTTTCTTTCATGTTGTAGGTTCTTATGTATGTTTAAAGTATGGAGGTTATACATGAATAGCTAGTGAAGGTTGCCATTGAAAAACTGTTCACCCCATTGCCATTGGGGTTTGGATGAAAGGGAAAATCTTGATTGGATACAAAAGCATGATCACCATTATTATCACCAACCATCATCGCTGACATTATCTCTCGAGTAGCCACCACCATATTAGAGTTACTACAGCCACCTTGATTGCCACCATAGCATTGCCAAAAACCTATCGCACTGTCAACCAGCAACAGCTCAACCACAATTACCACTACCATCATTACCACTACAATGGTAACATTCATAGGTGCACCTTTACTGCCAACTTTATCGTCACCATCACCCACCAGCCCTACCGTATCTGCCTTCATACGCTTGCTAGCAAGGCTTACCCTAAACACAACCATGGACTATTTGCTCGTTTCCACCACCACGTTGTTATGACCTATAGTGTTTATATTTATAAGTAAAAGCTGTCTTAGACCGAATTTACCTTTCTTTTTTTCTTCTTCAAACTCATTCCCAACTTGTGACAACTTATTCACCGATCATTTCTAAGTCCTTCTTGTAATTTATTATTGAAAATACTTGGTTCCGCATTGTAACATGTTACTTAGTGCATACAACTACAAACTTAGGGTAAAGCTTATAAAAAATAATATTTCCTCTAATTTCAACCACGGATTTTGTTACTCTTTTTTCCTTTTCAAGTTAGTGAGTGAGCTTTGTGAAGTTAACAACATATTTTTTCTAATTTGATATTGCTTTTGTTGCTCTTCCTTTTTAGGGTTATGCGGTTTAACATTTTACTAACTACTATTTTACTTTGCTTTTGAATTCAGGGGATTGACTATTGTACTTCCAATTAGAAGTGTTCTTTGTAGTTCTATGCTAATTTAATTTTCTATCTAATTCTTAGATAATTCATGTTATGCAACGGAATGCTACACAAAAAAAAAACTAATGTCGGCCAACATTATGGGGAAATTGGCATAAAGTTTCCCAAGATCACCTTTTCTTTCATTGACTTCAATTCCCCTTAACAAAAATGTTAGGGCTAATTTTATTTTTGTTTGTATCTATTGTTTCCGACATGATAGCATACATAAATGATATAACGAGGGATGGTTGTTTCTATCTTTTCTTTTTATTTGCTGTTAAAAAAACATAAGTGCAGTAATGAAAGTAAAGATACCAAAATAAGGACTGAAATACCTACCTAACCACAAGTAAACAATAAAATTTCAAGGTTTCGAGTGAAAATTGAATAGATAACAGATGGAGCATATGCAAGAATTATATGAGTTAACGCATATTGCTTATTATTCATCTTTTTACATCCTTGTCTAGAATATTTTCTTTGTAAGGTTCACCTACTCAGCCTACGAAAAGGCTTTAGTATATACATTTTTAGCCATTTTAAATGGAACTAAAATTTGAAATTACTCTCTCTAGTATAGTTTATATGGATCGCTAGAATAATAGCTTTTCAAATAAAAGGAAGAATAAAGCAAGTCCAGGACCTAAAAGAAAAACTTTAATGACTAGCCTTGGAAAATACGAAACAATGATTTTCTAATAGGCCTATATAAAAGATATTTGCATGTCGAGTTTCTTCTCAAACTCAACACTTTGGCCCGAGGCTAATACTCCTGACCATATGGGATCATTGGATATATAGTAAAATAACCCTCTCATTCGTATGGAATATAAAAACTAAAAGTGAATTGAATTTGTTACGTTGTATATATAGTAAAATAACCCCCTCACTCATACCAAATATAAAAGCTAAAAGTGAGTCAATTTTTTTACAAAGCAAGCCTACCTTTCCCTTTCATATTATCTTCTTGATTTCTAATATATGGTCTTCGCATTTCAAGCTCCACTCCATCCAGCTTCTTCCCGAAGACTATAATCAAGTCTTTGCTAGTTACATTGCAAGGAGTAGACAATGTTATCATGAAATTATGGACAGCTATACAACAAACAGGATGATAATTATAGCAAAACTTTTTTCTTAAAAGAACTAAGAGCAAAGCAAACAAATAGATACATTTCTTAGCAACATTTCCTTCCCATTTCCTTTCTGATACCTTGCTCATGCTGACTTCACTGTTGATGTTATGTTATAAGCTGCGTGCTTAGCTCTTTCTATCGATCCTCCTTCTAACACCTGCTCGAGCCCACTCTCACTGTTGTTTGTAGCGACCCCAAAAAAAAAAATTTCTCATTCAACCCCAAGTTCAAACAAAGGCCGATTGTTAGAAGCATAACTAATTCAATGAGTCACAGGCTAACTGTTGGAGGAAAAAAGGGAATACGGGAACAAAAAAGAGAATACAGGACTTAGTTGCAGGAAACTCCTAATATGGTGACGTTTCTCTCTCGGAAACTCGCTTTTGCGATCCCAAGTTAGGAGCTCCATGGGATCTCGTCCCAAGCTAAGATGGGAACTCGATCCCGCTTGTTGGATAGAGATGCATGGAACAAGTGATAGAATACATGAAAATCAAGCTCTTTTCAACTCAATTCCTTGTTTCTCTCTTCCTTTAAGTCCTTAAAATCTCCTTGTCTGTTGTTTCTATCTATGTAAAATATGCTAAACAAATATGCTAAACAAATGATAATACTCTTTACGCATTTATTTATTCAAGTCGCTCCCAACCTCAGATTATTCTTGGTGCTTACGCTTCCCCGCCCCCGCTCCCGCACCCGCCCCCATCCCCGCTTTGTGCAACTAAGATACAGGAAGAACAAAATTCCGTTGAATGCCGCAAAGGAAGCAAATCTATTTCGACAGTATGATATTCTGTTAAGAAATAGCAGTCTCTTAAGGGTAAGGCATCATCTTGGAAGCTTAGGTTAAATCTTTTGTCTGAGTAAGGGCAATAGAAATCACCTCCTCATTGAAGCATGAAAGCCCCTCCACCCACCCGTAAGACTGATTCCTACATTGCTCTTCAATTTTGATATAGCAAGGTTCTCGATAGTGAGTTGACAGGCTGCTTCCAGTCTCCCTCCTTTTTGCTGACGGGTTATGAGACTTGGGAATACTCCCTCCATCCTTTCTCACCAAATTCTAAGTTCATCAATTCTTTATGCGAAACTGTGAATGAACTTAAGGCATACATGCATCTTATGTAATTACATTCCGTCTAGCTGATGAGCCTTGCCAAATCAATTGTAAATTTCTCCATAAATTTATCCATATGGTGTGAGAATGTTAGAGATATTTTTTGTAATAACATTGCAAAAGTGTTAAAACAAAAAAGAAAGAGATAAAGGTTAAAGAGAGCAGACATTTACGAGGCAAAGAGAAGGCGGAGTGACATACTTTATGTGAGATTAAAGTCACATTCAAGGTATAATAAGTGATAGAAGTCTAAATTGATTATAATATAAGTTTAGATTAAGAGTCTACATTCAAGGTATAATAAAGTGGAGTAGAAGTTCATAAGTCAAGATTAGATGTCTAAAATCAAGGTAAAATTAATTAAAGCAATATTAAGTAGTCCATACTAAAAGTCTACATTCAAAGTAAACTGAAACTTCATCAGAGAGTTGAGAATTCCAGAAAATAACTCGTCTTTTATATCTTTATTATTTATTTATATTGATATTGATTGATAAGTACTACAAAAGTGGCTGGGAACCAAATGCAAACCTCAAGAGACTTAAGAAATTGATGGATATTTTGGCAAGATGGAAAGATATCTTCGTCCTACGTTTAATGGATGTCTTTTTCTTAAGGTTGAAAATGGGTCAATTGTCTATATTGCTTCCTACGTCTCCCTGTCCGTGGAATGGAGTAGCCAGTAGTAAAAGAAGATGCATATTTGTAAATAGCCTGCAGTACGGTTCAGTTAGAAGAGCTTTGGAAATAGGCAATGTGATCCGAAGATGCCCATAAACAAGCCTTGAGACGGTTTATCCGTACATTGTCGGTGTTGTATACAGCAACACGAATCCTAGCTTGTTAACTTCTATTTTCCAAAACTAAACCCAAAAAGAGAGAGGGAGTACTAGTTTGAGAACAAGAACACGTGATTATTTCGTTAGCATCAAGTTGATTCGTGTTCGTCTATCAGAGTAGCTGATCATAACATATTCACAAGTTTAAAACATATGAGGAGTGAATGAGAAAATTGAAGTTAGTAATTCAACTTGATGAGAAAAGGAAAATTTCACATTGAAGAGATAAAGTTAATGTTTCTCTCTATAAGATCTAGATTTGGGCTAAGGGTTGGGCCCTCTTTGGGGGTATCCAAGTTTTGTAAGGAAGAAGGATTTAGGTTGACCTAAGATCCACAAGCACGCCACCACCCTTCTAGGTCCAGGTTGTGGCTTGAGCTTGGGCTTATCAGGCTTTATTTTTTAAAAAAAATTCTTCTCCTCTTCGTTGTTGAGTGTCTTAACAAAAAGGATTCTGCCTTATTTTGGTTCGCCGGGTCTGCAGATTTGGAGTGTCCTATTCTTAGACATTATAGCCGTCGTATCTTGAGAGACTTTCGTCAGAAACGTTAGCAACATTGCGGGGTGAATAAAATCTTACAGACAGTAAATAAAATTCAAGCTTCAATTCTTTCTTTTGTTGTTCTGTACTTCTGTTGTGAGTTATTAAATATAAGTTTGTTTTTTCTGATTTTGTTGATACATTCTGCATGTTCAGTATCTTTGGTAATTGATTTTCCACGCAAGTATACACAAACATTTCCAACACTAAATAGAATTTTCAATTTGTTTGTATTGTCTATCCTTGCAAAATTTTGGTAATTGATTTTCTACAAAAGTAAGCACAAACTTTTCCAACACTAAATAGAATTTTCAATTTCTTTGTACTATCTATCATTGCAAAAAAAAAAAAAAGGGACGGAAAATGTATTTGGCAAACGTATAATTGAAAAGGTAGAATATAAATAAGGATCGCACAAATACTTTCTCCCATTTCCCTCCTTTTCTAGCTCTCCTCAAAAGACGCGTAAAAGCAGTCGACCCTCCACCCCCCCCCCCTCGGCGCCCAAAGAGTTGTCGCTTGCGGTTGGTCCATGGATGTCTGCTCTCTAAGTTTTGGTCACAGGTATGTCTCTCAAAGTGATACTTAATTCTCTCTCTCTCTCTCTCTCTCTCTCTCTAACCCTAATATCCCTATTCTAAGTGGAGTGGAAAAATGATGCAAATAGAATTCGATTCTTGAAAAATTGGCATTTTTTTTATTAGGGATAACTTCTAAAACGTGCCTTTTATACTAATTTTGTGCAATTTGTGGCTAACCGTTAGAATAGATTAGTTTATAGCTGAGAGTTCACTCGTTTAATTAAGAGAAAGAATTGTGTGAGAAATAGACCGATCTATCACCGATATTAGTATTTGTTGGTTTCTTTTGCGAGTTAATTGAGTTCGTCTATGTGTGTTTATGGGCAGTGACGAACCAATATTTTAACAGCACTATTCGGATCATCCCAAGTTCTTCGATTGAGAACTGAGCTCCTCTGGTACGATTTCTTTACTGTTGTATTATTTTTATATATGATGATGGCTCCAGTACATTCTTTTGGGTCTATAGCAATTTGAATCCTTTACGTGTTTCGGTAATTACTTAAACACGAATTAAAAATAATAATTTTTTGCAGTTTGAACCCTTAGGCTTTATCCTCATTTGCTCCCCAAATTAAAGTGAATTAATGTTGAAGGTTAGCTGCGGCCACGGAACTTCAATACGGTATTGCTGGTGCAGTGTACTGCTCATATTGAAGTTGAGTAATCTTGTCACAATTTTGATCACATCACTTGTATTAACTATAAGAGGTAACTATGAATTATTTACAGAATATTGTGTTCTACGAAGCTCCAGACCGGCGGACGAAGCAGAACCTTTATAAGTACCTATTTATACCTGGTCAAATGTTGTCACTCGACCGCACACACCTTTTACTGAAGCAAGAGTTTACTATGCAGGTCACGTCTATGAACACGCCATTCTGGCAGTGATACCTTAACTCAAAGGACAAACAAACCAGGGTTCGGAAAGGCCTACAGCCTACTGAACTTCATATCTTCGTCCAAACAACTTCATTTGCTTACTTGAATGGTCACAAAACAGCAAATAACTATAATTGGCAGAAGAGGATGAGCATTGTTACGATAGTAAGATTCTTCGAGTGTGACCTGGAGGCCCAGAGAACAATAGCAGGAGCCCTCCCCCACCCCACATGAACCTGCAATCATACGACATAGTTTTTATTCTTGTTGTAGACTGAGTAACTGACCTAATTTTTGTTGTAAATTTGGGGATTCAGCCATATGAATACTCAGACTCTACTGAATATATCTCACCTTAAAATTCTCAAATGATCTAAAGGAGCTTTATAACTTTCTTCTATGCACTAATACAAACTGGACCATCCTTGTGACATATACTAATTAATTTTCATCCGGGAAACATCAGTTTGATTGCATGCCATGGATGTAATGAACGGTGAAATTATTTGTTGTTATTGCTACAGGAAGACTGGGCCTCGTTACATCCACATTATCTCTTATGTTAGCAGGGTGTAGTTAATGAAAAAGTAGCTATAAACTTGGGTGCCAAATGCTGCAAACAGTATACAGTTGCTTCTGTTTAGGTCCTAAATGATGGAAGCAACTCTTTATTTTCTATCAATATGTTAGAATGTGGGCTCTCAATGGATTGCAGGAGTTTTTCAACTCCTAAATTCAAGGTGTGGAAGATCAGTCCCGGAGGAGGTATGCTCCACTGGCAAAGTATTTCATTTGGTCACCCTTTGCGACATAACGGACACCATCTTTATTGGAAATAGAGTTTTCTGAGCGCCTTATCTACTTATCTACAAAGCAAAGATTTAAGTTGGAACCTTTTTCATGTTATATGCTAATCAATTTGGCATAGAGTATGGTGTAAACATGAAGTTTGTTTGTTTACAAACAGACGTTTCTTCTTCTCTATATTACACTGTTCGATGCTAATCGGTAGATTTTTTAGTAGAAGAATATCTACCCCTTTTAGGGCTATTACTCAGAAGCTTTAGGGCATTGTCGTGCTTTAGCTAAAATGGAGTTCTGGTAGGCAATTCAAATCTTGCAACAGTTAATGGCGAGTGTTCATTTGATATCCATCTCTTTTTATTGTGTCACTGTTAGTTTTTTCGCCTTTCGGTATGAGTCCTTTTTATCACTTATGGATGGCTGTAGCTTGTGTTTGTGACTGTGTGCGTGGGTGTATGTAATTTGGTATTCTGGGCAGTTTTACGAGCCACTAAAAAGAGTAGTTCAGCTTTACATTTTTCAATCAGGAAATTTTGGTCATCCCAAGTTCTTTGACAGATCTGACTGTCGAATTATCATGGGGAAGGCTTGTTATCGAGTAGATATATGTCAAGAAGTGGATACGGGCAGCAAAAGAAGACTAGCAACTCACTTGTTGAACTCCTCTGGTGGATTATTATTATTATTGAATTAATTGTATCTCTGTGATGATTGTAGCTGTATTTGTTTCGGAGTATAGAAATTTGTTAGGTTTATATTCGTTTAAAGTGATTTTCTGTCAACCTTTTGACCCTATTATAGGACATGTTTCTACAACACTTGGTTATATACGAGGGGTTCCCATACTTTCAGCTTACGGCAAGATCTTTGCCTGTTAGCAAAAATTAACATCTTTGACAAGTTGCTAAAAGTTTTTCACTTGATAATGTCACCAAAAGTTTTTGGTACTTTTCTAAAAGTGTCGCAAGTTTAGCAGCATTGTTAATATAAGTGTCGAAAACTAGGTTGACTTGTGAACCTCACAAGAGGCACTTACAAGTGTCGCAAATATGTGTCACAAGTGAATTGCCGGTTTGTATCGAAAGTGTCGGGAAATTCTTGACGGACGATTTTGCGACATTTACAAAAAGTGTTGTTGATGTTTCGAAAAACCTCTTTGCGTCGTTTTATTGTAATTAGTGTCGCCTAAACCCCTTTTTTTGTAGTGTCGAAGTCTTTGATCTTCGTCATAGGCTAGAAGTCCGGGGTTGGTTGACTAGCTGATGACACTTGGGGTGCTACCTGGGGAACGGCTTGTGTCGAGACTTTAGCAGTGGAGGGTTCAGCATGCTTGGCGACAGCTGTGAGGACTTGGTGTTCCTTGTTGTTATCTCCACAAGGGGGTAAGGGCGCCCCGTGCATCAATAATCTTTCTGAACTTGAGGTCACCGGAAGTAACTTTTCTGGCGAACACATCCCCAAATCCAATACAGTCCATGAGATAATGCTTAGCGGCTTGGTGATAAGGGTAATAGTTGGGCCTAGACTTTTCTGCTTCTGTAGGTGGTGTTCTCGTTAGTGGTAGGTGGAAATTGTCATCATGTTCGACTCATTCTTTCAACAGCTCCCTTACATTCTTGAGGTCACATGAGTATTTCGGGGCAGGCTTCTGTTGCCTCCTTTTGTCAAGGCATTATTCTCCTTCCTAGGACTGGCACTTACGGTCATGTTGCTATTGTTGTAGCTGTTACGGTTGGATAACACCTCAAAGGGGTCCGTCGTGGCATTGAGGGCATTTTAAGGGTGAGGCTTCCATGGCTTGGCAGGGCCGATGGACTCATAAATACAAAAACGGTCTCTTTGAGGTGGCCCCATAATTTTAATCAAAGATTCTCGATGTAATCACAGCAGACATCACTCATGTGCTCTATGCAGCTGGGCACCAGTGTCTCGTCCTTGCTAAAGTCTATGCCCTCAAGGCACTTAAGATGGAGCGATCCACGTATTTACTTGAATCTTTTCCAAGGTTTTTGCAAACGCCGACAATGTCGACAACAATAACCTTTTCACACTACAAGAAAAGGTAGATTTAGCAACGGAATTTTAACGACGGAATGTATTCCGTCGCTAAAAGCTCTTTCAGCAACGGGAAACGCCGTCGGTAAAAATCCATTGGTGGAAAATTTTATCGACGGAATATAACGTCAGTAAAAAACCTTTGCCGACAAACTTTTAACAACGCTTTTAACGACGGGAGTCCAGTCGCTAAATTTTTTTTAGGGAATTTAATAGTTTTCAGTAATTTTTAGAAACCATTTAAGCGACAGAATATGGTCGTCGCTAAAAAGTCCGTCGATGAAAAGTGACTATTACCGACGGACGTTTATCGACGGACTTTTCCCGTCGATAAAAGTCCTCTTATAAAGTTCAGATCTGATCTCTTTCTTTTCTTTCTCCCGTTTCTCTCTCTCTTAATTAAAATATTTCACCGACGGCAGCAAGCCCCTCTACGGCAACCCACATCCAGCACCTCTCCGGCGCCACCCTCGTCTTCCCCCCGACGCCGCGCCACCTCCGGTGGCGTGGTTTGCAGCTTTGGCCGGATCTAGCATAGACAATTTTCGGAATCGAGCTCCGGCCAACTCCGGTAAGTCTCTACCTAGATATTATTTCTTAGGAAATTTAAATTTGATTATGATGTAGCAATTGGTTTTACTTAGATATATACATTATTACTTATTGAATTGTATATCAGTTCTTGGAATTTCTAAACTATGTTACTGTCTATATCAAATTTCTTAATGGTTGTAAAAACAATGCTCCCTTACTGTCTACATCAATTTCGTGGGTGGTAGAAAGAGAGCGATGATTGCCATGGGCTGTGTGATTTTTGAGTATGGTGATTATGGCAGCCATGAACTATCATGACTTGCAGGGTATGGTGTATGCGTGGGGGAAGGGTTACAGTTGTGTGCTTGTGAGAATATAGGTGTAGGTATATGGGTCTGTGTGAGAGGTGCAAAGAATCTGGGTTTCATCTTTCATGTGTGGTGCTGGGTACTCACCTTGAACTATTGGCTTTTAATTCTGGTACAAAACACTATTGCTAGTACTGAACTAATGGTAAAAATATAGAGAGGCATTCTGCAGAATAAACTGTCGAGTCCATTTCCACTTTACTCTCCAACATATCCTCCTTAAGCTTCAAAGCCGTCGCTAAAAGAGCGACGGACTTTTAGTAATAATGTAAAAGTCCGACGGAAGGTAATACCGCAATAATGTAAAGGAGCGACACTACAAGAAAATGTGTTTTTGCGATGGAGTTTTACCGACGGATTGCCTTCCGTCGCTAAAACGACTTTAACCAACAGATAACACCGTTGGTAACAACTTATTATCGACGAAGTAAACCATCGACAACGGTGTATTTGCGACGGTCTTTTAGCGGTGGAATTACCGTCTCTAAAACTTTTTTACATATTTAGTTTTTTTTGGTTTTATAAAATTGTTTTAGTGACGGAATTGTGCCGTCGCTAAAACTTCCGTCTGTAAATTTATCGACGGCCTTTTAGCGACGGGTGTTCCCGTCACTAAAGTCCTCTATTAAAACACCGAGATCTGCTTCTTTCTCTTTCCCCATTTCTCTCTCTCAAAATCTCCCACCGCCTTTCTGAGCTCCGGCGATCAACCTCCACGGTGACCCACCTCCAGCTATCCCCATCCACCGCCGCAAGTTAAAAGCCCTTAATTGCACTGCCCCCGCTTGAAAATCCCTCCACTACCGCCACGTGAAAAGCCTGCCACCGTCGTCGCGCCACCAACACCACCGTCCTAAATTAATTGAATGCCCTAATCGAATTGAACCCTAAATTAAACTAATTGAACCCTAAATTGAATGCCCTAATCCAATCGAACCCTAAATTGAACTAATTGAATCCCCTAATTGATATGCGAAATTGAATGCCCTAATTCAACCGAGTTAACCCTAAACCTTTGATACTCGTAATTAACCCTAATAACCCAGATAGCCCTAATTAGCCCTTGTACATCTCATAATCACTCCATATTGCCCAGAGATGGTTCAATTACTCGTTGTTTACAAACCCTTCCTTCTTTATATTAGTTGTTATTTTGAGAAGTCCATTGGCAACGAAATGGTTCAACTCGTTGCCAACGAATTCTATTTAAAGTGGAATTGGTAACATATGCAACGATCTTTTTGCAATTTTGATATTTTGAAAAGATTCTTGCATATGTTATCAATTTCTGAACGCATGCATGCATAAAAACCCTTAGTTCCCCTTTAAAGGTACTCATTACAAGGTAATGCTTTGTAATGAGCCTTTGGATGTCCAGTTTGGACAATTTGGAAAAGCTATGTGTTTATAAAACAGTGTTTCGACTCATGCTGTGTGTTCTATGTCGTGGATATTTGGTACACGTTCTCATGTGTTTCTCCGAGTGCATACAGATCTGGTGTTCTAACATCCGTCAAACCTTACAAGGCAAGGTTAGATGACTGTTAGAACACCTAATCGATGTCGTGTACTTGGAGAAATGTGGGAAAGTGCTACCAAATTTTTTGCAGACATAGGATTAAGCATGAGTTCTTCACTATTTTATAAACATGTGCTTTTTTGAATGGGATAGGACCACTACCTATTAGAGAATGGAGGAGAAATATATAGACATGTTGTCACATTCATGCATTTATATTTACATCGACCCTGCCTAATGACTGGTCCTAATTGAAGGTGGTATAAAGTACGATAATTCAGTCATCATGTCGGTCGATCGAAGTTGGATGAAAAGGAAGAACGCTGATGATTTTGAGTGTCACATTGACGAATTTATCAACTTCGCTTACGCGCATCCTGCACATGTTGACCTTGATAAGATAAGGTGTCTGTGGGGTAGATGTGAGTTGTTGCATTGGAGAAAAAGAATTGAACTAAAATGGCATCTTCGTAGGTATAGTTTTATGGGTGGATACACAAGGTGGACGCAGCACGAGAAAATAATAGTATTGTCCTCGAACCCAGCTACTCAAACTGAAGTTAGGGAGGAGGCACGGTATGATTACCGAGATATGATTATGGATGCTGGGTATGCTAATGTTGACTGGGGTAACGACGATGGTGACGACCGTCCCTAACTGCCGAACGAGGGGGCTCATCAGTTTTATGAGTTGTTAAGAGTTGCGAAAGAACCGCTGTGGGATGGAGCTCCGAAACACACACGGCTGTCTGCGGTTAGTAGGTTATTACAGTTGAAATCAGACCATGGGCTGAGTGAGAAAGGTTTTAACGAGTTTGTTACCTTAATCAAAGAAATTTCTGCCCAAAAGTGAAAAGTTACCGCCGTCGCACCATGACGCAAAGAAGATGATGATGAAACTTGGGTTGAGCTATGAGCGGATAAATGCATGCAATAACGATTGTGTATTGTTCTGGAAAGAGAATAATGATTTGTCACGATGTCCAGTATATGATCATTCGAGGTACAAACCGGACAAAGGGAAGAAGAAAAATATTGCATGGAAGATATTACAATATTTCCCGGTCACACCACTGCTTTAGAGAATGTACTACTCCTCTAATACAGCTGAACATATGAGGGCTCACCACGAGACTCGTAGCAACGATGCCGATGTGCTGACACACCCAACTGATGGAGAGGCGTGGAAGGAGTTTGACAACAGGCATCCAGTCTTTGCTCAGGAAGTTTGGAATGTTAGACTTGGTCTGGCAACTGATGGGTTCAACCCTTTCGGTCAGTCTACCACGCCTTACTCCTGTTGGCCAATTATTATTGTCCCGTACAACCTTCTACTAGGCATGTGCCTGAAGAAGCCGTAGACATTCTTGTCGTTGCTTATTCTGGGGCCGAAGAGTCCCGGCAAGGACATATGTGTATTTAAGGCCGTTGATTGATGAATTAAAACAGTTATGGAATGATGAAGTCAAAACATATGATGCATCCCTTAAACAGAATTTTCAGATGAGGGCTGCTTTGATGTGGACTATACATGATTTCCCCACATTGGAAATGACGTGTGGCTGGAGCACACATGGGAAGCTAGCATGCCCTGCTTGTATGGGCGTGAACCCCGGTCACACGTCAAAGCATGGCGTAAAGCCCTCTTGATTTGGATGTCACCATAAGCTTTTGCCACCGGGCCATCAGTTTTGTAGGCAGAAGGATAAATTTGACGGGACAGTCGAGCGTGAGGTTGTCACACTGGACTACCCATCTGGTGAAGAAGTGCTCTCAAACCTGGAGGCACTTGATACTTACATACCACACGGCAAGGGTGTGCCAGATCAGAAGATTCCAGGGTACGAGAAAGAGCACAACTGGATAAAATTTTGTATCTTCTGGGAGTTAGCCTACTGGAGGACGCTCGTTATCCGAAACAACATGGATGTGATACATATTGAGAAGAACGTTTTTAAGAATGTGTTCAACACAGTGATGAATGTGAAAGGCAAATCGAAAGATCACCTTAAAGCGAGAAGGGATTTACAACAGTTGGGTGTACGCCGTGAATTGCATCCTCGGACAGCCAGCGGGAGGACGATACTTCCAAAAGCACCTTACAGTCTAGACAAGAAACAAGTGGAAAAGGTCTGTCGGTGGGTTAAGAATTTGAAGCTTCCGGATGGGTTTGCGGCCAACATATCTCGTTGTTGCAATGTATCAGAATGCAAGTTCCAAGGGATGAAGAGTCACGACTGCCACGTATTCATGGAGAGATTCATTCCTATTGCCTTCCGGGGATTGTTGCCCTAGGTTGTTCACGAGACTTTGACTGAATTATCTCATTTCTTTCGAGATATATGTTCTTCTACGATTCGGGTGGGTAACATGGAAGTGCTTGAGAAGAACATTGTGGTGACAATTTGCAAGCTGGAGAAAATCTTTCCACCTTCGTTCTTTGATTCAATGGAGCATCTGCCTGTTCACTTGGCATGTGAAGCTAAGATAGGTGGACCCGTGCAATATCAGTGGATGTATCCCTTCGAAAGGTAATCTTTAAATTATTACAGTTGTTCGTTTCCATTAATGCGACACCTGTTATCATTGATATTCCACCTAACTCGATACGCTAAACTTCTAGGTTCATGTTCCATTCAAAGAAAAAAGTTCGCAATAAGGCTTGGGTTGAGGGCTTAATTGTGGAGGCTTACGTAATGGAAGAACTTGTAAACTTTTGTAGTCAATATTTCGGGCCTGATGCCGATACAAGGTTAAATCAACTAGGCCGAAATGAGTTCGGACGAGCACAAATTTAGAAGGGCGATTGTTAATATTCAAGCAGTCTGGTAGTCCGTTCGGCCGAACGTATACTCGATGGCTAACGGATGAAGAGTACAGTGCTGCAACAATATATGCCCTTCTAAATTGTGATGAAGTTTCGGCATTCGTTGAGTAAGTTAATGTCTTAATTCATTTACATTGTTGTACATAATTGAAAGTGCGTGATAAGCGAGTCAACTATATTGGTTTGCCGTGAGTTCGATGCAGAATCTTTAATCACTGATCCCGCTGTATCCAAATCTCATCGAAAATCACAATTTGTACAGTGGTTCAAAAGGCATGTAAGTCCTTAACGAAATTATATTATGTGTTATATACAGTTCTGTGGCCAATTAGAATATTTATTTATCCTTAATTTTTATCGTCATCTACAATAGGTTCAGTCAATGGATAGACCAGTGGCCTCCTGCTTGAAATTACTAGCTGAAGGCCCTAACAAACAAGCATCCAGTCATGGAGGTTATATCATCAACGGGTTTAGGTTTAACGTAAAAGATGATGACCGAACAAAACAAACCCAAAACAGTGGAGTCTTGGTCAACGACGACTGTTATGCTGAGAATTGCATGGACTTTTACGGAGAGCTAGATGAGATTGTTGAGCTAACATATCTGGGTTCCCAAAACTGCCTGGTAATGTTCAAGTGTACGTGGTTCGATGTCACATGCGGTAGAGGAATCCGTGTTAGCTCTGAAGGGATTGTAAATGTCAATGTCAAGTCAAGACTTGCATCAGACAAGCCATTTATGTTTGCTAGTCAAGCTGCACAAGTCTTTTACGCAGAGGACGTTGCCAATCCCAAATCTCATTGGTATACAGTTATCAAGTCCAAGAAATTTTTCCATGACATATGACAGTGAGGTAGACTCCTTTCAAGGCGACCAACTGCCTGTCTCGTAACCTGTTGAGGTCAACAACTAGGAGGACGATCTTCCTCTTCCAACAACACTTCATGTAGGGGAAGAAGTCGTAGATGATGACGCGGAAGACGTAGAAAGTGTTGGAGATGATGTGACTGAGTCTACTGATGAAGAGGATGAATTAGAAGATGAAGAGGACGACGAGTCCCACGAAGAAGAGGACGACGAGTCTAGTGAGGAAGATGATGATGATTCCCAAACTGAAAATGACTGACCTGTAATGTTGTAACATCACTGAAAAAATGTAGTAACATTCTAGAACTTGGTTCATATTGATGTGTTTTTGCACCTCTATTCATATATATAGTACCGATGATGATTTATACCAAATTATTGTTTTTAATGTGTTAATGTCCTTGCAATTTATCTATACGAAGTCAGATATGGATAGGATACGAGCTATTCGTGGCCGGGCTGGACGCTGAGCTGCTTCCACCCCGGTGGGTCCCACCTCGTCATTGCTCACTGACGACGAGGCACAGAGTGACTGCGTATAGCCCCAGCCATCGCCCCAGCCCAACATAGATTCATCCCACACGCGAGTTGATTCTCCTTCTTCCATGGGTTCCACCACAGGTATAGTTGATAACGGTATTTAGTACATTTTTGCTAATTTTTATTTGAAGTATATTTGAACTGTATTAATGTCTATGTTTTGTAGGATCTCGACGAGGCCGTGGCCCGACACGCGGGGTACGCATCGACCCCCAGCGTAAACAGAGAGTTACGCTCATCCAAGAGGGCCTGTAAGTAAAATAAAATCACATCATGCCTTATTTTGTACATTTGGGATGTTAATTTATATTTGAACTATATTAATTTATTTATTTGGCAGGATCCTGGAGAATCAGGCGAGGAAGAAGATCGGCGTTCTTGTGAAGGGTCGATTCATTGAGCCACGCCTGTACTGGAAGGACTGGGATGCCGTTATGAGGGAGTCCCTATGGGAGGAGTGGTTGGTACGTTGAAGTATTTTTTTTCTGCGATAATATTTTTTTTTCTAAATTAATTTGTGTTATTGAATGCCTTGCAGGAGGGGTTCACGTTTGACTCTGCTGATCAGCAGGCACTGGGGCAGTAGGCCTTCTTTTCTTACATTGCTAAGAATTACCACCGATGGCTCCACGACGCACGGGACTGGGCTAAGAAGATGCTGCCCGATGGTGCCCCCGATGTCGGAGATGAAGACATATCCCCCACATTGGATATCTCCGACTGTATGGGGGGAGATGATAGATCGGTGGGCTGCGAATCCAGACTGGGACGCCAAGAGTAAGAAGGAGGCCAAGAACAGACAGAACAGAGATCCGACGCACATGGGGGGTCGGTGCCACACGACATCGTCCGACACATGAATGCGGTCCAGAACCCAGATCTGGAGGTGGATGAGGTCGTAGCTCTGACGTATAATCAGACACACGTGCTGAAGAAGGACAAGGACGAGGTGCGCCGGGCCGGTGACTATGTTTCGAATATTTCCCGGTGGATCGATGTAAGTCGATGTGTTTAATTAAGTTGTTAATTATTTCTTTCTATCCTCAATGTCTGTTGTGTTAATTAATGCCCTAACATATCTTTAAATCACTGTTTTTGCAGGCCTCGTATGAACAGCTTAGGGAGTCCGGACAGCCATCAGTGTCCACTAGTACGGGTGCTAGTACTGGGGGGTTGAAGCGATGGCTGGATACGCCGGAGGTCGTCAATCGGCCCAAAGGCCGCATACGCGGCCTGCCTAGCATGACTGCTCGTGCCGTGATAGGAGCGTCACCACCCCCCGCTGCCCCTGCACAGACACCGGCTCCTCGGCATCCGTTGGACGAAGAGGAGATCCAGCGCATTGCTACGGTGGTGTTGAGGCTGATCAAGGAGTAGGATCAGCAGGGTACCACTACCGGACATGCTGAGCCGGCCCAGGATCAGCAGGATCCAGATCTGGGACTCGGTAACCCCTGATGAGCCCCTTTCTCATGCCCGGTCCTAGCTTGTCCCCCCTCCCCCCGCCGGGTCGTAGCTTGTCCCCCCTCCCCCCGCCCGGTCCCATCTTGTCCCCCCCACCCCCCGCCCGGCTTGTACATCATGACTATTTTTTATAATTGATTTTATTGTATATATTTCTTTGTGTATTGATTATTGTGCATTGTTGAGAATTGTGTATTGATTATTGTGCGTTGTTGAGAGTTGAAATTTTCATTACAAGCGAGCCTTGGAAAGTTTTAACATAAGCAACAGGGATGACGTGAATGAACCATAGGCCTGGTCATCTGTACACAGCTAACTAAGCCATTTAGCAAGTCCAGTACAGGTCTGGGTAATAGAAAAATAAAAAAAATTTAAAAATTTTGACTTTTGGCAATGAATTAATTCTGTCGCCAAAAGTGTTTCTTCAATTAACTTGTTAGCGACGAAATATTCCATCGCCAAAAAATCTTATTTAGCGACGGAACATCCCCGTCGCCAAAAAATTATTGCGTCGCTAAATTCACAAAACAGAAAATAAATTAAAATACGTAAAATATAATTAGCGACGGATATTCCGTCGCTAATTAATAAATAAATCCGTCACAAAAAGTGCAATATTAGACGACTAATTTGAAATTTCCGTCGCCAAACTTTTAGTAACGGGCTTTTATACGGGGGACTTTTAGCGACGGTATATCCGTCGCTAAAAATTTTAGCGACAGATTTTGGGCTTTTAGCGACGGATTTCCCCGTCGCTCCGTCGCTAAAAGCCTTTTTTCTTGTAGTGTCAGCTTTGTACTGAAAGTTATCTAAAAATAGTTGTACCATGTCGTTCTAGGACTGCATGGTCCCCTCAGGGATCTGGTGTTACCAATTGTAGGCCAAGCCTGTCAAAGATTTGTGAAACTCCCTAATCTTCAAGGAGTCTTCGAGTCCATATTGTTTCAAGGAGCACGCAAATCGGGTGAGGTGCTCACAGGCGTTTCCCTTCCGACCGTTGAAGAGCACAAATGTGGGTGGTTTATACTTGTGAGGATAAGTTGTGAAAACAACATTAGTGGAATAAGGAGCATGGCCAGATAGCTGAGTTGAAAAGTTAGGCCCTGAGTTGTTCAAGAGACAATAAATTTGGCTTCCAGGTCGGACTTGGTGATGTAGTTAAGAGAGGGCTCCTCAGGGCCTGTAGAACGTCGTAGCCTATAGAAGCACCTCTGGCCCCTAAGTCCCAATATGGGATAACCTCAAGTACAGGGGCAAACGAGGGTTGCTAATATAGAACATGGTCTGAAAGTGGTATATGCAAAAGAGCGGGGGTGGCCAAATGAGACATGTCTACAACTTGACTAATGGTTTGATGTTGGTCAGTTGGGTGAAGGTTGAGTTCTGTCTCAGTGGAGTCATGGGTTTCAAAGCTGCTCCGGCTTGGCATTGGACGCGATGGTATGGCAGCAGGGAGGATCTATTGTAGCATTGGGCTGAGGTCGGCATGAGGTCTTATTGCCAGGAGCATGGAGGATAGAGGCGGCAGTGGTCGCAACACTGGGACCTGGTTGATGTCCAGGACCTCCCCGGGCCCTAGAGGCTGAACTTGAGAGACAACTTGCTGTAAGGCTAAGGCTTATACAGGTTTCTGTATCTCTAAGATGGCGGCCAAGAGGGAGGACTGGGAGTCCTGTAGGCCGAGGATGGTCAGACAAGCTGCTGAACAGCCGCATAAACTACAACTTATACATTAGGTAAGCCGCTTTCCTGTTCTAAAGTTGGACGATAGTGGTCTCCTCTTGGTCATCAAGGTGATGCTCCTCTTGGACGGCAAGGTTTAAGCCTTGGCTAGTAATCCTATTGACTCTACTTTGTTGAAGCATGATGGAAAAGTTTTTAGAACAAAGGCAGACTGCACTACGATGTTCACCTCCCCACCAAAGTCACCAAAATAATGCCAAAGAAGTGGATTTGTAGATTACATGGAGGTGCCACAAAAGATACAATTTGAGTCAGCTGTTAGGTGCTAAGTAATGGGACACAGTGAAGGTGGAGTAAGGGCAAAAAGCAAAGCTCCCAGACAGGCCTAAGGAGTGGAAGTGCTATAAGGGCAAAGGCTGAGGCGAATAGGGTCGACAGTCAATGGTCCAAGCTGAGGTTCAAGAGTTAAGGTCCAGCGTCAGGGTTCTGTATGCTTCAGTCTCTGGAATTCTCTACCTCTAAAATTTAAGAGCGAGAAAGAATTATTTGCAAATGAAAATCTATCTCCAAAATGAAGTCCAAAGTCCACTATTTATACGCAATAGTACGCCTGTGTCATCAGCCAACACATGGCGTCCCCTAGGAGTGACACATTACCAGGGGCCCTACAAATGTCAGTGTTCCTCAGACTGTTAGATCATGAATTTTTGTTGCTTGTCCCACACAGCCTGAGAAGAATCACCACACAGCCTCACTCTGCCTGTCTGAGAAGACTCACCACACAGCCTTGGCATGATCATAGAACTCCCTTGCTCTAGCCACCAATCAAAAGCTCTTACTGAGTCCCACAAAGTGGCATTAAGAGATGCAGAGAACCTGAAATAGGTGGGTGAGGGTCCCTACCCTTGACTCAGGCTGACTAGCATGATGCGTTTCAAAGACCTGCTACTGTCTCGGAGTGACCCAATGGTCATTGTCCTGGGGGTACCGATGATCACCGATAATGTGAGTGCGATGAGGTCACAGCTCAGGCTTCTTAGTGTCATGCGAGTCATCCCAGGCCGAGATAGTGTCTTTGAAAATGAGTCTATCCCACTGCAAAGGGTTCTCATGCCAGAGCACTACGAGCGGAGCCCCTCCAAATGTTGCACACTCTAGAGAGCGGGCGAAAGCATGTTTAACATCCAAGGCAGAGCGTGCATGGTGTGGTGAACAGATGGACCAATGTTGGGGCACGGTAATGTTCCAGAGAGCCGAGGGGTGCGACTTTATTAGCAACGCGGTGAATATGTGCAGTGCTAGGGGAAGGCTCGATGGTGAGAGTGCTGGGGCACATAGGATGAGTGTTGTACGGGGCACATAACATGGCAACAATGCACGAGCATAGATACCAGTGTGGTGGGGATGGTGTGCCAGGGGTACGTGACGTGGGAACAATGCACGAGTGTGGCAACTGGTGCTGTAAAGATGGGTGTCGTGCCGGGGGCATGTCACGTGAGAACAACGCACGGGCGCTACAAAGGCTATCAAGGAGATGGTGCTGCCATTGACATTTTGACTAAATGATAGTGTTGAAAAACTCAACCCCTGGGGAAAGACCGAGGCTGAGCCCCCTAGGGAAAGGCCACGCAACCCCCCTAGGGGAAGGCTGGGGCTGACCCGTAAGTGAAAGGCGAGGCTGACCCTTGGAAAAGACTAAGGCCCCGCCAATGCGACCCACGATTAGTCAATGGGTGCGGTCACGATAAGTTGGGGAAAAAAGTTAGCTAATTTTTTTAAGTAGTTCTTTCATATACTCGAATGGTTCAGGTAGTACCCGCTGGTGTGTGTGTGTGTGTGTGTCTATATATATATGAATGTGTATGTGTGTGCGCGCGCGTGCATACATACAAATATACACATATTTTTTATGACATATATTTACTTGAGTATTATATTTCTTTTCCCTCTTTTTTGTTACTACAATTATCACCTTCCAATTTCTATAACTCGTACACAACGCAACCACCTCAAATCCCACACATATATCTTAAAAGTTTCAGAAAATCACCTCAAAATTAATTCTTAAGTTTAAAGCAGTAAATTTCATATAGAAAATTGAGTAAACAGATGAGAGTTAACAAAAATATTACAAGTTATATTTTGTTGATTTCATAGTCAAATCGACTTTGAGAACGTAGATCAAGTTCAAGTCCAAACAGCAAGGGCGATGCCTCTACAGTCGGGGTGGTGGAAGCGATTTTGGGGTTTGGTGATGACGTCAGAAGCGAAAGGTAGTGTTGTAGTGACGGAGTAATGATGACTATGCGGGCAGAGCTGTGGCAGAGTTGCGTCGGATCTATGAGAGATGAACGTGAGAGGGACGATAGTACTGTCGAGTTGACTTGATATGGAGTAGTGTGGTCATCGGTGGATCTGATCGTCAGGGTGTGTGTGTGTGTGTGAGAGAGAGAGAGAGTTTAAAGAGGGAAAGAAGTGGTGACAAATGAGGTGAAACTGAGAGATAAGAGGCAGAAAAAGAGTGAACTGTTGAAGCCCTAAAGCTTATATACTAAGAAACTCGAGTAACTCGTACCCTTCGAAATTCAGTTCGGGTACAATCAAAGTTCAATGGGTCTCCCATTTTGGTGTCAGGATCCCAGTTTTCTCAGCGGGTTGGGTAGATCTGCAAGTACGTGCCCTTTTCTGCTGTTCTAGTTGTAGCGCCAACTATGGGCTTGGATCTCTTGGTTACTATGGTGGTATTGGCTGATCATTGGCGGTGGTGGTACAGTACTGATGACATGGATACTACGTTGTTACTGGTGGCGGTAATGCTACAATGGTATTGAGAGAGCGAAGACACCAACCATAACTTCACCATTTATTCGTACACAGGCCTATGGCCTCATCGCTCTCACAATTGAAAATAAAGGCAAACGATGATGGTAACAGGGACCACGGTGAACTGAACCGGGATGCTTCAATGACTCTATTTTTAAGTGTACTTATTGGTGTAAACCTCAACCAAAAAAAAAAAACATCAAATATGCAGGATTTATGTGCATTTTGACCTTTTCAAATTTTACTTCTGCTAAACATTTATACTTATTCTGGGCTAATCAACAGTAAATCCCATTATTTACAAATTTTTTGTATGGACATATGTACTACTATGTGCATTCGAACTGGGCATTTGCAAATTCTGTTTTGGATGATTAGCAATGAATTTCCTGAAATTATATTTGTGAACTAGCTTATTCCACATATATTCTATATTACATATTCCAAAAGTTTGATAATCTACACTTATCCTTAATCAACAACGTGAATCATGAAAAAGTCGTGGTAACATAAGAAGGAAATAAAATGTCAAAACTCAAACTAAACAAAGGCAAACAAATAAAATGTTGCATGTAACAAAATTATATACGTCGGTGGAGTAAAAATCAGTTCCCACTTCTTCTTCTTTTAGGAAAAATTGTCTTTAACACCCAAAAAAGCTTTTCATTTTCCACATAACAGACAACTTTAAATTGTTGGTTTCCTCAAGATCAGTTATTACCATCACTTTCTCATGAATCTTCATCCTTGGTGGATGCCCTAAAATACCGCCTTTTTATCCTCAACCTAGAGATGTCAAACAGGCTGTGCTGCCCGCGGGCTGGCCTGATCCGGCCCTAAATTGGCCCAGGCTGACCCTGCCCTCTTTATGAACAGTGTCGGCCCTAACCCGAAAGGCCTAGGGCCAGGCCTCATTATTCTCCAAAATTATCTAGCACGGCCCGACCCTACCCCTGAGTTAGGCCCTAAAAAATGGGCTGGCCCAATTTTTAGGGCCTGGCCCCTTTTTTCGGGTTCGGCCTAGTACATTCTGGCCCAATTTTGGCCCTCTTTCTAGTCAGGGCCCACTACTTTTGAATTTTCAGATTTTGCCCCCCATTCCCCCTAACGACCATATTCTCCCCTTTTTGCAAAATTTCACTTTTACACCCCCCACCCCCAAAGTATACTTGGGGTATTTTCATCCAACAAATTTTTATCAACTCTTTTATGCTTTTTTACTTTTTTGTCTTCCCCAACAACTATAAATGGTTAGTTTTAAGGGGCATTTTGGTCTTTTGTGGACTTTGAAAAGTCTATAAATTCATACCATTTTTTTAATATTTTTTACACCACTTTTCTCACTCTCTCTAATCTAAAATTCTATATTTCTACAAGCTTTGCTACCATTGTTTTTTCTTATAAATTACTAACCCTCTCCAATTTTCAATTATAAGTATTAGTTAATTATTTACTATCTTTATTTCCTTACATTTAATTACTCTTACTAAATTCTACAAGCTTTGCCACCGTTGTTATTTGTGATTAAGTATGAACTCTCTCCAATTTTTAATTACAGTTATTATTTAATTATTTACTGCTCTTATTCCTTTGTATTTAGTGGCTCTTACTAGTTTTTCATTCTAGTAAAAAAACTTAGTAGTTTTATTTTTCATTCTTGTAAAAAAACTTTAGCATCAAATATGTCTCAATTTTTTAAACCACGTAGTAAACGTGGATCATCATCACAAGCACTACCACCACTGCCACCACAAGCACCAATCCAAGCACCACCACAATCATTTGATTATGTAGTTTCGGCACGAATGAGTACAGACTGTATAATAGATACACAAGCCAATTGAGAGTTCAACTAAAACATTCCAGATCTTGAATATACACTCTCTCAAGATATCCCGCATTATAGTTAAGGATGCAACTGCAGACAAAGTCGTTCAGTACGCTACATTTTCTGAACTTCTAGAAGTAATCAGCTCTATCTTTTCACATGCCTTCTCATTACCTTCATGTTTGACCAGCTCTTGAGTTTACATCCTTCTTTCATGTCTCCACATGAAACACACCACTCTTTATTTTACCATTAGAGATGCTAAATTTTCTGGGCTCGAAAGCAGCAGCAACAGTGTACAACTTGCAATGCATAACAACCCAAATTATGTCATTCACTTGTACATGCAAGTTCAGTTATCCGAATCATATATACACTTGTACATATCCACATAAGCTCCCTGTACCTACTAGGCTGCAACACTTCAACCTCACTGCACCAACTCTCACACTACCAACATCAACAAATTTCTACTTCCCAGATGTTTGCTACAGCCCTAAAGTAGCTAAAATTTATCTGTTTGCTACATCTCCAAACTGTTTTATAATTTGTAGAAGATAAGGTGCAGACAATTACCTTCAATAGAAAATCTGGTGACTGGCTATTGATGCTTCAAAATTCTTAGGTGGTTTCTCTAGATAGTCTGCCAAATATAAACCATAGGAGTGGAAAATGAAGTGAAAAATAGAATGAGAAGCATGGATTCTAAATTATACATGACAAGCATCAGCCCTAGGCCGAAAAAGAAAAAGAACATTGCAAATCATCAACAAAAGTGAAGAAGCTTTACTATTAGGAAAACCTTGCTTAGACATTTCAATCATTGCATTTTTGAACAATTACAACAAAATAAACATTGACTAAAGAAGATGAAAGAACCATAGCAAAATGACATGTCCGATTCAAATCTGGATGCGCTCTATTCAACGAGCTCATTACCAGATAGACTAATTGCAATCGTATTAACATCTGGTCGCACTTAAATAAAAATGCTACGAACTCCTTTTTGTTTTACTTAACAGTTAGATCCCAGGTCAAAGCATGATTGGACACTAACCACTCTTCCTAAGCATTCACTTTAAAAGCTTACAGAGGTTGAAGCACGCATGGAAAAGAAGAAACACAAAAATGTGACCAATATACATCCACTACTTATTGTTTCTGGATCAGCATCATTAATAAAGCTATCCTCATATTCTTCTTCATCAGGGGAGTGATTAGATTCCTCCGACTCAGTGTTTTCTATATCCTCTCCATATGATTCCCTTATCCCTCAGAGTCAAGGGAAATAAAAAAAGCATCCCCACAGACAAATTAACAGATAATGAAGCAGTACTCTTACTCTTACGCAACACTAATCAGTGCAACATACCATCACTACACTCTCTCCCTGCTACAGAAGACGCACACACTGTAGACCCACACTTTACAACAGTAATCAAAATGGGCAAAAAGCAAATGCTGCATCAGAAGATCACGCTTCAAAAATTAAAAAAAAAAAACGCTTAATGATCGAAGAGGCGTTGAATAGATTGGAGGGTAAGCTCAGATCTGTCAAAAGGCCATTTGGTGATTGTAGAAGAAATCAAGAGAGATATTGACAGAAGGAGAGAGGAAAAACCTAGAGGCCGCGGAGGCAGAGGTGGCGAAGGTGGCCGTGGCAGAGGCAACGGTGAGAGGCAGCGGTGGCCTGGAGTCGGGCATAAGGGGGGAAAGTGACGGGAGTTTGTTTCGGAAAATGACTTCCCGTTTTTATTTTGGTAAGTGATTTTCCATAAAATTTGTCTTATGGAACGTAAACATTTTTCTGTAAATAGTTTTTTTGACAAGCATGCCAAATAGTGAAAAAGATAAGAAAATATTTTTCGTAAAATAAACGGGGCCTTAGAGTCATTTAATAGCAATTATTTGAGGACAAACCATCAACTCTTAGTGACTATCAATAGCTGCTATCGCTAATGTTTAAGTCAAGGACTTATCAATTGAGAATTTATTTTTTTGGTGTCAACAATTTATAAGTATTTTTCATATACGGTTGTTGTTGATTAGGTAATTTCATATTGTTGATGACATTGATGAGTTGCTGAATTTGTAAAGTAGTGATTGGGATCCATTTAAGCTAAATCTTAATATAGTGGATTTGAAAAGAGATAATGAAGGGGAAGCAATCAGTCTTTGAGAATGGGGGCCGTATAGGTGTTCGCAATATAGGTCCAAGCAAGGTAGAAAATGTAGTGATGTTGTGACGAGGCATAGGTGGTGGCAGTGGACTGGTGCAGTATAGTGGAAACGAGTATCTTATAGCAACTGATGCGGTTAACAGGTTGTGGTGATACAAGTGTTGCATTGTGTTGATTGGATGGGAATGAATGTGTGTTGCTTGAGGGATGGTGGTGGCAGATTGGTAATGCCTCGGTGGTTATACAGGGTGAAAGAAAGATATTATGCCAGATAGGGAGAACGGAAGGAAGAAGAAAGACCGTGCTAATGGCTCAAGACAGATGTGATTACATCACGTGTAAGTAATTAATGAGATGACAGTAGTGCAGCATGTGTTATGACATGTATTTTTAAGCAGCGACGGTAGAGATCCTAAGAAAACTAATCTTTGCTAAGCTCCATTAGTTGTTGGACTGTTTGGGCCGAAAATTAGTTAAAAGTTACTGATTTTGTACAATTTAAGCAATTAGGTACTTAAGCCGGATTTTGTGTTTACCTCATCGTAAAATTTTGAAGTTAGCCATATTACAATTTTATGTTTTCCAATCACTGGAATTTATAATTTGTTTGTACAAATAGGGGTGCAACTTGGGTGGGGGTTGGGTTGGGTTTGTACCCAACCTAAGAAAGCCCATATGCTTTTAAACCCAACAAGCATTGACCCATGAAAAAAATTTGAACTAATTGGGCCAGGTTGGTTGCGTGTACTTGGGATTGAATAAGTTGATCAAAGAAAGTATTATTTTTTATTTTTATTGTGTACAACAAATAAAGTGGTGGTGCTTGGTTGACATCGGTGGAGGCTACAGGCATCATAAGGGGGCTATTGGTGACGAGAGGTGGCAGCTGCTGCGGCGCGTTAGCCAGAAAGTGGTAAATGTGGTGGTTACAGGTAATTGAGGCAGCGGCTTTTAGTGGAGGCGGCTTCGGCGGTTGTTGCAATGATCAGTGGCGGTCCGTGATGGAAGCTACTGTCGACGGTTTAGGCTGTCACTAGCATTGTACACGATGGCTGGGCAGAGGAGAAGGCAGCTAGCTACCTTGGCAGTTGTCAAAAGTTGTTCTCGACGTTGACAAGTCGTAGCTGGCTGTATGATGATAAATGGTGGTGGTTCTTTATTTATGTACCCACAATAAATGAATCTTCACATAAATGGGTTTTAGGGTTTTAAAAGCCCAACCCAACATTACCCACTACAGTTATTGAACCCACCCGTTTTATAACCGAGTGAGTTGGTTTCAGGTAAAAGCCCACATTTTCTTTGGGTTTGGGTTGGTTAAGCCCAACTTGCAAACCCAGTGCTATTAGCTTAACATTATTTGTCTCCTTTGGTCAGACAACTTGCATAGCATTTTTTTCTGGCAACATAAGAGTTGATATTTTGAAGGTGAGACATTTTGCATCTTCAAGTGTTCACATGTATTAGGCATTCTAATGCACTGCTAAGGAGACTACTACTATCCACCCTCTCGGTAACAACATTGTGGAAATGGAAATCACTTCTAGATCATAGTCAAATCAAGAAATGAAGGAGAAGTTATGTTTATGACTTGATTGAGTCCATGTTACTTGCTGATTGTAGTGGGGTGATTTTCGAAAGTAAAAGAGGTGCTAACATGATTTGAGAAGTTGAAAACTGGTGAAGTATATGATATGAGGTTTAGAGCACGCCGGATTCTTAGCGTTGAAAAAATAAAATTTGTTGCTTTAAGTTTATAGATGACAATTGTTCAGAAATGATTTAGAAAATACTCACATGCAATGCAGGTGCAGAACTACAAATTTACAACAATAGCAGTAAAAACATGCTATAATTCCTACTATATATTGAGTAGTGACACTATCTGGAATGACAAGAATGCTATTGTCCCTTCTAACTAAATCAATTGTATCCACTTCGAATAAAAGAGAAAACTTCTACACCACTTAAAGAAACAAAAAAATTTAGCCCTCATCCTTTACCCATTTCTGTTAGTTTTTTTCTCTCTCTCTCTCTTTCCCTAGTGATATCTAGGGCCGTATACAAACCGAGTTCAAACCCAATAGAGGTATGTTCAAACTCGTTTGTTTAGTTTTAGGCCATGCTCGTATTCGTATTCGCTTAATCTTCAAAATCTTGTTTAAACTCAGTCTGCGTTCGGTTCATTTGTGTTCGGCTCTAGTTTGTTTGTTTCTTTATACGAACCGAACTCGAACTTAAAAACTCTGTTCTCATTCAAAACAAATATTTTCAAATCAGAACTAAACCTTAGTTGATCCATTTGTCTATTTGATTTTAGGCTTCCAAGTTTAATAAAAAAAATATATAATTAGGTTATATGGCCTTCGGGTTTTGAATATATTGTAATTAAGATATTATCCGGACGGGTGGTTCACAAACACATTCGTGAACATTTTAGAATGTTCATGCTCTGCTCGTTTAATAAATGATCTCTAAAATATTTTTCATATTCAACTCGTATATCATACAATGGAACTTAATGACTTCTTTGGAGAATGAATCACAAACAGTTCAGTTCGTTTACAACCCTAGTGATATCATTCTTATCGCTTATTTTCCACCATTGTCTTACTATGCACCCTCCTGATCATCGTGGATTTAAGCTTCACCGACTATACGGGAATCACCAGCTCAAACTCCTCTGTATGGCCTAAACATCTAGATGCCCTTACTATTATCAGAGACACCAGGATATCCCAAGTCACCGGATCTCCTCTTCATTGCCTAAAATTCTCACTTCGTGGAATAAGACACGCTTTGGGAATTTACACTCCCAAATTTCTCAGACGCAACATCTTATAGCGGGCCGACAAGGACAGGTTCCTAAACTGATGGCCATTCTTAAGGAAAGTGAACTTCGACTCCACCTTGACTGGCTACTTGAGTATGAAGAATGTTCATGCTCTGCTTGTTTAATAAATGATCTCTAAAATATTTTTTATATTCAGCTCTTATATCATACAATGGAACTTAATGACTTCTTTGGAGAATGAATCACAAACAGTTCAGTTCGTTTACAACCCTAGTGATATCATTCTTATCGCTTATTTTCCACCATTGTCTTACTATTCACCCTCCTGATCATCGTGGATTTAAGCTTCACCGACTATACGGGAATCCCCAGCTCAAACTCCTCCGTATGGCCTAAACATCTAGATGCCCTTAGTATTATCAGAGACACCAGGATATCCCAAGTCACCGGATCTCCTCTTCATTGCCTAAAATGCTCACTCCGTGGAATAAGACACGCTTTGGGAATTTACACTCCAAAATTTCTCAGAGGCAACATCTTATAGCGGGCCGACGAGGACAGGTTCCTAAACCGATGGCCATTCTTAAGGAAAGTGAACTTCGACTCCACCTTGACTGGCTACTTGAGTATGAAGAACTTTATTGGCCCCAACGGGAGAAAGAGAATTGGTAGCGGCTTGACTATTGGAACAACCGATTCTTTCACTTATCTGCTTCTATCAGACACCCACGTCAGTCCATTCCTTGCACTTAGAATGTCTCTGGGCAGTGGTGTATGTACTAGCAATCCCTACGAAACTGATTTCTTCTCCATTTCACTTCTAAACATTCACCCCACTCCCTTTCCCCTCATCTTTAGCTTCCGGCCGCTCTCTTAACTCTGTAGGTCTAATCTCCTCTCAATTAACTCTCTACCAATTAGATATTTTACCAAGCACCCTTCACAGCCAAAGAAGTCAAAGCAGATGTTTGTCAATTACTACAAAAAAAAAGGGATTTCGGCAACGCTAAATTCCTGACGCTTAAAAAAATCTCATCAATAAGTTCTAAATTGCGACACTTTCACCGTAACGTAGCAAATTTGCAAACATAATTATATTTGTGTCGCAAACTCGACGCTTTTTTACGTGTCGCAAACTTAGTGCCGCTTTTGATGCTTGCGACATTAACTATGCGACATTCATTTATGTGTCTCTAAATAGTGACACTTATAATAAAACGTCATCAAAATTAGTTACTAAACGATTGCGTATTATGAACTGCACGTAATATGGTAAAACGTTGGAAACTCAAAAAACAAATTGCTCTACTTGGATTGCTGAACAATGGAAACCACCCCATCCCCCACACCCACACACCAATCTTGCCCTCTCTCTCTCTGAAAGGTGGATCTAGACACACACACACACACCGATCTCTCTCTCTCTCTCAAAGCTGGATCTTGCTTGCGATTGCTCTTCATGGACTTTTGACTTTCAATCAGAGGTATGAACCCTAGATGCCCCTTTCGTACCCCTAATTTCATGTCTCATGCTTCTATTTTCTCATTAAAATTTTGCATTCAGAGTTTTTTTTTTCTTTTCCAGGTTAATACGGAAGAAAGGCCAGAGCCAAAATGGTGGGGAAATACAAATTTTGTAGAAATTCATTCATTTTGCCTTATTTTTAGAAGCTTTGACAGAATGTGGAGCTTTCTCATTCTAGCCCTTCAGGTGTTTGATACAGCAAACTGTTTTTATCTACTGCTCATAATTTATGATGTTTTACTCTATTGCTAAATATATTTTTTTCGTTCTACCTAGAAATGATAATTATGGCAACTCATGATTTTGAGTCACCACTGCAAGTGTTCGATGCAGTAATTCTTGAAGATATTACGAGTATTTTCATTACATATGCAGTTCTTGTACTTATACAAGGTTTGGTACTATTGTTTACTTGGTAATTTTACATAATGGAAATGCAAATTGGTCACTTTTTTGGTTCATAGTGATGAAACTTTATTTGGTACTGAGTTTTATTAGTTTCTTATAAAAATGTTACGGACCTCAAAATCAAAAACTCGTCTCGGGAAAATAAGTACTTCTCTGAAGGTTACTCTACATCTTTGAGCTACACGAGGGATAAGGCATACCTAACTGATTCGAACAAAACAATTTTCCTCTCAAGTGTTTACCGGGATACAGGCCTTAATTTTCTTCTTTTTGAAGAAAAAGTGAAGAAAGACGTTTCTTTTGTTTCTGCATTGGAAGTAGTCAATAACTATGCCCAACTATAAAAACTGCTTACTTTTAAGTGTTACCTTGGAAGATGGATACACTGGTAAAGCCTTGTTCTTTCAAGAGATTTTGGGGGAAATCGTCTATCAATTATTGCGGTATTTTTTTTGGATATTTCTTAATATAACATTTGATATTTGGTTCCCCATTAAACACATAGTGGTGATTCTATCAAACCTTTGTCTTCTCATGATTCCATGTCTTGGTGGTGCTTCTTCTCTTATTGTCATACCAAGGCAAAATTTAGTTGGAAACATTTCTCTGCTTTTAAGCCAGGGATCAGTTGTTATGTGCTTCTGCGTGTAATTAAATATGCTAGAATTTGTCTTCTATCAAAACTTTCTTCTGGAGTCTCATTGGCTGTTGATATTGTTGTCTTTAGGAAATCACAACACCCTTCATAAGGTGAAATAAGGTTGCAATTATTGGCAATAGGTGATTTACAGCAGGGAAATATTCAGTTCTTATCTTACTGGTCAAATAACCTTTCTCATTTAAGCATAATGCATGTTCCTAGCAGAAGCTTATCCATTGTATTGAGAAGTTTCCTGTTTTATGCTTCGGTGATACGCTTCAGTTTTCTAGAGCTTGACAAAAAGATGTGGTGATTTCTTTGTGTTCTACTCAAGGAGTTGTTTGCATATTGTGTCTTAGTCCTTAAGATTGCAAAATTTCTCATATTGCAGATGATTATGGAACAAAAATTTCAACCGGTGATAATTTTTAGCTTTAGTAGAAGAGAGTGTGAATAACGTGCAATGTTGATGTCCAAACTTGATTTCAATACCCAAGAGGACAAGGATGTTGTGGAGCATGTTTTCAAAAATGCAATACTCTGCATAGATGAGGAGGATCAAAACTTACCTGCAGTTGAACTGATGTTGCTCTACTCCAGCGAGGCATTGCTGTTCACCACTGTGGCCTTCTTCCTATCATTAAGGAATTAGTAGAACTTCTCTTCCAAGAAGGTTTAGTGAAGGCTCTTTTTGCCACAGACACGGTAAGAATATCTCCTTACAAAAGTTTTGTTTGGTCGAATATCATTTTCAAAGCTTCAGTAACTAGCCCCTTCATCCTATATTAATGACATTGTTTGCATCCATGCTACAGTTTGCTATGGGGTTAAACATGCCTACAAAAACCGTTGTTTCTACAAGTATAAACAAATGGGATGGTGACAGTCATCGCTATATTGGATCTGGTGAGTATATTCAGGTGAGTGAGTGATGTATTGTTTCCCTAGGACGTTTTTGCTGTATTTTGCTTCCAGTCTTGATTTTACAGTTGTCTGGTTTCTTCTAGATGAGTGGAAGAGCTGGGCGTCATGGAAAACATTAGCGTTGTATATGTATAAAAATGATTGATGAGCAGGTGATTTAAATATAGTGATCTAGTTTCTTCTGCATATGCATTTATTGTCTCAGTCCTGAATCATGCTCTTTAGTGACTATATCTGGAATTTATCAAAACTGAAGATGAATACTGAAGTTAAAGATTTTTGTCTCTCATTTGTTTCTTGCATTAATTATAATGCTTCTCCTACATGTTCCAGAAACACAAAATAGAGTTCAATAATATCTATGTTTTGATTGTTTCAGATGGAGATGAATACTCTCAAGGACATGGTGCTTGGTAAACCAGCTCCATTGCTGAGCTACTACTCAATTTTGAATTTGATGAGCCGTGCTGAGGGCCAATTCACTGCTGAGAATGTTATTAGGCCTTCATTTCACCAGTTTCAGTATGAGAAGGTATGTTCTGAACGTCGTCTATTGTTTCTAACTCCCCCTATGCTCAATGTATAACACCGCATGATATCTCCCTTCTTTAGGCCTTTCCTGACATAGGGAACAAGGTTTGGAAGCTAGAAGAGGAAGCGACCATGCTTGGAACTACAGCCTAATCTCTCTGTCTCTTTCTTTTTCTCTCTCTCTGCGTCTCTGTTGCTCTCTCTCAACTTTGTTTGTTAATTTGTAGGCTGAAGTTGCTGAATATCATCAACTCAAGCTTTCACTTACCCAGCTCGAAAAGAAGATGATGGCAGAAACAACAAGGCCTGAAAGGGTTCTCTCTTTTCTTTTACTTTGTAGGCTGGTACGTGATGAGAAGCTAGCCTAAACAAGTTAATTCTGCTAATAATATATGTTGAGTGGGCATGTTTGACATTTTTGTTAGGCTTTTTTGACTTGAGCCACCATATATTGTTTGAGTCAGTTAAATGCTTGAAAACAAAAACATGATAAGCTACTTACTAAGAGTGGTCGATTTAAATGATTCCACCATGATTCCTCTTTTGTCAAAGGATTGTAGGGATTATGTTTAAGAATCAAGGGATAGGTGAAATCATGGGCATTGTGGATCTTGGTTGAGTGCATGGCTGTTTACATTAACCTAAACTTTTACTTGAGTGCATGGCTGTTTTTTAGATGATTGTCTTTTCTTTTGTGTAACTATTGATTACATATGATCTAATTGTTCAGGTTTCTCAACCTAAAAAAGTAAAGAAGAATTTCGTCACTTTGAAAGATTTGCAAAACAAGATGCAAGAATGAAATGGGGTAGTAGACGAGTCTTCATCTTTCTTACTGCATTATGTTTGTCGATTAGTTTTTCGGTTTAATTGGACTTGTGTTATACAGGTTAAAATTTATAACCCTCGTTCTTAACTTTTTTATTTTCAGGTTTATATCTTGGGAAGAGATGCATCAATGCTTTTGTTGGACGTAGAAGAACCGATATGCACTATGATGGCATTTTGGATGAGATGTATATATCTTTAGGTTTGGTTGTTCAATGACATTACAATTGTATGTTTTTAAAATTGAGAAGTTCTGGATGGTTATATAATTAAGATGTGAATGTTGGATATCGTATCGTTGAATGACATTAGCTTGTTTCTATAATGATGAGATTAATAGCTTATTAAATTGACTTGGTTGTTCATTATTCGTGTTGGATTGGAGCAGTGATTACTTAAGTACTTCACTTTCAAGTCTTAGGTCAATATTTTCTTGACAAATTTCAGAATATGTCAGGCAACATTAGTGACAATTGCTTAAAAGTGTAGTAAATAAGAACGACATTTCAAAGATAATGTTGCAAAAACAAAATTGGCACTTAATAGAAGTGTCGCTAATTTAGCAACATTTTAAAGATAATGCCGCCAAATAAAAACTGGCACTTTCATGGAAGTGTCGCTAATTTTGCGACATTTTTTTTCAAAGTGTCGCATACCTAAGTTGACTATTAACCTCACAAGAGACACTTAAAAGTGTCGCACGAAGGTGTCATAAGTCTAACCCCGACATGTCTAAGAAGTGTCGGGAAATTCCTGACTGACGAATTTGCGACACTTGTAAAAAGCGTTGATAAAGTGTCGGGAAACTATTTTGCAACACTTTTACTATCATTGGCGACAGTTTTTTAGTGTTGCCTAAAACCTTTTTTTTTTGTAGTGTTAGCACCGTTCAAATCTCCTGGACTGGATGGTATTACCCCCATATTCTACCAAAAATTATTGGAGTTTTGTCCATCAATCTATCATTGTAGCGGTGATATCCTTTCTTTGCTCCAATCATATGTTGGCTAAGATTAATCGCACTTTTATCACTCTTATACCAAAATCTTGCCAACCTCTTATTTAGGGAACTTTCGGCCGATCAGTTTTTGTAATACTATCTACAAAATCATAGCCAAAGTATTAGCGAGCAGACTTAAGCAGATCCTCTCTTCACTTATCCCGCCTAGTCAAACCGCTTTCACTCATGACCGTAAAATAACTAGTAACATTTTTCTTGCTTAAGAATTAACCAACAAAATTAGAACTTGCAAAAAAGGCAAACGAATATTTGGCTCCCTGAAAATGGATATGAGCAAGGCATATGACTGCCTCCGCTGGGATTTATTCAGGCCGTTCTTATCCAATTTGGATTTTTTTCCATTTTTAAATTCACCTAATTATGCAATGCCTTACCAGTGTGTCTTACGCTATGCTACTGGATGGAGTTCCCATCCCAACCTCCTTCCCACTTGTGGTATCTGACAAGATGACACCCTCTCTCTCCTTGTATCTTTATCCTATGTACAGAGGTACTCTCTCAATCCTTAATTAGAGCAGAAGCCTATGGAGGTATCCATGGCATCCAAATCAGTTCTCATGGTCATAGTTTCACACGTCTCTTCTTTTCGGATGACTCTATCTTATAATTTCATCTCACAATGTTAGGTGTGTGAACCGTTGAAGGTACTTCTCTTTAATTATTTTGCGGACTCAGGACAACAAATCAATCTTATCAAATCTTGTTGGTAGTCAGTCCAAATTGTCCTCCGAAACTCTAAGAATAATGCTCAGAAACATTGGGAGTTATTGCCTCCACTACTTTTCATATGTATTTGGGCACCTCTCTAGATATTGTCACCCATAAGAAGGAAGAATTTCACAATTTGGTAGATAGACTTTAAACTCGATGTGTAGGGTGGAAAGGTGTCTTACTGAATAGAGCGGGACATGCGATCCTAGTTTCCTCAACTCTAACATCATTGCTCTCCTATCATGTGCATGTTATTTTATGCGCTCTGAATATATGTAGGCAAATTGACCCAATTTTTAGTAATTTTTGGTGACAAGGAAATGCGACCAACAAGGGTGTACATTGGGTTAGGGTATCTTTATGCAGGACAAAGCTTCAAAGTGGTTTGAGGTTTCACTATTTGCGCTTCTTTAATATTGCATTGCTTGCTAAAACTAGCAGGCGTCTTCTGTCATGCCCCGCCGATCTTTTCACACACACTTTTGAGGGCAAATACTGTAAGAATCAATCTTTCCTTATAGTATAGAAAAAATCTAATGCAACATGGCGCTATAATGGTATTCTGACTGGCAGGGATCCACTTCTTTAGGGTCTTCGATGGCAAGTAGGTTGTTAGGATCAAGCGCTGACCACTGCACCAAAAGTAATTGATGTTATTAAGGGCGCAACTTTATTTTCTTATAGTCTTGGCACAGCAGCTAGCGCACATAGTTGAGCACAATTATTTCCCCAAATACACCCCGGGGGACTCAAACCCGTGACTTGCTCTGATACCAATTGTTAGGATCAAGCGCTTAACACTGCACCACAAGCAATTGCTGTTAGTAAAGGCACAACTTTATTTCCTTATAATCCTGGCACAATAGCCGGCACACGCGGTCGAGTACACAAGGGAGTAGATGGATGCGGCCAACTTCTGATCTGCAAACATAGGTGATGGCCACAAAATAAATATTTGGACAGATAAATTGATTCAGTCTTTAACAACCCCAACTTTCCGAGCCTTTCCCCCCTTGTGCCTTTACAAACCCACGTGATCTCATTTGCAACAAATAGTGGGACCTTACATCTCTTGTGTGCTCTCTTTCCCCCTCATATAGTGACTCTCATTTCCAGTATATTTATCTCCACTGAAGGCTTCTGAGATACTTCTTACTAGGGGAAACACTGCATTGAGACTACACAGTCAAATCTGCCTACGGATTACTTTCACTCCCAAAAGTAGCCACTTGGAGTCAAACTAATATCAGATACAACCCTGCCTCGACAACTCCTGATCATGTTTAGGATTCAATATGGGCACTGTGAATCCCCGTTAAAATGCAGCTATTTTTATGGTAGTAAATTTTGGATTGGTTACCAATGCAGTCCTTACTCGCTCTCCATAATATTCTCAAAGATGACATTTGTGCTCAAGAAGGGAAATAGTAACTCACCTCTTTTTCCATTGTCCGGAAGCCCGTAAGGTCTGGGAAGCCTCCTCAAAGAGACTTTTACCCTCAGAAACATTTCCTCCCTTTAGGACACGGTTAATAGCCTGGCTCACATTTTCAAATCGCCCACGCAATAAAGAGATTTCAACCCGTTTTTGTATGAAAATAAGGCAATATGGAGAAAAATGAACCAACAGCCTAAGTCAAATGCATTGCACTCTTTTCTTACGACAATATTTGCTCCTTTATAATCTACTTAGGATAGCAACAAATGTGAGATAAAACAGGCGAACTTTGTTGAATACAGCAGATTGAAATCAATAGACAGAACTTTGAAAGAGAGAGAGAGCGAGAGAGAAATTTGAAGTAAAATCTAAGACTGACTATCAACCCTAATTATAGACACCAAAAGGTGCCTTGAATAGGTGCAAACAGTTGTGATAGTTAAGTGACTCTGCAGATGTCACTTAACAGTCACAAGTTGTAGGCACAACAAATAGATGCAACATTTGAACAAAAAGACACCATGAACAAGTGCCTTTTGAATTTAAACAGATTAGAACTCTGTTTAGTTTTGCCAACAGTCGCGTTGTTTCAGTCCAAAAAATGCAACTATTCTAGTTTACAGGCTGAATTTGTCGCAAAAAGTTAAGGCTGGGCTCGGGGTGAGGGATCCTAGCAACGATGTGCATGTGTGAAGTGTGAAGTGCAAAGTGTGCCTAAAAGCGCCAATAGCGCCTTTATGCAGTTGCCCTCACCACCACTGCCGCCGCCTGCGCACGTGCAGTGCGGTGCACCGCACCTGTGCGAGTGCATGGCCATGCATACCATGTGTTTCTAGAACAATATGCTATGTCACATGGCCACTAAATACCCTTAACCTTTTCATTTCCCAAGCAATGTGGGAACCCACAACATGACCTTTTTAAGCCTTATTAAATGCCAATCTTTGAGAGTTTATATCTCTCTAACCAATCAATCAAATTGATTGACTCTTTTTTGATATTAAACCTTGTAGTACAAGGTTTAATAAGGTAGGAATTAATTTATGGAAATTTCCCAGCAATTTTCCAAAATTAGATTTTATCACATCTCTAAATTTCAAAAATGTACCTCTCTCTATCATTTGGTAGGTCCTACTAAGATAAAGGTGGCTTTCGACTTAAACCTTTACCATAAAGCAATGAAGACAATTAGAATTCAGAGTAGTCTTAGCTTTGAACTAAGCATCCTTGGTAATTGATCATCACTACTATATGTAAAACTTCCCAACCAAATTTTCAAATACACTACGAGAAACTGTCCCTTTCACAACTGCCTTTCGTGATCGCCCGACCGCTAAATGGTTACCACGGTTGCTAATCATGTTTAGCGACCACAAACTTCGGTCGCTAAATGAGGTCACTAGAGATTGGGTCGCTAAATTTTAGAGTCTGCAATTTTATCGCGGTCGCTAATTTAGGGACCGTGTTGATAAGATTTAGGTGGTCGCTATATTTTTTCATCCTGAATAAATCTTTTTGTTTAGTGATTGCATTGATCGCATTAGTGACCACCTTGGCGGTCACTAATTTGTTGTCAGTATTTGTTTTTTGCAGTTAGTAATGTTTTTTGCATTTAACCTTTTTATAACAAATTTTGCATTTTATTTGATAAAATTAGTAATCTTGCTCATTACACCACCAAGCAGAACTTATTGGTTTAAACAACAAGTTTTTATTGCAATGGCAAAACCAACTTTTATACACAATAGACCACACATGATTACATATAGGTCTCACAAGTTTATTCAGCTAAAAGAATGATTGCTAACACTCCCCAACTAATAATAATAGGGCTAGAGATACAATACACTACATAAAGTTATTTTATTTGATGTTTTATCTTCACTACTTTTTTAATTGACTTGATGGATGACCTCAGAAGTTGTTCCCCGTTGCACGATCCTTATCACCATTATCAATCACCAATTACCAAGGGCTTTTTTCCTATGCACAACTGCAACACCTTTGCACTTTTGCGTCCTCTTACTTACGACTTCATCAACACTAGGTACAAGTCCGCGCTGCATGAAACAAAAGAATTTAATCAACAAACTCAAATAAATAGCCAATGTATTTACCAAAAAGGGGGGAGGGGGTAACTTCTAGCAATAACCATACATAAATCAGCAACCTTACTTATCAGCCTATGTATTTGGTTCAAAGAACCATAATTGTACTTGTTCAATTATCAGCCAACAGTTATACAAAGTTGCTCTTATGCCCTTTGCTATCATAGAAGCATTTTTGCACATTCAAGCTTACAATTGAAGAGAAGCATATGAGCATCTTAATACAAGCACAAACTCATGTATTATTATGTTTACAAAATAAAAAACAACTGTGGAAGAACACCCGTACTAGTTGCTATAAGACTCATACCAGAAGCTAGTACAGCTTTTTGGTGCAGTTGTTTGGAACTAAAGCAAAGTAAACAGACAAGATTAATCAAGATGAAGTTTCTACATAATGTCTATCTATGATATGAAGTCCCAGGGTCTGATACCTTGGAAAATATCAAAAATTAATCTAACTGTGAGTTTGATTAATTAAGGGGTGTTATTTTTATTAAGTAGAAATATGATGATTAAGGGTTAAGGAACTAAATAAGGGGTTAATGTGGCCTTGAGGGTTAAAATATAATTTTAGAAAGTTAAGGGCAAAAATGTAATTTTGAAAAATATGGTGAACGTGATGCATATTTTTATCAAATAGCATCATTTAGATGATAATGAGGTGTAAGGGGGCTAAAGGAGGGGTTGGGGTGATTTTGGGGTCAAATTATAATTTTTCAAAGTAGAGGGGTCAAAATGTAATTTTAGAAACTTGAGGGGCCAAAGTACCAAACTTGAAACTTTGCAAAATGTGTCATAACCTGAGGGAAACAGGCCATGCACGATGGCCACCTCTTGCTTACAATAATCTGAGTCATGGTTAGGAATTATAGAGTATTTGGGATAAGCTTATGAGAAGGGAATTATTAAGAAAAAACTTTGGGGTGCAAAATTGAAATTACCCAAATTGAAGAACATGAAGAACACGCACCGTAGCAGCTACGAGATGGAGGGAAAAAAAGAGAAGAAAAAAGGAAGAAGAAGGAAAGGAAGGGAAGAAAGGGGAGATCCAAACCCTAACAAGATATGATTTTGAACCGAATTCGTGGAAATTGAATGAATTTATATATATATATATATATATATATATATATATATATATATATATGTGTGTGTGTGTGTGTGTGTGTGTGTGTGTGTGTGTGTGTGTGTCATGTGTATATATATTTCCAAATTCGGTTGAATAATCTTATTAGGATGAATGAATGATGATGAAATCTTGTTGGAATCATGGATATAAGACCTAAAACAGCAACGAAATGGGAAAAATGAATTAGGGTTTGAAATTGGGTTGACTTTAGGGTGCATGGCGGTGTGTTTTAGTGTGTGTTCTGCATCCTTGGAGACTTAATTCAAATGGTGGGAGCTTAATTGGATGTAATTGCACAAGACTTAATTCAAATGGTGGGAGCTTAATTGGATGTAATTGCACAAATCGAATCGAGTTAGAGCTTGAAAGTATGCAAGGCAAGGGAATTAGGTGATGTAAGTGTAAGAAAAATGGAAATCCATGCGAAATTTAAGGAAGAACAAGCCCAGGTACATGGCTGGTTCAGCGAAGAAGAAGGTTTGTGTGTGTGTTTAAGGCGTGATAGTGTGTGTTCAAATCTAAATAGTGACTTGGAATTGTCGCTAAAGACGAAACCTTAATAACCAGGTTTTAATTTGAATTTTTAAAAGTAGTTAGGATCAGATTTAGCCAAAGTCCAAAATTGAGATCCCAGTTATTTTTTGGAGACCTACATTGTGGAAATATTTCAGAGTTTTCCAAGGTTGGGAAAGGGGTTAACCACTATGGGAATTTTGAAACCTTGCTGTAGAATTTAAAATATCAAACGAACACGGTTTTGCCCGAAAATTTTATGGGAACCTTAAGATGCTTAGAAGTTCCATTTTCAAAATTTTTGGGTCATTCTGTAGTTGTTAGCTATTTTTGGCCGAACAGGCTTTTAAGCGTTCGGTCCGGACATCGGGTCGGAATTTTTGGGCAAAATTTTTGTAAAATATGTTTTAGCTCAAAAATGATTTTGGCATGCCTAAAATAGCATTTTAAAGTGATTTCAAAATTTTTTTTGGTACCGAGAACCCTCTGGGGGCATTTTGGTAAATTGCCACCCAGAGATGGGTATTTTGGTAATTTTCTTGGTAAATTTTTCAAAGGACTTTTTAGTCGGGGAAGGGTTGTAAGACACCTGAAAAGTTATTTTAAAGTAGTTTTGAGATGTTTGTTGGTGTGATGGCTGCTAGGGGGTGTTTTGGTGATTTTGCCCTTTGAAATTTTTTGAGGGACTATTCGGGCTTTAGATGATGTAGTTCATCTAAAAAAATAGTTTCAAAGCAGTTTTGGGGTGTTGGTGGTATAGCGGCCATTAGAGGGTATTTTGATAATTTGTCATGTTGGCGCAAATTTTGAGAACGCGCGTAATTTAGCTTGCAGAGTGGTGAGAAGCGAGGAATAGTGGTAGTATGTCTAAAAGAAGGGTTGCTATCGATAATAAGTCGATAAGGCTAGGTTAAGGGTCCGATTATCGAATTGAATTAACTAGCTACCATAAGATGCTATGAACGGTTAAGTGGGAAGGAGTAGAATAAGGAGTGCGTATATGTTGAATGATGTCTAACGAGTAGGGTATTATTTGACTAGGTGATGCAGCTCATGGCAATCAGAGATTGCGAGTTGCTTCAGCTATAAGCCAATGGGGTAAGGACAATGCGGCTCTGATATGCTAATTCATTGTTCGATTAGCATGCCATGTTGATGACGTGTTGTTGAATTCTTGTTGTTATGATTGGACGCTGGTAGTCATTATGACTGGTGTACCCATATTTGAATTATGTTGTTGAGGACTTAGGGTAGAATAAATTCCCATAGTCTGCCCTGTTGATGGAATTTAGTGAGGATGATGGGTATCCTAGTATGCTATGATTCGATTCGATTAACATACCTTAAGTTGATGATGATGTTGCATAGGGATTATCGTGTGGTTGTTGTGAGATGTCAGCAGTTATTGATAACCAATATCTCTTCTCTTTGAGAACACCATTGAGGACTTGTGGTAAACTTTTCCCTAGTCCGCCCTGTCGTTGATGATGATGTTGTTGAGATCGTTGCGTGTTGTTGTGAAATGTCGACACTTATTGGTAGTCGACATTCTTCTTATGTAAGAATGTTGTTGAGGGCTTGTGGTAATCTTCTCCCAAGTCTGCCCTGTTGATGATGTTACGTTGAACTCTTGTTGTTAGGTCTGAACACCGGTTGATCTTCTGATCCAATATTCCTTGTTGAGTTGTGTTGTTGAGGACATAAGGTGAAAATTTTCCCTTAGTCCGCCCCGTTGAAGAAGTCCTGCTGCTTGGTTGTAAGGTGGTTAGGGAAAGCACTCTAAATGAGTTCCCTTCTTGTTGACAAGTCTCTTTTGTTTATTTGAGACTGAGATGAACATCCCATAAAATGGGACATCAATAGGAGGAGGATGGCTTATGAATTATGATCACTGGCCAAAGAGCATGAATGTCTCTCGAGCAGAGTCTGTTGTGTCTGGTTAAGTCCTGTCTATCGTGTCCACGTGCATTGTATTTGATTTTCTTTATGTTGATGATTTTAATGATTTGTATTTCAATGATGTTTATCTTACGACCTTGGATTTTGGGTTCACTTGCGTTGTTAGTCAGTCAGTCTTGTCCATGAGGAGGTGGCAGTAATGTTGTTCTGTAGGGCCTTAAAGCCGCTTAGTCTAACGAAAGAAAAATTATCGTTTGACAAGTTATGTTGATGCTGAAATTTATTGACTACTCTTGATTCATTGCTATCGTTGAGATGATTATTATTCCTCCGAGTCTTTTGAATCATCTGTACACGATACTCCTCGTGTTGTCTTTACTGGGTGATTTGCACTCATTCATTATGTTGTATTGTGCAGGCTATAAGGTTGATTAAGGAGAACCCTCTAGAAAAGGGAAGATAAAAAAGCTAGAAGAGTTGAGCAAGGGGATAAGTTGTGTGAGGTAAGACAAGATGGAAATGGTGAGATAAAGATTGAGCTGCGAAATAGGTTGATAAGAGTCACACGACTACAGTCGTATATTAGGTTGTAACCACTCATGTTGTTTAGAGACTTGAAAGTCTTCTACTGCAGTATGGTGTATGTTTGTAAGAATTTTTTTTGTAAGAACGCATTTTGGAGCGTCTATTAATGATGCATGAGTCTGAGGATGTAGTTGCTCTGTATTCAGCACAGGGTTTTGAATGTGATTATGGTCGATAACTCAGCCCAGTGACATCACCTGGGTTGAGGGTGTCGCACAGGGTAAATTTAAAACAAACGTAGCTTATGTCAAGCAGTAGATTCCATTTCCCTTAGGGTATGCAATCTGTCTTGTTTTTGCAAAAATAGAAATAAAGACTAGTTGTGAACATTACACTTTTTAAGAAGTAATAAAACTTAGCAAGAAGCACCTAATTACCAACTCACCTTACCAATCAAGCACAAATACAGTTGCAATACCTCAAAAAACATGCACAAACAAATTATAGTTGCTGATAATCCTATAATAGCAAGGGGAAGAAAAAAGGACCAACTTTAACTGACCTTTGTTGAAACCTTTAAAAGCTTTTGGCTTTGGCTGAAAAAAAAACCCCTTTCTTGTACACCAAACACTGCCATGTATACTTGTACACCTCCATGTGATATACTTTCCATTCCTATAAACACTTTTTCCTTCTATCCTTTGGATTATTTACCTAAATAAAAACAATTAAAGTGTAAGGCTAGTGTACAAATATGCCTAAAGGAATTTAGATGTTAGATCTTTTAGCCTCTGAAAAGGATCACTGAATCATTCTCAGCCAAGCAAACAAACATCGAATGTTAGCAAATCATATCTCCAAAAAATAGAGCATATACTTACTGCTACCATTTGTCACAGAAAGGTAGCAAATCACAAGTACAAATATGGATTTCTCTCAGTATAAATAATGAATCACAATTAGCTGGAAGACTATTCTACAGATTCTTCCTCGATCCAAGCAGCAAACTAGAGTTATCAATGTAAAGCAACATATTGCGTTCTCTTTTATTTTATGTGCAACATGTTATCAACCCTATGACAGCATCTTTTGGCGAGAAGGAGTGAAAGATCTGTGGAGCTCATGTCCTCCCGACCCTTTCAAAAGAAGTGCTTTCTTTTCATAGGCCTAGAAATCTGTAAAAAAAGGTAGTGACAAGTCTCCAATCAAAGAAAAAGACAAGGAAGTGCAAGAACTCGTCCCAAAAGAGGAAGTGACACTTTAAAAACCATTTAGAGAACGCAAAAAACATGAAAATTCTATTGATTACTACTCCAATACCTCTGAATGTTTCTTTGCAGGTCCAATTGATGAGTGTGCACCATCATCATTTCAAGGAGACCTAAGTTTAACTAAATGGCATAAATCAACAACAATCGCGTAAGAATCTTAGCATAGGTAAATGGGTTAAACTTTGGTTACATGAACTTCGCTTTACAAGACATAATATACTATGCCGCTAATTTGTCACTGAATGGTAGCAAATCACAATAACAGATCTGGGTTCCTCTCAGTATAAACAGCAAATCACAATTTGGCTCTTAAAAAAGTTAACACATTAGTAGAGTTGCAAACAATAAGAACAACTAAACATCCAAGAGAGGTGGGAAATTGTGGATCTAATAGACACATATCTAAGAGACCAAAAAGGCAGAAGAATTATATGAGTTGGGGCGAGAAGTGGCATGGCGGCGGCATGGGCTTGGTTGCGCCGTAGGCTTCGCGACATCGTGGTCTCACTACAAGAAAAGAAGGATTTTGCGACGGACTTTTAGCGACGGAAGAAAATCTGTCGCTAAAAGATCTTTCAGCGACGAGTTTCATCGTCGGTAAAAGTCCGTCATTAAAAATGTAGCAGCGATGGACCATTCCGTCGGTAAAATGTTATGCTGACGGACGGTTACCGACGGAATTTTAATGACGGACTAAACCGTTGCTAAAGTTTTTTAGAGAATTTTATGATTTTCGAAGGTTTTTTAAAAAAAATTAAGCGACGGAATGGTACCGTCGCTAGAATTTCCTTCGGTAAAAGTGTAAAAAAGACTTTTATCGACGGACTTTTAGCGATGGTAACTTTCCGTCGCTAAAAGTCCGCCTTAAATTAGGTCAGATTTGCCTTCCTCCCGTTTCTCTCACCGTCTCTTAATTATCTCTCACCCATCGACGTTCTAACCTACGGCGACCCCGTCTACGGTTAGGCACACCTCCGGCGACACCACCATTATCCCCTCGACACCGTGCCACCTCCGGCGACACCACCATCATCCCTCTCGCTGCTCGAGCTCGACTGCTCCACTGAAGTAGCTTCTCTCTCACCTGCCGCATCGCCTTTCCCGTTGCCGTTGAAAGCCCGTCGCTCTGGCCGCTGCTCCAGCTGACACTGCAGCTGTTTTTCTTCGCCTTGCTGCTCGGCTGCTCCATCGAAGTAGCTTCTCACCTGCACCAGTGCTTTTGCTGGTTCGTTACTCTCTTCCCTCTCATTTGATATGTTCTGCTGCTGCTACAGTGCTGCTAAGTGCTACCTCAATTGCTCGTTGCTCAATGTTTAGCTGTTTAGCTCAATGATTTAGGGCATATAAAATTTAACATGACTAAGTATTATACACTTCAGTTATAAAAAAGTGGAAGATTAACTGAAAAGTAGTAGAACAATACTCTGAAATAAGCTAATCAAGTTGAACTAATAGAACCCCTAGGTGCGCCTGCGCCTTTAATAACACTGACCGAACCCTAAATTGAACTAATTGAACCCCCTAATTGAATCCTAAATTGAAGTAATTGAACCATAATTAAATTCTAAATTGAATGCCCTAATCGAATCGAACTGTAAATTAAACTAATTGAACCCCTAATTAAATGTCCTGATCCAACCGAACCCTAAATTGAAATAATTGAACCCCTTAATTGAACCCTAAATTGAATGCCCCAAATCAACCAAACCCTAAATTGAACCCTAAATTAAAGTAATTGAACCCTAATTAAACCCTAAATTGAATGCCCTAATCGAATCGAACCCTAAATTAAACTAATTGAACCCCTAATTGAATGTCCTAATCCAACCGAACCCTAAATTAAACTAATTGAACCCTAAATTGATTGCCCCAAATCAACCGAACCCTAAATTGAACTAATAAAACCCCTTAATTGAAGTAATTGAACCATAATTAAATCCTAAATTGAATGCCCTAATAGAATCGAACCCCAAATTAAACAAATTAAACCCCTAATTGAATGCCTTGATCCAACTGAACCCTAAATTGAAATAATTGAACCCCCTAATTAAACCTTACATTGAATGCCCCAAATCAACCGAACCCTAAATTGAATCAATAGAACCCCCTAATTGAACCATAAATTGTTGTAATTGAACCCTAATTAAACCCTAAATTGAATGCTCTAATCGAACCGAACCCTAAATTAAACTAATTGAACCCCTAATTGAACCCTAAATTGAATGCCCTAATACAATCAAACCCTAAATTGAAATAATTCAAGCACATCGGATATGTGCATTTTGAACAATTTTTTCCCATTTGAACATTGATCATTTGTTTGATAATTTTAGGTTGTTAATTGTGCATTTGAGAATTATGATTATTGATATGTGATTTTAGGTTATTAGCTGTGCATTTGAAGTAATTGCGATTATTGATTGATGATTTTAGGTTATTAATTATGCACTGAGCATTTGAGATATTGAGATTATTGAAGGAGGATGGGACCCAATTGGATTGAATGTGTGATTTTTGTTAATTTTTATTGCATTGAGCATTTGAGAATTGAGATTGTTGACGGAGGATGAGACTCAATTGGATTGAGATACCTGTTAGTTAGTGCAGACACGGACACCACGTCTGATCGATGGTGTCCGACATTTACAAAATAAATCAACATATGCTGATGTGTACGGAGGTGCGTGTCGGTGGACGTCGGACACGTGTCCGGAGGTGTCAGACACGTATCAGACACCATATCGACACCCTATATGAGGTGTCGGAATTGAGATTGTTGACTGTGCATTAAATATAGGTTAATTAGGTTAACACGACATTTTTAGCATGCACCCCCTGGAATCTCATCGTGGCTCCAGCACTGGCTATAATTAGCCCTATTTAGTCCTGAGTAACAATATTTTAATAAATCAACTAACCCTAATTAGCTCTAACGAGCCTAATTAGTTTTAATTAACCCTAAGAACTTAATAAAAATCAAATTAGCTGTAATTACCCCAAATTAGCCCAAATGAATCCAATTACGTGCATATTGATTATAGTTAGTCTAATTAGTCATAATTTGCGCTAACATAACCCAATTAAGCCTAATTAGCGCTAATTAGGACTAATCAACACTACTCGGCACAATTAAATCCTAATTAGGACTAAATAACCATAATTAGTCCTAATCAACCCTAATTAGCTATAATTATTCAAAACTAGCCCTCATTAACAATAATTAGCCCTAACATAACCCAATTAAGCCTAATCTAGCCCTAATTAGGATTAATCAGCACTACTCGGCACAATTAAACCCTAATTAGGACTAAATAACCCTAATTAATCCTAATCAACCCTAATTAGCTATAATTAATACTCGCAATTAACCCTAATAACCCAGTTAGCCCTACTTAGCCCTTATACATCCCATAATTACTTCATATTGCCCAGAGATGGTTCAATTACTCGTTGTTTACAAACTCTGCCTTCTTTATATTAGTTGTAGTTTTGAGAAGTCTATTGGCAACTAGATAGTTCAACTCGTTGCCAACGAATTCTATTTAATGTGGAATTGGTAACATATGTAACGATCTTTCTGCAGTTTTGATATTTTGAAAAGATTCTTGCATATGTTATCAATTTCTGAACGCATGCATGCATAAAAACCCTTAGTTCTCGTTCAAAGGTACTGATTACAAAGTAATGCTTTGTAATGAGCCTTTGGATGTCCAGTTTGAACAATTTGGAAAAGCTAATTATTTATAAAACAGTAATTTGACTCATTATTTATGTTCTATGTGGTGGATATTTGGTACACGTTCTCGTGTGTTTCTCCAGGTGCATACAGATCTGGTGTTCTAACATTCGTCAAACCTTACAAGGCAAGGCTAGATGAATGTTAGAACTCCTAATCAATGTCGTGTACTTGAAGAAATGTGGGGAGGTGCTGCCGAATTTTTCGCAGACATGGGACTAAGCATGAGTTATTCACTGTTTTATAAACATGTGCTTTTCTGAATGGGATAGGACCACTACCTGTTAGAGAGTGGAGGGGAAATATATAGACTTGTTGTAACATTCATGCATTCATATTTACATCAGAAATGCCTAATGACCGGTAATAATTGAAGGTGGTATACAGTCCGATAATTTAGTCGTCATGTTGGTCGATCGAAGTTGGATGAAAAGGAAGAATGCTGAAGATTTTGAGTGTCGCGTTGACGAATTTCTTGACTTCGCTTATGCGCATCCTGCACATGTTGACCTTGAGAAGATAAGGTGTCCGTGCGGTAGATGTGAGTTGTTGCACTGGAGAAAAAGAATTGAAGTAAAATGGCATATTCGTCGGTACGGTTTTATGGGTGGATACACAAGGTGGACGCAACACGGGAAAACGATAGTATTGTCGTCCAACCTGGCTAGTCAAACTGAAGTTAGGGAGGAGGCACGATATGATTACCGAGATATGATTATGGATGCTGGGTATGCTAATGTTGACTGAGGTGACGACAGTCCACAACCGTCGAACGAGGGGGCTCATCAGTTTTATGAGTTGTTGAGAGCTGTGGAACAGCCGCTGTGGGACGGAGCTCCAAAACACACACGGCTGTCTGCGGTTAGTAGGTTATTACAGTTGAAATCAGACCACGGGCTGAGTGAGAAAGGTTTTAATGAGTTTGTTACCTTAATCAAAGAAATTCTGCCCGAAAGTGATGAGCGGATAGAAGCGTGCAACAACGATTGTGTATTATTCTGGAAGGAGAATCAAGATTTGTCACGGTGTCCAGTATGTGATCATTCGAGGTACAAACCGGACAAAGGGAAGAAGAAAAACATTGCTTGGAAGATATTGCGATATTTTCCGGTCACACCACGGCTTCAGAGAATGTACTACTCCTCCAATACGACTAAACATATGAGGGCTCACCGTGAGACTCGTAGCAACGATGCGATGTGCTGACACACCCAGCTGATGGAGAGGCGTGGAAGGAGTTTGACCGCAGGCACCCAGTCTTTGCTCAAGAAGTTTAGAATGTTAGACTTGGTCTGGGAACCGATGGGTTCAACCCTTTCGGTCAGTCTACCACGCCTTACTCCTGTTGTCCTGTTATTATTGTCCCGTACCACCTTCCACCAGGCATGTGCATGAAGAATTCGTATATGTTCTTGTCGTTGCTTATTCTAGGGCCGAAGAGTCCCGGCAAGGACATATATATGTATTTAAGGCCGTTGATTGATGAGTTAAGACAGTTATGGAATCATGGAGTCGAAACATATGATGCATCCCTTAAACAAAATTTTCATATGAGGGCTGCTTTGATGTGGACTATACATGATTTTTCCATATTGGGAATGACGTGTGGCTGGAGCACACATGGGAAGCTAGCATGCCCTGCTTGTATAGGCATGAACCCCGGTCATACGATAAAGCACGACGGAAAGCCCTCGTGGTTCGGATGTCATCGTAAGCTTTTGCCACCGGGGCATCAGTTTCGTAGGCAGAAGGATAAATTTGACAAGACAATCGAGCGTGAGGTTGTCACACTGGACTACCCATCGAGAGGTAATCTTTAAATTGTTACAGTTGTTCGTTTACACTTAATGCGACACCTGTTATCATTGATATTCCACCTAACTCGATTCGCTAAACTTCTAGGTTCATGTTTCATTTAAAGAAAAAAGTTCGCAATAAGGCTCGGGTTGAGGGCTCAATTGCTGAGGCTTACGTAATGGAAGAACTTTTAGACTTTTGTAGTCAATATTTTGGGCCTGATGTTGGTACAAGGTTAAATCAACTAGGCCGAAATGACCCCGGATCAAGCACAAATTTGGAAGGGCAATTGTCAATATTTAAGCAGTCAGGTAGTCCGTTCGGTCAAACGTATACTCGTTGGCTAACAAATGAAGAATACAGTGCTGCAACAATATATGCCCTTTTAAATTGCGATGAAGTTTCGGCATTCGTTGAGTAAGTTAAAGTCTTAATTCACTTACATTGCTGTACATAATTGAAAGTGTGTGTTAAGCGAGTCAACTATATATATTGGTTTGCAGTGAGTTCGATGCGGAATCTTTAATCACTGATCCCGCTGGACTTGAATCTCATCGGAAATCACAATTTGTACAGTGGTTCAAAAGGCGTGTAAGATTGTTATCATTGATATTATGTGTTATATACAATTCTGTGGCCAATTAGTATACTGATTTATCCTTAATTTTAACCGTCATCTACAATCGGTTCAATCAATGGATAGACCAGTGGCTTCCTGCTTAAAATTACTAGCTGAAGGCCCTAACAAACAAACATCCTGTTACGGAGGCTATATCATCAACGGGTTTAGGTTTAACGTAAAAGATGATGACCGAACAAAACAAACCCAAAATAGTGGAGTAATGGTCAACGGCGACTGTTATGCCAAGAATTGCATGGACTTTTACGGAGAGCTAGATGAGATTGTTAAGCTAACATATCTGGGTTTCAAAAACCGCCTGGTAATGTTCAAATGTACGTGGTTTGATGTCACATGCAGTAGGGGAATTCATGTTAGCTCTCAAGAGATTGTAGATGTCAATGTCAATGTCAAGTCAAGACTTGCATCAGACGAGCCCTTTGTATTTGCTAGTCAAGCTGTACAAGTCTTTTATGCAGAGGACGTCGTCAATCCCAAATCTCATTGGTATACAATTAATAAGTCCAAGAAATTGCCCGTGACATATGACAGTGAGCTAGACTCCTTTCAAGCCGACCACCCACCTGTCTTGTTCTCTGTTGAGGTCAACAATGAGGATGACGATCTTCCTCTTCCAACAACACTTCATGTAGGAGAAGAAGTCGTAGATGATGACGCAGAAGACGTGGAAAGTGTTGGAGATGATGTGACCAAGTCTACTGATGAAGAGGATGAATTAAAGATGAAAAGGACGACGAGTCCCATGAAGAAGAGGACGACGAGGAAAGTGATGAAGAGGATGATGATTCTCAAACTAAAAATGATTGAGTTGTAATGTTGTAACAAACTGGGGAAAAAATGTAGTAACATTTTAGAACTTGGTTCATATATATATATATATATATATATATATATAGTGCTGATGATGTTTTCTGCCAAATTATTATTTTTAATGTGTTCATGTATTTGTAATTTATCTATTCGAAGTCAGATATGGATAGGATATGAGCTATTCATGGCCGGGTTGGACGCTGAGCTGCTTCCTCCCCGGTGGGTCCCACCTCGTTATTGCCCACTGATGACGAGGCACAGAGTGATTGCGTATAGCAGATGGGGCCCCAGCTCCAGCCCCAGCCGTCGTCTTCGCCCCAGCCTGACGCAGATTCATCCCACACGCGCGTTGATTCTCCTTCTTCCGTGGGTTCTACCACAGGTATAGTTGATAACGGTGTTTAGTACATTTTTGCTAGCCTTATATTTAAAGTATATTTGAACTGTATTAATGTTGGTGTTTTGTAGGATCTCGACGAGGCCGTGGTCCGACACGCGGGGTACGCATCGACCCCCAGCGTAAACAGAGAGTTACGCTCACCCAGGAGGGCCTGTAAGTAAGAAAAATATCACATCATGCCTTATATTTAAAATTTTGGGGTGTTAATTTATATTTGAACTGTATTAATTTATTTATTTACTTCTTTGGCAGGATCCTGGAGAATTAGGCGAGGACGAAGATCGGCGTTCTTGTGAAGGGCCGATTCTTCGAGCCACGCCTGTACTGGAAGGACTGGGATGTCCCTGCGAGGGAGTCCCTATGGGAGGAGTGGCTGGTACGGTGAAGTATTTTTTTCAGCGATAGTTTTTGTTTAATTAGAGTTTGTTTTCTGTAGTTAATTTGTGTTATTGAATGCCTTACAGGAGGGGTTCACGTTTGACTCGCCTAAGCAGCAGGCACTGGGGCAGCAGGCCTTCTTTGCTTACATCGGCAAGAATTACCGTCGATGGCTCCACGACGCAAGGGACCGGGCGAAGAAGATGCTGCCCGAGGGTGCCCCGATGACGGAGATGACGAGATATCCCCCACATTGGATATCTCCTACTGTATGGACGGCGATGATAGATCGGTGGGCTGCGGATCCAGGTTGGGACGCCAAGAGTAAGAGCGGGGCTGAGAACAGACAGAACAAAGATCCGACGCACACGGGGGGGTCGGTGCCACACGACATCGTCCGACACGAGAATGCGGTCGAGCACCCGGATCTGGAGGACGATGAGGTCGTAGCTCTGACGTATAATCAGACACACGTGCGGAAGAAGGACAAGGACGAGGCGCACCGGGCGGGCGACTATATTTCAGATATTGCCTGGCGGATCGATGTGAGTCAATTTGTTTAAGTTGTTAATGTTTTGTCTTTCTATCCTCAATGTCTGTTGCGTTAATTAATGCCCTAACATATCTTTATATCACTGTTTTTGCAGGCCTCGTATGAACAGCTTAGGGGGTCAGACGAGCTGTCTAGACAGCCATCAGCGTCCACTAGTACGGGTGCGAGTACTGGGGTGTTAAGGTTCGATACGCCGGAGGTCGTCAATCGGCCGAAAGGCCGCATACGCGGCCTGCCTAGTCGGACTGCTCGTGCCGTGATAGGAGCGTCCTCACCCCCCGCTGCCCCTCCACAGACACCGGCTCCTCGGCATCCGTTGGACGACGAGGAGATCGCGCGCATTGCTACGGTGGTGTTGAGGATGATCAGGGAGCAGGATCAGCAGGGTACCGCAGCTGGACATGCCAAGCCGGCCCCAAATCAGCAGGATCCAGATCCTGGACTCGGCAACCCCTGATGAGCCCCTTCTTGTGCCCAGTCCCAGCTTCCCCCCGGCCCCCTCGCCCGGCTTGTACTCTTCTCCCCTCCCCTAACCGGCTGTATCCGGTTCCCAACTTGTACATAATGAGTCTTTTTTATGATTAATTATACATATTTCTTTGTGTATTGATTATTGCGCGTTGTTGTTGAGGATTGATTTTTTTATTACAGGTTTGGGCATTAGAAAAATAAAAATAAATATTTTTAAAAAATTTTGACTAATCCGTCGCTAATTTTTTTTTATCATTATCGATTTTTTAGCGACGGATTATTTCGTCGCTAAATAAGACATTTAGCGACGGAATATTCCGTCGTTAAAAAATTTATTTCGTCGCTAATTTAACAAAAAAAATTAAATTAAAATACTTAAAATATAATTAGAGACGGATATTCCGTCGCTAATTAATAAATAAATTCGTTGCAAAAACTTAAATATTACACGACGGATTTGAAAATTCCTTCACCAAACTATTAGTAACGGGCTTTTATACGAGGGACTTTTAGCGATGGTAAATCCGTCACTAAAATATTTAGCGACGGATTTTCCCATCGCTAAAAGCTTTTTTTCTTGTAGTGTCTATGTAGCCTGCTTCGCGCTAGCATGATCCTTGGCAGCGGTGGCAAGTAAGGCGATGGAAGAAGAGCAGCAGCGAAAGGTTACGTATTGTGGTTGGGGTGGTAGGCAAGGGGGGGAGACAAGGGGAGGCAGCAGATATGTGGTGAGGGGGAAGTGAGAAAGAGAAATGAGTTTAGAGAAGGGGGAAGTCCAAATTAAGGCAAAGTAAAAAAAAAATTGTTCTATAAAATTAGCGACCGCTAGGGCGGTCACAAAATGCAGTCGCTAAATACAACCATTGCCATGCGGTCGCTAAATATAGCAATTGTTCTGCAGTCAAAGTAACAATCGCTAAATCTTGCGCTGAAAATTTTTTTGAACCCGTGTAATTTCCTTACGCTTAGTGACTGATAATGGTAGCAGTCGCAGATGTAGTCGTTAAACTGCGGTCGCTAAAGCTCATGTTTCTTATAGTGATGCCTGCACATTTATGACCTTGTGCTACATCTTAGGATTTTCATAAGTGCCATAGAAACAAGTTCAAATCTTGTAAAAGCGGCCCCACTTCTCGCACTTATATAGGCAAATCTAATAAGGTGCACTTGTATGATCTGCACCCTCCTTTAAGGACATAGATTAATTAAGGGAATAACTCCCACCTTCCTCTTGTTCTCCGTACAAGTATGCACTACCTTGAGATGGCATGAAGATTAAAATCTTCATCTTTTTGTGCATCTTTAATTATAAATACAACGTGTTTTTTCATTGAACTAGAAAACTAGAGGTTACTCTAGTGTCTAGTTGATTTTCACGTGCATGTTATCTCTTTGATTCCATGAACTTCAAACGCATATCCCTGGAAGTCTGCCATATGATATTTTTGCCTAGGCCTTTTGTAAAAGGATCCGCCAAATTACCTTTGGACTTCATATAACTAATAGTAACAACTCCTTTGCTTAGTTGTTCTCTCACATAGCTATGTCTAAGACTTATATATCTAGACTTCTCATTGCAAACCTTACTATATACCCGCATTAATGTTGGCTCGTTATTGCAGAATATAGATATAGTAGGCATAGGCTTAGGCCATAGAGGAATCTTTATTAACATGTCTCTTGTCCATTCTACCTCCTTGACCGCCATTGCCAAAGCAATAAAATCGGACTCCATAGTCGAATGTGAAATCAAATTTTGCTTCATGGAACCCTAAGAAATAGCACCTCCACCTATGGTTAATATCCAACCATTTGTGGACTTTGTTTCATCTGAGTCCGTGATTCAATTTGCACATGTGTACCCTTCCAAAATGGTAGGAAATTTTTTGTAAGTTAATGCATAGTCCATTGTGCCCTTAAGATACTTAAGTACTATAAACACCGCATTCCAATGGACTTGCCAGGGATTATGAGTAAACCTACTCAAAACACCGACCTCAAAGGCTATATTTGGTTGGGTACATTGCATGACATACATCAAGCTACCAATAACACTAGAATACTCTAGCTAAGAAACACAATTCCCTTCATTTGTCCTCAACTTGATAGAAGGGTCATATGGAGTAGTAACCGGGGCACAATTCTCGTGATTAAATGTCTTTAAATTTTCTCAATATAATGAGACAATGACAAAGAAATAAAACCTGAGGATCTCATTATTTTCATTCCCAAAATAACATTGGCTTCCCCCATATCCTTCATATCAAACGATGAAGATATAAATGATTTAGTTCCCACACAATATCTAAATCAGTACCAAAGATTAACATATCATCCACATACAAACATATTATCACACCACGTCCTTTATCAAACTTAGAATAAATGCATTTATCACATTCGCTTATTCTAAATCCATGAGAAAGCACCACTTGATCAAATCATTCATGCCACTGCTTAGAAGCTTGTTTTAAGCCATACAAATATTTGATAAGCTTACAAACCTTTGTTTCTTGGCCCTTTTGTACAAAACCTTTCGGTTGTTCTATGTACACCTCATCATCTAAAATGCCATTCAGAAAAGTAGTCTTGACATCTAGTTGGTGTATAAATTAGTTTATTAATAGATGATAAAACAAACAATAATCTTACAGTGCTAAGTCTAGCTACCGGAGCATAGATGTCGAAATAGTCAATCCCTTCCTTTTGTTTAAAAACCCTTGGCTACAAGTCTTACTTTAGATTTATCTACGAATTGTTCTGGCTTAAGCTTTTGCTTAAAGATCCATTTGCAGCCTATTGGTTTAAATCCTGGTGGTAAATCAGTCATTACCCAAGTTTGGTTTGACATTATTGACTCCATTTCATCATTTATAGCTTCTTGCAATAGGGCACAATCTCGAGAAGTTATGGCTTCTCGATATGTAAGAGGGTCATGTTCTACATTATACATATGAGAGTAATCACCTTCATTTCTACCTCTCTTAACTATGAATTGGTAGAAATATGGACCATACGTTTTCTCAATCCTAGCTCTCTTACTTCTCCTTAGTTCACATCCTTCCCCCATTTCTAAAGTAGGGTGAACTTGATCCTCATTGACTATGTCTTCACTTTTCCGATTTCTAGAGAAAGAATTCTCAAAGAATTCTACATCTCTAGATTCAAAAATAATATTTTGACTAATAGATTCCGTTGATTCCATGGTTAAGGATCTATGCGCTTTGCTATGTTGAGCATAGCCTATGAAGACACATTCTATTGCTCTTTTTTCCCAATTTGGGTCATTTTTGATCGGGGTTAGCCTTACTAATTCCCTACACCCCCACACGTTAAGGTGTCCAAAAGAAGGTTTTTTCTTCTTCTATAACTCATAGGGTGTGACATTAGAAACTTTGTGAGGTGCACGGGTACATATGTAGAAGTCATGAGAGCTTTCCCCCACAAATTCTTAGGCAAATCAAAAGTAAGTAATAAGGTATTAACCATTTCGTGCAAGGTCCTATTTTTGCTATCGGCTACACCATTCTGTTGTGGACTGTAAGGAGGAGTAACTTGGTGTATGATATCCCAACTTTCAAATAGATCATCAAAGGAAAGGAATTCACCTCCTTATCCGATCGTAAAATTTTAATCTTACGATCTAATTGATTCTCTACTTCCGCTTTGTACATTTTAAATTTATCCTTAGTCTTAAGAAGGTATGTGTAAGTATAACGTAGACAATCATCTATAAATATAACGAAATATCTTCACTTGTTAGGTGACCTTCCATCTCACATAAGTCTGAATCTACTAATTCTAACAATTGTGTTTTCCTTTCAACCCATTTAAAGGATTCCTTCGCAATTTTAGATTTTATGCAAATTGAACATTTCTCTAAAGTAGGTATAGTATTTTGAGGTATTAAACCTAAGTTTACCATACTTATCATGAGTTTATAATTGACAAGATCTAGTCTAGAATGCCATAAATTAATTGGAACAACATGATAAGCAAATTTAGAATCTTTTTTTTAGCAATAGTAAGCTTGTACAATCCATTGGTTACATATCCCATGCCAACTTACCCTCCCTTAGTCAGAAGAACACTATCTGACTCAAAAAAATCCTTAAACCCAAACTGATTAAGTAAGCTAATAGATATAAGATTTTTCTTAACATCGGAAACGAACAACACTTCCTTTAAGGTCAACTTCTTGCCGGAGGAGAGATAGAGCACCACAGTTCCCTTGCCCATGAGCTTAGCTGTAGTTAGATTTTCCATGCAGAGATGGTGCCCCTCCGCAACTGGCTCAAGGTCCTTGAATAGAATTCTATTCTTGGCAATGTGCTCGGTTACTACGGACTCCACCCAACACTCATCATCTTTCCCCAACATGTTGGCTTCAGAAACCACTGCAATGAAGTCCTCATTATCAACCACATTGACATGGTCCTTTTTCTGCCTCTTAGCACTCAGCAATTCTTCTTAAAGTGCCCAGTTTCCCCACACTTCCAACAAGCCTTTATAGGCTTGTCTTGCTGGTTGGCAGGAGTAGAACCTTGACCATCAAGCTTTCGCTTAGAACCACTAGAGGAGCCATGCTCTACTATAAGAGCCTTGGAGGACTTGTTTTCTTCCAACTCAAATCTATCCAAGTTTTGAGAATTCTCTTCAACTTGGTTATAGTTGGCAAACTCTTGCATGGTCATGGCATCCTTCTTTTGTTTCAACTCTTTACGACATTCTTTCCAAGCAAAAGGTAATTTAGAAATTATAGTTGACACTAGGAAAGACTATAAAGAGAGTGGCCCTCCGATATAATGAAATTCATTATCATTTGTAATTCATGAATCTGAGTAATAACAGACTTGTTATCTATTATGCGGAAGTCAAACAACTTACTGACTAGGAATTTTTTATTCCTGGCATCCTCCATCTTCTACTTGTTGTAATACCCTGATATTTTTAACGGGTTAATTTAAATTTTTAGCTTGGAATTTTTTTTAGTTAGCGTTGATATTTTAATTAGCAACTTTTAGTGATGATTAGTGTAGTGGGATTATGTAACACCCGTTGAATTTTTTCTAGTACATTAATCTATTGCAAATAACTATTTTGGGCCATTTCGTAATAATAGAACATAAATTAACTTGTCAAAACCTCATCTTCCTTCTCAAAGTCTCATTTCAATCACAATTTATCTTAGTCTTAGGAGTTTACATAATCTCATAACCTAAGCTCTGATACCAACTGTAATACCCCGGTATTTCCGGAGCGTTAACCGATCAATCAACAATCAATCAACTCGTCAATTATTCAATCAATTCAATACTTCTAAAGGTAATCCAAAAATGTCCATATCAGAGCTCTACGATAACTTAAATATCTCAGTAACCCTTCAAAACACAAGACGCATTTAAAGTACTAATTTATTTAAATTACACATTAGTTCCCTCCCAAGCTTAAATAAACAATTAATGAAAACATTAAGCTATTCTGAAATCAAGCTCGTTCGTTCCGTTACTAACGATTATTTCTTGCAAAAGGGAACAGAAAAAGGGAGTGAGCTTTCGAGAGCTCGGTAAGGTCGCTCAAGATTCAGTAAAGAATACAAACGATTTGGAAAAATTATTTCAATAGCAATATCGGAAGAGATTAATCTCAATGCCTCAAATCAGAAAATCAATGGAAATACTTTTGATTACACTGAAACAACGCAGATGATATTGAACATGAGTAAATTTGCAAAGCCACACAGGTAGTGCGGGTAATCACTCAGAAAAGCCACAAAGGCGATGCTCAATAATACTGTAGTTATATATGCATATGAACACTAGCTAGACCCTCAAGATACTAGCATCTCCCGATAATAACAGACCATCCTTATATCACCTCCGATACAAATCATCCTTATAACTCCTCAATACACTAACTCATGTCAATATGTAGAGTGCAATAATCAATGATGCAATGATTATATCGATGCAGAACAAGAATAAATACGTACCATCAAAAGAGATTTTCAATAAACATACAAGACTCAAAACAGGGGTATTAATGGCAATCGATGCACTTTCATCACAATTATAATCGAGTACAATGGAAGCATCAATAACAATTTAAAAAGAATATTTATGATGTCAAATTGATAAAATAGGGTTTCGGAAGAAATCTCTTACCTCGATCCAAGTGCTGAAGTTAAAAACGCTCTCGAATCAAATCCTCGGGATTAACCTAGGTCGACAAAGTCACTTATCAGAATACTATCTATACCACTTTATTATAAACCTAATAATATAACTATAGCGTACCCATTTCTCTGCCCAGAACGACAAAATTCGGAACGGGTTTCACACACGGGTCAACCTATCCCGAAACTCGTCACACTCCTCGACACTCGGAAATATACCAAAAAAAGTTTTTAACGTTCATTAAACATTATTTCCTAGCTTAATACAGCATATGGAATAAAAATATAATTTTTAAATATTTTTGAATTAAAAATAATTTCTTTAAATACACTAAAAACCCATAAATTTTGCCATAATTGCTTCTAGCTGAAAATAAGGACTCAAGATTTTTATAAGAGCCTTAATATGTGTATCAAAATTATAGGAATAAAAATTAGAATTTAAAAGGCACTAAAATTATTTCTTTATTTTTCATTTTGCTAAATTCAAGGTGAAACTAAAATGATAATAAATCAGCTCCAAAAATTACCAACTTTATACAAAGTCTTTCTTATACTACAAAAACATTATGCTAATTTTTCCAAAGCATTTTCATGAGTTTTAAGATTTCAAAATAATTTTACAATTCTGAACTACAGAAAATATTAAAAATGCACACGATTTCATAAAATTATAAAATTTTACCAGAAATTCTAATATAGCCAAATGTATCGTACAGTGAAATTTCATGTGCTAATTATCACTGTACACTATCAATTGCGCTCGGCGTATCTAACGCTAACATGTGGTACTCCTATGCTTGCTGCTAGACCAATACCCACTCCACTCTCTCTTCTTCTTCTTCCCCTTGCTCACTGAATTCACACTCTATTGAACTCACAGACCCACAAAACTTTACACACACAGTTGTTACATCATAAAAACACACATACACATATATACATTACACACACCACTCATACATACACACCCTTCACATATTACACATACTCAAGCACCCAGCAGCACACACCCGCAGACCTATTTACACCCACACAAACACACACACACACACACTCACACACATACACTCATGGACACACACAAGCACATCCTCATGCACTCATTTCATATACACCCACACATGCATTTCCACCTTCTCACATCTCTTTTCATAAACCCACTTCACATACAAACCCACACCCACAATACCTCACAACTGCACACACAGTAGCCCATGGCTGTCCCCACCATGCACACACAGTCCAAACAAAACACACCTTTCACACACTCGGCAGCCCATATTCCCCTTCCCTTTCACCACAATACTCCCACACAAAACACACCTACAGTGCACACTAAATCTGCCCAACAGTAGGACCCTTCTCTCTTTCTTAGACGCACTCAAACATGCTTGTACCCAGCCATGGCAGACGTGCAACCACAGCCATGGTCTCCCCTCCATGGCTGTCCTCACTCTCTTCCCTTCTCTCATACACTCACATGAACCCACATATACACATACCCACATGCTACCCATCACCTTCACCAATATACCCACCAATACACACACACACACACGGGTTACACACATAAAATAACCCAGAACACACACGCGCTCTTATCCCCTTCACACAGCTCACATATAAACCCACCGGCAACGACACGGTATGACCCAAAACTCACACCAAACCTCACTCACGGAAGCCATATTTTTTCCTATGTTTCACTAACAATTTCACTCCCATCACTGTTCACTCACCCCCTCAATCTCTTTTCTAAGACTAAACTCACATAGACCCACACCCATAACCCACCACGCACGTACCACACCCTGCTATTCATGTTGGTTTCTACGTATACTTTGTGTATATTTGTGCAGAAAGACAATATCGAAAATATACTAACATGCATATGTTAAGGTTCCAAAAACAGCAGTAACGTAAGGAAAGAAATAATAGTATATTTAACAACTCACAAGAAGATTGCAGAACAGCAAAGGAAAAAGGTCGAGGCGTGAATTTGATTCACTGTCCTTAAGACTTATTCGTCCCACAATGGTGCTGACGGTTCTTGACGACAGTCTCCCAAGATACAACGACAATACGTCTGAAATAGGAGCACTCCAAATTGCAGACCCGGTGAACCAAAACAAAGGCACAGAACTCTTTCGGACACAGGAATATAACAGAAAATAATTTCGGGATTCAATATGTATTTTTTCACAGGAAAAACTGTTTAACTGGAAAGGTCACAACTTTCCGGAAAAGAAAATAAATAAATAAATAAACTTTATTTATTTAAATATTTTTGTCCCAAAAAGAATAAAGCCTAATGGGCCCAAGCGACGGACCGGACCGGGACGGGGCTGGGCGGCGCGCGCGTGGTGGACCTTGGGTCAACCTAAGTCCTCCCTCCTTACAAAACATGGGTACCCCCAAGGGGCTCATCCCTTAGCTCAAGGCTAAGCCTTATAAGGAGACAACATTTGCTTTAATTCTTCTATGTGGGATTCTCTCTTCCCTTCAAGTTGATCCACCAACTTTAACTTCAATTTTCTCATTCACCTTCCATTTATTTTAGACATGTGAATATACCATGATCATCTATTCCAATAGATGAACATGAATCAATTTGGCCCTAACCAAAATATGGTTTAGAACCCATTTGAAAATTGATTCAAAATTGCTTCTCACAATGGGTTTAAAACCCAATTCCAACAATTCACGGCTACAATCTCATCTTTGCACAACACCACAGCACTCGCACGGTTGCGTAGCAGCCCTTTTTTCTTCTCTCTCATGCACGGTTTCCCCCTATCTGCCGAATACATACGCAAATAATTCCTACACAAACGCAGACACATACCCACTACCTATTAATCCTACCCGCAAAGAACGTACATCGAGATTATGAATCAACCCCTAAGTCCACTAAAAAATATATGTACAATTAAATGATCAAAGTTTGGCATTCACCGGAACATTCTAATTTCTTCATATTCGCGCCACTACGAAGCCTTCTCACTCGTAGATTTCATGCTCATGTCTTTCACTCTTTAGCACTCTCTCTCTCTCTCTCTCTCTCTCTCTATATATATATATATATATATATATATATGACTTATCAGATGAGAAAATGGGGAACCATGACGGCTGCCCAAAAGCCCCATCTTAACTTTCGCTAGTCGCTCAAGTTTTCACCCGAAGCTTTTATTATCGCGAAATGGTTTGAAAATAATTATCTACAATAATTTATACGCTAGGAAAAATTATTAACGGGTCTTTTGTGCTATCTCGTTTGTCAAATCGTCGCTAATAAGAACGCCGATACTAAAAGAAATTTAATTGTCGCTTAAAAAACATATCAATGCTAAAGAATTATTCCTTCACTAAAATGCACGTCGACATTAAGTAATAAATTATATCGTCGCTAAAAAATTATATCAACTTCAGGAAAGTTTAAATTCGTCGCTAAAAGTTGTCGACAAAAAGTCGATCATGTCAATTATCACTAAAGATGTTAATCAATATCTCTTATAACTACTATCGTTAAATATAACTTAAGGTTTCTAAAATTCTAAGAATCAAAATGTCTATTGTTCACTATTTTGTCTCTAAAGGTTTGATAGATGATTATTTTGAGATTTTCACCATATATCCGGCTTCAGATTTTTGAGATGTTACACTCTCCCCCACTTATATAAATTTCGTTCTCAAAATTGAATGTAACTAAGATTATTGTCCTCGAGATATTTAGCCAATTCTTATAAGTACTTACACATCAATGTCTCAAATATCAATAATATTAAATCACAAGCTCCGCTGCACTCTAAAAGCCATGTCTACAATTTACCTTTTCTCCATTTGTATCATTAAATCGTCACTAATAGTCCATGTAAAATTGCAATAGTCAACCTAAATCATAATTTGTAATAAGGATATTACATTCTTTTCCCGTTAAAAAATTTTGTCCTCAAATTTCATAGGATTGACAATGTCCAACGCTTCCACTACGTAACTCCAATAGTAACCAATTAATACAAGTGCACAACCTAAACTCCACTTTGAAAGTTATGTCCCACGAATACCTAGATGTTACAATTCTCATTCAAGTCATATCACTACTTCAGATCTATAGGACTATCACTTATGTTTTAACGTTTGTAGAACATCAAGGTCGATGACTATGAGGTTGAGACTTAGTTGTCTTTTCAAAGTACTTAGAACTGTAAAACCTCCTCTATTACCAAGTATTTTTCTATATACTCTTGGTTTTGCAGCGTCGATGAAGTTGTGGCAACTCCTACCATACACTGCTTATGATGATTATCTGAAGAAACTAAACTTGTGAGTTTTCTAGTCACCCTTGCCATATCCGTTATAAGCTAGAAACACCTTACAGAATAAACAGGACTGTATTGAGCACATCAACTTAAATATAGCCAATGACTTACCTTAGACCCATATATTTGGACGCAACCTCGTTTTCAATTTCAGAATAGCCCATGACTCATATCACATTAAGATTCAGAGTAGCACACCTAACTTGAACAACAATTGCTAATGTGCCTCTATTCTATTAATGTAATACATATTTCAACATTTCCCCAAAATAATTCTAGGTGTTCAATCCAAAGGGAGTGCAAGAGGATTATGGATACACCCGAGGTCCAAAAATCATGTCTCAGACTTCAATACGTCAGCGTGCTTGAAAGATATATCTAACTCAACCTTCACGATAATGCAACCCCTTGCAATAAGGCGCCAGCCAATCATTATAGTAAAACACTTCTTGACAATCTGAAACGGCCTTTTCACTATCATTTCATTATGCCACATTTTTCTAAATAAAGAAGTTTACATAAACATATACCACCTCATAGGTCAGGGGCTAACTATACATCTCAATCTCCAAGCATCAAAACGTATACACATCATTTACTCTTTCCAAGTCTTTCATTTCCACCCAAAGTGCAGTATCATAGAATCAAGGCTACTAAAAACAACACCCACAATTTATTATTATTAATTTTTTGTAGATTGAGTACACTGAAACATGAAACTAACCTTTATCAACAGCACCTGCTAGAAGAGCTAAATTTAGATTTTACAGGCCTATGTTTTGGTACTTAATATCATCATTTTTTCATCTTGCTGGTAGCTCAAAAATATTCAGGACCTACGAATATTGACCGGTCACTGTTCAAACGAAATTCCTATAACACCAAACTTCTATCATCATCTAATTTCTAGGAACAAACCCTTTTTTTAATGAAATATTAGCCCATGCTATCACTCATAACACTTGGTATATATAGAGCATATAAATCCATTAAAAAAAATCTCTATAAGACCACAATTAAAGAGAACTCATTCTCTTAATAATCCCCTTCAGAATCAAAATTCAAACATGATGGTTAAAACAATTACACAAACCCAATCTAATCAAATTAACAACATAGGGATAAAGTCCTAAAAACTAAAACCATAAAGTTCAATTTATTATGACGAACTCTCAGAACTAAACTGCTCCCTGAATAACACACTTAACTTCAAGCCGAAGGTATACCTGAGGACTAAGAAATTTACAATCACATGTGACCTGCACTCTACAGGATTCAAACCTTGAGTTTAACTTCCATTCTCATCAAGTCACAATTGGAGCCATCTCAATTCTCTTTTAGTACCATTTTGCTGACTACTGAGGTTAACTTGTAACTAAAGTTGCTACATTATTGACACTTTTTTAGCTTAATGCATTTCCCAACCTATTGCCAGCATCAAACTAACTTTAGAGTCACACACAACAAACATATTAGTATCTCAAACACATGGTTACTCAAAACAGTATCAAGCCTGACTTACCTATCTGTATTCCATTAACTACCAAGACCACAAACTTAATGTCTAAGGCCCAATTTAACTTGTATTGATGCAATGTAAATGAAGCTTATCAATCAAAAACCACGAGATTTTTATTTATTTTAAAGATACATATATTTTCCATCTATATTTATTAGTCTGACACCAAAACCAGTACCATCGAATAACCTTCGAAGTGTACCACTTTGACTTAGCCAATATGGATAACTAAGACCGAAATTATAACCGCCATGCATCCACTGCACACTCCGATGCCTTAAAGGCAACCAGTTCAAACTATTATTATGTCCATCATAGAGAAAATTATTATTTTAAAAGTACCCAAAAATCTAATTCTTCAGACATATATTTCGCACCTAAGTTGAAGTCCTTTAGTTACATATCACTTGTATCTCGATTTGATAGAGTTACTCGAGGACACAACATATCATAAACTTATAGTTCAATCATCCTCTTTGGTTAAACCTTTGAATTCTAAAGGCACATATCATCAATTCCACTATTGCCTATCAGCCCCAAATCTCAATCTTATCCCAAAATCTCAGCCTTCTATTAGAACATAGATTAATTTGTCAAAACCTCATCTACCTTCTCAAAGTCTCATCACAATCATAATTTATTTTAGGCTTAGGAGTCTACAGAATTTCATAACCTAAGCTCTGATACCAATTATAACACCCCGGTATTTTCAGAGCGTAAACCAATCAATCAACTCCTCAATTATTCAATCACTTCAACACTTCTAAAGGTAACCCAAAAATGTCCATATCAGAGCTCTACGATAACTTAAATATCTCGGTAACCCTTCAAAACACAAGACGCATTTAAAGTACTGATTTATTTAAATTACACACTAGTTACCTCCCAGGGCTTAAATAAACAAATAATGAAAGCATTAAGCTATTCCAAAATCAAGCTCGTTCATTCTGTTACTGACAATTATTTCCTGCATAAGGGAACAGAAAAAGGGAGTGAGCTTTCGAGAGCTCAATAAGGTTGCTCATGTTTCAGTAAAGAATACAAATGATTTGGAGAAATTATTTCAATAGCAATATGGGAAGAGATTAATCTCAATCCCTCAAATCAGAAAATCAATGGAAACACTTTCAATTACACTGAAACAATGCAGATGATATTGAATATGAGTAAATTTACAAAGCCACACAGGCAGTGCAGGGTAATCACTCAACAAAGCCACAAAGGCGATGCTCAATAACACTCTAGTTACATAAGCATATGAATACTAGCTAGACCCTCCAGATACTAGCATCTCCCAACAATAATAGACCATCCTTATAACTCCTCAATACACTAACTTATGTCAATATGCAGAGTGCAATAATCGATGATGCAAAAATTACCAATTTTATATTGTCGATAAACCCACTTCACACACAAACCCACACCTACAGTACCTCACAGCTGCACACACAGCAGCCTATAGCTCTCCACACCATGCACACACAGTCCAAACAAAACACACTTTTCACACACTCGACAGCCCACATTCCCCTTCCCTTTAACCATTATACTCCTACACAAAACACACCCACACTGCACACTAAATCTGCCCAACAGTAGGACCCTTATCTCTTTCTTGAATGCACTCAAATATGCTTGTACCCAGCAATGGTAGCCGTGCAAACACGGCTATGGCAGCCATGCAAACACAGCCATGGCAGCCCCTCCATGGCTGTCCTCACTCTCTCCCCTTCTCTCAAATACTCATATGAACCCACATATACATATACCCACATGCTACCCATCACCTTCACCAATATACGTACTAATACACACACACACACACACTCACGGGTTACGCACACACAATAACCCACAATACACACACGCTCTTATCCCCTTCACACATCTCACATATAAACCTACCGGTAATGATGCGGTTAAACTCACACCAAACCTCACTCACGGCAGCCATATTTTTTCCTATGTTTCACCAGCAATTTCACTCCCATCACAGTTCACTCTCCCCCTCGATCTCTTTTCTAAGACTAGAACTCATACAGACCCATACCCATAACCCACCATGCCACACCACACCCTGCTATTCATGGCTACAATCCTATCTTTGCACAACACTCACACGACTGCTTAGCAGCCCTTTTCCTTCTCTCCCATGCACAATTTCCCCCTCTCTGCCGAATATATACACAAATAATTTTTACACAAACACAGACACATACCCACTACCTATTAATCCTACCCGCAAAGAACCTACATCTAGATTATAAATCAACCCCTAAGTCCACTAAAAAATCTATGTACAGTTAAATGATCAAAGTTTGGCACTTATGGGCGCGCTCCAATTACTTGAGATTCGCGCCACTACGAAGCCTTCTCACTCGTAGATTTTGTGCTCGTGTCTCTCACTCTTCAGCACACACTCTCTCTCTCTCTCTCGATATGACTTATCAGATGAGAAAATGAGGAACCATGATGCCTACCTACGTTTAATCATATAAATATAATAACCCTAGTTGGAATATAACCAAAAGCCCAATCTTAACTTTCATCAGTCGCTCAAGTTTTCACCCGAAGCATTTATTATCACAAAATGGTCTAAAAGTAATTATCTACAATAGTTTATGGGCTAGAAAAAAATTTTAACAGGTCTTTTGCGCTATCTCTTTTGTCAAATCGTCGCTACTAAGAACGTCGATACTGAAAGAAGTTTAATTGTCGCTTACAAATATATCAATGCTAAAGAATTATTCCATCGCTAAAATACATGTCGACATTAAATAATAAATTATATCATCTCTAAAAAATTATATCAACGTCAATAAAGTTTAAATTCGTCACTAAAAGTTGTCGACGAAAATTCGATCATGTTAATCATCACCAAAGACGTTAATCGGTATCTTTGATAGCTACTATCGTTAAATATAACTTAAGGTTTCTATAATTCTAAGAATCAAAATGTCTAATGTTCACCATTTTGTCGTTAAAGGTCTGATAAATAATTAGTTTGGGATTTTTGCCATAAATCCAGCTTCAGATTTTTGGGATGTTACATTTTGCGTGTAGTGTGTATGACTTGTGTGTGGGGTGTGTGATGGGGAAGACCTACGTGAAGGGTGTAGCACTATTGGGCTATGTGCATTGGTTCTGTGTGTTGTGATTGTGTGTTTTTATGTGTAAAGGGTGTGTGGTGTGTACTACTTGAATGCAGTAGTGTGTGTTTGTACATGTTGTGAGCGTGTGCGTGAAGATGCCTTGAAGACAGCCCTGTGTGTGCGTGCGTTTGTGTTTGTTGTGTGCACAGGTATGTTCATGCTGTGTGTTTTTGGGTTTTGTATGTGTGAGTTGTGTGCTTGTGTATGTGTGTACCGTGTGCTCATGTGCGTGTGGGTACCATGTGTTTCTGTGTGTGTAGATCTGTGTGTGTGGGGGGGGGGGGCTGCCAAGGGGGTAGCTGGGTGAGTGTATGTGCTGTGTGCGTGGGTGAGCTGTGTGAGTCAATGTGTGTGTGCTGCTTGTGCATGTATGTGTGTGTGTAAGTTCTTTGTGTGTGTAATGTGTGTGTTTTTGTGTGTATGTGTGGCGTTGAGGGGTCTGTTGGTGCAGAGAACAAGGGGTCTTGAGTGCAGAGAACGGTGAAAATAAAAATGATATACTTGATCTTCCTCATCTACCTCCGCCCTTTCCAACGATCTTCCTCATCTATCGCCGCCCCTTTCCAACGATCTTCCTCATCTACCGCCGCCCCTTTCCAGTGATCTTCCCCATCTACCATCGCCCTGCACATGGATTCCAATCGATGAACGCCTGAGCTTTAAGATGGGCGACTGCCAGACGGGCTTCAGGATGTGAGATTACTAGATTGATTCTAATCGATGAATGCCAGGGCTACAACTACCAGATCGAAGTTCTTCGCCTACCAGATCTCTTCAAGATGGACGGTTTATCATGGATTCAGCAAAGAATACACAGAGACGTCGAGGCTCTTCACCTACCAGACCTCTCTCTTTATTTTTTTTGTTTGAAATGGTTACGGTGGTTAGATCGGCCATCTGGGTTACAATTGGAGGATGGTTTACAGTGTCTGTGTGATGTAGTGGTTATAGTGGCTGTGTGGCGACGAAATGGCCGAGAGAGATAAGGTTTGAGTGTTGAGTGGTGGGCATGGTGGCTGTGGTGTGATTTTGTGTGGTGGTTCAGTGATGGGTCTGGATAAACGCGGGTGGTGCATGGTGGTGCTAGGGAGGATACGAGGTTTGAGAGTTGAGTGATGGGCAAGGTGGCTGTGGTGCCTTTCTTTGTGGTGGTTCAGTAACGGATCTGGACAAACGCGGTGGTGCACGGTGGTGCTAGGGAGGAGAGAGGGAGGGAGTAGCTTCTGACTTTTTTGCTTTTTTTTTACGTTGAGTTCATTTTTTGGATAAAGGTGAAAACAGCCTTGGGCTGTTTTCATGATATTGGCTACTGTTTGGATATTTGTATCCAAAACGGAATTGAAAAAATGTAAAAGTACACGAAAAAGGCATTTTTTTGTCATCATTGCTAAATACAAAAACGAAATAAGGTAAACGCACAAGCCCTTAGTATCTAGCATTAAAACCCTGCGTGTTTAATTATTGTTATTTGAAATTTTTCTTAGACTTAGATTTGGTATTTCATTTATGACTATTTACTAAGAGTAAGATTATTGGTCTGATTAAAGGTTTAGCTGCTCTGATGATGACTGTCCGTTTAGTTATGAGATTATCATTGTCTTAGAGTGAGTGATCGAGCGAGTGACTAACGTTCTGAATTTTTGGGATGTTACACTTGTAGTCGAGATCATCCCATAATTCATTCGCAGTGTTGTTAGCATACTTGATCTCGTATACGTCATATAGAGTGTCGGGCAGCCCTCCCAAAATATAGCCTCTACAGTAGGTGTCATCCTCCTCCCACTTTTGTTTGTGCTTCATGGCAATCTGCTTGGTTTCTTCATCTGCAGCTTCTTCCATGACAGGCTTTGGAATTGTGAGCATGTAGGCTATCTTCAATGTTGCAAGGAAGAAATAGATCTTCTCTTCCAATGCCTAAAGAATGAGCCATCGAACTTTGCCAACTTGGAGATGTCGTTGATCACAGGCATCCTAGTAGTCATCAACATTGTAGCCAAATACTGTCTTAAGATTGTAGGAAAATAAGGCAATATGGAGAAAACTGAATGAACAGCCTGAGTCGAATGCAATGCACTTCCTTAAGACAGTATTTGCTCTCTTATAATCTGCATAGGGTAGGAGCAAATCTGCCTCCCAACATAAAATAGGCAAACTCTGTAGATTATAGCAGATTGCAATCAACAGACAGAAATTTGAGAAAGAGAGTAAGAGAGAAATTCGAAGTGAAATCTGAGACTGACCATCAACCCTGTTTATAGACACCAAAAGGTACCTTGAACAGGTGCAAATAGTTGTGACAATTAAGTGACTCTGCAAATATCACTTAACAATTACAAGTTGTAGACACAACAAACAGAGGCAACATTTGAACAAAAAGACACTAAGAACAGGTGCTTTTTAAATTTAAACAGACAAGAAATCTGTTTAATTTCGTCAATAGTCACATTGTTTCAGTCCAAAAAATGCAGATATTTTGGTTCGCAGGCTGAATTTGTCACAAAAAGTTAAGGCTGGACTCAAGGGGAGGGCTCCTAGTGATGATGCGCACATTTAAAGTGTGCCTAAAAGCGCCAATAGCGCCTTTCCATCACCGCCGGGGCGCACGCTCGTGTGCGAGAACATGGCCATGAATACCATGTGTATCTAGAACAATATGGTATGTCACATGGCCACTTAAATACCCTTAACCTTTCTATTTTCCAAGCAATGTGGGAACCCATGTCATGATCCTTTTCAACCTTATTAAATGTCAATTTTTGAGAATTTATCTTTCTCTAATCAATCAATCAAATTGATTAATTTTTTCTAATATTAAACCTTATAGTACAAGGTTCAATAAGGTAAGAATCAATTTATAAAAAAATCCCAACATTTTTTTTGGTGTATATGGTTACACCGCAATGCGTGTATCTTCAATCATCATTCTTTTTCCCCTCACCAAATAAATCATAAGCCCAAAGCTCATATAGCTCGATAACTAGGGCTTTTCCTTCTCAACCTCCCCATCATTCTAATGTCCCCCTGACTTCACAAGAGAATAATTTACCATTCGGACATCTACAATTGTTCTTACCCGTTATAATACGTACGGAATGCTCCCCTGATTGTCCACAACCAAGCGCCCCAGATCTCTGCCTAACTCATTTGTAAATTGCGACCGATTGGCATGAATCTACTCTCACAACCACCACATGTTGTATTGTAACTAATAATGAAGGCCGTCGTCTAGGAAAACACTGGTTTATGGGCTCTGTGTCGTCTGAGTTTCTTGAAGGCTGCATTCATGTCAATGGGCTTCTGAACAAAACATTCATTCTATTTTTCTTCACACTACTGATGTGCATGTCATATTACACATGGCGGGAGTTGAAGTGTTCCAAAGCACGATGAAGCCAATCATGTATGATATGTGTAGTATTTGCTCCTCTTTTGCTGAGTGCAGTATTTCTACAGGAGACCCGGACATCCTTTGCACGGCCAAAGAGTTTGCTCAACAGGCAATTGAAGCAAACCAGTCCACCAACTAGGAGTGGTCGTTGCTTTCAGGAAGCTTTTGGGAAGTCACCTTGTGATGGCCAGCTTATCCACTAGATAGTATTATTCTCCCTTAGTATTTACCTTTAGAGCTTCATCTCAGTTCCTCCTTTTCTGTACTACGCTGATGTAAATTTTCTTTTGATAAATGCAATTCTACTTCATACTCAAAAAAAAAAGAACATCTTAGAGAAGAGGGGGGAAAAGAAGGGAACCATTTTCGTTTATCAGTTTGGCAGAGCACTATGAAACTTCTTTTACTAGCACTGCAGACAAGGGTATCCGGGCAATCTCATATAAGGAAAAATAAAGATCTTCAGAGCACGGTTTACAGTAAGAAAAGGGATGTTCCCACCGAGGTGTTGTTCACACAAACAAATACAAAGAAAGGGCCTAAGGAACTTTGAGCTTTAGACAACTAATCCTGGTTTGAACAAAATGTAGGTCATTTGATACTGCATTCCTGTCCGGAACATTTCAGCATAACGATCAAACACTAGAAAAAATGACCTGAGAAACATAACGAGATAATCACAACGTTGTACAAAGCATTGTTCAAGAAACGTGAATAGAGATTAGTCGAGAAACTTGACTCTGATCTTCGTGAGTGTCCTCAGGACGTCGTCTATGCTGACCCTTTGCTCCGCTGATTCCTTTGTACATTCCAAAGCTAACTCCATAATGGATGTCAAACACTGCACACTTCTGGTTAAATTTTCTCCTCGTTGCCTTAGCAAATTTGCATCTAAAACCTTAGTGATCCCATTAGGAAGTGACTCCTCCACCCAAAGTCTTAGGGTCATCCCTCCAGCAAGCATTTCACCAGTGGGCTTCGTCCTAGTAAACGTTTCCATGAGCATAATTCCATAGCTATAAACATCACTGCTTGTTGAGATCGAACCTCCTAATCCATATTCTACATGAAGCATATAATCAGCTGCAGAATAAATAATAATCTATGGGAAACGACAATTATAGAAATTAGATTTAGAATTTTCTTTTTGAATGCTATGTGCATTACCTGGTGCAATATATCCAATTGTGCCAAGTGTTTCAGTGTGTTCCTTATAACTCTTCTCACTTAGGAGCTTTGCAATGCCAAAGTCACTCACATGGCCAACCAGATCTTCATTGAGCAATACATTGCTAGGCTTCAAATCACAATGAATCACAGGTCGTTCATAACCGTGATGGAGATAGTCTAGTGCACATGCTACATCAATCATTATGTCCAGTCTTTGCTTGATGTCTAAACAATGATTGTGCGAGTATAACAAGTTTTCAAGGCTCCCATTTGGCATGTATTCCAGCACCAAGGCTCTAAAATCAAGGTTAGAGCAACTGGTAATAACTTTGGTGAGGTTTCGGTGCCGAATGTTGCGGAGGACCTCACATTCTGTCTCGAAACTTCTGAGAGCTCTCTCTTGGTGCAATTCGAATACCTTTATGGCCACAACCATCCCATCAGACATCACTCCTTTGTAAACTGATCCAAAACTTCCACTGCCAATTAAATTGCTTTTCTCAAATCCATTAGTCGCTTCAAAAATTTCACGGTAAGTGAATCTTTGATGTACCATAGGCTGCTCGTTTTTGGTTGGAACTTCTTTACTTTTTCGGTGTCTTATCAACACAAAAAGAACTGTCGTGACTATTACTATCAACGAAATAGCAGACAAAACAAATATGAATACAACTGTTTTAGTTGTCCTTGACCGATAAACTGCGCGGCATTGCGGGACACCAAATTGAGTAAGACCACACAAAGCTTCATTCGATGCAAAAGATTGGCTTGTGAAGTTCTTAAAAGGTCCTCCACTTGGAATTTCTCCGCTTAACTCATTAAAGGATACATTGAAATATCTAAGATATGATAGTGCCTCTAAAGACTTTGGAATAACACCAGAGAGTTTGTTATGAGATAAATCCAAGGTCACCAAGCCTATCAATGATCGGAACATCTCTGGAATATGTCCTTGTAAAGTGTTGTGAGCCAAAGATAGATCCATCAAATTTTGTAGACCCCCAATAGTGGCACTAACGTTGCCTGAGAATTGGTTAACTGATAAATCTATTCGTAGAGCGACTCCTAAACTACCTAGTCCAGAGGGAAGATCGCCACTTAAGGAATTGGAGGACACGTCGAACTCCAAGAGATCCTTGAGGTTCCATAGGCTTTCCGGTATGCTGGAAGATAACTTGTTACCACCTAGGTACAGGTATCTTAGAGAAGAAACATTCCCTAAGCACGCTGGCACAGGACCAGAAAACTGGTTTCTTGTTAAGAAAAGCCTATCGAAGTTGGGCAGATGACAAAACTCAGTAGGAATGGGTCCTTGTATTTGATTATCACTAAAGTCCAACCCTTGAACTTTCTGCAGACGTGCGATGGTTGTCGGAATGGATCCTGTCAAGTCATTCCTCGGTAAACTTAAGAGCAACAAGCTACTTAAATTACCAATTTCACGAGGGATGGTTCCAATAATTCCATTTCCGCCTACGTACAACTCTTCCAGAGAAGTAGAGAGATTTCCAATTGAAACCGGAAGAAAGCCATTCAGTTGATTATCGTCAAGGCCCAATTTTCTTAGCTTCCTACAACTGGTCAATGAAGTTAAGAAGCTCAGTTCACGAGTTGATGAGTGGCTGACAAAATTATTGCTTCTCAAACCAAGGAATTCCAGAAGTCCTAAGTCGCCGAGTGATTGGGGAATCGCTCCCATGAATTGGTTTTTAGAAAGGCTGAGGAAAGTGAGTTGAGAGGCATTGGAGATAGAGTCGGGTATAATGCCGGTTAAGTTATTTATGCCAAGGTAAAGGCCTTCAAGTTTCGGTAGTGTCTGGCCTATATAAACCGGAATTGCTCCTGAAAGGTTATTGCCTGTAGCTCCAAGTTTTCGTAGAGTTGATATATTGAATACATTTTCTGGAAGGGAGCCACTCAATTGATTAAAATCTAGCCTCAGCAACTCTAAGTGTAAGAGGTTACCAATGCCTTGTGGTATAGTACCTGCAAAAGGGATAAGCGGGACAAACCCGAATGTTAGCTTGTCAAAAAATTATAACCAAAAAACGCTCCTAAATGGAACCTACCAGACAAGTCCAAGTACAACGACCAATCATTCAGAAGAGACAACCTAACCATTCTAACGTAGAAACAATTCATTTATGTGAGTCCTCTTGAAATGTTGTTCAACTTTACTCTCTATATTTCGTGTATGGTTGTGAGCAAATAAACGTTCAAAATTAATCAGTATTCGTAGCATTTTATAATTTGCATTAAACAATGAGTCAATGACTTCAGCTCTTAATAGAGACGAAAAATTAAAGGGGTGGCATATATACTCTAGTACACTTGTGATGTATCTTGAGGAGTTACACATTCAAATGTCATATCCCAATTTAGTTTGTCCATCAAGTGAAATTGTAGAGACAAATCAACTATAGAAAATTAAGGACCAACCACAAACACATAATGGCAAATCTATATCTATAAAATAGTACTCCATCTATCCCAGAAAGATTGATCATATATATATATATATATATATATATATATATATATATATATATATAGTTTGATCGCTTCTTATTTTTAGCAATTAGCATATACCCGGAGTAATGTTTTACAAGTTTTCACTCTTACCCTTCTTTTGGCTATTAAATTCTCCAACATTTATGGTTTTCTTATGCCGAGACCCACACAAACACATAAACACTATCTCTCAAAACTCCTTCTGGCAGAGCTGAGATGGTGGGACCATGACAACTCCATCCTTCTAAAAATAGCAAGAATATATAAATCAGGCGTAGTATGGAAAGACAATGTAACGTTACGAACTTTCTTAAAGTTGTGCAGAAGTAAAGTGATAATGAGTTGGGGACAAAGGGAGTGTGTAATTTGCAAAGAGAGAAATGTAGTAAATACAACGATAATTTTTTTACGCGACATGTTATCCATTCTTTGTACGACACATCGTCACATTGAACATCATACATTGTTTTCAATGTGAATTAAAAATTCTAGCGCTATATTTTAAGTGCAAAAGTGTCGCTTAAGGTCTCCAACATTATCCTAAAGATAAAATTCATATTTTTTGATAAGTTAATTTTTATATAATTATTGTATTGTGAAAATTAATTTTTAACATTTTGAAACGTACCTTTTCATATAATAACTTTTTTGGACTTAATTTTTACCATTGTATACTTAAAATACTTTCAATATGAATATTAAAAAAACTATATACTTAATATGAAATAATATATTAAATATGAAAGAAAAAATGATGTTACAATTAACTTATAATAACAGAAAATGATTAAATTTGGATAGGCCCTTATATTCAAATCTAATTAATTTTGCAGGAATGATGAGGTTTATATTCGTGGGCCTAATATACGTTAGAAAGTAATTCTACTCATTTCTAAAACTCAACCTAATTAATATACTAACTTATTTGGACTTAATTTTAACTATAGTATTCTTATAACTACTCTCTATAGTATTCTTATAATTCGACCCTCTACAGTTTTTGGCAGCTTACATGGTTGACACAAATGGCAACTATAACATCACCTTTGTAACGACGATGTAACTAGATCAAATGCGTCATAATTGGCTATGTGATAACACTAAGTTGTCACATATGGCGACTTGTGATGACATATCTTGTCACCAAATTGTAAGTCAACACATGTTTCAATAGTTTTTTGTGACAACGGGAATAATGGTGACAAAATTTGAGAACAATAAGTTATATGAATGTTGTCACCGTAACGAAAGATATTGTGACAAACTTTGTTATTGTCACTACAAGTTTCAGATTTAGTGACAACTTTTACTAAGTTGACATTGTAGGTCTTTAGTGACGGCCTATAGTGACAACACTTGTGAGACAAAATTTTTGTCACTGAAATATTCAGTGACAACTTTATATTTTCCAGTGACAACATTCGGTGTCACTAATGACCAATTTTCTATGAATATACTTACATAGGTCTTAGTTTTGACTATTACACTTCAAAACAAAAACCTTCCAAGAAAAGGACACATCACCTTTATCAAACTCACAAGACACATTTACAAGAATTACAGAATGACATAGAAGAACTTGATATCATTTGGTCATTCTGCTAGAATTATTTTGCAAAGTAAGAACTTTTTTGAAATTAATAAGATGTCTATAACTCCTATAAAATGTGAAATGCAACTTTGATCCTTCAAGTTTTTACTCAATCACTATAATAACCTATTGGGATTTATGTTTGGTTATTAGCACCTTTAACAAAATCTATATATAAGCATTGAGAATGTAAAATGAATAGTGTAACTCTTGTTTAAGCACAACTATAATTGTTTTACTATTTAGTGTTACATGTTGGTGGCAAGATTATTCAATTACTCTAAATATTAAGAAAGTATTCATTCCAATCTTACTTGCCCATATAAAGCAAAGGCTGAAAGAAGGCAAATAACCGGCAATGACACTTTAACATAAAGCAATCCTACATGTGCAACTATTACATAATAATTGCATGACAATCTAGTCAGCCTTTAGTTATTACTGTGTAAGATGATTAGACGTTCCGTTGTATATCATGTATGCATGTTGGTGTTAACTTTTAAATGATGGTTCATGACAAAGATAAGAAAAGGTCTATATGATCTTTGTGACTCCAAACATAATTCTTAACCAAACTTTTCAAGTTAAGAGATTTGATTTAGAATGGATACCTTTTAAATAAATGTTGGACCACTAAAGAAACCTATGAGTATTATAGCCTTCATGGGTAACTTGAAGTCGGTACAAAAGAGTTGTTGTAACCAAATTTTTGATATTTTATTTAAGTTATTCCTTATACAAAAAGCTTTCTTAGGCAAAAATCTCCCTTGCCAACAATTATAGTTTTGGCAAAAGTAAGTTATAAGATATTAATTTGCTTTTTGTTTCATGTTGTGTTGTATGCATTAATACACTTTTTGGAGCTTTAATACACTGTATATTTTGTTAACTGATCCGAGTTTGGCTCTGGTTCCTAGACTATAATATGGAATAGCCAAAGAAAATTTGCAATGGTATTTTTTGTGTGACAGATCATCACATTATCTTTTCAATGTAACGTAGGATTTGCAACATAATAGTGTAGCTAAAGAGTTCCAACATATTATGGTTGGGGTTCTTAATTTTACAATTAATTAAATTTTTACAGACAGTAGGCATATAGATCAGTAAGCTTTCTGCAATTTGAAAACCAATTCGAGATATTCAGAATTTTTATATGAACAATACAATAACATATTACGATACAATTTCTCTCTAACGTGAAACAATTACATATAAAACGAAAAATACTAAAACATTTCATTGGCGAGTTCATATTTAAGTTTTATAACCTTACGATATATGAGTTAAAGAGAAACTATTTTTTTGATAAGGTACTTAATTTTGTTATTTGCTAAAATTTCAAAACATAATCAGCCTAGATAACGATGAAACAAGACACTACATATCTATTTGTAGCCCCCCAAAAAATCCATAAATGATATTTTAAATGGAAGAACAAATTCTGCAATTTTTCTTAACATAACACATAAATTAAAACCTTGTAAGCATTTGAAAACAAATCTAGAGAAGTTCTTTTTATACACCATGCTTTGTCGTCAAAAAGTGCATTCTTGAAACCTTGTTTATCTTTTTACCAAGCAATAAAGTGTGAAGCGTAGACGAGTACATGTGGGTGTAGAGATTGGTAGCCGCTCCCATAAATCTAACATCACTAATCCATAAAGGTTTTGTACACTATAGTATAGAAAATATGAGATAAACTAAACAAATTTTAATCCGAAGAAAATAAATTTAATTGGAAGAAAATATGAACCAAATTTTTTTACTGTGTTCTTATTTTACTATTAATTCTATTTTAAGCATTTTAAAGTTCTAAATTAGCAATATACTTACATATTGGGACTCTAATTAAATTACATTCGTAAAAACACTTTATAATACAAAAGGAAAGCACTATACATATAGAAAATACAATCATGGATAAAACATAATTTTAAAAAAATAAGTTAGTTATATTATGGTTAAGCTATATTCTAACTTGATTGATAGACTTGGTGTTCCCAACCTATTCTGGTCGCACCCAAAGGGCCCACTAGGGGTCCTACTTTGTACATTGAACCGGTCAAAGTGCGCACGCTCATGTCACGTGTGCTTCTTGCTTCGCACGCCTTAGTCACCAATTATTTCACGTGAGCATGACTCATGGTACCACATTCGTCGCGCCGCGACAACCTGAGCACCTTTTCACCAAAAACGTCGACCGATGGGGCAACCGGAGCCACGGGGTCAAGGGCATAGGCCTTGGCCAACCCCATGGGGTAGGCCTCTGCCTCCCCCAAGGCCATGGGGTCAGCCTCGGCCTCCATGGGAGTTTGGCCTTGGCCTTCCCCCCGGTTGTCCACTCTTCGCCCAAAGTCCCTTTCGCATTTTGTTCGCTTCATACACTTTGTATGTGACTTTGACACCTTGTTCGTCACATGGGTACGTTTCATGTCGACACGCTCATCGCAATGAAACTTTCGGATTTTTCACTGCCCATCAAAACACCTTCCGTCGGCGCGCCCAAAGTTCACCCAAAGGGGGAGTGGCCTTGGCCTCCCTTCAAGGGAGTTGGCCATTGGCCTTGGCCATCCCCTAGGGTCAGCCTCAACCTTCCCAAGGGGTCTGCCTCGGCCTTCCCAAGGGGTCGGCCTTAGCCTTCCCAGGGGTGGTGGCCTTGACCTTCCCCCAATTTTGGCCTACGGCCTCCGCTCCCGCGCGCACTTGTTTTCTTAAGTCTTTCCACCTCTGCGTTGTTTACGGACGTTCTTACTTCAACCTCGCGATGTCCGTCGTCCATCAACCTCGCGACATCTATCGTCCATCAACCTCGTGACGTCCGTCGTCCATCAACCTCGTGACGTCCGTCGTGCATCAACCTCGCGACGTCCGTTGTCCATCAACCTTGCGACGTCCGTCATGCATCCACCTCGTGATGTCCGTCGTCCATGACCGCATACCGCTCCCGCGATGCCTATCACCCAAAGTCGTGTACTACCACCGAATGACCCGTCATTGACGACCGCATACCACCACTCCCGACTTTGTCATTACTACATGTTGCATTCATCATCTTGTTATGACAGGTACACTCAGCTCAAATCCCATCTTCGGGACACCAGAAGCGTGCCCGTGCCCCGTCTGCGCGACATTCATCGCCGCGCCCATGCACCATTCTCATGATATGTGCCCCGGCACCAAGTATTGCTCCGCGACGTTAGTCGCCGCGCCCATGCGCCATTCTCATGACATGTACCTCGGCACCAAGTATTGTCTCCGTGACATTAGTCGCCGCGCCCATGCGCCATTCTCATGACATGTGCCCCAGGCACCAAGTATTGCTCCGCGACGTTCGTCGTCGCACCCATGCGCCACTTCCATGCCATGTGCCCCGGCACCAAGTATTATCTCCGCGACGTTCGTCACTGCGCCTTTGCGCCATTCTCATGATGCGTACCCCCAGCACCAAGTATTGTTCCGCGACATTCGTCGCAGCGCCCTTGCCCCATTCTCATAACATGTGCCCCGGCACAAAGTATTGCTCCGCAACATTCGTCGCCACACCCGTGCGCCATTCTCATGATATGTGCCCCTGGCACCAAGTGTTGTCTTCACGACGCTCGTCGCCGCGCCCGTGTGCCATCTCCATGACATGTGCCTCCGGCACCATACACACTATGTTGTGCCCATGCGCTGCGCCATCTCCATGACATGTGCCCCCGAGCTCCTTGTCACACTACAGTGCCCTCGGCACCATACGCACTCTGTCGCGCCCATGTGCCGTGCCACTAACACAGACATGCCCCGGCACCTTACTCACTCCGCCGCGCCCATGCGCCAAGCCACTAACACAGTCGTGCCCCTTGGCTCTCTGTCACACTACCATGCTCCTCGCATCGGTCCATCCTTTAACCACACCATGCGCACCTTACCTTGGTTGTGGAATATGCTTCGACCCACTCTCCGGAGTGTGCAACATCCTGTGGGGATAGGCGACTCCTCCGGGACACTATCTCCGCCAGGGAGCTCTTCAACTCCCCTTCAGCCAGGTAGACTGCTCCTCCGAGATGCTACCTCGGCCAGTCAGGTAGACGGCTCATTCGGGATACTACCTTGACGTGCTCCGAGGGCCCGGCACAAGGATTCACCGCGGGAAGAGGTGACTCCTCCGGGACACTATCTTTGCCAGGGAGCTCTTCAACTCCCTTTTTGCCAAGTAGACGGCTCCTCCGGGATGCTACCTCGGCCAGTCGGGTAAGCGGCTCCTCCCGGATGCTACCTTGACGCGCTACGAGTGCTCAGGCACAAGGACTCACCATGGGGATAGGCGACTCCTCCGGGACACTATCTCTGCCAGGGAGCTCTTCAACTCTCCTTCGACTAGGTAGACGGCTCCTCTGGGATGCTACCTCGGCCTACAGAATAGGCGACTCCTCGGGACACTATCTCCGTCAGGGAGCTCTTCAAATCCCCTTATGCCAGGTAGACGGCTCTTCCGGGATGCTACCTGGCCTGTCTGGTAGAGGGCTCTCCCAGGATGCTACCTTGACGCCATCCGAGTGCTCTGGCACAAGGACTCACCCGCAGGATAGGCGACTCCTCCGGGACACTATCTTCTGTCTTCGTGACTGGCCTACGTGCTCCGGCACTGGAGGCTTGTGTCGGCACCCCTATGGACGATGACCCTCGGGTCACTTCGAGACGGGAGCAGGTCTTTGGAGGGCATTGCACCTAGTCTACCTGGCAGTTGGACGTCAGGTCCTCCCCACCACTGTCAGGCCTGTGGGACTCTACAAGGGCTTGAATTAGAGGCTAGATCAAGGGAGTTCTCTAGCCACACCGACGCTGTAGGAGCCAGTCTTTCCAGACAGACAGAGCGACGTTGTGCGGGCCAGGCCAGGAGAATATGCGATTCGACAGTCCGTGGAGCACCGGCAGCTGTGGACCCCTCGGTGACATGTCACTCCTGGGGAGCACCACGTGTCGTGTGATGACATCATTATCTCAACCTCTATAAATAGAGGTCTTGAGAAGTCATTTGAGAGGTTGGACATTTTTAGAACACTTTCACTTTCTCACTCTAAAATCCTAGAGAGAGAAACATACATGACCCGAACTTTGGACCTAAGCATCAGATTGTGACTGTCGTCATGTATTCACCCTCCGCCATTGCCCTCACAGCACTGCCACCCTCAGACTCTGTTAGGGAAGCCCTTGGTCTCTGCCCTTGCTCCGCCCTTGTTGTGTCCCACATCGTCATACTTAGCATCTGACTCAGACTGCATTGCACCTCCACGTCGACTGCGAACCCACTTTCCTTGGCATCATTTTGGTGACTCTGCTGGGGAGGTTAGCATCGCAATGCAGTTCGTCCCGTGCCCGACACACCCAAGCAACCATGCGTCAGCAACGCAGGGCTACCAGCCAAAGACTCAACCCAGCAGTCCAAGAGGAGCATCACCTTGAGGACCAAGAGGAGACCAATCACAATCAAGTTAAGGCTCCCCCTACGATGGAGGCACCCGATGTGACCGCGATCGTCGACGCCACAATCCAACACCTTACTCCTACCATCACTGACCCCAAGACTCTCAATCTACTCTCATGGCTGTCATCTTAGAAATGCAAAAATCCATCCAAGTCTTGACTTCACAAACGACGACTTCTCAAGGCCTTAGAGCTCCCTACCCTGTGTCCGCTGCTCACCCCCTGCCATCCCAAGCTCTATAGTTGGCCCCTCAGATTCAACCTTCAGGGCCTGGGCTAGTTTTGGACACTGCTCAGGTCCCAGTGTCGTGACCATCGCTGCCTTGGTCCTCCGGGCCCTCGACAGTAGGACTCGTGGTACCTCAGCCTGCGGCGACATGCCTTACCCTTGCTCAAAGCACTTCGGAGACTCACAAATCAATTGAGATAGAGCCTAACCCGAACATAACCAACCGAGACCTAAACACAAGTCATTCCCCCTGCTTACTCTAGTCGACCCTTCCTAACGACCGGCCTCCAGCCGCTGACACTACCCATATACAAACCATACACCAACAAGTTGTTCCCCACCACCAACACCTCTCAACCATTGTCATCCCCTCGATGCCTCAGGCTGCACCGTCTGGGGGCTCTGGTGCCCGAATCATCCCGACAGGGCACAAACCCTCAGATGCATCATACGTCACCAAGCATGACTTTGATGCCCTCCTTCACCGTCTCAAGCAGTCATCCTTACCCCCACTCCCCCTCTAACCTGTCAGGCCATGCTCCCTACTCTGGCAGCCTCGCTACCAAGCCCACCTTGTCAAGTATAAGCAACCATCATTCACCCTATTCAATGGCAAAGAGGGCAATGCCCGCGAGCACATCACCTGTTTTGCTGGCTCCCTGGAGCACTACTGGGAGGACGGCACTTTGAAGCTTCGGGAATTTCACAAGTCCCTGACTGGCCTCGCCTACTCTTAGTATCATCAGATTCCTGACGGTACTATCCACTCATGGTCCGACATGGTCCAGCTCTTCCTTGACAAATTTCACTATGAGACGGAACGTGTGACCATCGTTGACATCGCCGGAATTCACCAGAACCCCGAGGAAGACCTTAACACCTATGTTACGTGATTTCATCACAAGTGCTTAGAATGCACTGACTTCAGCAAAGATGAAACCCCTGTACCCATTTACATTAAGAACATGAAAGACACCTACAAGGTCTACCTTGAAAACCTCCAGCTTCGGTCCTGGGGACATCTCAAAGAAGCCGCGCGAAGCACCTATGACTCGGTCGGTCCGTTAAAGACCCCAAAGCCCCAACCTCATATTGCCTTGGCCGCGACAACGGAAGTAGCCAGTAACGATGAAAACAACCGCAAGCGTCAGTTCCAAGGAAGGGATGGACGCCCGACAAGAAAAGGCAGTCGATGCCTGCCCCGGAATACCCGTGTGACTTGAAGACTGTCAGAGCTCTCCTCGAGATGTGGATCAACGACAATGCCATAACCATGCCCAATGCTGAAACTGAACCTACCCCGAAAGACTTAGCCCATCCCAACTACTGCCCCTATCATTGGAAGGTTGGTCACGATCTCAAGTGGTACAGGGGCCTCAAGTTCGTCTTCGCAGACAAAATTGCATCTGGCGAGCTCAAACTCTAAGCCCGGGACATTTGAACCAACTGCCCAAGCCCTAGCCTGCCTGTTGCGTTTTCCACACTTGTAATTCTTTCCTTCATGTTGCAAGCTTCCATGTACTCAACTCCCATGTACCAAGGCATGTTGCCTATATTTTGTTATCAATAAAATTGCATTTTGTAGATTTAGAAAATTTTCAAGCCACAGGACTCTTGCACAGGCCTACTGACACCACTCTTTATACCATCACCCACTCCAATGGGGGCTTTACCCCTTTCTAACCCCCATCCGCCTCACATTGTAGCGACTTGGTACGTGGTGTGAGAGGTGGCTCAAGCCGCGCTACTACAGTCACATCATCACCCCTGTCCATTTTTTTGACACTTAAAAAAAATTTCATTTTTTTCGCAGCCGATCATCGATCACCACCCTCAGCGGCCTCCATCGCCACCCTTGCCCGAGCTCAAATTTCCTTTTCAACACTTAGAAAAAAATTTCAAAGTTTTCATCTTCCCCACCTACTCCCAACATTCATGCTCTCATCACTCTCCCTCTCACATTTTCCTCACCTCACTCCTACCAACCTACTCCTCTCTCTCTTTTCTTGTTCATTGTGAAAATTTCATTGGGGGCTCCCTCTTTAGGGTTGCAATATATATATATATATATATATATATATATATATATATATATATAGCTTCAAAATCCAAATTCAATTCAGAATTTGGGGCCGCGCGCCTATTTTCTCTCTCAGACCCTCGCCCAAATCCCTACCCCACCCACCTGAACCCGACCCGTGTCCCCAAAACCCTAACCCTAATTCCTCTCATCTCTTTCTCTTCTCCCTCATGCACCGCCCAGCTTTGGTGCCGCTGCCCTTTCGCCTCACCCTCCATGGCACGCCCTCGCCGGCGTCAGCCCCCATCCCCCTTCGGCCCAGCCCCTCTCTTCTCCCCCGCCCACCAGCTGCGGCACCCCATCGCCGCTGCTGCCCCCTTTCCCCTTCCTTCTTCCCACCCCCGTCGGCCTCGGCCTCATCCTTCACCCCCTCCCCCTTTCCCCCTCGCCCAGCACCCTGAGCCGTGCGGCCTCGGCCTCGCCCAAGGAGCCTTGGTCGGCCTGCTGGCCTTCCCTCTCCCCTTCCCCCTCCCTCTCTTTCCCTTTCCTCCCTACCCCTCGGCCTCAGCCACCCGCGGCACTTCGTCGCCGTCGACCCCGACTCTCCAAGCTTCATCTTTCTTCTTCCTTTCTCACCACCCCGCCCCTAAGCCCGAGGCCGACACTTCCCCTTGCAACGTCCGGCCATCTCACTTTGGCCTTCACCCTTCTCTCCACCTCGACCATCAACCATTCGGACATTCACTTTCTCACTCTTTCCATCCACCTTTCGACCTCCCCATTCTTCCATGGCCGACCTCCACCCTTTGGCCATCCACTTTCATCTATCATTCGGCCCGCCCACACCAAAACCAAGGCCGCATCAACACCATCAGCCATAGCCTTCGCGACCTCGGCCTGTACCCTTGGCCTCCCCCAAACCACGACCAGCACTTCAAAAATTTTTAAATTTTGCAACATTGATCGCCGTGCATCGCCCGTCGCCCGGGCACCAACTTTGCGATGCCCTCGCTCCGTCTCTGTGACCCCATTTCCATAGCCTAGGCGTCACCTCCGCTACCCCATTCGCCCGTGCCTCGGCGCCCATCGTGGACTGCCCCAGCATCACGACACCCGTTCGTGTCTTTATCTCACCCCTCATGACGATGTCCTCTGACATCAATGTACTTGGCAGGTGGTGCACGAGGTAGCTCGAACCACTGACCCCGTCGTCGTAGCCCAGGCACCACCTTCGTGACCCCCGTCGCCCACGCCTCGACGCCCGTCGTGGACTGCCCCAGCATCACGACGCCCATTCGCACCCTTATCGCGCCCTTCATGACGATGTCCCCCGACATCAATGTACTTGGTAGGTGGTGCGCGAGGTAGCTAGAACCACTTTCCCTGTTGCCATCGCAAGCGCCCGCTTGCCGTCTCTACAACCGTTGTAGCCCGAGCCCCTGCGCCTGTCGTGGACTGCATCGCAATGCTCGACCTCGCCTTTGTTGTGCCCCTCATCACGACGTCCCTAACATCAACGTCCTTGATAGGTGGTGCGTGAGGCAGCTCGAACCACTTACTTCTACTCATTGTTCACATGCCCGTCGCCAGGACATCATTCGGCGACCCCATCGCCCAGACGTCACTCCGCGACCCCCGTCACCCAGACATCACTCCCTGACCCCCTTCACCTGAAAGTCACTCTGTGATCCCCCCACCCGTGCACCGCGCCACTGATACAGTGGCGCCCCCGGGCTCACTGTCACTTTACAGTGCCCTTGGCACCTTACTCACTCTGTCGTGCCAGTCTACTTTTTCACACTTAGAATTCTTTTACAACACTCACAACCTTGCATTGCCCGCGATCCCTGTCGCCCACGTCCGAACGTCAATCCGCGACCCCATCGTTTGGACGTCATCTTCGCGACCCCTGTCGTCCAGACATCATCTCCGATCCCCCATCGCCTGGAAGCCGACTCCGCGAGCCCCGTCGCCCGTGCCCTATCATCATGCCCTTGTGTCAACTCCTATCCACACTCAGGCTTCTGTAGGTGGTGCACGAGGTGTCTCGAGCCACCTATTCTGCACCTTCATCATTCAGAGACAACGTCAGCAACTCTTAAACAAACAAACATCATATATTCTTCTAAGTGCCAACTTACAAATATGCGTGTGGTGACCTCGCGTGTGGTGACCTCTCTAGTTGCCCCTCCGCGCACACCACACGCAGGGGGCTTATGTTCCCAACCTATTCTGGTGGCACCCAAAGGGCCCACTAGAGGTCCCGCTTTGCACATTGAACCGGTCAAAGTGCGTACGCTCATGTCACATGTATTTCTTGCTTCGAACGCCTTAGTCACCAATTATTTCACGTGAGCGTGACTCACGGTACCACGTTCGTCGCGCCACGACCACCTGAGCACCTTTTCACCAAAAATGTCGATCGATGGCACAACTGGAGCGACGGGGTCAAGGACATAGGCCTTGGCCAACCCCATGGGGTCAGCCTCGGCCTCCCTCAAGGCCATGGGGTCAGCCTCAATGGGGGGTTGGCCTTGGCCTTCCCCCCGGTTGTTCACTCTTCACGCAAAGTCCCTTTTGTGCTTTGTTCGCTTCATACACTTCGTATGTGACTTTGGCACCTTGTTCGTCACATGGGTACATTTCATGTCAACACGCTCGTCGCAATGCAACTTTCGGATTTATCATTGCCCGTCAAAACACCTTCCGTTGATGCGCCAAAAGTTCACTCAAAGGGGGAGTGGCCTTGACCTCCCTTTAAGGGAGTTGGCCATTGGCCTTGGCCACCCCCTAGGGTCAGCCTCGGCCTCCCCCTAAGGGCCTCCCCAAGGGTGATGGCCTTGAACTTCTCCCAATTTTGGCCTGTGGCCTCCGCTCCTGCGCGCACTTGTTTTCTCAAGTCTTTGCAAATCTGTGGTGTTTACGGACGTTCGTACATCAACCTCATGACGTATGTCGTCCATCAACCTCGCGACGTCTGTCATGCATCAACCTCGCGACATCCGTCGTGCATCAACCTTGAGACGTACGTCATCCATCAACCTCGCGGCATCCGTCATGCATCCACGTCGTGACGTCTGTCGTCTGTGACTGCATACTGCTCCCGCAATGCCCATCACCCATAGTCGGGCACTACCATTGAATGACCCGTCACCGATGACCACATACCACCACTCCCGACTTTGTCATTCCTACATGTTACATTCATCATCTTATTATGACAGGTACACTCAGCTCAAATCTCATCTTTAGGACACCCGACGCGTGCCCGTGCACTGTCTGCCCGACATTCGTCACTGCGCCCGTGCGCCATTCCCATGATATGTGCCCCCACACCAAGTATTGCTCCGCGAAGTTTGTCATCGCGCCCATGCGCCATTCTCATGACATGTGCCCCGGCACCAAGTATTATCTCCACAACATTCGTCGCCGCCCCCATGCGTCATTCTTATGACATGTGCCCAGCACCAAGTATTGCTCTGTGATGTTCGCCGCCTCGCCCATGCACCACTTCCATGACATGTGTCCTGGCACCAAGTATTATCTCTGCGACGTTCGTTGCAGTGCCCTTGTGCCATTCTCATGATGCGTACCCCCGGCACCAAGTATTGCTCCGCGAGGTTCGTCGCTGCGCCCTTGCGCCATTCTCATAACACGTGCCCCGGTACCAAGTATTGCTCCGTGAGGTTCGTCGCTGCGCCCTTACGCCATTCCCATAACACGTGCCCCGGCACCAAGTATTGCTCCGCGATGTTCGTCGCCTCGCCCATGCTCCACTTTCATGATATATGCGCTGGCACCAAGTATTGTCTCTGCAACGTTCATCGCCGTGCCCGTTCACCATTCTCGTGATACGTGCCCCCGGCATGAAGTGTTCTCTCCATGACTCTCGTAGCCGCGCCTGTGCACCATCTCCATCACATGTGCCCCCGGTACCATACGCATTTTGTCGCGCCCATGCGCTGCGTCATCTCTATGACATGTGCCCCCGGGCTCTTTGTCACACTATAGTGCCCTCGGAACCATACGCCCTCTGTTGCGCCCATGCAGCGTCCCACTAACTCTGACATGCCCCGGCACTTTACTCACTCCGCCGAGCCCATGCGCCGTGCCACTAACACAGTCATGCCCATTGGCTCTCTGTCACACTAGCATGCTCCTTGCATCGGTCCATCCTTTCACCACACCATGCGCACCTTGCCTTGGTTGTGGAACATGCTTTGACCCACTCTCCGAAGTGTGCAACATCCCGCGAGGATAGGCGACTCCTCCTGGACACTATCTCCACCAAGGAGCTCTTCAACTCCCCTTCAGCCAGAGACCCTCCGAGATGCTACCACGGCCAGTCTGGTAGACGGCTCCTCCAGGATGCTACCTTGACGAGCTCCGAGTGCTCCGACAAGGACTCACCGAGGGGATAGGCCACTCCTCCGGGACACTATCTTTGCCAGGGAGCTCTTCAACCCCTTCTGCCAGGTAGACGACTCCTCTGGGATGCTACCTTGGCCAGTCGGGTAGACGGCTCCTCCTGGATGCTACCTTGACGCGCTCCGAGTGCTCCGACACAAGGACTCACCACGGGGATTGGCGACTCCTCCGGGACACTATCTCCGCCAAGGAGTTTGTTAACTCCCTTCCGCCAGGTAGACGGCTCCTCCAGGATGCTACCTAGGCCTACGGAATATGCGACTCCTCCGGGACACTATCTCCGTCAGGGAGCTCTTCAACTCCCCTTCCGCCAGGTAGACGGCTCCTCTAGGATGCTACCTGGCCCGTCAGGTAGACGGCTCCTTCCGAATGCTACCTTGATGCCCTCCGAGTGCTCTGGCACAAGGACTCACCCACAGGATAGGCGACTCCTTCGGGACACTATCTTCGCCAGGGTGTCTTCGTGAGTGGCCTACGTGCTCCGGCACTGGGGGCTTGCGTTGGCACCCCTATGGACTATGACCCTAGGGTCACTTCGAGATGGGAGCAGGTATTTGGAGGGCATCGCGCCTATCCCACCTGGTAGTTGGACGTCGGGTCCTCCCCACCACTGCCAGGCCTGTAGGACTCTGCAAGGGCTTGGATTGGAGGCTCGATCAAGGGGTTCTCTAGCCACACCGACGCTGTGGGAGCCAGTCTTTCCAGACAGACAGAGCGACGTTGTACTGGCCAGGCCAGGTGAATATGCGATTCGACAGTCCGTGGAGCACCGGCTGCTGTGGACCCCTCGGTGACGTGTCACTCCCGGGGAGCGCCTCATGTCGTGTGACGACATCATCATCTCAACCTCTATCAATAGTGGTCTTGGGAATTCATTTGGGAGGTTGGACATTTTGAAAACACTTTCACTTTCTCACTCTAGAATCTTAGAGAGAGAAACATACATGACCTTAACTTTAGACCTAAGCATCGAACTGTGACTGTCATCGTGTATTCACTCTGTGCCTTTGCCCTCGCAGCACTGCCACCCTCAGGCTCTGTTTGGGAAGCCCTTGGTCTTTACTCTTGCTCCGCCCTTGCTATGTTTCACATCATCACACTTGGCATCTGACTAGGATTGCATTCCTTGTGGCACCTCCATGTTGACTGCGAACCCACTTTCCTTAGCATCACTTGGTGTATTCAAAGATAAATCTAATTAATAAACACGTTTATTAGAAATTGTTATTATATTTTGGTCAATGGTTTGTTTATTTAAAGGTTTTGCGTTGTCCTATTCAGTCACGTTGAATAAATATAGAGATTTCATAGTAATACAAATTCTATACGAGATATTTTAAAATGATAAAGTAGAACTAAGACCTCATAATATTAAAAAAAAATGTAGGGTAGGTTTATTATTACACCTTATTTTGTCACGTTATCGTTTAGCAACAACATAAGTTGTGGGCATGCATATGAGGAGCAAAATAGGTGCTCCCATAAATCTAACATGAATAAATTCATTTATATGCTATAGTGGACAGAGCATGACTTCAATTCAACTAATTTTATTTTTAAAAAATTTACACAAATCTTTTTCTATGATGTTCTTATTTGAGTATTTTAACTTTTAAGCATTCTAGATTCTGCTTAGCAATATACCAACATATTATGACATTACTTGACTTTTAGACTCTTGATGACACTCTCTTATATGAAAAGAAAAAAAAAAGATATCTATAGAATTGCTTGCAAATTTTTTAAAAAGTTAGTAGTGACGTTGTAATAAGTTAATCTCCAACTTAGATTAATTATCTGAAGATAAATCTAACTTAGTAACCACGTTTATTGAGTATTTATTAAGTTCTGGTTGAATTATGTTCAACAATTTGCTTACTATTAAGGTTTAGCAATCTAATTAAGTTATGTTGGTTAAACTTTTTAAACGTTATTTAAGTGCATCATGTGATAGCATTTCGATCTTGCTATTTAATGAGTATACTTTTTCTAATGACTTTATATGCTTCTAATAGCGCTATCTTATTCTCATTTAGTTAGTCGTGCTGGTTAACTTTTAGGAGAAATGATAAATGAACCTCTGGTGTATTTTGGGTTTGCGGGTCGATCCCATCAGAAATTAATTTTGACATTGGAGCCCCCTCATTTATCAGTAATTGTAACCCGGATAAATTTGGCACTGAAATTCCAAGAAAACCCCTAACTTTCACTAAAATTCCAAATTTCTTTTGTAAATATAAAAACAGAACCCTAGAAATTCTAGGTTAAAGCCAATGTGCCATTCCCCGACACCCTTGCCTCCGCCAATTAAACCAGTACCCCCTCCCTCCCCCAACCTCTGTCGCCACCTCAGTCTATTATGGTTGGCCCATCATCTCCATCTTCACCTCCTCCTTCACCACCGCACTCATCGCCATCAATCAACCGCCGCCCACCTTCTTACCCCTCATCACACTGCCCCAACTATTAATGACTGAGCGCCTGCTCAAGCTCCTATTACAATGAACCATCACCCCTGTCCCATTAAAACCCACATCCACAAACATCAACCACCTGTAAGAAAACCTCGATCTCCTGACGGGCGATGGCTTGGTGGTGTTGCAAGTAATTAAGTGGTTAGGTGTTTGTTGGGGTGGGATCTCTGACGGCAGTGGTGGTTATTAGGGTAGGCTCGTTGGTGGCTGCAGAAGTGGTTCTTAAGGTGGCAAGTAGATAGGTTGTGTTAAGGTGGGGTAAGCCTGTTGATGGTGATGGGCGATGGATTGTTGGTGTACAGGCAGGTGACTAGGCGGTTGGGTTGGTATTTACAGTCAGGTGGGGTAACTGACGATGGTGGTTCATTGGTAGTTGGGGAGGATGGATATTGGTGGTGATACTGATGGATTTTGTGGCGGCAGCTCAATTATTGAGGGTATGATGGCAATGATGGTGGTGGTTCTTGAGTTGGGGGTTGTTGTGGGTATGGTGGTGCTTGATTTGGTGATGAAGGTTTAAAGAAGTGAAGATAAAGGAACTAGAGATACGAGGGACATTCGTGTCTTTTTACAGGCCAATTTAGTCCAAAATCGACCAATTGTCTTCAATTGCACCAAGTTGAAAGATAAAGGGGCCAATTGTCTATATTATATTCAAAGAAGTCGACTGCAAACCCAAAATACTTAGGGGGGGTGTATTTGTCATTTTTCCAAACTTTTATAGACCATATTGTATAAAAAATATATAACAAAACTTTCTCAATCAAAATTAAACTAAAATGTATTTAGCGTTACAAGCATGCCATAAGAACGTGCAAATTAGTTTCAAAAGATGCTTACACAAGCACAATAAAAATGTCTGAAGCAATTACAAATTGATCTCAATGCATTCTACACCTTCTTTTTTTTCGGTGGAGTCTACTTTTTTCTTCGATTATCTACTAAATAAACTTCTAATTTTTGTTCCTCTTTATAGAGGTACATGCTCAAGGACATCGTCTATTTATATCTCCGCACAATGGATATTTTGTCTAGTTACTAGGAAATTCACTCATTTAAAAAAAAAAGTGACTTTCTTTGATGAAATAACCATTACAATATAGATTGTGCAATAGGTTTTATTTTGCTGTTCAAATTTTTTAAGTTGATGAGTATTAATAAGACCGTCTTAGCACAGGTTTCAGGGCTAGTCAATGAATAATAGGTGCAAAAGGGCACTTATATTTGATGAAGTTGAGGTGAACAATATGTTTGAAATGAGGGGCTAATTTCTGCATCTCATGATATGAATGCTAATAACTCGCAAGTATAATATATTTTCTTAATACGTGATCGGTTGAACCTACGCAGGGGAAACATTTGACACTACACGTACCTGTCAACTTGTTATAAGAAAGATCTAGTTCCTTAAGCATAGTTGAGTTCGCAATGTCTCTTGGTATCGGTCCACTGAAGTTGTTGAATGCCAAATCAAGCACTTGAATTTGTTCCAGACTCGATATATTGTAGAGGAAACTCAAGATGGTGCCTGTAAATAAACTTATAACATAGAGTTCATATGATGTTCAAACCTGTCAAGGCATTATATACAGAAGATGACTAGAAATAACTATTCATATGATGTTCAAACCTGTCAAGAAATTACGACCAATGTATAACTCCTTGAGCATTGATAAACTTCCAATCTCTCTGGGCATCGGCCCACTAAATTGGTTCATCGACAATGAGAGAACTTCAAGTTGAGAACATCGACCAATACTAGCCAATATTGGACCATTCAGCTCGTTCCCAGAGAGACCAAGCCATTTGAGATTTAAAACATTGCCAATGTCTTCTGGAATACCTCCTTTTATTAAATTGAATTTTTAGTAAACCTCTCAAGCTTTAAAGATTGTGTTGAAACTAATGTAACAATAGTGAAACGATATTCTAACCTGTCAAGCCAATGCAATTCGAAAGATCCATCACCTCAAGCTCAGTTAAGTTGCCAACTGGTGGGATGACACCTGCAATATGCTTAGATTTTGTAGTTGTAAGAAAGCAATTTATATGAGCTACACATAACATGATGAGGCTTCCACCCTCTGTTAATGCCCTTTTTCTCGTTAAAAGATCCATCTATGACAACTAGAGGTGAGGTAATTAATGTGACATTCAAACCTGTGAAAGTGTTGACGGCAAGATTTAGCTGTTTAAGCATTGATAAGTTCCCAAATCATATTTGGTATTGGTCCACTAAATTTGTTATACGCCAGGCTCAGTTGTTCAAGTTTGTAATATCCGCCAATACTTGACGAAATTTGGCCAGTTTAGTCATTTCCATATGGTACAAGCCTTTTAAGATTTACAAGATTGCCAATGTCTTCCGGGATCCATTCTTGTAGAGAATTGTAGCTCAAACTCAACCTCTCAAGCGTTGAGACGTTAGAAAGAGATGCGGGATTGTGCTCGAGAAGCTGTTATTTTCGACATGCAGCACTTGAGTAACTCACCAAGCGACGAGGGAAGCTCTCCACTTAGCTCATTCTATCTTGCAAGCATTTCTCTTAGCCAGCGAAATGAGCCATCCCTTTGGGCGAACTGCTAGAGAAATTGTTGTTGCTAATGTCAAGAGAAGCAAGAAACGAGAAGTTTCGAGTGTCTGGAGGTGTGGTGCCTACTAGGCCCATGTTTGAAATATTCAAGGCTGCAACTCTATTATGACGATGGCTGCAAATGGCCCCAACCCAGTTACAAACAGGGGTAGTTGAGAACCAGTTGGTCGCTAAAATGTTATAAACATCTGGAGTGACAACATGGGCTTTCAACGCAAGTAGGGCGGATTAATCAGTGGTGACGCTGGTTACACTTCTAAGGGGTGCCGAGCAACTCATACGTATAGATTGTATCAAAAACACTGCTTCTACTTAAAACAGGAAGCAAATAACTCTCTCTATGCGTGAATGTGATGTTGGATTTAGTAGGTGAGGCAGAAAAAAGGAAAACATTAAAGTATTTGTTTATAGGAAAAATTCCTGCCCACCACACCATTAATATTACATTCCTTCTTCATGCCTTCTGTAGAGCTGGTTGGGAGACCATTGTTTTGCACTATGCTTGACTGGCCTAATAATAATCAGTGGTTCTAAATTGGATGATGAATTTTCATTCCCCATTAAAAGATTTCGGATAGCTAAAAACCAAAGTTCACTCCTGGGGAGAAATGGAGTGGAGACTTCCTTTTCCATATCATCTGGCGAAAATTAGGAAATTAGGGGTTTTGGGAATAAAAATTTGTAGAAGGTGGGTTTTTCCTGAAAACTTAAGAAAAAATGGGGTGACCTTTCAAAATTTCTGAATAATAGGTAGACTTAGAAAAATAAAGGAATTTTCTGAAATCAATTAAGTTGGACTTTCCAAACTACCCCTCCCCCCCATAATCGTGGATACAAGTCGTTTTATGCAAGAACTCAAGTAGGTTATGCGAAAATGCTTGTCAGCTTGTGCAGATATTCAGTTGTCAATTCTTTTGCATCGTTGAGTCCTGTTTTGGTCCCCCACTCCTGCCCAGGAGCTTCCCATCGCCTCCAATAATAGATTTCCCTCCAAAAGTAGCACAACAAATAGTGCCTAGGAAAGCCAGTATTGAACCTAGAAGGAAGTTTACACCACTGAATGCTCCATTGCCCAAGGTGTTTAAAAATTTGTTGAGGACGGGATGATTTCCAAACTACCCCTACCCCCACATCAGGAGTGATACCTGAGTAGTATGAGTAGTATGATCTTCAATCTTTTTGTGGTATCACCATGGAAAAGGCCACCCTACGGAGCGATGGATCACCCGTCGACATGCCATTCAAGACCTTATCGATAAGGGTGAAGTCCCCTGTCCTGCTAAGCCCAGCGTAAGAAAAGAACCCTTGTCAGCTCACTAGGTTAATGCTATCGATAATGTTCTGCGAGGTGTTTGATCCTTTTACACTCAAAACAACAGTCATCTACTATATGAATGTTCCGTCCATTTTTGTGATGTAAGCTTATGAGAAAAGTTGGTGGAAGGTGAAGCCTTCTCTATAGAATAAGAAAATTACGATGAGGAAATTGGCTTTATGTTTAGACCAAATACCGATGTGTCCCTTTTGACAAGGTCTGGTCGAGCTTACTAGACAATGCTTTAGCCCGCTATTTTCCTAGGACGCGCTAGATGATGATGAAGTGTTAAGATAATTGAAGAAGACCCAAGCCAACATCTCTATTTGGTTTTGTTGTAGGTCCCATAGATAGGCCTTGATCAAACTGCTTAGCAAGGCCAAAGTACCCATACAGCCTCAACCAGAAGAGCCATGCCATGTACACGGGGCTATTCATTATGGCAATGTTCTTACATTTTTTGAATCCTATTTGCCAAAATCTGGACAAAGCCACAATGACCCGCTTCATATCACCATGTGAGCTCTTGATTAGAAGGTTCCTCTAATCCTCATAGATAACGATTCTGCCTTTAATGCCAATCCCCTGCTCTCTGTCCAAGCCCTTAGTTTCGATCTCATCGATTTTGCTCCTTTTAGTCAAGCAGTCAGAGCCTATGACAATAGAAGAAGAGAGGTTATTGGCACCGTTATGCTCCTTATGACAATCAGAACTGCAAATTTTGAAGTGGAGTTTCAGATGTTAGACACTCCCACCGCATTTAATGTCTTGCTAGGAAGGCCCTGAATACGTTTGGATTGAGCGATCCCATCTACATTGCATCAGAAGGTCAAGTTCATAGTTGACAAAGCTGCTTCTATGATTATACATGATTCTTAGCTACAACAAATAGGACAGGTAGAAAATGAGAAGGATAGTGTTGTAATCCCACATGACTTGCTAGACCTACTTCTTAGTGGGTTTAAGATCGATAGCCCGGTACAATGTTTAAAGTTTGGGGAAGTTTGTCTCATTAAAAACATTCTTAATTTTGCGCCTCACAGTAACACTACAGTGCTTTCCATGATTAGAAAACTCTTTTACATCCCTGAAAAGGTTAAGGCTACATCTGTAAGGGGCTTCCTAGCTTCTCTGTTCTAGAAAGCAAGGAAGACCAGTTTGGGTTGGCCCGATTGGGTTACAAGCCCACCAAGGAAGAGAATAAAGAAGCACCCATGCCGAGAAAACCTGAGAGGAAAGACCACTCATAGACTTTTATGCCATATCTAAAGTCCCCATGATGAATGGATATTTTGTCAAGGAGAGAGAAAGGACCCTACTACATATCCCCAAAGCCAGTCTACAAATGAAGACTAGGATGTTGAGAAACGAATAGGAAACTCTTTATAATTGTGACTAGGTAGAGGATGAAGAATTGTCAAGCCCGACAGAACCGAGCAAGGACGATGGCTCTGATTGGATGGATATATGGAGGCAGAAGGAATGACGGCATGACTCAATGTATGCTCATCGTTGTGCTTATCTGTGAGATGGATGACCAGACTCTTGACCCGACAAACTTGATCACCTCAGCACATGGCGACATGCGAAATTGGAAGATCGTGCATGGACCATTAGTTATGGGGGAGATCACTAAGACCGTCCTGATGCTGAGACCATTCCTAGACTGAATGACCTAGATGATTATGTTTCCTTCGACAATCTAAATTTGCTTGCCTATTATGTTCTCCTTGACTTTTAATTGATATTGTGATGATCAATTTTGATTACTCTTTGATTATTGATCTAAGTTATGACAAATTAATCCACACGGTTAATGATGAATCACAACTAATAGACAACAAAGAGAATACTTTAAAGAAATGATAAACAAATAGATAACAGAGATTCATATCGAGTCAAGCCTGTAGCAGAAGAAACAATCAAAGTCGACATAGGCACGCCCTGATCACGTAAAAAAAATAAAAATTAGGGCTAGCCTAGATAAGGGTGAAAGAGAGAAAATCACTACACTCCCACGAGATTCATTGATGTTTTCACTTGGTCATAAAATGACATGCCCGGTGTTAACCCGTCGATTATTGAGCATCACCTAACTACCCTGCCAGAGGTTAAACCTGGTAGAACTCCACAAGTTGTGACCCAAATGGTCTCTTAAAGTCGAGAAAGTCATGGAAAATCCTTCTCATAGGATTTATAAGGTCATAGGACACTCTACATGGTTGGCCAACATAATACCTGCCCCTAAACCTAGCGGTGAAGTCCGGATGTGCGTTGAGTATCGAGACCACAATCGAGTCTCTCCCAAGGATGACTTTCATCTTCCCATCATTGACATGATCATAGAAAACACCATGGAGCATGAGTTAGTTTCCTTTGTGGATTGTTTTATGGGATATAATCTGATGAAGATGGCTCTGGAGGATCAGGAGAAAACTGCCTTCACTCAATATAACATATTTTGTTACACGGTGATGCCCTTTGGATTAAAAAGTGCCGGGACTACATATCACAAGCCGCTAATACCCTCTTTCATGATATGATTTGTTCAGTAGTAGAGGTATATGTAGATGATATTATCATAAAGTCTAAGAAACGGGATGACAACTATATAGTTTTGTGGAAGTATATTGAGAGGTTAAGGCAGTATAATGTCAGGCTTAAGCCACAGGAGAGTGTGTTTGGTTTTACAGCCGGTAAGCTACTAGGATTTATGGTCAGCAAGTGGGGCATATAAGTTGACACAACCAAAATTAAGGCCATAGTGGAGATGCTTCGTGAAGGAGAGAAAGAAATCTGAGGGTTCCTAGGTAGGATCCAGTGCAATAGTCGATTCATATCATAGTTGACCATAATATGTAAAGCAATCTTTAAGTTATTGAAGAAAGATTTAACAAAAGAGTTGAATCCCCCGTGAGTAACACCCCCCACCCCCGCCCTCACCCCCTAGTGTTCAGCTCTACGATACCTCGTAACACTTTTATTGCTCTACCTGACCGTGACTGGTACCGCAGCTGGAGCAAAAGCTATCTACTATGTCAGCAAAAGAATTCATGGGTAGAGAAAGCCATCTACTATGTCAGCAAAAAGTTAACCTGGGGAGAAATAAACTATTTAACTTTAAAGAAGACATGCGTGTCACTAGTCTAGGTAACATAGAGATTACGACATAATGTGTTGGCATATCCATTCAGATTGTTGGCTATGATTGGTCAGATAACGTATTTATCTGAGAAGCCGGTCTTATCTAGTGGCTCTTGTCACATTTCGAGTTTGACATCACATGTCACACAGAAGTCCATAAAGAGGAAGGTCCTGTTATACATGCTAGCCGATTGTCCGATCTAGCAGAAGATACCAGTGATTGAGAGACCATGTTCCCAGACGAATATATTTCTGTCGTAGAATCTGCGACTAGATGGCATTCATATTTTGATGGAGACTCGAAGTACAACGGATTTGCGATAGGGAAATTGTTGATCTCGCTGGATAAGGCCATACCCCATAGCCATTAAGTTGACTTTTGAAAGTACTAATAATATCACCTAAAATGAAGCATGTATCAAGCTTGTTTGATCACATCAAACCTCCATGAATTTGATGGAAGGTGTTGCAGTCAATATTAGATCACCCATAATCTAAGTGTAGCCACCCTAGTTGCCCCTAAGAGTGAGTCATAGCTCACCAGTTCCACATGCGTTCACCTATGTATGTATGCCGATATAAGGCACCCTGTATCATTCACACAACACACACAATTCAATACAATACAGTGTAACCAATTGGGTTCTCCGGTATCTCTCTTTTATTCTATCTTTTTACACAGCAACATTAACATGGGTATTCTACATACCACCACAAATCTTAACACAGCCATTTAACTCATTGTTGGATTGGAAAAACTTTTTGAGATCAGATATCTTCTGGGATCTCTCCTTGGAGAAAAGAATTGAAGGTTTTACGCGTCGTATCAAGCTTTAAAATTGTGTCTAGAAACTAGTGAGATAGTGACAGTAGGCTATTCTTACCTGTCAAGTTGTTATAAGCAAGATCCAACTCCTGAAGCGCAGTTAAGTTCCCAATGGGCAGGATGGTGCCTGTAAAATCACTTAAATCTTTCAGTAGCATATAAAAAATTTGAACACAACGAATTGGTGTGGAGCTAACTTCACGATCTTTAGAAAATTCACACATTTTTTGTAAAACGATGCATTAAGGACAACAGAGGTTCAAATTTAGCCTTATTCCAACATTTAAGTACTATATTCTAACCTGTCAAGTCATTAACCCCAAGATATAATAGCTTAAGAAATATCAAGTCCCCAATTTCTATCGGTATTGGTCCACTCAAATTGTTATAGGACAAAGAAAGAAGTTCAAGTTTGGAACATCCAGCAATGCTCGACGGAATTTCTCCATGTAGAAGATTGGAGTCTAAACCCAATCTCTCAAGCTTTGATACGTTACCGAGAGATGGCGGGATCGTGCCCACAAAGCTGTTATTTGTAAGGCGCAGGACTTGAAGTTGAGGCAAATCACCAAACCACGTGGGGAGTCCTCCGCTAAACTCGTTGTGATGAAGATTCAGTTTTCTTAGCCGGCGTAGGTGAGCCATCTCTGTAGGCAGATTGCCAAAGAAATTATTGTTGCTGATGTCAAGAGAAGCAAGAAATGAAATGTTTCCAATGTCTGGAGATATGGTGCCTACTAGGCCCATATTTGAAAGATCCAAGGCTGCAACCCTATTATGGCGAAGGCTGCAAGTGACCCCGACCCAGTTACAAACCGGGGTGGCAGAGGACCAATTGGTGGCTAAAATGTCCCGAGGGTCGAGATTGATGATGTGCGCTCTAAACGAGAGAAGGGCAGATTGATCAGCGGTGCTGTTTGTTTCACTAGGACGTATAAATTGTATCAAAATCATCACTACCATCGAAAAAAGGAAGCATGAAGCAGTCATCATGAGAGTCTGTGATTTTGTACTCGGCTTGGTGAGGCAGAAACGAGGAAAGCACGAAGTATATGTCTTTATATGTGGAGAAGTGTACGTCTTTATAGGAGAGTCCCTGCCTCCATGCATTCAGTGACTGATGAACAAAGTCATCCGTAGTGTTGACGTTGCTTGGACGCTTATGTGGAGAAGCATGTCTTTATAGGAGAACGTCCCTGCCTCCATGCATTAGGTGACTGATGAACAAAGTCATCCGTAGTGTTGACGTTGCTTGGACGCGTATATGTCTTTATAGGAGAGAGTCCCTGCCTCCATGCATTGTCTGACTGATGAACAACGTCATCCGCAGTGTTGGCGTCGCCTGGACGCCTATGTGGAAATTCTCCACTAGTGACTGATGAACAAGGTCATCCGTCGACCAGGACAACAGCGTATAGTGTTGCCGTAGCTTGGACGCTTATGTGTTGCCGTAGCTTGGACGCTTATGTGGACAGCGACTCAAGCAAAAGGAGAAAACTTGGAGACTTTTGAAAGACGGGTAAGCGACAATTCTAATCTTTTATGTCTTCATGCTATCTTTAATTTTCTTTTTTTTTTTTAAGCCAGACATTGTGTGGAATTTCTATAACAAGCCGTCTTTAACTCTTGCTTCCTGCATCTCCCTCTATGTGCAATGAGAGAGCCATTAGCAAGGAAAGATGCATGTTTGTGGCCAACACGTACGGTTCGCCCGCGAAGCATATTACTACATCCAAAGTCTTCCGTGGGGACTATCGTACCAATGTCACTACAGTTCATTTATGTTAGGGTTAATTACAGCTATGTCTCTGAGGTTTGGGGGTAATTACACGCAAGGACACAAAGTTTCAAAATGTAACAGACGTGACCAAAAAAAGTTTAAAGAGTAACACTTTTAGCCAACCGTTAGGGTTCCGTTCAAAAAGTGTATATTTCGACATTACGTATTTTGAAAATGGCAATACTGCCCATGTACAGTATATCGTGAATAATTATAATTTAGGGTTTCTATCTCCAGATCTGATCTCACCGCCGACAGCCCACGCCGCCGGCAGCCTCCAGATCTGATCTCGCCGCCGGCAGCCCAAGCAGTTTCTATCTCCAGATCTGATCTCGCCGCCAGCAACCCAAGCCGTTTCTATCTCCAAATCTGATCTCGCCGCCAGCAGCCCAAGCCTCCTCCCTCACCCCACGCCGCCGGCAGCCTCTCTTGGCCCACCATCCGGCAGACTCGCCCCACCCCACCACGCCGGCAGTCCTTTCTCACTCTAAACCCCATTTCAATTCAATTCAGTAATTCAATTCAACGGAGTGGTCGTCGTCATTTCTTGGGCGACGGGGGTCTTTGAGTGATGATCGGCGTCCGACTCGAAGAGAAGAGAGAAAGCTGTGAAGTGACGGGGGAGGGGGAGGGTGGTGCGGTGGCCGGGGAAGGGGAGGGTGTTGCGGTGATGGGGATGGGGTTAGTGATTGTAGTGACGGTGAAGGGCAGAGGCAGACGGGGTGGGTGGGGGGTGACCGGAGGAGGGAGGGCTTGGGGGGCCGCGAAGGGCAGGGGTGTGGGTGGCGGCGAAGTGGATGGGGGAAGAGAGAGAGAGACAAAAAAATTTAGGGTTTTTCTTTTCAAAGAGACAATGGCATTTAAAAAAATAACTTTCTAACATAAGGGCAATAAAGTCATTTTGTTAAAACTGTTAGAATTTTTAGGGTTCCGTTTGTCAACGGACATAAGTGTTACATTTTGAAACTTTGTGTCCTCGCGTGTAATTACCCCCAAAACCTCAGGGATATAGGTGTAATTAGCCCTTTATGTTATCAATTTTCAATACTAGCCCAAAAACCCTAATGAAACTCAAGTCGATTTATAAAATACAATTTAACATAAGATTTTAAAGAGTATATTAATATGTACCACATATCATGAGACAAAAAAGACGTTAACATTATTAAAAAAATATATCCATTTGGCTATAAGGAATAGATAGCAACATAGTAGACCCGCTAGATATTTGCCTTCTTTATACTTTTACTTTAAGTCACCAAGAAATATTTCGAATGAATATTAGCTTAACACTTAGAGTAGTAGAATAGTTATACTGGTACTATATAGAACTAAATATCAAAATGATTGTAGTTGAAATTAAGAAGTGGTGAAACTATAACGTATCTCTTTTGAATTGTAGATATAATATATGAGTATAATTCTTTAACTTCAAAGGTTTTTGAAGTGTTACTTATTTTTCAAAGGTTATTATAATGATTAAGTAGAAATCTAAATGGAATAAAGCTGCTGCATTTCGAATTTAACAGGACTTGCGTATACACCTTATTACTTTCAAATATGTTATTATTTTTTGCAAAAATAAATTTGACAGAACGACTATATATATATATATATATATGTGTGTGTGTGTGTGTGTATATTCCTTGTAAGATGCTAGTAATGACTTGTCCTTGTTTTGGAGTGTTGAATTGTTTTTTACATCTTATTAATGGACTTCTCGCCAAGTTGTAGTTTTTATATCTACTAAGTGCACTCATAGTTCTTTTCTTTTTCATGAAAATTTAATCAAGTATAAATAAAAACGTCGTTTCATTGATCATAAGTCCCTATGTAAAAACGAACTGTTTAATCCTTTCTTTTGTAGAATGGCATAGATATACTTTTACATTTAAAGGTTTTAAATGTTCTCAAATATAGTAAAAATAATTATTTGATTTAATTGAACATTTTTTTAATACATACATGATTTCTTTTCCAAATCTCATATATACGATATATCCACTTTGATTATCGTGCGGTGTTATCAAAGCAAAAGGCTATCCTATAATTGGATTATTTATCTTATACATTATATAGATAATTTTTTAAAAGATTATGTTATGTCTTAAATATATAGATTTATTACATTATAATTAGGGCTGTACACGAACCAAGTTCGAACCGATCAAGGGCGTGTTCGAACTCAGTTTGTATATTTTCAGACGTGTTTGGGCTCGGCTAGTGTTCTTTAAGAGCACAAAGCTTAATGTTTGACCTCAGCTCGAGTACGTCACCACATAACTCGGGCTTAGCTCGGTTTGTTCGTCTAACCATGCGAACCGAGTTCAAGCTTCAAAATCCGTTCAAGAACTCAAGATGGAACCGACGTGAACTATTAATTTCAACTACCATACTACAAACGATTCACAGATTGAGACCTTCTGTCGAACCAAATTGATAACATTGATTGGATTTGGAGATGAATCTTGACGAACATTTGAACTGAGAGCATGTTTTTAATGACTCTGGCGTAGGATCGAAAGTTGTCATTACTCCACCGTCAATCTGTAATGGGTGCGTGTTTGTATGTGAGGGTGAGAGATGGTGAGAGAGTGTCTTTGTGTACTTTTGTATATCTCTGTGTGTGACGCGAGCGAGAGAGAGAGAGAGAGAGAGAGAGAGAGGTGGAGAGGGGCGGCTATTTGAAAAATAGTTTTTGGGGTTTTCTTGTTAAGGTTTTTAAATGGGTTAATAATTAGGGGTTGGACTTGGGCTTTATTATATCACATGGGCTATTTGTTTAAATGGGCTTGAGGTTTTGGGCTAATAGATTATATGGCCTCTAGGTTTAAACTTTAATATATATGATTTATGTAAATTGTATATTTAAAATATATTATAATTAATTTATTATTGACACGAGTTGTTCGTGAACACATTCGCGAATATTTTAGAGTGCTCATGTTCGGCTGATTTAGTAAACGAGCTCTATAAACTTGTTCATGTTTAGTTTGTATATTATTCGAATGAACACGAACGAGCTCTGAGGAGAACAAACCACGAGCTACTCGTGAATGACTCGGTTCATTTATTATCCTAATTATAATACACTTAAATTAACTGTAACATAATTTTTTCCTTCTAAATCTCATATGTTATTTTTGTTTTCTAAATACATATTTTTTTATCATTTGATTGTTTATAGAAAATCATTTGAATCATTTTGTTTCTCCGTTTTAAAAGTTGTTATTTGGTTTAAATGTAAAATTGTCCGAATTGACTTTGTTGTTTTTAAATCATTGATCGAACTTACTGGGCTCTCAAAAGCTCATTTTTCTTTGACTTTCTTTCTGCAAGTTGCCTGAGTATGGATTAGAGCGAGTGAAAGAGAAAAAAGGAATTTAATATTTAGTATTGATCATTAAGACCCCTACGCGGGTAAACTTCTCTAGCTTGTTGGTTAGTCTTAAATTGATTTGAGAAATTGTGATGATTAGAAGCTACGGCATAGGTTTTTCATAGTTAGTCATTTGAAATCGAGGTTTTTATGTCATTAAGTAGTGATTGTTTATATCATAATTCATTGGTTTTATTTGAAAAATCTTTTTAAAAATTATCATTTGACTGTAAATGTAAAATCGTCCAAATCGTTTTGTTATTTTTAAATCTTTAATCAACCTTACTTGACTCTCAAAATCTCATTTTCCTTTGACTTCCTTTCTGCAGATAGTAACTAGTGTTAGATTACTTGAAATCTGACTAGAGCCAAGCGAGCTACTGAATTCAAGTTAGTGTTGCTCTTTAGAACCCCTGCGTAGGTGAACTTTTGTAGTTCATTATCAGATTTAAATTTAGTTTATCAATCATGATTGTGCACTCAGAATAATACATTAATTGATGGTTAGTTCCTATGACAGATTGATGGTATTATTTGCTCTGATCAACCACTTTTCGGGCACTTATAACAAAACTCTTCAAATTCGTAGTTGTACCGATATAGCTATCGAACAAGGCATTCATAGATTCACTCCTGCACTTCGTTTTCATGCCCCCAGAAAAATACCTTCTGGTGGAAACGCCAATCGATTGTTCTTTGAGCCGACACAAGTGTTGGAGCCACTTGTGATCTTGCAATGAGTAATCCTCAACAAGTTTTTCTCACCTTTCTTCAAATTCCCCAATTGTTAACGACTAGTTATTGCACCTATCAAAATCTTGTTTAAAGACTGGATACTTTGCACACACATGATGTAGACGTTCAAGGTATTTATTGCTTATGTGCCAAGTGCACAGGTTGTGTTGAGTATCTAGGAAGAAGGTAGCAATAGCCTTCTTCATTGCCAAATCTTGATCGTTGATAATAACTTTAGATGCTTTGAAGTTTATTGCTTCCAGCCACGTCTTAAACACAACCATACAAAAGAACTTTCACTCTCATCCCTTAACAATGCGAACCCAAACAGGACGGAGTGATGATGATGATTAATGCCTATGAAAGGAGTGAAAGGCACCGAATACTTATCGGTACGCTAGGTGGTGTTAAAAGTCACGACATCTCTAAAATACTGATAAGCAAGTCTCGAATGACCGTCGATCCAAAAAATTATGGTAACTCAGTGCTCGTCGTCAAGATCATACTCGTAAGTAAACTGTGGGTCCTTCATTTGCATCCGCTTCTATAGGCTCATTGTTGATTGAGCATCATCGATATTAAATACGGCTCGTCCTTAGGTTCGAACTGCGTTACAAATGTCTGTCATGTTGAAACTCATATTCTGTATTCCCCCAGCCTATTCAGAAATAGCATCAACAATGTTGGTAGGTCTTATCCGCGCATTACTCATTGTGTGAATTAGGCTCCTCGCGACATTACCCATCTTCTTATGTTGATGCATCTGACTCATTACTAACGGTGATTATGCGCCAATTCCAAACTAGTAATAAACCAATGATCTAGTTTGGGTCTATGGCTTACGGACATCTTGACCTTACAATTCATGTGCACAAAGTAGTCCTATCTTCACAACGCATATCCTACTTCATCATCACTATCATCATTAGTGACGTGTTTCTCATTTTGCAATGGGTATCTGCTCATATAACTATGAGTATATTTTTTTGTTATGCTGCTTGTTCTAATTGTCTTGATTCTAATGCCAAAACTAACCCTCAACGAATACGTTCAAAATATTCTTCGGTTTATTTCGATGTTTGAAACGTTCGCACTAGATAAGGGTCACTAACATTTACTTGTGTGTTCGAGCTTGACACAAAATCAAACATTATAAAACAAGCCTATGTAGAAATAACTTACGTTTAAGTATCAAATTGTAGCATTTTTTAGGCATGAAAATTAATTACAAAAATATAATTTCTTGAACATAACAAATAAAAATTATTTTGATGCATAGACTAATTTAGCATGACAAACAACAAAAAAATTTTATATAAACAACCAAAAAGAGCTTTACCACTCTACCCATAAGCTTTTGAGATCACAAACTTACCTTACTTTAGTGAAGCTTGAAGCTTGGTTTCTTGAAACTTGGAACTTGAAGGGAACTGAAAATAGAGTTGGAGCTCAAGAGGCTGAAGAAGGAAGAAGAGTTGATGAGTAGGACATTTTTGGATATATCTGCCCCACCATCTGCCAGATCAAATGGGACATTTTGTCAGCCAAAAAGTCAACCGCTACATTGTATAGCGGACAACGTTGTGGCTTACAAAATGTCAAGTCAAAGTTGTCCACTGCAGTGTAGCGGACGGTCACAGATCGTGGGGGTATTTTGAATAAAATTCGGTCTGCTACATAGTGCAGTGGATGGCTAGTTTTTGTTTTTAAAAAAAGAAAGTAGATTTGGGTCGTCCGTCCTTTAAGGATGGACGGCCAGATCGCGCAAGTAACTTAGTTGAAGTTGCCCTCACGGTCAGCATATCAGTTCCACCATATATATACACTAACGTAGAAATATCACTATAGTAGTCGTATGCATATTCATTGATCATTCCTTGTCCTCTTTTGAGATGTGTTTGTTTGGAAGCCATGTTTGCTGAAGATAATAATGTCTTATTTGTTCATACCCCAACAACACATTGAATTTATCAAGACAGTGACTTCAACGCAATTGAGTAGGAAAGACAGCAAGCATGTGAATATAATGATGTTTATCACAACCAGGGTTCATGTTAGGGAGCTTTGACTGCTGCTTGTTATGTCTTTGAGGTAGTACAATGCTTTATTTTTGTCTTTCCTGTGACACTTAAATAGTTTTATCAAGAGTGAATAAGTACTTGCTTGGAGCTTGCTATGAAGGTGGCAAAAGGTGAGATAAACTCTGGATTTGCATTGGTCGGACAACCTGTACACGATGCTGAAGCAGAGGAAGGAAAGGGTTTTTGCCTACTGAACAACGTAGCAGTTGCTGCAAAGACTATCTAAGATATGAGCTTACGTCAAAGGTCATGCACATGTCCCTTTTTACATGTTGCTGCAAATAAATTCATGTAGCCCCATATAACTATCATAGTAGTTGGTCTTCATGCAGATAGACATCTATTCTCTTGTCACCTCTATATGTGCCTAATTCATTACATTGGTAGGCATCTATAACTTTTTCTTTTATGGGTTGATTTTCTTTTGTCAAAGCAAGACCTTTACAAGGAATTTGGAATCGAAGATTCAGGGGGATTAATTGCAACCAGCTCCTAAAACTTAAAGGTCAATTGCATCCGGGACATTAAGGTTTCTAAATTGGCACTCAACACCTTGAACTTCTTAGTTGTTACGACAATCACCAAATGACAGTCAAATCCTATTTTGACCATACTTCTATTAGATTTTTGCTGGCAAGACCGTCACTTCTATTATTTCCATGTAACCTTCACTCCATTTTCCTCTTCCCCTTCTTATCTTCCTTTTTTGGTGACAAGAACTGATAAACTAGTCACTACCCAACTACATGACCTTCACTTTGTTTCAGAATCTCAAGGTCACTATGCAGTTTCATCCAGGGGCGGATCTAGAAAGTCTAATCGGGGGTGCCAAAAAAAGAACAAAAAAAATTATGGGTAACATAAAAAAATTCAAAAGGTTCAAGTTCTTATAAAATATGAAAAATCAAAAATACATTATAAAAGCGTTATTATTAAATACATTAAATACAAAATAAATTACTCAATTTGACTACTAATTATATATCTTTGCCATGTATAGTAATTTATTTAACTTGCTAAGGTTAGTCAATAATAAATTATTAATTTTATATAAAAAAAAAACTTAACTCTTACTCTATAGATGTATTAGTAATGTAATTATCAATTGTATGACTACGTTAATCACGTATAAGTTAACAAATTATAAAATTTTAAAATAATAAAAATAACTAACCTTAATTTATTCTTGTCCTTTTGTATATGGAGATTTAAAATTTAGAATAGAGCTAGAGAATGACAAAGACAAGGTACAAAGAGTAAAAAAACGACAAAATGAAAACTTAATAAGTTAATGCTACAATATAGTGACATTTTTATAATATTTTATATATTTATTCATTATCCAAAAAACTAAAAAGAATTTCAAAAAATGTGGATATATATAGGCCAATACCTGTTAAATTGAAAGGACTTCATTGCAACACCTTGTTTTCTTCATCTTGTCACTTAGTAAGCTTTGAATGTAACAAATGGTCTTTCAAGTTATATATAGGCCAATACCTGTTAAATTGATGGCGAAGATTTGTTACATACCAATGTTCGTGATTGCGTATTTAAATAGATACAAAAATATCCTTTATATATGCACTTGTTAGCACTATTTACTTCCATTAACAAAAATCTAGCTTAACCTGGGATCTTCTATAATGGTACTCTATGTATAGCATAACTTATCATGCAGAAATTGTAAATACACGACTTATGAATATAGGTTGTCATCTTTTAGAGAAACATTGCTAGGAATTATTATTTTTGTGTCAAATACCAAGGCTTCTGACTCATGATTTCTGTCTTCAAGTCAGCCACTTGATCCTCATTACTAGTACTATTATCCAGATGGAGGAATTACAACCAATTACAATGCAGATTGCTTCTTTGTACACTTGCGCATAGCAAAAGTTGGATAAAGAAAGGCTTAGTTTAATTGAATGGACGGTCAGAACTTAAAGTGCAATGTATGATATATGCTACTTGAGGTTCTAAGAGGAAGATCTCTTAGAAGAGTGATCAGACCCTAAATAGTGTGCTTTAGAAGAAAGTTCCATAGCCTTCCTTTTTATAGGACAAAATCGCACACTTTTTTTTTTCACATAACAAGAATAATAGCTGAACTCTAAAATAATTTTTTTTCTTTTTCGAAATCATATATGCATTATTAACAACTAATTGTCACAGAGTTAAAATGTGTATTTGCACCAAGGGCTAGAAATGAACATGTTCTTTCAGGCAATATTGGATTGGAGTGCGTGCCTATCTCCGAGGTATTGTGCAGGCTTTTGAGCAAGGTTCCTAGTTCATGTTAACTTCATTTCGAAGAAACTTGGTAATTTTCTGTTGGAATTTATATGATGCAATCTATTATATTTAGTGAATATCTAACTTTGGTAGTTGAATATTGAGTATCAATTGATGGTTACTGACTTAGATCTTATTTGTATGACTTGATAATTGGCAAAGAATGAAAGCTAACCCAATTATTGATTACGGTTATTGTGGATGGATTGGTTGCTTAGGGTTAAATGTGAATGGATTGGTTAATTCAGTTGTTCGTCACGGGACGCATGTTTAAATTTTTAAGAAGTAGTAAAAATTAACAACCACCCTTTTAACTTTAAACCGACGGACTTCAAGCGATAGGATTCCATTGCTAAATCTTCAAAAAAATTCAGCAACAGTTTTTAGCAAGGGAAATATGTCGTTAAAAGGCCTCTTATTTTTAGAGGCAGATTTTTAGTGATGGGCTTTCTGTCTCCATAAAGCCTCATTTTTTTAGCGACACAATTTTCGTTACTAAAAACGTCCAACTATGAGCGACGGATTTTTCGTTGCGAACTATGTTTTTTTCTTTTTGTTTAATCTTTTCTGCAAAGAACCACAAGAATATGGAAATAACACAAACCATCTTTATTGACGAAATATATTTTGTCGGTCGAGGCTTTTATTGTCGCAGGTAAAAGTAAGATTGTTACTGACGGATTACCAAAATCCGACGCTAACTTTTAGCGACGGAATTATCACTAATGAACTTTTAAGACGAAGAGAAATCTGACTGGAAAAATCTTTAGAGACCGATTTAGGGTCTTTGCCAAAGGAAAAGTCGGCCGATAAAGACCCTTTTCGTTGTAATGCCAAGAAGCAGAAAGGCAACCTGTGAGTCAATAGGTTCAATGCATTATAATTCAAAAGCAAAGCCAGAAGATTTTAACTTGGGATGGCAATGCGGCTGTTGGGTTGCAGGCCCTAATAAAAAGGTTTATACACCACTGTATGAAACCTAATGGGAAACATCCAATTTCATTGTTGAATGTAGAATTCTTGAACCCGTTGAGTGAAATAACAATTGCAAAGCAAAAAATACGTACCTAGAGTGGCTCCACCTGGCTTGACGGAGACCCGCTGTGGGTCGGGCCCAACTGATTAAGTCCCATGTGCATTCACCGACTAAACCAACACGCTTAACAACATAAGTCTAGTACAATAACTCCAATACAGTGGGAATCAGGAAATGTATACGGAGGTCGCTAAATTTTTTTTATAAGCAAAATAATACACAAAAAATAAGTGCACTTTTTAGTGTATTAGTTTTTTTCTCTTAATTTGCGCTTAAAGAAGATCTGTCATACCAGCTCTTTTACTTTGTTCCTTTTGACTTACTCACGGATTACTTATGTATGATAGTCCCAAAAATTACGTAATTCATCTACATCCTCCTCCTCACTGATATTTTTCTTTCCAGATTGCTGCAAACAAAGAAGAACCGAACACAATCTTCTCTATGCTCCCTATTTGCGTACTTGCCTCTACCACATTGATTGCACCTCTCACCTCAAGGACAATTGTTCGAGGACAATTCATTAGACATTAAAGAAAATCGTTCGAGGACAATTGGTTATTTACATCCAACAACGGTCAATAAGATTAACGAACCCATTATTCACTTTCGCTTAAGTTTCTTCTTGTGGACGTTTGACCAACCTACCTACAAGTCCAATGTCGCTGTTCATTTTTACACGTTATTCCCTTGTGAGGCCTATTGACTAGTTTCGAAACTAAGGCTTCGTTTGACAAAAAAAAAAAATTTGTTTTCAGTTTTTAAAAAGTAGCTTAGTTTTTTTTTTTTTTTATAAAAACAAGTGGGTGTTTGATAACCCCTTTTTTTTTGTGTTTGGTAACCCTTTTTATTTTGACTTTTTTTTTGTGGTTTGCGGTGGCGGTGGTGGGGCGTAGCGGTGGCCGAAGGTGGCTGCCGGCAGTGAGCGGCGGTGGTGGCTGGCAACCGGCGGCCGGAGGTGGCTGCCGGCAGTCTCCGGCGGTCGTCGCCTGAGGTGGCTGTCGGTGATGGGAGGGTGGTGGTCTAAAAAAAAAAACCAAAAGTGAAAAAAAAAATCAGTTTTTGGAGTTTTTTTTTACTCTTCAGTTTAAAAACTGATTTTTTAAATTGAAAAAAAAAATGATTACCAAACGCTCCTTTTCTTTTCAATTTTTAAAACTGAAAAAAAAAAGAGGCAAAAAAAAAGTGTCAAACCTACCCTAAGGTTCCCATACCATTGGTAGAGTCAACTCGATCACTTCAGTAGTCTTGGCCACTGGCATTGAAAACAATTTCACTTTAGGCTTGTTGATAGCATATTCTGAAAAAGATCAACTATTTGTCATTGAAGCACCTCACACATATAAAGTTGGTGTATGTTGGTCCAACTTTTAGAAAAAGGCAGTTCTCGCTAAACAATAAAACCCTAGCAAACCATTGTGTAAAACAATTGATAGAAAATGTTGGATATAAATCCTTTTACAAACCCCAAGGGATGGTGGAGATGGCAAGGGGCCTCGAGAGTCTGAGGTCCCGAATTTGATTCCCCATACCGACGGGTTATATATAAATTACAATTCTAAAAACGTTCTTAAAAAAAAAATCCTTTGACAGATACTTTTTGGAATGGGTCACACTTTCTTGCACCAAACAACATATATCAAAATACAGATTAGGTAATATCACGTTACAAAATGAGTAGTAACAATCTCATTAAACTATAGAATCAAGCCAAGATTACGTCCTAAAAGGTTGATTCGCGCCCTCTGGAACCAGTTGCTCGATGTAATGGGCTTCACGGCATGCAACCCTTATGTTAATCTATAGTACTGTCTTCATTTGCATGCACTTACATCTGAGACTCTGTGAATAACCATCTTGACTTTCATCTTCCAAAATTCACACAATATCAAACTATGGACACTAAACTATCAAAGTCTATCACATAATGTCGAACTAACACTAGAGAACCTGTGTGTGCTTTGGGTGTATGAAGCAGTGTGTGTGAAATAATTAATTTGTTGCTATATATGTGTATCAATGTCATCCGAGACACATATATATTAGAATAGGGGATTTTCTTGGAGCGAAAGCAAAAGAAAAAGGGAACAGACAAAGTGGCATTCCAGCAGCCAAAAAAAAAAGGGTGCAGCAGTTGTGGCCTGCTTCTCCGAAAGGGGGGTGGAACCCATGAAACACATGACATACAACAAACCCCCACATGTTTGAAAACACAAACACGAGAAAGGAAGAGGAGACGAGAAATTAAGCATTACGATTTGTTATATTGATTTACATTTTCTAGGATAAATTTACAGTAACTCATTGAAATATGTGGTAAAGCAAACACTCTTTTTAGTATATTTCACTTATGTGAATTGCGTATACTCACCATCGGCATGATACCTCTAGTTAGGGTTGTACTTACAGTTTGATGCTAAATTGATATTTTTCGTCAAGCCTAGATATTGCTTTGTGCTCTAGCCAATACCCGTCCTATAGAGATAGCTCAACCTCACACAATTATAGGTGGCATCCATCCCGAAATGTGCTCCAACTGAACAACTGATCCCAATAATTAGGGACTATGGACCCACTAAAAGCTATATGCTCATCCGCACACACTGCAACGGTCAATGTCATATACCATTGGTGTAGACTCTTCTCTAAAGCCTTCCCGCCTTAGAGGATATACGCAAAGCAACAATACCCTTTCAGTACTCTATGACTTCGTTTTTACGAATTGAACCTCATTCACTAGATCAGAAGGTTAAGTATACGTTACTTCATCTCCAAATTTTGGCACAGCCCTATCTCCCTCAATGCTTCCATAACTAGGCTTCTCCTTAGTGGCTTAGTTAGAGGATCGACCAAGTTTTTTCTGACCTCTCAAAGCCCAATACCATTTTCAAATAGATACCTCATAATAGCATGTCGTATCCAGATGCGAAAATTTTCCATTATGTATTTTGCTTTCGACTCAAGCAATGACAGCTAGGCAATCACAATGCATAACCACAGGTGAACTAGTTTTACTCTACAAGGGTATATCAACCAGAAAACTGGTGAGGCACTTTGCTTCAGAACACGCCTTCTCCAAGGCAACCAACTCTGATTCCTGGCGGATTAAGCAAAACCTTTCTGTTGGGATGACTTTTAAGAGATCGTTCCTTCAACTAGTAAGAACGCATGACCATTAATGGGCTTTAGCTTATCTGAATTTGACATCCAGACACAGAAGGATGACCATACTATGTTTGTCCATAGTCAACGATGCCGCTTAAATATCTCAACAACCTGAATATTGCATCTAGTGTACTTCCCTAGGATTATGAGTATATTTACTCAATCTGCCGACTGCATATGCAATATTAAAACAAATATGATTCATTCGAAATAATAGGCTACCTATTATTTATGCATATTTATTGTGTGACACACTGTCACCACAATTTTTCACAAGATGTATTTTTGTATCATAAAGTGAAGACAAAGGAATACAGTCACAATACTCATATTTTCTCCACATGTTCTCGACAAAGTGTGACCGTGATAATGAGTTGAAATCATCATGCCTCAAGATTTTGATTCCCAAATTGATATTAGCTTCACACGTATCTTTCATGTCGAACTTTGATGGTAAAAATATCTTAGTACCTAGCACAAAATGTACAAGTATATAATGACAACATTATCATTACGAGATTTATAATATATGCAGTTATCAGCGTTATCAAATAAAAAGGCCATCGGATATCATCAATCAAGCTATAAAAATTTTCATATCTTTGTTTAGGAGCTTGTTTTAATCTACACAAAGTTGAACTAGCTTACAAACTTTATTTTCTTGTCCGAGGACCACATATATATCCTCCGGCCGTTCCGTATATATTTCTTCATTTAAATCACTATTTAGGAAAACAAATCTTAACATATATTTGATGCACAACAAGATAATATATGGATGCAATGACATATAATATTCTAATAGATGCAATTCTAGTTACAGGAGAATATGTATTACATATCTTTAGTGGAGTTCTCAAACTAACTCTACTAGGGAAAGTTGATTTCACAAATCGCAACTGCACAGGTGAAGAAGAGCATACGAAAACAAATGAAACCCAAAGGGTTGGTTGAGTTGGCAAGGGCCTCGAGGAGTGACCTCGAGGTCCTGTGTTCGATTCTTCCCTCCCCCTAGGGTTACCCATATTTGCAGTTCTCTTTTTTCCCAATTTGGGAAATTCAAAAAAAAAAAAAAAACAAATGAGCACTTAAAAAAACCATGAAACTGCGTCATTAGAATTATGTCCTGATTTATCGTGCTTAGCCAATTGGACCCAGCATGTTGAAATGCTATATAAATTACCGGGCCACTTATTTTTCCGTGCTCTTTGCATCCCCCTGCCATTGACGTTGTTTGACGTGTTACGAATTGGTGGATGACGTGATGAAAATGCCAGGCCTAGATACAAGGCACAACTCAAAATGTCTTTGTGCATAGCAGGCGGAATGAAGAAAGGAAATTATGGTATCTGAATATTTATCTCTTGTTTTATACATCAAATTTTAACCTACTCTGCACCAGAATAACTTCCTAACAATATTAACCGGTAAAAACAAAAAAGAAGACGACTTGGTATGAGAATATATTACAACGCTTGGCAGTTATCACCAGATACTGTTCAAATTTTCCGGTGGATGTCTTAGGGGCTGTACGTTTACGTTTTTCAGTTTTCATTTTTGTAATGATGATGAAAAAGATGCCTTTTTTCGTGTATGTTTACATTTTTTCGGTTCCGTTTTGGATAAAATTTTCAAATAGTGTCAAAAAAGCTGAAAACACCCAAAGGGTGTTTTCACCTTTTTTCTCGAACTGTATTCTCCTAATCAGAACAACACCTCTTCTCCCTCATATCTACCACCCTGTTTCAACAAACACTCACCAAACTAGACCACTCATTTCACTGGGTCTTCCTAGAAATGGAAATAGTGGGGTCCATTAATGAATTGATTCAGAAAAAAGTTAGTAAAAATGAAAATGAAAATGATAAACGTACAGAAAAAATTGAAAAAGTAGATATGAAAAAAGTAAAAGTACACAATACAATTTTAGAATTGAATACTAAATTCTGGAAACCAAAAACAGAGTATAGAATACAGAAAAAAATCTCGTAAGCGTACGGGCCCTTACTTTCCTTCAAGTCACTTTTGGGCAGAAAATGCACCATCCTTCAGTAGTGAGTTTGAGAGAGAGAGAGAGAGATTATTTAGTCAGTAGTGAACTTGGGAATGAGAGAGACTCGTTAATTTGATATGTTCACTTTATTTATTTGGTGTTTGGTCTTTACACGTTTGTATTTAAATTTAGTACTTGAAATGACAAAAAAGATAGTTTTATATTATTTTTTAAAAAATTTTAAATATTCTAGCACATAAAATGATTAATAAAACATCTCTTTAAATTATTTTAGGTGGGCACTTTTATTGCATGTATGTCAAATTTATTATATATAAATAGAAAAAATTCACAGAATGGTAAGGGGCACACCGGTGGCCCCCATCAGCTTCGCGGTTGCATTCAATGCAGCCTTCGCAAGATAAGGATTTCTTGTGTTTGACACGTGTCTTGGGAAAGCTTAATTTGCTTAACCCCTTGTGCATGAAGAAAAGGTAACACAAAATTACTCCACCTGAAAAAAAAAAAGAAAATGCTAAAACTATGAGGAATATATTAGCACTACGAAAAGTTTTTGCTCCAACCTTGGTTGGAATGCGACCCAAATTATTGCTAAAAACGCTTAGTGAGATTTCAGCTATCACTTTCCGATGATAAAAGAAATTAAATTTGTTGTTGTTCCATATTGTTAATTGTTGCTGTTCCACATTGTTAATAGAATGCCAGTTGCACATATGCTGGTTGCACACCTCTTGGGACTGGTCTACTGTGTTCTTGTCATGCTCATGCCAGGAAATTCTACTTTTCTCGGTTTGATATTGAGGCTTAATTATTTTTTATTTTATGTTGTTCCTTTTGTCTATGAGAAACATGATATACATTCTTGTTTTGTATCACTTGATTAAGAGGTGATTGGCGTGTCAGATTTTGTAGGATGGCTGTGATGGCTAAGAGTAAGAAGCAAACAAATGAGAACGAAGACGAGTTCCCTTGAATTGTTTGTGGTTCGCAATTGAGTTTGGTTGATTCATATGCTTCATTAGTGTTAAGTTCTTTCATGGACATTAAGATATGTTAGAGTAGGGCATGAAGGGGATTAAGAATTTGGTCACAATGATGATGGTAAACCCTTTATGATGGCTGTTGTAATTAAATGGTTAGATTATTGCCATTTCTATGTAATTAAGTGTTTGAGGATTGTACTATTCTTAAGGTTTGATGAAGTTTATGCCGTGCACCATTATTACTACCACTTACTATTACAAGTATTGTGAAATGAATTTTATTCACTTATTAGTGATAGTAAGAAATGTATTGAGGAAAAACAGGAAATAGATGATGTGTCTACTGGGAGTGTCGTGGGAACAAACAAAAAGCAGTGGAATTTGAACCTATTCCATCGATATGAACCCTGAGAATAGAGGAACTACGTCGATGGTATAGCGGTCACCAAAAGTCTTAAAACCGTTGGCAAAGAGAGGAAAAGCCAATGGTATGTTTGTCGCCAAAGTCTTAAAAACCGTAGGCACATATGGAAAAGGTTACGGTAATTCCGTAGGCGAAAGTCATAAAAACCATAGGCAAGTGTCTAAAAGACATTCAGTGTATCCGTAGGCAAAAGCCATAAAACCATATGTACGGTGGTAAAAAGGCCTACGGCATACAAGTTGGACAATTGTTTCACCCCATGTGTTTTTTCTTATGCGACAAATATCTGCTGAATTTGATATAGGATGCGGGTATGTGGCCTATCTATTTGATTGTTTCTTTTGATGTATTGTTTCTTTTCATCTCTATTTTTAATTGTGTTTCTAACTCAATCGGTTGTATTCAAAGGGAAGAGAAAGAAAGAGAGCAAAAAAAATTAGAAGTACAAATTGGGCAAAATTTATGTGAATTTGATGAAGAACAGACTACCAAAAATTTTTTTTAATCAAATTAAGAGAGGAAATAACAGTTCAGAGGTTAAACCCCCCCAGGCCCCCACACCAAAAAAAGAAAAAATAATAAAAAAAAGGAACCTCCTTAGAGAAAGCACACTCGCAAACATAAAGACACAGTGAGAAAGCACACTCGCAAACATTTTCCAGTGAAAAATTTTACTAACCTTCTTGATTATCATGATTGTAGGTTCGTGACTGTTGACTTTTTCCAAGCCTGTATTTCTACACCAAACACGAAGCCGTTCGGACTTTTGAGGATTGAGGTCAGTTTGCATTTTGAACAAATTTTTTTTTCAATCGAGAAATGATTATTTGATTGATAATTTTTGGTTGTTAATTGTACATTTGAGAATTCAGATTATTAATTGATGCTTTAAGGTTGTTAATGAGCACTTGAGAATTGAGATTGTTGGTGAAAGATGAGACATAATTGGATTGAGATATCGAATATGTGCATTTTAAACAATTTTTACCCTATTTGAGCATTGATTATTTGATTGATAATTTCAGGTTGTTAATTATATTCGCTTCTTTTGTGTTGTAAAGAGTCGTTAGTGGCTCTCATGAAACTTAATAAGATCTTTTGGATCATTTTTAATATGTTTTTTGTGTATTATCGAAAAGTGCACTTTTTTTGTGTGCTATTTTACTTATAAAAAAATTTACTTTCGATATATATTTAGCACCCTTGGGTGAAATCCTGGTTCTGCCACTAAGTGCAAGCAGAGAACAACCATTGGTTGGTGAAAAATTCACCATGAAAATCTCCGCCGGCCGCTGAAGGAAGGAGAGGAGAAAATAGGTGGGGTTGCATGCGGTTTAGCTGCGCGCTTTGTCGCTATGTACACTATGTGCTAAATGTTGACTTTATATATGTGGAGTATGGACTTAGTTTTTGTGTATAAGTTTAACATTTAAAATAACATTTCTTTTAATTATCTTTAAACTTTTTTAGGTATTTTGATATGTAAAACGATTAGAAAGATATCTATTTTAAGTATTTTTTTTTTAATTTGTAGGTGAATACTTTTATCACTGTGAGCTAAATGTACCATACAAATGGTAAAAATGTTCGACCAGAAGACGGGCACCGGCCCACCGATACGCGCTGGCTCCGCATCTAACGGTAGTGGGTTCTGTGGGGGAAAATGATGGTGGGTTGACTGGGGAAAGATAAATGGAGGTGCTTTATGGGGATGCCAATGCTGTGGGGAGTTGACATGGATGTCATGTCATTAAAATAGGCAAATTGACTATTTTATCACTTTTTATTTTTTTTTATATAAGGGAGAACAATATTGATAAAGGAATGGTAACACTTTATCATAGGACCTTATGGTACTTGCACACAAAGGTGCATGCAAAAACTATATTCTACAATCATGACATGCCGTGATTTAAAACAAACAGTACTTTCATAAGTTTCTATCGAGAGCTATCATCTATTACATAACAAAAGATTAGGCTATTCAAAATAGGGATAAAATCACCTATGTTCCTGAAGTTTGAGAGTAATTACAGGTAAGGACAATAGTTTGGACAAATTACACTTGTGTCCATTGACCAAACGGAGCCCTAAAAATCTTAACAGTTTTAACAAAATGACTTTATTGCCCTTATGTTAGAAAGTTATTTTTTTAAATGTCATTGTCTCTTTTTAGGAAAGAAAAACCCTAATTTTTTTTACTCTCTCTCTCTTCCCCTACGCACTTCGTCGCCACCCACACCCCCGCCCTTCGCGGCCCCCCTGACCCTCCCTCCCCCGGTCACCCCCTACCCACCCCGTCATGCCCACAACCCCCTTTCCCGGCGCCGCACCCTGCCTGCCTCCCCCTTCCCCGTCTGCCTCCCCCTTCCCCTGCGCAACCCATCTTCCTCCCTCGTCACCAGCGCTGCACCCCATCTTCCTCCCTCGTCACCGGCGTTGTATCCCATCTTCCTCCCTCGTCACCGGTGTTCTCTCTTCTTCCCAACCTGAAACTGCCACTATCTCTCTCCTTCCTATCCAGTCTTCCTCCTTTCATCGCCAAGGGCTTGCCGGCGTGGTGGGGCAAGTCTGCCCAATGATAGGGCGAAGGGGGCTGCTGGCGGTGTGGGGCGGCGGAGGGGGCTGCCGGCGGTAACTTCAGATCTAGAGTTTAAATTGTGGAGAGAGAAAATTAGGATATCAAACCCTAATTTTAAAAAAATTAGGGTTTGATATCCTAATTAAAAAATTAAAAAAATTATTCACGATATACTGTACAGGGGTAATATTACCATTTTCAAAATACGTAATGACGAAAATTACACTTTTTGGACGAAATCCTAACAGTTGGATAAAAGTGTTACTTTTTTTTAAAGTTTTTGGTCACGTATGTTACATTTTGAAACTTAGTGTTCTTGACTGTAATTACCCCCTAACCGGGACATAGGTGTAATTAGCCCTTCAAAATAAGAACATAAGATCTGTTTACTGTATCAAGTCATGTACCAGTCCTAGTGGACATTAATGCGTGCATGGCAAGCAAAAGCGGCTAAAGATCTAGCTTCCTATAGTTGTACCTTCGTAGCCCTGTCAACAATTACTTGATGAAAGTCTGTAGGTATATAGCAAAAGTCATACATAATAGGAGCTGTCATATCCGTGATCTTCTCACTGTCCGATATCTGAGAAATTAGATAGGAGGAATCCGTCAGAATCTTAATATGCTTAATGTTCTTTTCTTTTGCCCATTTTGTGACATGTAGTAAGCCTTTTGTATTAGCCGTATAGTAGTTTGAAGCCATAGATGAAATGACTGCCGACCCACATCTATATTTATCATCCCACCAATAAGATAACCCGATACCACTCTTCCATTTTGTGTTTTCAAAACTGACTGAGAATGCTAAACTGAAATTTTTTTCGAAGCTGTACAACTGCATTAGACACGTCGGAGTGAATTGTAACAGGTAGAGTGACGTTCTTTGTACAGAGTTCGGTTGGCCTGATTTGCAAAGAGGCTCTTATCTTGGCCGAATCATAGGCGAGAGATATCAGCAATAATTTGTTCTATCTCAAAACTTTCTTGCCTAAAAATGAGATTGTTTATGTGTTTCCAAATGGTCCAAAAGGTTGATGCTATGTGTAAGGTTTGGTGTCAAAATTTCCGTGGATGGGCCGGGTTTAAGAACCAGGCAATTAGCCACTCTTTAAAAGGAGTGCCAATTGCATTATTTCTATTCCCCACTGGTCCTCCAAACCAAATTGGTCTAACCTCCTGGCATGTGAAGAATAAGTGATCCATAGTTTCAGGAAAGTTGAGGCATAAAGGGCAAAGTTCAATTCGGTGGTAGTTATTTGGAATTTGTACATATTGGTTCTACGCAGTAGTTTTCCCCACAAAATTTGCCAGATTAGGACTACGATTAATTGGGGGATAATTTTTGGTTCCAGTTGAGGTCCAACCCGATTTATTCCTTTAGATAGTAATGCAGCCTCTTTTCTTTGGTATAGTAAAGATAAGCTGAAGCCACTGAGAATTCACCATTTAGGGTTGCATCCCAAATTTGGGAGTCTGTAGGGCATGGGGGGATATGTGTATGGCTCCTGTGTACTAACTCTGCTGGAAAATTTTCTCGAACGAGGTTCTGATTCTAGGAATGGTTTTGGATTAAATCTTTTACCAACATCACCTGCGAAAGATTCGGGGCTTGGTTTGGAGATATCCAGTCTTGTAATTCGGTATCCACTTGTCTTCCCAAATTGATATATGCCATCTTAAAAACCTTCCGGAATGACCATTCGTCCTGCTAAAATACCACGCCATGCCCATGAAAATTTTCTTTTATATCTGGGTATTACGTAAAATTGTTGCGAACATAGTATTTTCCTATGAATATTCTTGCAAGAAGACTGCTAGGATCTCGCATGAGTCTCCAACTGGTTTTGGCTAGTAGAGTTTGGTTAACAATTTCAATGGATTTGAAACCCAATCCACCAAGATTCTTGGGGACGTAGAGAGCATGCCAATTAATCCAGTGGACCGACTGCTTGTTATTTGATCTTGACCGCCAAAACTTGCAAAGGAGTGAATTAATTTTCGTATATACATATTTAGGAAAGAGACAGACCTACATGTGGTAGTTAAGTATTGATAGGAGAACTGATGAGATAAGGGTTGCTCTACCAACCTTATTAAGTAGGCAACCCTTCCAGCCTAAACATTTTCTTCGGATTTTTGCAATCAGATCCTGATAAAAACGCCTTCCTTTTTGTGACTATATCCAACGTACATCCGAGATAAGTGCCAAAGGGTTGAGAAAGTTGAATACCCAGGGCTCGGGCTAAGAATAAGGCATAGTTGTTAGTGGTGTTTGGGGTAAACATCACAGAGGATTTCTCATGGCTAATCAGTTTAACCTGATTCTGTACGGTATTCGTCAAGAATTGCCTTTAGAAATGTTTGGAAGAGATATCTTTTTGATCATTTTACATATTAAAGTACCTAAATATCCTAGGGATGATTAAAAGAACGTCATTTTCATCATTTTAAATACTAATCTTACACAAATAAACACAAACAAAAGTCCAAACTCAATAAAATAACGATAACATTAAACATAGTGCACATAGCAACAGAATGATAATGCTACACCTGCACATCTCACGTTTTCTTTAATCCCACCTCCGGCGGCTGGTGGCAATTTTTTTTTATAACCCCTTATATATTTGGTGCCCACCTTCAAACGATTCTTGGCTCTGCCCACCAAAAACCCACTCCTACCCACGTCCAACTAAGCACTCAACGAGCAATCCACTACAAGAAAATAGCTATATGGTGACGAAAAAGCCAACGGTACACAAGGGCCTGTAGGCACAAGTGTTGTTATGCTAACGGTACTAACAGCCCGTGGGCACAAGTATCGTTATGCCAACGGTACACAGGGCCCGTGGGCACAAGTATTGTTTGCCAACGATAACAACGGCCCGTGGGCACAAGTGTTGTTATGCCAACGGTATATAAGGATCCGTGGGCATACATGTTGTTATGCCAACAGTATATAAGGGCCCGTGGGTGCAAGTCATTTTATGCCAATGACAACAAAGGTCCGTGGGCACAAGTTTTGTTATGCCAAAAGTTATTAGTAAACCTTTGGCTTATCAATTTTACATATCTTTGAGTTCGATTAATAGCTAATAGGCTTCCAAAGTCTTAACGTAATTTTTTAAGATTTTTAATTTTTTCTTAAAAGCAAATATTAGTTGTCACAAGCAAATTGCCTAAAATCTAATCTTTGAAATAATAACTTCCCATTTTAGCGTCTTAAATATCGACCACTACTAAACAACAACAATAGTAGTAGCAACAACAACCTCAGAAATTGCTGCCACCTCGGTCACGATTACCGCCAATCCACCTCCATTGTCCACCTATTACTATTCATTGCCCACCGACAATAATCGCTACTATATATACCGCCACAATCAATACCCATAACCTTCACTAGGCACATGCCCACAGACTACTAATCTCCCAAACCATGAGCTCCATCAACTAATCACCAATGACGGTGGTGATAGGCTCGACGATCGCAACTATGATGGTGGCCGATATATCAATTTATTCAGTTAAATCCAACTGCAGAAGTAAAAATCCAACTACCTATATTATTTTGAGAGTACGATTATCTTATACCTTAATCTCCTTTCTTTCCTTCTCACACATTGTACACTACACTCAATTCTTCTGTGATGGTGGCTGGCTAGTCTTCAATTTTAAACAATTAGGTTGTGCACGAAAGTTAATGGTGGTGATCAGGTGGTTGTGGGGAAGGGCAGACGGGGTTTTTATGTGTCCCTTTGTGTGTGTGTTTGGGGGTTGGGGGGGTAGGTGTGGGTGGACGATGAGTACAGGGTGGTTGGAACGTGGGGTTGATCGATCGGTGGTTGAAGGAAGGTAGGGGATTGTGCGGTGGTGTAAAGATTGTAAGAAAGGGGAAGAAGAGGGGGGGCAGGCACAATGATGGGGTAAGGATTGGGAGGTGGGTCGTCACGAAATATCACTACAAGAAAAAAGGCTTTTAGCGACGGGAAAATCCGTCGCTAAAAGTCAAAAATCCGTCGCAAAAACAATTAGAGACGGATTCACCGTCGCTAAAAATTCCTCGTATAAAAGCCCGTCACTAATAGTTTAGCGACGGAATTTTTGAAATCCGTCGCTAAATATATAATTATTTGCGACGGATTTATTTTTAATTAGCGACGGAATATCCGTCGCTAATTATATTTTTAGTATTTTAATTAATTTTCTTTTTTGTCAAATTAGCGACGGAATAATGTTTTAGCGACGGAATATTCCGTCGCTAAAAAACTTATTTAGCGACGGAATATTCCGTCGTGAATTAACTGATTGTATGAATACTTTTAGCGACGGAATTAATCCGTCGCCAAAAGTCAAAAAAAATTTGAAATTTTTTTTTATTTTTCAATTACCTAAACCTGTAATACAATTTTCATTTCTCAACAACAATGCTAAAAATCAATACACAAAGAAATATATATAATCAATCATAAAAAAGACTCATTATGTACAAGCCGGGAACCAGATACAGCCGGTTAGGGGAGGGGAGAAGAGTACAAGCCGGGCGCGGGGGAAGCTAGGAACGGGCACGAGAAGGGGCTCATCAGGGGTTGTCGAGTCCCGGATCTGGATCCTGCTGATCCGGGGCCGGCTCGGCATGTCCAACAGCGCCCTGCTCCCTGATCATCCTCACCACCACTGTAGCAATGCGCTGGATCTCCTCGTCGTCCAACTGACGCTGAGGAGCCGGTGTCTGTGGAGGGGCAGCAGGGGGTGAGGACGCTCCTATCACGGCACGAGCAGTCGTGCTAGGCAGGCCGCGTATGCGGCCTTTCGGCCGATTCACGACCTCCGGCGTATCCAGCCATCGCTTCAACCCCCCAGTACTCGCAGCCGTACTAGTGGACGCTGATGGCTGTCCGGACTACTGCTCGGACCCCCTTAGCTGTTCATACGAGGCCTACAAAAATAGTGGTTTAACAATATGTTAGGGCATTAATTAACGAAACAGACATTGAGGATAGAAAGACAAAACATTAACAACTAAAACAAATTGACTCACATCGATCCGCCTGGCAATATCTGAAATATAGTCGCCCGCCCGGTGTGCCTCGTCCTTGTCCTTCTTCCGCACGTGCATCTGAGTATAGGTCAGAGCTACGACCTCATCCTCCTCCAGATCCGGGTGCTCGACCGCGTTCATGTGTCGAACGATGTCGTGTGGCACCGACCCCCCCGTGTGCGTCGGATCTCTGTTCTGTCTGTTCTCGGCCCCGCTCTTACTCTTGGCGTCCCAGCCTGGATCCATAGCCCACCGATCTATCATCTCCCCCATACACGGTGAGATATCCAATGTGGGGGATATCTCGTCATCTCCGTCATCGGGGCACCCTCGGGCAGCATCTTCTTCGCCCGGTCCCGTGCGTCGTGGAGCCATCGGCGGTAATTCTTGCCGATGTAGGCAAAGAAGGCCTGCTGCCCCAGTACCTGCTGCTGAGGCGTGTCAAACGTGAACCCCTCCTGTAAGGCATTCAATAACACAAATTAACAACAGAAAACAAACTCTAATTAAACATTTACTAACGCTGAAAAAAATACTTCACCGTACCAGCCACTCCTCCCATAAGGCCTCCCTCGCAGCGGCATCCCAGTCCTTCCAGTACAGGCGTGGCTCGAAGAATCGGCCCTTCACAAGAACGCCGATCTTCGTCCTCGCCTGATTCTCCAGGATCCTGCCAAAGAATTAAATAAATAAATTAATACAGTTCAAATATAAATTAACACCCCAAAATTTTAAATATAAGGCATGAGGTGATATTTTTAGTACTTACAGGCCCTCCTGCGTGAGCGTAACTCTCTGTTTACGCTGGGGGTCGATGCGTACCCCGCGTGTCGGACCACGGCCTCGTCGAGATCCTACAAAACACAGACATTAATACAGTTCAAATATACTTTAAATATACGGCTAGCGAAAATGTACTAAACACCGTTATCAACTATACCTGAGGTAGAACCCACGGAAGATGGAGAATGCACGCGCGTGTGGGATGAATCTGCGTCGGGCTGGGGGTGACGGCTGGGGCTGGGGCGATGACTGGGGCTGGGACGACTGCTGGGGCTGGGGCGACGGCTGAGGCTGGGGCGACGGTTGGGGCTGGGGCGATGGCTGGGGCTGGAACTGGGGCTGGGGCCCCATCTGCTGTCCGCGATCACTCTGTGCCTCGTCATCAGTAGGCAATGATGAGGTGGGACCCAACGGGGAGGAAGCAGCTCGGCGTCCAGCCCGACCACGAATAGCCCGTATCCTATCCATATCTGACTTCATATAGATAAATTACAAACACATTAACACGCTAAAAATAATAATTTGGCAAAAATCATCATCGGCACTATATATATATATATATATATATATATATATATATATATATATATATGAACGGATGTGCAAAAACACATCATTAAACACCAAGTTCTAAAATGTTACTACATTTTTCCCGTGATGTTACAACATTACAAGTCAATCATTTTCAGTTTGCGAATCATCTTCATCACTTTCCTCATCGTCCTCTTCTTCGTGGGACTCGTCGTCCTCTTCATCTTCGAATTCATCCTCTTCATCAGTAGACTCAATCACATCATCTCCAACACTTTCCACGTCTTCCGCGTCATCATCTACGACTTCTTCTCTTATAAGAAGTGTTGTTGGAAGAGGAAGATCGTCCTCCTCATTGTTGACCTCAACAGGGAAAAAGACACGTGGTTGGTCAGCTTGAAAGGAGTCTAGCTCACTGTCATATGTCACGGGCAATTTCTTGGACTTGATAGTTGTATACCAATGAGATTTGGGATTGGCAATGTCCTCCGCGTAAAAGACTTGTATAGCTTGACTAGCAAACACAAAGGGCTCGTCTGATGTAAGTCTTGACTTGACATTGACATCTACAATCCCTTGAGAGCTAACACTGATTCCTCTACTGCATGTGACATCGAACCACGTACACTTGAACATTACCAGGCAGTTTTGGGAACCCAGATATGTTAGCTCAACAATCTCATCTAGCTCTCCGTAAAAGTCCATGCAATTCTCAGCATAACAGTCGCCGTTGACCAAGACTCCACTGTTTTGTGTTTGTTTTGTTCAATCATCATCTTTTACGTTAAACCTAAACCCGATCAAACGTGGTGTCCGTGTCTGCGCTAGCTAACAGGTATCTCAATCCAATTGGGTCCCATCCTCCGTCAACAACCTCAATTCCGACACCTCATAGAGGGTGTCGATATGGTGTCCGATACGTGTTTGACACCTCCGAACACGTGTCCGACACATACCGACACATGTCCGACGCCTCTGGACATGTGTTCGACGCCCACCGACACGCACCTCCAGACACATCGGCATACATTAATTTGTGTTTTAAATGTCAGATACCATCGATCAAACGTGGTGTCCGTGTCTGCGCTAGCTAACATGTATCTCAATCCAATTGGGTCCCATCCTCCGTTGACAACCTCAATTTCGACACCTCATAGAGGGTGTCGATATGGTGTCCGATACGTGTCTGACACCTCCGGACACGTGTCCGACACATACCGACACTTGTCTGATGCCTCTGGACACGTGTCCAACGCCCACCCACACGCACCTCCAGACACATCGGCATACGTTAATTTGTTTTTTACATGTCGGACACCGTCGATCAGATGTGGTGTCCGTGTCTGCGCTAACTAACAAGTATCTCAATCCAATTGGGTCCCATCCTCCATCAACAATCTCAATTCTCAATTCTAAAAGGCTCAATGCAATAAAAATTAACAAAAATCACACATTTAATCCAATTAGGTCCCATCCTCCGTCAATAATCTCAATATCTCAAAAGCTCAATGCATAATTAACAATCTAAAATCATCAATTAATAATCGCAATTACTTCAAATGCACAGCTAATAACCTAAAATCATCAATTAACAATCTAAAATCACATATCAATAATCACAATTCTCAAATGCACAATTAACAACCTAAAATTATCAAACAAATTATCAATGTTCAAATGGGAAAAAATTGTTCAAAATGCACATATCCGATGCGCTTGAATTATTTCAATTTAGGGTTCGATTGTATTAGGTATTCAATTTAGGGTTCAATTAGTTTAATTTAAGGTTCGGTTCGATTAGGGCAGTTAGGGCATTCAATTTAGGGTTTAATTAGAGTTCAATTACATCAATTTAGGGTTCAATTAGGGGGTTCCATTGATTCAATTTAGGGTTCGGTTGATTTGGGGCATTCAATTTAGGGTTCAATTAGTTCAATTTAGGTTTCAGTTGGATTAGGGTATTCAATTTAGGGTTCAATTAGTTTAATTTAGGGTTCGATTCGATTAGGGCAATCAATTTAGGGTTTAATTAGGATTCAATTACTTCAATTTAGGGTATTCAATTTAAATATAGTTTGAAATGGGTCATACACTCCTACATACATATTTGTTTTACATTTTTTTTTATCCAGATTGACTATTGAATGATCAAATCCTACCACAAATGACTACTAGTCAAATTAGTAGGTCAAGCAAGATTGTTTAATTTTGTAAAGTTGCTAGAAGTGTAGCAAATTCATTTCAAATTACTAAGAATACAAGAAATGTACTAGGTGATGGGCTAGAATTTGTCACAGACTCACAGGACTAGGCGTACTACTCTACTTTGGGTTCTTGGATACAACACAAGATGGGCCAAAGGAAGTTGCTCAGCCCCATGTGTCCATTTCCAATGTGCTAGGCCTTGAAGTACATGGACCATAAAATCTTACCGTAATAATGTGAGCGCAAGTGGCAACTACATGTTTCTAAGTTTTACGAAATTCCACATAAATTTCAAAATGGGGAATTATACTTTATAATGTTGTTCAGTTGACTTGTCAAATAATACTTATATACTTAGTAATCTCAATTACTCTTTGCGTCGCAAGATTGTTATTTATCAAGGAGACAATATGGGGCGTTGCAAACCACCACCCCCCTCCCCATATTGCGTCATCTTAATTTTAATGTCCCTTGCCCAGTTCCGTCCCGTCCCATCCCATCTAGATCCAACGCCACTTAACCCGATCAGTTACAATATGAGTCAACTTTTTTAGCTTCTAATTTATTTTGTTTTAAACTAGTCATATTTTTGGATGAGATTATTTTCATTATTCTTGTTGGTAGAGGCAGCGGACAAAGGTGGCTGCTGGAGTTGGACAGCAGCGATGGTCGGTGGGGGATGGCTATCGGAGTTTGCCGTAGTGACTGTCGGCGATTGCTACCGAAAATGGTCGACAAGCTAATGGTCAATAATGATATATGGGCTTATGTCAGTAACAAGGTTTATGATGAAGGATGAAAATAAATAAAAAAAACGCTTAAGATGAAGCATAAAGGGCATTTAATTGTAACATAGTAAAAGAAAAAAATGGGTAGTGATATTAAACACTATAAAAAAAAAAAACTTACCTGATGGGAGTCGCCGATGTCGAGGGAGGTCACCTCCGGCGTCGAGGGAAGTCATCGTCGCTGTCGAGGGAGGTCACCGTCGGGGTCGAGGGAAGTCAGCGACGGTGTCGAGGGAGGTCGCTGCCGGTGTCGAGGCTTTCGGTGGAGCGGAAGGTGGGGCAGGATGTGAGAACGGCGGTGGCACAATCGCCGGAAATGGTTTTGGGATTTTCGAAAAGAGAAACAGTGAGAGAGAAAACCACATCTGAGAGTTAAATAGACTTTTAGCGACGGAATCACTCCGTCGCTAAAAGTCAGTCGGTGAAGGTTTATTTTTACCGACGGAGTTTTTAGCAACGGAGTTATTCAGTCGCTTGAATAATATTTTACGACGGAGTTTTACTGACGAGTGTTTCTGTCGGTACAACTCCTTTTAGCGACAGAATCTATTCCGTCGCAAAAGACGTCTTTTCTTGTAGTGTATCAACAGTACACAATGACTCATTCATACAAGTGCTATTATGCAAATTGTTGACTTATACTCAAGATGATTGATGAGGGTCAAAGTCCATGACTCACAATCAGGGAGATTAGAGTAAAAATTGGCAGGATCAAAGTCCACGGCTCACAATCGTGGATATTGACGTGAAAATTCGCTGGTTAATTTGGCGTAGTAGGGATGAAAAAAATTAGCGGGCATGTAACTTAGCAAAAAATAATTAGCGGGCATAATGATATCATGGAGATTAGAGTAAAAATTGGCGGGGATCAAAGTAAACGGCTCAAAATCATGGATATTCACATGAAAATTGGCGGGTTTGAAAATTTATAAAAAAAATTAGCGGGGATAAAAAAAATTTACCGGGCATGAAACATAGCCAAAAAAAAAATAAAAATTAGCTGGCATAGAAAAACAATTAGCCCTCTCTCACGACGCAGCCTCTGTTCTCTGTCTCTCATCACATAAACACGACGCACGGTGCAGCCTCTCTTCTTCCTCTGTCACACGCTGCCATCTCCGCCGCTGCCCGCTGCTACTGATCTCCTCCGCTGCCCGCTGTCGTTAATCTCCTCCGCTGCCGCGCTGTAGTCCATCTTTTCCGTATCTCTCTATCCCGCACTGTCACAGGTAAAATTTACTTCTACCAATTTTTTGCCCTAGGAATGTACTTATGTTAATTTACATCATTCTCCGCCACATCCATCCCGTCACATATATTTTTTGAATCTGCTCTTTCAATTTTATTTCATTTAGCAGATATGTCCTCCACAATCAGCATCTCAATTTTGTCTAGGTAACAGTGCTAGAAACTACCACCTTACTATTGCCAATTAGAAAAGCCCTCTTGAGTTTTGTTGCTATTTCAACTGTCACAACAATGTCATTTACTGCCTTTAGATACTTCTTTCCTGATTTCGTCGTATAAATTGATTGGTGATACATGAAGAAACTTTCTTGACATGTAGCATTGCAGCAAATTAAGAGACGTGTACAATGAAAGGGGTCATGGACTTCTTCTTTATGTGACATTTTTATCCTTTGCAGGAAATCCTCATGATCTATATACAATGTTGTTGCATCCTGTGGAATGTTGTAATGATACACTTAGTGACGTTTATGCTTTTGGTTAACTTTTGGTTAACTGATGAAGCAAAGGTAAATGATCATTTGCATGATACACTTAGTGACGTTTATGCTTCGTGTACTAACGTGAAAATGAAAACCAGAAAGAGTCGACAACAAACTCAAACAACCAAAAAGGAAACTTGATAGGGCATACATTAGGCTCAAAGTCTATGCCAAGGAAGCAGCAAGAACTAGTAAACATTTTGTTAATATGTGACAAATGTATGTCATGTGTATTTGTTGATTAGTGGCGTATACTTAATTGCTATTGTTTATTACTTGGTAGTACATGAAAGATGGAAAGATTTGTTCCCGAACGGAGATGTACATAGTCTCACGCACTCACAAGGATGGGACTATCCTAGAGTCTGCAAAGGGAAAGCTAATAAGTTCTATACAACATCCTTTCATTGTCTAGCGACACTTGTTCAGTCAAACTAGTTATATTTCAGCATTAAATGTGTTATTAAATGGTATTTGTAGGGGCAACAATGCTATCGTATTAGATATTGACTTGGTTCACCTAGCTTTGGTTCGTATGTTTGTGTCCGACGACGTCATTATGAATTGTCATCAACTCATGTCGTACCATAGTGCTATCTCTAGTGTTGTTTGCCAGAAATTTTTGAGTTTAGTTGCCATGTCGAGTTTGTGAACTACCTATCACCTAAAGACAATTTTGTATTGCATTAAACTTGTCTATACGAGTCTGTCAGTGCCCCTTCTATCCCCATATATTAATTTCCCATACCATATCCTATATGGATCGTCAACATAGTGGAAATAGCCCCTATTCAGAGAGGATTAAGAGTGTTGTCAAATGATTTACATAAACTATAAAACTACTGTGCTGACTCAATGAATGAAAAATCACTTGTTGCCCAGATTATAGGCATACCTCAGTACTTTGTGGCCGTTGCTGATGTGATTTTCAGTGTGGAGTAAGTAGTTAGTCAACTTGGAAGGCGGCAGCCTCTGAGGATTTCATACATTTTTTGATTGCTTTGATACCTAGTTTTGTCCTATTTGGATGGTTTTACAGTTTGTCCAGACCTAGAACATGATCAAGAAAAGCAAGCAAAAGAATTGTTTGCTTGCTTCCTTGCCCCTCCCCCATATATATCCTTAAACAAACACACGAAAAGTCAATCCCAAAAACATCATCTGGTCAGAACAAGAACTTGTAGAATTTACTGCTTGCTTAGGTTACAGAACAAGAATGCTAGTCCAGTTCTCATTATGCTGCTTGTTTTGGCAAAAAGAAAGGACAAAAACATCTAATGCCATGGCAAAACCGTTTACACAGTAGCCATTTACATTTTGTGAAGTACTTTTCTCTTGCATTACCATATAATCTGTTGTTGTGTATTAGTGTTAGACCTTGCTCTTCCTTTACAAGAATGCTAGTAGTTTTCATTGTGCTGCTTGTTTTGGCAAAAAGAAAGGGCAAAAAAATCTAATGCCATGGCAAAACCATTTACACAGTTGCCATTTACATTTTGTGAAGTACTTTTCTCTTGCATTACCATATAATCTAGTGTTAGACCTTTCTCTTCCTTTACAGTATATGCTAGAGTTATGTATCACTTTTTTTTGTAACTAAAAGCATATGCTATATAACCTTGTAAAAGAAACTTAATATGCTATATAACTAGGCCAAAAATGAATGAGCTCCCTTGATGTCATATCTTCAAGGGAGCTCATTCATTCTTGGCATAAATATTTTGGTCCAACTTTCAGCGGGATATTTGTTTATTTCCTGGGTAGTTAAACCTTTTATTGTTACTATATGATCTGGGTTTGGCTTATTTTGATCTTAGATATCTGAACTTAGTTTAAAGATAATTGTTAGCTAGTCAATCGTAAGTTTTATTGTTTTATATGGTCATTGATTCCCATTTTGGTTTCTGGTGAAATTGGTAATTTTCTCACGGGTTTTTGTCTCTTAGGATGAAATAAAAAAGAAACAAGATGCTGCTGCAACGTCACCAGATGGGCCCAACATACTAGCTACTAGTCGCGATGGCATACTTTCACAGACCTGTGGTAAAGATGGCCATGGCAGAGTTTGTTGCATGAGTTTGGGGGCCAATATTACAAACACCTTTGGTAGAAGTTGAAGGATTACTGCTGATCCTGGGCCAGATTTAATGGAAGAGCTCGTTGTGCTGAGAGAAAAAGTGGCTGAAGTTGATGCAATGAAGTCTCAGCTAGGCGAATTGAACACATTGAAGTCCGAATTAGAAGAATTCAACAAAATGAAGTCTATGATGGACGAGTTTGAGGCAAATTTCATGCAAAGCCAGAGTCAAATTCAACGACCTTTAAATACTCAGGTAACATCCACTTCCTGTGGTTTGAATCAATTGCACCGGTGAAGTTCCATTGGTGTCAAACTTTCAATCTATTGGTAAATGTAGACTTTTAGAGTTAATTGGGGAGTTTAATCAGCGATACATTTTATATGTGATTATGATTTGAGAGTTGGACCAGTGACAAACTGAGCCAATGGGATTTTGTATACTCGAAGGTATGGCACTATTTGATGAGTGATATGATGCTCTTTGCCATGAGGATATTTGATTGGTGACATGGAGAGGTAGAGAGATGAGTTGTTATTTGAATGGTTAGTTGATTGGTGACATGGATAGGTAGAGAGAGAGTTGTTATTTGATTAGTTAGTTGATTGGTGACATGGAGAGGTAGAGAGACGAGTTGTTATTTGATTGGTTATTTGATAAGTGAGATGTTACTCTTTGCCTCTTAATTTTCAGCTTATGTTGTTCTTTTTGTCTATGAAAAACATGATATACATTCTTGTTTTGTACCACTTGAATAATAAGTAATTGGTGTCCCATTTTGTATGATGGTTGTGATGGAGAGGAGCAAGAAGCAAACAATGCAAATGAAGATGAGTTTCCTTGAGTTGTTCGTGGTTTGTACTCGAGTGTGGTTGGTTTATATGCTTCATTAGTATTAGGTTATTTCGGGGACATTAAGATTTGTTGAGTAAAACATGAAAATTTTTAGAATCTTTGTTAGGATGATGATGGTGAAATCTTTTGTGATTGGTATTGCAATTAGTGGTTAGATTGATGTCTTTTCTATGCAATTAGGTGTTTGAGGATTATAAAATTGTTATGGTTCGATGATGTTTATTCTGTGCACTATTGTAAAATGAATTAGATGCAATAATTAGTGACAATAAATATGTATCCAGGAAAGCAGGAAAGGCCTACGGTATATCCGTCACCAAAAGTTTAAACACTGTTGGCAAAGAGGAAAAAAGGCAACGGCACATTTGTAGCCAAAAGTATTAAAAACCGTAGGCATAAATAGAAAAGGCTACGGTAATTCCGTTGGTAAAAATAAAAAAAAATTGTGGGCATATGTCTGAAAGGCCTACGGTGCAACCGTAGCCAAAAGTCATAAACCGTAGACACAGAGGGAAAAAGGCCTACGGTATGTCTGTAGGTAAAAGTCTTGAAAACCGTAAACACGAAAGGAGAAGAGCCTACATTACATCCGTAGGCAAAAGTCTTGAAAACCGTAGGGATAGGAATGAAAAAGCGTACGGTATATCCATAGGCGAAAGTCTTAAAAACCGTTGGCATAAGGGACTTATGCCAAACTCAACATATGTATGTCCCTACGGAACATTCGTTGACTTATGTTTTTACTTCCGTAGGCATATGTCTATGCTATCGGAAGAAGCACCCACGGTATACTACTGCAGGCATAGGCTATGCCTACGGTACTTTTGAGCTATGTCAACGCATTGGTACTGTAGGCATAAACTGTTTCTCTTGTAGTGATCAAGATTGGTTATTGTGAGAACAATCCTGATCATCATCGTTTAGGTAAATTTTTAATCCCTCCTCTGGCTAATGCTTGATTTGGTGGTAAATTTTTAATCCCTCCTCTGGCTGGCTGATGCATGATTTGGTGTAAATGCAATGAACGTAGATGTTTGTACACAAGCAAGAGATCCATATGTAAGAAAAAGACTGATATACGTTGTGGACGGGGGTTGAACATGCTCGCTCCTAATATTAAGCATAACTATGATCATAAGTACATAAAATTTTAAGAAATCATCTTAGGTCTGGCTGATTATTAGAGCATTTGCTTGCGGATGGGTACTTAGCCGATTGGTTCACAACTTCTCCCATACAGTGGCATCACGTGCAATGCAATTGTTTCCAATCTAGTTTATTGAAAAGAACCGTGTAAGAGGAAAAACGTACACCCATAGGCCATATAGATATCTTCGCTGTGCTATTTACTCCTGTCCAAATTTCTGTGACATTTCGGTGACTGGTTCTCCGGTTAATGGGTGGTTTGGTATCGTTTAATACTCAATTGGCCCCAATTGGAACTAGTACTAACATTATTGTCTTCCTAACAGAAATTAATGCATTTGGATTAGCCTGGATAGCTGGAATCACTTGGGTTAAAAAGCTACATTGTTTTCATATTACAGGCTACCTCCCGACTGTGACTTCATGATGCAGATGAGCACTGATGTAAGGCTGGGTCTATCATCCATAACATTTTTGTAAATTAACTGTTAGCTGCAGGGACTGCATTCACTGCATTTTGTCCAGGAAAAAACTGCTGTTTTGTCCTTCTGGTGGCGATTTTTGCTTGTTGATCTGGAAAAGGGCGTCCTCAAGAATGGTTTGACAATGTATAGCCTGTGAAGCCCCTTCCTCAAATTGACATGCCGCTCTAATAGTTTCGTGTAGTGTTTTGCCCAAATGTTATTGTGGCATGTGATTAGCTACATAATGGATGTGGTTGTCATCCATTTCAACTCCTAAGTGTTTACTGATCTTGTAAATCCTAACCTCCCTTATTCTGGTATATATTTTTGAATTCTATCAGAAAATATAAAAAATATAAATATCTTCAATAATATTAGGAATGAAGGTGGACTAGACAATGAAGAAGAAGATGAAGAAATTGATAAGGATCTTGACGACATCTTCATAGTAGTTTGAGATGTCAATGGGCCGGGCTTGGGCCGGCCCAGCCTGGGCCTGGGCTAGTGGGGCTGCAAACCCTGGCCCTGTCCAAGCCCTGGCCCTAGGCCCAATATCTAGGGCCAGGCTTCGGCTGGGCCCAGGCTCTATTTTTTATTTTTTTTTTACATTTTCTTGTTATTCAAAGTAAAGGCTTGAATTACGGTTATTTTTTGTTATTATTTAAGCAAATTGTAATGTAGTACTATGACTAGGATTCTTATTATTATGTAAGCAAATTGCTCTCCCTCTCTCTCTCTCTCTCATTTATATCTCTCAATTTTAAATTTCTTATTTCATATACTCTAAGCATGTCCAATATTCACAATTTAACGAACATAACATTTATCCTTTTATTTTATTATAAGTCATATACATACATATGTATGTATGTATATACATATTTATTTGTCTCTCATTTTATTTTTTATTATATGTTATACCTTTTTATACTCTTCTTGGTGAGCTTTATTAATAAAATCTTAATACATAACAATTATTACTATTTGAAAGAGACTATTCCTACTATTTGATATTTTACTTCTTCTTTCGTTACTGAAAAAATAACAATTATTTTTTAAAGTAATTAAAAACTCATAAGAAGGTGAAAATAATATTATTTTTTTTACTATTTTTTGTTATTATTATTTAATAATATAAATACTAGCTTTTTATATGTATTTTAACAGTTATTTTTTATGCACGGAGCAAATACTAATTTATATGTAAGAGAGTGGAATTAGTCGATTTGGTATTTATTGACAAATGAGTTCGGCCCATCCAAGACCACCAAGGCTTCTTTAAGAAGGCTTATGATTTTTCACGATTCGATTGTAATCTTTGTAATCTAATTCTTGTTTTACATCAAACATATCTTTGATTATTGCATTAAGGAAGAACGATCATCATAATTCATGTTCAGACTCATTGATCATTCGATCATCGTTGGACACGCACACTTATATATAATAATGTGTGTATACAATAATACTAACCCAAAAAAGGGCCTGTATCTAGGGCCAACAAAGGGTTAGAAATAGGGTCAACCTTAGGGCCAAAGAGGGCCTGTGTGTAGGGCCAAAAAGGGTCAGAAATAGGGCCAAAAGGGGGCCAATTTTTGGGTCAAAAGAGAACCGGGCCAGGCCAAATCTAGGCCATTTTAGGGCCGAGTCAGGCCTGTTTCTCAAATAATTCGGCCTGGCCCTGACACTAAGGGTTAGGACCAGTCCGGGCCCAAAAATGGGCCGGGCCAGCCCGTGTCAAATACTGGCGAGGCCGGTCAGCCCACGGGAGTTTGCAACAATAATACATGTGTATATGTATGGATGAAGGAAATATACTTTTACGAATTCAAGAAAGCTTATGAATAAAGTTATAATAGATGCGTAATACTTTACTTTTCAATTTCTCACATTTTTTAAGCAGGCAAATTTTTAGGAAAAAAGAGGAAGTTATTATTTCCTAAAAACCAACCCTTCGCTTTTTTCACTGCCTCATTCTCGCTCTGCTACCACTATCTCCGCAATCTTGCAGGTTTGTCCTTTCTGTCTTTCTTCCCTTGTGTATGATCTCCTTCTTCTCTCTTTAGCTTTCTTCTTCTTCTTCTTCTTCTTCAATCACCAACAAATCATTGGCATCAGCAGAACAGAGCTGCAATTTGTTGCTAAAAACCGTAAATCGTCATTGGAAAGGTAGATTTGTCACATATTGGCGTAGGATCTGACTTTTTACGGCCATGACTTTGGATTCCGAGAATTGGTGATCGTGATTTTGCAGAGAGAGTAAGAGCGCTGGCTATGGTGGTCTTGTCCTGTGCAAGTGAGTAAGTTGAGGTTAAAGAAGATGACGAGCAATGGTAGTGATGTTTGTTTGACAAGAACAAGAAGGGTCTGCTCAATATTCAGCTTCTCATAACAGAAAGAAAAGCAAGTAACACTGCTGAATTGGTCTTAGAGGCTAGATCTAGATGATGTCCATGCTTTTGTGACCACTCTTTTGATGGAACCCCTCCATAATCTTCCATGGCTTGCTTTCCATTCTAAAAAAAGGTGAGATTACTGTCTTCTGTTTGATGCAACTTTTGCCTTTTGGAAGTTGTAACTATACATGAGTGTGCACGTGCGTGTGGCTAATTCTGACCAAATATTGCTGTGTTAGTATGTTGTCTTTCAGATTTTGTTTTTCTTAACCATGAAATCTGGATTGCTTTATGGCCTGATTTTTTTTTGTTAGGTAAAAGGAATATGTTGCTATGCCTTGCAAAATCTGGGATTGTTGTATGGCGTGATTTTTTCTGTTAGGTAAAAGGAATATGCTCCTTTGCTTATTTCATGTATTTGTCTTTCTAGAATTGAAAACTCCCCATACATGTTCTAAAGACTGACTATATTAAGTGAAAAGTTGGAAGTTTAGTTGCATACCATATTCATTTGAAGATTGTAATTACGGTTACAGAGATATTTTTTGCTGTTGTTAGCCTTTTGGCATTCTTCTTGTTTCCTTAGTCGTGGCTGCTGCATTGGGTAACCTATGAGTTCTCCTCGTCAAGACAAGACATTGCATTCGTATTACTACGTAATTTTAGGATTTGTTAGCTATTAAGAGTCAGTCACTGCTCTTTCAGTGAGTTGGACATAACATTCTAGTCACGTTAAACAGTTTTTCTAAGTTTCTGAACACGGTGGCCCTTGATGGCACAAGGAAACCGTGTGTGACACTCGACTTGCCGCTCGCAAGAAGAGTCCGCCAATCAATCCCAACAATTTAAAACAAGCAGTACATCAATATCGCATAAAACAGTACACAAAGAGTAAATTTCAACACGAGAGTAAAACGGTCACAAATATCTTCATTACTTCAATAGCATCATTACAACTGGCAAAAAGTTTTGTTTGCATCTACAGTGTGCAATCTAGCTAGACAGACAAATTAAAACAAAACAAGGGACTCTCGGGTATGGATATACAGTTTTTAGTATATTATTGTAGTCTTTGGTTTGGTTTCCCGTAGGTAAAATTTGATGAATTGATTTGCAACTTGATGGGTTTTAACTTGATTCTTCTCTTTCAGACTTGATGGGTTTTAGCAGGCCAAGGTATGGAACATGGTCTGGCTTGTTTCTTTGGCTTACATCACGACGTGTGACCAATCGAATGACCTGTTGTTTCATAAGGGGCTAGTAGAATAACATAATTACTCTCTTGTAGGTAACGGTGGTCCCTGAATGCCAACCTTTACCCGAGGAATGCAACCCGTAAAGTATTTGATGCCTGCGCTGCCAACGTATATGTTGCCTTTATACCTTAATATTCCTACGGCCTCTACATAACAGGGTGTAGCCATTGAGTCTAGCGTTAACTCCACGATAATTAGCTGAGCTTTTTTGTCTCCTTTTGGACTTTCTTGTATCCCAATCATCCAAATAGGGACTACTGTGATGACTGACATGCAAGATTCTGTCTGGTACTATTCTTGAAATATGATAGTAAGCTGATGTTTGAAAATATCAAAGAGAGGAGATTAGTTGTTCACTTAATTTCCGTCCTCATTAAGGTTTTAGTCTTCGTCGGCATCCACACCATCATTGACATCTTCATCCCCGGTATTTCTGAAAAGCTGCACAATCACATAAAAGATAAATTTAACAGACAATTGTTAAAAATCATACCATAAATAATATGGTGAAGAATCATGGATTTTATATGTTCAGACATAAACGAATTAGACTACACTTACGTCATTTTCTAAGCGAGTTCATTATTTCCATTACTAGCGTGATAGAACCCACCCAAAATTCCCTCCATGCACACGTACACACACATAAATGAATATATACCTTTGCTTGACGTGCCTCTGCTTTCTTATGCTTCGAATAAAATCTTCAAACAAACATCGCTTATAGTGCTCGGGGATATCCTCAGTCACATTTTGCGTGGCTTTGATACTTCTAGATGAATCTCCTGTGCCACTCAACCTCGACCGTGGTGGTGGTCCGCGAGTTCAAAGGCCAACTGCACGTCCTTTCTTATTCAAGACATCTGATATGGTGAGCCATAGCTCCTCAACTTTATCCTCAAAGTTCATTGCCTAAGCACTTTCCAAGTTAGACTTAAAAGGCATCCTGCGGACAAAGCATTACATGTGTTGAGACAATTATATAGTTAAAAAAACCACTTAGCATGCTACAAAGGCAAGGGGACAGAAATAATCGAAACATTTCATAACCAAGTTATATCTATGCAATATAATGTTTATCTAGATTTCACTTTAGACATTAAACAATTCCTATTTACCGCTACACCTTTGGATTTAGGCATTCACTAATATATAATGTGAAATAGTTTGTCATCAATGTAGTTTATTGACCAAGGTTTTCTCCAATTTACTCCCAAACAACTCTATGCAAACAATGTTATAAATAGCTATATATTCAATGAGGGAAAATAGAAGGCATCTTTGGCAATGAAGGGAGCACATTCAGAAGCTGTACCAAAGAATTAATTAAAATAGCCTAACAAGCTGGCTGCTCAAGCGCAGGGATAACAACTAACCCACAGATTGAGGTAAAAGAAAACCAACTTAGGTAGGATCCAAGTATCTGAATTGATTGTGTGTGCAGTATATGCATAACACAGATACACCCATTCTATGTAAATATAGCTTCCGTTCTTTACAACTCTATCTTGAAGCTCAAAAATCATGGAGTAACATCTACGCAATTGCAACAGTAACATACTTTTGCATGATTTTTAACCATGTCTAGATCATCGTACACGCGACACCGCATTTTTGTTTGGGATATTACATTATCATATGACACACTATGGTTACAAGTTTTTAAAAGACCATGCAACAGATACATCATTTGTTCTCGTAAATCATCGAGAGTTCTTAACACCTACTAAAAATTGCGCATTCCATGATTTGTTAAACAAGAACCAAATGGAAAATACTCAACCAGATGATCAAATCTTCATCGCCCCCTACATTAAACAATAAAATTTATTTCATATTATGCATCACCCTTTTTAGCACAGAAGATCTGCAATTTTAACTACCTTGCAAAACCTGAAATCAAATTCACAAAAGAATCCCAAAAACTAAAAATAAAACAAAAACGGAACATGACAAAAGGAGATGCTCTGTAGCCTATGCAGTCACCATGGAAGTGGTCAAGTTGGCTTTGAAAGTGAATTGTGAATGGCTTATTGGGTAGTAAACAAGCAGTTCAGATTGATCATTCAAATGTTTGAACCCTGATCCAACAGAGTCCAAATTTAAGAACACTCTGAGACATAAATTGAGAACAGAGAAAATTCGTATACTCACATCGATTGACGAAGGGTTTCGAAAGGGCAAAAATTAAGGGCGGTGGTCGGCAACGGTAGGGACAGCAAGGAACGGCGACAGCACAGGGGACTACGGCCACTACGATAGCGGCGGTAGGAGGCAGCCATTACATAGGGGTTTTAGCTGCATGTAAAGCCTAATATTCTACTGCAGTGTTCTATTAAACTCTAGTTTTTAAGCGTATAGAGTGTGCGAATACTTGACATGAATTGTACCAAAACCAAGTGAGAGAAATGACTAAAGCAACAAAAATAGTCAATTAATTATTAGTCGGGTCTAAAAACCAAGAATCATATCCCCAAACGGATTAAAAGAGAAGACAACAAACTAATTTGAAAACAACTTACTTCATAAAGCTGTGAAGTGGCATGGTTTAATAGTCGACTGATTCGCAAAGTTGTCGTGCATTTTGAAGTTAAAAACAACTAGTTATTGAAGTCTTATAGACACAAAATGTTACCATCCCTATCGAGAAAATTAGCTGCCAAAACAGCTTTTCGACAATAAATCCATTAGATTTAAGATCATATTAAAGGAGAAGACAACCAAGTTATTTGGAAACAATGTATTTCATAAAACTATGAAATGACTTGGTTTGATAGTCGAGTCATCCGCGAAGCTGCCACGCATTGCAAGTTAGAATCAACTAGTTATTGGTGGCTATAGAAGTGAAATGTTACTTACTACCTGCTGAGTGGATTATCTGCCAAAAGGGGCTATTCAAACAATAGATGCTTTATGTCGAACATCAACTATGCTCCATCCTTCCCTCATTGGTGAGGAACATTATGAAATTGCTCGCAAAGGATTAAGCAAACTTTGCAACATTTAGAAAGAACATTTGGACATTATCCTAAGAATTATTCAAAGTGGATTTGTAATCATAACTTCACATTAGTACGGTGGTAATTGAACTCACAAAACAAAACCACGATGGCAGATTCCATAATAGAATTAAAAGAGTACTCTAAATGGTTCTGTAGAATTAACACACTTAATCTTGTTGCAACTTCCCCCCGGATACTTTCCGTATTGTGAAAAGATCTTTTGAGCTTAACTGCAAAGATCAATCTCCTAAAAAAGTTAAGCTCAACTTTATTCTATATTGGCCTACCATAACCCCTCATCCCCCCCACCCACTATCTCCCCACAAAAATCCAGGATTCTCTGCCACCATCATAGGTTTCCTCCGGCATGAGGTGGCGTGGTAACATAATTCATTTTATAGTTTTGGTTTATTTAACTTCTTGTGGTGTGTTTGATTTTTATTTTTATATTTGGGCCTTCTTGTGCCTAGGATCTTGTGATGGTTGTCCTTTGCGGATGGTTGATCAATCTCCTATGCATGAACTTTTTTATTGATATCTGCCTCTTTGGGATATGGAATGTGGGATGTCTTTTGGTTGATGGGCTACTCTTCTCGGTTGGGTAAGGTCTTGGATTAGTGCCGGTAGCTTTGGTCAAAGGTTGATGGGTGATGGGTGGTTTGTGGTTGGGTTGTTGCTTTCCTGCTGGTTTTTGGGCGTGATGGCGCCGCTAGTGTAATGGTTATTGAGGAAGCCTCTGAATTTTTTTTCTTCTATGTTTGTCCCCCTCTCCCCTTCATAAATAGGTTGGTGGGCGTGTTTAGGTGATGTTGGATGTCGATGGATCGCCGCATTAGTGGACGTGTTTTGGAGGTGGTGCTAGCGCCGGAAGTGCTATGGCAGTGGTTGTGACTTGGGGTTGTCGTGGTGATTGAGATGACAATTTGTGGAAAGGCGGGTGACGCGGAATTTTTTTGGTCAGATACCGACTGTTGGATACACGTACACCACATGGCTGTGACATGCAAGTTTTGGCCAAGGTCAATGAGAAGGGCAGATCGCGTTAGTCGAGTTCAGTAGTCTTATCAATTTTTGGAGTTTGCATGGTTATCAACAAAAGTTGATTGTGCTTGACTGCTTATGGTGATCTCTTATCTGTAATTTGGTGTCTTTTGTCATGGTTGTCTTGTGGCTTCTTTATCTTTCATTGTCTTCTACTGGGTTGTTCTCCTTGTTTCTTGTTAGTGTCTTTGTTTGTGTAATGGCGCGCTAATCTTTTATGTGGTGGCCTTTCATATGAATTACTGGCACTGAAGCCACTCATCATTTTGTCGCTCTTGGTTATGCACGAGGCTTGGCTTTAAGCTACTCCTTGTCTGGGGATCCGTTGTGGCAGGGTGCATTCACATGCCATTTCTATGGAGGAAATCATTTATGCATGTAGCCTCTTGTAGGGATTGGGTGTAATATCTCACATCGGATGTGGAATAGTATGAGATGACCCTTATAAGACCTTGCCAAGGAACTCATAAGTATCTACTTGGCTAGCCCTTTTGAGGGAGGCATTGCCCTGTGGTGGGGCGTGGATCGGGTCGTTACAGATGGTATCAGAGCCGACTCTCGAAAACTCGAGCTGGGCTATCCAGTCGGGTTGCCGATGGTTGGGGAAACGAAGGCAAGCCCGGGTATATCCCACATCAAGAGGATGGTTGGGGCAACGAAGGGTGAGCCCGGTATATCCCACATTGGCTAAAGAGGAAGATTCTGGGCTATGTGTGATTGAGCCTTAGCGAGGACGCTAAGGTATAAGGAGGGTAGATTGTAATATCCCACATCGGATGTGGAATAATATGAGATGACCTTTATAAGACCTTGCCAAGGAACTCATAAGTACCTACTTGGCTAGCCCTTTTGAGGGAGGCATTGCCCTGTGGTGGGCCGTGGATCGGGTCGTTACAGATGGTATCAGAGCTGACTCTCGAAAACTCAGGCTGGGCTATCCAGTCGGGTTGCCGATGGTTGGGGAAATGAAGGCAAGCCCGGGTATATCCCACATCAAGAGGATGGTTGGGGCAACGAAGGGTGAGCCCGGTATATCCCACATTGGCTAGAGAGGAAGATTATTGGCTATGTGTGATTGAGCCTTAGCGAGGACGCTAAGGTATAAGGAGGGTAGATTGTAATATCCCACATCGGATGTGGAATAGTATGAGATGACCCTTATAAGACCTTGCCAAGGAACTCATAAGTACCTACTTGGCTAGCCCTTTTGAGGGAGGCATTGCCCTGTGGTGGGGCGTGGATCAGGTCGTTACAGAATTGTAATATCCCACATCGGATGTGGAAAAGTATGAGATGACCCTTATAAGACCTTGCCAAGGAACTCATAAGTACCTACTTGGCTAGCCCTTTTGAGGGAGGCATTGCCCTATGGTGGGGCGTGGATCGGGTCGTTATAGATGGTATCAGAGCCGACTCTCGAAAAATCGAGCTGGGCTATCCAGTCAGGTTGCCGATGGTTGGGGAAACGAAGGCAAGCCCGTGTATATCCCACATCAAGAGGATGGTTGGGGCAACGAAGGGTGAGCCCAGTATATCCCACATTGGCTAGAGAGGAAGATTCTGGGCTATGTGTGATTGAGCCTTAGCGAGGACGTTAAGGTATAAGGAGGGTAGATTGTAATATCCCACATCGGATGTGGAATAGTATGAGATGACCCTTATAAGACCTTGCCAAGGAACTCATAAGTACCTACTTGGCTAGCCCTTTTGAGGGAGGCATTGCCCTGTGGTGGGGTGTGGATCGGGTCTTACATTGGGGCTAAATCTGTTCATTTTTTTGCTGCTCTTGCTTATGCAAGGAGAATTTGCTTTATGCAGCTCCTTGTATGGGGATTTGCCATGGGGAATGCAGTCACATGTTACTTTTCATTTTTTTTAGTACTCCAGCTACTACTACATAATTAGATTAGTAGCTAGGATTTTTGTCCAAAGCCCAAAACAAAATGTGTTTATATTCGAATATCTAGTTGCTAAAGGAATATATTAAGGTGATTTGCACATTATATCCTTCATATGCTTATATCTCGTAAGGAACCTGTCGGTGCAGATGCAATGTCTTAGATTTTACCTTTAAGCTAGCCAAAGATCTTTATATTACAAGAAGGCCACGATGTTCAAAGTAAGGGCAAGTTATGCTCACCCAGTTGCATGGCATATTGCTCGGCTTGAAACTCATTTTACTATTCCCAGTTTGTTTTTTCTTCGGTGAACCAGTCTTCTTGTTTTATTTTAGCCGGTAGCAATAGACTTACTGTATGAGAATAATTTGGTAGCATGTGAGTCAACAGAAAGTAACATACTATGAGAAAGTTATGATTAACCTTTAGTTCATCGACCATCAGGTTTGTATGCCATGACTGTATGGGACGGAAATATACTCAGAGGCGTAGGCTTTTGGAATTAGACTCTTGCCTTGAAGCCGTTTTATCAGTAGGGACATGATTAATGAAGTATGTTCCTTTATTATAGCTAGTAGTATCCTCTCTAGACATTTGTTTTGCACGTGTCCAATCCACATCATCAGGGTGCCTTTGATGTAGCCCATGTGCAATTAAGCCAAACTCAACAAAGGCACATTGTCATGGCCCTAGCATAAGTCTACCTCAATTGTGCAAATACTTAGGCAAATCACCCTATGAATGCCAAAGTCAGCCTTATTCTCCTTCTTGCATGTCTCGACAAGTCCCATGTCAATCCCTCTTTTTTTACTCACTAAGTATGTCAACCACAATCCTCGCTTGAGCCTTTTGATATCACACACTCATAGAATGGCAAAGTTGGCAGAAAGGAAAGAAATAAGATATGAGACAGCCTCTTCATTATCTGGTGAATATATTTCATGGAGGACTAGAATTAAAGTGTTATCTCCCTGTTTATATTAATCCACTTCCCTAATGGATGGTGGTGATCAATCCTATCTTATGGCTACCATAAAGATTTTAGAAGTCTCTGGCAACCTACAAGCTTACCTACCATTCTAGATTATTTTACTAGAATATTCCTTTTCAAGATAATATATGATAATCCTAGATTATTAAAGAACATTCATGAGATCTTATGCAAGCATCCATGTAAATGCATGTGTTTCATCCCAGTAAGCACCGGCGTAGAGGAAATTTTGATATTGGGGGGGTTAAGGCAACACGATCCCACCATAGATGTGATGTTTTCCTTGAGTCTGATAAAGGTTTCTCAACTTGTTCCTCATTTTCTACAGAAGGGCACCACAGAACCACTCAAAAGTGAGACATCATACAACAACTTATTTCTTACCAGCATATGAACATGAGGGCACTAGTAACCTTCCACTCCCACCCAACCCCCATCACCCTACCAATAGGGAGTCTCGCTTATCCTTTGCGGGATGCTGTCGAGGACCTGTAGTGCATGATGAGATTTCAACCTTTTTGGTGAAGATTTATCCCAAAAATCCACATACTCATCCAAAACTTTAACATACCGATGTCAAGTCCACACCAGTTCACTAATGATCTTATAAACTAAAACAAAAGCTATTTAATTGTATTTTTTAAGTCTATGAATAATAAAGCAAAGAATAAGGTTCTGTGAAAATTGAATATGTTGCAAGCTTTTTTCTTTTTTATATGATGTCTGTTGGACAGTGTAAAACAATTGGAGAGGTCAGTTGTGGAGGGCTAAGCTCTATTCTGTTGCTACAAAAAAGGTGGTGACATTGAGCCAAGATGTTGTACCAAATTTTTTTGTTCATAAAAAGGATGTGTTGACACCATATCCCTACACCTTATCTCCATTTTAAATGACTTTACTTTTACTCGGTTGTAGGAAGATGCCTAAAATCTCCAATATAGCGATAATTTAAAGGTCGTTTACAGTATTTAATGGCATTTTTGTATGCATTCTACGATCTTGATGAAAATGCACTCGTTGTTTCAGCACTGCAGATGTTTTGTCTATTTGATTGTAACAAGCAATTGTTGGATGTACCTCATTGTGCTTCTCTCCTTCTCCCTCACCTTTCCTCCCCAGCCCCTATCCCCACCCCCCTTCGTCTTTGTCTCTAAGTAAGTTTAATCTTTGTACCAACGGGAAGTGTTTTGCGTCCGTCGTGCTTTGAACTTGCACTAGGTTATAGATCAAAGATTGTACTACTAGTGCCCTAGCTTTCGATAAAAGAAATTTATCATAGTAGAAAAGCTCATATAGGCCTACACTGTGCACATGATTTTGTAATTAAAGTCAACAACCCGAAGATAAACCATTGTGCTAAGATATTTATTTTGTAACAACTTGTCTTTCTACTATATGTAGTTAGGGAACGATAAATCAAAATGGGTTACCTATGCATCCATCAACGTTAGTCTGTAATGTATCACTCGAAAGGCAATCGATGATATCATAACTTCCACATAACTATGGCCTTCCAACCCCAGTCCAAAAGTTGTTTGTGAAACTCGCATTCTTATTACAACCCAATTGCTTTAAAACAATATGTTTGTACAAAAGATGGGTGTTTTCGAATTTTGTATCCTTATCACTCGAAAGTTTTATATAATAAGTTAGTTCATTAATCAGTTAAAGTTTTAAAATATGTAGAATTAGTTTTCTAACTATATAAGGCTTATTAATATGAAAAATTAAATTATCAATAAATAAGGACCCATTGAAGATAATATTATTTTTGTTTTTTAGATATATAAATTTTACTATTTATATTAGAGAGTGGTTTTGAGGATACAAAGGGGACCGTAATGTGCTAGTAGGAAATAGAGAGAAAGCTCAAGTTGAAGCTCTAGGAACTCTCCATTTAGTTTTGAAGAGTGACTTAAATTTGGATTTAGTTGATACTCTTTATGTTCCTAGTATGACTAGAAACCTTGTTTCTTCTAGACTTAACGCTTATGGATATTCATTTATGTTTAATAATAAAGGCTTCTCGCTTGTCCTTTACTCTGCTATTGGTTCTGGCTTTGTTAGAGGGAAACCTCTACAAATTAAGTTTGGATGCTTCTTTTACTGAATCCTTGAAAACAATAAACATGAACGATGTAGTTGCTAAAACCTATGGTAAGGGAAAAAAATTGAGAGAATCAAAATTGTGCTAAATTATGGAATAAACAAACGTCTAGGTCACATATCATGAGGCAGGATGGAACGCCTCATTAATGATAGAATTCTTCATTCTTAAGATTTCTCAAATTTTGACGCATGTATTGAATGTGTTAAAAGAAAATTTGTAAAAGGTGATAAACGTGGTGCCACTCGAAGTATAGGTCTTTTAAAGGTTATCCACACTGACATTTGTTGACCTTTCTCTACACCAGGTATTAGTGGTCATAGATACTTTATCACCGTCATTGATGACTATTCTCGTTATTGATATGTTTACCTCATTCATGAGAAATCCGAATCACTTGTCATGTTTAAGACTTACAAAGCCCCTTGAAAATCAACTTGACCTAAAGATTAAAGTTGTAAGATTTGACAGAGGAGGAGAAAAATACAGAAAATTCTTTAAAATAGGTCATAACCCTAGTCCTTTTGCCTTGTATTTGGAAGAATGTGGCATCCCTGTTAAGTATACAATGTCAGGTACACCCCAGAAGAATGGTATAACTGAACGGCGAAATCATACCCTCATGGATATGGTACGAAATATGATATGCCAAAGCACTCTGCTAGAGTTCTTTTGGGTTGAAGCACTTAAGACAACTGTGCATATTTTGAACAGGTGCCCAGTAAGTCTGTGCCTAAAACACCTTTTGAATTGTGGACATGGAGGAAAACATGTTTAGGATATTTTCATGTGTGGGGTTGTTTAGCTGAAGAAAAAGTTTACAATCCACATACTAAGAAACTCGATCCCACGACCATAAGTTGTCATTTTATAGATTACCCTAAAAGGTCTAAGGGTTTCAGATTTTATCGTCCATCACATACCACTAGAATTGTTGATACTAGGCATGCAGTATTTTTTGAAGATGCGGAGTATAGTAGGAGTAGTACACCAAGAATAATAAACCTTGAGAAAATTTAGGATCATGTTTGAATTCCTATTATCCAAAAGATTGGTGTGACATTACCTCATATAGAAGATAACGATGCACTCGAGGTAGTACCTAATGATGCGCCCCCTATTATGAATCCAGCTCCAATTCTTGCTAACGAACAACCTCTTCGAAGGTCAGGAAGAGAGAGATGGACAACCATCTCTGATGACTATATTGTGTACTAGATGAGGCTGACGATAATCTAGGCAAGGAAATGATCCTACATCCTTTAAAGAAGCTATTATGAGCCATCACTCAACTCAATGGCTTGAAACCATGAAAGATGAGTTAGAGTCGATGAAAATAAATGAAGTTTGGGACCCTATTGACTTACCTGAAAGGGCCAAAGCTGTAGGCTATAAATGGGTCTACAAAACTAAGCTAGATCCTAAAGGTAATGTCGAAACATACAAGGCTAGACTCGTCGCTAAAGGTTTAACTCAAAGGGAGGTAATATATTGTAATGAAACATTTTCTCCTGTGTCGAAAAAGGATTCCTTTTGAATAGTCATGGCTTTAGTAGCTCATTACAATTTAGAGCTCCATCAAATGGATGTAAAGACTGAATTTCTTAATGGTGACTTGCATGAAAATGTCTATATGACGCAACCAGAAGGGCTTATGGTTGAAGGTAAGGAACATATGAAATGTTAGCCTAAGAAATCCATATACGGATTAAAGCAAGCCTCTAGACAATGGTATCTTAAGTTCCATGACGTTAGTAGTAAATTTGGCTTTAAAAAAAATGCAGTTGATGAAAATATATACCTAAAGATCAGTGGAAGTAAGTTTATCATTCTAGTTTTGTATGTAGATGATATCTTACTTGCTAGTAGTGATATGCATATGTTCTAAGAAACCAAAAAAACTGTCTAAGAATGTTGATATAAAAGATCTTGGAGAGGCCTCTTACGTTATAAGCATTGAGATTTACTAAGATAAGTCTCTAGAATTTTGGGTTGTCCCAAAGAGCCTATATTGATAAGGTTTTGTAAAGGTTCAACATGCATAATTGTGCTCTCGTTGATGCCCCTGTTGTTAAGGGTGACAAATTTAGTTTGCTACAATGTCTTAGGAACCAATTGGAACATGACGAAATGGAGTGTATTCCCTATGCATCAGCAGTAGGGAGTCTCATGTATGCTCAAGTCTGTACTCGCCCAGATATTACGTATGTTGTTGGCATGCTTAGACATTACCAAATAAACCCGGGAATCGGTCATTGAAAAGCAGCCGAGAAAGTCATGCACTACTAACAGTGTATCAAGGATTTCATACTTACTTATAGGAAGTTAGATAACCTTGAGGTTATTGGTTATTCCGATTCTGATTATGCAGGGTGTGTAGATACCCTGAAACCCACATTAGGTTATGTCTTCATGCTCGCAGAAGGACCTGTTTCATGGAAGAGTGCTAAGCAGTCATTAGTGGCTTCTCACACCATGGAGGCAGAGTTTGTGGCATGTTTTGAGGCTTCGTGTCATGGTGTATGGTTAAGGAACTTCATTATGGGACTTAAAGTGGTTGACACCATTTCGTGACTACTGAAGATATTCTGTGACAATCGGGCACCTGTTTTTTTTTTCAAGAACAATAAATCAAGTGGTGAAACGAAGCACATCGAGATTAAGTATCTTGTTGTAAGGGAAAGAGTTCATAATTAAAAGTGTCTATTCAGCATATCAGTGTGGTCGCTATGTTGGCGGATCCCATGACGAAAGGCTTACCATCCAATCTATTTCCAGAACATGTTACTACCATGGGTTTGGTTGATAGCCCTTCCTTTAGATGATGGGTTTTTTATTTGAGACATTTATTAATGTGATCACCTTTTGTTTTGAAATTTGAATATTATGATTATGGTTTGTTACTTCTCATTAAAAGCGCACATTTGAAGTATTCTGAAACAAGCACTCATGTAAGGATCTCATGAACTCTTTCATATTGTCATTTATTATGCAACGATGTAGTTCTTGTTTATTAAGCTATTTGACTGTCATATTTGACAAAATTTCCGAAATTGAAACTGAAGAACGGTTATGTGGCTTTGAGAGACACGGATACTATCTTCGATTCGGGTTTTAGTTGTCACGCCCCGAAAACGAGAGGCCGTGACTAACATCAAACTTCATTATATACCATTACAGTCTAAAGATAATGATATAAATAGAGCAACTAAATCCTTTAAGATAAAATATCTTCACGAACAAAAGTATGTGACAATTCGTTCTCCAAAATAACTTCATTACAAAACGATTACTAAACGCAGCAGTGAAACAATATACACAAAATTACCCGAATCGGGGTAAAGCTCTCAAAATGAAATCCATTAAAAAATTTCGCTCATAAGATCAATACTTTAATTTCAGGGTCCGTAGAAGACCTTAAACCAAGAACCAAACACACCGATGACATAACCATTATAAAGGTATAGCAGAGCATCTACAATACCACAAAAATAATTATCTAAATCTCGATCTTATTTATCTCAAAAGGTCCAAGAGTTAAATATAGTCCTTTCAAAAACTTAACTAAAAATCTTCCTCATCAAAATCCACCAAAACCAAATAATATGACCAAGACTCTACTGTTCAAAACAATTTTCAAGTCTAAAATCCAACTAACCCACTTCCGGTAGAGTTCTCAAATGATTTACATTACTAAAAGATACTAACAAAACTAAATGCTCTAATTTTCTCCAAACATGTCATGCCCAAAATCACGTCCGATACCTGTGGTAAAAGACAAAACAAATGAGTAGGGGGTGAGCTCGAATAGCCCAGTAAGTGGAAAACACATGGGAAGCAAATATGATGATTCGTAATCCGAAACAAAACCAAATAATTGACAAAAAAATAATAGCAATTGACCACGATGCAAATAAGGCGAATCAAATATGCGAAATGATTATAAGGTGGTCCAAAGAACCCAAACCGAATACAAGCCCGCAAGTACAAAAATGAGTAACCATATTTTACTGTCAAACACCACAGCAAACATCATTAAGCATTTAACCCAAAACACATCTCAATTATATGTTGGGTACGCTTCAAACGAGCGATGACTATGATGGGCATAAGAACCAAATGTCGAACCAAACATACAAACATCAAACGTGTGCTCCAGAGCGTACTTGGAGTCTTTGGCTCTCTAGCATAACAAACATGTGTACATAGGACCCTCTCTATTTTGAGAGTTGTTCAACATAGTCAATGTCAATCTTAAATTGACGGTCACAAATGTACGAATTCAATGATGTGCATCATCAGACACAGACGAAAAGGGGTAAACAATGTTCTCAAAAGAGGGCTAAAGTGGGGCAAATCAAACGCAAACAAGTATGGATAAACCAAAATTGACGAAGCATAAACCTTCAGATTCCAAAAGATACTTTTCCCACAACAAAAATGACGATAGAATCCCTTTTACATCAAGCTTGATCAAAATTCAATAATTTTTCAGACTTAAAGAGGGAAACCCAAACAAAAATCAAAAGGTAGAATTCCTTACAAAACAAGATTAATCAACTCCAATAACTCTTTTTAAGTTTTAAAGAAGCAACACATACCGTAGCAAAAACGCTACAAACCGTTACCACAGCAAGAATGTTCAAACTTTTACCTCAAACAAGCTTTCGAACAAAAGAAAACCTCAAAGCACCACTCTAGTGCCAAAAGAGCTTTCCAAACCTTCTATTCTCCCTATCTCCTCCATAAAGGAACAAGGAACCAAGACAAAAGGGCCAAAAGAAAACAAAGAGGCTATTTATATGAAGGTGAAAATTTACACTATTCATTCAAAGCAATACAAGTATAATTCGACTCAATCCATCAGCCATTTTTTTTCTCCATTAAAACACTTTTCATTCGACCGAAACACCTTTAAGTCGACTGAAAACACCTTTAATTCAACCGAAAATACTTTCAATTCGACTGAAAACACTTTTAAGTCTACCGAAACACTTTTAATGAAAATACTTTTAATTCGACCGAAAATAATTTTAAGTCGACCAAAAATAGTTTTAATTCGACTGAAAGAACTATGCATTCGACTGAAAGTTACTGTTCATTGACTGAACGTACTGTTCATCAACTAAAAGTTATTGTTCATCGACTAAAAACTTCATAAACCTTTTTTTTTTAACACAAGAAAGAAGATTTTGGGGTTTTACATTCTTCCTCCCTCAAAAGAATTCCGTCTGCGGAATTAAACATACTTTAATTATCAAAAGTACCTTCTTACTTTTTAATACGAGTCAAAACATTACTCATACTATCAACTGAAATTCTGACCTCGAAACATGTAAGTCTTAACTAGCGTATGAAATGTACTGAGTTAAAATTACGACATTCAAAATTCAACAAACAAAATCAATCTCTAATACATCACGCTTCCACTGCGCTACTCTGATACATACCAAATCATATACTTTATACAATCTGGATAACACGCTTAACTTCAAGCTTAAGGTGTACCAAGTACTAAGCAATTCTCATCCAATATGACGTGTTTTACAAAATTGAAACTTAAGTTTTTAACTTCCATTGTCATCATCACCCCAAAAATATATTGCGACTGCTTCTCCAAGTATTTATGCTTGGCTAACAAACACTGAATCAAGTTATTCCAATCAAAATTCAACATCTGAAACCAATGCAATACCGACTGGCTCACGTTGTGCCATTATGGTATCATATCAAACCATAGCCTTGGTACAATGCCTAACATTGACATGCTTAACTTCAATTGTACACCAAAAGTAATAACCAATCTTCACATTAATCCCAAAGAACTTATTCTCTATAATCTTCAAATCAAAATTTGTGCCAGTGCAAAGTCACAAATAGAGCCATTTAAACACGTCCTTATTAACATTTCACTTATAACTGAATGTAACTCATAACCAAAGTTCCTAAACTCTTTGTACGCCTTCCGCCCAAAGCTTCACCCACATTGTTAGACTTTCAAATATGATTATCCATGATCGAATCACCAACATCAAATGTCCCAAGATTCTATACTCCAAAAATATTTTATTACTTCTCGCACGCGGTTACGTAAGGCAACATCATGCTTAACTTTTTGCCCGTATTTGTCAACTATAAAAGGTCACAAACTCAAAATCAAAGGCTTAACCAAAATTACAATAACATAATATCTATGCAATTCACTAGTCAAACCATAAGATCACCTAATGCTTAATGTTTCCCTCATCTAATTTTATTCTGACCTCAAAATCAAAACCATCAGATAACCTTTGATGAATAATACTTTGACTTATCCAAACTGGATAACCAACATCAACAAGCACTTACACGTTTTACCACAAGACCACCATACTTCTGCAGCGCACTCTGATGCCTCAAAACAAACCAGTCTAAACTATTATCAAATTTATCACAGAGAAAAACTTATTATTCTCAATTTCACATATATCGCGCATCCACCAAAGTTTAAGTCTTTAAACTACCACATCATTTATATCTCTCAGTCACAGCCTTTACAAATAGCTTATAGTTCTCAAAGCTCTTCACCAGAAGATCATAATCATCCTCATTTTCTAAAGCAATCCATCTTGGTATTATTGAAAGACAAACAGTCCATATCCCAAAATAACATCAAAGTGTTCCATATCCAGAAAATTATGCCAAATCTTAAATATCCATAATCAATACTGATGGGGCAAGAATTATAAACCATAAGGTCACCACAGGATTCTGTAAAGGTAACTACATATAGATATGTTTCAAATTTCCTTGTTCAACACTTAGGTGCCCACAAGGGATATCGACACAACTGAATAGAGGGGCATTATGATCTAGAAATGCCAAATCTTCCTTTCAAACTCCGCACAAAATCTCTGTCACCATAACTCTTTGTATCTTGAAATCACAACCTTTTTTCTTTCCATACACTATATGATAGAGCTACTCATGGACATCCAAATATCATAGTCCAATCCTTCAATTATTCTCTTTGATTAACACTTAAAATGTAACATCCCGGAATTTTTCGGAACGTTAACACTCAATCCATCAATCGCTAAGACAATAGAACTCTCAAACTCAACCAATTTAGAATCATCAACCAGTCAGAGCAACTAAACCATTGGATAAAATAATGCTCTTAGCATACTGTCATAGTTGAAACATCAATGTCTCAGTCAACAATTCTAAATAACAATAATAACCCACGTAGGGGTTCTAATGACTAAAACAAAACTAAATTTCTCTTTCCCTCGCTCGAATCTATTTCACACCCAATGCGATCTATTGTTGGATATTACCTGCAGAAAGGAAGTCAAAGGGGAGTGAGCTTTTGAGAGCTCAGTAAGGTCGCTCAAACGAAGAAATTTCAAAAGAGTTTAGAAATACAAAACGATGTTGGTTTTGTTCAAAGAAACAATTTGATGATAATTTCCAGAACTTTCACAACGATTACAACTAATTCGATCAGATATTAATATGACTGTCAAATACGATGCAAACAATCACAAACGCTATTGAACATAAGTTGCAAAGCCACACATGCAATGCGGATAATCACTTAGCAAAGCCACAAATGCGATGCTCATTAACACTTTACACCGGCTAGTCCATCAAGGCACTAGCCCACACCAATACACCGGCTAGTCCATCAAGGAACTAGCCCACACCAATACACCGGCTAGTCCGTCAAGGTACTAGCCCACACCAATATTCTCCAACATACACCAACTCCCGCCAAACACACCAATGCACAATCTCATGTCAATATGCAGAATGGCAACAATTCGATAATGCAATGATTAAATCGATGCACAACGAGAAATAAACACAGAGCATCGAATATGATTTCCAATAAACGCTTAAGGCTCAAGAAAAGGGTATTAAAGGCAAATAATGCATTCTCATAACAAATATAATCGAGTCCAGAGAAATTCGATAGAAATTTTGAAAAATATATATATGAAGATAAATTGATGAATCGGGTTTCAGATAGAAATCCCTTACCTCAGTCCAAGCTATGCACTCACTGCTATTCAACCTTGTTCAAACCTTGAATTAACCTAAACGGGCAAATTAACATATTAGAATTCAACCTAGTCTCACCAACTATTAATATAATGCTAAATCCTAATCGTTGCTCCCTCTGACACTCTTAACGTAACCGAAAACGAATCAGATTTCTCGAACGACTAAACCTAATGGATAACCTCGCACACTCTGAAAAGCATTAAGATACTCCAAAAATGATATAAAATTACTATAAAATACTTTTGTACCTTAAAACACTATAAAAAGTTATAATAAAAATTTTCTGAATTTTTGGATATTTTTGAATTAAAAATTTTTTTCTTAAATACCATAAAAGCCCAAAATAACAATTAATGCTTCTAACTCAAATCAGAGTTCCATAATTTTCATGATAGCTTTATAATATGTAAGAAAAATACGGAAATCAAAAATTGAAATTTAAAAGGCACCGAAACTATTTTAAAATCATTTGTTTCATTAAATCAAATGCGATACAGATTAATGTACTAAATCAACTCAGAAATTAATGAAACTTAAACTGAGTTGTCTTTTTACTATAAAAGCACTGCTGCAATTTTTGCGGAATTTAATATTAATAGCATATGCTCAATACAAATTTTAGGATAGCTCTACTTGCAAAACTATTAAAAATATCAAACGACATCAGAAAAATATGAAATTTTCACAAAACTTATAATATTGTACTAAGAACTTGCGTGTAACGTTTCAGAATTTTTGGACATTGGTACAGTGCTCAAGATCCACGTGGTACAACTGTGCAAGCACAGTGTACCACCTTATTGCACAAACCCATTATTGTTCACCTGTCTTCTTCTTCCTCTTTATACTTCACGGTTCACTGTTTAACCACACAGAACACACCACTCACACTACCTCATCACTAACTCACCACACACTACACAGGTACACACACTTATGCACTAATTTCACCTATAATTACACACTATATACACTTTTCACACCCACATACATAGCAGTAGCAGCAGGCAGACCTACCCCCATTTTGCATCCCACGAACACACTTCTCACACACATTCAGGGCACACTCAAGCACACACAGCCATGGCTGCCCAAACTCACCCCTCATGGCTGCACACAGTCACAGTTATACATCATTAATCCAACCCATTTCTAACCACTCAAGCCACTGCCGTCACTCTCTCTCTTCCTTCTTCTCTTTTAACACCCTATATACACACACATTTGCACATATTACAGGTTCATATACGTATATACATATACTTCATTTCATCCAAACTTATTACACCCACATATACCTACATACCACTATTTACACAACACACACAGAGCACGCGGCACACAACTCCCACGCACACAGCTGCCGATTCGGTAGTCTCACCATCCTCACAGTATACTCAAACACATGGTCATAGTGGCCACTGAACCTACGACGCGCGGCCATGGTGTTCCTCTCATTTTGTTCAGCCGTCTTCACCAACGGCACAAATACAAACAAATCATCCACCCTTTTTCAAGTACAACCTACCCATGCGAAATACACACACAGAAACATCCACATAAATTCAAGTAACTGATGAGAATTAGATAGAAAAAGAGAAGGAATTCTTACGGGGTAATTCCCTTTAGCTGCTTCCTCCCTCTCTCTCTCTAGAGTATTTGGTTGACGGCCGAAATGCCTTGGACGGCTGTGCCGTTTCATCACAAATATATATATACACGTGTGGAGTGAAACCCTAGTTAGACTAAAAAGAAAATCTACTCCTTATTTGTCGCTAATTCTTCTAACACAAACTTACTATTGCCAAGACGATCCCAAAACATAATATTTACGCTACGTGATGTGCAAGGAAAATTATAAACGGGTTGTCACGCCATCCCGTTCGATAATTCGTCACTAATAAGTACACCGCTACTAAAAATTTTAGTTGTCACTAAATTTTTTTATACAGATGCTAGGATAGCGAATTCGCCGCTAAGATATACGTCGAAGTTATACATATATATCGTCGCTAAAATTTTATCGATATAATTTCACTCATCAAAATCGATGTTAAATCTTCCGTATAAAAGTCGCTAAATTTTCTAATTAAATCCTAAAAATATCGGGGTGTAACATAAAATATCTAAATTTAAAAAACAATTAACATTCATTCTACAGTTGCGTACTCAAATCAAATCCAAAGCTTATGGCCAATCTCAATCTTATGCTCTAATATGAAATAAATTCTCTAAACTTAATCCGTGATTTCAAGATTTAATCCTAATCAAATATATCTTAAGCTTAGGAGTCTACAGAATTTCAAACCTAAGCTCTAATAACATTCTTGTCACGCCCCGAAAACGAGAGGCCGCGAGTAACATCAAACATCATTATACACCATTACAGTTCTAAAGATAACGGTATAAACAGAGCAACTAAATCCTTTAAGATAAAATATCTCCATGGACAAAAGTATGTGGCAATCCGTTCTCCAAAATAACTTCATTACAAAACGATTACTAAACGCAGCGGTGAAACCATATACACAAAAGTAATTCTATCAAATTACCCGAATCGGGGTAAAGCTCTCAAAATGAAATCCATTAAACAATTTTGCTCATAAGATCAATACTCTAATTTCAGGGTTCGTACACGACCTTAAACCAAGACCCAAACACGCCGATAACATAACCATTATAAAGGTATAACAGAGCATCTACGGTACCAAAACACAATTATCTAAATCTCGATCTTATTTATCTCAAAAAGGTCCAAGAGTTAAATACAATCCTTTCAAAAACTTAACTAAAAATTTTTCTCATCAAAATCCACCAAAACCAACTAATATGACCAAGACTCTACTATTCAATACAATTTTCAAGTCTCAAATCCAACTAACCCACTTCCGGTAGAGTTCTCAAATGATTTACATTTCTAAAAGATACTAACAAAACTTAATGCTCTAATTTTCCCCAAACATGTCACGCCCAAAATCACGTCCGATACATGTGGTAAAGGACAAAACAAATGAGTAGGGGTGAGCTCGAATAGCCCAGTAAGTGCAAAACAAATTGGAAGCAAATATAATGATTCATAATCCAAAACCAAACCAAACCAAATATTTGAGAAACAAATGATAGCAATTGACCATGATGCAAATAAGGCGAATCAAATATGCGAAATGATTATAAGGTGGTCCAAAGAATCCAAACCAAATACAAGCCCGCAAGTACAAAAATGAGTAACCATATTTTACTGTCAAATACCAAAGCAAACATCATTAAGTGTTTAACCCAAAACACATCTCAATTATATGCCGGGTACACTTTGAACGAGCGATGAGTGATGGTCATAAGACCCAAATGTCGAACCAAACATACAAACATCAAATGTGTGCTTCGGAGCGTACTAGGAGTCTTTGGCTCTCTAGCATAACAAACATGTGTCCATAGGACCTCTCTATTTTGAGAGTTGTTCAACATAGTCGGTGTCAATCTTAAATTGACGGTCACAAATGTATGAATTCAATGATGTGCATCATCAGACACAAACGAAAAGGGGTAAACAATGTTCTCAAAAGAGGGCTAAAGTGGGATAAATCAAGTGCAAACAAATATAGATGAACCAAAATTGACGAAGCATAAACTTTCGGATTTTGAAAGATACCTTTTCCACAACAAAAACGACGATAGAATCGCTTTAACATCAAGCTTGATCAAAATCCAATAATTTTTTAGATTTAGAGAGGGAAACCCAAGCCAATATCAAAAGGTAGAATCCCTTACAAAACAAGATTAATCAACTCCAACAACTCTTTTTCAGATTTAAAGAAGCAACCCATATCATAGCAAAAACGTCACAAACCCTTACCACAGCAAGAATGTTCAAACCCTTACCTCAAACAAGTTTTCAAATAAAAAAAAATGTCAAAGCAACACTCTAGTGCCAAAAGAGCTTTCCAAGCCTTCTATTCTCTCTATCTCCTCCGTAAAGGAACAAGGAACCAAGAACAGAGGGACCAAAAGAAAACAAAGAAGCTATTTATATGAAGGTGAAAATTACACTATTCATTCAAAACAATATAAGTTTAATTCGACTCAATCCATCAGCCGTTTCTTTTCTCGATTAAAATACTTTTTCATTCGACCGAAACACCTTTAATTTGATCAAAAACACCTTTAATTTGACCGAAAACACTTTTAATTTGATCGAAAATACCTTTAATTTGACCGAAAACAGTTTTAATGAAAATACTTTTCATTCGACCGAAAATAATTTTAAGTCAACCGAAAATAGTTTTAATTCGACTGCAAGTTAGAGTTGTCAATGGGCCAGGCTTGGCCGGCCCGGCCCAGGCCCAGCGGGCCTCCAATGAAATCGGGCCGGGGCCGGGCCTCATAAATGAAAAACGGGCCGGGCCTAAAACCTGAGATATATGGGCCCAGTCCAAGTCCAGGCCCTAGGCCCAATATTTAGGGCCGGGCTTGGGCCGGGCCCGGGCCCAATCCAATTTTTTTTTCCTTTCTTCCCAACTTTTTATTATAAAGACTTCTTCTTCAACAAAGGGCAAAGTTTTTGTAAACGGACCACTGAGTATACAATCACTTTTTCACGAATTAACCCCCTTTCGAAAAGGCAAATTGATGTTGATTGACCATTAACCACGGATTAAGTACAAAAACTAGTTGTTCTAGCCCATACATACTGATTTTAAGTGCAAAATTCAATCTCTTTCGTAATATGGTGTAAAACCTGTAAATGTCAAAGAAAAATAAAGTAGATCAAACAAAAACAATAACGAGATCGATGAAGATAAAATAACATATTTTCTTGTTACATTCAAATTCTTTAGTCATTTAAAGAAACATGAGATTATTCTTCAAGGCTCTTTAACACGTCACCCACTTCATGAAATTAAATTTAGAATTCAATTCACCTCTTTTGGTTTGAAACAAAAAGAATACATAATTTTTATTTATGTTTAGAATACATGATAATTGTTTTTATAATTATTCCCTTAGCTTGTGATGTAGAACACAAAGCAAATTCTGTAAAATACATTAAATAAAAGCCCACTCATAAATCATCAAAAACACGTCACAGTCACCACACACCCATACTTCTCTGCGTATGTTAAAGAAAATACTGATCATATGAATTCAATAACACCTCAAAAACTATTAATTTAACTAAAAAGATCCAAAATATCAAAAAAATAATAATGTAATAAAATAGACTTAAAAAAATAGAAAAGAAAAAAAATTACGGGGGGGGGGGGGGCTAACGAGGCCGGGTCGGGCCGGGCCAAAAAAGGGCCGTTTTAGGGCCGGGCCGGGCCCGTTTCTCAAAGAATTCGGCCTGGCCCTGGCCCAGCCCGGGCCCAAAAACGGGCCGGGCCAGCCCGGGCCCAAAAACGGGCCGGGGCAAGGCCAACCCGCGGGCCACTCGGCCCATTTGACATCTCTACTGCAAGTACTATTCATTCAACTGAAAGTTAGTGTTCATCAACCTAAATTTACTGTTCATCGACTAAAAACTTCATAAACTTTTTTTTTTAACACAAGAAAGAAGATTTTGGCCTAACTTACAGAATGTTTTGTTCAATTTCATTATGTCAAAACTCATGAAGTCAACATATGTATAACCCTCGGCCACGTGGGAGAATGTTGGATTTGATCGGTCCAATCCAATTAGGTAGCCTAACGGGTCATACTAATATTGACTATTTATTTGACTTGGACATTAATTAAATAAATTGGGTAAATAACTTTATGAGCCTGTTTATTTTTATCATCCAATAAACTAACTATTTAGAACAACCTTTGGCTCCTACTCGGGTTATAGGAATCTTCCTCCAACCACGTATATAGTGACAATTAATAGTGGCTAAATATTTCTAGTGACTTTTCTTCTAACATTTTCAGCGATAATTATTAATAGGGCTTTTTTAGCGTCACTAAATAAAAATCACTTGAAACATTTTAAGACAATTGATTGTCACTATATAAGGGTAGGAGGAAGATTCTTCTAATCGGGATAGCGGCCAATTTTTTTTAATTATTTATAGTGTATAAAAGGCTCATAGACCTTAATCTCTTAGCTTTGATGGACGGTTGAGATTTGGCAATCTTAGGATTGATCTCACTACTCTCTTTATATAAACTAGCTAATGGACCCGTGCAAATGCACGGGATAGGTTTAAAACATTGTCTTCCTTCTAATTTTAAGAGGTAAAACAAACACTCATTAAGTCATACTATTAAAATTTCTAATAAACATGTAATATACATCCATATGTCTCTCACAGCCTATGTTGTTCATGCATGTTATATATGCATAAAGTTGTAATCAACAATCCTAACTTCTTTGACAAAGCAGGAAGATGCATGAGAATATTAGAGAGATTTCAAAGCACTAGAGTAAGGTGTTAAATAAATTGGTTAAAACACATTAATTATTGATATGTTATAACTCTTGTTAATTGCCGACAAATATATAAATTAAAGTATAGGATCACGTATTGAATACACATTTTTGGGAAGTTTTGATGCATACTTTTACTTACAAATCAAATATGAATGTTTTAAAAAAATTATTATGATATAATCTTAAAATGCTTTTTCATCAGCAATACTTTTGACATTTAGTTATAAATTATGAGCGACAATCTCGTACTAATATAAAATCGTAGATTCACACCTTTTAAACTAATAGTCAAGCATCAATGTTCTTATAACCAGGTTAAGCAATCTTATCTCCAAAGATACTGTAAAGGAAAAAAAATCACCAATTATATGCTCATTTTTATAATTATGTTTGTTTTTGTTAATCGAATCTACTAAAGAGTTACAATTTTCCCTCTTAAGGGATGATGTATATGAAGCTTAACCTTCCTATAAGCATAAAGGCTAATTAAGTCATCTGATATCTTTCGTTATGCAAAACACTTCTCATATTTTTTGTTCGGTGCATAATGAAAAAGAAATATAGTACTCAATGTACGTTCGATGTATATGTTTAAATTATCAAAGATTAATCGAGTCATTACGGTGCCTTTTCTTCGAGCTGTCCAATCCAGATTCCGAGTATAACTCATGCACCAGTACTGCATTGATACTACTTCGAAACACCTTAATGCTACCACTGTAAATGAGCATATCTAGAACTACCACTGTGAAAACCTTATCACTTGCCCAAGGCGTATTAGAGCATAACTTGTCGACCATCATTATATTAATGCTACCTCTTACCACCTTAGAATTACCACTTACTATATTGTTACCACTACCATCACCGCAATACTATAATCCTACTGCTATGATTATCACCACAACAACCATCTCGAGAACTACACGTACCGTTGCAACCATGGCTTGTCAGAACTATATTACTAATCTCATTTTCATTAATAGTGCTACAACTGCCACCACAAGAATTACCACTATCACATTCGTAATCATTATCACCTTTTCAGTTCTCACCACTATCATACTGTGACATCTACCACCGAACTTTCCCTATAGTACTATTACCTTGACTATCATAATTGTCCATTCTTATGAGTTAATGGGAAGAAATTCTTTTAACTCATTTATCCTTACATTTATTTTTTGCCAACTCAATCTTAGCTTGCCACAAGTTATTTTCTTCCAAATACATATCTATTCTTAGTTAAAACTGAGTGTAACACGTTAGACTTCAACGGTATAACTTATAAAAATTTATATTCCTTTTAAACTTATCTTTAGCGATCTCAAAGAACATATAATTCTCTTAGAATTTCAAATGTAATTACTGACCAAGAATTCTAAAGATCTTACTTGTCAAAAATATAAGAGCTTAATCAAACCTTACGTGTCGCAAATCGTACGTGTAGTAATCAGTAATACTTATAAATTTCTTAAAAATAAAATCATAATAAAGAGTTAGTAAGTAGGAAAGATTTTGTATTATATATTTTTTGAGATTTTATATTGTTATTTTAAAATACTTCTGAGGTGTTAATAATCAAAACTATGGCATAATATCGAAGTATAATGATTACGTAGAGTTTTATGAGGTGTATGATTCGTTTCTTAGTTTTATAAATTTTACAAATATTGAGCAAATTATACCTACAAATTGTTTAATAATAAATCATAGGAAAGAGTTCAATAAGGTAGAAAAAGAAAAGCAAACTAAAGCAAATAAGATTTTTAAATCTTATATATCCAATTCAAAAAAGTTAGACTCTAAATGAAAAGATCGATTAAGTTAGAGAACTAAGATATGCAAAGTTGAAACTTACGTGTCAGAAGGAGATAATTCCTAAAAAGTCCTACGTGGCGCAAAGATAGAGTTCTAAAAATCATGTTATTTTAAAGTACTTTTGAGGTGTTAATAATCAAAATTAGGGCCTAATGCATAAGTGTAGTGATTAGGTAGAGTTTTATTAGGTGACTTCTTAGTTTTATGAAGTTTACAAATATAGGATAAATTATACCTATGAATTTTTTAATAATAAATAATAGGAAAGATTTAAATAATAAGGTTGTTAAATAAAGGAACACCAAAACAAAGGTGAAAAAAGAAAAGAACACCAAAACAAGTAGGATTCTTTAATTCTATAAGTTGTTAATAATCAAATTAGGGCTAATACATGAGTATAGTGATTAGGTAGAGTTTTATAAGATGTATGATTGACTTCATAATTTTATAAGGTTTACAAATATAGAGTAAATTATACCTAAATTTTCTAATAATAAATCATACAAAAGAGTTAAATAGGTAGAAAAGAAAAGGGACGCAAAAACAAATAAGATTATTGAATTGTATATGTCCAATTAAAAAAGTTAGACTTTAAATGAAGTGACAAAGTAAGTTGATAAACTACCACATGCAAAGCTAAAACTTACGTGTCCAAAGGAGAAGATTTCTAAAAAATTCAACGTGGCTCAAAGATAGAGTTTTAAAAATTATGTTATTTTAAATTGCTTTTGAGGTGTTAATAATCGATATTAGGGCCTAATATATAAGTATAATAATTAGGTAGAGTTTTGTAAGATGTATGATTGGCTTATGAGTTTTACAAAATTTACATATATAGGGTAAATTATATCTATGAATTTTCTACTAATAAATTATAGGAAAGAGTTAAATAATAAGGTAAGAAAAGAAAAGAACACCAAAATAAAGGTGAAAAAAAAGAAAAGAATACCAAGATAAAGGTGGAAAAAGAAAAGAATACCAAAACAAATGCGATTCTTGAATCCTATAAGGTGTTAATAATCAAAATTAGGGCCTAATTTAAAGGTATAGTGATTAGGTAGAGTTTTATAAGGTGTATGATTGGCTTCTTAGTTTTACAAAGTTTATAAATATAGGGTAGATTTTACCTACGAATTTTCTAACAATAAATGATAGGAAAGAGTTAAATAATATGGTAGGAAAATAAAAGAATACCAAAATAAATAGGATTCTTGAAACTTATATGGTGTTAATAATCAAAATTAGGGCTTAATATATAAGTATGGTGATTAGGTAGAGTTTTATCAGGTGTATGGTTGGCTTCTTAATTTAATAAAGTTTATAAATATAAGCTAAATTATAGCTATGAATTTTCTAATAATAAATTATAAAAAAGAGTTAAATAGGGTGGAAAAGAAAAAAAACACACCAAAACAAATAGGATACTTGAATTGTATATATCTAATTTAAAAAAGTTGGACTCTAAATGAAGAGACCAATTAAGTTAGGAAACTACTACATGCAAAGTTGAAACTTACGTGGCATAAGGAGAAGGCCCGGGTTAGTTTTAATTAAACCCTATAAGTATGTTTGAGTTTCAACATATTTTGGCAGAATTAAAGTTGGATATTTAAGCATTATGCCAATGGTTTGAATTGCGATTTTATCGTATTCGCTTGAAGTGAACCATTAAATTCAAAACATATCGCATTCATGCATTTCATATATAAGCAGTATCATAATCAAGAGAAATTCAATGAAAGTATAATCCTAAGATTTTTTTTATAATAGTAAAGCATGTTATAGTGCTTAAAAATTAGTAAGATTTAGAAGTTCAAAATAAACTATTCAAAAAGTAAACATATAATGAGTAATCAATTATTTCACATCAAATTAGAATGTTACTTTGTTCTTTAGTATTTTAGGTACTAATTTTGTTTTTGTACAAAAAAGTTAAATTTTAAGAATTAATGCACAAAATTATATACACACTATCTATTTTGCTTACCATATACATATAAGTGCGACATATTTTTTTAGTTTTTCACATTATGTGGCGCATCATTGATAAACAACTTTATTATATAAGTACTTCTGATAGAACTCCTTACAATATATCAAATTAGATATCTACTATAGTCCTCTACCTGCGTGGGTTAATATTGTTATTTGAGAGTTTTTCAGACTTATGTTTACTAAGGTTTAAAAATTAATGGTTTAGTGGCTCAGACAGTATGGGATTATTTATTGAGGTTGGAGACATTATTGTCTTAGTGTTATTGATCGATTGAGTGTTAACATTTCAGAAAATTTCGGAATGTTACAAGGAATCTTTCTATGACCTGGGTAGCGGTAAAACATTTCTTAGATAACCATCATTTTAAAATATAGAATTAACCCTGTAAAAGAAATAGCGTACCATTACGGTAATAATTCATGTGTTTAATTGTTTCACTTCAAGATCATTCAACAATTTTTGGATGTGCCATTTTGATATGTTTTTGAAGATTTTTTTAAAGTAACCAATTTAAAAATGCGTTATAATTAATTCTTTGTTTTGGATATTCAAAAGAGTATATGATTTCTACTTTAGACTTTGAGTTATTATATTAATATTAATTTGTGAAGTAAACTGCTATTTTTGGCATTTCAAAGATATCTAAAAATGAAGTCATATTTGTTTCGTATATTGCTTATATTAAAAGATATTAAGTACTAATATTTATTTTTGATACATGTTCTTCGTATTTTATATTTGTGAGATTCTATTTTATTATTTTAAAGTGCACTTAAGGTATCAACAGTCAAAATTAAGGCCTAATATGTAAGCATATTTATTAAGTACTATTTTAAAAACTTTAGAGTTAGTTTTCTAGTTTTAAAAGGTTTACAAATGACCAAAACAAATAGGATGACATGTTGCACAAGTAAGAGGGGAAAAAAGAAAAAAAAAACACTAAAAAAAGCTAAAGTATATGAAAGTTCATAATATATAATTAAAATTTTAGAATTTTTTTCTAGTTTTAAAAGGATCACAACAATTGCGGCAATAATATTCACAAATATTAAATAATAAATTTTAGTAAAGAGTTAATAAGTTGTGTAAAAAAGAACACGGACATTAAACAAATAAATGATGTGACGCATAATTAAGAGGGATAAATAAATAAATAAAAAAGAATACTTAGAAAAACTTATGTGTTGTGAAGTTCAATGTAATATATTGTTAATTTTAAATTATTTACAACAATTGAATCATGTAACACCCCGATAAATTTTCACTGCACATGGTGATGCTGCCAAAAGGCAGCTCATTTTGAGCTGGGTGCTCGTGTGTGTGCGTGTGAATTGAGTGCTCTAGGGTGTGTGTGTGTGTACACAGTGGTGTACTATGAGAGTATGTGTAATGTTTAAGTGGAAGAAAGCAAAAGAAAAAAAAAAAAGAGAAGAAGGGGAGAGGGAGACACACTGCCTCATGGCAGTGGGCATGGTGGATGTATGTATTTTATATATTTGTGGATGTGTTGTGGAGGTAATGGATTGTGTGTGTCACATGAGTGCATAACGTATGTCTGTGTGTATATAGTGTGTGTGTGTGTGTGTGTGTGTGTGTGTGTGTTATGAGTGGTGTTTCAAGTGTGAGCAAGTGATGGTTATGAGATGAAAATGGGGAGCTAAGGACGCTGTGTGAACAGTAACCATGAGCTGGTGAGTGTGTTTTGGTTTGGAGAGAAAGTAAAGAGAAGAAGAAAAGCACGTACCGAGCGTGTAAATTTTGTTAGCGCTAAGTGCAACACATGCGTAAACTAGTGCACAGTTATTGTTAGCACGTGAAACATTACAGTATGACACGTTAGACTATATTCGAATTTCTGGCAAAAGCTTATAATTTTCTGAAATCGTATGTATTTTTAATATTTTCAGTAATTTCAGATTTGTAAAATTCTTTTGGAGCCTTTAAACCCTGAAAATGTTTTAGGAAAAATTAGAGTAAAGTCTTTATGGTATAAATAAGACTCAATTTGAATTTGATAATTTTTGGAGTTTATTTGCTATAATTTCCATATCGCATTGGTTTTAGTAAAATGAAAAATTTTAAAATAGTTTTGATGTCTTTTAAATTCTGATTTCATATATATATATATATATATATATATATATATATATATATATATATATATATTAAAGTTTTTATAAAAATTTTGGGACTTATTTTGCAGCTGAAAGTAATTAGGGCTATTATTGGGTTTCTATTGTATTTAAAGAAATTGTTTTTAATTCAAAAATATTTAAAAATTCAAAAATGTACATTTTGACTTTTAATAATGTTTTAAGCTATAAAAGTGTTTTATTATAATTTATAATTAATTTAAAATATTGTTACGCATTAAGGAGCGTTTGGGATTTTCGGTAAGTTTGGTCGTTTACGCGACGCGCTTTGAGTTGAGCTATTTTTGAGTTAGAAGTGAGCATCGCTTGGGTAGTTGATATTAGGGTATCTATTATACTAGACATAGATTATGTTCTAACAAACAGATTGTCAATTTAGGTTGATTCAAAGGATTATAGATTGAGGCTGTGTAGCATTGCTTAGCTCGGATTGAGATATAAGGATTTTCTCTCCGAACCCTACTCATCACCTGAATTCATATGCTTTAATCTTAATGGTTTTGTAAAAACTTATTGAACTATTGTTCCATAAATTTTCCTGAAAATCTTTGGATTCTGCCGGTAAAACCCTAACTTGAATCTTAAGCGATCGTTTAGAATTCTTTATTTATTCACGTCTGTTTTATCGATTCAATTATCATAAAATATTTTTAATTCTATTTATTGCTTCTCAATGTTGACATGAGTTGGTAACTTGGGAACCATAAGGATGGACTGTATTGTTGGCGTTATAAGGATGGTTTGTTCGATGGGTTTAACTAATAACTAGATGGACTAGTCGGTGTACATATGCATATCTAAAGCGATCGAGCACTGCCAGGGTGGCTTTGCTACATCGTACTACTCATGTTCAATGTTTCCCTGTTTACGTTTTATTGCACTTGAACTGTTTTGAATATTATCCATTCATGCTATATTATACCTGAAGTGTTTCAAATGACTATTATTTAAAGGATTGAATTGAATACTCGTCCCTATGTTTATTGTATTGCAGTGATTATATCAAAAGCAAACTCCCTCAAAAAGATGTTATTGGACTTGAATGTAAAATCGTTCGTTTTGTTCATCTTTGTTGAAATGTTGTCTTTCTATTGAAAATACTCTTAAAAAGTTTTGTTTCGCTCTATATGAAAACTCGTCCGAATTATTTTGTTATTTTATATTTTTTATCTACATTATTGGGCTCTCGAAAGCTCACTCTCCTTTGACTTCTTTTCTGTACACCACAAGAAACTGGGCTTTTAGCGACGGACAAGTCCATCGCTAAAAGTCCTTAATCCGTAGCTAAAGACTTTTAGCGACGGACAACCCGTCGCTAAAAGTCTGTCACCTATAACCCTGTCGCTAAAAGTTTGGCGACGGAATTTGAAAATCCATCACCTAAAAATTGACTTTTAGCGACGGAACAATAAATTCAATTAGCAACGGAAATTCCGTCGCTAAATATATTTTCTGTATTTTATTTAATTTTTTTATTTTCTCAAAATTCATTTTTAAAAGACTTTTAGCGATAGATATTACGTCGCTAAAAATCTTTCGCTTCTTTAAACCTTTTTAGTGAGGCAAATTCTCTCGGTACAAATCCATCAATAACAACTGAATTAGACTTTTAGCAACGAAATTTCGTCACAAAAAAGTCTATAAGTAAAAGTTAAAAAAAAGTTGTTTCTTAAATTGTTATTAATTTTTAAAAAATTCAAGCCTATTTTCATTGACAATAAATTCTAATCAACAATATAGCACTCTTCTTTACCAGATTTCAAACAATACAAATAAAATATAAGTCATACACCAATATCTAACACCCAATAGTCAACTACAAAAATTCGAATAAAATAAATCACATCCTACAAATTCCGAAACAATATTACTTATTTTAACAAAACAAAACAAAAATATATATCAATCTCCCTAGACAGAGACACTCAAATCCGTTAGCTTCACGTACTTGATCCTCTTCTCCTTCGTGACACTAATAGTGGTCAACGTTTTCTAGTGTAGTCGAGTGTCATCTGCATTACACTAAAAAGCAACTACTCAACAATGCTTAACATTTCAGGGAAGAAAAAGAATGAGAAAGTACAGAGAAATATAAGTGACAAAGTTATTATAAGATACACGTTTTTAGTAGTATTTCAAACCAATGTGTAAATATAAATATCAAACTTAAAAAATAAGAAGCTACACCCTAACTGACTCCCATGGGCAATGGGTAAAGAAATGAAGAATTGTATTCATTGGTGTTTCTTTACAGAATGGCAAAGCATACCTTTATATACTGCACAACAATCAGTTTAGATCCTAAAATCAAGCTAATCTAGATCCAAGAATCAAGTTAATTTAGATCCAAGAATCATGCTAATTTAGATCCGAAAATCAAGCTAATCAAGCTAAAATCAAGCTAATCAAGCTAAAATCAAGCTAATATGAGATTATTCTCCTTTACTCCCCCTCAAGTTGGAGCATGGATATTTGAAATGCCCAACTTGCCCAATAAAATGTGGAAGCGTTCCTGGCCAAGTGCCTTGGTGAAAATGTCTGCAAGCTGATACTGAGACGAAATTGGTCGAGGTAATAAAGCTTGGACTGAGTGTGGTGCCAAACAAAATGACAGTCTATTTCAATGTGCTTTGTGCGCTCGTGGAACACTGGGTTGGCCACAATGTGTAATGCGGCCTGATTGTCACAAAATAAGGAAACTGGATTTTGATGAGAGACCCCTTAATCAGAGAGGAGTCGAAGAAGCCAAATAATCTCACTTGCGGTAGTGGCCATTGCCCTGTATTCTGCCTCAGCGGTGGAACGCGAGACTATGGATTGTTTCTTTGAACGCCAGGAAATGGGTGAAGATCCCAAAAACACGATATACCCAATGGTAGATTTGCGAGTTGTTGGGCAGCCAGACAATTGGCATCGCAATAAGCACGTAGTGATAGAGAACTGTTGGAGGAGAGCAAAATACCTTGACTGGGCGAATTTTTGAGGTAGCGAAGAACGCGTATGGCAGCATCATAATGTGGTCGTCTTGGCTTGTGCATGAATTGACTTAGGATGTGAACTACATAACTTATGTTTGGACGAGTGATCGTGAGGTAGAGTAATCTGCCAATGAGACGTCTATACTGTCCTGGATCATCACATAGTTCTCCTGAATTAAGATCAAGTTGATGTTGTTCAGCCATGGGTGAGGAAGATGGCTTGCAACCTGTTAGACCACATTCCGTTAAAATGTCAAGAACATATTTGCGTTGGCTTAACACGATGCCATCAGAAGAACGTGCCACCTCAATGCCGAGAAAGTACTTGAGTTTACCGAGACCCTTAATATGGAACTTAGTATCCAAGTAGTGTTTTAGCCAAGAAATTTTAGCTGAATCAGTCCCCGTGACAATCACATCGTCAACATAAATAAGGACAGCAAGAAAAGATCCTTTACGAGCGAAGGTGAATAAAGAATGATCAGATTGAGACTGAATAAAACCGACTACAAGTAAGGACTGAGTAAACTTGTGATACCAATTGCGTGAAGCCTGACAAAGCCCATAAAGAGACTTTTGAAGACGACACACACGATTCTCCCCCTGTTTAGAAAAACCTTGAGGAATCTTCATGTATACTTCCTCTTCTAGATCTCCATGCAAAAAGGCGTTGTTGACATCCAACTGATGGAGTTCCCATTTCTTTATTGAAGCAATGGCAAGAAGACACCGTACCGTAACTAGTTTGGCAACTGGTGCAAATGTTTCATGAAAATCTAGACCTTCAATCTGGGTGTATCCCTTAGCCACAAGTCGCGCTTTGTATCTCTCCACAGTGCCATCTGGGTGGAATTTGACTTTATATACCCACTTAGAATCAATGGCACGTTTCCCAGATGGTAATGGCATAAGTGTCCAAGTGTTATTAGCTTCCAAAGTAGAGATCTCCTTGGCCATGGCATCCCTCCAATGAGCATGTTTCACTGCCTGAGAAAAATATTTGGGCTCATCGACCGAAGAGATGGCCGCTAAAAATGCAGTGTGAGTTCTAGAAAATTTGGAATAAGAAATATTATGGGACAAAGGATATACCGTCGAGTTAGCAGATGGAGAGGAAGAGTGCGAAGTAGATGAAGGCGGGGCAAGGGATGGTGGCAATGTATAATTGTACCCAGAAAGATTCTTGGACACCTGTCTTGTGCGCTTAGAAGGCACAACCGGAGGTTCATTTATAGGTAAGGCAGATTGCTCAGTTCTGATGGGTGACTGTATGGTAGATGGTGACAACTCAGCAGATCCTGGTGCTTGATCCAAGGGTATCTGGTCTTGGGATGATGATGATCCAAGAGATAGGGGTCCAAGGTCGACGTTGTGGGGTGAGTTTGATCTAGTTGGCACATCACTGGTCTGAGTTGATTTACTAGTTTCACCTGTGGGTGCATGGCTAGCTGCTTGACACTCCCAATCAACTAAAAGATGATCTATTAACCCAAAAGGAGTGTGGCAGGCTTGTAGGTCAGCAATATTATCCTTTTTGTCAGCAAAAGGAAATATGCTTTCAAAAAATTGAACATCTCTTGAAGAGTAAATCACTTTGCTCTCCAAATCATAAATCATATATCCTTTCTGCCCATTGGGATAACCAACAAAAATGCCAGACTTACTTCGAGGGGCGAACTTATCATGTGGCTTGCCATTCATGTGCCCATAACAGAGACATCCAAAAGTTCGCAAATGATCATAGTTAGGTACCTTACCAAATAATACTTCATAAGGTGTTCGGTTTTGGAGCACACAAAGTGGCATGCGGTTGATTAAGTAAGCAGTGGTAAGTACGCACTCCCCCCAAAATCTAACTGGAAGTTTGGCCTGGAATCGTAAAGCTCTAGCTACCTCTAAGAGATGTCTGTGCTTTCGCTCCACCACTCCATTTTGTTGCGGTGTATCCGTGCAGCTTGTTTGTCTGTCCATTCCATTCTCAAAATAATGATGTAATAATTCACGATATCCAAATTCAAGACCGTTATCAGTTCTAAAAACCTTGATTCTGGTGTTAAATTGTGTCTTAACCCAGTTGAAAAACATCAAGAGGTAGTGTCTAGTTTCAGACTTGAACTTCATGAGAAAGACCCATGTGGCTCGACTATGATCATCAACAATCGTGAGAAAATAATGTGACCCAGAATGAGATTTAGTACGGTATGGACCCCATATATCACAATGGACTAAATCAAAGTTGTGCATCGATTTATTTTTGCTATGTGGAAAAGGCAATCTAGTTTGTCTGGCCTTGCAACAAGCATCACAAAATAAAAGTTTTGGCGAATTGAAAGTAACAGGTAAGTTGGAAACCAGCGAGATACGGTTCATTGGTAGATGCCCTAAACAATGGTGGCATAAATCCGCAGTGTTATGTCCTTTTGACAGAAGCGCCTTCCCCGCCCTCGTCGGCTTCCTCAAGGCTTCCTCAGAGTAAGTCCTGTATCACACAAAATTCAGATCCAAAAATTAGAACACAGTGGAGATCTCGAGTCAATTTACTGACTGATAATAGGTTAAAATAAAAATTAGGCACTCCCAAAACTTGTTCGAGATGCAAATTGGGGCCAATATTTACTCGTCCCAAAGCATGAACTGGGACGGTATGACCGTTGGGAATTTGAACCGGGGGTACACCTGGATTTGTATAAGCATCGGACATAGTATCAAGTTTACATGATATATGATCTGTGGCCCCTGTATCAATAATCCACGAGTCTGGCTTACCAGATATATTTTGTGAGGTCATATTTGCAGAAGGCCCATTAGTGGGTCCTGATTGGCGGCCCAAAAGATTAACAAGTCTTTGCATTTCACTGGGTGTGAAGCTTGGAAATGACACAGACTCGTCGGATGTGGCAACGAATTGTTGTGAAACCCTTGTCGCTGGTGCTGTGTCTCCGGCAGTGCGCGACCATGGTTGATATGCAGGGCTGTGATTTGGAAATGGTGCGGATGCGTCGGCAGTAGCTGCAAACGGCTGGGCAATTGCAGCCGACGATGTTGTGCCTCCGGATGCGCGGAGCCATGGCTGATTTCCTCCTCTTGGTTTGGGTCTTCTCCATCCAGGTGGATATCCGATGATCTCATAACAGTTCTCTCTAGAGTGATTGGATCGATTACACTGGGTACAGTGTAATCCACCATGCCGTCTTTCTCCAGAATTTTCACCATGCCGGTCAATTTTCTGGTCACCTCCATGCCGCATATGTGGTGCTTTAGCCAATAGAGTTGTGGCCTCGATAGTAAGGACACGCGCAACAGCTACCACTTGCTGTTTTTCTTCTTGGGCAGCCACGGCATATGCTCTCCCAAGTCCTAGCAATGGATCGATGCTCAGGATTTGGGATCGCACCGTCTTGTAAGTATCATCCAATCCCATCAAAAAATCGAAGACTTTCTCTTCTTCTCGCATTTCCTTCATTTTCTTTCCGGCACCATAATTACATACAGGTATAGGTCTAAGATTATGTAGTTCATTCCACACACCTTTTAACTTACCATAGTATGTAGAAATAGCAGATTTCTCTTGTTGTAGTAGAGCAATAGATCGCTTCAGGTCATACACTCTAAGTGCAATGCCCTGAGTAAATCGTTCATCAAAATCGCACCAAATTTCACTTGCAGTGTCTGGATGTGCGGCACCAGTTTGTAATTCTCTAGAAAGAGAATTGACGATCCATGATTTGATCACTGCATTACACTGGATCCATGATTGAAAATCCCTGGAATGAACATCGGGTTTTGCTATCAACCTGTCGACGAACCCTGCCTTATTTTTGGATTGGAGCGCCGTCAACATGTTACGTCTCCAAGTGAAATAGTTCTCTCCATTTTCACTTAGAGGTTGTGTAATGAAGATCAAGCCTGGATGATCAGACGGATGCAAGTAGAACGGAGATTTGGTGTCAATTGCGATGTTTTGAACATTCGCAACGGGCGCCAAACCCCCATGAACATAACTTGCAGATTCGTCTTCCATGACTGAGAAATTGAAAAGAAATGCCTATGCTAGAAAGATGGCTCTGATACCATAAAGAAATGAAGAATTGTATTCATTGGTGTGTCTTTACAGAATGGCAAAGCATGCCTTTATATACTGCACAACAATCAGTTTAGATCCTAAAATCAAGCTAATCTAGATCCAAGAATCAAGTTAATTTAGATCCAAGAATCATGCTAATTTAGATCCGAAAATCAAGCTAATCAAGCTAATATGAGATTATTCTCCTTTAATGGGCACCAGGATATTTCCCTTTGCAACGGGATATTTCCTCCTAGCTCTGCTTTGACCAGAAGGGCACCATGGCCTAAACTCCACGAAATTTGATTTGCTAAGTGCAGATTATGAAGTGAACAAAGTAAGGAAAAAAGTTCATATAATTATCGCAACAATTTGAGAAATATATGCCGAATAGAAATAGTATCAACAAAATATTCTCAAATCTTTGCCAGCACATATTTCAATGCCTTGCTCAAAATATAAAACTAACATCCAATTTCAAGAAAAGCAATGCATCATGTAGCTATCTGAGAAACTAGAACACACATAACCAAAATAACAATATTAATGGCCATAATCATATCCCACATCATAAGAAACAAAAAGTATTACGCTAACATAACCTTTGAAGAGAACTCCAGGATAAAACAATTCAATATATTGTAACCAGTAAAATAGTCATTAGCGATTGCCTCAAGATCACATCTTGAATACACCGGAAAACAACTATATCAAAATAGCAAAATTTTGACGACATTTCTTTTTCTACAGAACAAAAGTCTGTCCAATTTCTCACGTAATTACCATGAAATCAGTTACGTACAAATCCTAATTCATCTCATTATTCACAATCTTAAATAAGCATCTACTCCACTCAATTCCATCAAAACATGTCATCAGGTTAATTGAGTTAAGTAAATCATAAAATTGTCCCAGAAACTCAAACAAAAATCTCAAAAAACTCCCCTTCCATGAAGTTTTGCTTCAAGTTACATCAAAAATCAAAAAAATTAACCACAAATAACAATTGATCTACCAGGACACCATAACAATGACACAAGTCTAAACTTAAAGTCAAGATCCATAACATTTCTACACTATACCATCACAGATCTACACAAAAAGGCACAATACAAACAGATCCAAAAAAATTCAAACATTTCTCATTTTTAGAGATTCATAGATGGTTCATTTGATGTGGGAAGCATATGTTCCCTTACCATGAACATGAATAAAGAGCACAGCAGTTACCACAACATTTCCAATTTAGATGCAATCACAAAAAGTTGAAGATGTGCTTTCACAAAAGCCCTAAAATAAAGTCATGCTGTCCCTTTTCGGGTTGCTGTGGTGATTAAGTTCGAACAATTTCTATAACAAACAACATGTTTCCTTAAAAGCTAAGGTGGATAAATTTTCCAAGCACAGTAGGTTGTCATGTTTCAAAACCTCAGATGCCAATATTACATTTCTTCCGGACTGAATACCACAACAATGTTAAGCAGAGTCTGCAGAATTAACTAATTCAACATAAAGCAAAAACAATTACAAATATAAACATCAAATTGCTCACTAAATTTGTTAGATCTTCGAGTCAAGCAACGTATCCAAACAGTCAGATCCAAAATATATAGCAATCGAATGAATTAGGAAAACGTTTGGTCAAGATGAAAACTGAAACCCTAACGTTAGTCCTAAACCTAGAGGCTCATGCTATTCAAAACCCTAATCTGAAAAATTGTTTTGCGGAAGGCGTACCTGATTTTTGGTACTCGCAGAGAGATATCGGAAATTGCGACGAAAGTTGTTGTTGACAACAGCGTGAAAAGAGATAACGCTAGGAGGATAAGTGCTACAAAGATTTTGAAATACCTTCTAGTAGATGGTAGATCCGTCAGAGCGGTAGCGGCACAATGAATGCCTCGATTGGGCGACAGCGGTGCAGTGATTGTGTCTATTGGGCGGCAGCAGTAGCGGAGATGGGTGGCATGAGAGGCGGCCAGGGAAGAGGAGCGACAGCAGACGGGGTGCCGGCCGATAATCTGCTGTGTGAGAGAGAGGTGGAGGGGGGGAGGAGAGGAGAGGAGAAAGAAAGGAGCGGCAGGGTACTGAAAGAAAAATTAGGGTTCGATTTATTTATAGTCATCATTTCCAGAATAAGAAAAATTCAAGAAAATGAAAAAATACAAAAAAAAATACTTTTAGTGACGAAAAATCCATCGGTATTTCCCCGTCACTAAAAATCCGTCGCTAAAGCTTTTTACCGACGGAAAAATCCGTCGGTAAAACTTTTTAGCAACAGATTTTTAGCGACGGGACAATCCGTCGCTAAAGTGACTTTTAGCGACGGATTTGTGTCTGTCGCTAAAAATCCATCGCTAAAGATGTGTTTTCTTGTAGTGGTAGGTGATAGCCAGCATTTAAGTTGAGGTTGATTGTGTGGATTAGAGCCAAGCAAGGAAAAAGAGAGTTTAAGTTTAGCCTTTGTCATTAGAACCCTTGCGTGGGTTAATATAGTATTATTTAAATTTTGTTCACCTAGATTTGGAATATCATTTATAGCAGTCAGTTGAGAGTTTGATTTGATAAACGGTTTAGTTGCTCTGATCATGACTGCCCACTTTGTTGTGAGGTTAATATTGTCTTAGTGTGATCGATCGATTAAGTGTTAACATTCGGAAAAATTCCGGGATGTTACAAATCATATTCTTTTACATGTTATTTTCTATATAGAGAAAAGAAAACTTTTCATTTGTGACCTACCAATTTTTTTTCATAAGTGACTTATGTTTTTTTTTTTTTTATGTTTTAAGTATTTATGTTGTCATTTAAAGTGTTTTTGAGGTGCTAATGGTCAAAATCAAGTTCCAATATGTTGACATCGACAATATAGAGTTTTAGAAGTTATAAAATTGATTTTTCACTCTTATAAGGTCAACTAAATTCATGATAATTATACCCCCTAATTTTTCAATAATAAGTTGTAATAAATATTCATGATGCATGTGTGACTATAATAAGTAGACGTAGAAAAGGAATGAAATATCAAAACAAATATGATGACGTGTAATTTATGTTTTCTTTATATGTGAGCGTTTATTTTGTTGTAAAAAGTATTTTTGAGGTGTTAATTGTCAAAATCAAGTCCTAATATATTGACACATTGATTAGGTAGAGGTTTAGAAGGTGTTGAATAGATTTTTTACTCTCATAGGGATTACTAAATTTATGGTAATAATACCTCCGAAATTTTAATAATAAGTTATACTAAAGAGTTATGATACATGTGTGACTTTAATAAGTAAAGGTAAAAGAGGAATAGGACACCAAACAAATATGATGACGTGTAATTTATAATTTCTTTATGTTTGAGTGTTTATTTTGTTATTTAAAGTGTTTTTGAGATGTCAATAGTCAAAATTAAGTCATAATATGTTGATACATTGATTAGGCATAATTTTAGAATTTATAAGATTAATTTTTTACTCTTATAAGGTTAACTAAATTTATAGTAATAATACCTCCGAATTTTTCAATAATAAGTTATAATAGAAACATGATGCATGCGAGACTTAACAAGTAGAGGTAAAAGAGGAATGAAACACTAAAACAAAGATGATGACGTGTCGCATTAGTAAAAGGCGATGACGTGTTACAAAGTTAAAAGGGGGTGAAAAGGGAAAAGACCATTAAAAAAGTTTATGTGTTGCCTCACGACGCACAATGCTTTGTCTATTATATATTTATATGATATGATATAATATCTTTTCTTGGAGGTTTTGGACATCTTAATGTTTGATTACCCTTTTGCCTCATAGATTAATAGAAAAATACTCAACTCTATTCTATCATCAAGAATAGAGAAAAGTAGTGACGATCAATACTAAAGGGATACGTTTGCTTCTGCATCTTGGCGTTTTTTCATCACCGAAATAAAAGCTTTTGGTAATCTATGACTTCTTTCAATTCCGGTGAGTTCAAAATCCTATTGTTCTTATATTAATGCTATTGTAAGATTCTTATGATCTTGATTATGGGGTCAAGCGAAAAAACAATATTTGAAAATTACAAACCAAAATAAATTTCATTTTTTTCTTGTTTCTAAGAAAAAGAAAATGAATAAAACCAAGCCTGCTACTACGATAAATCCCAAGGACAAGATAATAACTCTTGCTTATGAGAACACAAAAATCGATGTTTAGTACCTAAAAGTATCTAAAAGCATGTAATGTAACCTAATCAGCAAGCTATAAGAGCATTCTGAGAAGCCGTTTATCATCTTCGGGCCATAAAACAAACGTCTTTAATCCCTCCTCTCGAGCTTGCCAAATTCAAGGCACAATAAGTATGATGCCTGCAATAATATTGTAAAGAGGAAAATGAGATCAGATGATAAAACCCACAAATAAGTTTGAATAATTAGTTCCTAGTAAAAGGTACTAGGTAGACCAAAAGGAGACTTACCGGTCCTTAAAAAAGATCCAACCTTGTTCAAGAAAGCATCGAAAGCAACTAGGGATAGAGGGCAGCCGCAAGCGGAGAGACAAAGCTAGGGATAATTTGGAAGGCCTTGTGGGGATCCTGAACTCTTGGGATGTCCAACGATTTGTACAGAAGTTCTGTTTCCCTTCCAGGACGAAACTGAACAAATGGATCTCCTAGGCTACTACTGGAGGCCATCCACAGTAGAACAAAGACGTCGTCGCTGAGTTTTCCAACTGTTTGGTAGTAGAAAGTTACATCATCCCATGGTACACACGTATTAAATGTGTGCTGGTGAAGGAAACAAAATTCTCCAACACTATCTCCCGTTAAAACCCATATATGCATCAGCTGTTTATCATGTTCCACCAGAGTTAGACTTCCCTGCAAATCCACCATCTCCACGAAAGGCCTTCTATCAAAGTTCTGCTTTGATAAGGAGATTATTTCAAGCTTCTCCTCACCGAGTTCAAGAGCCAGTATTCGCATATTCCAAGAACCGGGAACAGCTTCCTTAATCATTTGCAAGTAGAAGACACCATTGCGAAATATAGCCACCGACGCTTCCCATTCGAGTATAGGCGCACTCACTTCCCTCCATAAACTGTCACCAAGCGAAAGAATCTCAAGCTTGCTTTCTCTCTCACCACTTTCAAATTTGTAGCAGCGCAAAACTTTGTACCTCCCGGTTGTGGAATCAGAGCCCAAGCTAATAACATAGCTCGATAGGTAATGACTCGAAGCCACAGAAGGCAAAAAGTAATGCTGTCCCGTTATCGGATTGCAAAGGCACGCTGGGTCTACCTTTTCTGCAATTGCTATACAAAGCAGACCATTGTGAGAACACATTATTTCGAATTCATACCATGGAAATTTGGAAACAGGGAGTCCTCTAGCAATGCGTTCCTCAATATTAACAAGCTTAAGGTAGCCCGGGAGGAACTTTGTCTTTCCTGGTCGCCTTTTTTCTTCTCCTACTTTCGGTACAAGAAGAAGTTGACTTTTCGATCTTCTAAGTTGCAGTTTGACAAAATCAGGATCTTGAGTTGTAAGATACCACCTTTTGCAAACGCATCTACTTTGTAAGATCCATTCTAACGGAAGCCTTGATAGGATATCGGAAATCAGTGGTGGCATCAAGTCATCAATTCCAGCTCTGGCTTGAGCATCGCTATTTTTCACCGGATACTGGTTAAACTCCTCCATTGTCTCTCAGATAAGTGCCAAAATGAGATCTCACTGTCACATATACAAAAATATACCATAAGGAAGGGAGTTGTGAAGCAGAAGGCATTGCAAATAGATAAAAATTGACTTTCCTAGCAAACATGCATTAATATTGACCATTTGATCATGCCACATACCACGCATCAAGGCCCCTTCTATATAGTTTCGCGGAGTTGAAATGAGAATGAACTCTATATAGTCATTGATACAAAAACAAAAAAAAAACGATGTTTTTGGTGGATCCCTGGGCAAGTAGAATCGCCAGTTACGGAGAGAGTTAATTGGTAAAGTGGTCAAGTGCAGTACAGTTCTAAAATGTCCAAGAGATCAGAGTGGGCGAAGTGAAAAAAACTGCATCCAGCAATTAGAAAATTCAATTGTTTCAAACTCAAAATGGCCAATTGAGCACCTTAAAGGCCATGTAGATCCACCCCTGCTCAGCAAGAATTGGGCTTTCGGCATGTCAGGTCATAACACTTTTAATCAGCGCGATGTTGTATCTTATATCACATATATTGTTGTGTAAAGCTGTTATGTAGATGGTAATTAATAAGTGTATCTTGTTCTAGACCAGTTATTGATCTATTAAACCCTGTCCTACTTTACCTCTAAACACAATCGACACGGATTGTCTGCTGTAACTAGGGTTACAGTAGACATGCTGTGACACTAGTTATAGCCGTCCGATCAAGATAGGGTGAGATGAGGGTCCAGATTATGCCATGTCATCAAGCTATTAATTCTTCTCTGCCAACCCCAATCTCTCTCTCTCTCTCTCTCTCTCTCTCTCTCTCTCAGTTTATCTACCGTCGATGACGTCGACACCTACTACTCCTCCACCTTCCGGCGACGGTGATCCACAATCCCCCTCTTTCCTCCACAAAATGAACCGCCTAAAATTATAGTGGACCCATAACCTTCCGGCAGCAACACAGCCGAACGGTTGATTTGCTGATGTTTGTAATCGGAGTGGAAGACGGGGTGACGGTGAGAGACGGAGTAATGGTGGCTGGTTGGTCATTGCTATAGATTAGTGCCCGGCGTGTAGATCTACAGTTATGAGTAAGGGTGAACAAGGGTGGTGATAGTTGTTGTCCCAAGTTACGATGGTGGTGGTCCCGAGGTGGGATGGTGGCTGGCATGGTGGTTTTGACATGGGTCATAGGGAGACGAGAGACGGGAGATGAGAAACAGGGGACGAGGCCATCTTGGCTCTGTCGTCACCGAAGGTAGGACGTCGTCGTCGTCGTCGTCGGAAGGTTGGGATGTCATCGCAGGCAGAAAGATTGTAGAGAGAGAACATCAGGCTGCTCTCTCTTTGGACTTAATGCCAACACATGGGAAACAAAACAGACCCAAAAATCCTTTTTCGCTGACATGGCTTGGTCTGAGCTCTTGAAATTGATCAGACGGCTGTAAGTAAGTTACAGCATGTCTGCTGTAACCCTAGTTACAGCAGACAATCCGGATCCAAAAACAATACTAGGGTATGTTTGGATATAAGATTTGAACTGGAAATTTAGTTTTTGGTAGGATATTTGTAAATTACTTGGACAAAATATCTTGTTTGAATAGTTCAAAAGAGAATTTTTGAAATTTCGAAGTGATTTGAACTTTGGATTTGGGTTCCCAAATGTACAGTTCAAATCACTAGTTTGAACTAGTTATTTATCAAATCCACTTCAATCAGTAATTTACAAATCCATATTAACTAATTCCTTATTTTTTAGGAATCTTGCATCCCACCTTTTTTAGCAACATTTAGCTTCCTTTCTTCCAAATAAGATATTTCAAAATGATAGAATTTGTAAATCAGGGAATTTCGAAATGAGAGCATTTAAAAATACCCCCTGGGTTGACATTCCCAAAGTACAAAAATATTTTGATGGATTCTCTTCACCCATAATTTAACATAATATCCAGCTACATCGAGCTATGTAATCCTACACTGGAGCACCCGTTTCATTTTACTAGTTAGAGAAAGCAACGAGAATGCCCTAGCAATAGAACTCTATAAAATTTGTACATCAGAGGTCACTATTGAGCTTAGGTTGATTATCTACCTATTCCAACCTTCACACAACTAGTGTGTTATTGGAGCCTGTATTTGCAATTGAGAAATTTGAATGCTCGAACAACTTATATACCGACTAGCTACTAATAATACTGACTTACGGTCTGAAACATGCATGGATTTAAATGTCAGGCAAAAGACAAATATATGCTCCTTGTACAAACCCTAAACAAAGTGGTAAATGGCAGGGACCTAAGGTGGAGAAAGAACGAGAGCATATAATTGGTCCATGTACATTAAGGGAGATGAAGAATGAGAACAACTAGATTATACAAACAGAGAATAGAGACTGACATTAAAACATTCACTTACAAATATGTGATGACAAAGGAGGAGATTGCAAGCAGTGTAACCTGCAAAATGACAGAACCGCAATGGATCACTTGGTACCTCACAGTAAGAACGATATTGTCTTTGTTGATACCTGTAAAATTAGGTGCGAATCAATGATTAAGAAATTATAGTGACACCAATGCTGTATGATAGCACTACCCACGCAAGTAATAAACATGGATGGTTGACTGTGCCGCAGAAAAAGATTAACAAGGCTTGTTAAAGACCCAAAGAGTCACAAAACAGAACACCACGCCTTCAACATAAGATCAGGATGAAGCTCAAGAACAAGTGGCCTACTGGAAAAGAAAAATGCAGCCGGTTATGTGATTTTTGCAAAATATCGGGGACAAAGTCAATGAAGGAACTTAATTTGCTTTTCAGTAAAGTACAGAAGTTTGCTTTGTAAAGAACATTAAATAGGTATGGGGGCAAGGCAGTTGTAGTAACAGATTAGCAGCCACAGTTTAATCGAGTGACATATGTCTCCGGTACATTTTTCCGAGCTCATTCAATACGAAAGCAATATATGGAAATTTCTTGGGCTAGATCCTCATCCTCTTTGCCCTAGATCTACTACTTATTTGTCGCATATGCAACTGCAACCAAATTTTATCCTTCGGATAGCAGTGAAGTTGAACAGTCTCGTACAAACTTTTTGCTAGTAGATACCTAGAATTTTGGTTGAACTAACAAAAAGGATCAGATTAAGGAGTAAAATAACCAGAACCTATGATAAGAAATTTTCAGCCGCACCTAATTTAGTGTCATATTCAGGTAATCTAGACACACACAAAAAAAGGGGGGGGGGGGGGGGGGTGGTTAATTAAATTTACCGAAAACGTGAATCTGACTTTGATGTCACTAAAGATGTAAGAACGACAATATTTAACGCTTTATGAACAACGAGGTCTAGATTTAACAAATAAAAAGTATATCGCATTCGATACCTAGATTTTTGAGGGAAAATAGATAGATTTTGTTGTTCCTAAATTAATGTTAAATCCTAAAATAGAAACAGAAAGCACAAACATTCATGCCATCGATGGCGCGAAAGGTGTATCAAAAAAAGGGCAACCATGTTGCAACCACAAGAGCCTAAAAAATTGCGCGCGAAAAAAAAAGAAAAAAAAATCAGGTTAAGGACTTATAGAGGATCACATCAACCTCTTCCACTTGAAGGATTTACGCAACAAAAAGATGGTTTTGATGTGAGACTTATACCGAATCAAAGAAGTCTCCTGAATCTGCAGATTGCAACAGAGATCAAGAAAAAAACGAGCACAGTTTCTGTTAACAAAAAGAGAGACCAAGTTTTTAGAAAGGAAAAGGGAACACTAGAAAAATAGACTAACAACTAATCTTTTGGATTTTAGATAGCAACAAAATGTACCACTAGATTTTGCATGTACAGAAACACGCACAAACACAGAGAACCACACACACACACACAGACACGCACAGAGATGAAATGTTGTGCTTACTGGAAGCCAATCTCAACTGCTGGTTATGGTAATCACTTTGCAGCGTTTATATAATACTTTTCAGGGGCTTTAACGTCTTTTTGGTCAACTAGTGGTTAACGTGCAATTTACAAAATCTCGCGTAGGCAATAAACGCAAGGATTTCTTTCCATGTTATTGTCTTAGGTTAATCGTAACTTTCGTGGAAATTTCTTAAAGGCTTATTGAGCCTTTGTACTAATGACACTTTCTATTCCATGATATTCCTTCATACAAAGGGTTTTGCACATTGGATGATGGGATGCAGACCCACGTATTATATTCAATGTGCACTACAACTAAGTGCATTTAAATAAATTTCTATAATTAAATATTACGTGTTGGCTAAAGGTTCAAGATTTTGATTGTATGTCGAGCGCAATGTTTGAGATAGTAACTAAAGGTGAGTGATGCGGGAATTTTTTGGTCAGATACCGATTGTTGGATGCACCACATGGCTGTGACGTGCAGGTTTTGGCCAAGGTCAATGAGGAGGCTTCTCCGGGCAGATCGCGTTAGTCGAGTTCAGTAGTCTTATCAACTTTTGGAGTTGGCATGGTTATCAACAAAAGTGGATTGTGCTTGACTGCTTATGGTGATCTCTTATCTGTAATTTGGTGTCTTTTGTCATGGTTGTCTTGTGGCTTCTTTTATCTTTCGTTGTCTTCGACTGGGTTGTTCTCCTTGTTTCTTGTTAGTGTCTTTACTTGTGTAAAGGCACGCTAATCTTTTTTGTGGTAGTCTTTCATACAGATGATTGGCGCTGAAGCCATTCGCCGTTTTGTCGCTCTCGGTTATGCGCGAGGCTTGGCTTTGTGCTACTCCTTGTCTGGGGATCCGTCGTGGCGGGGTGCAGTCACGTGTTGTTTGTTTTTTTGCTGCTCTTGCTTGTGCAAGGAGAATTCGCTTTATGCAGCTCCTTGTATGGGAATTTGCCATGGGGAATGCAGTCACATGTTACTTCTCATTTTTATTTTTTTTAGTACTCCAGCTACTTCTACATAATTAGATTAGTAGCTAGGATTTTTGTCCAAAGCTCAAAACAAAATGTGTTTATATTCGAATATCTAGTTACTGAAGGAATATATTTAGGTGATGTGCATGTTATATTCTTCATACGCTTATATCTCGTAAGGAACAGGTCGTTGCAGATACAATGTCTGAGATTTTACCTTTAAGCTAGCCAAAGATCTTTATATTACAAGAAGGCCACTATGTTCAAACTGAGGGCAAGTTATGCTCAACCAGTTGTGTGACGCATTACTCGGATTGAAACTCTTTTTACGATTCCCAGTTTGTTTTTTCTTCAGTGAACTAGTCTTCTTTGTTTTATTTTGACTGGGAGCAATAGACTTACTGTATGAGAATAATTTGATAGCATGTGAGTCAACAGAAAGTGATAACCGCAACACATACAACGAGAAAGTTACTGTATGCCATTAGTTTGTCGATCATAAGTTTTGTATGCCATTACTGTATGGGACGGAAATATACCCAAAGAGGCGTAGGCTTTTGGAAAGTGGAGTCTTGCCTTGAAGCCATTTTATCAGTAAGGACAAGATTAATGAAGTATGTTCCTTTATTATAGTAGCATCCTTTCTAGACATTTCCTTTATTATGGTAGCATCCTTTCTAGACATTTTGTTTCGCACGTGTCAAATCCACATCATTGGGGTGCCTCTGATGTAGTCCATGTGCAATTAAGCCAAACTCAACAAAGGCACATTGTCACCACCCTAGAGTTTGAAAAGCACAACTCTGCCTCAAGTGTGCGATACTTAGGCAAATCACCCCATGGACGCCTAAGTCAGCCTTACTCTCCTTCTTGCATGTCTCGACAAGTCCCATGTCAATCCGTCTTTTCCTACACACTAAGTGTGTTGGCCACACTCCTCGCTTGAGCCTTTTGATATCACACACTCATAGAATGGCAAAGTTGGCAGAAAGGAAAGAAATAAGATTAACATACCGATGTCAAATCCACACTAGTTCAGAAAATGACCTCATAGACTAAAACAGCAGCTATTTAATGAGATTTTTGAAGTCTATGAATGGTAAAGCAAAGAATAAGGTTTTGTGAAAATTGAATATGTTGCACGCTTTTTTCTTTTTTACATGACGTATGTTGGACAGTGTAAAACAATTGGGAGGTCATGTGGAGGGCTTTGCTCTATTCTTTTGCAACAAAAAAGGTGGTGACATTAAGCCAAGATGTTGTACCAAATTTTTTTGTTCATAAAGGATGTTTGACACCATATCACTACACCTTATCTCCATTTTAAATGACTTTACTTTTACCCGATTGTGGGAAGATGCCTATAATCTCCAATATAGCAATAATTAAAGGTCATTTGCAATAGTTAATGGCATTTTTGTATGCATTCTACAATCTTATGAAAATGCAGTCGTTGTTTCAGCGCTGCGGATGTTTTGTTTATTTGATTGTAACAAGCAGTTGCTTGCTGGATGTACCTCATCGTGCTTCTCTCCCTCTCCCTCACCTCTCATCCCTCCACCCCGCCCCCCCCCCCCCCCTCCCGCCCCTTCTTCTTTGTCTCTAAGTAAGTGTAATCTTGGTACCAACAAGCAAAGTGTTTTGCGTCCGTCATGCTTTGAACTTGCAGTAGGTTATAGACCAAAGATTGTACTACTAGTGCCCTAGCTTTTGATAAAAGTAATTTATCATAATAGAAAAGCTCATATAGTCCTGCACCGTGCACAGAATTTCGTAATTAAAGTCAACAACCTAAAGATAAACCATTGTGCTAGGTATTTATTTTGTAACAACTCTTCTTTCTACTATATGTAATTAGGGAATGATAGATCAAAAAGGGTTAGCCATACATCCATCAACGTTAGTCTGTAATATATCAACCGAAAGGCGATCGACGGTATCATAACTTCCACAAAACTATGGCCTTCCAACCCCAGTCCAAAAGTTATTTGCGAAACTCGCATCCTTATTACAACCTAGTTGCTTTAAAACAATATGTCTGTACAAAAGATGGGTGTTTTCGAATCTCGCATCTTTATCACTTGAAAGTTTTATATAATAAGTTAGTTCATTAATTAGTTAGAGTTTCAAAATATTTAGATTTAGTTTTCTAACTATACAAGGCTTATTAATATAAAAATTAAATTATTATAAATAAGGACCCATTGAAGATAATATTATTTTTATTTTTTAGATATATAAATTTCAATATTCATATTAGAGAGTGGTTTTGAGGATACAATACTCAAAATTAAGTCTTAATAAGTTAATCCATCAATTAGTTAGAGTTTCAGAACGTTTAAATTTATTCTTTCAATTATACAATGCTTACTAATATATAAATTAACTTACCAAGAAATAAGAACCACGTCCAAGATAGTATTTCAGACTTTTAGTACCACTTATAATAGTTATAGTTCTATGTCATATTGAAAACATGATGTGATGATTTGTCACGTAAAGAAGCTCTCGGTTCGTTTATTATATATTATTATATTGATATAGATTGCTTTAAAACAATATATCTGTACAAAAGATGGGTGTTTCAGAATTGATCGTGGTGAGAAATCATTAGGTGATTTTTTCAAGACTAAAAGATGCTTAATATCACTGCATTTATTTGAACGATTATGATAATCCTTACATAAGTTCACTGCATTTGCTGTGAATTATTATGACATCTTACATTTTACATATGTCCGTACAGTTTTATGTGAGTTAAGTGTCTAGGTAATTTTTTCGAGACTAGAATTAAGATGCTTAATATCACTGCATTTATATCAACCATTATGATAATCTTCACACTAGTCAATAAATGTGACTTCTTACATTATACATTCGTCCATACAGGTGTATGTGAGTCAAATATTGTAATATATGACCGATTTTATTGCCAAACTGTTTTTTCCGAGGAAGTATCATTACGAAGTTTATTTGGTAGATATTCTAATATTTCGTGCATCTTGTGTTGGACGTATGCAACTCAGCTCCAGTTACCCTAATTAGAATAATCCTATCACTAATTACAATCTTAATGAGAAACATTACATATTATGCACTTACAACTATTTCATTCATGTTGATAGGAGAAGTGTTCGATCTTAATTGAGGCACCCAACATTTTTCATGATGATGCCTAGAAGAGGAAACACCAAGACTTTTCCTTGTTAACAGATTGACCTGATTAAACTTTAATTTCACAAATATCAATTTTTTCCGCTAACCAACAGGCGGATAAGGAAAGTGTAGATTTTACCGATTTTGCTGAGGCTCGAAGTCTCTATTAGCAAATTAAATGGAGGCTTTCAATTCTGTGCAGCTAACTCAGTGCTTAGTTTGCTACATGCTGACAATAATTTAGACCCTAACAACACGTTCGATAATAGGAGGGGGTGGGGAGAGGGTAGATTATGCGTATAACTAAGCGAATTCCTTTTTTTTTTGCTTTTAATCAAATTTGGATGGCGCTTTTTTAAACGGTGCAGCTAGCCTAAGTGCTTAGTTTGCTTGAAACATTCACAAATTTAGACCCTAACAACACGTTTAAGATGTGGAATCAAAATAAGCTTTCGGACAACTAGAAGCTTCTTGACCGTGGAGTCTAGTCTACTCAGGGGAATAACAGCAACGACAGCAGCGACGACTGATTCCTCCATTGATTCTGACTTGTAATGTTCAAACGTACGCTTCCGCGTTTTTTCGGTACCCCAAAATGCCCAAGGAGAAAAAGTGTTGTACATTCTTGAAATTGAGAACGCTGCCTCGATCAAAACTCAAAATGGTCTACCAACTTACTATTCTTCTCCTGCTACCTCTCTTCCTTACTTTCCTTCCTGCGGGACAAGCTGACCTCGCCGCCGACAGAGCCGCCCTCCTTCGCCTCAGCTCCGCCGTCGGCGGCCATACCCTTCAGTGGAACCAATCCGACCCAACTCCATGCTCGTGGAAGGGCGTAAACTGCGACAACGCCACCAACCGGGTCACCGCCCTCCGCCTTCCAGCCGCCGGCCTTTCAGGCCAAATACCTCTAGACACCATTGGAAGCTTAACCCAACTCCGTAACCTCAGCCTCCGGGGAAACTCTCTGTCCGGCCAGCTCCCCTCCGATATAGCCTCCCGCTTCGAGCTTCGTTACCTCTTCTTGCAGCAGAACCAGTTCTCCGGCGAAATTCCGTCGAGCTTATTCGATTTGAGTCGCCTCGTTAACTTGAACCTCGCTGGGAATAACTTCTCCGGTGGGATATCGCCCGGGTTTAACAAACTGACCCGGTTGAGAACCTTGTATTTAGAGAATAACCAACTCACTGGGTCACTCCCGGTCGAGTTAAGGACCCTGTCAACTCTTAAGAATTTCAACATGTCTTTTAATAGACTCAGCGGGTCAATCCCGTCCAGCCTAGCTAGATTTTCTTCTCTGTCCTTTTTCAACAATTCTTTGTGCGGTTCCCCTCTTCCTTCTTGTACTAATGGAGGTAATAAGCTTTCCGGCGGAGCAATTGCCGGGATTGTAATCGGGTCGGTTATCGGGTTGCTTTTCATTCTTGCCGTTTTGGCAATTTTATGGAGGAAAGCAAAACACAGCAGTGTACGTACCTCGCTGCCAGTCAAGATGCCATCACCCGTGCAGCCGCTCCAATTTGAAATTAGCAGTCCAGAAAATCGGGTGTTCGAAAATGGTTTTCTGGATCCCGTCACGGGTGCTGGTAAGGTGGCGACGGTGGTGGCAGCACCGAGGGTGGTGAACGTGATTGAGAAAGTTGGTGATGAAGGGTTGGTGTTTTTTGGGGATGGGGATGGGGGTTTTAGTTTGGAGGAGCTGTTGAGGGCTACAGCTGAGGTTCTAGGGAAGGGGACTCTGGCGAGTACTTATAAGGCATATTTGGAAAGTGGGGGTGAAGTAGTCGTGAAGAGGTTGAGAAATGTATGTCTTACTGAAAGGGAGTTCAGAGAGAAGGTGGAAGGGTTGGGGGTTTTGGTTCATGAGAATTTGGTACCACTAAGAACATATTATTATGGGAAAGAGGAGAAGCTTCTTGTCTATGACTGCATGCCCTTGCTAAGCCTGTCTGAACTTTTACATGGTGAGCCTTCTCATTTTGCTCTTCTATACTTAAAAGGCTTATGCATCAGTTTGTCTTCTTTTCATTGCTCACACCTATGTAAATGTGAGAATTTGATAACAAGGGCCACTAATGCCACGCGATTGTAGCTGATGATCACATCTATATGGCATGTTTAGCATAACCTGTGAGTCGTAGTGACACTCATTGTGACACAGAGGACGCTATGCGTTAGAGGTGCTAAATTATCACTTTCTCGACACACCTGTTCAAGTAATAGCCGCAAACTCTGTTTTAGAACCAAAATGTATGCGCTAAAAAACGTTCAGTTAAAATTAGGAGGCCTCAATGACCATGGGTCGAACTTACCCAATTTTTCTGTTTACTGCCTAGCCGTACGCCTGTACCTAATGAATCTTTTTGGGAATCAATATCAGCAATAGCTAGGAAGATGCTACAATTCTCAGTCCCAGAGGCCGCTTTCAAATTTTGGCCCTGCTTCTCTGAGGCAGAGGGGTTTAATGCTTTTTTTAGGATTGAGGGTAGCATAATTGCACAAGGACTCAACCAATTGAAAGAGCATGAGTGAGATAAATCCTTTTACCTAATGATTACATTAATGCTTGGAATGCTAGCAGAGCTGGTCAGAGTGCTTCATATGAGGTTGATGAGGGCTCATGGCTTGTCAGCATGCCATTAAGTAAAATGATCACAATTACATGTTTGGAATGACACCAGAACTGGTCGTAGTGCATCATAAAGCCAGAGTTTTATTCCTCAAAGATGAATATCAGTTCACTTTTCCTTTACTTCACACAAGAGAAGCATAACTTGTCTTAAGAAAAACAGAGCTTCTTTCTTATTTTTTGCCATGTATCAGTGCATCCAGATATACCTATAAATTTCATGTTGGCGTAACAAGATCAGTCCATGATCAGAGCCCTAACAAAACAACCATCATATGTGATGTACAGGGAACGGAGGCGCATACAGATCACAATTGACTTGGGAGATCAGGAGTAGAATTGCAGTTGAAGTCGCCACTGGCCTCAAGTATCTCCACTCCAATAATATCGCCCATGGCAACATCAAACCATCCAATATCCTCCTCACAGACCAATACAGTGCTTGCATCACGGATTTTGGCATTACACAACTTGTTTCCCCTGCTGTCACACCAAACCCAACGGGCTTTCGTGCACCTGAGATGGTGGATTCCCGGAAAATCTCCCAAAAGGCTGATGTCTACAGTTTTGGTGTCATGCTTTTGGAAATACTGACTGGCAAGGCAGCGTCAGATGCTTTTGGTGACGGAGTTGATTTGCCTCGTTGGGTGGAGTCAGAGAAGTGGGCTATCGATGTTTTGGATACCGAGCTGCTCAAGAACAAGGATGTTAAGGATCAAATGTTCAAGCTCTTGCATCTTGGAATTCATTGCAGTTCCGAGTACCCTGAAAGGCGCCCACCGATGGATGTAGTTACTAGGCAAATAAAGAAAATCTGTGGGTTGCCACCTCAAAATGGAGAAGGATCGTGATACCTTCTGTCTTGCCTCTTGCTCAACGTTACAAGGGAGGCATTTACAAGCTTGTCTTTCATGTGGAATCATGTTTATTCATCTTTCTCCTTTCTGAAAATTCTTTAAGAGTTTGTGAGAAATCTCCAGCTGTGGTATATTCTATTTGCTATGACGAATGTCGATTCTCATGGGTTCTTGAAGCAGTTTTGTAGAGGTGGGGAGGTTGATTCAGGATGTAAAGTTTCAACATGTATATACTTATCCGATATACTATCCATTTTGTGCAACCGAAGGCATTCTTGAACAACTTTGGTCCGTAAGATAGCGTTTTTTTATTTTTCTTTTTCCTTTTTCTTTTAGGGTAACACCATACAAGGGACTAAAAGCGCGTTATAATCCTCTTCTTATAGTCTGGTGGTGTATCTCCAGTAAATTCTCATAGCTTCTTACATGATAAAAAACTAAACACAGTCTTACAGAATAAAGAGGTAGCCCCATACAAGTTAGTAACCTGAGAAAAATCTGTTTGTCACCTTTGTGTTCTCGCCTATCTTGCAATGTAAGAAGATTCTATCTTCTAGAATCTTCTCCCATTCAAATCTGCGAGTCCCCACTTTAGCAAAAAATGCAGTTTCATGAATTGTAAGTTTGGCAATCAACCTACACCCGGATCAAATGGCTTTGTATGTACAGCATAACAGGTGCCCGTTGACCATGGGGAATCCACTGCTTTGATGTGCACCAAACTAAAGAATACGTCAAGCAAAGAAGGTTGACTTTGAACTGTTCTCTCACCTTTCAACATGCGGAATCAACTGCCTTGATGGGGATGGGTCGACTTTAAACGACAGATGGAACAAGATCTTAGCTTTGTTTGGCAAGAACAAGCCTAACCTCATAACATACTCATAGAGCTAATACTGTAGCAGTAGTTATAATGCTACGGATCAGATTACACAAGTGCCAAACAAGACTCCTCTGTACATCCCCTCTGAAGCATTATAATGTTGGCCGCGAGAACGTGATATTCTTGATTTTAACCGTAGCAGCAACAGTCAAATTGTCAAGCTAATGGTAGGCCAGTCCATGGGCTGGGCTAAGCTGGGTGGGCTTATGTGCAAGATTTTAAAAGGTGAAACATGGACCCAGCCAGCTCGACCCTGGCTTGGCCCTAGCTAAACCCAGCCCCAGCTCAGACCCGACCAAACCTCGCCTGACTCAGACCCAGGTGTTTATTTATTTATTTATTCTTTCAAGATGGAGCCCTTCATTTTCCCGGATTTTGAGGTCTAAGTTCAGGTATGCGCTTGCAGTGGGGGAAGAACGAATGCTGTAGTTAGCCGTCCCAGGTGATTTGGAGTCTCTAACTACTTCTATGACCTTGGCCGTGTTGAAAAGTTGTCTGTGTAGATATGACAACGCTAATTCCCTTCAGTATCTTGATATGTGGTCTATGAAAGCTTATGGAGTACTGGAATCTTGGACTAGAGACCATATTTTGACAACTTCAATTCCAGATAAGTTGATGGGTACCAAGCTTTTACCATAACACTCAGGTAAGATGGAGACGTCTTATGCTTGAATAGGTTCTTTTTTTCGTGGAGCGCTATGGTCACTTATGATTTAAAGTAGAGAAGATTTACCATAATGTATGCTTTTAATGATAAACCACTGCTCAAAGCAGATGCATACACCATTCCACTAAGCAACACAATAAGAACATATTGTAGTCAATCAACAAAATCATAGAGAAGCCAAATTCCTACTTCCCAAACTCTGCCTATAGAATGTGTAGCAGCTGCATGAGAATTGCAAAAAAGGTTTTCTACTTGACATATGACCTCACTGTCATATGTCACGGGCAATTTCTTGGACTTGATAACTGTATACCAATGAGATTTGGGATTGGCGACGTCCTCTGCGTAAAATACTTGTGCAGCTTGAATAGCAAACACAAAGGGCTCGTCTGATGCAAGTCTTGACTTGACATTGACATTGACATCTACAATCCCTTGAGAGCTAACATGGATTCCTCTACTGCATGTGACATCGAACCACATACACTTGAACATTACCAGGCGGTTTTGGGAACCCAGATATGTTAGCTCAACAATCTCATCTAGCTCTCCGTAAAAGTCCATGCAATTCTCAGCATAACAGTCGCCGTTGACCAAGACTCCACTGTTTTGGATTTGTTTTGTTCGGTCATCATCTTTTACGTTAAACCTAAACCCGTTGATGATATAACCTCCATGACAGGATGCTTGTTTGTTAGGGCCTTCAGCTAGTAATTTCAAGCAAGAGGCCACTGGTCTATCCATTGACTGAACCTATTGTAGATGACGGTAAAAATTAAGGATAAATCAGTATACTAATTGGCCACAGAACTGTATATAACACATAATATAATTTTGTTAAGGACTTACACGCCTTTTGAACCACTGTACAAATTGTGATTTTCGATGAGATTCGGTACAGCGGGATCAGTGATTAAAGATTCCGCATCGAACTCACTGCAAACCAATATAGTTGACTCACTTATCACACATTTTCAATTATGTACAGCAATGTAAGTGAATTAAGACATTAACTTACTCAACGAATGTCAAAACTTCATCGCAATTTAGAAGGGCATATATTGTTACAGCACTGTACTCTTCATCCGTTAGCCATCGAGTATACGTTCGGCCGAACGGACTACCGGACTGCTTGAATATTGACAATTGCCCTTCTAAATTTGTGCTTGATCCGGGCTCATTGTGGCCTAGTTGATTTAACCTTGTATCAACATCAGGCCCGAAATATTGACTACAAAAGTTTACAAGTTCTTCCATTACGTAAGCCTCCGCAATTGAGCCCTGAACCCGAGCCTTATTGCGGACTTTTTTCTTTAAATGGAACATGAACCTAGAAGTTTAGCGAATCGAGTTAGGTGGAATATCAATGATAACAGGTGTTGCATTAATGTAAACGAACAACTGTAACAATTTAAAGATTACCTCTCGAAGGGATACATCCACCGATATTGCACGGGTCCACCCATCTTAGCTTCATATGCCAAGTGAACAGGTAGATGCTCCATTGAATCAAAGAACGAAGGTGGGAAGATTTTCTCCAGCTTGCAAATCGTCACCACAATGTTCTTCTCAAGCACTTCCATGTTACTCACCCGGATCGTAGAAGAACATATATCTTGAAAGAAATGAGATAATTCAGTCAAAGCCTCGCAAACAACCCGTGGCAACAGTCCCCGGAAGGCAATAAGAATGAATCTCTCCATGAATACGTGGCAGTCGTGACTCTTCGTTCCTTGGAACTTGCATTCTGATACATTGCAACAACAAGATATGTTGGCCGCAAACCCATCTGGAAGCTTCAAATTCTTAACCCACCGACAGACCTTTTCCACTTGTTTCTTGTCTAGACAGTAAGGTGCTTTCGGAAGTATCGTCCTCCAACTGACTGTCTGAGGATGCAATTCATGGCGTACACCCAACTGTTGTAGATCCCTTCTCACTTTAAGGTGATCTTTCAATTTGCCTTTGACATTCATCACTGTGTTGAACACATTATCAAAAACGTTCTTCTCAATATGCATCACATCCATGTTTTTTCGAATAACGAGCGTCCTCCAGTAGGCTAACTCCCAGAAGATACAAAATTTTCTCCAGTTGTGCTCTTTCCCATACCCTGAAATCTTCTGATCTGGCACACCCTTGCCATGTGGTATGTCAGTATCAAGTGCCTCCAGGTGTGAGAGCACTTCTTCACCAGATGGGTAGTCCAGTGTGACAACCTCACGCTCGATTGTCCCGTCAAATTTATCCTTCTGCCTACGAAACTGATGGCCCGGTGGCAAAAGCTTACGGTGACATCCGAACCACGATGGCTTTCCGCCGTGCTTTAACGTGTGACCGGGGTTCATGCCCATACAAGCAGGGCATGCTAGCTTCCCATGTGTGCTCCAGCCACACGTCATTCCCAATGCGGGAAAATCATGTATAGTCCACATCAAAGCAGCCCTCGTCTGAAAATTCTGTTTAAGGGATGCATCATATGTTTCGACTCCATGATTCCATAACTGTTTTAACTCATCAATCAACGGCCTTAAATACACATCTATGTCCTTGTCGGGACTCTTCGGCCCCTGAATAAGCAACGATAAGAACATGTACGGCTTCTTTAGGCACATGCCTGGTGGAAGGTTGTATGGGACAATAATAACTGGCCAACAAGAGTAAGGCGTGGTAGACTGACCGAAAGGGTTGAACCCATCGGTTGCCAGACCAAGTCTAACATTCCAAACTTCCTGAGCAAAGACTGGATGCCTGCGGTCAAACTCCTTCCACGCCTCTCCATCAGCTGGGTGTGTCAGCACATCAGCATCGTTGCTACGAGTCTCACGGTGAGCCCTCATATGTTCAGCCATATTGGAGGAGTAGTACATTCTCTGAAGCCGTGGTGTGATTGGGAAATATCGTAATATCTTCCATGCAATGTTTTTCTTCTTCCCTTTGTCCGGTTTGTACCTCGAATGATCACATACTGGACATCGTGACAAATCCTTATTCTCTTTCCAAAACAATACACAATCGTTATTGCACGCATCTATCCGCTTATAGCTCAACCCAAGTTTTCTCATCATCTTCTTCGCGTCATAGTACGACGGCGGTAGCTTTTCACTTTCGGACAGAATTTCTTTGATTAAGGTAACAAACTCGTTAAAACCTTTCTCACTCAGCCTGTGGTCTGATTTCAACTGTAATAACCTACTAACCGCAGACAGCCGTGTGTGTTTCAGAGCTCCATCCCACAGCGGCTCTTCCGCAGCTCTTAACAACTCATAAAACTGATGAGCCCCCTTGTTCGACGGTTGGGAACCGTTGTTACCCCAGTCAACATTAGCATACCCAGCATCCATAATCATATCTCGGTAATCATACTGTGCCTCCTCCCTAACTTCAGTTTGACTAGCCGGGTTGGAGGACAATACTATCGTTTTCCCGTGCTGCGTCCACCTTGTGTATCCACCCATAAAACCGTACCGACGAAGATGCCATTTTACTTCAATTCTTTTTCTCCAATGCAACAACTCACATCTACCGCACGAACACCTTATCTTATCAAGGTCAACATGTGCAGGATGCACGTAAGCGAAGTCGAGATATTCGTCAACGCGACACTCAAAATCATCAGCGTTCTTCCTTTTCATCCAACTTTAATCGACCGATATGACGACTGAATTATCGTACTTTATACCACCTTCAATTAGGACCAGTCATTAGGCAGGGTCGATGTAAATATGAATGCATGAATGTGATAACATGTCTATATATTTCTCCTCCATTCTCTAATAGGTAGTGGTCCTATCCCATTCAGAAAAGCACATGTTTATAAAACAGTGAATAACTCATGCTTAGTCTTATGTCTGCGAAAAATTCGGCAGCACTTCCCCGCATTTCTCCAAGTACACGACATCGATTAGGTGTTCTAACATTCATCTAACCTTGCCTTGCAAGGTTTGACGGATGTTAGAACACCAGATCTGTATGCACTCGGAGAAACACATGAGAACGTGTACCAAATAGCCACGACATAGAACACAGAGCATGAGTCGAAACACTGTTTTATAAACACATAGCTTTTCCAAATTGTCCAAACTGGACATCCAAAGGCTCGTTACAAAGCATTACTTTGTAATGAGTACCTTTGAACGGGAACTAACGGTTTTTATGCATGCATGCGTTCAGAAATTGATAACATATGCAAGAATCTTTCCAAAATATCAAAATTGCAAAAAGATCGTTGCATATGTTACCAATTCCACTTTAAATAGAATTTGTTGGCAACGAGTTGAACCATCTCGTTGCCAATGGACTTCTCAAAACAACAACTAATATAAAGAAGGCAGGATTTGTAAACAACGAGTAATTGAACCATCTCTGGGCAATATGGAGTGATTATGGGATGTACAAGGGCTAATTAGGGCTAACTGGGTTATTAGAGTTAATTACGAGTATCAAGGTTTAGGGTTTAGCGGTATGGGAAAAAGTTAATCTAATTAGGATTTATTAAGATATGTTAGGGCTAATTAGTGTTAATGAGGAGTACCTTGAGCTAATTATAGCTAATTAGGGTTGATTAGGACTAATTAGGTTATTTAGTCCTAATTATGGTTTAATTGTGCCGAGTAGTGCTGATTAGTCCTAATTAGTGCTAATTAGGCTTAATTGTGTTATTGTTAATGAGGGTTGATTAGGACTAATTAGGGTTATTTAGTCCTAATTAGGGTTTAATTGTGCCGAGTAGTGTTGATTAGTCTTAATTAGGCTTAATTGGGTTATGTTAGTGCTAATTACGACTAACTAGGCTAACTATAATCAATATGCGCATAATTGGGTTCATTTGGGGTAATTACAACTAATTTGATTTTCATTAGTTTCTTAGGATTAATTAAAACTAAGTAGGTTCGTTAGAGCTAATTAGGGTTAATTGATTTATTAAAATATTATTAATCAGGACTAATTACAGCTAATTATAGCCAGTGCTGGAACCACGATGAGATTCCGGGGGGTGCATGCTAAAAATGTCGCGTTAACCTAATTAACCTAAATTGAATGCACAGTCAACAATCTCAATTCCGACACCTCATATAGGGTGTCGATATGGTGTCCGATACGTGTCTGACACCTCTGGACATGTGTCCGACACGTACAACACGTACGGACACGTGTCCTAGTCCTCCGACACGTGTCCGACACCTACCGACACGTGTCCGACGCCTCCGGACACGCAACTCCGGACACATCGGCATACGTTGATTTATTTTTTAAATGTCGGACGCCGTCGATCAGACGTGGTGTCCGTGTCTGCGCTAACTAATAGGTATCTCAATCCAATTGGGTCCCATCCTCCGTCAACAATCTCAATTCTCAAATGCTCAATGCAATAAAAATTAATAAAAATCACACATTCAATCCAATTGGGTCCCATCCTTTGTCAACAATCTCAATATCTCAAATGCTCAATGCACGATTAACAATATATAATCATCAATTAACAACCTAAAATCATCAATTATTAATCTCAATTACTTCAAATGCACAGCTAATAACCTAAAATCATCAATTAACAATCTAAAATCATCGATCAATAATCACAATTCTCAAATGCACAATTAACAACCTAAAATTATCAATGTTCAAATGGGAAAAAATTGTTCAAAATGCACATATCCGATGCGCTTGAATTATTTCAATTTGGGGTTCGATTCGATTAGGGCAATTAATTTAGGGTTCAATTATGGGGTTTTGTTACTTCAATTTATGGTAGTCCTAGTTCAATTAGGGTTCAGTTAAATTGGGGCATTCAATTAGGGGTTTCAATTAGTTCAATTTAAGGTTCGATTGGATTAGGGCATTCAATTTAGGATTCAATTAGGGGGTTCAATTAGTTTAATTTAGGGTTTGATTCGATTAGGGCATTCAATTTAGGGTTTAATTAGGGTTCAATTACTTCAATTTAGGGTTCAATTAGGAGTTCTATTAGTTTAATTTAGTGGTCGGTTGAATTGGGGCATTCAATTAGGGAGTTCAATAAGTTGAATGTAGGGTTCGATTGGATTAGGGCATTCAATTAGGGGTTCAATTAGTTTAATTTAGGGTTCGATACGATTAAGGCATTCAATTTAGGGTTCAATTACTTTAATTTAGGGTTCAATTAGGAGATTCTATTAGTTCAATTTAGGGTTCGGTTGAATTGGGGCATTCAATTCGCATATCAATTAGGGGGTTCAATTTAGGGTTCGATTAGATTAGGGCATTCAATTTAGGGTTCAATTACTTTAATTTAGGGTTCAATTAGGAGATTCTATTAGTTCAATTTAGGGTTCGGTTGAATTGGGGCATTCAATTTCGCATATCAATTAGGGGGTTCAATTTAGGGTTCGATTAGATTAGGGCATTCAATTTAGGGTTCAATTAGTTTAATTTAGGGTTCAATTGGATTAAGACATTCAATTTAGGGTTCAATTAGTTTAATTTAGGCTTCGATTCAAAAGGTGTCCACAAGTATAAAGCCAAAATATGACTTTTTCGGTGTCGGTGTAGATCGGACGCGGTGTCCCTGACCTACCAACACCTCGACACCTCATCGGCACATCTAGATACGTGTCGGACACCTCCGGATAGGTGTCCGACACCTCTGGGCAACAATCTAATTGGGTCCCATCCTCCGTCAACAATCTCAATTTTCAAATGCTCAGTGTAATAAAAATTAATAAAAAACACACATTCAATCCAATTGAGTCTCTCCTCCTTCAACATTCTTAATTCTCAAATGCTCCCTATCATATCTAAAGTCTCAATTCTCCATATTTTGTAATATTCAAATGTAGGCATCAATTCCATCAGCAATTAAACAAATTAATCAATCAGTTACAACATCAATTCCATCAGCAATTAAAAATAATTGAAATTATAAGAAACATATCGACATTCTAGAAAAAAAAAATAAAAAATTAGGACATAAATCAGAGCATCTGAAAATTAGCGCAAATGGCGCTTAAACATGCATAAAAGCAAATTAAGCAAATAGAAATATAGAGAGGTGGTGCGGCGACAGCGGTGATGGTGGCGCGGCGGAAATGGAGGGCCTTGGTGGCGGGCAGTGGAGGGAATTGGTGGCGCTGAGTTGGTGGCACACGGATATGGATGGGCACGATGTGGGGGGCGGGGTGAGGGGGTGATGTCACCGGAGGTGGGTGGCCAGATAGGGAGACCGCCGGTAAAAAAATCGCCGGTGAATAGGTAAGAGTGAGAGACAGAGAGAAACGGGGAGGGAGAGAGAGAAAGATGAACTATTATATGTAAGGACTTTTAGCGACGGAAAAATACCGTCGCTAAAAGTCCGTCGCAGAAAGTACTATTTTAAAAACTTTCACTGACGGATATGTTAGCGACGGTGTTTTTCCGTCGCTAAATTATTTTAAGAAATTCCTCGAATATTAGATATTTTATAAAAAAATTCTAGCGACGGTGTAACCGTCGCTAATATTCTGTCGGTAAAAGTCCATCAGTAAAACCTATTACTGACGGTATATTATGTTGGTAAAGGTGTTTTCCGTTGCTGAAAAGTTTTTTAGCGACGAATTCTCCTCCGTCGTAAAAAAACAATTTTTCTTATAGTGTGCTTTCTTCCATCTCCACCTCCCTCAGGCACCAGATCTACAAATATGTCTCTCCTTTCAGCTGAAACAAATGACGTGGCGTGTCCATCCCGCACCCCCAAGTGAAGGTCAATGTAACATAGGCAGTGCGATTCTTGAAAAAAAAAATTTCCTCAAAAGGCAGGGGGGCTTCAGCCTCCCCTGTCACAACGTAAGTCCGCCCTTGCCTCCACCACTTCTGCCAAATCCTCTGCCGCCAATGCCACCACCCTTGCCACCACCAGCAATAAAACCTTCTCCATCTCCTTTGTCAATGCCTCCTCCATAAACCCCACCACCAGCCCCACCCTCTACCCTACCAATTCCTTTGCCTATACTAGATCTAAACAGGAGCAATTTATTTACGGTACATAGTCGACATTCATAAAAAGTATCAAACAGTAGCTCCTCCACCACCACAGCTCCTCCACCATCACCTCGGCCGAACCCTCCAACTACACCACTTCCACCTCCAGTACAGGTCCCTCCACTTCCCACATATCGCTACCTAAAAATTTTCGACCCCAAGCACCACCATGTGTAACTTAAGTGGGCCCACCAATACCAAATGAAGGTGGTGCGCCACATCTGTGCACCATCGAAACCACTCCCGAAATTAGGACCACCTCATAAAAGAATCCCAACAATCAGATCTCCACCGATCTCTATCGAAAAAAGTGGCGGCCATCAAATCTCCATTGATCATTAGAACCAGATCTCAACTGATCTAAGACAGCTGACTGCATTCGGTAATTGCCACGGGCTTTAAGGTGCTCCCGTTGCCAGATTCGACCTTATTGATCGCCTTCACCACGTCCATCCCATCCACCACATGTCCAAACCCCACTTCCTTGCCATCCAGCCACTCAATCTAGCGGTGCAGATGAAGAGCTGCGACATCATTTCGTCCTTCAACACACAGAGCTGAGACAGCTTTGTGTTTAACGATGTGCGCGTGTGTGAGAGAGAGATATCGAAGGTAGGTTTTTCTACCTTAGTTTTTTAAACGATATTCCTAAATTACCCCCCGTTATATTGCCAATTTACTTGCTTTTATTTAAAGGTGTCAAAAGCGTAGGGCCGCCTGCGGGCCGCCTGACCCTAAAGATGAATAGTATTAACCCTTAACACTTAGAGCCTTGGGCTAGGATTAGGGTCATGCCTAATTTTTTCTGGTTTTGAAATCCAAATTCGATGGACTTCAAAACCGAAAGAAAATGCATTTTATGTGAATATCGAAAAGACACCAAATTCACCACACAACGTGGATGATAAGCATTGTCGTGATATGATGAATGAATTGTAACATATCGAGGCTGCAGCCAAGAAGCACACTTCTGAGAAAATTACAAGGAATAATCAGCAAGTGAAAGCGTCTAGCGGCAAAGTAAGATGGCCTACATTCCAAGCTTATGCTTTTTAGAGGATATGATTACTTCGAATCAGTGAATCGAAGTAACTTTCTTGAGATTTAATGCCTTTATCTCTTATAACAAAAATGTTGCCACAGTAGTGTCAGAAAATACCCTGATTATGCTACGTACACGTCGCCCATTATTCAAAAGGATATCTTACATAGCTTGGCAGACCAAGTTAGAAGTAATACAAGAAACGAAATAGGCTTTGCCATATATTGTCGAATTTTGGCTCATGCTCGTGATGAGTCCAGAAAAGAGCAAATCACGACTATTTTAAGACTTTTCTTTTATAAGGGAGCAATTTTTTTATTCGATTAGCATGGGCTTATAAGGATGTGAATTTTTTTACCTTCTTCAAGTTTCAGACACTAGGTTAACATTTTTTTAAAATGGAATTCTGAATGAGCTTGCCTAACATTCAAGGTCAAGGCATCATGGGGTGAGTAATTATGCATGGTGGGCGAAATGATCAAAGGATACACACACGCTTGCGCACGATCCAATGCTCGTGCTGGCAACTTATCTGGCCGGCCATTCATAGCAGACGGACGGACCAGATCTAACTTATAAAAAAAAAGTTGTCCGCTATATTATCCAGAAGACGATGATTTTGACCAAAATATCTCGACAATATTTAATGAGCCAAAGGGATTCGCAAGCCGGGGGAGGTTAGTATTGTAAATTTTATCATCCGCCACATAATGTAACTGACGACAAAGTTTACTTAAAAAAAGTAAATATGGCCCGTCCATCCACAATGGTCGGATGGCCAGATGACGCTAGTAACCTACTTTAAGTTGCCAACGCGTGCAACGGATTATCTTCACACACACACACACACACACACACACACACACATATATATATATATATATATATATATATATATATATATATATATATATATATATATAAAGAGCAGAAGGGATTATACTAGGTTATTTAGACATGAAGATATTTATAGACTTGTGGAAAAGTTTTATTCCTCGCATAGCGTAAAAAGGGATAATGAAAATTCAATTGGAAAATGAAGTACCCAAATTTGCAAAAGGTATCAGCTATTTTACAATTATGTCAAGGACTGTGAAGACAAGGAAATCAATTTTATACCCTCTCCTGGACGGATTAAATCTTCTTATTTTATCTCCTCGCGTTTCCACTAAAACAGCAGAGAGGAGTTTTTTTTAGCTAACAATTGTCAGAAACAAGCTTTAGAATTAATCCCTGGGATATGTGCTCAAACTTTTGAGGTGACCTCAAGGTTTGAACTCTACATGGTTGACAACCATTTTAGTGCTATTTTTCATCGTCAAATGCATGGAATAGTGTTCATAGAGCTAGCAATGACTGATCTCCCTGAACTATTACCCCTCAATTCTTTTGGGTGACACGAGGGAAGTTAAGACGGCATATAAACGAAACTCATTCACTTCCCCACTTAAAAGGAGAAAAGGAAAAATTATGCTACGGGGCAAAAAGGAATTTAGTAAGCCTGTGAAGGTTTTGAAGGAGGAAAGTTTTGGGCTCTTAATTGAAGGTTCAGTTCATCGAGGCAAAGGAAATATGAATGAAGTCCCAGTCATAACTCAAGAAATTTCTATACTTCTGTCATGCCTCAGGTCGTCCATAACTTTTAAGGATACGAGGACCCATCTGTCTCTCTCTCTGTCTCTCTGTCTCTCTCTCTCGCGCTAGTTCTACGAATATTAATTTTGACATGGAAGATCATTTCTTGTCTTTTTTGGGGACAATTTCACTAGAGTTATTCGGGTTATTGAAATCTTTCTTCAACCATATATATAGAGACAACAGACATTCACTAAATGTTCTTAGTGACTTTTTCACTAATACTTTCAACGACAATTCTTAACAGTATTTTTCTAGCATTACGAATAAAAACAACTAAAATATTAGTTATTAATAATTATCACTGTATCAGAGATAGAAAGGAAGATTCTTTCAACCTAAATAACAATGAAAAAAATTTTGTAAAAAGAAAGAACGATAATAGAGGATCTTTTGTTTGGCTCCAAGAACCAGAACCGACAAGGGGGAAGCAATGTTTCACCAATAGAACGTAGATCCACCCATTCAGGAAGAAGTTTCACTAGTGACCCCACAGTACATCCGATGGAGTTAGTTGTAAATATATTTATTACAGACGCAAAGTATACACATAAATATTCAAATAAAAAATTAGAACCTACCAATTTGCTACATATTGTTTATTTATGACAACAGAGAATTTACCAAAATCAAAATAATATATGAATAATTACCAAACAAACAAAAAATAGTCAATAAAAGGAAAATAGCCGAAAGTAAGATGTAATAAGTGAAATTTTAGTTCAGTTCGGTACTTAAAACTTTCTTCACTATGTACGGAACAAAACGATTAAATGTACATGCAAGTCGTTTGACTTGTTACCCATACGTGATTAACGTGTTTACATTTTTGTCAATTCGCCTCATTAGGCAAAGTTATGATTACTAGAATAATTGCATTGCATGAGTTAAAGACAAATAAACGCAAATATACTGATTTGGGAGACAAAGACTATCGGTTACTGTCAATTATGATTGAAAAAATAAGATATTTAACTTAATTCCAAAAAAAAATTAAGAGTAGTCATGGCCCCAACTTTTCACCCCTTATATTCGCCCATGATTAGAGTTGTTAAAGCTAGATATAATTTTGGCTTATAAAAGGCACTAGTAGTCTTAAACCATTAGAGTTAGTTTAGATGCAAATGGAGGCAAGGAACGATAACATTAAAGCAAAAAGGGAAAACTCAAATAACAAGCAAGTTTGTAAAACAATTCCAAGAGGATGAATCCTTCACTGTTCGTAATAGGCTAGATAAAGTTCACTCTAAACTAGCTTCACACATTAAGACTATTTCAACAAAAGTGTCACTTTGTCTTCAAATTATGGCTAAAGGATCTCAAGGTAAAAGATTTTTTTTTTCTTTTTTCTGATTGGACAGTAGAAAATAAGAGTCATTTCAAGTCATGCTTTGTTAGCCTCCTAGTCGTATTAGTCTTCAGTGGCTCGACACCAAATACTACTCACGTTGCTGCAAACATCGCTAGGTATAATTGTAGCAAAAAAGAGACGATTTTAGAGAACCCAAGATTGTAGTAACGATTTTCACTAGTGACAAATAAAGACGGGTGAGGGCATCAATTGAAGTCGGCAATTATCATGAGACCTAGAAGCATAGGAGTTAGTGAGAAAGCTTTAATGGGTGGAAAGGTTTTGGCCGTAAACAACAACAGCTAACACTTGCTATATCTTTCAGCGATAAATCTTAGAATTACTTCACTGAAAAAGTTACACTAGTAATATTTAACAACCACTGGTTACCGTTGTTGCAGGGTTATAACTTTTTTCAACAACTCAAGTTTGCAACCAAAAATTCTCTCACCTTTGAACAAATTTCCATGGCATTGCGCGACCAAAAAAAGTAACCTGATGTTAAATCTGTCTCGCGCCAAAAATTCGATAGCATGGTGTCGCTGTTCTTCTCATCTCCTTTTTGTCCTGACTTCCAATTGTTGTAGCATACGAGTATGGCTTTTGCTGCCACCCCCCACCCACAGAGGAGCATAAGGTCATAAGCATTGCATGCAAAAGTGTTAAGGTGCCCTCAGAGCTTGAGCTGTTAGAAAAATGAACATACACTCGAGACTCCATTACGGAGAATATCTCTTTTAGGTTTTTGTGTAGCTATTTTCCTGAGGAATGCTACGCAATTCTTCATAGGAGCAGCTCCGATGCTATCTATACATTTGAATTGGGGTAAAAGCGAAGTAGCAAAATGTCACGTCCTCCAGGTTGGGATTATCGTGTATGCTGAATCTTGGATTAAAGATCATATTTTGACAACATACAATCGCGCCAGGGTCGAATGGTGTCAGATATTGATCTACAAGGCTTTGGAAAGACGGAGAGATCTTAAGTTCAGGTGAAATGAGTCAGTCTGTGTTTCTGGGTTACTTGGAAGTTGAAATTGAAAGAAGTATGAGGTCTTATGAGCCAAAGCAGATGGTTTTCACAAGCCTGATTAAGGTAGTTTGCAGGTAAATCAAATAAACACAGGGATCACAGTTCTACTCTTCCTGCAAAATCAGAGGAAATACAAACTCCCCATTTGTCCAATTGACTTCCTTTCAACTTCTTCATCGCTCACAAAATGGATAGACTAGAGCAAATAACCCATGTATTTACTATTTTTATCATTAACCATACTGACAAAGCTCAGTTTTGATTGATCATCATAATAACAAACCTCAGAACCAGCTATATCTCAATATGACATGTTCTGAAGAAATATGTGATGAAAAGACAAAAGTACAACAAAGGAATGACTCAAAAATACTAGGGCAAGTGCATTGGCTCCAAAAGTCCCACCTTCAATCAGGCAACACCACTGTAGGAGGAGATATTTCAAATTAGGAAGTACATAAATCTGGGGACAAGAATTCTAAAACAACACTAGCTTCCTTCCTGAAAGCAACTGTTTAAGGTAGCTTCTCCGAGTAAACCCAAGGTCGTATCAAAGGTCGTAGAGTGGCTCATGCACAATTATCGCGGGCTCACAATAGAGCAATCGTGCCACTTCGTATTTATCAACACCACCACAACAATGTTTTTCCCTTTTCCCACAACAATGCATACCAAACACGGAAATCATCAGACCCTGGTACAGAAATCCTCCCTGCAGATATAACTAACTTATTTTAGCCGTTTCCTTCAAGCTTCAAGAAGAAGAAAACATGATAGAATGATGCATCGTAACCATGGATTTTCTTTGCTGTTAATCTCATGACCACTGAAGTAAGTATGATCCTATTGTGGGGAAACTTCACCTTACCAAGTGATACTAAGGAATAATTAATGCCTCCCTCCCATCTGTTTGTCACAAAGTAAAAGTCATTTAACAAGATGGGGAGCATCAAATAGAAAATTTGAAGTGCAAAATTAAACAAGAAAAACTCCTAAATGACAGAAGGATAAATGAGGGGAAGCACGAGAACCTAAAAGCGTGATTTCTGTCTTGGTGACATCCGGAGTTTTTCAAATCTACATACCAGGGGGAGAGGGAACGGTGGTGTAGGGACGGTGGGTGTGGATTCTAGATATTGTCCAAGACATCAGCAAAATCCATATCCAAACTTGATATTTAAAGAAAATCCATAATTTCAATGGTGATGCCAGTGTCTAAACTAGAAAGTTCAACTTCTGTCAACAAGCCAGGCTGTGACATGAGCAATTACTTAAGTTTCATATTTTCAAGCATTTTTCTCCTCATCTTTTCAGTCATAGGAGGCAAGTATCAATCGGAAGGAAAACACCAAATCACCACAGAAGCATCCAAATTAAATAAAAAACTCTCCACCTGATGCAAACACAAAACCGTCTCAGAATAAACCGACCAAATGATTAGCTAGGTGGACAAGAGCAAAAATCATTCATGCAGCTTACCTGAACTCAGAAAATCCTTGAGCCAGAAGAGGAAAGTCAGGAATGAAGAATGCAAGCTGCCAAGAGATACTTCTAGAACCAAAAGCCGCAACATAGAAGAGATTAGAAGCACTAACATCTACCTTAGCCAAGTAAACCACAAATTTCTCCACCATTCATGCAGCTTACCTGATCCTGAAAACTCCTCCTTGAGCCAGAAGAGGAAAGTCACGAACGAAGAACGCAAGCTGTAAAGAGAAGTTTCCAGAACCAAAAGCTGCAACATAGAAGAGATCAGAGGCACCAACATCCACCTTAGCCGTAGCAAACCACAAATTTCTCCATCATGTAATGAAAAACCAAACAATTAATTGACTCCACAATCTACATTCTTCTTGGACATGTAAGACCAGCTAAAAATCATCAAGTGCTCCCTCCTAGTGTTACCAATGATAAAATAATAGCCTGTACAACAGTTCCCAGAAAAGACAACTCTAGAAGGGCCTGTTCGTGCCAATTATCTCTCTGATGGAAACACTTTCACCTGCCTTCCCATTCTGAGATAGAAGGAATGGATAAAACAATCCCCTTCTTAGCCAGCCTCCATCAAAGCATATCCTGCAATCAAGAACAAAAATCCACCTCGGACAAGAAGCATGTTCACGACTTCCAACTCCTAATAACGTGAAGTTTCTTCTGAGTTGCTTCTGTTATCGATGTTATAGCCTCTCCACTTGCCATATTCAATGAATTATACGAACGAGCCCACAGTTGCTTTCCTACAGAACTACAAGCCAACCAAATCTAATCTGACACTACTGGAAACATAACTTCTTCAGTAATCAGCGACCACTTAGCTATATTCCTTCTTATGCCAACACCAAAGCACAAACGTGAAGGCATAGAAATCCACCTAAGAGGAATCCTACTGAACCTATAATCCTTAGACACAGAGCATGGGTGTGGACGGGAGCCTGTGGAAGTTACAGAGCCAGGAGCTTCAATAGTATAGTGGGTTTTGGTATGAAGGAAATAGCAGGTGCAAGGTTTGGGAGCAAAGTTCTGGGGTGGGAACGTCAGTAACATGAGAGAATCCTGCAACTAAGCTACAATCTAGCAGCCTCCTCAAAAAAGAGCCTTCATCCATAAAGAAACTCTAATACTACCACCTCTCAACCTATTTTACATGTACTGGGTCTGAGGGTTGGGGTCTAATACAATTCTAAACTCCAAGACAAATGACACCGGAAACAGTCATTTTTTTTTCCTTTGCCACAATAATTGGAATATCACATGACATTCATTATAAAACTTCTCGTCTTAAAGCAACAATGAATTAAAAGAAATATATAGCCTTGTCCAATTGTCGAGTGTTTGACACTAGTACTCCATGTATCGTAGCTCCAAACATTGACCTAAGTTTTAATACGAAAGTAAGAGCAAAACTAAGCATACAAGTTTCTAGTGCATTAAAGAACCAAAACTGAAAATACTATCTAGCTACTTCCACTTGGCATTTGTAATCCTCAAGCCTTTGCAATCACGACTCCAAAGCATCCTTCGGCAATAGAAAGTTTGGGAAGAAGGTAATTGCTTCAACACTTAATGGAAAGGCTGAAGAGAACACTTCAGAACCATAAACCTTGATTCTTTTATAGCTCATGTTTGGGTTTATAAGAAACCAAAGGACCAAAAGTACAAGACATTAACATCTCTCCATCTTTCCAAACTGTTAGAGGTCGAAACAAACAATAGGTTAGCATAGATGGAATTGAAGGTTTCACAATGCAGTGTTTCATCCAAGACTCAGCAAATCCATAATGTTTCATTGACCATATAATAAGTTTGAAGGCAGGAAATTGTCAAATATGCAAAGAGAATCTTTTATAACACCCATGCTCAACCAACGTTTGAATGTAAATGCTGGAGGTGGTGGAAGTGCCTGCACTTGCTCCTTTTCAATGTCGAATGAAAATAGAAGTCCAGAAGAATGCAGACCAATATATATCCAGTGAAGGGCTCCATTCAAATTGGCACTGGCTAATTTCCCACCAAAAGGATATGGGGTAGCCCCCAAGTTTCTCCACTTATCAGTTCCCAGAGTACAAACCTCACCCACTGATTCCTCAAGAGCCCGTTTAATGGAGACTTTCATTACCTTATATTGCCCAGTGGCCGGACTAAAACCAAATCCGTAAATCTCTCTCACAACATGCTTCTCTCTCTTGGATACAGGAGGGGCCACTTATTCTCTCAAAATAGGATTGCCTATGTCAAGGGATTTCTTCCTAGAGAAGTAGTGCGAAAGAAGGATCAAGCCATTACACGAGCACAAACGTTCTAATTCTAACCCTGGGAGGTAAAATTGGGTATTCAACTTCTTTGGCAGACAACTCTACCCATCGTCCTCTGAAGCTCAAGAAAGTATATAAAACTATTGAGTGAAGGCAGAATAGTAGTGAAGGGTGGTCTCATGATATGTGTTTTGGCAAAATGAAGGTCTAAGAGTAATTCATGCCAAGTTTTGCAAATATACCTGCAGGAAAAGAAACACTTGACAGGAAGTCTAGAAAGAATGTCAGTTATGATAGAGGAAAGATCTGGCACAGAAGCACCGGTACCCTATTTTTCAAGTCCTTTTTCGTTCTCTTCATTGCTAATTCTAGAAAGGGTTGTAATCAATTTGCTGCTTCCGTTGCAGCTTTCCATGCTGGTTCTTCTTGTGAATGCAGAACTGTGGTTTCAAGAGATTGAAAACGTTTTCCCCTTTACATGCTCTTTAAAGATGCTTCCTTTTTACCTTTACCAGAAAGCAGTGATATGCAAAAAATTCTTAACCAGGCGGATTAACAGACAACTTGGCAACAATCAAGCGCATGATTAACAGATGTATCACCTCTAGATAGGTGTAGTTTGTCCTTCCCGGCAGGTTGTTAACATACTTCCACTAAACTTTATGGTAGGATAGAAAACTGAGTACAACCCCTTCTTGAAATTTGAAATCCACTTGACTTTCCCGGTAACCAATCGTCCTACAAACATGCTACTAAAATAATACAGGAATAAAGGAAATAATAGTCCTACAGGGACAGAACAAATCCAGACTCATATGCTAATATTATCCCCTCATTAATGTTCGTTCACCAAAAATTTCCGCTGCTTAACTAAATCTACCTATCCACATTAATGAGGGGTAGGGATTACATACTCCTCCAACAGTGGTATAGAGCCCTCCCAAAATTTTAAACCATTCAAGTGACCAACTTGAAAGGTTAGCAATGGATCGATGGCCAACAACATTATGTGGTTATGACTACTGTAACCAAAGTGGACCTGAACCGGTTATGTTTGGAACGTTCGAGTGGCGTAAGCACTGGACAATGTCTACACACAAAATACTGTGAAGCGAGACAAAACCAAATGTACTCATAGGTGGATGCAACTTGGAGAATTAAAGCTGGCACTATGCAAATACAAGCGCTATGATTCAATTCAATGTAATTATCGATGCACTTGGTTTAACGAACATCGAAATGAGAAATATCTTAACAAGACCATCATGCATCTCACATGCTACAAGCTTCAATATGCGTAGTATCTCAATCTATAAACCCCAGATCACAGTCATCGGAAAGTGATCGAGTAGCCAGTGCATAGATTCAGTGCTTCAAGTATATGCAAAACGTTAGTTGTTGCTCTTTGCTAATTCCTATGTGGCTGATATGTTTCATGAAGTTCACTCCCAAATTTAAATCTACTATCGACTCGTCCCATACTACACCATCAAATTCTCTGAAATCATTGTCAGTAAATTGCAGTAAGATACAATGGAAAGAAGCATACATGAAACTGCAGCAAATCCACCGCACTCCCTGCAATGTGGAGCACATGATTACCAGAAGCACAGTTAGTTACAGGCAACAAGGGAGCATTCTCACAACATGAGAGAAAGCGAAGGAATTAAACAAAATCTCCTTGGGTCCGATCAAAGGGTACACAAGGAACAACTAATCTCTCAACACGAGACCCGGAACTACAATAGGTATGATATTGTTCGCAACTGTCAGTTTTGGCATTGCATACCAAGAGAGTACACCCTTATATCCTTAAAACATTACATGATAGAAGTAAAGGAATTTCAGAGACACAAGCACTTCATACATAGTTCCTTCACCTCGATCAACCAGACCTTGGATGGTGAAGCCCAAAATTTTTCCTCCTCCAAACGAGTCCTAGGCAAAGGAAATTCCTTGGTGTACACGAGGGAAACGATCATGTAGACCTTAGGCCTTTTACATTTTTTTTTTCCTTCTTGTGTCCTTGTAACATCTTCCCTTGCACAACTTTGCCTATTAGCCTTGCAAGTGGAGCACCAAAAGCATTTTCAAGTATATGCCAGCTTAATTTTCCTTGTAACATTCTAATTCAGGGGAATATTGTTGAGGGCGTCATTGATATCTACATCAACATAACCAGAGTATACTCATTAAAAGTAAACGCAAGCCAATATACCAGAACATGTCAACCAAAACAAATGAATCTATTAGTACAACTTGGAAGTAAGCTATCTACTAGTTACATTAACGACATAAAAGATATACATCACCAAAATCTTAAGCATATAGAAAAAGCAATATGAACTTGGGAGTTAATTACTCAAAACATGTATAAACGAAGTGCTCTTAAGTCATAAAAGATTCACACTGAACAACCTACCAAAGATATCAGCGCTGATATTTCAGCGTAAAAGAGAGATATAGCACAAGAAGAATTACCTTACAGGTAATTTATTAGCGATGGGAAATTTGTTAAAGTTGCGAGCTGTGCATAAATCTCCATCACGATGGCAGACTGCAGAAAGCAACTGCTTCAGTGGTGTCTGGCAAGGTTCCAATAGGCAGACTTATTCCAAGGTGCATACTTTGATTGCCACGAGCCTGCTACCATGCCATGTTCAATTTTCCAACTTTATTCTTTGTTCGAATAAGCAAAATTGCCGAAAATATTAATGAGACCCTTTCAATTACATGGATGCACTAAATGAGGAGCTAGCCAATGCAACTCAATACATGAGACCTAAGAAGCACAGGTACGGGTGTGGGTGCGGATACGACACAGGTGCGGATACGCGGATACGGTATTTTTGAGAATTTTAGGATACGGGTGCGGCGGGGATATGGCAAATATTATATATATGTATATATATATATATATATATATATATATATATATATATATATATATATATATATATATATATGGGGACCGATCCACATCTACCGGTGGAGAAATAACAATTTCTCCACCGAACCGCAGGTAAGAGCAGCGGTTGGCCACGTGGCGCAAAAGGGACGAAAAAGGACGAAAATACTATGAGAAATTCACGAAAATATCACGAGAAAATGAAAAACTCGTGAGAAAATGGTGGCAATAATGCCCAACCGCAACTCCTACATGCGGTTGGCATTATTGCCTTCCGTGACCCCACCCCCTTGCCCCCCCACGCGTCACCCCCCTTGCCCCCCACCCCCTTGCCCCCCACCCCGTGGCCCCCACCCTATGTCCTTTTCCCCCACCCGTGAACCCCCCTTCCCCCACCCGTGAACCCCCTCTTCCCCCACGTGTCATTACCACCCTACCCCCCCACCCCCACGTGTCATTCCCCCCTCCCCCTCCCTGCTGTTCACTCACGGTTCTTCTCTTCCTCTCTCACTTTTCTCTCTATAAAATCCCTCCTCCCCGAATCATTTTTTCCACCCTCCTCATTCTCCCTATCTCACCTACATACAAACAAAAAAAATTTACGCTAGAAGATCGGTGGATAACCGCTAGAAGATCGGTGGATTTTTCTTGAAATATATCAAGTTAAAACAAGTAAGTATTTTTCAATTTGTTCATACCAATTGATTGTTTAAATTGTGTTACGCTTAAATTGTTCTTACAATAGTCTAAAATTCGTGTTTAGGGCGTCAAAATTACGTTTTGACAAATCGGGGTATTACATTCGAAAAATTCCAAAATAGCAATTTTTTAGGGCGTCAGAAATAGAATTTTTACGAATTTATAAAAAATAGCTAGAGCTAGATTTTGCCAAAATACGAAACAGAGACCCTAGTTATTTTCAAAAGATCTGTATCAGGTAAAAATTTCAGATTTTTCCAAAGACTGGAAAGGGGTTAACTGATACACGCAACCTTGTAACTTTGCAGTGTAATTTAAAATATCAAGCCAGCGCGATTTCGCGCGAAACTTTTATGAAAACCCTAGGGTGTTGGGAAGTTCCATTCCCCAGGAATTCGGGCCATTCCGAAGCCGTTAGCTAATTTTTTGGCCGAACGGGCTTTTAAGCGCTCGATCCGGACACCGGTTCGAGATTTTTAGGCGAAAAATCCGTAAAATACTTTTTAGATCAAGAATGAACTCAGGAAGCTTAAAATAGCATTTTAAAGCACTTTTGATATTTTCTGAAGCCAGGGGGTATTTTGGTAATTTGCCACCCGAGAGGGGTATTTTGGTAATTTTCCCGAAAAAGTTTTCCAACGGACTTTTAAGTCCAGAAGTGTAAGTAAAACGCCTGAAATGTTGTTTTGCAGCTGATTGCGGGGCGTAATTGTCGCTAAAGGTGAAAACTTAATTAGACAGTTTTTTCACGAATTTATAAAAAATAGCTAGAGCTAGATTTTGCCAAAATACAAAACAGAGACCCTAGTTATTTTCAAAAGATCTGTATCAGGTAAAAATTTCAGATTTTTTCAAAGACTAGAAAGGGGTTAACTGATACGCGCAACCTTGTAACTTTGCAGTGTAATTTAAAATATCAAGACAGCGCGATTTCGTGCGAAACTTTTATGAGAACCCTAGGGTGTTGGGAAGTTCCATTCCCCAGGAATTCGGGCCATTCCGAAGCCGTTAGCTAATTTTTTGGCCGAACGGGCTTTTAAGCGCTCGATCCGGACACCGGTTCGGGATTTTTAGGCGAAAAATCCGTAAAATACGTTTTAGATCAAGAATGAACTCAGGAAGCTTAAAATAGCTTTTTTAAAGCAATTTTGATATTTTCTGAAGCCAGGGGGCATTTTGGTAATTTGCCCCCCCGCGAGGGGTGTTTTGGTAATTTTCCCGAAAAAAAGTTTTTCGGTCCAGAAATGTAAGTAAAACACCTGAAAGGTTGTTTTGAAGCTGGTTTGATGGGCAATGAACCCCCGGGGGCTATTTTGCTAATTTTACATTACACAAATTTGTGCTTAAAATAACTTTTAGTTCAGGAAAGGGTGTGAGACACCTGAAAAGTTATTTTAAAGAGTGAATTCAGGAAGCTTAAAATCCCATTTCAAAGCACTTTTCAGATTTTTTTTGTCAGGGGGCATTTTGGTAATTCGCATCCCCGATAGGGGTATTTTCGTAAATTTGCAGCGTTAAGTTTTTCAAAGGATTTCTTAGTCCAGAAATGTAAGCAAAGCACCTGAAAGGTTGTTTTGAAGCTGATTTGGGGCGTTAGGGTGATAATGAACCCCCAGAGGCATTTCGGTAATTTGCCGCTCATCGGGGGCTATTTTGCTAATTTTACATTATACCAAATTTCCCGAAAGACGGTGGTTTAAATAAATTTTATTCTTCTTTTATTTAAATCTATGACTTGTTGAGAATGATATAATTTTTATTTTTTAGATTACAGTATAAATATGGATGCAACTGGAGGAAATAATTTTTGTGAAGGTTCTGATCCACCTTACGTTGGTCAAGTTTTTCAAGCACTGGACGAAGTTGAAGCATACTATAGAGCATATTCGAAAACGATAGGTTTCGGTATTAGAACTAAGACGACTAGAAAACGGGCGAATACAGATCAAATTTGTGCAAGACTATTTGAGTGTCATAGAGGAGCACCGCATGTAACTCCGGTCGTTCGGATCAGTGACGAAGGGACAACAAGACAAAGAAAACGGGACACATTTCCGGGTACCGGCTGCAAGGCCCATGTGTATGCAGTACACCGAAAAAATGAAAACCATTGGGTTGTCACAGGAGTGGAGTTGAGCCATAATCATCAGTTGATGACCCCCAGTAAGATTGGTCAAATTCATCAACACCGAGAAATAAGCGCGGCACACAGACAACTAATTTTTACAATGGCCGAGGCTAAAATTCCACCTTCTAAGATGATGGGGGTTTTCTCAAGCCAGGTTGGGGGGATTGACAAGTTGAGTTTCAACGAAGTAGACCTTCGAAATGAACTTCGTGCTCAGAGGAGAGAGTCTTTCGGTAAGAGTGATTCTCAAACTACACTTGATCTCTTCAGGTCCCTTCAGAGTGAGAATTCTGGATTTTTTTACAGTCTCCAACTGGATGATGAGAACCGCATTAGTACTATATTTTGGGCGGACCCCCGTTCTAGAGCTGCTTACCAAAATTTTGGGGATGTTGTGACGTTTGACACCACATACCGCACCAATAAGTACTCTATGCCTTTTGCTCCGTTCACCGGGGTGAACCACCACTATCAGTCAATCTCGTTTGGCTTTGCCCTGCTTAGGGATGAGACGGAGGAGTCATTTACGTGGTTATTTGAAACGTGGCTTCAAGCAATGTATCATATTCCTCCAAAGACCATCATCACCGACCAAGATCTGGCAATGAAAAATGCAATCGCTAAGGTCCTTCCAGATACTCACCATGGCCTGTGCACATGGCACATAAGCAACAAATATCCCGAACGGCTTCACCATGTATATGCAAACCATCCGTCATTCAAGACTGACTTTAATACATGTGTGAAGAAATCGTTGACGGTAGACGTGTTCGAGGAGAGGTGGGCCACGTTAATGGATACTTACTATTTGCACAATCACGAATGGTTACAATCGTTGTATGAGATCAAGACACAGTGGGTCGGTGCCTACACCAAGAAGTTTTTTGCAGCCGGAATGACTACGACCTCGAGAAGCGAAGCTATGAATTCATTCTTTGATGGGTACGTAGGCCAGTCTTCAAGTATAGCGGAGTTCGTACTAGAGATGCAGAAAGCCGTTGACAGGCAATTGTACCGTGAGAGAGAAGCCGACGCGGCTACAGTTTGCAAAGAAAGAGCTATACTAGTTTATTCACCTTTAGAGGCTCATGCGGCTCAAGTCTATACCAAGGAAATGTTTCGACAGTTTCAAGAGGAACTACTAAAGTCGAATCAATATGGCATGACAAAGTTGCACGAGTATTCCACCAGAGATATCAAGGTTTATGCTTTGACAAATGTGACGAACTTCGCCAATCCGTGCTCTTCGTCGGCTCCGAGGACCAGACGACATTTTACCGTAGCAGTTTGTAAGGACACCGGGTTGGTTAATTGCAACTGTCAACTGTTTGAGCATAAAGGTATACTTTGTCGACACGCGTTGAGGGTTTTGAGCGCCAAGAATGCTAGTGAAATCCCTCCACCGTATATCTTGGAACGGTGGACGAAGGAAGCCAACAGAGTCCACGGTCACATTCCTTACGTGCCCAATGTTTCAGTTGATTTCGAGCAATCTGAGACGCTGCGATATAATCACCTTTGTAACATCATGCACGGTTTATCAATGGATGCAGCGTCGACATTTGATGGGTACAGGTATCAAGTTGAAGCAGCCGCACGGGATAAGGCTAAGCATGCACAGTTTAGGATGGCATTACCAGAAACTGTGGACACTCCGACTACTCGGACAACTCCAGGCGGTAGATTCAATCGAGCCAAACAGCCAGTCATTGACGGTACTGACCTACAAGGTGAGGAGGACGATATTTTTGATCCAATTATTTCTCAAACAAAAGGGCGAAAACGAGCAATACGCATGAAGAATCCGATTGAAGAAGCAACGGGTCAAAAAAAATTACGAAAGTGTGCGTTGTGTAACAAGATGACTGATCATGACAAGAGAAACCATTATAAAGTGTTAGGTATCGAACCTGACAGTATGGTCGAGGAGGACGATGATGAGGAAGAGTGTTAGGGTTAATGTTTCAGTTGTATAAATTGAACTTATATAATGTTTAAATTTGTGATTTGGTTTGTGCAATCTTTAATTTGTGATTTGATTTGTGGATTATTGATAGTTTTGGTAACTCCGTTTTCGGGCACACTTTAGGCCCCATTTGATAGCTTCCGAAAAAAGTTGTAATTTTTTTTGTCACTTTTTTTCCGCTCATTGCACTTCAGGCACGCTAGTTAGCCCATTTGTAAGACTTTCGGCGAAAAACGAGACACATTAATTTTTGAGTTTTCCTAGGAAGGGCCTATTCGGGCACACTTTAGGCCCCATTTGATAGCTTCCGAAAAAAGTTGTAATTTTTTTTGTCACTTTTTTTCCGCTCATTGCACTTCAGGCACGCTAGTTAGCTCATTTGTAAGACTTTCGGCGAAAAACGAGACACATTAATTTTTGAGTTTTCCTAGGAAGGGCCTATTCGGGCACACTTTAGGCCCCATTTGATAGCTTCCGAAAAAAGTTGTAATTTTTTTTGTCACTTTTTTTCGAATGCCGTCATATGAAAGGTATATTCGCGCACATTTTAGCGCCAAATTCATAGCATGCGAAAAATTATGTACATTTCTTTTTGGTACACTTTTTTGTAACATCACAGCAGCTAGCCACGCACGTCAGGATAATGGTAATGAAGGCGTCTAGCTTCATTCTTTTTCAGCTCCCAGGCTATCCTATACCTAAACGTCAAGGCATCCTTCCTAGTCCACGAGGAGTGTTTGAGCACTTCCGAGCGAGCAATGTAGTCCATGTACTTGAGGACGTAAATCCCGCAATCGTGACCGTTATATTGCTTTGGTCGGTCCTTTATCATCACGACCGTCCAAGGGTCACCCTGTGGCCGTCCGCATGCTAGCGAGAGGACAGTAGTCTGCATCCAACAATAAAAACGAGAATCAAGCCTATGAGACAAGAACAATATACTATGAGCCAAGGTCAAAAAATAAATACTAACCACTAAAGTGATGTACTCGTTGTACATCTGTGCCAGCAGCTGTCCAGGCTCGTCCTCCCTTAGGCTATCGTATATGTGAACCGTTCTGAACGCTGGATGGAGATACAAGGCTATCATACGTTTCCTGCCAGGTATTCCACTGGTGCACCTCGTCACCCAACAAAATCAAGGCATCAGCCACCTCGAAGTTCGGCCCTCGACCACCCCTGTATGGCCGCATGTCTACAGCGGGTTTTGGTATCCCTTGTGGACAGCCAGCTTGCTTCATAGCTCGATCGGGCATCTGAAACTCACATTCTTCGAAGTGAATGAGCGGCACCCGAACCAAACCTGCCAGCACGTACGACACCGGAAGTTGCCAACACCACTCATCCAACAGATGCATCACCTTGCCATATGGCTGCCACGTCACCTGGGATGCATCTAGTATCTCTAGTTCCCCCGATAGAACTTTAGATGGTGGTGAGGGTCTACCCGTCTCCTCCTCTGGTTGGTCGTAGGCCCCCAGGCCCACACCCTAGGCCACGTCTCATCGGAATCTACCAACGGTTGTGGACGACCCATGGGTAGCCTCTCGTAAGACCAAACCTGTGAATGCAAACATTATATGGAATTAGTAATTAATCCCGAATATATTGACTAAGGATCCTACCAAGAAAATAAATGCTCATACCTGTAATAGAGTCAGGCAGGCGGCAATGGACTTGGCACCGTTTCTCGTAGCCTTATGCAGTGCTCGATATAGGTGCGCAAGGACAGCTGAACCCCACGAATAGGAGTATACCTCCTCAAGATCCTCCAAGAACACCATATACTTCGGATGCACCGTGTTTTTCGAATGCGTCGGAAGTAATATAGCTCCAATAATATACAGAAGGAATGCCTTCGTATACGTCACGAAATCTTGAGGAGTGTATTCATCCGGTAGCACGCCGTACTGCTCTCTCAGCCATTTAAGCTTGACGCCGTTTGTTGTAAGCGCTGCCCTTGGAATTCCCGGAAAATACTGCATAGCCATATTCGCTATGGATGCAGACGGCACGTTCAAAGTAACGGGTCTGCCGTGACATGGGATTCCAAGTATAAATCCGACGTCCTCTAACGTAACAGTCATTTCACCAAACCGGAAGTGAAATGAGTTCGTCTCGCTCCTCCATCGTTCAACTAGAGCGGATATAAGGCAATCGTCGTGTCGAGACCATTTCCCGCAATCGGTGAACAGGGTTAAATTTTGACGGTGTAATAGCTGTATTTGTTCCTTGTTTAGTACCCACTCTTCAAGGTGCCTTGTGCTTTGAATTGTTTCCAAAACACCCCTATCGACACCGTCAAATACGTGCCTCGCGACGTGGTCATCGTCATCGTATAGGATTGATGTATCATGAGGTCCAGAGCTGAAATTCATACCTTTAAGAACAAAATATAATTATAAACCAACTTAGCGTCCATAATATCCATAATATTTACATTCCAAAACTATAACTGGATCTTTAACCTAGCTTACCAACACATTAGCAATAGTCATTATTTCAATGTATTAAAACAAATCCTCAATTCCCACCACTCCGAACGCTTAATTACGCTAGTTCCCACTGAATTTAGCGCCAACGTGGTTATATAGCAATATATAGCCCGATGGCCCCTACACCCCCAACACCTCAAAACCGCTTTAAAGTCAAGTTTTTAAATGTATTACGTCAATTATATACCAAATATATCAGGAAAAATTTTAAAGGGGGCAAGTTACCAAAACACCCGCTACTTATGCAAAATATCCCCTGGCAGTCATCGCCGGTGCGTCACAAGGTTCAGAACATCTGGAACAAAATAAGTTTTCGGGTGTCTCACACCCTTTCCTGAACTAAAAGTTATTTTAAGGTATGAATTTTAAGCTGGATCCTTCCTAGCAAAATAGCCCCCGATCAGCGGCAAATTACCGAAATGCCCCTGAGCGTTCACTATCACCCCAACGCCCCCGAACCAGCTTCAAAACAACATTTCAGGTGGTTTACTTACATTTCTGGACTAAAAAGTCGTTTGAAAAACTTGGCACGGAAAAATTACCAAAACACCCCTTGGCGCGGGAAAATTACCAAAACACCCCTACGCGCGCCACGTCAGCTTCAAAACAACATTTCAGGTTTTGTAATTACATTTCTGGACTAAAAAGTCCGTCGAAAAACTTAGCACTGTAAAATTACCGAAATACCCCTCTCGGGGCGGCGAATTACCGAAATGCCCCCTGGCATCGAAAAATATCAAAAGTGCTTCGAAATGCTACTTGAGGCTTCCTGAATTCATTCTTGACATAAAAAGTATTTTACGGAGGTTTCGCCCAAAAATCGCGAACCGGTGTCCGGATCAAGCGCTTAAAGGGCCGTTCGGCCAAAAAAATAGGTAACGGCTTCGGAATGGCCCGAATTCCTGGGGAATGGAACTTCCCAACATCCTAGGATTCTCATAAAAGTTTTGCGCGAAATCGCGCTAGCTTGATATTTTAAAATACACTGCAGAGTTACAAGGTTCCCCGTATCAGTTAACCCCTTTTCAGTCTTTGGAAAAATCTGAAATTTTTACCTGAGACAGATCCTTTAAGAATAACTAGGGTCTCTTTTTTGCATTTTGGCAAAATCTAGCTCTAGCTATTTTTTATAAATTCGTGAAAAACTGTCTATATTTGGCGCCCTAAAAAATCGCTGTTTTGGAATCTATAAATGTAATACGCTGATTTGTATAAACCTAACATTGAATTATAAGGAAATTCAAAATACTTACTTGTTGTGACTTGATGTATTTAAAGAAAAAACTACCGATCTTCTAGCGGTTATCCACCGATCTTCTAGCGTAAAATTTTTTGGTTTGTATTGTTATGGAGATTATGTAGGTGAGATATGAAGTACGAAGGAAGTTGGTAAAAGATGACAGAGTGCAGAAGAAGGGTTCGGGGGAGGGGATTATAAAGAGAGAAGCGAGGAAGAGAGAAGAAAAAAGACAGAAAAAAGTGAGGAAGGGTGGGTGTTTATGCGGTCAAAGGCTGCGGCAAAAAAAAAAATTTCGGCAGAAGGACACCACGTGGGGGCATCATGGGGGAGGGAAGGACGACACGTGGCATCGTGGGGAAGGACACCAGGTGGGGCATCACGCGGGGGGACGCCACGTGGCAGGGGGAGGGGGAGGGACCAACCGCGGGTTGTAGGAGCGGTTGGGCCCTGCGGATGAGGGGAGGGGACGCCACGTGGCAGAGGGAGGGGACCAACCGCGGGTGGTACCAGCGGTTGGGCCACGTGGCAGGGGGAGGGGACGCCACGTGGCAGGGGAGGGAGACCAACCGCTGGTACCACCCGCGGTTGGGCCACGTGGCAAGGGGAGGGGACGCCACGTGGCAGGGGCGGGAGACCAACCGCTGGTACCACACGCGGTTGGGCCACGTGGCAGGGGGAGGGGATGCCACGTGGCAGGGCCATCGCCCCAACCGCCGGTTGTCCATGCTGGTGGGCCACGTGGCAGGGTGAGGGGACGCCACGTGGCAGGGGTGGGGGACGCCACGTGGCAGGCATATTAATGCCAACCGCTGGTTGTGCATGCGGTTGGTGTCCTTTTTCTCCTCTCTCGCCATTTTCTCACCATTTTTCTCACCATTTCTCGTGCCTTTTTCGCCATTAATGCAGTGGCCGTACGCCTTTTTCGCCTTTTTGCGCCACGTGGCCCAACCGCTGCTCTTACCTGCGGTTCGGTGGAGAAATTGTTATTTCTCCACCGGTGGGTGTGGATCGGTCCCCTATATATATATATATATATATATATATATATATATATATATATATATATATATATAATCATTCAACGGTAGTACAATACCATCAAATACATAATAACCACCACCAAATACATCATATTCATAACAAAAGTAGCAATATAACATCAAAGTTCAAACTATCAAACAAACAAAGTACTCCATCAAGTATCTAAGGGTTCTATGACCACAAAAACACAAAAAATACACCGTCACTGCAAAATAAAATAAAATAAAATTGATGTGAGAAGTGAGACTATAATTACACAAAAAACACCTAACATTCCACATTCCACATCGTCCAAGTCTCAGCAGAAACCAAAAAAATAAATAAATTGAAGACATAGGAAGACAGAGCAAGTCAGACACATACCTTCGAAGCAAAGCTGCCGGAGGTGAGTAGGGTGGTTGCGAGTGGTCGCCGGAGGTCCCCGATGGTTTTCGGTGGTCACGGCTGTTCGGTGTTGCGTGGGTGGTCGCGATTGTTCGATGGGTGTCGCGGGAGGTTGCCGGTGTTGAGGGAGGTCGTCGGTGTGTCGAGGGAGGTCGCGGCTGCTGCGTTCTCTCTCTCTCTCTCTCTCTATATATATATATATATATATAGCTGAACTCGTGTGCCCTAATTTGGTTAGTATCATTCATTTTATGTTTTCACCCCCAAAAAATTAAGTTTTATCTTTCAACCCCCGAAATATGTTCTGAAAATTATGTTTCAACCCCCGAAGTGTCGGATCCGCACCTGAGCCATATCCGAGCCGCACCCGAATTTCTGTAAATAAAAAAATAAATAGAAATTAACGGGTGCGCACCCGACACGCACCCGAGGCGCACCCGTGTCCGATGCACACCCGACCCCGATACTCCTTCCCTTTTGAAGCACCCATGCTTCATAGCATGAGACTCAACGGCATCTCAAGTATGTTCAATGAACAGTTAGATGAGATAGGCAAGCATTAACTAGCAAGACTTCCTTGCATATCTTGATCACGATTACCTATCACTTTTTTATCCACACTTCCATTTGCAAGAACCTGTAACAGTGCCTACAACGTATATAAGCGCTTTAAGTTTAGGAATTTAGATACTTGTCCCAAAAAACGATCATACTTCTGATGTGGTTCAGCTTTTTCAACTTTCTCCTTCCCTAAAATCTCGAGCCATGTCCCCTTCATATTTTCTTAAGCGTGTATTCGCTTGCATTTGCGATCTTGTTTCACACTGCACATCATGCAATATGACTAGTTGTTTGCATAACTTCATCAAACTACTCCTCCGTCTCAACTTAATCCATTTGACACATCCGGCAGATTCCTAGAATATGATTTGAAGACCCACATCTTGAAGTCATTCGATGTATTCACCATCATTTGAGTTGTAAAACAAAAATCTTGAAACACATGAAGTATGAGGGACCATACTTAATTCAAGACAACACAATAAGCCTTAACGCTAACTAATGTATAATTTGCTTCGACCTGTCTTCTTTGCAGTATCCTCACATATATGCAGAATAATCAAATTTATCTTCAACAGGGCAGATCATTGCCAGTATGCCACCCACCAACAACCAAAGATCAGTGCTTCTACTTGTCTTAAGTCCCACCGGAACAAGTTCATTCGCACTAGCATATGGTTTTGTCCAGAGTTCTTAACACTAACAATAACATGTAGGATAAACAAGAAAAAGAAAAGTATAAACCAGTTTAATTACTCATCCATACGTGATATGCTAGTTATAGCCTGGATAATATTGAACAGACCCAGTTAATCATCTAGAGTTGAAAATGGAAAGGTGAAGCAAATAAAGAAGTTTGGTTTCTAGAACGGACAATAGCCCGTTAACGAGAACCCAATAACTAATTCGTGGCTAATTGGTTCATGAGACCTGAACTAGTTTGTCCAAACTGATAAAAGTTGTACCAGGTTGCATACCGGCGTCGCTTGAAATTGACCTGGCGCTTGGGTTTCTTCACCTTAATCCGCTCTTTCTTCGGTTCTTTTTGCACAATCTTTTTCCCTTCCGAGTCTCAAAAATGGACCTATGGACATGCCTAACAAATATATATATATATATATATATATATATATATATATATATATATATATATATATATATATATATATATATATATATATATTCTTTTTCTCTCATTTTGTCCTAAATATTTGTTTCCACGCTTATATGTAAGTTCATTTTGAAATTTTAATGTACTTTTTTTCATTATCAAGAATAAATTGTAAAGTTGAATGGCGAATGATACGTTTCGACAACGTTTTAAAAAACGTAATTCGTAAGCATGGACAACCAATGGGCTCCTCGTGTCCAGTCTGTATACACCAAATTTTGTACGGGTTTGGCATGGATAGATATTATTTGGCCTGTAAATGAACTGGACTGGATATGAGCCCGACTTTTGGAGGGTGGGCTGAGTTTGGTTTGATCTTTAGACCCGTCCAGCCTGTCCAAATTGCACCCCTAATTAAGAGCCAAGCACTACCACAAGTACAATGTGGCGTGGTACAATTTTGCAAAAATTTATGCTTTTATTCATTTATGTATCTCTAGTTTAGTTTTTCTTTTTTTCTTTTTTTAAAGAAAACCTGCAACAGCAATTAAGACAAAAAAGAGAGAAAATTTTGCATCTGATTGGTTCAAGTACTCAACCTCTTGGTGATGCTTTGAACACTTTATGTGAATTCTAAAAGGGGGTGTTGGGATTTGGAGAGTCCAATTAATTTGTAAAATATCATATGCAAAGTAATGCGTTGAAAATATGTAATAGTTTTTCTAGTTATACCAAAAAAAGAAAGAAAGAATTCCTAGTTGTTAGGGCCTCCAACCCAACGCAAGCTTCTTATTGAAAAATAGGACAAAGCGGTTCGTATTCTAGTAATTTCACGTTATGGGCTTCAATTTGGGCTACTTAGAAGTTAAATTGGCCGAAGTGTGCAATTCTCAAAAATTTAATAAAAACTTAGATAAACGCCAACATTTTTTGGGTTAACCAAGAGAACTATATAAATGTTAAATTTGAGGCCCAAGATCATCGTACAATTTTCTGAACTATGCCTTACTTTTGTTGGTCGTGAAATGAGCCATTTGTTTTACAAAAAAAAAAACTCTAATTTTACCATGACCAATCATTCACTATATACAGTAGCCATGGGCTATGCATGCCGGCTAATTACCAAGAATAGGCCTGTTATATTTGCGTTTTATTTGTAGCATTTAAGCTTTATAAGTATTGTTAGGTTGATAATACAGCGACTGAGACACCTTTAACAGCGAATGTGAAGCTCAAATAACGATTTTCTTTTCCGCGATGAAACTGAAATTTTACTTTTCTGCATATAAATTTACACCGGTTTGATACTTAAAACAAAAGTCGCGGATGACATGTTTTAACCTTTTAGCGACAAAGGAATGTGTGATTTAGTAAAACCGCGTGTGGATTTAATTTCATATTTTCAAATTATTGTCAAAAGCTTAAGCTTATAGTTTGAATTAGCTTGGTGAACTCAAAGATTAGTCTTGCAGCCTTGTAAAACTAGTTCAACTAAGACCCCCAGCTCGCACTCATCTACTACCATTATATTTCCTCTCTACATTTATTTTTATTTATCATCACAGGTAACAAACCCCAAGCCGTTTAAGTGTTTTGCATTTTAAAGTTATTAAATTTAGAAGGTGTTTGGATTGATTCTAGATTGGTCAAACCTGATTAAATTCATATTAAATCAGTTTTGAAGTGTTTGGCCAAAAAAAAAGTAAACTAATTAAATCTACTCGAATGTGCTCAGAACTGATTAAATTCATAATCCTCAATTTCTTGGATTAAAATTTAATCAGTTTTGGAGAATCAGGTTTGACCAAAAGATTTACCAAAAAATCCTTTCATATAAATAGACATTAAATGCTCAATTTCTGTTTCAGTACACTATATGATAATTTTGCTATACTAAACCTACTTAATCCCTTTTTATCCAAACACCTTCAATAACTTTTAATCTATTCTACTTAAAATGGATTGAAGCTTATTTTAAAAACTAATTCTGATTCAATCAAAATCTACTTTTAAGAATCAATCACAAACAGCCTCTTAATTAAAATAGAGATTTTACCATTTCTTCTTCAAGTTGGAATAGCACCTGAAGTAAGTTGTCTTCTCTTGGGGGGAGTTTTTGGGGGTGGAATGCTTATAAGGCCATTTCTTTTTCAGCTTCCTACGTTTTATTCCTCCCCATGACAACTTCCGAGTTTGCTGAAGTTTTCAGTCTCAGGTACTTGACATCTAATTTCATTGGTGCAGGTAAAGAGAACAGAAGATAGTTTTTCTTTCTCTTGTTGTGAGTTTAATAATATTAAACATTTTCTTTACTCTTATTTGTGAGTTCAGAAAAAAAAAAAAAAAAAACAACGGATTACTTATATATAGTTAAATCACATTATGCTAATTCTAACAACGATTATAAAGTATTATCCCAAAAAAGACAACATGATTCTAACAAGAAAACAAACTAGATTTGAGGAAACAGACCAAATGGTCCATGTACTATTGATCATTCGAGGATTTAGTTTATGTGTTACAAAATTCCTTAGATTATTCAACTTTAATCCGTTTAGCCCTTTTTTTCATGACCGTCAATTTTCAGCCGTTAGTGTGCCCACGGTCAGAGCATTTTTGTTTTTTCTCCTCACAGTTTAGACTCCTGCTAATAATGCCCTCCCTTACAAAAACTTAAGATGTTTTTCTAATCAATTGTAACCCCGTTGTTTGACGTTAGTATAACCTTAATTCTTTATTCTTTCTCATCACAACTGTCACCACCCTTCCACCATCCCCATCATCACCATTGCTAAACAGTTCATAAATACCAAGAGTAACACCGGCCACCACCACCCGTCCAACAGTTACTTACGGTAGATGTCCACCACCTCGACTATCCTTTTGCGCACCACCACCACATCTGAAACCAACATCATCTTGTCTGAAGCCAACGTTTTGGTTAAATCACAAACACCAGCTACGACCACCATAAGACAATAACTACCTTAAGACCCACCGCCGTTATCGTTGTCGCTACAAGCTAGCACCATCGCCACATGTCGCACCGATTCTTGTCAACCACCAAATGTAACTGAGCTCCATTGCCTATCACCCTCTTCTCATCACAAAGGAAGGTCGATTGCGAGTAGATCCTTTACAGATTATCCTATTTTGTCAAACTCTGAATGTTCGTTTGGTTTTTTTTTTTTTTGCATGTGTGTGGGTTGTGTTGTGTTTGCGGGTATGGTTGGTATAAGTCAATTGAGATGGTGGTTTGTATCCTTTTTTCTAGATTGGCCAACCATCAATGTTGATTACTGATGCAGAAAAATTCTTCGTTCATTGTGTTCATCACATGAGCCCTAGTTCAGAGACAACAACGACACAATGAGAAGGGTAGTGGCTATTTGGATGATGGTGGTGAGGGTGATATGGCGGTACGGATGGTGGTGGTTTGCAGCAATAACAGTTTAGATAATGGTTGTTGGCATTGTCATCGATTTGGAAGGCGGTTGACTACAATTGTAACAACAGTTAGGACGATTTAGAGGCTGAAATGCAAGGACAAAAGATGAGAATAGCCTGGCCGTGGGATACACCAACGACTAAAAATAGATGACGGTTGGATAAGGACTTGACGGGCCAAAGTTGAATAGTTTAGGGACTGTTCGTATGAGGTCATAGTTAAGGGACTAAACCCCCGAACATACAATAGTTTGGGCTGTTTCGTATCGATGATACCATACACAGTTCATGTTATACTATTGTTATAAGTTTTAAATCAAGCTTTATTGTCATCCGTTGCCTACAAACATCTAAATATCTAAATCTAATCAATTTCATACCGAAAGTGAAATGTCTAGCCATGAGCCAATACTATCTATCATCCAACATCATTTACTCAAAACTTAAATGGTAAATTTTTGTAAAGAAACTCTAAGATGTAAAAGTCATTAAAAATTTAGTTTTCATTATCTCAAGTGTAACATGGGCATTATTGAAGTATTACTTATGAGAGCCCCATTTCTCTCTCTCTCTCTCTCTCTTTCATTTTTGGAAGTGAAAGATTTGGAGAGAAAGAAGCCCGAACTTTCCTCCATTTTTTCTCCTAAAGACAACTCACAATTTTTTGATAAAAGGGAGTAAATGAGCCATTTTACTCTTTTTTTTTGTTAATGAGCTAACGAGTCTTTGAAACAGTGATTTGAGATGAATATTACAAGCAACTATAATATTTTGTCAATCCAAACATAAGAAAATTTCAACCTTACTACTACAAGCAGGAAATAATAAGGAAAACTACATGTAATCCACCAAATCAGTGGCAGAACCAGGATTTCATCCCGGGGGGGCTAAAAATATATCGAATGACATAAATATTTTTATAAGTAAAATAGCACACAAAAACAAAGTGCACTTTTCGATAATACACAAAACATACTAAAAAGCATCTAAAAGGTCTTATTAAGTTTCATGAGAGCCACTAAGGACTCTTTACAACACAAAAGAAGAGAATACAAAATACACATTTCAGTGTTTACAAACGAAAGCACTAAATAACTACTCGATGAGGCGCCGAATATTGGTAGCGTTTGATCATAGCCTCATTTGTAATAGTTTTGAAGACATTCTTCTCGATGTAACAAACCAAGTTATCATTCATCCATTCGTCTCCCATGCGATTCCGAAGTCGAGTCTTTATTATCTTCATTGCAGAGAAAGCTCTTTCTACAGTAGCTCTTTCTACAGTAGCAGTTGCAACAGGTAAAAGTAAGACCAATCTCAAAAGCAAGAACACCAAAGGATATATCACATCCTTTTTCAACTCAACTAACTTTATAACAAGTTCACCAATTCCCCTGACTTCATAAAGTTCTTCACAGGAGCGCACATCCATAATATAAGTCTCGAGCTGACTTTGAAGTACCCTAAGCTCTATCGGCGAAAGGTCATATGGATAAAATTGTGCAAGACGTATCAACTTTTGCTTATTAAAAGCAGAAAAACCATCACTTGGATCGAGACATGCCATACATATAAGCAACTCCGTGGTTACCTCATTGAAACGATTATTCAACTCACTGATTTGCAAATCAACAACCGTTAAAAAATTATCAACACGATAATGGTAAAAATTTGTACCTTCTTCAGCATTACGTCTTTGCCTCCCCGGGGCTACAAACCTCGCACTCATGTCCAATACGTCAATATCGTGTTTTACACAAAATTGTGAGACCTCTTCCAGCAAGTCTTCCAACCCTCGATCTCTAAAGTCCTACAATCGTCGCTTTGTTATACTTACCAACTTCATTGCATTCACAATGTTTTGATCTTTCTTTTGTAATGCTTGTGAAAGTTCATTCGTCATCCCCAAAATATTTATCATCAAATGCATGTTGAAGACAAAATCATAAGTTGGCACCGAGTTCAAAAGACCCAATGCTTCACCTCTCTGTTCATAATCTGTAGCATCCTCAACAACCTTATTAAGCACACATATCACCGAAGCAAACATTTGACTCAAATTCAATAATGCACCGTAATGTGATCCCCAACGGGTCTCTCCTGCTCTTTTGATGCTAGTTTCTTGATTTAAACCTCGACCACTGACGATATCACCACTCTCAAGGTCACGAGCAAGTCTAATGGCTTCACTTTCTCGAATAGCATCTCTTCGCTTGTATGAAACTCCCACAGTGTTGACTACCTTAGCAACCAAATTAAAAAGCAATGCAATCTGAGCATGTTTTTTTGCAACGGATATAAGAGTTAGCTGAAGTTGATGAGCAAAGCAATGAATATAATAAGCACTTTCATTCTCCCTCTGAATTAAGGTTTTAAGACCATTGAATTCACCTTGCATATTACTTGCTCCATCATAGCCTTGTCCACGAATTCTTGAAATGCTCAATTCATGCATTGCAAATAAACTGTCAATCGTGTCTTTCAATGATAAGGCAGCGGTATTGGCAACATGGACAATACCAAGAAAACGTTCAATCACACGTCCTCTTTTGTCCACATATCTCAAGACAACTCCCATTTGTTCTTTGACTGAAATATCACAACACTCGTCAACTAAGATGGAAAATAATTCAGTTTTCATGTCCCCAACAATTACATCTCTTATTTCTCCGGCAATGGCACTAACAATTTCTTTATGAACTTTTGGTGATGTCAATTTGAGGTTCTGAGGAGCATTCGACAACACGACTTTTTTCATATTTTCATTGTAATCAGTAATAAACTCTAACAGTTCTAGAAAATTTCCCTGATTTTCAGATTCATCAGATTCATCGTGCCCACGGAAAGACAAGCCTTGACGTAAGAGAAACCGAATAACATCAATTGATGCAGTCAAGCGAGTACGGTATTGAAGCCTACTTTCATCTGTTTGCTTGGACAAAACTACTTCAATACTCTGCTGAGGGTTGTCGAAGGCTTGACACTTAGTTAAAGCAAGGTTGTGTACACTACCAACTTCTCCAACATGTTTTTGTAATTTCTCCTTCTTTCTCCAATCGTTAAAACCATGCCTAACAAAAGTACCACCACCCCCTTGCTCCCCATGAACACTTCCGAACAAGTAGCAACACAAACAATATGCTTCATCTTTTGCTACACTATACTCCAACCAACTCGGATAAATGTCAAACCAAGAAGAAACAAATCGACGAGACTGAGTTCCTAATTGTGTAAATGGAAAATTGTGGTGACAAGGTTGGCAAGGACCTTTCGACCAATACGCTCGTCGAACTTTATCTCGAACATTAGGACCATAATCCAAAATATTCGGACGCAACCCAGGATCTGAAATAAGCTCATTAGAATTGAACTCATCGCTAGCTCTGCTTGAATGTCCGGAATGAATATCACGATACACAATGGGAACCTTGTCCGTTACTGTTGGAATCGGAGACTCATTCTTATTAGACTTTAATAACTTTTCCACCTTTGGTTTCTTTTGATAGAACCTTTCCATTCTGAAAAAAAAAATATTTTATTTTAAGTATCAATCCATCAATTATCAATCAAATAACCTAGTTAATTACAAATATTTTATTCTTTTACTTTTCCAATCATGTTTTATTATCGCGTTAACCTAATTAACTTAATTTCAACCCACCATTCAACTAAATCACATATCCGACATCTCAATCCAATTGGGTCCCATCCTCCATCAACCATCTCAATTCTCAAATGCACAATGCACAATTAACAACATATAATCATCATGAAAATAATCTCAATTTTTAAATGCACAATTAACACAACTTAAAATTATCAATCAAATAATCAATGCTCAAATGGGATAAAAATCCAATTGGGTCCCATCCTCCATCAACAATCTGAAATCTAAGTGCTCAATGCACGATTAACATCCATAAAGCATCAATTAATAATCTAAATTATCAAATACACAACTAACAACCTAAAATTATTAATCAAATAATCAATTCTCAATAGCAAAAGAAATTGTTCAAAATGCACACTGACCTCAGTCCTCAGAAATCAGAACGGCGTCGCCGGAGTTGGGTGGGGACTGGCCAACTTAGAGGTGAACTTAGATCTGCCAGATCTGATGTGGCCGGAGTCGCCAGAGTTGGGTGGGGACTAGCCGGAGTTAGGGTGGGGACCGCCGGACTGGGGAGGGCCTTCGCAAATCACCGGCTTCGCGCTTCGGAATTGGGGGACGACGATCGATGACCGCCTGACCGGCGTTACCTTAGTGATGAGCCCAGCCGATGACCAGTGGCCGCGGGTCGGTGGGTGGTGCCGGACTGCTGGTGTGCGGCGAGCCGCGGTGGCTGAGAGAGCTGACTGTTGAGAGAGGAGGAGAGATGCCGGCAGCCGGCGTGACCGATGACTCGTGAGACTGTGAGAGCTTGATTGACGCCACGCCTGAGAGAGCCGAGAGCCCGAGAGAGGAGGAGAGCTGCCGTCTGCCGAGCTAGAGAGGTGCCGGCGTGCCGCGGTGTCGGCGGTGAGCCGGTGTCTGCCTGTCCGGTGAGTTTGTGAGTTGTGAGAGCCGACCAAGAGAGGAGGAGAGAGAGAGAGAGAGAGAAGAGAGAGAAAGGAAAAGTCATAAATGAAAAAAAACACTATATATATATATAGTGTTTTTTTTTTCATTTATGACTTTTCCTTTCTCTCTCTTCCTTATATAGATATATATTTTTAAATCTGAGGGGGGGCTATAGCACCACCTCGTACAAGCCTAGTTCCGCCCTTGCACCAAATGTGTCAAATAGTACAGTTAGGGCTGTATATGAATCGAGTTCGAGCCAAACATAGGTGTGTTCGAACTCGGTTTGTTTAAATTTTGGCATGTTCGAGCTCGGCTCAAGTTCGTTAAGAGTCAAAACATCAATGTTTGAACTTGACTCGAGTTCGTGACTATAAAACTCGGGCTCGACTCGTTCAACTCATTTAACAATATGAGCCGAACTCAAGTTCAAAAACATGGCCCGTGCTCGTGTTCAACTTCTAACCAAATCCCTAAATCTGCTAAAAAACCTCAAATCCATCAAGCAATCAAACTGTAATGAATCAAAATATAATAGACAAAAGATATAAGGACGATGCAGATTCAAAAATACTAGAAAAAGAAATCTTGATCAGAGGAGATGAAGACATAAACAACGGATGATGCATGTCTCTTATGAATCAGATCCCTCTCCAAGTGTTCAAGGTTGAGCCCTTGCGTTCGCAGCTTTGCTCCCAGTCATTACCAACCCCTCAATAGTTATCGACCGCTTTCTTCCCCTTCTATTCTTGTCAAATCGAAATTCGGCGACGGTGAGATGACTTCTGAAGACAGGCGATGGCGGCGTCGATGATAAGATGTCCATGTGTGAAGAAAGAGAGAGAGAGAGAGAGGGAGGGGGACTATGTGTTATCTATGTGTGTGTGTGTGTGTGTGTGCGTGCATGTGTGACGGGGGAGAGGACGACAGACTAGAAGGAGGCTGCTTGTGATTGTGAGTACTGTTTAGTTTTTTAGGTTTTAGTTTATACTTTATATAGTTAGGGTTTTTATGATTTTGGGCTATTTAAGGGGTTGGGCTCTATTTTTATAATTGGGCTTGAGATTTTGGCTAATTGACTTTAGGGCTTGGCCTCTAAGTTTAAATTATAACATATGGCAGATGTAGATATTAATGCTTTAAACATATTATAATTATAATTAATTTATTATTTAAATGGGTTTTTCGTGAACACGTTTGTGAATATTTTGGAGTGTTCATGTTCTGGTCGTTGAATAAATGAGTTCTAAAAACTTGTTCATGTTCAGTCCGTACATTATAAGGACAAATGTGAACGAGTTTGTTGGAGAACAAATCATGAGCTGTTTGTGAACGGCTCGGTTCATTTACAGCCCTAAGTACAATCATGGTAGGTTACATAAAGTTTCTATATACGAGCTATAATAACTGATAGCTCGAACGAGGCTTCATTTTTTGCTCAAATTTGTTGGAAATAGGAGTAATACAAGTGTTAAATGATTTTTGGTATATTACTTAAGTTGGCTGTGATTGCATTTAGTACTAATTATATAATTGGGCTAATTACACCTATGTCCCTGAGGTTAGAAGATAATTACCGTCAAGGACACAAAGTTTCAAAATGTAACATTTTGTGACCAAAAGTGTTTCAAATGTATCACCCGTATCCATCCGTCATGGTTCCGTCCAAAAAGTGTACTTTTTATGATGTCATCAATTTGTATTTAAAAAATGACAACATTACCCCTTGTATTGTATATACGGAATATTTTTAAAAAATTTAAATTAACATTTTAAGCCTTAATTTATAGATTAGGGTTTTAAAACCTTGATTTGTTCTATCTTTGCAATCCATTTCATCAAAATTTCTCAAACTGCCAATTAGGCTTTGAAAACCCTAATTTGCAAATTAGGGTTTCAATATGAACAGGTTAGTTCGAATTTGCGAATGAGCAGGATGAACAGGTTAGTTCAAAACCCTAATTTGCGAATTTTGGTCAACCCACCCACACAGGCCGATTGAGAGAGAACAGAAGGGGACGAGGGGCTGCAGTGAATTTGTTTTTGTCGGTAAAGAATAGAAGGAGATAAGGGGATGATCGATGGAGTCTCAGATGGTTGGCGATGGGTGGATTTGTTTTTTCTGGCGAGGAACAGAAGGGGACAGGGGGTGATGGAGTCTCAGGTAAGCTCGCGAGGTGGATTTGTTTTTTTTCGGGTGAAGAACAGAAGGGGACGGGGGTGATGGAGTCTCGGATGCACTCGCTAGGTGGATCTATATTTCTTTTAAGAAGAACAGAAGGGGACGGGGGCGATGGAGCCTCCGATGGTTGCGACAGATGGATCTATTTTTCCCTGCAAAGAAAAGAAGGAGACGGGGGGCGATGGAGCCTTGGATGGTAGGCGACGGGTGTATCTGTTTGGGACGATGGGGGGCTGCGGTGGAACTGCTTTATTCGAGGAAGAATAGAAGGAATTGCCGTCGGAGAAGGGGGCTATCGGCGTGAGGGAAGGGGCTGTCGGCGAGGAAGGGAACTGCCGGCGGTAAGGGATGAGGAAATTGTAACCTAAGCAAATTAGGGTTTAGAGTTTAGCATTAATCTTTCTATTTCTTTTTTTAAAAGATGAAGTAATGTCATTTTAAAAAAATAAGGTTAAAACATAGGGGTAATAAAGTCTTTTCATTAAAACCGTTAGGGTTTTTAAGATTCCATTTAGTCAACGGACATAAGTGTAATTTGTCCAAACTATTGTCCTTATCTTTAACTATACCCTAACCTCAGGGACATAGGTGTAATTAGCCATATATACTTTATAAGTGAACACATTGCTTTCTAAGGACAAAATCTTTCTCACTAACAATTGTAGTTTTATTTTATTTTTTGAGTCAAGGTCCAAGAACTTTGTTAATGAAAAATGGATAACAAAAGGGAAAAATAACTTCCTTTGGATTCTAGGGCTGAAGACAACAGTTAACAGCCTATCTCATTCCTAAGCCCCTGCCTGATAAGATCCAACTGAAGGATCTGTAGAAAAGAAGCAAGGTCGTAAATAGCTAAAGCCGTAAACTATCACTAGGAAAAAAAATACCCCCTTCCCCTACCCCGGCACCAATAGAATACTAAAGTCTGGCCTAACTCTAGAACATAAACAAAAACTAGAAAATACAAGACCCAAGGAAATTACAGATCACTTGGTTATAAGCACAACAACATACGACCTGAATCGCCTACAAACAAGGAAGCCATACACCATAATAATATGAGATAAACCACAAAATCCATTAAAGTAAAACAAACAAGATGTGCGTAGAAGACCGTAACTAGCCGCATAGTCGATAGCTAATCCACAACTAGCTCTTCCCCGGCACATCACAACATCTTTGCAGCACCATCTCCCTAACACCTTGCCCCTGCCTTAGATTCGCTAAAGCACTAGTCCAAACAAGGAAGCCATAACCATAATAACATGAACTAAACCACAAAAGCCACTGAAGTAAACCAAGCAAGACATGCATAAAAGACCCCCAATGAGCCGTACAGTCGAGAGGGAATCCATCACTAGCTCTTCCCATGCACATCATAATATCGTTACAGCATCATCTTTGCAACACATTGCCCCTGCTTAGGTTCCCCAAAACACTAATCCAAGCTAAGGATGACAATTTAAGTCAGACCTGGCAGATATTCGACTTACCCCCGACCTCTGCGGATTTTTTTAACTTTGACCGGGTTATGGGGCGGGTATGTAATTTATATTAGTAACCCGCAGTGGGTACAGATCGAGTTCGGTATTCTTTTTATCCACCCCAGTACCCGCCCCCCTCCCTGGTCCAATAAAATCTGAACCCTAAATTATATGCAATCACAACAGCCCATTAAATATGCAATCACAGCAGCCCATTAACTAATATAAGTAGTCCAACAAAAAACCTACCACATTTTTTCTTTTTCTTTCTTTTCTCCGCCTATTTCCCAAAATCGTCGTCGACCCGCAGCTATCCACCCACCCACCCACTCATCCCCTGCGCCTCAGCCTTCACCTCTTCTTCCCCACACTGTCACCCCTCATAATGACATTGTTGAAGTTCCTTCCTCAATCAAACCCAATCAAAGAGTTTACCTATGAAGCTGAAAATGACGTCGGTGTGACATATAGAATTTTCGTGTGTTAACGCCAGGTCAGCTCTCTATGAGGCTACCGGGGCAAATGTTTCACAAGTTGCTTATGTGGATGGATTGGATACAAGAATTATGCCCAAGTTCCGGAACGCTGGTTTTGGTCTTGGTGGGTCTTGCTTCCAGAAGGAAATCATAACCTTGTCTACATCTGCGAGTGCAATGACCTTCCTGAGGTGGCAGAATACTAAAAGCAAGTCATCAAGATTAATGATTACCAGAAAAGCCATTTTGATCTGATGCTAACGTCGGCGACAAAGATGAAAGTAATTAGCAAGATAATATTGTAAGTCTCACCATCCTGGCGCCTCCCCTAATAGAGATAAAAAATCACAGAAGATCGGATCAGGGCAGGGAGGGGATAGGTCTCATAAAAGTCTGTCGGATCGGAGATGGTATTGCCATCCCCTAACCTAAGGTATGGACAACCGGCGTGGGTACGGATTTTATAAAATCCGCACTCGACCCGCCTCATTGCATTCCTAATCCAAGCAAGGAAGCCATAAACCGTCATAATATGAGATGAACTACAAAAGCCATTAAAGTAAAACAAGCAAGACACACATAAAAGACCGCAAAGAGCCACATAGTCAAGAGCGACTTTACCGCTAGCTCCTCCCCAGCACATCGCAACATCGCCGTTGCACCATCTCAACAACACCCTGCCACTGCTTTAGATTCCCTAAAGCATTAATTCAAATCCATGTGAAGTTATTTTCTCATGTAAAGAAACTAACTTATGTAAGTTTTTTGTTATTAATTACGAAAAGGAGATGATGTCGGATGCAAGTTGGAAGTTATTTTCTCATGTGAAGAAACTAACTTATGTTAGATGTGTTCATTTTTTTAGAAGGTAGTTACCCATTTGTGATGAGCAATTATTTTCAAGTGGTAGTTTTTTTTTTTCAGTTAGCTATCCTTTATGTGGTAGTTAATTTCTAAATTTAGTTTGTGTGTTATATATAGGATGCTAGTATGGACAACAATCTTCATCATCAATCAGAATCTTTTCCTTTTCCTGCTTAGGAAGAATAATGTAGTCTTTCTCTTTACGTCAAAATCCTTTCTGTATCAGTTTATCAAAACCTTCTTAGAAGTTAGAAGTTTCATATTTGGATGCACTTACAATCTTCATTTTCGATCACAATATAATTTTCAGTCTTCCAAGCGTTTTGAAGAAGTTCTCACGCAGAGGTAAAAAATATCTCACATTGTAAAATAAATTGTAACAATTTCCTGCAAATTGATTGAAAGGCTTGCTTTTGAGCGCAAACACAAGTGCATGACAGAAAGATTGAGAGAGGATTTCAGGGCCATTGATGTGTTTTTTTTAAACAGTGGAAATACAATTGCAATTTTGGTAATATGTATTTCTTTTATAAAATGGCGATCTCTTTCTTGTCTCATGTTATATGCACCATGTCTAAATACAATTTTTATAACTTTGTGGTATATTTTATTATCAAGTTCGGGTAATTGGTCTAGTAAACTTGTTCTCTCATTGACAATTATTGTTAGAACATAATAATTCACATGGTATTGTATCATCATTTCCAGCATTATTTAAGTTCTTTTTACCAAAATAAAAAAGGTACCAATCACATTATACAAGCACCCTTTTGACACCCTTTTTCATCTTGTACGACATTTTAAAGATAAAGTTAATGTTGGTTGACACTCTTTTTCAGCTTGTACCATATTTTAAAGATAAAGTTAACGTTGAATGAATAATTGCCTACTCTAAAGCATAGACTGGCCCCAAGTTTATAAGAAAACAGATGACAAATAAAGCTTTAAGTGTTTATTTGTTTGGGTAGGACATGCACGGACAAAGATTGCTTTAAATGTTTTCTGGGTCACTGTCTATTGATGGACCATTTATTTAGCTCATCACTGGGTCATCATCAGTGCCTATTCCTGCTAGCTACTGTCTAACCTCACGAGATTAAGGAATGGTGGGGATGAACTAGAAGATATACACATAATTAAACTCTGCCCAGAACGAAAAAGTTGACTCCACAGAAGACGAGAATCAACTTATAAAGTTAAACTGTCATGCTATAATGTTACCTTATATTATACTAGTTCAGTAATCTGAGTCAAGCTCGAGCCAGTATATAAAATACAGTATTATAAAGTCTTAAAGAGTATATTAATATGTTTTATATATCGTGAGACAAAAAAGACAATAATATTATTAAAAAAAAATTATTTGGTTATAAAAAAATAAATACTTATATAGTTGAGTCACTAGATACTTACCTTATTTAAGTTTTTTACTTTAAGTTATCAATTATTTCAAATAAATATTGGTTTAACACTTATAGTAATAACATAGTCATGTTAGTGCTATATAAAACTAAATAACAAAAAGGATTGTGGTTGAAATTAAAAAGTTGTGAAGTTATGACGTACCCCTTTTGAATTATAGAAATTAAATTTGAGTATAATTATTTAATTTCAAAATTTTTTTAGGGTGTTACATGTTTTTGAATAATTTTTTATATATATCTTTTTTTAATTTTTATGAAACGCTTGTGTGCGGACATTCAACTGGTAAAAATGTGTCCTTTTTATTATCTTTTTAGTACTTTTGAGGTATTAATAGTCCAAAATAATACCTGATTGGTAAGTACATTGATAAAGTTGATTATGCTTTCTACATATTATAGGTTTACAATTTGTCATAAAATTATAATTCTTATATCTAATAAATGCCTTTAATAGTATTTTTTTATAGATACTTATTTAATTAGAATATAATGTACCTTTTGTGTACCAACTTTTATCGGGTTATTCTTGTTAACTATATTAAACTTGTAAAATTCAACAAATATCCTTATGTTATATTAACGGTTACAGGGTGGAGATTAAATAGTTCATATAATTGTTATTTAATGCTCACATCAATTATCACTCATAGTTATAATCGACTCTATAAATTGAAATTAAGTTTCAAAGCTCATAATTAGTTTAATATTCACTAATTCGTCTTACTATTCATCTAAATTTAATCAACTATAAAAATAATATATTTCATATTGAGTCCTATTAGAAAAAAAAAAACTATCAGTGTATATTCGATTACAATAAGTTTTGTAAAATTACTTAAAAAAAATTCACTACTCAAATATATTAAAAATAAATTTGTCAGAATCACTAAATAATATCTAATATTTTCATAATGTGTGTGTGTGTTTCTTGTAAGATGCTAGTAATGATAAAATTAAATTGATGAAGATGACGTGTCCTTATTTTAAAGTGTTGAAATTATTTTCTACATCTTCAACTACTTTTCACCAAGTTATAGTTTTTATATCTACTAAGTGCACTCATAATTTTTTTTATGAAGAACTTAATTAAGTATAAGTAAAAAGTCTTCTCATTGATCATAAGGCCCTATGCAAACACGAATTGTTTAATTGTTTATTTTGTAGAATTACGAAGATATATTTTTACATTTTAAGGATTTTAAATGTTCTCAAATATAATAATTAAGAGTTTTTTATTTAATTATACCTTTTTTCTAATACATGCACTGTCATTTGTTGTTTGTGTGTCAATTTTTTATTTTAATCAAAAGGATTCTAAAAGCTACTATACTAAATCATTACATTATTTTTTATAATTTTTTAAAAAATAAACAATTATTACATTATTTTTATTGTTTCAATCTCAATTTTGGCATCATCTTTTTTCTTTCTTCTAAATCTACTATGTTATTTTCGTTTTTAAAATATATGAATATTGTTCTTCATATTAGAGAGTGTTTTTATGGATGCAATATTCAAAACTAAGTCCTAATATATTAGTTCATCAATCAGTTAGTATTTTAGAATATTTAGAATCAGTTTTTTAATTATATAAGACTTAGTAATATGAAAACTAACTTATCAAGACATAAGAACTCTATCCAAGATAATATTCTCAATTGTGACATCATTTTTTTCTCTTCTAAATCTAGTATGTTATTTTTGTTTTTAAAATTTATGAATTTTTATACTCATATTTGAGAGTGGTTTATAATGATACAATAGTCAAAATTTAGTATTGGTAAGTTAATTTATCAGTCACTTAGACTTTTAAAATATCTAGAATTTGTTTTTCAATTATATAAGGCCTACTAATATGAAAATTAACTTATCAAGAAATAAGAACCCCATCTAAGATAATATTCTCAATTGTAACATAATTTATTTTCTCTTCTAAATCTAGTATGTTATTTTCGTTTTTAATATATAAGAATTTTTATATTCATGTTAGAAAGTGGTTTTAAGGATACAATAATTATAATTAAGTCCTCGTAAGTTAGTTCATCAATCAGTTAGAATTTAGAACGTTTGGAATCAGTTTTTCAATTATATAAAGTTTTGTAATATTAAAATTAACTTATTCAGAAATAAGAATCATACGCAACATAATATTCTCAAATGTAATATCATTTTTTCCTCCTCTAAATCTAGTATATTATTTTCATTTTTAATATAAGAATTTTTTATATTCATATTAGAGAGTAAGTCATAATAAGTTATTTCATGAATCAGTTAAAGTTTTAGAACATTTAGAGTTCGTTTTCAATTTTATAAGGCTTAATAATATGAAAATTAACTTATCAAGAGATAAGAACCCATTTAAGATTATATTCTCAGTTGTAGCATTATTTTTTTCTTCTTCTAAATCTAGCATGTTATTTTCGTTTTTAAGATATCTGAATTTTTATATTTATATTAGAGAGTGTTTTAAAGATACAATAGTTAAAATTAAGCCCTAATAAGTTTGTTCATGAACCAAATAGAATTTTAGAACGTTTCGAGTTAGTTTTTTTTAATTATATAACGCTTAATAATATAAAAATTATGGGTAAATGCACTTTGACCCCCTGTTCTTTAAAAAATTGCACTAAACCTACTTCTACTCGTCAAAATTGGGCAAATTGGATGGTTTTCGTCAAAGTTAACATACTTCTTGGGCGGGAGTTGTTTGATACATTTTAATGACCAAAATACCCTTTCCATTTATAACACACACAACACGCGCACACTCACAGGAACACACAACTCACACACACTCACAGGAACCCAAAGCCCATACACACTGAATGCACAATTACATATGTGTGGTCAGTGTGTTTTAGATCTGATGATTTCTGTTTGTTTGGATATAGATCATTAACAATCCGAAGACTGGGAGATCAAGGGGTTCATATTTGTGACTTTCACAGTCAATCAGGCGCAGTATTGTGGTGGTGGTGGCAGCGTGGCGATGGAGGTGTTTTCCGCAGCGGTGGCCGTCATGAAGGAAGAGGTGGTGGTCGTCGCTATGCTGGTGGCGTTGGGTATGGTCGGTATGACGGATGTGGCTATTACTCGAGAGATTACGACAGAGGTGGCCGTTACTCACGGGGGTTCAGATTTGTGACTTTTATTCACCAATCAGGCCCAGTCTTATGGTGGCGGCAGCATGGCAGTGGAGTTGGTTTCCGCAGCGGTGGCCATCGTGAAGGAGGACGTGGTGGTCATCGCGATGCTGGCGGCGTTGGGTATAGTAGGTACGACAAAGGTGGGTACAGAGGACCTGGGTTTGTGGCCGTGGATGGTGTTATTTGTGTGTGGGGGGTATGGGTTAGTGGGTAAGGCAAAGGTGACCGTGGATGGTGTTGTTCATGTGTGTGGGGTGCGGGATTAGGTTTTGGGGGTTGGGGTGTTTGGGGGGGGGTGCGGGTGTTGAACGTGTCTGTGTGGGTGTGGGTGGGTTAGTGGAATAGGGGTGTGTGGGGGGAGGGATAACTGATGAAGAAAGGTTAGAAAATGGCAGGAGTTTGAAAATTTTGTGAAAAAAAGGGGTACTTCTGACATTTCTAATGAATATGTGACGCCCGTTAGAATTTGTCCAATTTTGACGAGTAGAAGTATATTTAATGTAACTTTTTAAAGAATAGGGGGTCATAATTCAACTGGCTTCAAGTACAGAAGTCATATCTCTGTTATGATGTGTCGCACAAAAAAGTTCTTATTTCGTTTATTATATATTATATATAGATATCTAGCTCGCAACTAAATGATTGAAGTGAGAATGCATAAATATTCTTTCTTATCGTAGATTCACAATATGTTTGCGATGCTCCAGGCATGATTGCTTGGGAGATTACCAGATACACGTTAATGAAATCTCTGGTAGGCCAAAAGCAATGGATAGTGGATGAAGATTCTGCATCGTACAGATGTATATATTTCTCCCACTAATAATGTCAGGGCGGGTCGTCTTTGTTTAACTCTAATGCAGACCTTTTCGCTGCCTGCTCCCCCACTCCTTTGAATAATACGTGTTCATTAGCTATTTCAAATCTACTAAACGGGGAGAGACTGATGCAATCATTAGTGTTGTAATTATCACCACCATGTACTCAAACTTGCAGATAACTGATGAACAACATCATCAGCATGATAAACTTTGACAATTTGGATAGAGATTGCCTCAGGTACGTTATCTTCTCAGAGTTTTAAAATGTCATGTAGCTTGTGGCCATCTGGTTGACGATCCCAACAGGGTGTTACTTCCCTCCGAAAGGCTAAGCAATTGGTACTTTCGAGTTCATTGACATGATTTTATAAGGTCATTCAAAAAGTCTCTCACATCTGATATGGGATATAACGTAGCTGCTACATGACTTTTTCATTATATTTTTCCTTCAAATTCGTTGTTCTTTTTTTGGACAGCTGCGTGCATAAGATCGATGCAAGAAAATCAAGCTAAAACATTCCAGATGTATGAAAACATCAAATTACACTCCGTCTCCTGGAAGAAGATTAAAACCCTAGAGTTAGAGGGATTTGTTTGGTAGTCGCAAACTAATTGTTCCTTCTCATCAATTTTTTGTTCCGATATACGTCCATAACCGGACAGGAAAACGTCCTTATACCTACGGAAATGACAGAAACCTTGCCTTGTCTTTGCCTTCCTCTGGCCAAAACTTGGGGCAAAAACCCAACCTAAACCCGAGCGTTTAATCCATTAGATCATATATGGATATAATTCCTTCTTTACCACCGAAAACTTGTGCCTCAACAACGCTCATAAAGAAAGGTAAGCCACTTAATGCAAGGATAGTGACACTAATAGAAGAATTTTAGCAAAACTTTAACGTTTCATTAAGCCGAAATCAAAATGTACTATGAAAGCTGTAAGTAAAAGTAATCTTAGACTGATCTTTCGGTTCTAGAACAGAAGCAAAACTTCTTCCGGTTAGCACTTCTATCGGATGCAGGGCATCTATTAAGGTATTGAACTACCTTAGCAGTTGACTTGCTCCCGTATGTTTACACTAATGCACAAAGAGTGTGCATGCCTTCGAAATAAATCAGCCGAATCAGTTAAACCATCACCTTTACCTGGACATTAGGCAACCAAATGACAAGTAATACTCACATACTGCATTGCAGTACCTTTTGCCTCCGGTGTGCGCGCGCGCATGTTGAAGAAGAAAAAATTATTTGGAAAAAAGTAAAGTTGACATGCGTTAAAAAGAGAGTTGAATGTCTAGTATATATGCAGCAAAGTGATATTCAAATTCAATGGTTGAGCAACTTTACAAATATATAACTGATAAATACAGATGCCAAACATTCAGAAAAATGATCAGCAGGATCAAAGCACTTTTACAAAAGGTAGGGTTGTCATCTACACAAACTTATTGATGAAATGGACGTTGTGGTGGAGTCTGGATTCTTGTTAGTTCAACTTTCTTTTCACTTGCTTCAATGTACATATCGGTTTCCATGAAGGCATGAACATCTCTATCTGAACATCTTATAGGTCTTCTTTAGAAGAAAATACCAAGGCAACTTCCAAAAAGACATGGAGAAAAAGAAAGAGGAGAAGGAGGGCCATAAAAGAAAAAGCAAAAGCGCCGAAAGGGGTTGAGATTACCAGAAAAGGCATGATAAAGGGACCAACTTCTGCATGGGCATTTCCAATTTGTAAATCATTTGCCACCTGCAACGTAGAGAAAAGAACACATTGTATTGCAATGGTATTTTGGAACTGAAGATTGCAAAGAAAGTAAAAGGAGTCATATACCTTCCTTATCCACACGTCTACTCGCGAAAGATAGGAACATCACAAGCAATGCAACCACGGCTATGATTCCGATCAAAACTGCTAGAGTCCTCTCAACATCGTTATCATCAGAATGATCTGCAACCAAATTGCATGAAATCAAAATATGCCGAAGTTTCTCTTTGCTCGATCATTACAAACCGTACGACATGTCTTAATTCGTTCGAAAGTTAGTTCCTGTTTTGGTTCACACAATTTACTATGAGAAGTGGATTTCTAAGGCAACTGCGGCTTTGATGTGCAAGCATTATAATGTTCGTTGTAAAAGCGTTCCCCAATTTCACATAATGCTAAACAGTTAGGTTTACCAAGAAGATTGATCCACTATTATGCTGCACAAACAAAATTTGTTACAGATCGTTAACGGAAAATGGCCTAGATCACTGGAGTTCGATAATGCAAAGCGCACGTACAAGCTAATGCAGTACATGGTGCTGGCTAGATTAAACACTCGATCAAGACCTGTCTCATGATATAAACAAGCTAAACTGGACTGTCACAACATTGGTTTCCTATGAAATGCAACACCCCATCATGTTCCAAGGACTTTGCTGTTTGATTCTTCAGTGGCAAAGTAAAAACTACTTGTGCAGTATATTCCTAAATCAAGTTGTTCGGGAAGGATTTTCGACCCATTGGCATTGGATTCTTCAGAATCGAAAGAGACAGAAATCAAAAGTAGGTCCAAAACATGGATTCTCTAGAGAGATGCTTTGGTTGCTTGGAGAACTCCAATTTGGAACTCCAATACATGCTTTTGAAGTTGCTTTTCTACGGGCATCATCATCAAATTAAGCATTGATTAATGTACTAAAGAAGAGATTAGGGCCATAATGGAATAGTCTCAATAAGCTGCCCTTAGGCAAAAAAAAAAAAGCAACTAGAACATCATGAAAAGGCGTGACGTTTTATCGTGGCATTTTAGTCGCTGAAAAACTGACAAAGCTATACATGTGCCAATGCTTTTCAGTTCATCGCTAAAAGTAGCAATTTGTAAAGTGAAAAGTGTAAGAACTATTTTCATTTAAACAAAAAACTATACTCTGGGAGTTGAAATTAACCGACTACAAGCGCGAACAGGTAGGAGTTGTGTATACTTTGGTTCAGGAGTATTATCATTTTCTCAAACTCGTCGTAACCGATTACACAAAGACGAACACGTACTAGTACTAGAGCTGTTTTGAGAATTTAATCATTATATCAAACTCATGCCTTAGCATTGCATGCCATGCGTAATTTTGCTACTAACAACGAGCGCACATTTTCTAGTCCTAGGATAACGACCAGATTAGCATTCGTTCACTGCACTCATGCATTCTCGTACCAACACAAACGCACAAAGTAGGATACAAGAAACATAAAAACCCGCTTGAATCTATCACTACTTCCCCTTCACGTCCGGCTAGGTTTTTACGTCACATAGAGAAGAAATTTGGAAAACTAAAAACTTTGGAGTTTTCCAAATTTTTAAGATCCCTTGATGCTTTTGTGTAAAAAGCATCAAGAGATCCAAAAGCATCAAGGGATCTTGAATATAGTTAAATTTCCGCTAGTAAGGCCCAAAGAAACACAATACCACAAACTACAAACCACCACCCACGGCGGTGGTGGTGGCGGCGAAACGGCTTACCGCTACTCGAGTAGTCTCCACGTTCCGAGTACCGCGCGTAGCACTTGGCCAAGTACATATCACCCCAAGCCGATGACCCACACTCGTTTTTCAGCCGCCCGATGGCCTCCGATATACAATCTTGGCACTCGCCCACGCTCAAATCCTGTACGCACTGTACCATACCCTGCGCGTTACCGGACCCGCCAACTCTAAAATACTGTCCCCCGGCCGTGAGATACGCCAGCACAGCATCTCGACGAGTCAACTCGTCCGAGTTAGACCCAATCGACGGTCCACATTTTTTCAACACAACAGTCTTGTCCTCGGCACCCAGAAATGACATGTTATCATACTTCACGAGACACCCTTCCAGCTGCAAGGCGCCGCCGGACGAGTCCAGGCAGAGCACGCCGAGTCGACTCACCGCTTGGGAGACGCAGTCGCGGCAGTCGGAGTTGCTCAGGTCGCCGCGGCACTGAAAGAGGCCGTAGACGATGTCGCTCTGGGTGGAGCCCGGGACGGAGATCTTGAAGCTGTTGTAGTTGGCGGAGGCGGCCGAGTTGACCAGGGAGGTGAGTATCGAGTTGACGTTGGTCTCATATACCGTGCCTGGTGTGTACTTTATCTGAGTACAGCCACCATAGACAAACGAGTCGGTTGCAGAAGTTGATGGGTTTGTGAGGATGAACCACAAGAGGAAGGAAAGAGAGAGAGATTCCGCAGACATGTTTGTATGCATGCTGTTTCCTGGCGAAAGAGAGGGAGAGAAAGGGGTGTGGAGGGGAGAGAGGGAGTGTTAAGTAATGCATGATGGAGCAAATAGCTACTGTGTGTGTCTGTGTGTGCGCGTGTCTGAGTTGGTTGCTTGGTGTAGAATTTACGTGAAGCAGTGAGTGAACTCGAGATGCTTGATTGAAAGTGTAGCACAATCATACGTCCAACCAAATATGATAACTCTCTATCGACCATCTGTTCCGTAAACGGACGGGAAAATTGTTTAGTGGGGAGGTCAACGGTGGTTTGGTACTGAAGTATTTTTTTTACTTTTTCTTAATTACAAAATAAATGTCTACTTGATCTTCACAACTCGGGTTTAAAATAAATGTCACTTTGGTCAATCTATATATATATGTGTGTATTCGTTCGGGAAAAAATTTTAAGTGCTACTCAAGTTGAAGGAATTTTTCTTCTATACTCCGTACAGAGATAATTAATGATTGCTAAATATTTTTAGTTACTTCGTTACCTTTATTTAGTGACTAAAAAAATATTGTTAAGAATTGTTACTGAAAGAGTTAACTGAAAAGTCACTAGAAATATTTAACGACTATCAATCGCTACTATATTCGGAATTCGAGGAAAATTCTTACGACCCGGATAGCAACCAACGTTTACGCTGCATTATGACGTAGACAACATGCCCTTACTTTTTAGTTGGTAGAACAGGTACTTAATCACCTTGCTAGTTGCATTGGTGGTTACTTCTATGCAATATTATTACAAGTGACGCTATTGCCAGAGATAGTTGCTACAAGTGATGCTATTGCCAGGGAAAGTTGCCTACTTGACTAGTAAGTGTCTACTTTCAATTTCACCATTATGTATCCACCTATCAAAATCTTTTTATACCGATATTAAGTTTAGCAATGATTATTATGGGAGTCATTATTTGGTCAAGACAGACGGGATAAAAAAGATGTCATTAAACAAGTTAAAAGGATATATATATATATATATATATATATATATATAGGGTGCTGATCCGTTGATAGCGCTAGCAAAATTGGATATTTTGCTAGCGCGATCTGGCCGTCCATCCTGAAAGATGGACGGCCCAGATCGCGCCTTTTTGAAAATCTGTCAGTCGTCCGCGAGACTGTCTCGCGGACGACATTCAGTTCCTGACATGTGTCAAGAAAAAGGCGCCCGCTACACAGTGTAGCGGACGACCTCTAGGCTGACACATGTCAGGACCTGTCCCATCGGTCGCTTGCAATGAGTAATCCCGAACAAGCTTTTCCCACCTCTCCTCGAATTCCTCAATCGTTAATGACTTAAGGACGCATTTGTCAAAATCCTGTTTAAAGTCTGGATACTTTGCGTACACTGATGCAGACGTTCCGGGTATTTGTTGCTTATGTGCCAAGTGCACAAGTTGTGTCGAGTATCTGGGAAGACGGTAGCAATAGCCTTCTTCATTGCCAAATCTTGATCGGTGATGATAACTTTGGGTGCTTTGAAGTTCATTGCTTCCAGCCACACCCTAAACAACCATTCAAAAGAACTCTCGCTCTCGTCCCTTAACAAGGCGAACCCGAACAGGATGGAGTGATAATGATGATTGACGCCCGTGAAAGGAGCGAACGGCATCGAGTACTTGTTGGTACGGTATGTGGTGTCGAAAGTCACGACATCCCCAAAATGCTTATAAGCTAGCCTCGAACGACCGTCGACCCAAAAAATTGTGCTAACTCGATGCTCGTCGTCAAGTTTATAGTCGAAGGTAAACTGCGGGTCCTCCATCTGCATCCGTTTCAATAGGCTCATTGTCGATTGAGCATCATTGAGGTCATACGCGGCTCGTCTATGGGTTCGGACCGCGTTACGAACGTCTGTCGTGTTAAAGTTTAAATTTTGAATTCCCCCAGCCTGTTCAGCAAGAACATTAATCATGTCGGTAGGTCCTAGCCGCGCATCGCTCATTGTGTGAATTAGGCTCCTCGCGACCTTACCCATCTTCTTGTGTTGATGCATCTGACTCACCTTAGAAAGGGTTACTAACGGGTGATTGTGTGCCAGTTCCAGGCTGGTAATAAGCCAATGATCTTGTTTGGCTTTATAGCTTACGAACATCTTGACCTGGCAATTCGTGCGCGCAAAGCAGTCCCGTCTTCTCCGCGCATACCCTATTTCGTCATCATCACTGTCATCGTTGCCTACGCGTGTCTCATTTTGCACTGGGTTTCTGCCCCTATGACACTCGTATAAGCGAGAGCATATCCTTTTCGATACGCTGCTTGTTCTTGTAGTTTTTATTCTAATGCCAAAACCAACCCTCAATGAATAAGCTCGAAAACATTCTCCAGCTTCTTCCAATGTTTGAAAGGTTCGTCCTAGATACGGATCACTAGCATCTACGGGGGTGTTGGAGCTCGACACGAAATCAGACATTGTGAAACAAGACCTATGTAGAAATAGACTACGCTTAACAATCAAATGACATTTTCAACTGAAAATATTATCTCAAAATTATCTTGACGAATAGACCGATTTAGGATACCATATACATAATCTCAAAAGTGTCTCCCATTTTGCTAATTATAATTTATTGAACATAACAAATTAAAATTACTAAGATAAACAGACAAATTCACCATGCCAAAATACAACAAACATATCTCAAAAAATTCGAATTTAAATAGGATACATGTGTCGAAGTTAGCGAACCTCAAAAAAATCGAAATTAACTATGATGAATTAGTTTAAAGTTAACAAATTAATTTCTAGAACCACACAAGTTGATGAATAGAGTGACAAATTTCTAGAACATCACCAAAGATCTATACTTTTTTGTCGAAAAAAAATTATACTTTATCAGTCAATCCACGCAGAAAACTTTTGAGATCACAAACTTACCTTACTTGAGTGAAGCTTAAACCAAGTGTTACTCGAAACTTGAAGGGAGCTGAAAATGAAAGCAAGTAAATCTGAAGACCGCGAAAATTTTGCTGAAAGAGCTGATAATTAAGGAACTTTTGGGTAAGAGGGCAATACTGTCCGCGACACTGTACAACGGACATAACTCCCGACAACTCTGACACGTGTCAGAAATAAATGTCCATAAATAAATTTTGCATATAGCGGACACTATTAACGTCACAGATACCAAGGGGTACAGTTGTCGGGGCTCTGACAGGAGACTTTCTCGAGACCGACGGGACAGGTCTTGACATGTGTCAGCCTAGACGTCGTCCGCTACACTGTGTAGCGGGCGCTTTTTCCTGACACATGTCAGGAACTGAATGTCGTCCGCGAGACAGTCTCGCGGACATGGGAGGAGGGCAAAAAGGTAAAAAAGACTGTCCGCAAGACAGTCTCGCGGACGACTGACAGATTTCCAAAAAGGCGCGATCTGGGCCGTCCATCTTTTAGGATGGACGGCCAGATCGCGCTAGCAAAATACCCCATTTTGCTAGCGCTATCAACGGATCAGCATATATATATATATATATATATATATATATATATATATATATATATATATATATATATATATATATATATATATATAGTTCAACTCTATGCATGGCAAAGTTGCTTTTTTAAATGAAGGATCCCAACATTTTAAGGGGAAAACTTTTGTGTTCTTATGTCATACAAATATTTCTTACAGTATATTCCAAAATGACATAATTTAAAAAAAAATTGGTGAAATTCAAAGGTGCCTCTAATAAGTTGATTATATTATAAAGTTGCGTTAAAAATGTGATCAAACTGTGTATTGTATAATCGCACATGTAGAAAAAAATTTCTATAACATGGCAACACATGCAAGTTATTTTCTCACATTTAATGGCATCCTTTATGATGAGTAACAGACCCGAGAAAAGCCAAAGAATAATTTGATGCCATAACACTGGGTGTCTTTCCTTGAGTGCGAATGCCATGTTGGGATGAACTTATTGAATGACTTGAAAACCACAAGTTCAGTGTACTATGTGGCTTAAAAGATGCATTATTTTGCATTGAGGCATGGGGTAGAATGAGCCATCTATAATTAACGGCCGGTGTCACACACATAGGCCCCAAGATGCGACTCGACTGCAGCACCTTAATCATGCTCACAAGATCCCAACTGAGTCTCTGTATCAGCAGATGCTAGCCCTGTTGCATTGCTTGATTTTTTAGCATAAAACCTGCTTATGCCTCAGTGCCTCCTCAAAACATGTAGTCCCGCTTTTGTTCTCTCTCTCAATCCACTATTGTACGTGGTTGGAGGAGAAAGAGAATGCTGTGGACGAGGAGCAAGTTGTATGGGAGTTAACATCAACTCATCTGAGCTGCTTAGTCAAGGGATAGAGATAGAAGAAGGAAGGAAGGTCTCAATCAGTAATGTCCTTATTATATGTTGGAGTTATGAGAGTTTGTCTTGGCTTAGACAGGTTGATGCGCCCACATAGGCAGCTACTGGGTTCTAGATTACCCTCTTCGCACATCATCACCGTCAATTTTCTCTCTGCATTACAACTCGCGAGCACCCATTCGTCTATCCTACTTTTTGAAAAAGAAGGATCTGTAATTATGTAGAAAATTTTGGCTTACTCTATACTTCAGTCAAATTTTGAACTAATTGCTATGCGTTTATGGTATTAACAGTAATTCAACCTGGGCCACGTGCAGGACTTATCTGCAGTTGGATTATTATCAACATGAATATGATATTAAAACATTTATCTCATTGTTAGAGAGAGTATTACCTACTGATATAGCTAAATGTCTCCACCTTACTAAATGGTGACACGTGGCGTGGTTGACCCCGAATCACTTTGGGGTCTGTATCGGATAGGCTCTAGAGGAGGTGATAGAGGCCTTGTAGGACTTTACTGCTGGAAGGACAGTCCTAACGCAGTTCTTATACGTCAAAGGCCTATCGGAAGAGAGTCCTGGAAAAGGGAGTAGTCTGGGAGCAGTCTATATGAAGAGAAAGGCCTCAGGTACACAAACAGGTTCACACACAAGCACCCAGTGCATTTTCTGTTTTTCAGAGCTCTACCCTAGTAGCGACTTTCTGACTTTAGCATCGGAGCATCCTCCACCGGAACATCCCCGGTGGTCACTCCGTGTTCTATTTTGCAGGTCCATTTCCCAGCTGTGGTTCCCGATCAATATTTTAGCAGCAACATTTTTGGCTCCGTCCGTGGGACCGACAGGGAACATGGCGAGGAAATCATCTTCAGACACTCCTATAGCCAGTCGCTCCGTCCAAAATCGGCGAGCAAGATCAAGTGGCTCCCGCCGAAGAGGGCAGCAACCAACACCATCCCAACACCATTCTAGTACCGACCGGATTAATGTGACATCAGTCACCCCGAATACGACTGACAGCTCCCAGGGAACTCATTCCCGGACCCCTCTTTTAAAAAGAGGGGACTTGTGCCATCGCCTGACCCGAAAGCTGTTTAACACCCTGAACGCAGATCTGACCAGAAGTCCATGAACTTAGGGGCGTTGTAATTACCTTACAGAAAAAGCTTGAAGAGGTAGTCCCGAAGATTTCTACTAACCAGGCATGTCTAGATCCCAGCGACCTTCGTCTTAGACTGACCTCAAGGTCTGACTATAGTCGAAGGCATGAATCAGAGACTGATCCTAGCTATCAGCGATAACAAGAAATCGGGAAACATGTCACCAGAAGTGGCTCATGCTTCCGACGTGAGACGTCAATGGAGGACAATACGAATTCACCCCCTGTCATGGGTGGCGAGATTCGAGATCGACGCGGCGCGGACCAAAGGCATTGTCCCCAAGGACGAGTTCATGCCTTCAAACGAAAAGTGCATCCCCAAGTGCAAACTTCTCACAAGACCATCTCTGGGCCCCGCCCGGAGGAATTCACTCCCCCAAGGGAAGACTCTGGATACCCCCTATTCAAAGCAATTGAGAAAGCAAAGCTTCCTCCTAACTTTTGGATGTCACAGTGCGATCTATATGATGGGAGTGGAGACCCTGGAGAGCACGTCTACCAATTTTAAAAAAATATGCTACTCCTCCAAGTCTCAGATGTCGTCATGTGCAGAGCTTTCCCAACCACTTTGAGGAAGGCAGCACACGCGTGGTTTAAGTCTCTATGACCCAGGTCCATCCATTCCTTCACCCAGCTGTCTGACCTATTTCAGAAACATTTTGTGAGCAGCCGAACTCGGAGGAAGAATTCAGTAAGTCTCCTCAACATGGTCCAAGAAAGGAACGAATCCTTGTCGCGATATTTGGGACGCTTCAATGCAGCGACATTGAAAATAGATAACCTAGATGAGTCAGTAAAGTACACGGCTTTTATGCGCGGGCTTCACCTTACATCCAAGTTCGCATTTGCGGTAAATAAGAGCCCCCCTGGAAACATGAGCGCCTTGTTGGATAAAGCCAACAAATACATCCAGGCCGAAGAGTACTTGGAAATCCACAAAGAACACCGAGGGGACAATGGGCAAGAGCAAGAAAAGAGAACTCGAGAGGATAGTCCAAGAGGTGGACGGGCTTCCAAGCATTCGAGAAGGGACGAGAGACGCCCCAAAGAGATGTTGGACATGAAGAATCTGATGCCATTGACTGTCAGACCATCACAGATTCTTCATGAGATAAAGGATAAACAAATCTTAGAAAAACCAAACAAGATGAGGTCGGCGCCTAGTAAGAGAGACATAAATTTGTGGTGCCGTTACCACAACGACCATGGCTATACTACCGATAATTGTGAATCGCTCAAGCGTGCAATAGAGGCTCTCATCAAACGCGGACACTTGCGAGGGTATATCAATCGAAGAAATGAAAAGAGGGAAGCCACTCCCTTAGTAGAAAGGGAAGAAGTGCAAGAAAATACGGGGGTCATCAATACTATTTCTGGAGGAATCGCCGTAGGAGGCTCGTCCGGGCAGGGACGAAAAGCTTACGCAAGAGAAGTCTTCACAACTGTAGGCTCATCGGCTAAAAAGCAAAAGATAGAACCGACCCCGACAGTATCCTTCTCTGACGACGATGTGGGAGACACAAGAATACCTCATGACGACCCCCTGGTGGTTACCCTTCGAGTGGGAAACTTCGACATGAAGAGAATCCTCGTAAATAATGGGAGCTCAGCGGAGGTGCTTTTTTATGAGGCATTTCAAAAAATGAACATTCCACCCGACCGCTTACGGAAGATAGATACGCCTTTATACGGCTTCTCTAACCACCCTGTTGTCTGTGAGGGAATTATTGCGCTACCAGTAACTGTGGGTGCCCCTCCAACCCAAGCCGAGCTAATGCTGGATTTCATGGTAGTACGCGTTCCTTCGGCATATAATGCAATTCTTAGCCGAACAGCGTTAAACCAATTAAGGGCGGTGGTATCAACATACCACATGAAAATGAAATCCCCCACAGAGAATGAAGTTGGGGAAGTAAAGGGAGACCAGGTGGTGACCCAGCAGTGCTACATGGTGTCGTGCCGAAACAGAGCCAATGAAACCCTCGTGATTGAAGACTTGAGGGACGAGACCAAGGTCCAGAGAGGCAAGCCCGTCGAAGATCTTATTAATATCGAGTTATATCCAGGAAACCAAGAAAAGACGATAAGAGTGGGAACAGGTTTGTCCGACGACCTCAAGCTCAAGCTCAAGCTTGTAGACTTATTGCGAAGCTACTCAGACATGTTCCAAATGTTCCTTGAAATTCTTGCTCCCCTTGAAAGTCGCTAGTGGGATAGTGCCATGTACGTATCAGCGAACAGTGGGATAAGCGCTGGAGTAGGCATTAGCAGTTACCGAAAAAAGGTCAGCGGGCACCGAGCAAGGGACACTGCCCGAAAATTAAAGCTTCTATAAATACAGATACACCCAATACATCAGGAAGTCGGTGAAACAAAAGAAGAGGACGTTCGTTCGGTGAAACAAAAGAACGAGAACGACAAGTAAAGATTGAGGAAGAAGTGGACAAGTTGTTGGCGGCCGAACACTACAAGAAAACAGGGTTTTAGCGACGGATTCACCGTCGCTAAATATCCCTCGTATAAAAGCCCGTCACTAATAGTTTAGCGACGGAATTTTTAAATCCGTCGCTAAATATGTCATTTTTACCGACGGATTTATTTTAATTAGCGACGGATATTCCGTCGCGAATTATATTCTTTAGCGACGGATTTATATTTTCGAGACGGAATATTCCGTCGCTAAAAAACTTATTTAGCGACGGAATATTCCGTCGCTAAATAACTGATTGTAGGAATACTTTAGCGACGGAATTAATCCGTCGCCAAAAGTCAATTTTTTTTTTGAAATTTTTTTTTATTTTTCAATTACCCAAACCTGTAATACAATTTTCAAATCTCAACAACAACGCGCAATAATCAATACAGAAAGAAATATATATAATCAATTATAAAAAAAATTTATAATAAAAAAAATTCATATATGTACAAGCCGGGAACCGGATATAGCCGGTTAGGAGAGGGGAGAAGAGTACAAGGCGGGCACGGGGGGGGGGGAAGCTAGGAACGGGCACGGGAAGGGGCTCATCAGGGGTTCCCGAGTCCCGGATCTGGATCCTGCTGATCCGGGGCCGGGGCGGCCTGTCCAGCAGTGCCCTGCTCCCTGATCATCCGGCACACCACTGTAGCAATGCGCTGGATCTCCTCGTCGTCCAACTGAGGCCGAGGAGCCGGTGTCTGTGGAGGGGCAGCAGGGGGTGAGGACGCTCCTATCACGGCACGAGCAGTCGTGCTAGGCAGGCCGCGTATGCGGCCTTTCGGCCGATTCACGACCTCCGGCGTATCCAGCCATCGCTTCAACCCCCCAGTACTCGCAGCCGTACTAGTGGACGCTGATGGCTGTCCGGACTGCTGCTCGGACCCCCTTAGCTGTTCATACGAGGCCTGCAAAAATAGTGGTTTAACGATATGTTAGGGCATTAATTAACGAAACAGACATTGAGGATAGAAAGAAAAAACATTAACTTAAATAAATTGACTCACATCGATCCGCCGGGCAATATCTGAAATATAGTCGCCCGCCCGGTGCGTCTCGTCCTTGTCCTTCTTCCGCACGTGCGTCTGATTATACGTCAGAGCTACGACCTCATCGTCCTCCAGATCCGGGTGCTCGACCGCGTTCTTGTGTCGGACGATGTCGTGTGGCACCGACCCCCCCGTGTGCGTCGGATCTTTGTTCTGTCTGTTCTCAGTCCCGCTCTTACTCTTGGCGTCCCAACCTGGATCCGTAGCCCACCGATCTATCATCTCCCCCCATACACGGTGAGATATCCAATGTGGGGGATATCTCGCCATGTCCGTCATCGGGGCACCCGCGGGCAGCGCCTTCTTCGCCCGGTCCCGTGCATCGTGGAGCCATCGGCGGTAATTCTTGCCGATGTAGGCAAAGAAAGCCTGCTGCCCCAGTACCTGCTGCTGAGGCGTGTCAAACGTGAACCCCTCCTGTAAGGCATTCAATAACACAAATTAACAACATAAAACAAACTGTAATTTAACATTTACTAACGCTGAAAAAAATACTTCACCGTACCAGCCACTCCTCCCATAGGGCCTCCCTCGCAGCGGCATCCCAGTCCTTCCAGTACAGGCGTGGCTCGAAGAATCGGCCCTTCACAAGAACGCCGATCTTCGTCCTCGCAATATTCTCCAGGATCCTGCCAAAGAAGTAATTAAATTAATTAATACAGTTCAAATATAAATTAACACCCCAAAATTTTAAACATAAGGCATGGGGTGATATTTTTAGTACTTACAGGCCCTCCTGCGTGAGCGTAACTCTCTGTTTACGCTGGGGGTCGATGCGTACCCCGCGTGTCGGACCACGGCCTCGTCGAGATCCTACAAAACACAGACATTAATACAGTTCAAATATAAGGCTAGCGAAAATGTACGAAACACCGTTATCAACTATACCTGAGGTAGAACCCACGGAAGATGGAGAATGCACGCGCGTGTGGGATGAATCTGCGTCGGGCTGGGGCGACGGCTCGAGCTGGGGCTGGGGCGACGGCTGGGGCTGGGGCGACGGCGATAGCTGGGGTGACGGTGACTGCGACGGCTGGGGCTGGGCCCCCAATGGCTGTCCGCGATCACTCTGTGCCTCGTCATCAGTAGGCAATGACGAGGTGGGACTAACCGGGGAGGAAGCAGCTCGGCGTCCAGCCTGGCAACGAATAGCCCGTATCCTATCCATAGCTGACTTCATATAGATTATATACAAAGACATTAACACGTGAATTAGGGGGTTCTATTGATTCAATTTAGGGTTCAGTTGATTTGAGGCATTCAATTTAGGGTTCAATTAGTTCAATTTAGGGTTCGGTTGGATTAGGGCATTCAATTTAGGGTTCAATTAGGGTTCGGTTAGATTGGGGCAATCAATTTAGGGATTAATTAGGGGTTCAATTAGTTCAAATTAGGGTTCGATTCAATTAGGGCATTCAATTTAGGGTTCAATTACTTCAATTTAGGGTTCAATTAGGGGGTTCTATTGATTCAATTTAGGGTTCGGTTAGATTGGGGCAATCAATTTAGGGTTTAATTAGGGGTTCAATTAGTTTAATTTAGGGTTCGATTCAATTAGGGCATTCAATTTAGGATTCAATTACTTCAATTTAGGGTTCAATTAGGGGGCTCTATTGATTCAATTTAGGGTTCGGTTGATTTGAGGCATTCAATTTAGGGTTCAATTAGGGTTCGGTTAGATTGGGGCAATCAATTTAGGGTTTAATTAGGGGTTCAATTAGTTTAATTTAGGGTTCGATTCAATTAGGGCATTCAATTTATGATTCAATTACTTCAATTTAGGGTTCAATTAGGGGGCTCTATTGATTCAATTTAGGGTTTGGTTGATTTGAGGCATTCAATTTAGGGTTCAATTAGGGTTCGGTTAGATTGGGGCAATCAATTTAGGGTTTAATTAGGGGTTCAATTAGTTTAATTTAGGGTTCGATTCAATTAGGGCATTCAATTTAGGATTCAATTACTTCGATTTAGGGTTCAATTAGGGGGCTCTATTGATTCAATTTAGGGTTCGGTTGATTTGAGGCATTCAATTTAGGGTTCAATTAGGGTTCGGTTAGATTGGGGCAATCAATTTAGGGTTTAATTAGGTGTTCAATTAGTTTAATTTAGGGTTCGATTCAATTAGGGCATTCAATTTAGGATTCAATTACTTCAATTTAGGATTCAATTAGGGGGCTCTATTGATTCAATTTAGGGTTTGGTTGATTTGAGGCATTCAATTTAGGGTTCGGTTAGATTGGGGCAATCAATTTAGGGTTTAATTAGGGGTTCAATTAGTTTAATTTAGGGTTCGATTCAATTAGGGAATTCAATTTAGGATTCAATTACTTCAATTTAGGGTTCAATTAGGGGGTTCTATTGATTCAATTTAGGATTTGGTTGATTTGAGGCATTCAATTTAGGGTTCAATTAGGGTTCGGTTAGATTGGGGCAATCAATTTAGGGTTTAATTAGGGGTTCAATTAGTTTAATTTAGAGTTCGATTCAATTAGGGCATTCAATTTAGGATTTACTTAGGGTTCAATTATGGTTCAATTACTTCAATTTAGTGGTCGGTTGAATTGAATAAACAATACAGAGGCTTTCTTATCCTGATGTCATGCAATGGCCCATAATCTATGACCTTTCAGCGTCACCATGATCTATATCGGTGTTACAGACTAACTACCGAATATGGTTTTCTTCCCTACCTCGTCAAGAATTAAGGAAAATTAGAAATAACAAGTTCAAGTTCTTCAATAAGCCAAGATCCGTCTGAACAACAAAGTGAATGACATCATAAATAATTCAGATAATTTAGGGCAATTGACAAATTAACAAAAAATTGAACCTAAATTGACATACAAATCTCGAGATGGGTACGACGGCGCCGGCGTTGGTGGTGCGGCGGCAGTGGTGGGTTTTCATGCGCGGCGACAGTGGAGGGCTTTGTGGAACGACCGGAGTGCAAGGCTTGGTGGCGCGGCGTCGGGTGGGGGACGGGAGTGTCGCCGGAGCTGGGTCGCCGTAGTGAAGGGTCGCCGGAGGTGAGAACGGCGGTGGGTGGGTGGGAGCAGAATTTCAGAGAGAGAACGGGGAGAGAGAAAGAAACCAGATCTGAATTTAAATGGAGGATCTTTAGCGACGGAATAAGACCGTCGCTAAAACTCCGTCGGTGAATGTCTTATTATAAAGACTTTTGCGACATAATTTTTAGCGACGGTTTTATTCCGTCGTTTCAATAATTTTAAAAAAGAACTCAAAATTACTAATTTTATAAAAAATATTTAGCGACGGTAATTCCGTCGCTAAAAGTCCGCCGTTAAAACTCCGTTGCAAAATACTTTTACCGACGGTGTCTTCCGTCGGTAATAGTATTTTGTAACGGAGTTTTAATGACGGTATATTCCATCGCTTAAAGACATGTTTAGCGACGGAAGGTATTCCGTCGCTAAAACTCCGTCGCAAAATACATATTTTCTTGTGGTGGGATTAATTGAGGAGATATCATACCCTGAGTGGATCGGCAATGTGGTAATGGTACCTAAGTTGAGCGACCGTTGGAGCATATGCATCGACTTCACTGGCCTCAACAAGGCATGCCTAAAAGACAGTTACCTGCTGCCACGAATCGATATCTTAATCGATGCAACTTCGGGTCATGAGCTGTTGAGCTTCATGAATGCGTACTCCAGTTACAACCAGATCAAGATGTGTGTAGACGATATCCCCAAAACTTCCTTTATTACAGAAAGAGGGTTATATTGCTACAAAGTCATGCCGTTCAGACTCAAGAACGTGGGCGCAACTTATTAGCGCCTCGTTAACATGATCTTCCGAGATTCAATTGGAAAAAATATGGAGGTATACGTGGACGACATGCTGGTAAAGAGTGTAGAAGCCTTGTCTCATGTGAACGATCTCAAAGAAACCTTTGACATCCTGAGAGCTTACAACATGAAGCTAAACCCACTCAAGTGTGCGTTTGGCGTAGCATCAGGAAAATTCTTAGGTTTTATGGTGTCTCAGCGGGGTATCAAAGCCAACCTAGAGAAGATAGGCGCTATTCATGCCATGAAATAGCCTAAGACGATCAAGTAGGTTCAAGAGCTGACGGGAAGAGTGGCTGCTTTAGGAAGATTCATGTCCAAATCAGCAGAAAAATGCCTCCCCTTTTTTAAGGCTATCAGGAAGGCGAAAAATTTCAAGTGGACAGAAGAATGCCAAAAGTCGTTCGAGGAATTGAAGCTTTACCTATCGTCTCCGCCGCTCCTTACAAAACCAGTTACTAGGGAAGACTTATTCCTATACTTGTCGATCAATGAAGTAGCGATTAGCACAGTTTTAATCCGGGAAGAAGAAGGCAAGCAAAGACCCGTTTATTACATAAGAAAGGTCTTACAAGATGTGGAGACGAGATACCCTCGAATAGACAAAGTGGCCCTCGCCCTTATCATCTCAGCGAGAAAACTGAGACCATACTTCCAATCACACACTGTCGTCGTATTGACTGATCAACCTTTGGGGAAAGTTCTCCAAAGTCCTGACGCGTCGGGAAAATTGGTGAACTGGTCAGTGGAACTGGGGGAATTTGATATTAAGTGCAAACCCCGTACAGCAATTAAGGCTCAAGCCTTATCAGATTTTGTTGTTGAGTGCACAATACCAGATGACACCCCGGAGTTAATTCTTTCAGAAGTTTTGGATCCTTGGCTCCTTTATGTCGACGGCTCTTCTAAGGTAGGGAGTAGCGGAGCTGGGCTTATACTTATCAGCCCTGAGAAATTCATGATTGAATATGCTCTCCACTTCAACTTTCAGGCATCATATAATGAAGCTGAGTACGAAGCACTATTAGCAGGAATAGGTTGGCACACTCTCTAAAAGTCGACTCTCTATCCACCCACAGCGATTCTCAGTTGATTGTGAATCATATTTTGGGAGAGTATGGAGCGAAAAATGACAGAATGGCCCAGTATCTCCAAGCCGTGAAGACAGAAGCCGCAAGGTTTAAAATTTTTTCCATCTGCCACATACCGAGAGAACAAAATGCCCAAGCAGGTTCACTCTCTAGACTTCCTTTCGCAGACATTTCAGAGTTTTCCTAGGCGATATATATCGAGTTCCTCCAAGAAAGAAGTATTCAGCTCTCAAAGGAAGTTGAAGTAGTAGAATACGAACCTTGCTGGATGTATCCAATTATTCAGTACCTCGTCTCGGGAAAGTTACCTTTAGAGCGAAGTGAAGCACGCAATTTACGTGCTAAAGCTGCTCGGTTTGCTCTGGTGGATGGGGTGCTATACAAGAAGTCCTTTAGCTTACCGTACCTTAAGTGCCTAAGCCCTAAAGAGGCAGACTATGCGTTGCAAGAGGTTCATGAAGGTATTTGCGGACAACACTTGGGCGGAAAAAACCTGGCACATAAAATCTTGAGGCAGGGCTATTACTAGCCAGGAATGCAGAAAGACGCGATTAAATTGGCAAAAAAGTGTGACTGGTGTCAAAAATTTGCCCCACTCACGCACACACCGGCGGTGCCCTTTAGTATCTTAACTTCCCCAGTACCATTCGCAATGTGGGGAATGGATATCTTAGGCCCCTTTCCGATGGCTACTGGCCAACGACGCTTTGTGATAGTTGCCATCGACTACTTCACAAAGTGGACCGAGGCCGAAACGTTGGCCACCATAACAACATCAAAATGCGAAGAGTTTTTCTGGAAGAACGTTGTCTTTCGCTTTGGAGTTCCAAAAATCCTGATCACCGATAATGGGAAGCAGTTCGACAATTCTAACTTCCGAAGCTTTTGTGAAGGTCTCTCTATTGGTCTCCATTTTACATCGGTCGCTCATCCCCAATCCAATGGACAGACAGAGAACATGAATCGCTCCATCCTTCAAGGGTTGAAAAGAAAGCTGGATGATGCTAAGGGGGCATGGGTTGATGAGCTCCCTAAGGTACTTTGGGCATACAGCACAACACCCCATTCTGTAACGGGAGAGACACCATTTTTACTATGTTTCGGGACAGAGGTGCTGCTGCCCGTAGAAGTGGGCCTCCCCACAGTTCGAGTGTTGCAGTTTGCGGAAGCAGAAAATGAGGAGAACCTTAGAGGAAATCTGGATCTATTAGATGATGTGCGACCCAAGCTTTAGATCGAATGATTTCAACTAAACAACGAGTCGCGTGATATTATAATCGAAGGGTTCGAAAGAAGATATTTAGAGTTGGCGATCTAGTCCTTAGAAAGTTAGAGGTTTTCGATCCAAAGGCTACTGTCAAGAAGTTGTCGCCAAACTGGGAAGGACCTTACAAGGTATCAAAGGTGCTTAGGCCAGGAGCTTATTCACTGGAAATGCTCTCAGGAGAAGCAATCCCGGGAATGTGGAATGCTGAAAACTGGCGACAATACTACCAGTAGAGTCTTGTATCTGTCACAAGACATTTCTTTTTTGGATAATAGAGATGAGTTATTTCCTTTGTAATGAGAATGTCTTCAGTATGAAATATATCATTTTGTTTATCCAAACTTAAAATCTTTAACATTGTGCAAAAGAGTTATTTTCCATGACGGCACAACAATGTTGAATCTCGCTCAGATAACGATATTCGTGTTCCCAAGAACATCATGCCTTCAATACTCTAGCAGACTGCCCGAGCAGGTTGCCCGAACAGGTAAAACCATGAATGTTGCTCAAGCAAAAGTATCACCCAATGTGATAGGGTTAGACACAAGTCTCACCTAACACGATCTAGCTTTAGTTCTAGCCTAAGAAACGGCAAAACCAAGTGGGAATTCGTCGCCCTACCCTGTTTTGTTAATTCGAAGCTTGGCCGAGCGAGAGTGCGAGGCTTCTTTGCCAGCCCTTAGCTGACGATAAGGGTTTGCGTCAAAGTAAAACGCAAACATGATGTGGTCAGCTCAAGCTAAAGAACACCCACTTGCACAAAACAACACTTAGCACATGCAACAGCTTGCAGCACAGCTCTGTGTCCTCTCTCTAGTGAGGCTAACGTGGGGCACAACCCCTAGTGGATCCCGAGATCCCACAATTCATCTTTCCAAAGTTCCAAGGCTGAAGCTCCCAAGATCTTAAGTCCGAGCACATGGAGTAGCGAAATATGATTACCCTTACAAGCGAATGAAGAATCCTTTACAAATTTGACGCGTGTCTCAAGACAATGCAAGACGAGAAGAGATTCAACACATTATTATGAAGATAAAATCCATCAAATGGTAAACCAATGCATATCAAATTGTAAGCCTCTGGGGCAATAAGAGTACTGGGGGCACATCAAGTAACGATTACAAAACAGGGGAATACATATAAATGGTCCTAAGATGGGGGAGCATTCCCTAGAGAAATAACATCTCCAGCTTTGGGAGGTGCGGCCGTCTCCCCCGATGGCGACTCAAAGGTAGGCACCACGATATCGTCCAAGAAAAGGCTAGGGTACTTGGGCATCGTCAGCTCCTTGGCTTTCTGGAAGCCCTCTTGGAAGATAGAGAGTCCATCTTCTGTCCGCTTCCGCAGCCATTCTTCACCGGCCATACCATTAAGGAATGCCTGGATGGCCTTGTTCCCGATCTCGACCTTCTCATGCCGTAGCTTCTCGCACCTTTTCTCCAGGCGACCGAGCTTGGTAAGCAGTTCAACATTCTCGGCCTTCAGGATTTTGACCTCCTTATCCAGCTTGTTAGCCTTGCCTTCGGCTGCTCTCTTGTCAGTCTCAGCGGTGCGGGCAACGTTCATCGTCATTACAAATATATCCTGCATCTGGCTGCTGAAGCTGTATGCCTGAAAAGAGAAGAAAGATGAAGACAATGATATGGAAGAACTTAATTGAAAGCTCAAAGAAAATGAAGTAAGTAAAATTACGTTGTAAGCAGCTTGGACGTGTGCCATAGCAAAGGCCTTATGAGGCTGGTTTTCCAAGTTAAGTTTATCACTTGGCAGTACCCTGTGAGATAAGTGTTGAGCAGAGACATGTGGGCTTTGCATTCCCGAGTCGCCCCTTTTAATGGTCCATCTGGGGCAAAAAATTGGATCCTTTTCGACAGGAAGATCCTCAACCATAAGAGGAGGCACTGGAGGAGTCGGAGCACGGACCCTTTTTACCAAAGGAGAAGAACCTTCTCCTGTACCTTCCTTCCTTTTCCTCTTGGAAGCCTTTTGGAGCAGACCCAAAAAATCACCTTTCGCACCAACTCCTTTGCCAGCCATTTATGAAAAAAGAACAAGGTTAGGTCACATATTTACAAATATAAAGGAAGGAATATATAAACATGGCTTTAGACTCTACCTAGACTTGGAGTCCTAGAAGATGACGTTCCTATCGCTAGCCCTTGAGTCTTAGGCCCCAAAACAATTTGAGGCTCTACTACCGGAGTGGGAGGAACCGGCACAGCGAGGGCAGGAGGAATGAGCCCCGCATGCCGCATCTCTTGATCTGAAAGGGGCTCATCAATACTGAGGACACCCCTTCTCTTTATATGATCAATTAGCTTTTTTGTGTTAGCGTTGGGAGCCAGGGAACCTTTCTTTTCATAGTCTTTATAGAAACCGTTCCACTTTCTTGGGAACTTCTATTTGCCGCTTGGCCGCTGAATGAAGAAGTACCGGGAGTGCCAACCTTTGTTGGATTTAGGATCCCCCCCCCCCTTTATCACTCGAATTTGGTTATGAATATAGTACCAACCAACACTGTTGGCCACATTCTTTATAAAACATACTTCAAGTTATAGCCTCATAAAGTCATCAACCGTCACTAGATACCCTGAAGTTTGCACCTGGTAGATCAAACCAACAAGTTTTCTCCACCCGTTGGGTACAAGTTGACCTGGCGCCATTTTATAGTGGTTGAAGAAGGCGACAGCAAAGGGGTGCATTGGGACCCTATAGCCGGATCTAATCTGACCTTCGTAGACACTTGTTTCCAAGTCCGTACCATAATTGGCAGGCTCTTGAAGCGCAGGAACCCAGTAGAGAAGGGAGGAGGCAAAGAAATTTCTTCCAAAAGCTTAACTATGCTATCTTTTGTCATTTTGTTCCTCTTCTCATCTGCGAAGAACCAAGTGTCTTCATCAAACTTATCTTCGGCTTCATCCTTGATTTCCCCAATAGCATCTCTACGGGAAAATGAAGTGCTAACCTGGGGAGTAGAAGTTCCTACTTGACTTCTATGAGTTGAAGTACTTACTTGCGAAGACCTACTTTCTGAAGTTCCTAAATCATTTTCTATGAAACTACTCGAAGTTGACGAAGAACTACTCGAGGGTGTTGAAGACATGTTCTAAACAGAATCTACGATATTTAGAGCTACTAAAGAGAAATAGATATGCGCCAAGCAAGAAGAAAAGGAGAGGGACTTACTTGTTAGAGTTGAGCCGAACAGATTGAGAATGAGTAGCAGGGGGCAAATGAAGCGAGGAGCCCAAATATATAGAAGGTTGGTGAAATAACTGCCCCTGCAAAGGCGGCAACATTAAGACACATGTCTTGTGCGATTCTCGGAGCATTAAAATTCAAAATTTAAAAAGTAACCGCCTTAGTTTTGACGGCTAAAGGACTGTTACACCTACATGTTTCTCTGACACGTGGCAACATAGCAATTGGACCGTCTCGAATAAACTGCCCGAGCAGAGTTCCCGAACAGACTCCCTGAGCAGAGTTCCCAAACAGATTGCCCGAGCAGAGCCATCTTGATGCCCAAGCACATATGGTAAATATGGCAGAGCAGATTGCCCGAGCAGAACCATCTTCATGCCCAAGCACAGGTGGTCAGTATGCCCGAGCAGATTGCCCGAGCAGAACCATCTTCATGCTCAGGCACAGATGGTAAGTATGCCCGAGCAGAGTGCCCGAGCAGAACCATCCTGATGCCCAAACACAGATGGTAAATTTGCCCGAGCAGATTGCCCGAGCAGAACCATCTTCATGCCCAAGCACAAATGGTAAGTATGCCCGAGCAGATTGCCCGAGCAGAACCATCTTCATTCTCAAGCACAGATGGTAAGTATGCCCAAGCAGAGTGCCCGAGCAGAACCATCCTGATGCCCAAACACATATGGTAAATTTTCCCGAGTAGATTACCCGAGCAGAACCATCTTCATGCCCAAGCACAGATGGTAAGTATGCCCGAGCAGATTGCCCGAGCAGAACCATCTTCATGCTCAAGCACAGATGGTAAATATGACCGAGTAGAGAGCCCAAGCAGAACCATCTTCATGCCCAAGCACAGATGGTAAATATGCCTAAGCAGATTGCCCAAGCAGAACCATCTTCATGCCCAAACACATATGGTAAGTATGCCCGAGCAGAGTGCCCGAGCAGAACTTTACTAGTCCCAAGCGCAAGGAAACACTGCCCGAGCAGAGTTCCCGAACAGACTGCCCAAACTGACGGCCCGAGCAGACAGCTCGATCGCAGTGCCTGTGCAGAATTTTCCTCATGCCCAAGCACAAAGGGTCATGCCCCGACCAGGGTTCATTACCAGGTTATCCGACCAGGAACCAGGGCTCCCGAGCAGGTCTCCCGATCAGACCTCTTAACCAAACCTCCCGATTAGACCTCCCGACCAGACTTCCTGACTAGAGCTCTCGAGCAGATTTCCTGATGCACATTTCTTCAAGTATGACATCCCGAAGATCCCCTCTGAGTAACGGACAGGGAAAATCCGTAGTTGAGTTGCCTTTGGTTAGCCCTTACACCATATGCTTCTGGCTGTTCTCTGGGAAGAACCATCAGAAGCAGGGGACATTATTATATAGCTAAATGTATCCACCTTACTAAATGGTGACACGTGGCGTGGTTGACCCTGAATCACTTTGGGGTCTGTATCAGATAGGCTCTAGAGGCGGTGATAGAGGCCTTGTAAGACTCTACTACTGGAAGGAGAGTCCTAACGCAGTTCTAATACGTTAAAGGTCTATCGGGAAAGAGTCCTGGAAAAGGGAGGAGTCTGGGAACAGTCTATATGAAGAGAAAGGCCTCAGGTACACAGACAAGTTCACACACATGCACCCAGTGCATTTTCTGTTTTTCAGAGCTCTACCCTAGTAGCGACTTTCTGACTTTAGCATCGGAGCATCCTCCACCGGAACATCCCCGGTGGTTACTCCGTGTTCTATTTTGCAGATCCATTTCCCAACTGTGGTTCCCGATCAATATTCTAGCAGTAACACCTACCAAATTACTTGAGAAAACTAACAAGTGATCATTTAGCGTTATCTAGCTCTAGGTATATCACAGTAGACACCCTCCCTCATAGTATGTAAGCATGACAACTTAATCTGTGACAAGATAGCTTTTGAAAGATAAGGAACAACTGTGAATCATAAGGTAATAAGACATTGGTATGTAAGTGTTTTAACACTTCAAGTATGTTTATTTTACTGTACATCTAGACCTAGGAGTGCAACTTGAGCGGGTTGGACGGGCCTAAGGGTCAGACCATTCCATGCCCACTCTCAAAATGTCGTGTCCATATCCAGTATAATCCATCTACGGGCCAAATAATATTTGTCTACGTCCAGCTCATTAAAAATTTAGTGAACACGAGCTGATCATAGGTCGTCCATGGTACTATTTAACTGGGTCATTAAAACCCCTAACATTTATACTTGTCACTTTCATCTTTTTGTTTGGTTGCTACCACTTTTCCTAACTGCTCTTGCCGCTTTTTTACTGGCTAGACTTTTAGAGCAAGAGCTAATGTAGCCTTTGTTTCCAGCTTCTTCTTAACAGTCTCCATATTAGAGTCAACCCTAGGTCACATACTACATCACGATGCTCATTAGGTAAAAGAGGAATGAAATACCAAAACAAAGATGATAACATGTCGCAAAATTGAACAAAGATGACTTGTCGCATAATTAAAAGGGGTAAAAAGGGAAAATAACACTAAAAAAGCTTATGTGTCGCCTCCACACCGCACAACACTTCGTCTATTATATATTTATATGATACAATATGATATACAGGTCTAGATGCCTAGTTTGAATTCGTGGCATGTTGATTTTCAATTTGCAAGCAAGTGAAAGAAAATACAATTACTAAAATTTTTCGAGAATATGATATCTTGAAAACTCGTTTCAGTCACTCTAATGATTTTGAAGGACTATAAGGTGCATCTAATCTTATTATCGGAGGCCTTTGTTTGTCCAAATTTCATTCATTCTTTCGGTTCATGAGAGGAAAGGTATACTAATAATTAAGAGGCAACATGAAATTTGAATTTTACGAATAATATAAAAATGATGACGTACTTATAAGATAGTGAGATAATAGAAATCTTCAAAAGTTAAACCATGTTTACTTGTTACACATATTATAACATTAGGATACAATAAATAGGTTACTATTAATCGCACTTCACATTTTGGCCTTTACGCTCCACTTTTGCTGCTAAAGACCTAAAAATCGTAACTGATATAACTCAAATATAATTTCTAATAATTGGGGAATACCTGAAAATTCTAGTCAAACTGGAAGATCAATAAATATCTTATCGGAGATCGTGACGTGATCCTCGAGGATCCTACCGCGATCCTAAGACGTCTGGCCCAAAGCCCAGTCCTACTAAGAGTCTTCTCCTATAGCTATATAAATGGGTTTATCCCTCTAGGTATGCAAAGGAAACAATTTATGCTTTTTCAGAGTTAATATCTTGTAGCTGCACTCTGACTTAAGCATCGAAGAGTTCTCCGCTGGGAACCCCGCCGGCGGTCACTCCTTTTCTGTCTTGCATGTCATCGGTCCAGGTTCGGGTTCCGCAAAGTACGCGGAGCATATTTTTAGCAGCAACAGATTGGCGCCATCCGTGGGTCCCGCTAGCCTAGTCATTTGATCTCAAGAAAATTCAACAGTTTATCCCAAATTGCCGGTGACAACGTGTCAGAATCGTCGACAGAACCGCCGCCCCACAAATTTCTAGATTGAATTATCGTCAATTGCAAAATATACAAACATGCGTTGTTCGAAAAAAAATTCAGAACTAGCAAGGTGCCACGAGCCACCTACGGCACCTCCGAGGAAAAAAAGTCCAATAAAAGGAAAAGGAGCACATGTAGCAGAGCCACCACAAGGCGCAACAATCGGCGCAACCACTTCGATCTCCAGCGTCACGAACTTTCAGTGTGAAGTTGCCGGAGCCGATACAACAATCACATTATTAATTAATAATAAAAAGAGAAGAAGCAGTAACGGCGCCGCCACACAGGGTCCAAGCCCAAACGGGCCACCGCCGCCTCTTTCCATCAATGCCTCAACGTTACACTGGGCACCGTCACCAAGCCCATCTCACACAGTCCACCGTGTCGGCGTCAATTTCTTCTGAGATCAGTCATCACGATGCCAATACCTCCGACCGCTAACATCCTGATCGAAAAGCACCGCCGACAATGACGACAACCTGCAATTGACGTACAACTGCCGGAACAACGTTCAAAAAAAAAACAAAAACAAAAAAGAGAATAAAGATCGCGGCCGCTGTGCACCGGTGCTGCATCATCACAGCCTCGCCACGCCATCCACCATGATCAGCAGTGGCGACGCCTCCAGGCAACTGCCACACCAGCCGACGCCGTTGGTGCCATCGCAAGCGCCAATTGGCATAATTGCCTGAATCAAAAGACGCCATCGTCACCACTGCCGGCAAGGGCACAGATGCCACGCACGGCCAATAACGGCGCCACCTCGGCCACCCTTGCTCAAGATCAGCAACCAACAATGATTGCCCACCCTGTCGTCCAGCATAGCGACACAATCAGACACGCGTCGGTGCCTCATCTCTTTCGTCTGAGATCTTTCCATCGGCCACTGTTGCGGTGCCACCTCTATCAGCGTCCGCCATGGTACAGACAGGAGGCCCACCGCAGACAGCCATCATTGGTGGCCACCGCAACGTCACCACCGACAGCCATCTTCCCCGACATCGCGCCATCCACAGCAATTAGATGGAGAGGACACCGCTTCGCTACCAGTTCCTCTGAAGTCGCGTTTCGACTATTGCACCTTCCAAGCTTCAGTGTCACCACCGGTAGGAGTTGCCTTCCTCACCATGGTGCCGCCGCCTTCTGGTGGTCCGATCTATCTCCAGGAGTGGCTGCCCTTTGGTCAAATGGAAAAAGAAACAGATTCATTAAGGTGGAATCTTTCCTTTTTAAAAGAATTATGCACTCACCCCTTAATTATGCATATTCATATTTTAAACCCTTTGTGTCTTCATTATTCAACATATGCCACATTCTTTAAAAACCATTAGCTTTTTCCCTATGAAGAATGCATATTTATATTTCAGACACAAAGAGTTTCAGTTATTCCACTTAGGCCCCACATTTTGAAGCATTAAGCTTTCAACCTCATAAAGGCCTATTTGGATTTAAGACCGCATAATGTCTTTTTTTTTTTAAATATGCCGCACAAACTTTTTAATAACGGCGTATGTTTTATCACATATTTATCGCTAAAAAATTAAGCGACTACAATTTTGGGCACTAGCAAGCCTTCCAAAGGCCGCATCCTGTGCACTTTCAATGCCTAGACCGATTTAATTTTTGTCTAGCATTACGCAGTTACGTCCGTTAGCACAAGCACGTCATAAGTTGGGGCATCCGACTGCTATGACATATTAAGCTCACCTGCGACACGCAGGGCAGCACACCCCTGTCGGCTAACAGACAAGGCCCTAATGGGGCCACAGTGTCTAAACACCGCTCTTAAATTCTGTGTTAAAAACATAGTTGTATTTTTATATGCTTTATTACTGCAGAGGCTGTTTTTTCAGTCACGTACTTTTATTTCTTGCAAGGGTTTAAACCATGCCTGCGAACATCAACGGTGGCGTATAAATCACTTCATAAGCAAGGAACAAATTCATAGCACCCTACGACTTGAAGTCGCGTCTAGGGTTTTTTGCTGCAGTATCCTGCCGTCTCGGCATTATATATCGCCTCATGGTCATACAATGACCTCTATCTATGGCGTATTCACATCGCTGCTCGTTGAGAAGCTAGTTCGACAATGATGGAAGAACACATGCTGTCACCGTATCTAGTGAATCACCAACTATGCCTGACAGACTTCGTATCCTCTGGCTTTATATGCTCATCCAAACTATCAAACGGATTATGGTCTTCTATATTGCTCCCACATGTCTTCTTGTGATCGGGCCTTACATGTAGGCTGAAAAGCCGTCTTTATATATCCACGCCTTCTCAAAGGCCGGGGGGCTTTATATTTCATGAGATCATTCTTATACAGGCTTAATACCTTGTGTCTTATCAGACAGGGAGGTTTGCCATAGCGACCATATTATGGGCTCCATGACCCGCACCTTCTTATTTGGCACCATGGCAACAAGGACGAGAAACCCCTGAGGGCACAACCGACGAGAGTTCTAAGTTCCGTCAAACCCCCAAAGGAGCGTACAACGAGAACTCTAAAGTTCCATCAAACCCCCAAAGGCACGTACAACGAGGACTCTAAAGTTCCGTTAAACCCCCGAGGGCGCGTAAGACAAGAACTCCAAGTTCCGTTAAACCCTCGAGGGCGTGTAAGACGAGAACTCTTAAATTCCATCGAACCCTCAAGGGCAATTGCATGAGCTCTGGCTCCATCCGTCCCCAAGGGCGTGTAAGACGAGAATTCTTAAATTCCGTCAAACCCTCGAGGCTATTTGCATAAGCTCCAGCTCCATCAGCCCTCGAGGGCGTGTACGATGAGAATTCTTAAATTTCGTCAAACCTCAAGGGTAATTACATGAGCTTCGCACTCTATCAGCCCTCTAGGGCAATCCCTCGAGAGACGAACACCCCCGAGGGTGATAGGATAGAGCTTGAGTTCTATCTGAACGGTTTAGCTACAGTTCTAACCCGTGAAACGACAAAGGACTATGGGACTTCATCCCCCCACCATTATTTGTCAATTCAAAACCCAGCCAAGCGTGAGTTCGAGGCTTCTTTGCCAGCTCTTAGCTGATGATAAGAGTTCGCGACAAAGTAAAACGCAAGCATGATGTGGTCGGCTCGAGCTCAAGAACACACACTTGCACAAAATGAACATCCTTCAAATGAGAGGTGACCCCTCGAGGGGACATTCAAACACTTAGCACACGCAACACCTTGCATGCACAGCTTTGTGTCCTCTCCCGAGAGAGGCTACCATGGGGCACAGCCTTTAAAGGATCTCGAGATCCCATGACTCAACTTTCTAAAGATGATTCCGAATAGCCTACTCAGGCGACATTCTAAGACTTAGCTCTCAAGAGCTAGGGTTCTAGTGCCCTACTTGGCGAAAGTTATAAGTCTTAAGCTCCCGCTTAGGTCAGAGCACATGGAAGAGAGAAATATTGTTACCCCTACAAGTGGATGAGAATCACTTACAAATCAGATGCGTGTCTCGAGACACCAGGTATAAAAACTTCCTCAGCCAAATATTTTAGCTAAGGAAGTGGGGGGCTTATGATATAACTCAAATATAACTTCAAATAATTGAGGAATACCTGGCAATCCTAGTTAAACTGGAAGACCAATAAATATCTTATCGAAGATCGTGACGTGATCCTCGAGGATCCTAATGCGATCCTAAGACGTCTGGCCCAAAGCCCAGTCCTACTAGGAGTCTTTTCCTACAGCTATATAAAGGGGTCTACCCCTCTAGGTATGGAAAGGACACAATTTATGCTTTTTCAGAGTTACTATCTTGTAGTTGCGCTCTGACTTAAGCATCAGAGAGTTCTCCGCCGGGAACCCCACCCGGCGGTCACTTGTTTTCTGTCTTGTAAGTCATCGGTCCAGGCTCGGGTTCCGCAAAGTACGCGGAGCATATTTTTAGCAGCAACAGTAACTAAAGGACACTTTAAGAGATTTATCTTAAAAGTGAAGTGAAGTGGGTTTTATTAAGAATTTTCTCAAAACAATGGCGAGGCAATGTAACGCCTCGGGTTTTGTTGTGAGCAATTTTTTTTTTGTTTTATCAAAAAAATTATCAAGACCCAATGAAAAAAATGTCACCAAAAAGTCCAAGTATCTGTCTCAATGAATACATGAGATTTTCTATAGGCTGAGTTTTCTCTCGTGGATTACACTGATTTAACAAATCACTGTCTTAAAAAAAGTCATATATTCAATGGAATTTCATGGACAAACTTGCTAAAATTGTTATCACCTTCTTAAGCATTTATTTTAGGTAAAAGACAATGTCTTCGTTATCTATTCACGTTAAAATATTAATAGATCATTAGACACTTAAGAGTAGATTTTTATCACCAAGAGTAATAATTGGAAAAGCTGCCCATAGCTAGCAATTAGTTTTACCTATGTAGTTACTATGACGACTGCACAAATAACAAAACACACAAGTGCTATAACTCAATATTGTATTATTTGGTTGTAAGAGATCAAAATCACGTTATTTGATCGTAGAGAGTTAGGGTCTCTCCTTTTGGTGGCATTATGTATGCCAGAATATGCCCTAGGGATTCTTAATATCTTCTGCAGGCTAATAATATGAAATGTCCAAAATGATTGGCAAAATTAAATTAACGAAAATGTGACTTACCTCTAGCATTGCTTGGCTTAACAGATAAGGAGGCAACATCGTAGGAGAGAACTAATAAATCACGAGAACTTATGTTTTAATAGGAGTGAACCTTAATAGCTTATTCCTTTGCCTGGTTCCCTTTTCTTTGTCCAATTCGGGTGGGGAACTTTCATAGACAAAGCTTTAACTTTGTGTTTTTATTTTTAATTTGTATAGTTGCTAATGAAAGAGTAGTTAAGTTTGGAGACAATCACATAGTAAGTTGAAACTTACATGACACAAAGAGAATGTCCATAAAATCTTACTTGTCGCAAATATGAGAGCTGCAAAATCTTACATATCGTAATTTTAAAAGCATGTTTCGCTTATTATATATTACACAGATATTATCGCTAGTACAAAAATAAAAAAAAATTCTTCATGCTCGATCAAAGTGTTTCTTTACTTGTTTTGTACATTAACAAATCTAAACCATGCGAAACTCCTTAGAGCTATAAATGAACCAATCCAATTACAAACAGCTTGTCAGTCGGTTGTCTGCTTGGAAGACCGTTCATGCTTGTTAGATGACCAAATTAAGTATAAACAAAATTTTCAAGCATGTTAGAACATTTACGGTTTACAAATACACGTGAACAAGTCGTATAGATAATAAGTAAATTTTTTTGAAAGTAATCATATCCTTCCATTTAAATCTTAAAAGCCCAAAATAGTTAGCTAAAAACCCTCAATAGATTAAAGAGTATTGGGCCAAAATATAAACAGCTCAAAGACTATTGGGCCAGCCTCAAAAACCTAACCCCGAACTTACTATATCTAAGTTTGTGACTTAAAGCCCACATCAAGTTTCTTATGTTTACTAAACCCTCATCGTACAACAATCGTTCCATCGCTGGCCTCTCATTTTCTCTCCCGCTCTGTCTGTCTCTCTCTCTCTCTCGCCATGCACATATCAGACACCAGAGAAGCTACAGGTGAAATCTGCAACAGCCCAATCTCTTATCCCCGCAAATAAATCGCTTTGATCTTCGTCAACCTACAGAAATCTTCAACTTTCGGTTATTTGTCGATCATGTCAATGGCAGGTCGCGAGCTTAAGCATTTGACACAATCCAACAACCCATTATCCTTCTAGCATCTTTCTTTGTTTTCATCTCTTCAAATAATTTTCCGGATCTGTGATTTGGGACGTGTACTTACCGAAAAACGAGCTCGGTTTGTGTAAATAAATGAATAACCAACCTGAGTTCAGTAGAGCCTAGACCAACCGAGTTCGAGCACTCATTTTCCTCTTGACGCACGCTAGCCCAAGTTTGATCATGGCAAAATTTATTCAAACCAAAGTCTAGCATAACATTATTCAGCTTAAACTCGATTGGTGTACGATCATATATGTGAGACCTAACATATCATAGGGGACAAGCGTACGCCTGACCGTTGCTAGTCAAATTTTTCATGCTCATAGTATTGCAACACTTGGTGACAAGAAATACGGTTTCCTAAAATCTAGAAAGGCATGAGAAAACTCTACTTTAAATGAAGCTAACTTCTTTGCGTGGCCTGATCGTAAATTTTTCCATTCTATAGCTCTGAGATCACTTTATAGGAACTAAACTGCTTTGACTTACCAATTCGTCTAAGCAGAGATTTTTTTTTTTTTTTTTTTTCCGATAAGCATGGTACAGATGCATACAAACAATCTTGTTTATCTTTTTCATCTTGGAATTACCTTCTACCTAGAAAGGCAACATAACAATGCCACGGACATGGATAACAAACAATCTCGTTAATCTTTGGTTGAAATTTAATTCATTTGTTATTTATGTTTTTCATGACAATGCCACGGACACGGATAATAATATTCCGAATCCCCAATTCCGTCAAGCACAGTCTACATCTCTAACTATTAAAATGGTATTAAGATGGTATTGCATGTTTGATCTTTCAGAATTACAACTTATATATACATGAACCTACCTAACATTAAGCTTATGATTTATCTATACATTAGGAAAGACCAAATTTGAGATCCTAAATTATTCCTGTAATGGTGGTGAATTACTCCTGTAATGGTGGTCAATCACTGCTGTAATGGTGGTCAATACTTCCCCTCAAGTTGGAGCATGGAGATCACGAATGCCCAACTTGGTCTTTAAATACTGAAAGTGATCAGGACCGAGAGATTTTGTGAATAAATCAGCAAGTCGATCATGAGAAGAAGTTTTGACGGTACGGATCAAGCCAGAGGTTAATTTTTCACGAATGACGTGGCAATCGATTTCAATGTGTTTAGTGCGTTCATGAAAGACTAGGTTGGCGGCAATATGAATGGCAGCTTGATTATCACAATGAAGAGGGACGGGAGTCGGCAAAGGTATGCCAAGATCACGTAAGAGATAGGAAAGCCAAGTAAGTTCACAAGTGGCAACGGCCATGGCACGATATTTGGCTTCAGCAGAGGAGCGGGAAACAATGGTTTGCTTCTTTGTCTTCCAAGAGATAGGACTAGGACCAAGAAAAATGCAATATCTTGTTGTGGAACGTCTCGTCATTGGGCAACTGATCGCCCAATCAGAATCTCAGAAAGCTGTTAAATTGAGCTCAGACTTGGAAGGGAAAAAATGCCTTGGCCTGGAGAACCTTTCAAGTAGCGCAGTAAATGATGAGCAGCATCAAGATGAGGCTGTCGAGGCTGATGCATGAATTGACGAAATATATTCACAGTGTAAACAATATAAGGGCGAGTAACAGTGAGATAGATGAGGCGACCAACCAAGCGTCTATATGGTGATGGATCAAAGAGTACTAGACCTGTAGAGCTAGAAACTTTTAAGTGTTTCTCCATGGGAAACTCGGAGGAACGAGCACCAGTGAGACCACAATCATCAAGAATGTCAAGAGTATATTTGCATTGAGAAAGATAGAGGCCACTGGAGGAGCGTGCAACTTCGATGCCCAGAAAGTATTTCAATGAACCTAAGTCTTTTGTGTGAAATTGGTTGCAGAGATGAGATTTGATATGTTCAAGAGAGGTGGCATCCGAACCTGTAATGAGAATGTCATCTACATAAACGAGAACAAATAGGGTGGCACCCCGTTGGTGGAGAGTAAATAAAGAATAATCAGCTTGAGACTGAGTGAATCCAATACTTAGGAGAGCACGAGAGAACTTAGAAAACCAATTGCGAGAAGCCTGCTTGAGCCATATAATGATTTTTGTAGTTTGCAAACAAGGTTCTCCCCCTTGCAACGGTAACCAGGGGGTGGAAGCATGTATACATCTTCAGCAAGATCGCCATGTAAAAATGCATTATGGACATCCAGTTGATGGATGGGCCAATTATGTGCAGCAGCAATAGTAAGGAGAACCCGGAGAGTGACGAGTTTGGCAACAGGAGCAAAAGTGTCATGATAATCAATGCCCTCAATCTGGGTATAGCACTTGGCAACAAGGCGCGCCTTGTAGAGTTTAATAGAGCCATCAGCACGTCGTTTGATTTTGAAAACCCATTTAGAGCCAATAGCTTTCTTATTAGCAGGTAAAGGAACAAGGGACCAAGTGTTGTTTGTAGTTAAGGCAACAATTTCGGATTGCATTGCATCTCGCCATTCTTGAAATTTCATGGCTTCATTAAAACTGGTAGGCTCATGAGTAGCATTTAAAGCAGTAACGAAAGCTTTGTAAGGTGAAGAAAAACGATGATAGCTCAAGGAAAGAGTAAGAGGATGACATGTACCTTGTTTGGCAGCCGAAGATGAATCAGAACGGGCAATAGACACGTAATAGTCTTGAAGGTAACCAGGGGCTTTGCGTAGGCGGGTAGGGCAACCAGGGTCATTATGAAATGGGGGCATGGGAGTAGTGTGTTCATTATTAGGTGGGGAAGAAGGGAGAGAGGTTGAAGGGTTATGGTTAGGTGTATTAGGGGAGGTGGGTGTAAGAATAGGTACGTCTATGTCTACTGGTGGTAAAGGAAAAACAGGGGAAGAAGAGGTAGTGGTGGGAGAGTGATGTATATGATAGGGAAAAATGGCCTCATGGAAGATAACATCACGAGTAACATACATGTGTTTAGTGGAAAAATCATATACTTTGTAACCTTTTTGACCATAAGGATAACCTGTAAAAATTCCAGGGGAAGCACGCTGATCAAACTTGTGGCGGGTATTAATGTTACGCCCAAAACAAAGGCAACCAAAAACTTTAAGATGAGAGAGATTAGGTTGTTTTTGGAAAAGGAGTTCATGAGGGGTCTTGTTATTAAGAAGAGGGGTTGGGAGACGATTTATGAGATATGCAGCGGTAAGAACGCATTCCCCCCAAAACTGTAATGGTAGGTTAGCTTGAAATCGTAATGCCCGAGCAATGGTTAGAAGATGGCGATGCTTACGCTCCACAACACCATTTTGTTGGGGGGGGTGTGAACACAGCTAGATTGTTGACCAACACCTAAGGAATGGAAAAATTGATACGTGTTATTAATAAAAAACTCACGGGCATTATCGGAGCGAATTTGGCGGACAGAGGTGTTAAATTGAGTTTTGACCATATTAAAAAAATAATGAATTAGAGTGTTGGCCTCAGTTTTATGATTCATTAAGTAAACCCATGTGCTACGAGAAAAATTATCAACTATAGTAAGAAAATAATGTGCACTAGTTAGAGAACTAGTACAATAACAACCCCAAATGTCAATATGAATTAAATCAAAGCAGAACTTCGTACTAATTGTACTTACTGGAAAAGGTAACCGAGTTTGTTTGGCAAGAGGGCACACGATGCAAGTACATTTATTGGAAAAAGAAATAGTACTATCTAATGCTTGAAATTTAGGAGAAAGGGAAAAGGGCGAGATGGCCAAGATGCCAATGCCATAAATCAAAATGAGAACCAGGAAGTGTCGTGGATGCCAGAGATGGGGACAAGTCCAGAAAATAAAGACCACCGTGCCTTTTACCCATCGCCAAAATCATCTTCGTCTGTGGGTCCTGAAAGGTACAATGATCATGAGAAAAGTGACGATGTGTGGAGAATCACTAGTAAGCTTACTAACAGATAACAGATTAAATTGAAAGGATAGAACATGCAAGACATCAGTAAGGGTGAATTTGGAGCATAACCGATTCCAGTAACAAGTACATGAGACCCATTGGGTAAACGAATGAAGGACGATAACGAAGTGTGGGAAGAAAATAAAGTGATATCTGAAACCATATGATCAGTAGCCCCAGTATCTATAATCCATAAAGGATGAGGAGATGATGGAGGGAAGGAAAGAGAAGTACCTGCAAAATTAGCTAATGGTTGTGAATTACCAGTGGGAAGCAATGTTAAAAGTTGTTGGATTTGATCAGGAGTGAGAGATGGAGATATATGTGTGATGTTGTCATCACGTGCTACAGCATTTGACAGAAAGGAATGCCCAAGTGGAGAACCGCTAAGTGCTGGTGCTCGAGGTGTTTGCTGATGGGTGTTACGGCCACCACGATTTGCTGTATTATCATTAGTATGAGGAGGATAGCCATGTTGTTTGAAACAGCGACTGTCGGAATGGCCGTCAATGTTGTAGTAGTTACAATGGTAACGAGGACGGTTATTGTCATACTGACAATTTGAGCGTGAAGGTGAAAATAGTGGCCTTTGTGCTGCTGCTAAAGTGGGATGAGAGTCATGGAAAGTGCGATGTCGTTCTTCTTTATGGGTGGTGGCCATTGCAGCAGGGGCGTGTAAAATGGGACGAGAATCATGAAGAGATCGCTGTATTTCTTCTTGCAAAATCAAGGAGTAGGCTTTTGCCATAGATGGAAGAGGATCCATTAGAAGAATTTGGCTTCGAACAAAAGCATAGGATTCATTGAGGCCCTGTAGGAAATCCACGAGAGCATCACTGTCAAGGAGTTCTATATGGGTTTTCATGGTCCCACAAGTGCAATTAGGTGGCGTTCGATATGATGAGAGTTCATCGCGGTAGGCCTTGAGTGTGGTATAATATTGCGACACCGAATCTGTGTTTTGTGCATTATTGGAGATGGCTAGTCGTATCTCAAAGATACGAGGCACATTTTTTTTTAAGAAAAACGATCACGAAGATCAACCCAGACTTCATGAGCATTAGTCGTCCAAAGTATGCTATTAGCAATAGCAGGAACAGTAGAATGAATAATCCATGAAGTAACCATGGAATTGCAGCGTGTCCAAAAAGGTAGATCTGCGGAATCCGCGGCGGGTTTTTTGATGGTGTTGTCGATGAAACCCAGCTTATTTTTTGCTTCGAGTGCCATGATCACAGCACGACTCCATGTGGGGTAATTATTGCAAGTGAGCAATTGGGTGACAAGAGGCGTTCCAGGTTGATCAGAGTTATGAAGGAAATATTGGGAGGTTGGATCAGAGGTGGCTTGGTTTGTGGGAGAAGCCATGAAAAAATTGGATGGTTTGTGACTTCCGTGTAGAAGTCAAGTTTTGGTGGAAAGAGGGCCTGCTAGGTGTTTGTTGAAATGCCTGAGAGAAAGTTGGATGTTTGGGTTGTTGTTTTAGAGAGGCTCTAATACCATATTAAAATGGTATTAAGATGGTATTGTATGTTTGATCTTTCAGAATTACAACTTATATATACATGAACCTACCTAACATTAAGTCTATGATTTATCTATACATTAGGAAAGACCAAATTTCATATCCTAAATTACTCCTGTAATGGTGGTGAATTACTCCTGTAATGGTGGTCAATCACTCCTGTAATGGTGGTCAATACTAACTGAAGAACCCCCCACCATTATACCAAGTATGGATGCAGCAATTGAGGTTGAGAAAGTTTTGCACCTAGACAAATAGGATGAGAAAGAAGAGAGGCAAAAAATACAGAGAAGCTGAGACTGAGTCTTCCTCATCTACCACTATTCAATAGATAAATTGCTTCTTAGCAACACTTTGTTGGATCTTGAGTTTTGAATTCGATTTAGCCCCTTCTAGCACTCACTGAAACCAGAGTCAGATCAGTGAAAAGGATAGAATTAGGAGAATAATTCGAGCAATTGGCTCTCTTTGGACAATTAAATAGTTCTCCTAGCGGTAAAATTTGGATTGGTTGGGACTCCAATATTTTTCTGATTAGTAAAATCAGCGTGACTGACCAAGTTATTCATTATTCAGTGACATAAATTACCTTTCAAATCTCCTTCTTAGCCTCATTTGTCTATGGTTCTAACCATGATAACCATAGATCTGAGTTGCGGAGAAATTTGGATTCTCACTCCCAATTATGGAAAAGCGAGGCTTTATATATTATGGGGGACTTTGATGCTTTTAGATTTAAAAATGGAAGTGTGGATGGACGTGGTTGGAATAAATACATATGTGTGGGAAATAGCCTCTAAAAAAATCCCCTCGAGGATTTTAATTTAGAGCCGCCATCTTATTTGATCAAATGAAAAAAAAAACCTAGAAATGACTCAAAGGTGTCCAAAAGACGACTAGTCTATCGAAACCAAGAGATGTGCTCGGGAACTAAGTTACGCCACGGGAGGTGTTAGGCACCCGTCGCGGCCTTTCGATCTCTACTTCATTTTTACTGAACTTTGGCCTTAAGAACACGTAGCATACAAAATTTGATAAAACAAATCCTAAGTTAATTATTATTTTTTTGCTTGAACTCAACATCCGGGATCAAATTACCTACGTATCTTATCATACTAATCAAAATCAAGACCGACTCTGATCGTACAGAAAATAATCTATATTTTGATCCTAGATTTAGACTGAAAAATGTAAAAGACTCTTTTGATTTATAATAGAAATGTGCTTATGGGAATGGGAGAAGTGAATTTCTCTGCTCACGATAGAATCCGCTACGTGCTCAAGCCAATCTGTGTTCCACCGTACAAAAGTTTCTCCTTAACCAACTATTGCCAAAACATGTATGTGTTTCTCTCAAATTATTTTTGGGTAAATTATACAAAACTCCCCTGAGGTTTGTCATAACTACACTCAGACCCCCCTAACTATGAAAATTACACTCCGTTCCGCTGAGGTTTGTACCCACATTACTACACATAACTACACATTTTTAATGGCAAGCTCAACTTCGTTTCACAATTCCCTAACACACTACTTTTTGCAATTTTCATACCCAAAATACCCCCTTTCCCTTTTGTAACATTTTATAACAGAAAATACATATACTATTCTCCCAAAAAAAAACCCTAAAGGCCCTATAACATGGCGTTGCCGGGGAAGCGGTACCACTACCAGGTGCTGGGGCTTGGCCTCGATTGCACCCCACGAGATCTGCTCCGCCTATCGCCGGCTTGCCCTCCAGCACCACCCGAACAAGCTCGCCCAGTTCGGCGTCTCCCTCGCCGAGGCCACAGTGTTAATGGGGCCAATGCCAATGGTTCCATGGACGTCGATCCCCCATCGTCCGAGAGACAATCCGTCCCTTCCAACGCAGATCTGAACAAACCAGTGTTTGGAAACCTGACATACGACGATGTCATCACCGGGAAGTTCTCCAGCCAAAAATGGAAGCAGGTAAGGACACGCAGATCATCCTCCTCAAAGGTGAGAGTTTGAAGGGGAGTACATTCGAGCAAAGGGCCAAAGAGAAGTAGATAAAGAAGGCGTACGAAGAGAGGATTACATAGCTCAAGGAGGAGATAACGATAAACAAGGTGGAGAAAAGGAAGAAGAAGGAGGAGAGGGAGAAGAAGAAGAAGGAGGAGAAGAAGGAGAAGGAGAATATTCCCAAGTCCAGTACCAAGCTGCAGAAGATTACTAACCACAAGACGCTCAAGAGCTTGCCAAGTCCAAGTAGCGCAAGCTCCCGAAGGTTGTTCCTGATGATTTGCTCAGGAAATAAATTTGTTTTCTGCCCTTTTTGGTTGACGTTTATGTTATGAATGAAAAGCAGCTATTGTTTTTTTGATTAATATGATCAGCTATTGAATTTGCATCTAACATTCTCCAGCTTTGCATAGATATATGTGCTTGCATCAGTGCATTGTTTAATTTCGTCAATGGTTGACCAAAATGTTTGTATTTGCGGCAATATCACTCTTCAATTACTAGTTTCTTTTCTTGCATTGTTTTTGCAACACGTTGGCCAATTCGGCATCCCCCAGTTTGGTCAAAGACTTAGATCGAGATTGGCAAGATTTGCGCTGTTCAAGAAGATTGACTTCCTGCAATAGATTTGCACAGTGACTGTGTTCTTGTTCTTTGTGTTCTCTTCCAAATCTTCTTGCCCAGTTCGGTGATAGAAAAATCGAGGAATATGGCGCGCGCGAGAGAGAGAGAGAGATGGGGGTTTCTTTAGGAATTTGCATTTGTGAGGGGCATTCATGTCTTTTGCATTAGACCGTGTACACCGTAAGAGAAAAAGTTAGTTTTTGAGAGTGCAATTTTCATAGTTAGGGGGGCTGAGTGTAGTTATGGCAAACCTCAGGGGAGTTTTGTATAATTTACCCATTATTCTTCTGCTTATTCTCCGGCAGAGAATTAACTGCACCCATTCATTTTTCCCTTCTCTTATTATCATTAGGTCCCAAGTGTCACGGACCGAACTTCCTCACTACGTCGAACCGTGCGGCACTTAGATAGTGAGCCCCTTGCTCGTGCTAAGTCAGCCTTTCACTCAGGCTGGGCGATGCTAGAAGCAAAAGCACAAAGAAGAACACAAGAGAGAGTTTAGGAGAATGTATGCTTGTATTGCTTGTGTACAAGAATACTTGTGTGTTTTGGCCAAGTGAGGCCTCGGCAATTTATACTAGTCCACCTCATCAATGGACGGTGGAGATACATTCCATCCTACAGATCCTATTCCGCCTCTAGAATTCTTTAGATATGTACAAGGTTCTCTACTATTCTAGAATCCTCTCTAGAATTATCTCTTATGTACAAGAAGAGTATAGAATATTCTGGAGACTTTGCCCAGTCATTGCCTCGTAAGCATCCTCATAAAAGTCCTCGTAAGAGTCCATTAGGCGCTTGCGTGGCATTTCTTCTAAAATTAGCCTCCATAATATTTGTGGGACATTATCCCCTACCTAATCTCGGGACGCCATCGTCGTAACCTCCTCGCGGTATCGGTCTGATGTTTTGGAACTGCCAAAGATCATTTGCCGATTCCAATGTAGCTTCTCTCTCCGGCAATCCCTTCCACTTCACTAAGTAGTGCCGCGTTGGTGGAATTCCTCGCCTTCGTTCGAGCCTGTCGCTAAGCACGTACTCGTCCTCTTTGTCATAGGACTTCACCACTGCTGTTGGTGCCCTATGACTTTTTCCATGGCTTGGGTCTTCCTTGTCGTCATAATGAGGTTTTAGTAAACTGACATGGAAGACCGGGTGAATCTTCAACTTTGGTGGCAACTCCAACCGATAGGATACTTTCCCAACTTTTGCCATGATGGGAAGGATCCTTCGTACTTTCAAATTAGCTCTTTGTGTACTTTCCTGAAGGACTTAAACTATTACGGAAGCAGCTTCAACATCACCATGTCCCCAAGGTTGTACTCTTTCGGCCGCCGTCTCTTGTTCACCCACTTCTTCATCTTGCATGCGGTTGTCGAGGTAAGAGTGTGCCACATCCGCTTCCTCGTTCCACAACCTTGCCACTTGCACCAGCAGTGGGTTTCTCCCCTTGTAGTCACCTGCCAATGCAAAGGGAGTAAGCGGTTGTTGCCCTATGGAAATCTCAAAAAGGACTTTAGTTCGTGGCTTCACTCCTCATCAAATTGTACGAAAACTGATCCACGTCCAAAAGTCTTGCCTAATCTATCTGGTTGGCACTAACAAAGTGCCGCAAGTAACACTTAAGTAGAGCGTTCACTTGTTCCGTCTGTCCATCAGTTTGAGGGTGAAAGCTCGTTTAGAAATGCAGCTCCGAGCCAAGGAGTTTGAACAACTTTGTCCAAAACTTCCCCATAAACCTTGGGTCTCGATCGCTCACTATAACCTTCGGCATCCCCAATACTTCACCATGTTCTTCAAAAATAACCGAGCTACTTCTTTTGTTGTGGAGTCGGCTGGGGATGCTACAAATGTTGCGTACTTGGAAAACCGGTCCACCACAACCATAATCGAGCCACATCCCTCCGATCTTGGCAAGCAGGTAATGAAGCCCATGCTTACACTCTCCCACGGGATGTGCGGGGATGGGCAATGGCTTGAGCAATCCTGCCGGTAATTGGTTATCCACTTTGTCTTGTTGGCACACAAGACAAGTCCTCACGTATGCCTCCACATCCTCCACATCATCCTTCATTTGGGGCCAATAGTACAATGCCTCCACCAAGGCGTACGTCCGTCGTTGCCCCAGATGGCCTGCTCATGGGGTGTCATGGCACTCTCGAATGATCGTCCTCCTGAGGTTGTTCCACTTAGGAACATATATCCATTGCCCTTTTGTGTAGAGTAGGCTGTCCTCCACCCAAAAACCGTTGGGTTTTCCCACTCTCCGCAAGCTTGAAGAGGTCCTTGGCTAAGGGGTCATGCTCCATTCCCTCCTTGATTTCTTCCAAGATATCCCCCTTCACCTTAGACATCACTGCCAATTCTGCCTTTCGACTTAAGGCATCCGCTACCAAGTTGACCTTGCCTGGCTTGTACTCCATCACGTAGTCGAACTCGACCAAGAAATCTTGCCATCTAGCCTGCTTCGGACTCAACTTCTTTTGAGATTGGAAATAGCTAGTAGCTATGTTGTCAGTCTTGATCAAGAATTGAATCCCCAACAGATAGTGCCTGCAAGTGTGTAGGCAATGAACCACCACGGTCATCTCCTTCTCTTGCACCGTGTACTTATGCTTGGTGTCATTTAACTTGCGGCTCTCGAACGCTATTGGATGCCCTTCTTGCATCAATACCCTCCAATAGCAAAATCAGACGCATCCGTTTACACCTCAAAGACCTTTGTATGATCGGGAAGAGCTAGAACGGGCTCTTCCGTCACTGCCTCCTTCAACCCTTCGAAGGTAGTTTGGCACCTCTTGGACAATTCCCATGCTTTTCCCTTCTTCAATAGGTCCGTCAATGGGGCTGCCTTTGCTGAGTAGCCTTGATAAACCACCGATAATAATTAGCTAGGCCAAGAAATGACCGTAGCTCGGAGACCTTTGTGGGAGCCTCCCACTCCTTGATCGCCTTCACCTTTTCTTCATCCATCCGAAGTGTTCCACCCTTGATGATGTGACCAAGGAAGTGCACCTCTTCCTTGGCGAACGAGCATTTCTCCCACTTGACATAGAGCTCGTTCTCTCGCAACACCTTGAACACCATCTTGAGATGCTCCACATGTTCCTCCAATGTATTGCTATACAATACGATGTCATCGAGATATACCACCACGAACCGATCAAGGTAAGGATGAAATATCTTGTTCATAAGCGTGCAAAATGTGGCTGGGGCGTTGGTCAAGCCGAATGGCATGACCAAGAACTCGAACGCTTCGTATCTAGTTACACATGTGGTCTTCGGCTCATCTCCTTCGGTTATGCGAACTTGATAATACCCCGACCGAAGATCTAATTTGTTGAAGAACTTGGCCCTCCCAATCTGGTCGAAGAGATCCGCAATCAATGGAATCGGGTACTTATTCTTGACCGTCACCTTGTTAAGTGCCCAATAGTCGATGCACATCCGTAATGATCCATCGTGCTTCTTTTGAAACAAGATCGGTGCTCCATAGGGTGCTTTGGACGGTTGGATATATCCTGCCTCCTTCAGTAAGTTATCTCTGCACCTCCTCCAACTCTAGCGGTGCCATCCTATGTGGTGCCATCGATGGTGGCTTGGCCCCTGGCTTAAGCTCGATTTGATGACCCACATCCTTCCTAGGTGGAAGACACTTTGGTAACTCGGGTGGCATCACGTCCTTATTTGCCTCAAGGACTTCTTCAATCTCCCTTGGTAGTGGCTCAGTCGACTCCCCCATGTTGTCCTCCATCTTTAGGGCTGCCAACTAGGTTGCCTCTCCTTTCTTGACTCCCTTCACAAGTTGCATTGTTGACAGCTACATGGATGATAGGGTCTTGATGCTAAACGTCACGACCTTGAAGTCATCCATTAGGGCCATCGAGAAATCCACTAAGCCCTTCCACGAACCAAGGCACATCTCCACTTGTCGTGCCGCACCTTGTAGAGGCTTTGCGTTGGTGTTGACGGACTTTAGCCATCCTCCTCGGCCAACCACTTTGAGGCCTAACCGCTTGGCCTCTTCCATTGTGACAAAGTTGTGGGTTGCCCCCGTATTAACCATCACTTGCGTGGGCTTCCCATTCGGCTTGGCCTCCATGTAGAGCAACCCCTTGCCCATCAAGGCTTGTCCTTCTCCGGTAAGGACCTTTGTCATAGCTTTGGCATGTAGAGCATTGAGGATTTAGAGTGAGCCCATGTGCACAGCTTCTATCTCAGACTCCTCATTCTCCTCGACCAAGGCATAATTAAGCTTGCCTTGTCGTGGGCAATCCCTCACCCAATGCGGCCCTCCGCAGAAAAAGCATTCGTCCTTAGGCTTGTTCTTGGCTCGCCTCTCCTCTAGCTTGCCATGGCCCTCAGACTTGTTGATGCCGGCTTGGTTTTCCCTTTGTTCCATGTCTTGGGTTTGTCTCCCTCACATTTGGTGTGCTAACCCTTCGAAGCCGGTTGTGCATTCTTTCCCTTTGAGGGGTCTCCCCCTCTTACGTACTCTATTAACGACTCCGCTACCGCTATGGCCTCGTCAATGTCTTTCACGCCTCGGCATTGAAGTTCTTGCTTAGCCCAATTTTGGAGGCCGTCAATGAAGTTGAAGAGGATGTCATCTTCTGTCATGTTGGGGATGTGGAGCATGAGAGTAGTGAACTCCTTCACGTAATCATGGATACTACTCTTATGCTTCAACTCCCTCAATTTCTTCCTCGCTTCATAAGTAACGTTCTCGGGGTAGAACTGCCTCTTGATCTCTTTCGTGAACACATCCCAAGTGTCTATGGTACATAGACATTTCTCAATATCATTGTGTTTCCTACGCTAGCATAGAGTAGCCGTGTCGGTGATATAGAGGGTGACAGTCCTTACCTTAGCCTTCTCATCCGTAATGCTAGATCCTTCAAAGTAGTGCTCCATATGTCATATGAAGTTGTCTAGCTCCTTCGCATCCCGCTTGCCACCAAATTCCTTCAGCTTTGGTGGGTCCACCCTCGGACTAGAAGTGACAATGGCTCCACCCGCAATGGCCTTTTTGCACATGGCCGTTTCTTGCCTCGTCTCATCCACACCAACTTTAACCACGTCGTGTTGTTCTTGAAGATTAACGAACAACTCCATGAATCGGGTGCGCAGTTCATCTTGGCCTGTTACGGCCTTCTTGAGAGACTCGAGCTCCTCCAACACATGATCCTCCAAAGTTTGGAGGTTTTGCTCGACGAAGCCCAAGCGGTCTTTCATATCGCCCATGGCTTCCTCCAAGACACAAGTGCGACCGTCCAAAGAAGAGATCGCATCTCTGGACTTGTTTTGGCCACGGCCCTTCCTCCCACCGGCTAGTGGTAGTGGATCTCGCCCACATTCCACCACGACATTCTCCTCGGTAACTCCGGATGCTCCCACATTAGTATCCTTGCTTGACATAATTGCTCTTTGCTTGACACGACCCGTCGTAACCAAGATCTGATACCACCTGTCACGGACCGAACTTCCTCACTACGTTGAACCGTGCGGCACTTAGATAGTGAGCCCCTTGCTCGTGCTAAGTCAGCCTTTCACTCGGGCTGGGCGATGCTAGAAGCAAAAGCACAAAGAAGAACACAAGAGAGAGTTTGGGAGAATGTATGCTTGTATTGCTTGTGTACAAGAATACTTGTGTGTTTTGGCCAAGTGAGGTCTCGGTTATTTATACTAGTCCACCTCCTCAATGGACGGTGGAGATACATTCCATCCTATGGATCCTATTCCGCTTCTAGAATTCTCTAGATATATACAAGGTTCTCTACTAGTCTAGAATCCTCTCTAGAACTATCTCTTATGTACAATAAGAGTATAGAATATTCTGGAGACTTTGCCCAGTCATTGCCTCGTAAGCGTCCTCATAAACATCCTCGTAAGCGTCCATTAGGCACCTGCGTGACATTTCTTCTAAAATTAGCCTCATTTGCTGGATACAAGGGTTACTTCCATTTATGAGAGACTTAGCGCCGTGATCTCTTTACTTTAGGAGTTATAACCTGTGGACTTCCTTCACAGGAGTTAGGGAAGACCAAAGGGTCTCGGGTCAGGCTCGCCATCGGCATGCCGATTCTGACCCAAATTACCAACAGTTTTGTTCTTGCAGCTGGTGTTGGTGTGGCTTTCGTGTTGGCAGACCTGTTTCTTTCGGATTAACGTAGGTGGGATATAGTATTCGGCCAGGGTTCTTGTGTGTCATTCTTGGAGTTGCTCGTGAGCACTTATTTGGGCTACTGTGCACGGATGAAAGAGTGTTTTGGTTTCATAGTTCTACAAGGTGGCATTTCTCTCCTCTGACTTCCATGCATGTTCACGTCACTAAGGTAAGCAAGATATGATTTCTAACCCTTCTCTGGGGTTGTGAGATAAGCACCTGGCTTGGGCAATAAATGAGTGTGTTTTTCCAGAGTTTATGTGAGGTCTTGATGAGCCATGGGTGGTTTAGGCTAGATCAAGTGTTTCTACATGTGGCTCTTCTGTCATCGCTGCTGCTGTTTCCGGAGATATCTTAGGCATGACTTCTAACATGGGTTCCTAGGGTTATAGTATCATTGTTTTAGGTGATACTTCCTCCATCCAAATTTGTATCATTTTGGTTCAGAGGTCCCTTTCTTTTTTTTTGGCTTTCATGCTTTGTCTTTCCCTTGTCAGTCTGGGGTGTCGTTCTTCCTTCATCCAACTTGGTTAAGGTTTGCTCATTCTAAGCAATTTCTGACATATAGTTCTTACCACTCCTACTTCCTTCAGCATTTTCCTTCTGTATTAGGCACCGTATGTACTCCTTTAGACGGCAGGAATGGAAACGATCCATGAAAGAAGAATATAACAACTGTTATTTAAAATGACAAGCTGAGATAAAAACAATCCCCACCGGTAAGTGACTATGAGTTACAAAAAAGGTGAACAACAACTATGAGTTGGAAGCTGAATTCAAGTGATCAAGTAAAGATAGATCAGTTGTTGATGGACTATGAAGTAGGATTAATTTCTACATATTGTAAATGCATATATAATTTATGAAAACTATGTTCTAATAGGTAATGAGATATATGAATACTGCGTCATGATAGGTAATAGAATTGAGTGAATGATGAAAGGTTGAAACTATATAAATAGAATGGAAATACCTTTTAATTTTTTAATTAGATCCTAATCACTCCATATATCATAACTAATTATGGCCTTTTTATTGGGCACTTTGGTAGCCTTTATTACGTCTAATTTGGTCTATTTTGTTTATAGTTAACCTATCCCAAAACCAAAAAAAAAAAGACAATGCGATGGACATATATATACGCTATGTAGACAACTTTGCTAATGCCCTTAAGGTGAATTGAACTTATAATTATAATATATGCACCCATGGGAATATGCCACGTGTCAACAACGTGTCAACCGCGGTCAACGATTTGTCAAACATGGTCTGCCTAATGCTAATGCCAACGATTTGCACTTTTAAGAGTTTAAAGTCCCTCGAACCAACAGGAGTACACCCAGCTCAAACGGGTACGGGCCAAGGTAGACTCATTTCCATGTGAAGACTCCTGGCTCAGGGTCAGGACATCTTTAAACCCTAGTTGCTCTAGGCTCCCAGCAAGCTCTACTAGAACCCAGAGATGACAGTCAAGGTTCGCGAAAATTGTCTCACACAACTACAACATGCCAAGTGCATGCACACTTCCCCACACACAATTACTTATTAGCCCGCTTGTCTTCTTTGTGTTATGAGCAAGGCAGACCCCTCGCTGCAATCTTAGTTAAAGATAAATATAGATGAAAGCTAACCAAATTACGGGGGGTGCTGCTACCCTTATTCGTGATCACGAGGGAAAGTGGGTGAAGGAAGCACGATTACGTTACACAAATAGCCATCATTGGGAATGGTGGGCGGTAAGAGATGGTTTTGTGATATGATGGCCGAGGATATGAATTTTCGGTACTTACTACCTGAAATTGATGATATAAATGTTGTTGATTCGCTTCATAATGAAGAACTCCCCACCCTGTTAATTGAAACTCTGGTTATGGATTGCGGGACTCTATTAAGCATGCCAGGCAAGTCATAGTTTTCTGCGGGTTTTGAAAAACAAACTTTTCTACAGACTATATGGCAAAATAGGCGGTGGATCAACGTTACGATTTTCTAACTATGAAATTATGCGCTGATCTTCTTGGTACATCTTCTGTCTTTTAATATTAGTGAGAGAGTCACCCCACGATAATGCGACTCAAACGTCTGTCTAATGTAATAAAATTTCTCCTATTTACCAAAAAAAAAAAATGGCATTTCAGACCCGCACGGTATAAAACTTTCTCACATATAAATGAAGAAGTTCTTAATTACGACAAAGTGTATACCGGTCTTGAAGAGGTTTTCCCATTGTTGGATGAAAGGACTAATTTGAAAATATTCACAAAGGATCACAGGTTGTAATCTCCATAACTACACGACTGTACAATTTTATCCTGGGTCGGTAATATCGTGGGTACCTTAATTCTGTATGGTCTATGTTGGCCTTAGATGTAACGACCTAAGTGGTTGGGTGTTTTCATTCGTATCAAACTAAATGAATTAGCTTATGGTGTTTATCATTTGCATTCTTTTTTGCAGCAACATGCAACAGTGCAAAGAGTAATTTTCAAAACAAACTGGTTTTTAAGACGAAATAAAAATAAAAGCAGCCCAAGAGCACGTAAGAATCTTCTTGTGCGCCTATTGTTTGTTGAAAGTCAGAATGATAAAACGCTATCTCAAATGAGAGATGACCGGTAGCTCTATTTAATAAATGCGTCAATTTGAACAATTGAATTATTGGCACCTTAACATTTGTGATCAGATTAGACATCATATGGGCTAAGCCATGGATGTGGGACTAATTAACTAAAGCTATAGATATAAAAGGTTTGTCTCTACTCTCACTCGATTAGACATCATATGGGCTAAGCCATAGATGTGGGACTAATTTTGTGCATGATTAGAACTTTCTCATCTAAAGCTATAATATAAAAGGTTAGTCCCTACTCTCACTTGATGAGTTACCGTCTCCTCGCTAGGCTTAGTAATATGTTGTAGTGGAGAGAGTAGAAGACCTAGGTTTGCAAATCTAAATCGTGATCGCAGGTTCAGCTTGAACTTATCGTTATTTGTAATTGCAAGGTTGTGATTTGGACAAGTCGATCCCAACCTGTCCATCTCAAATCAGCCTCGGTTTTTCCATGACAGCGCCATTGTGAAGGCTCTAGCCTTTAGGGATTTGATTACGACTTTGGAAGATATTACGAAGAATTTCGTCCTGTCGCATATATTTGGTTTTCCAAAACACTTACGAAGAAGAAGAAGAGGAGGTGGAGAAGCAAAATCTAAACCTAAGAGCTCAAAGTCAAGAACTGGGCATGCCACCGTACCTGACTAACTATCAAAATCAAAACCAACGTAGTTGGGAAAAAGATGGGATAATTCATCATATGGCATACTTATTTGATGATACGGAGCATGACGCATATTACTTTTGCGATCTACGGCAACATCGCATCGATATAGTTCATCATCTCTTACGAGTACCGTAATGCATGAACATGGAATATTTTTTCAGGTTGATTTCACCCAACTCTCCCTCTTATCCTATAGTGCCCACACCCTAAGTTCAAGAGTTACACCAATTTTAATTTACAGGCAGTTATCGCTCTATATTAACTCAAATAAATGATACATGCCATGTTCATATCTTTGCAATCTATCGACCCCCAATTTTACTATGGGCACTCCGGTGTGCAGATCTATGAGGCTGTCGCTCTGTTGCGTGCTCTAAATTAACCTCACATAGAGTGTCAGTAGCTATCTATCCACACAGTATAACAAAAATGACACGGGCATGTTATACATCAACGTGCAGTTTCATTTCATAAAAAAGTGGTAAGAGAGACTGACTCTGCTGTTTCTTCGCATTAAGACAAACAGGTAGTAACATGAAAGGTTAACAGTAGAAGAGGTAACATTAAGACGAATTTTTTTCCATAACCAGGCCCAAAGCTCAAGTTGTCATAAAGTACATTATCAGGGTGGACTAACATGAATAATTGGATTAATTTAGTTACAAAGCAAAAGGGAATATGAAGTTACAAGAATCTAGCAGTGAAAGCACATTCTACACACGCAAGTTCGGACATTAAAACCACAGATGATACCAAGCCGTCCATTTCTTACCCCGAAGGAGTAACACTGCATTAAAAAGAGATCTGAGCGTCACTCTGTTTTCTCCTTTACACATAACTTATCTCCTCATGTAACGGAAACACATACATGAAATTAGGAGTCGGTTATTGGTACATTACGCTTGTTTGCAGGACGAAGCTTTCTCCGTCGCCATCTTTTCAAAGAGGCTTCCATCATAAACGGCTCTAATCGTATCTCGGTGCAGCATACCGTTCTTGTTTTTGCAGAGGATATATAGTATTTTCCACTCTGAGTAGCTTGCAAGCCTGCAATTGCATTCCAAATTTTAATATGTTAGCTTCAAATAAGAAAAGGTAACAATGACTAACTTGAGTAATTTTGAGTTCTGTAAAAGACAAACCATCCACCGAAGTCCTTCGGGGCCCTGTTCGCCTTGAGCATACCCATCAATTCGTCCGACGTAAGGGCATATGAATTTGTGCGCGCATGCTTCTTGAAGATCTCCTCAAACTTTGAAGGGACAAACCTTCACAAAACCAAAATACTACCTGAATTGAATTTTCATCGAGTGGATTGACATCTAAAAAAAGTTCTACTATGGGCTTCAGAATAAGAAGAATAAGAAAACTGTGCTTGCTAAACCCAACCATTAAACCTAATTACCTGGGTTAGTCTACGTTAGAGGTGTCAATGGGCCGGGGTTGGGCCGGCCCAGCCCGGGCCCAGAGGGCCTGACTTGAAAAAGGGCCAGGGCCCGGCCAAGTAGGGGTGGAAATTGGGCCGGGCCGGGCAGGGCTGGGCAAATGAATGGATATCTAGGCCCAGTCCAAGCCCTGGTCCTAGGCCCAATATTTAGGGTCGGGCTTGAGCAAGGCCTGGGCCCCTTTTATTTTATTTTTTTAGCCTTCCAAAAATTCTAGTTATTCAAATTAAAAACTTGAATTGCGGTTTCCTTCCAAAAATTTTGTACATGTAGTAATTTATGTATATGCAATCAACTAAAAATGCCTAGACATGCATATATGTGTGTGTGTGTGTGTGTGTGTGTGTGTGTGGACAATAATATTTTTAACATTATTATTGTTAACTTCAATTGGGAAGAGTAGAGAAGGAAATTTTCAAGCTGGCTTTGTGGGTCTATCCCCTGCATTCTTCAAGCTGTCTTGCATCAGTACGCAACATGCTAAACTTCGAACATTTTGGGATTGAATTTTCAATTCCGCTGCGTAAACTGAGCATATTATAAGCCTCGTAACATTTTAATTGCCGTTAAATTGATCTTGACATTAACACCATAATGACATGCTATAAGGCCCCGGCAATTAACCACAACAGTTCATTCAGAAAACACATTCCAAATTTCCGATGCTTGTTAAATTGTACCTTCCTTCTGTGTCATACACACCCGAGTCACTCCCATGCTTGGCTTTCGGGATGTTTTTAACTTCAATTGGGAAGAGTAGAGAAGGAAATTTTCCCTGCACCACAAAGTACATTATCAGGTATTGGTAGTTCCCCCTGCTGTACACAAGTCTGAACTTTTCTCTCTGGAAAGTCGGAAGTCTGGAGCCTAAAAGCCAATAGAACTACGTACAAACTACATGGAAGTTCAAGCCATCATAAAAAGATGAAGAAAATATCTCTTTCCGTCAGTGAATGTAGACTATAACTTGAGAGGATAAACGGAAGAAAACAACTCAATTCTAAGCATATCATGTTGTGTTGACCAGAGAATGGTTGCACACCATGATGTGGTCTTTTATGAACTCAGATTTCCATGGCCGAGGCACTGATCAAAGCAACTACAAGTTGGGAACACCATCATGATCCATTTGTTAGCTACTGATCATTTACTCAACCGAACGTAAGACAAGGCCTGCAACACAACTAACAGCGTTTTTACTCCTAATTAATCAATTTTCTCTCTCTTATTTTTTTTTTCTGCCATAGATTTTAAAGGGGCTGCTAAAATTATTAAAATTAATATCTTGTAGCATTGATAATTATACCAGTTCCGACTTAAGAAAGCTCTTGATAAGGGCATAAATGCACATGTTTCCATTCTATTGAACTACCAAGACCATAGGTGTGTGCATGTGGTGTGAGTGCCTCAACACGAGATATTAAATTCTTTTCATCATATGACACAAACAAAAAAAAGGCTTAATTATTACACAGTTTTAGCCACACCAAGTCGGGCAGTATTTTATCATTCATCAAATCATTGTCGTGGTCCATGTCTTTGACCACATGGAACACCCACTTGACGGAATCAAGGACAATGTTGTGACAGAAAAGAGGATATTATATTCCAGAATAACTCTGCCGATTAAAAAAAAACCGTCCCCAGGAAGGTACTTTGTTTTGTTTCTTTTGCTATGGCGATCCCATTTAGTTCAGGAACGATAACTCAGTTAAGTTTCTTCTACAACTCAATTCAGGAAAGATAGAGGAACCATTTTTTTAGGAACGGTAACTCGGCTAAGTTTGTTAGACATTACTCAAACGAAGTCCAGTTTTGCTATGGCGATCCCAGGAAGATCCCTTTTTTTGCTTCTTTGCTATGGCGATCGCCATCTTTTAGGAACAGTAAGTTAAGTTTATTAGACTTTACTCACACGAAGTCTAGTTTAGTTATTCCTACGACATAGAAGACGTATGCAAACCTTGCAAAATTGTGAAGAGCACGGTGCAAGATAAGTAAAAGAGCGTGTGAATTCAGCCCCACCGGATAAGAAATAAACAAGAGCGCACACACCACCCAAAGACAAACACATAGGAAGGAGAGTAAAGAGCGAGTTACCGGACGAGTTTTGCCACTAAGACCGACGTTAATGAAAAAGGCCGCGACGGAGGACAACAAAAGACCGCATCCAATCGCACGAAATCCTGATACAATGATAACCAAATTTCTCCAAGGACAAAAACAATCTAAGAAAAATGAGAAAAACTTCCCGAAAGGAGGGGGTAAAGGAAAAGGTTAGAAAGAAAACCCTGAAAAGTTTCCCATGGATAAATGATGCCGTCCTTGTTCCGATCAAAGAAAACGACGTGCTTCTGTAGGACGTTCTCATCCGTATCCACACCTGCATGCAGATTTCAATTTCCCAACAAAAAAGAAAAGAAAATCACCACCCAAAAGACCAATTCCTCTTTGACCGAGTACAACCATATGCAACCCAGAAAACCGAATCCTCTTTGACAATTGCTTGCGTACCCTCGTATTGAGTACCCTTTGCAGGAGATGCAGAACCAGCAGAAGAGGCAGCCATTGATCAATGTATCACCCTTTCCGCCTAGATCAAACTCTGTGTGTTGTGTGTGTGCGTGTGTGTGTGATATGAAGGGAAGTTGGTGGGTTTTATAGCGGGGTGAAGGGGTGGGGGTGCGTTTGGATGTATTTGAAGAATGGAAACAGACCGAACGGCAGGAAGGAGGAGGATGGCTATTCTTGGTAAGTGATGTGTGTACATTTGCATGTACGTGACACACTTGTACTGTGTAAACTCGTCACGCAAAGACCCGGGTCATGCACCCGTTTTTCTTTCTATTATATTATTTTAGACTGCATTCTACTTTATTATTACTAGCCAAGCGACGCGTGCAACCCACGGGGCGTTTTTTAATTTTTCAAATATTATTTAATATTTATTTTTATATATTTTACGACTATTAATTTTCCTAACTTTCTAAAAGTATTTTTTATAATGTGTTTTTATGGATTGTTTATAATTGTTATTACTTGAATTAAAGAAAAGAAAATTTACTATATAGAAGATTGCCTTTGAATCAAAATTTTACAAAATTAGCATTATAAAAGCATACCTTAGTAACAAATGTAGAATACATGATTTAATATGATCAGTTTTTACTCACAAATAAGATTCTAATGTTACAATTAAAAGTCTTATAGACTTAGGATATGTTTTCATTAACGTTCATGACGACATATGACAACAATCTCGTACTACTATTTAATTGAATTTAAATTTTTTACTTTAATAGTTGGAGCTTTGTAAATATAATTGTTAGTATGTATCAATGATATATCCGGAACCAATATGATTAAAAAAAAACCAGTTATTTATAGCATCACTTTTGATTTATTGTGAGTTTAATAAAATGTGAACGTTACAATTAAAAGTCTTATAGACTTAGGATGCATTTTCATTAACGTTTCGCGACGACATATGACAACAATCTCGTACTACTATTTAACTGAATTAAACTTTTTAGTTTAATATTTGGAGCTTTTTAGATATACTCGTTAGTATGTATTAATGATATATCCGGAACCAATATGATTAAAAAAATCAGTTATTTGTGCCATCACTTCCGATTTATTGTGAGTTTAATCTAGTAAAGAGTGTTATAACTTATTTACTGATAATGTATATGAACCTCAGTCTTCCTATAAGCATAAATGTCAAATTCACTCACCTTCTTTCTTCATGAGAAACTCTTTGTGTATGTTATTTGTCCCGTGCATAATGAAAAGGAAAAATAGTATTGAAAGTGTTTCTATCTATACATAAAATTTAAAGTGTTGCTAATATGACTTAATGAAAATACCATTAGAATATTATATTAGTGTAGCCATGAGCTAGAAAGTGGTTAACCACAAAAATATCATTTGCCTAATTAACGAAACTTTAAGGAATCAAAATGTGGGACCAAAATCAAAAACGAAAGATAGAAGTCATTCTAGGAAAAAAAAATTACTACTTCTAGTCCTGGATATAATTTATGCACTTTCAAGTTGCTGGTAGAACTAACCTAAAGTCATTATGATTTTATATTAGTTCATCGCTTGTCTGTATAGGATTCTTGGCCCGTCTATGAATACTACACTAACAGTACTTCTAAATACCTTAATTAGCGCTATCATTGCCACTACAAATGCAGTTACCTTCACCATATCATAACTTTTGTTCGTCAGTGCACTTTCATGTTTCTATCGTCAACTTTTTTAAGTTCATCACTTGTTCAATCCAGTTTAGATCATAACTTATCAATCAGTATTGTAATGTAAATTAATATTACCTCGAAAAACATTAGTGTTACTACTACAACAACTCTAACAACAATCATCACCTCTTGCACTACCACCGTTTAGTTATGACTATCACTACCGCAAGCATCAGCAACTATACTCCAAGACCGCTACAGCCACATGCTGTCACTACATAATCCAAATCTCACTATCAACACTCCAATTCTACCACAACAATTATCACTATCGTAATTAGCGTGGCTGATCACTCGCATAATTGCATATATTATCACCCTCACACTCTCACATCTAGTACCGACATTTCGGTTATACCATTACCACCCTAGGGCCACCCAGGCTTCTCTTTTTTTTGTAGTTGTTTATGAAGGGTAAAAGATTCTTATAACTAATATATCTTTTCGTCTCTTTTATTCTACAAACTTATTCTCAACTTGTCACAAATTATTCTTCAATCAATTTTAATTTTTCTTGGAGATCCAATATAATTTGTTCTAAATATTTTGTTCATATTGTGCTTAACATCTTAGATTTTAAGAAAATTGGTGCAAAAAGACGAAAGTTACAATAAAGCTTTTGGGGAAATAAGATTTCTTTAAAAAGAAAAAATACCAAAACAAATAGGATGATGTTTTGCATAAGTAAAAGATTGAGGTAAAAACAAAAATATACGCAATGAAAAACTTACCTTTTAATTTGTAAGGATTAATCATTAATTTTATACTTGCTTTTTGTTATTTACATTTGTGAGATTTTATTTATATTTGCAAGATTTATTTTATTTTTTTAAAGTGTTTTTAAGAAGTTAGTAGTCCAAAATGAAGTCTTTTTGGATTATGTAGAGCTTTAAAAGAAGTAGATTTGGTTTTTTTTTATTTTATAAGATTTACAAATTCAAGCCAATGATCATACTAAAGCATTAGTAAGTAGGGTATAATTTTCATATTTTACATTTTTGAGATTTTATATTGTTATTTTAAAGTACTTTTGAGATTATAATAATCAAAATTAAGGCCTAATGTACAAGTATACTGATTAGGTAGAGTTTTAGAAGGTTTATATATAGTTTCTTGGTTTAATAAAGTTTAAAAATATTGCATAAATTATACCTACGAATTTTTTTAATAATAAATTAAAGTAAAGAGTTAAATAGAGTAGAAAAGAAAAGAATACCAAAACAAATAGGATTCTTGAATCTTGGACTCTAAATAAAGAGACCAACTAAGTTAAGGAACTATCACATCCAAAGTTGAAGTAGGTAGAGTTTTAGAAGGTGAATAATAGTTTCTTAGTTTTATAAGGTTTAAAAATATTGTATAAATTATACTTACAAATTTTTAATAATAAATTATAGTAAGGAGTTAAATAGAAAAGTCAGGCCAATGATCATACTAAAGAATTAGTAAGTAGCGTATGATTTTCGTATTTTATATTTTTGAAATTTTATATTATTATTTTAAAGTACTTTTGAGGTTTTAATAATCAAAATTAAGGCCTAATGTATAAGTATATTGATTAGGTAGAGTTTTAGAAGGTGTATAATTAGTTTCTTAGTTTAATAAAGTTTTAAAATATTGCATAAATTATACCTACAAAATTTTAATAATAAATTACAGTAAAGAGTTAAATAGAGGAGAAAACAAAAGAATACCAAAATAAATAGGATTCTTATTTTTTATATATCTAATTCAAAAGAACAAACTCTACCCTTTAATTTTTATTGTAGTTATATATACATGGGCTACGAAGTTATTGTTTAGAAATTGTTCTGACCACAATTTGGAATACAAATTGGTTAAACCTAGAAAGTAACTCTTGGCCAAACAAAAGTTTTTTTTATTACTTTTCATGGGTACCAAAACATGATTGAAGAGAAACGTCTTCTAGCAAAAACTTAAAGAGTTCCTAGTCGTGGGATATGTTTTACAAAACGTGAAGCTTTGTCAAAGATCTAAATTTGACTTATTAGTTAATCAAATTCACCATTTGTCCAATTAGAATTACGAACTTAATTGTCCACCAATCCTACACCTATACCCCAACACCTTAGTGTTACTATTTCCTTTACCATAACCATCACTTCTGCTGTATCCGCACTGGCATTTATGTACAACACTGTCCTCGTCAACCACCACCATTCACAAAAGTAAAACATGACATCTTTTTCCATCGGCTTGCTAGCATCAATAGTGCTCGAGAACGCATACTCATAAAAAAGTAACTTTTAGCAATCCGAAAAGATTAACTCTATTGATTTAAGGTTGTGAATTTTTTTTTAACTTAAGTCTGTTGCTGTTCTTAGTTTTCTTTCCTTGGTCCAAAAACAGTAATTTAAAGCTACAGTAATAAAATAGATAGCAATAAATTAATAGAGTTAATGACACGATTACTTTCCAAATACCATTGATGAACAGTATCCTGAAGATAACATCGTTAGAAATAGTTCTTTTAAGTCACCTCTAATGACAACTTGAAGAACTTGATTATGTTCGGAATGTAATTTACAAAATGTTCTTGAAAAAGTACCTAGAACAACATTAAGGTAGAAATATTGATCAAGGTGCCAATGGATTTAATCTTCAAGTGTTGCAAGGTGTCAATGGAGTTTATTATTCTTTTTCCTTTAAATAATCCAGATTAGTATTTCTGTAAACCTAATACCTTTTTAATCTTGCAAAATTAATCCATGAAAGGAGGAAGTAAAACAAAATGTAAATACACATCTTAAATGATAAATTAAAAACTTTCAAGAAAAATCGTTACGATCACTTCTTGAATCGGCATTAACTGTATAACTGTGCCTATGCTTCGATCATTTCATAAGTAACCGGATAGGCACAGCATAACTAAAAAATTGAGGCAAAAACAAAAATATACGCTATGAAAAGCTTATCTTTTAATTTGTATAGATTAATCATTAATTCCATACATGATTTTCGTTGTTTACATTTGCGAGATTTTATTTTATTTATTTTAAGTGTTTTTAAGAAGTTAGTAGTCCAAAATGAAGTCTTTTTCGATTATGTAGAGCTCTAAAATAAGTAGATTTGATTTTTTAATTTTATAAGAATTACAAAAGTCGGGTCAATGATCATACTAAAGAATTAGTAAGTAGGGTATGATTTTCGTATTTTACATTTTTGAGATTTTATATTGTTATTTTAAAGTACTTTTGAGATTTTAATATTCAAAATTAAGACATCATGTATAAGTATATTGATTAGGTAGAGTTTTAGAAGGTTTATAATTAGTTTTTTAGCTTATAAAGTTTAAAAATATTGAATAAATTATACCAACAAATTTTTTAATAATAAATTAAAGTAAAGAGTTAAATAGAGTAGAAAAAGAAAAGAATACCAAAACAAATAGGATTCTTGAATCTTGGACTCTAAATAAAGAGACCAACTAAGTTAAGGGACTATCACATGCAAAGTTGAAGTAGGTAGAGTTTTAGAAGGTGTATAAGTAGTTTTTTAATTTTAAAAAGTTTAAAAATATTGCATAAATTATACCTACAAATTTTTAACAATAAATTATAGTAAGGAGTTAAATAGAAAAGTCGGGGCAAAGATCATACTAAAAATTAGTAAGTAGGGTATGATTTTCGTATTTTACATTTTTGATATTTTACAACTTGATTTGAGTAAAGAAATGTCAAATGCAGAATAATTTTTGCTCATGCCTAGCTTATCGTACTTACACATATACCAAAAAAAAAACTTTGTGTCTTAAATTTTTTTTAATTGTCTTTGAATTTAGATTTGTAAAATTTAATGGGGACATTTGCATATAGTTTTGTAATCGTTCAATTTTTTTATATACTCAAAATTATTAATAATATGAATATTAAAACATACAAAATAAAGCATTCAAAAAGTAAAACATGCAATAAATAATCAATTATTGCACATCAAATTATAATTTTACTCCTTTCAAAGTAATGTTAGTACTAATTTTAGTTTTGTACCAAAAAAAAGTGAGCTTACACATTCAAGAAATCAAACATATTTATATATATTTTATTTTTTTACTTATTAACCATGGAATGAACTTTTTATCAATATTCTATCTAAATAAATGTAGGTATTTTCTTCTTTTCCATTTTACGGTTCATATCATTGATCAACATTCCCATTTATGGATGATTCTGATATGATTGATGACTATTATTAAATTGAGTACAATTGAGATTCATTTGTATTAAAACTCAACACATAAGGTAAAAAGGACACAAATCATTATTTAGTAAGTATTTGGGTAGACTTAAATAACTTACTATATCATGCCATGAAACTTTGTAATAGAAAATAAAGCACGTGGAGCTATTTCACTTACTTTCAATAAACACCCTAGAAAAAGAGATTATATAGCATTATGTATTGGCAATACTTGTGTGTAATTGTTTTTTTCATGGTCATGTTTGATGATTTTTTTACCATTCGATTTGATGTATTATTGAAGACTTTCTAAGATAATTTAAACATATGCATACAATGTAGTACTAATGATTATCTTAATTCATTATAAAAATTTTAGATTGTTTTACAAAAGTTTTGCATATGATTGAGGTTAAACAATTATAAAGTGAAGACTATTCTTACTCATGTAACACTTTGCAATATTGAGGTCAAACAATTAAAAAAGAAGAAATCTTTTATCTTGTGAAGTATTAATATTAAAATTTTATATATGATTTTCATAATTTACCTTGGTGATATTTTGTGTTGTTGTTTTAATTTTTTTTTTTTGAGATGTTAAAAGTGAAATTTAAGGCCTAATATGTTCATTTTACAGTTATTAGTTAACTAAATTTATCATAAAAGTGTCATAGTTATACAAATTTTACAAAAGATTGAGATAGATAATCATATAATGATGATTTTGCTTATTGTCAAATAGACCGTAAATGGTTGATTGAGTTTATATTAGATAATATACTTAAATGATTATAATTTTAGACTTATGAGCTATATTGGTTTAGGTTTTTATTTCACATACTATTGGAAACATTTTTTTGAATTTAAAATTTATTTAATTAGTAATCAAATTAAATTCTAATAACTTAATTAGTTGATGAGATGAACCTTTAGAATGTGAGGTTACTTAGTTAAAAATTAATTTGTAGAGTAGCTTGCTATTTTTATATCTGAAAGTACTTTTGAAAATTTAGCCATATTAGGTATGATTTTTGTTTTTTGTTTTTTTTTTTTTTTTTGCGTCTATTAGAGAATGTGACTTATAAAAGTGTTTGAGATTATATAATTAAAAACTAATTTTTTAACTATCCTCTTATCTTGATATATCAAAAATACTTTTAAGTTTTGTATGTTCCGTAAAGAGAGAAGATAGTTAATGTTTCTCATGTATACATTGTCGGATTTGATTTTGTTATATTTAAGTACTTTTAAGGTGTTATTAGTCAAAATTCATGGCCTAATAAGAATATATAGATTGATTAGATAGAGATTTTAAGAAATTGATATTCCGGTTTTATAGTTAAGGTTTACAAAACTTCGGCCAAATATACCCACAAAATGTTTACTAAAAACCATTGTAAAAACTTAAGAAGTAGGATTGTAAATATTTTTCATATTTAAAGTCTATTTAAGTACTACTAATCAAATTAAATTCTAGTAAGTTAACCAATTAATAATGCGAAGTGCTAAAATATTGTCAAATTAGAATAATATTTTTCAAACTTTATTTTAAAGAGAAATGGTACATATTGTTGTAGTTGCAATACCTAATTTTTAAGTTGATATCTGATGTATTATAAGAAAAACATAGTCTTGTACACGTAAATAAAGTTAAAATAATTATGAATTAATTGATTATGCCTACATTTGTATGATAGATTAGAATAAAACTTTGTAACATTACAAAAAAGAATTAGTAAGTAGGGTATGATTTTCGCACTTTATATTTTTGAGATTTTATATTGTTATTTCAAAGTACTTTGGAGGGTTAAAATAATTATGAATTAATTGATTATGCCTACATTTGTATGATAGATTAGAATGGAACTTTGTAACATTACAAAAAAGAATTAATAAGTAGGGTATGATTTTCGCACTTTATATTTTTGAGATTTTATATTGTTATTTTAAAGTACTTTTGAGATTTTAATAAGCAAAATTATGGCCTAATATATAAGAATATTGATTAGGTAGAGTTTTAGAAGGTGTAAAATTAGTTTCTTAGTTTTATAAAGTTTACAAATATATGGTAAAATAGACCTACGAATTTTTTAATAATAAATTATAAGAAAGAGTTAAATAGAGTAAAAAAGAAAAAGAGTATCAAAACAAATAGGATTCTTGATTATATATATCCAATTCAAAAGAATTGGACTCTAAATAAAGAGACCAATTAAGTTAGGGGATTATCACATGCAAAGTTGAAACTTATGTGGCAGAAGGAGAATGTTCCTAAAAAATCCTACGTGGCGTAAATATAGAGTTCTAAAAATCCTACGTGTCGCGATTCTAAGTAAAGGCTTCAGCTTTTATATATATATATATATATATATATATATATATATATTCTTGATTATATATATCCAATTCAAAAGAATTGGACTCTAAATAAAGAGATCAATTAAGTTAGGGGACTACCACATGCAAAGTTGAAACTTATGTGGCAGAAGGAGAATGTTCCTAAAAAATTCTACGTGGCGTAAATATAGAGTTCTAAAAATCTTACGTGTCACGATTCTAAGCAAAGGCTTCAGTTTTATATATATATATATATATATATATATATATATATATATATATATATATATATATATATATGGGAGCTGATCCATTGCTCACGCTAGCAAATGGAGTTAAGCAAGCGCGATCTGACCGTCCATCCTGAAAGATGGACGGCCCAGATCGCGCCTTTTTCAAAAACTGTCAGTCGTCTGCGACACTATGTCGCGGACGGACTTTTTAACTTTTTGCCCCTCCACCCGTCCGCTACACTGTATAGCGGATGGTCCAAATCTTTTTTTTTACGTTTTTTTTAAGTTCGTCCGCTACATAATGTAGCGGACGTTTTTTTGACAAAAATACCCTCATGTTTCATCCGCTACATTATGTAGCAGACGAGTTGACAGACACTATTTTTTTTTCTTTCTCTTTCTCTGTCCTTTCTCTTATTATCCTCTCATTTTTTTTAAGTTCGTCCGCTACATAATGTAGCGGACGTTTTTTTGACAAAAATACCCTCATGTTCCATCCGCTACATTATGTAGCGGACGAGTTGACAGACACTATTTTTTTTTCTTTCTCTTTCTCTGTCATTTCTCTCATTATCCTTCTGACATCTCTCTCTCTCTCTCTTTTCTCTCACTGTCCTTTCTCATTAGAGCTGTTACCTGCACGGGCCTCTTCCCCTGAATTTGTTCTGTTGTGGTGAGTCATGAATTATAATTTTTATGTTTGTCGTGTTCTGCTTTGTCACGGTAGTGCACAGATGGGATAAAAGTTCTGGGAAACATTTGTTCTGTCATTTCTCTCATGTTCTGCTTTGTCTCGGTAGTGCACAGATGGGATAAAAGTTCTGGGAAACATTTGTTCTATCCTTTCTCTCATGTTCAGCTTTGTCTTTGTGAATTTGGCCTTTTGGAAACATTTTTTCTTCAGATAATGTTTTTTGTTTGTATGGTTGCCTAAATGATAAAAGTTTGCAGAAACAAAGTAAGAAAGAGAGGGTTAAACGGGCTCTAATGAGATACAGTGATGGGTTCGTGGGTAAGCAGCCATGGCTGCCGTGAGGAGGTGAGGGCGAGGGGATTAGTGCACCTATGTGTGAAAAAAGAATGAGAGGGGAGTAGCATCAGGTTGCTGCCTTGCGTGAGAGTGCATGTGCCCGTGTGTGAGGGAGAAATGAACAAAGGGACACTGCCGTGAGGCAGTAGCACTGTTACTTGAATGCCTTTTCTTCGAGCCTGAATGCTCCGGCGCTGCTCTTCGACGTCTCTTCTTTGTTGCTGAACAAGATCCATGTTATGAAAATTTGTGCTACATCCAGAATTTTAATGAGAGAAAGGACAGAAAAAAAAATAGTGCCTGCCTACTCGTCCGCTACATAATGTAGCGGATGGAACATGTCGCTACATAATGGACCGTCCGCGATACAGTGTAGCGGACGGGTGGAGGAGCAAAAAGGTAAAAAAGTACGTTCGCGACATAGTGTCGCTGACGACTGACAGTTTTCGAAAAAGGCGCGATCTGGGCCGTCCATCTTTCAGGATGGACGGTCAGATCGAGCTTGCAACTTAACTCCATTTGCTAGCACGAGCAATGGATCAGCTCCATATATATATATATATATATATATATATATATATATATATATATATATATATATATATATATATATATATATATATATATATTTTAGTTTGGCATCACGCTGTATTTTAATCTAAAAAAGGGTCATGTTTAACACATTTTACGGAGAAAAATTTGTTTGCTTTAACTTGTGGTTCATCCAACCGGGCTACCACTTTCTCCTTCTCCTCCTTGTTTTTAAAGAACAGATTGACGGGCAACCCCGCGTTGCTTTACAATCCACATTTTGATGCTGTTGATCAAATAATTTGGTGCATAAGATTGGACATTCAAATCACAATATTTCGAGTAATATGATGATAAAATTACATTGATTTGCTAGACAGAATTTACATAAGAATCTAACGTAATATGTTTGTAAACTAATTATTGCACAGAATTTCCTTGAGAATCTAATGTAATATGTTTATGATCTAACATGAATGAACCTGCTAATGATTTCTAGTTTGTTTTTTGCCTTTTGGCAAACTTCAACAATTATAAATGAACAAAATTGAGTTTACATAATACGAACCTGATCGACTAACTGAGAAGAGGTAAAGAGAAAACATCTAAACCAGTACTAAAAGCATATAACTCTGAGTGTAGTCTGACAAGTCCAATTTTGTTGGCCAGATGTAAGGGCGGATCCCGAAAGTCTAATCCTAGAGCGCCAAAAAGTTATAAGAAAAAATTGATGGCTATCGTAAAAGAATTCGCGTCACTATTAGATGCATTAAATGTAAAATAAATTGGTCGATTTGACTACTAATCATACAAGTTTACTATTCATAGTGATTTACATAGACTGGTAAGATTAGTCAATAATAAATTACTAATCTTGCATTAAGAACATCACAAGAAAATATGTATTTTCCGACAAATTTTTAGCGACGGAAGGTATTCCATCGCTAAAAAGCCCTTTAAGCGACTGAATATCCCGTCGTTTAATACTATTACCGACGGAAGCCACCGTCGGTAAAAGTATTTGCATACGGACTTTTAACGGTGGACTTTTAGCGACGGAGTTATCGTCTCCAAATTTTTTTTAGAAAATTAGTATTTTCTGAAGGTTTTTTAAATTATTTAAACAACAGAATAAAACCGTCGCTAAAAAGTCCGTCGATAAAAGTCAGACCTTCCCCAACGGATTTTTAGCGACAGTATTATTTCGTCGCTAAAGATCCTCGATATAAACCCACATCGGGTTTGTTTCTCTCTCCCCGTTTTTCTCTCCAAATTCTTCTCTCACCCACCCACCGTCGTTCTCACCTCCGGCGACCCCTCTCTACGGCGACCCACCTCCAGTGACACCCCCGTCCCCCACCCGATGCCACGCCACGAAGCCTTCCACTACCGCCGTGCCACAAAGCCCTCCACTTGCACCGCGCGACGAAGCCCACCACTGCCAACGCATCACCAACGCCGCCGTCGTCGTACCCACCTCAAGATATGTATGTCAATTGCCCTAAATTAATCTTATTGTTTATTTTTCAAAGTTGATTATCAAGCATTTGGCCATATTCGAATTTGTCTTCTCTGCCATGTATAATCTGATGTTGTTGTTGATTTGGACGTTTGGCCATTATTTTGTCTTCTGAATTTGTTGATTATGAAGCATTTGGCCTAATTGAACCCTAAATTGAAGTAATTGAACCCTAATTAAACCCTAAATGGAATGCCCTAATCGAATCGAACCCTAAATTAAACTAATTAAACCCTTAATTGAACCCTAACTTGAATGCCTAATCCAACCGAACCCCTAATCCAACCGAACCCTAAATTGAATGCCCTAATCCAACCGAACCCTAAATTGAACCCCGAATTGAACCCTAAATTGAATGCCCTAATCCGACCGAACGCTAAATTGAACTTATTGAACCCCCTAATTGAACCCTAAATTTAATGTCCCAATTCAACCGTCCCCATAAATTGAACTAATTGAACCATAATTGAACCCCAAATTGAAGTAATTAAACCCTAATTAAACCATATATTGAATGCCCTAATCCGAGGTCGAACCCTAAATTGAATGCCCTAATCCAATCGAACCCTAAATTGAACTAATTGAACCCTAAATTGAATGCCTCAATTCAACCGAACCCTAAATTGAACTAATAGAACCCCCTAATTGAATCCTAAATTGAAGTAATTGAATCCTAATTAAACCCTAAATTGAATGCCTTAAACGAATTGAACCCTAAATTAAACTAATTGAACCCCTAATTGAACCTTAAATTGAATGCCCTAATCCAACCGAACCCTAAATTGAACTTATTGAACCCCCTAAATGAATGCCCCAATTCAACCGACCACTAAATTGAACTATAATTGAATCCTAAATTAATGTAATCGAACCCTAATTAAACTACTTGAACCCCTAATTGAACCGAACCCTAAATTAAACAAATTTGAACCCCTAATTGAACCCTAAATTGAATGCCCTAATCCAATTGATAGATGATTTTAGGTTGTTACTTGATGATTTTAGGTTATTAGCTGTGCATTTGAAGTAAATGAGATTATTAATTGATGATTTTAGATTGTTAATTGTGCATTGAGCATTTGAGATATTGAGAATTGAGACTGTTGACGGAGGATGGGACCCAATTGGATTGAATATGTCATTTTTATTAATTTTTATTGCATTGGGCATTTGAGAATTGAGAATTGAGATTGTTGACGGAGGATGGGACCCAATTGGATTGAGATCCACATTAGATAGCACAGACACGGACACCGCGTCCGATCGACGCTGACACCGAAACAACATATTTTAGCTTTATACTTGTGGACACCTCTTCAATGGGTGTCCGGCACCGTGTCCGACTATCCGGCAATTAAAAAATAAATCAATGTCTTTGAACACCCTATATGAGATGTCGGACACGTGTCCGGAGATGTTCGACATGTGTCCGGATGTGTCGATGAGGTATCGGTAGGTCACGAACACCCCGGATGTGTCCGGAGGTGTTCGACACGTTTCTAGATGTGTCGATGAGGTGTCGAGGTGTCGGTAGGTCACGAACACCGCGTCCGATCGACACCGACACCGAAATGTCACAATTTGGCTTTATACTTGTCTTCAAGGGGTGATGGACACAGCGTCTGGCATTTAAAAAATAAATCAATGTCTTCAGACGTGTCCGGAGATGTCGGACACCATACCGACACCCTATATGAGGTACTGGGAATTAAGATTGTTGATTGTGCATTGAGAATTTGAGAATTGAGATTGTAACAGAGGATGTCACCCAATTAGATTGAGATATCCGTGAATTAGTTGAATGGTTGGTTGTTGAATTTAGGTTAATTAGGTTAACGCGACATTTTTAGCACCCCTTAGAATCTCATCGTGGCTCCAGCACTGGCTATAATTAGCCCTAATTAGTCCCGATTAACCCTAATGAACCCAATTAACCCAAATTAGCTCTAACGAGCCTAATTAGTTTTAATTTACCCTAAGAACCCAATGAAAATTAAATCAGCTGTAATTACTCCAAATTGATCCTAATTAACACCAATCAGTCCAAATTAAACCCTAATTAGGCCTAATTACTCATCTCTTGTAGACCCGTGATTAGATTAATTAAACCCTAAACTCTAAAACCTAACTAAAGTCTGATTACGTGCCTAAGTAGTCGTAATTACGCCTAATAACCCAATTAAGCCTAATTAGCCCTAATTAGGACAAATCAACACTACTCTGCATAATTAAACCCTAATTAGCTCAAAATAACCCTAATTAGTCATAATCAACCCTAATTAGCTATAATTAGTCCAAGGTAGTCCTCATTAACACTAATTAGCCCTAACATAACCCAATTAATGCCTAATTAGCCCTAATTAGGACCAATCAACACGACTCCGCACAATAAAACCCGGCTATTAGCTCAAAATAACCTTAATTACTCTTAATCAACCCTAATTAGCTATAATTAGCCCAAGGTAATCCTCATTAACACTAATTAGCCCAGTGATTGTTCAATTACTCGTTTCTTATAAAACCTGCATTCTTTATATTCGTTGTTGTTTTGCGAAGTCCATTGGCAATAAGATGGTTCAACTCGTTGTCAACGAATTCTATTTAAACTAAAATTGGTAACATATGCAACGATCTTTCGGCAGTTTTGATATTTCAGAAAGATTCTTGCATATATTATCAATTTCTGAACGCATGCATGCATAAAAACCCTTAGTTCCCGTTCAAAGGTACTCATTACAAAGTAATGTTTTGTAATGAGCCTTTGGATGTCCAGTTTGGACAATTTGGAAAAGTTACGTGTTTATAAAACAGTGTTTCAACTCATGCTCATGTCGTGGATATTTGGTACACATTCTCACGTGTTTCTCCGGGTGCATACAGATTTGGTCTTCGAACATCCGTCAAACCTTACAAGGCAAGGTTTGATGAATGTTAGAACACCTAATCGATGTCGTGTACTTGGAGAAATGCAGGGAGATGCTGCCGATTTTTTCGCACACATAGGACTAAGCATGAGTTATTCACTGTTTTATAAACATGTGCTTTTCTGAATAGGGACGACTACCTATTAGAGAATGGAGGGGAAATACATAGACATGTTGTCACATTCATGCATTCATATTTACATCGACCCTGCCTAATGATTGGTCATAATTGAAGGTGGTATACAGTACGATAATTCAGTCATCATGTCGGTGGATCGAAGTTGGATGAAAAGGAAGAATGCTGACGATTTTGAGGATCGCGTTGACGAATTTCTCGACTTCGCTTACGCGCATCCTGCACATGTTTACTTTGATAAGATAAGGTGTCCGTGCGGTAGATGTGAGTTGTTGCATTGGAGAAAAATAATTGAAGTAAAATGGCATCTTCGTCGGTACGGATTTATGGGTGGATACACAAGGTGGACGCAGCATGGGGAAACGATAGTATTGTCGTCCAACCCGGCTAGTCAAACTGAAGTTAGGGAGGAGGCACAGTATGATTACCGAGATATGATTATGGATGTTAGGCATGCTAATGTTGACTGGCGTTACGAAGGTGGTGACGACTGTCCACAACCACCGAACGAGGGGGCTCATCAGTTTTATGAGTTGTTGAGGGCTGCGGAAGAGCCGCTGTGGGATGGAGCTCCGAAACACACACGGCTGTCTGCGGTTAGTAGGTTATTACAGTTGAAATCAGACCACGGGCTGAGTGAGAAAGATTTTAATGAGTTTGTTACCTTAATCAAAGAAATTCTACCCGAAAGTGAAAAGCTACCGCCGTCGTACTATGACGCGAAGAAGATGATGAGGAAACTTGGGTTGAGCTATGAGCGGATAGATGCGTACAATAACGATTGTGTATTATTCTGGAAAGAGAATAAGGATTTCTCACGGTGTCCAGTATGTGATCATTCGAGGTACAAACCGGACAAAGGGAAGAAGAAAAACATTACATGGAAGATATTGCGATATTTCCCAGTCACACCACGGCTTCAGAGAATGTACTACTCCTTCAATACGGCTGAACATATGAGGGCTCACCGTGAGACTCGTAGCAATGATGCTGATGTGCTGACACACCCAGCTGATGGAGGGGCGTGGAAGGAGTTTGACCGCAATCATCCAGTCTCTGCTCAGGAAGTTTGGAATGTTAGACTTGGTCTGGAAACCGATGGCTTCAACCCTTTCGGTCAGTCTACCACGACTTACTCCTGTTGGCCAGTTATTATTGTCACGTACAACCTTTCATCAGGCATGTGCATGAAGAAGCCGTACATGTTCCTGTCGTTGCTTATTCTGGGGCCGAAGATTCCCGGCAAGGACATAGATGTGTATTTAAGGCCGTTGATTGATGAGTTAAAACAGTTATGGAATCATGGAGTCGAAACATATGATGCATCCCTTAAACATAATTTTCAGATAAGGGCTTATTTGATGTGGACTATACATGATTTTTCCACATTGGGAATGACGTGTGGCTGGAACACACATGGGAGCTAGCATGCCCTGCTTGTATGGGCGTGAACCCCGATCATACGTTAAAGCACGGCGGAAAGCCCTCATGGTTCGGATGTCACCGTAAGCTTTTGCCACCGGGCCATCAGTTTCGTAGGCAGAAGGATAAATTTGACGGGACAATCGAGCGTGAGGTTGTCACATTGGACTACCCATCTGGTGAAGAAATGCTCTCACACCTGGAGGTACTTGATACTGACATACCACACGGTAAGGGTGTGCCGGATCAGAAGATTCCAGGGTATGGGAAAGAGCACAACTGGAGAAAATTTTGTATCTTCTGGGAGTTAGCCTACTGGAGGACGCTCGTTATCCGAAACAACATGGATGTGATGCATATTGAGAAGAACGTTTTTGATAATGTGTTCAACACAGTGATGAATGTCAAGGGCAAATCGAAAGATCACCTTAAAGTGAGAAGGGATCTACAACAGTTAGGTGTACGACGTGAATTACATCCTCAGACAGTCAGTGGGAGGACGATACTTCCGAAAGCACCTTACTGTCTAGACAAGAAACAAGTGGAGAAGGTCTGTCAGTGGGTTAAGAATTTGAAGCTTCCGGGTGGCTTTGAGTCCAACATATCTCGTTGTTACAATGTATCGGAATGCAAGTTCCAAGGGATGAAGAGTCACGACTGCCACGTATTCATGGAGAGATTCATTCCTATTGCCTTCCGGGGACTGTTGCCACGGGTTGTTTGCGAGACTTTGACTGAATTATCTCATTTCTTTCGAGATATATGTTCTTTTATGATCCGGGTGAGTAACATGGAAGTGCTTGAGAAGAACATTGTGGTGACGATTTGCAAGCTGGAGAAAATCTTCCCACCTTCGTTCTTTGATTCAATGGAGCATCTGCCTGTTCACTTGGCATATGAAGCTAAGATGGGTGGACCCGTGCAATATCGATGGATGTATCCCTTCGAGAGGTAATCTTTAAATTGTTACAGTTGTTAATTTACACATAATGCGACACCTATTATCATTGATATTCCACCTAACTCGATTCGCTAAACTTCTAGGTTCATGTTTATTTAAAGAAAAAAGTCCGCAATAAGGCTCGGGTTGAGGGCTCAATTGCAAAGGCTTACGTAATGGAAGAACTTGTAAACTTTTGTAGTCAATATTTCGGGCCTGATGTTGGTAGAAGGTTAAATCAATTAGGCCGAAATGACCTCGGATACCGCACAAATTTGGAAGGGCAATTGTCAATATTCAAGCAGTCAGGTAGTCCGTGGGTTGATTCTCCTTCTTCCGTGGATTCTACCACAGGTATAGTTGATAACGGTGTTTAGTACATTTTCGTTAGCCTTATATTTAAAGTATATTTGAACTGTATTAATGTAGGTGTTTTGTAGGATCTCGACGAGGCTGTGGTTTCACATGCGGGGTACGCATCGACCCCCAGCGTAAACAGAGAGTTACGCTCACCCAGGAGGGCCTGTAAGTAAAAAAAATATCACATCATGCCTTATATTTAAAATTTTGGGGTGTTAATTTATATTTGAACTGTATTAATTTATTTATTTACTTCTTTGGCAGGATCCTGGAGAATCGGGCGAGGACAAAGATCGGTATTTTTGTGAAGGGCCGATTCTTCGAGCCACGCCTGTACTGGAAGGACTGGGATGTTGCTGCGAGGGAGTCCCTATGGGAGGAGTGGCTGGTACGGTGAAGTATTTTTTTCAGCGATAGTATTTGTTTAATTAGAGTTTGTTTTCTATAGTTAATTTGTGTTATTGAATGCCAAACAGGAGGGGTTCACGTTTGACTCGCCTGAACAGCAGGCACTGGGGCAGCAGGCCTTCTTTGCTTACATCGACAAAAATTACTGCCGATGGCTCCACGACGCAAGGGACCAGGCAAATAAGATGCTGCCCGAGGGTGCCCCAATGACTGAGATGACGAGATATCCCCCACATTGGATATCTCCGACTGTATGGACGGCGATGATAGATCGGTGGGCTGTGGATCCAGGTTGGGATGCCAAGAGTAAGTGCGGGGCTGAGAACAGACAGAACAGAGATCCGACGCACACGGGGGGGTCGGTGCCACACGACATCGTCCGACACAAGAATGCGGTCGAGCACCCAGATCTGGAGTACGATGAGGTCATAGCTCTGACATATAATCATACGCACGTGCAAAAAAGGACAAGGACGAGATGCACCGAGCGGGCGACTATATTTCAGATATTGCCCGGTGGATCGATGTGAGTCAATTTGTTTAAATTGTTAATTTTTTGTCTTTCTATCCTCAATGTCTGTTGCGTTAATTAATGCTCTAACATATCTTTATATCATTATTTTTTGCAGGCCTCGTATGAACAGCTTAGGGGGTCCGAGGAGCAGTCTGGACAACCATCAGTGTCCACTAGTACGGGTGCGAGTACTGGGGCGCTGAAGCGATGGCTGGATACGCCGGAGGTCGTCAATCGGCCGTAAGGCCGCATACGCGGCCTGCCTAGTCGGACTGCTCGTGCCATGATAGGAGCATCCTCACCCCCCACTGCCCCTCCACAGACACCGGCTCCTTAGCATCCGTTGGACGATGAGGAGATCGCGCGCATTGCTACGGTGGTGTTGAGGATGATCAGGGAGAAGGATCAGTAGGTTATCACAGCTGGACATGCCGAGCCGGCCCTGAATCAGCAGGATCCAGATCCGGGACTCGGAAACCCCTGATGAACCCCTTCTCGTGCCCGGTCCAAGCTTTCCCCTGGCCCCCGCGCCCGGCTTGTACTCTTCTCCCCTCCCCTAACTAGCTGTATCCGGTTCCCAGCTTGTACATAATGAGTCTTTTTTATGATTAATTTTATATATTTCTTTGTATATTGATAATTGCGCGTTGTTGTTGAGGATTGATTTTTCTATTACTGGTTTGGGCATTAGAAAAATAAAAAAAAATATTTTAAAAAAATTTTGACTTTTGGCGACGGATTATATCCGTCGCTAAATAAGACATTTAGCGACGGAATATTCCGTCGCTAAAATATTTATTCTGTCGCTAATTTAACAAAAACAATTAAATTAAAATACTTAAAATATAATTAAAGACGGATATTCCGTCGCTAATTAATAAATAAATCCATCGCAAAAACTTAAATATTACATGACGGATTTGAAAATTTCGTCGCCAAACTATTAGTAACTGGCTTTTATACGAGGGACTTTTAGCGACGGTAAATCTGTCGTTAAAATATTTAGCGACGGATTTTAGGCTTTTAGCGACAGATTTTCCCGTCGCTAAAAGCCTTTTTTCTTGTAGTGAAAATTAACTCTTATTGTCTATAGGTATTATTAGTATGATTATTAGTTGTACGAGAACAATAATCACGAATAAATTAAAATCCTACGAGAATTTTAAAAAGAACTAACTTTGATCTATTCGTGTTTTCTTTGTAATCTGGAGATTTAAAATTGGGCTAATAACACCTATATCCCTGAGGTTTGGGGGTAATTACACGCGAGGACACAAAGTTTCAAAATGTAACACTTATGTCCATTGACAAACGGAATACAAAAATACTTAATGGTTTTGACAAAAAGATTTGATTACCCCTGACTTTAAAATAAATTACCCACTTAATTTACTATTTATTCTTCCGCTCCTCACACCTAGCACCCCCACCCCACCCCATCCCCGCACCGTCTGCCTCTTCCTCTCCCCACACCCAGCCTCCGTCCCCACGCCATCTGCCTCCCCTTCCCCGTTACCCGCCCACCCCGTCATGCCCACAACCCCTTCTCTGGTGGCAACCGATCACCGTCAGCGCAGTAGCAGGCCCTCCGGCGAGGCACCGGCACCGCAAGATCGCAGTCTCACTCCCGATCTGCCTATCGCCATACCGGTGTCCACCATCACTGCCGCGACCTACCTCCGTACCCCGCGCCGTCCGAGATCGCAAGCATCACCGAGCTACGTCGCGACACCAGCCTCCTCCTTCGAGATGCGCGCCACCGTGACCACCAACAAGGCAGCGCCATCACCGCCATGATGGGCTTGCACCATCGCGCCCACCGGTGCGATCGTCGTCGTTGCAATGGCCAGATCTGTCTCCTTCCCATCCAGTCTTCCTCCCTCCCTCCCTCACCAAGGGCTTGCCGGCGTGGTGGGGCAAGTCTGCTGGATGGTGGGGCGAGGGGGACTACCGGTGGCGTGGGTTTGCCGAGGCGCTTGCCGGAGGCGTCTCGGCAGCTTGGGTTTGCCAAGGGGCTTGTCGGCGTGGTGGGGTGGTTCTGCATGATGGTGGGGCAAGGGGGGCTGCTGGCGACGTAGGGCGGGGGAGGGGGGCTGCTGGCAGCATGGGGCGGCGGAGGGGGTTGCCGACGGTGACTTCAGATTTAGGGTTTAAATTGTGGAGAGAGAAAATTAGGATATCAAATTATTCACGATATACTGTACAAGTGTAGTATTTCCATTTTCAAAATACGTAATGACGAAAATTACACTTTTTGGACGGAATACTGACGGTTGGACAAAAGTGTTATTTTTTTTAACGTTTTTGGTCACGTATGTTACATTTTGAAACTTTGTGTTCTCGCGTGTAATTACTCCCAAACCTCAGAGACATAGGTGTAATTAGCCCTTTAAAATTTGAAATAATGAAGATGAATAAGGGAACGAGAAAAACAATAAAGTATGACAACCGGTGGTAAAAAAGTCAAAGACACAACAAAATAAAATAATACATTAATGTTACAATATAATGGCAATTTTGTAAATATTTTAAACTTATTATACATTACTTAAAATAATTAAACACAAATTTCCGATTTTTTGGAGGGCCCATGGCGAGATGATTTACTATTTTGTTGACTAGTCATAAATTTTTTTTAGTTTCCGATTTCATATTGGGTTGATCAATCACTTTTTTTTACCATAATTGTGGTGGTAGACCGTGTTAAGAGGCTACAATCTCACTTTTACCAGCAATGAATGAACAATTGATCGGTGACACTGAAGACATCTTCGGCCACAAATCTTAACAATCATTGAGTCAGGACCAAAGGTAGGACCGTAGCCTCCTACTTACAGCCTACACCGCTTTTCTTTTTTCCTTTCCTTTCCTTCTATTTTTTTTTTTAAGATTTTAGACTTCCATTCAGAGTTGTGCTTTTAATAATTTATTTTTAACACTTAATTATTTATTTACCACATTTTGAACATTATTTTCCTATTTACCATACTTTTAAAAATTGTGATTCCAAATAAAAATTTCAAACAAAAAAAACGTGGTTCTAAACCACGTTTTCAATATGTTCAATTTTATTTGTCTAATTTAAACAAATTTGAAAGAAATCTTGATTTCTAACAAAGATTTCATAGTAAGATTTGTTTGAAAATGTGATTCCTTCTTCGCTTGAAATCTCTGTTTGAAATCACAATTTTTAAAAGGTGGGTAAATAGATAAATAATGTTCAAAATAGGATAAAGAAATAATTAAAAGTTAAAAATTAATTATTAAAGGCAAAAACTCCTTGCATTCACGTAAAGAAATGTAGGTTCAAAACTTTCCTATTGGTAAGTTCAAAATGTCAAGAGTCAAATCAGTTAAATTAAATAGCAACCAAATATGCCGGCTACTGGACTATTACTGAATTTAATCTGAGTAATCAATTAATTTCTATTCAATGAAATAAATAGCAATGAATTGAATTAAATTAAATAGTAACACATATATTTCAGTAATCAATCTTTGGTTAATAATTAATACTAAATTTAATAGTACATAAATAGCCTCTGACCAACATTTAGTTGATAAAAATGAATGACAACACGGCCTATTAATTTCTACTGTATAACTCATTGGCATTCGAAGATAAGTCGCTCTTTCATTCTTAATCAAAGTTAAAAAGTATAATAACAATGTAAGCCACAGATATTAAAATTAGACTTTTGTGCCTCAAATCACCTTGCCCTCCTCTCAAAAAGTAAGGAAAAAGGTATGGAAGCATCTTCTGAGCATTTTTCCTTACTTTTTGAGATAGGAAATGAATAAATTTTGTCAATCTATCCACAATCACTCAGACTAATTTATAAAATACACTCAGGTTAATTTATATAATGAGTACGTCTTTTGTGCAGATAGGAAATGAACGGATTTTGTCAATCTATCCACAATCATCCATATCGAATCATGTCCATCACGGATTTTTGGCAATCCTGAAACAAAATCCATTATTATGTGGTCTCACTTCCATTCTAGTACCGGTAACGGTTTCAATCGACCCACAAGTCGTTGCTGTTCGACTTTCACTTGTTAACATACAATACATCTTAAAACAAAGTTTGCTATTTCTATATTCATGTTATTCCACTGGTAATTACATTTTCAAACATCTTCGTTCCACCCGAGGAGTGCAATGTATACTTTTACTTATATAGGCCTCTTTTAGGGAATCTTCCAGGATGATTCCCTAGAAGTTAAGATTCCCTAAAAGGGTATCTCCATCTTATGCTCCTGATTAAGAAAGATTGGATAATTCTATTTTTGCTCTTCCCAACTTTATCTCCACATTCAATAAGTTTAGTTTGCTTCTTCTTTTTGATTCCTTTCTTGCTTTTATCTCCATCTTAAGCTACTAATTAAGAAAGATTGGATAATTCCACTTTTGGCCTTCCCACCTACATTTCCACATTCAACAAGTTTGGTTTGCTTCTTCTTTTGATTCTTTTTCCTTTAATAAAAGCATGTGATCATGAAGGATCCCCATCTGTCACCTTCTCAAAAGACGTTAAAAAAAACTGAAGAAAATATTCTCTCGTTTGTAAAGGTCTTACCCTTTTAATCTAATGTTCTAATGGTTTGGAATTATTGCTCCTCAAAAATATATTCTGCTCGAATAACTTGAGTTTTTTCTCTAATTAATATAGTTTTAAAAATTAATTACCAATATACTCTATTTTAAAACTTATTTATCCGCATACCACACTTTTGAAAATCGCTGTTTGAAACCACAATTTCAAAGTAGAAATCGTTATTTCAAACAGCGATTTCTTCTTTATTTCTACTGTAAAGTAGAAATCGCTTGAAATTGTGGTTTCAAACAACGATTTTCAAAATTGTGATATGAGGGTAAATAAGTTTCAAAAAAGAGTAAATTAGTAATTAAATTTTAAACATGTATTAATTAGGGAAAAAATTCCGCATAACTTGGCATCTACCAGCAAGTAGGTCCATGTAAGAACAAGAAGAAACGCCATCAGATTTAATCACGCCTGTCCTTTATGGAGTTAGCCAGACCGAATGTAGTTTCTTAAAATGGGTGGAAGAGTGCTTGTCATTTATTTAATCTGGACCGCATCATTAAAGATGAACGGCATCAAAATTGAAGTGTGTTTTTCAACCAAATCATTACATCACCTGTAAATTTGGCATTCCAAACTAACTCACCAGTCACACCATTAGCCGTGTGTCTAACCATCTCAACCACAATGCATCTAAAGCCACCCGCAAACCTCTATATGCATCGGCTATTAGATTATCAGTGGAACTGTGTTTCAACGTAAAGCGATCATTAACAGTCAATGAGCTAGTGGATGCTCTAGAATCCGCACCCTAATGCAAAAGTGATGGCCTCTAGTGCACCTGATGCTTCAGCTGGTTCTCGATCATTTTCCTATTTACTAGTATTACCTTCTTGGACATCGCTAAAGGGCAAAAACACCCCGCCTTATCACAAACTACTTCACCAATCCCGATGAGATGAAAATGGCATCGAAATTTAGTTTCTTACAGTTTTTTAGCGGAGGACACCTATTGAAATCGCCGTTCTGTGAGCTTTTGATTTTTCTTGTGCCTTTTGAAACTGCCCCAAATAGTTCAAACAAGTTAAGATAAGTTTAAGTGCGTCCATTTTGCGCACCCTTGAAAGTCACTAAAGCTTTACCCGAAGGAACCAACAAGTAGCGGAGAGAAGGCCGACCTTCCCTTCTTAGACTTAGGGTTCGTTTGACAAATTTTTTTTTTTTGGTTTTCAGTTTTTAAAGAGCAGTTTAATTTTTTTTTTTATAAAAACAAGTGGGTGTTTGATAAACCCTTTTTTTTTAGGTTTTTTTTTTTGGTATTTTTTAACCCTTTTTATTTTGACTTTTTTTTTGTGGTTTGCGGTGGCGGTGGTGGGGCGTAGCGGTGGTCGACGGTGGTGGTGGTGGTGGCCGACGGCCGGTGGTGGTGGTGGTGGCCGACGGCCGGAGGTGGTTGCCGGCAGTCTCCGGCGGTGGTCGCCGGCGGCCGGTGGTGGCTGCCGGCAGTCTCCGGCGGTGATCGCTGATGGCCGGAGGTGGCTGTCGGCGGCCGAAGGTGGCTGCCGGCAATCTCCGACGGTGGTCGCCTGAGGTGGCTGCCGGTGGTGGGAGGGTGGTGGTGGTGGTCTAAAAAAAAAACCAAAAGTGAAAAAAAAAAAAAACAGTTTTTGGAGTTTTTTTTTTTACTCTTCAGTTTAAAAACTGATTTTTAAATTGAAAAAAAAATGGTTACCAAACGCTCCTTCAATTTTTAAAACTGAAAAAAAAAAAGAGGCAAAAAAAGAGTGTCAAACCTACCCTTAGCGTCCACGTCTCTTTCTCCTCACAAAGTTCATAAATATCGTGAGGACAAAGAGCCCACACTTGTCGAGCAAAATTACGACTTCGAAGAGTATGGAACAGATCTTCTCCCTCTCTACCACACTCAAGGCATATATACATCTTTAATTTGAATCATCATCTGGCATAGGTTCGTTGAGCTGGGAACGATATTGAGATAGGCCCTCCAGACACAAACTATGATCTTTTTTGGAACCTAAAGAGTCCATATACAAGTTCGCTTACTTCCCACAGGATGCTTTGACTCGTCTCTCCTGAAGCATGTGTGTGTAAAAGTCCCCTCTCCATGATAAGTCGGTAGGCGCTTTAAACCGACGACAAGTCGGCATTTTTCGAATATTAATTATGCTAAACTTAACAGTCTATATGCTACAAAGAACCTAATGGTAGACATTTAACAGTCCGAGCTTTCTGACAAAGAATGTTAACCAATTACGTATTTCTTCGACTGCCTAGAGTCGCACCTATCAGGCTCTTGTGATAGAATCATGTGATAGAATCAGATTGTTTGGCGACCGGACCTTGAATGTGACCGGCGGCGGAAGCCATCTATCATATCCCCGAACTGGTTCAACGTCCACTTCCAATCCTCGGTCTGGATGCCGCAACTATGACGTCCCTAGCATCCAAAATACTTCCCCAAGTGATGCACTGAGGGGAGCCTTTTTTCGCATTAAGAAGGTTACCGCCCGAAAAATATTTCACGCTAAGTATATTAAATAAAAGGGAGTTAGATGAAAAGTAACCAGCTACCAGGCTTGTTGACCGAGCAAAGCTAGATTAAACACCTTTGAATTTCTGAAGACCAAATTTCCATTATCCTTCATGGCAATATGGGGTTCCAATTGGCACAATGCAGCTTTTTACGACCTTTATCGAATCCCCACCAAAGTTAGCCATCGTCGATCCAAATCTTCGCACAAATAGTTACGATGTTTGAAATAGCCCGTTACGCATGTGGGTATCAACGCTTCTTAATAGGATCTCGTTTCCAGTTTTGGACTAGCATCTTTTGGTCTAACATTATAATTTTTGCTACACTCGTTCCCCTGGAGAACTGAACATTTCTCTGCTTTATTTCTTTGCAACGGCCGGAGGAGAGCCAAAGATGTTTTTCATCAGTCAGAGCCACCAGGGGCGGAACCACGCTTGTACGAGGGGGTGCTATAGCCCCCCCTCAGATTTTATATATATATATATATATATATATATATATATATATATATATATATATATATAGTGTTTTTTTTTCATTTGCAACTTTCTCTCTCTCCTCTCTCGGCTCTCACAGTTTCACAGTCAACTCTCAGTCACCGGCTCACCACGGCACGCCGGCACCTCTCCTCCTCTCTCGGCTCTCTCAGCCACCGCGGCTCGCCGCACACCGGCACCACCCACCAACCCACGGCCACCGGTCGTCGGCTGTGCTCATTGGTAAGGTAACGCCGGTCGCCGTCCCCGATTCCGAAGCGCTAAGCCGACGAAGGCCCTCCCCAGTCCAGCAGTCCCCACCCCAACTCTGGCGACTCCGGCTAGATCAGATCTGGCAGATCTAGCTTAGATTTACCGTCTACGACCAGAGGCAACTAAAGTTCCAGGCATTTTGATTGTGAGGGTTGATTCTGCAATTTACTTTTCAAACTCCAACTACATAAAGGAAAGGTACATACTGACTTGTCTTCAGTGACCTCCCAAGTCGACAAAATTATAGGAGCATCATATGCTGCATCTCCCTTCAAAGCTTTAGTAGTTCTAATCCCAAAATCAACCTTCTTGCAGGATATTGAGATGGTTGAATGATGAGGAAGAGAAATTGAAAGCTGCAGTCCTACCTAGAATTCGATTTTTAATTGTTGAAATGTCACGTAAGTAATGCGTACCCAGTCCAGGAATCTTTAACCACGCAGTTATGGCGCTTTTCTACTCTTAAGTTAGTTATTCTCATCATGCTTATTCTTTGCAGCTGTTACTGACATTGACACCAGTGGCGTCCATGCCTTAGAAGAATTGCGCAGGAGTCTCCAAAAGAGAGATATTCAGGTAACTGAAAGGCCCCATTTGGACACCCTTCTTGTTTTCTGTTTCGTGTTTGTTTTCGATATGATGAGCTTCACTGTTTGTCATTTTTGCTTTTTATCCGTGAAATTTCTTGTGGAAATAACTTCTAATCAGGACGTTAATCTTGCCTTGGGCAAAAATGAATCAAAATGAAAGTACTTAACATTCGCTATTGACACATAAACCTGAAACTGGAAATGAAAACAGACTAACAATATTTATCTCCTTCGATATATTTTTAGCCCCCCCCCCCCCGGGGATGAAATCCTGGTTCCGCCACTGAGAGCCACGGATACACCTCAAATTGTACCATATCTCATTTAGATAGTCCATTGGTCCATTTTGCGTAACATTGTTGATGATGTTAGGAAGTTTACAAGCTATCCCAAAGCAGCCCCATATAGCTCAAGGATCGCTTTCATAGTCTTAGCTTTGTTTCAGACTGCACTAAAGAAGAAAAAAAGGCAATAATCGGCAAAGACTAAATGCGAGACACCTGGACACTTATGCCCCACTTTAACGCCAGGAATGTCTTGTAGTTTCTGCGTCAGAAAGTAAACTCGAGAAAGCCTTTGCACAGATGAGAAACAGATAAGGCAATAGCGGGTCTCCTTGACGGAAACCCTTTGGGACAAAAAATTAACCTAATTGATCTCTATTTAGCACCAAGAGTATGACATTGTCTACATGCACTACAAGAAACAGGATCTTTAGCGACAGCATTTTGCGACCGCAAAAAAAAAACAGTCGCTAAACTTTTATTTGCGGTCGCTAAACATTCATACATGATAGGGGTCAACAAAAAACATTCACAGATAAGATTTTATTTGCGGTCGCAAAGCCCACACCATCACTGCTGTCGGCCCCGGCACGAACACGCTGCTGCTCACCCTCTCTCCGCGACGTTAAGTCTTCCTTGCTTCTTTTTTATGTAGTTTTTTTAACGTTCGGTCTCTCTCGTGCTCTTCTCTCTCAGTCTCTCATCCTTTTCAATTTCAATTGGTCCATTATAATTTTGCAAATCGTTTATATTTCTCTTTTCGTTAGCTAATATTGTAATCGTGTATATTCCATTTGCCTTTGTGTGTGTTTGAGTGTTTGCGAGTGTTTGAGTGTTTGCGATTGGAGCTATCTCATGCACATCATATACTTATGTTTGGCCTATAAAAAATAAGAAAAATGATACTGGATTAATGTTTGGTGTAATAGGGAAATGAGTTGTTAATTTTTGTTTGTTTGGATTAAGCTTTGTACGAGACAAACATTAGGACTGTCTAAGATGGCAGGGATAGGAGAATGTCAGAGGGGAATCAGCCATATAAGAGGGGGTTCAAGAATATTTGGAACACTTATTTTTTATTTTTATTTTTCTTTCACCAATTGGAATCTACGGTTGTGGGTGACTGTTGTCCACCACTTCACAATCTATAGTAGCTTGCATTGATCTCTACTTTATCATGTTAAACTTGGTATGCCATCACCATTTCTGCAAAATATGATGCAACTTACATGATTTCTGGCTCACTTCATGATACTTCCCAAGTTATGAAGATGATTGAAGCGTACTTTTTGGATGGGAAATGACCATGATCTAGACACCCTACTAGAGTTTTGATCTTCATCTTCAGGATATATGGTTATTTGAGCTTTTAAAATGATCCTGAATATATCTTAATTTCTGGATCAAAGGTGTAGCTCATTAATGGTTTTCACTTTGCATCCATGTTTGCTATTGATTTGTACCCTTTCCATCAAGGAGTTAATCAAAGATCTATTTGAAGCATAAATATGCAGGTTACAACAACGGTAACAATTAGTACTACTATTTCTATACTTCCCCCCCCCCCCCCCCCCGAAATTTGACTTTAAAAAAAAAAATTTGCATTTAGAAACCCGTGTGTCGAAGTACCTGCCTCACAGTTTGTCATGTTATAATTAATAGTCTAAAATCTGTGATGAAGCTTTACCATCGACCAACAGTGTGCTTATCTGTATAGTAGATTGCCCTCTATTTCTTTCTTGTGATTATAGTTTTCTGGTTATTATTGTTAGTTTTTCTGGTTATTATTTTATACTGTAGTAGATTGCCCTCTATTTCTTTCTTGCTATTATTGATATGCTAGTACACAGTTATTATCCTGTGGTCTTGATCTGTAATACTCTCTTCAATCTTGGATTCTTGATTCAAATTTTCCTTCTTTACTCCAAGGGCAGCTGTCCCATAAATTTACATTCACTTAGGTTTCGCTTGACAAAACTTTTTTTTTTTTGGTTTTCAATTTCCAAAAAAAAAAATTAAAGAGCAGTTTAATTTTTATTTTTTTACAAAAACAAGTGGGTGTTTTTTTGTGGTGATTTGCGGTGTCGGTGGTGGTCGGCGGTGGCTGCCGGTGGTCTCCGCCGGCCAGCGGTGGCTGCCGGCGCCGGCAGTGGGAGGGTGGTGGTCTAAAAAAAAAACCAACACTGAAAAGAAAAACAGTTTTGGAGTTTTTAAAAACAGTCTTGATTTAAAAATTAGGTTTTTAAATTGAAGGAAAAAAAAAAAGGGAACATGGTTATCAAACGCAACTTTTTTTTTCAGTTTTTAAAACTGAAAAAAAATGAAAAAGAAAAAGGTGTGTCAAGCAGGGCCTTACTCTATCTAGTATTCATGTTTGTGACCTTCTGAGGCGTTGGTTTATATGCTTTGACCGGATGAAAATAGTGGTTTTGGTTTACAAAATAAAGGGTAACTGCCCCATAAGATGCATTTAGAATTCTATGGTGCTGGCATAAAGGTTGATTTTAATTTTTTGTACTTTGTTTGATTATGAACAAACTATTAAGGTGTTGTGTCGCTGCAAAAGGATGTTAATTTATATGCTTTGTGATTGTGGAAATGGTTGATATGATATTGTGTATTGCGTTACGTTTCAGATTTTTGTATGGAAATTGCTAGAAGTTGCTGGTTTTTTTTTTTTTATCTACATCGACTGTTTCTTCGAGTTTGTTGATAAAATTCTTTTGTTTCATGCAGTGCAAACTTGTGCCTAGCGTTGATGAATGTGTACATAAGAAGACGTAAGGGGCTAATGAGTGCATGAGTGCCGGGGTTTTTCAGGTTACACCATCTTCTCCATTTGTACTCCTGAAGGGTGTTGGTTGCGTAGTGAAGAAACCCTTGGTAATTGGTGATGAGGATTGTGCAGCGGGGAACAACTTCAAGAGGTTATCGATTAAGTAATGAAGTTTATGCAGTGTATTGTATTAGTTAGTGTTACCCATCCTTCTTTTATCCGAATACTCTTCTGAGACTCATATGTAATTGTACGTGATTCGTCGCTCTCTGTAAAGTTAGGTTTTGCTATTGCAATATTAGCTTCTTGTTTGAACCAACGAGTGTAGCTTGATAGAGTAATGATAAGAATTGCTGATTTTAGCAACCGCTATAATAGTTGCTAATTTAGTCAGGTCGGTCGCTAATCAGAAAAATATTAATTGTCAAAAAAGATTTAGCGACAACTGGTCGCGATCGCTAAATTGGTCAACACAGTCGCTAATTTTGCGACCTCATAATTATTACGGTCGCTAAAATTTAGCGACCTGGCCTCTAGCGACCGCCATTTGAGGTCACTAAATGTAATTAGCGACCGCGACTGACGGTCGCTAAAGGCTTTATTTCTTGTAGTGATGCTAGTCATGACCAAATTAATCCAGTCCACATCAAAATCATTTTCAGCAGCATTGATTCAAGGAATGTCCACTCAACGCGATCGTAAGCTTTGTTCATATCTAATTTTATCACAGCCTATCCTATCTTGTCCTAGTGTTTTCGTTTCCAAAAAGTGGTTAAGCTTGTTCGCCACAAGGACATTATCTGCTATGAAGCAGCCCGCTAATAAAGCGCATTCGGAGACCTAATACAATTTCGGCAAAGTGGTTAAGCTCGTTTGCCACAGCAAAACATCATACAGAAAGGGAGAGGGGGGGGGGGGGGGGTTCAATATTACAACCTATTTTGGTTCATGAAATATTACAACCTATTTGATAACTCATAACATATGCATAAAATCTGGGTGTGCCCACATAACAAGCACAATATATGGGGGTGCCCACATTGAGATATGTCACACTCGATTTTGAATCGCTTTATGATCTTGAATATATACGTGTTGTGAGAGCGACATCAGTTATTTGTGCATAAAGATTGAAATTTTGCTACATAGAGTGTGTAGCATTTATGATAGTTGAGACGTGATAGAAGATTAATTTTAGTCTCTAACTTGTTTTGTGGAAGTGATCATTATTTGCAGATATTATGAATAGCTCTTGAAAAATTTGTGATTCGAAAACTTGTGAAGACTAGCTAGTGAGTGCATTTTTGAAAATGTTTTAAAGACTTGAAAAGTCTATAAAACATCTACCTAAATGGTGAATTTTTCTTTATAATCGAGGGAATGGGACTAGGCCTACAGGAGAGTCACCTACAGGAGTAACCAACCTTTGTGATCGAAAATCCCCTTAAGAAGGTTTTTAAAAGATGGATACAACTTGCAAAGAGTGAACTGGTTGAAAGCATTATCGCTTTTGTAGGAGAGTGTCTTCTCTCCATTCCATGATGATGGTAATGCGTAAGTGTGAGATTTAGGATTGGAAGTTAACCTTAATAATAATTTTTACAATGGACAAAGTCACCCCCTACACTTGAGGTTTCACCTAAGTGAGGGCTGTCTAGGCTCTTCCGTGAAAACTTCCAATTAACTAGAAGATGCTAGTTCCCACTTTTAATTCCCAAGGGTCGCTCTCAACTTGATGTGAGCTGCAAACACCAAAATCTCAATTTAGGAAGGGGGGCAAAAGGTTTAGCTTGCATGGGACCAACTTAATGAGCAAATATTTAAGACCAAGGTGGTCAGTCGGACCTCTATGTTCCTACTCTATCTTTTATAGGAAAATAGAAAGTATTTTGCTAAAAGCAAACCTTAAAGGCACTATAGTGCGCACCTTTGGGCCTTCACGTCTAAAGTTGCAATTATTGAAGCTTTGGTATGAATTATTGAGGTGTTGTTGTGTCGGTGAAATATTTTAATCGCTTCCAAGGCTCTGGGCCAGATTAGGGCCAATCATGCATTATATTCAAACCAAAAAAAATGAAAATGTATCTTGGATTTGTATCAAACAATTAAAAGATATTATATATACTCTTCAGACCAAAATTTCAAAAAACAGAATATAATTAACCCTTTTTTTAACAATATTGGCAATGTAGCACACCTGAAAATTTAGGGGCTCACAAAATTCCCCAAATTTCTAAATGTCATTAGACAAAATTCTAACATCTGTTCAAAATCAAATAATTTATTTGTATTGCTTTTGCATTTCAATGGTTAGTCTTGATCAAGTGAGAGAACCAAGATGAACGAATAGATATGCTTTGTGGGACAAAAACCAAGGCAAAGTGAAGAAAAACTTTTTATACATTATCGCACAATTTAAGGGAGGACCACTCGAGATTTTCTCGGTATCATTTTATGTAAAATCAAGATCTTTTTTCTTTATTTAAAATATTGAGAAATATATATATATATATATATATATATATATATATATATATATATATATATATATATATATATATATATATATATATATATAGAGAGAGAGAGAGAGAGAGAGAGAGAGAGAGTGAGTGATCCATTGCTAGCACTGGCAACTTAACGTCATCTGGCCGTCCAGATTGCTAGCCTGGGAGACCATTTTTTTCGTCGTAAAAAACCGTCCGCTAAATAATGTAGCTGACGGTCAAATCGCGCTGACAACTTACTGGCACTAGCAATGGATCATGACTATATATATATATAGCCTGATACTAAGAACAGTATTCGACAAAACACTAGTATTTTTCTTTTTCTTTTTAGATAATAAGGGACATTCTCGAGTCAGTTTTAAGGTCAATTGAGACTAAGTCTCTTCCCTGGCGATCTTAAGAGCACACCCCTCACAATATGATGCATTCAAAAAAAAAAAAAAAATATCCCCGATTTTGGTCCCAAGGTCTCAACTCAAAAAAGTAAAGATAAGGAGCATGCCTCGTTAATCCAACAGGCAATCCGTGAAAATGGAACAATAGACCAAAGGACGATACCCCTGTCCCACAGCAAAACTTGTCACAATCCGGCAAAAGCAGCCGCACATACCACATATACAGATAACCAAAAGCACGCACGGACCACATGAGAGGAGAGCAGAACTAAGCTTGTCACTCTAGAACATCATGACGAACCGCTATGGACCACCATTCACGATGCACAAAAAATCTTGCATGTCCGGCTTGATGAGCTAAGCCCATGAAATATGGTACAGCATGCACACTGTCAAAAAGAGTGACATATGGAGCAATCTCATCACCTGTCAACCGTGATAGTATTGTCTGATCTGCCAAACATAAAATGATATGAGAAAATTTACGTAACAATAATCCGCCGCAAAAAAGGAACGCGCCAAGGATCCAAGTTGCTAGAGCAGCCGTACAAGCTGCCGCTGCACAGCCTGATTGCCTACTCGCACCACGAAATTCTGCCGCTACATAACATTGAACAGGCTCCTGAGGCTTGAAGCATGAGCATGGTGGAGAACGCTAAGTACACATGGCCGTAGGATATGCCACGTACAACCGATGAGTTTGCTTTCTCAAGTAGTTGAATCTTGGAAAGCTGTCTGCTATAATGCACTGTGCTAAAGGTTGCATGAGCTAGGCCTCGTATAAATTGCAAAGAACGAAAATAGAATGTCAATGAGAAACTCTCACTTTGCCCTTTCCATCTGCACCAGAAAATTACAGCGATAAGTGTGAAACCTTGTAGGAGTACAGCCTGCGTGATTTATGGTTTAGCCGGCCACTGACATGACCAGGTTGCACCTCCCACGTGAGGGAGATCCCAAAAGGTGAGACCAATAGGAATGCCAAACCAGAAACTTCTGACTTGCTGACAATGGAGAAAAAGGTGATCGAAGGATTCACGACCTCCTTGGCACAAAGGGCAGGTTAGTCGAGTACAGCAAGCTAAGCACCAAAGCATCCCGCAAGGATAAATCATTATGCAAAAACTGCCACAGAAAGGTTACGATTTTAGTTGGCAATGGCAGCTTCCACGAGTTACGCAAAACCATCAGAGGGGTGCGTTGTGCAGTACGGCTTACAATGCCAGACGATGTCTGACATAATGTTGAGGTTAAAACTTGGTGTTCTAATTAGACCGTGAGTTTGCCTGAAGTATGAATCCATTCTTGGGAATCCTCCATGCCCCTCGCTAGGGATGGATATATAGAATGATTTGCACAATATGTAATAAAAATAGGGTTTGCAAACCCCCTGAGAGTCCCAAACAAAAGTACCTGGGGAAAAAAGGTGGCTAACCCATAAGTAATGGAAGGGCTTCGGTAAGGGGCAAGAAGAGCCGGTAAAAAACATGGAATCTAGTAGCTATTCCAAATAGAGTTGTGACGCCCATTCCCCACAATTCAATGTAATCCCTGTTTTAGAAGATCTAACCCAACTAAAATACTAAGCCAAACCCAGGAGAAATGCCATGTCATGTCAAGCCAAGAAAGGATTGCTTTGCCAAGAGGGCTTCATTAAAGATTGGGTGTTCCTAAAACCAAGACCACCAAACCTTTTAGTCAGGAAAAGCACATCCCAAGCCACCGAGTGAAAACTTCCAACCCACCAGAATCACGCAAAGATTTGATCAATCAATGCACAAATATGCCTGGGGAACTTATACACCTGCATATGATGCAGCAGCAGCAAGGGAGGCACAGACTCAATAAGTAAATGTAACTTTGGTGTTCTGTAACTCTGCAAGATGAATGTGAATGTCTGTCAGTATAGTCTATTGCTGTCCGAGATCCCAATTTTAATTAGAGGCGATTTTAGACAAACATGATAAAATTAATAGTCCAGTTTATTTTACTACTTAGACCTAATCAATGACTGTATACTTAGTCGTCTTTCTCAAATACAAGCACAAAGAATAGTCTAGTGCATATTTTTATGCACATTGCCATGTTCAAAATCTCCTACGTAATACAAAATCTCACTACTAGCCCCTTTTGGTCCACCCTTGGCTCTTCATTACCTGAAAATAAATAGCATTCATCCGAGAGCTGACTTCCTAATCCTACACATGGAACCTCAACAACATAGGGCAGTCCACTATCAGGACAGCCAAAACAGTTGTGCTGATTTAAGTTTAAGGGAAAAAAAAAAAACAGTATGCCAAGCCACACAATTGGTCAAGGTTATATATAATCTCTACTCGCAGATAGCTTGATCAACAGGCCATTTTTAGAGGTACTTCGACCATTTTCAGATAGCCTGATTTTGTTGAGAACAAACACCATATACCCTACCCTAGCACTGAATAGAAGAACTTAATATGGTCTCATCATCTTAAAGAATCATTATTCATGTTGTCCCAAAAACATCCAAGACAAACCAATTCACTATGCCCCAAGATTGTAGAATACTTAGCATAATACACACGAAGGATATCATAAGTTTGCCTATAGTTTAAATGTGGATAACAGAACCTAGAATCTGCAGCAGCGTAAAAGTTAAAAGACGCACGTTCAGGAGGTTGAGCTAGTTTCAGATTCTGTCGAGATATCATTTACCTTTTAACCGACTCAATATATCCTTCACAATGTGCTCCCTTTGCCAATCAGCAAGCATAGTAAAAAGACTTGGTTCAACCTGGTATTGGCCACTCAGAGGCTTATTTGATGCATTTCATAGCAAACAACTTATTCAAGAGACAGTACCAACCTACCGTACCAGTTTCCTGGTGAAAGCAACTCCCATTTATCCCCGTCTGGAACCTTACAGTTGGCGATGGATTTGGTTATTCTTCACCACAGAATAGTTTCAACTGATATATGCGCCCTTCGTGGAAGGTCTGACATGCAGCATCAGAAAGACACAAATTCCCTCTTTTACACACGATTATGGAGCACATAATAACATTTCAAATAAAGAAGAGACTAACCAATCTATATAAACTAGTGTCCGTTGTATACTTCATAGAAGAACTGTTACTAGGATTGCGGGTCTACTTTTATGATATTATTTTTCATTTTGGGCCATAGTATTGCATTGGTCAAAGTTCTGGCTGACAAGTGTAAATGTATCTTTAGCCAGAGTTTCATCCCTCCCAGCACCCTCTAGGCCAGCTGATGGGAACCAATACTGTGTAGAGGCCCTCTTTATTCTTCTGTTTCATCTTAATCATAAGCAAAGATACGTTAAAAATTCCTTACAAGCAACAATGCTGGAAAAGTATCATATGAATGCTTATTCCATTACACGAATTAGAAAAGAGAACTGCAGATGGCATCAATAGCTTTCAGAGAAATTACATGCATAGATACCTCTCAAGGAAATATACACACATATTGATGAACAGGTCAATGGTTTTCATCAGATAAAACGGGTAAAAAAATGACTGAAGAAAAGTTGGAAGACGACATTGATTTCAGAATAATAACACACTAAGGGGACCCCAGAAAATGGTCACCGCAAATGGAATTAGTACAATGTGCAAATTGCCAGATATGTTTAGGTCTTCAGGCAATAATCATCAGGGTCAAAAGATAATAATAAAATTGGTGCCATAAGGTGAAACAAAATTATATCACTGACAAAAGACTAGAAGGTGCTTGTAGACTCTTCAAGTAACATTTTAGATCATCGAGTAGGAATTGGAAAAGAAAAAAAGTAGCAGAACACTGTTTTTACCTAATAATAAAGGTAAGAAAAATATATCAGCCTACATATGATTGGCAACTAGTAAATCATACACCTACCATTTAATACTCTTTAAAGCATGCATGCACTTCCAGATCAAACTGAGGCACAGACCTTGTAATTAGGCAACCAGTTTACCTGCCATTGGTGCCTTCTCAAGGTTCCACAAATTCAGCCCATTACACAACGCATTAACTACATCAGAGACTACATTATATAAGTGGTCTGTGGTCCGATAATTACAAATTAGTATCTATCCTAATTCACTTGTCAACATAAAGTGTTTTTCCCATCCCACCAGTCTCGATTTCTGGTTCCTAGAGGACAAGGCTGAGCTTGTGGCTAATTACGAGATAAAGCTTCTAAAGGGTGCTGTGAATATCTGGTAACGATTACGTAAGTAAACTCCCTTTAATACTGAAGACGAGCTCACGGCCAGCAGCAAACACCCATATTTAGATCACAAGGCAACCAAAAATGTAGAAATCAAAGAACAAAATAGAAAAGGATCATAAAAACTAACATTATGAGGGACCGATAATAGTCCATGTCCAATACTGCATGAATACATCATCTGCATCATCCATCCCATAGCTGAAAGTTCTATCCCCCATTCACTTTTCTCCTCTCACAAGCTTCTCTAGTAATCTAGAGTTCCTAGTTACTGGAAATAAGCACAAGTGCTCATCCGACATGTATAACGCCAATCTGATGCACAAGCATGCTGCTAAATCATCATAGTAATACTGGTTTCGGCATCTAGAGACTGTGAAAGATCAATGTATCCATACCTTTTATGCACGTGCTTTTAATTTGGTGTAATGTAAAAACTAGTGAGAGGCTCACTAAAGCAAGAACCATCCTAATTAGATTACATTTGTATATCACACCAACATAGCTTTGTCTGGCAAAGCTTCACAACTGTATGAGAAAGGGAAGGGAGAGGGCATTAACAACGATGTATGCAATAAACGTAGAGGCTTGCACTGATATGCTGCCATAGAGATTGAGAATTTAAGATGTAAGCTTTTCCGGTTTGTTTCTACTCCACCAAAGCCTGTAGGAAATAACGTGCACGCTAGCACTCAGTAAGAAGTATACATCTCTTACATCAAGTCAGCATAAAACGTGGAAAAGACATGATATTCAGGTCCTTTGCTTCATTTGTTGGTTAGCCAACATGCTTTTATTGACTACCTTTTGCCGTATCTTTCACTAGATACAACTACACATCTTGATAACAATCAAGATTTTCTTAAAAATTTAAGTTGGACGATGACTTGAGAATGAAATTGTTTCTGCTTCTCCCTTCTCCAGGAGATCTCTCTCCTACCCCCAACCCACTCTTGTGGCAGCCCCCATGACTCTTGTTAGTAAGTTGTGTATGCCTCCAATTGGGCAAGTCAGTATATGACCGCAGGAGGCCTTTCCACCCAAAACCAAGTGAAATTGGTACATAATTCTTTGACCAAGATGGCCACACAGAAATCACCCATTTCAAGTCGCCGACATCCCTACGGAAAAACAGTGTATCCCACCACTAACAAGTCAAGCCTTGTAACATACAACATAAGCCCTGTGGGTTCTCCTTCCATAGTTAGGTGATTTAGAACCCTCCAATGTTTTCCTATGAAAATCTACTTGGTCCATATCTTTCTTTTGGCACTTGGTTCTCCCCGTTTCTTGTCTTTGTATAATCACCTACGCGGGCAGATACATATGTTTAAACAGGCAAGAATTGGGTATCATGAGACATAACTGCCAATTGTCGACACCAAGAAGGGGGAGCTCAGGAAATGATAGTATGCACATACATATATAAATTTGTTATGGCAATGACATTATGTAAATACTGTCATTGCCATAACAAATTTACATGTATAGCAATGACAGTTCTAGAATTACATGTATGTGCAATTGCACGAACACTTTAGTCTTAAAACAGTTTTCTTTTTCTTGGTATTTCTCTCACATTCATCTTGATTTACTATTTTTTAACTCTCTACTTGTGATATTGTAAACTACGTAAGCTGATCACCCAAGGGAAAAGGAACTTTTCATAAGCAAAAAGGTGGTATCAATTTGGACGGTAAATTTTAAATCAAGTAGTGTATCAAAATTGAAATCTTTGAGAAGGAAAGAACACTGGGTGGTGTCTTCTCAGGATGCTTACATGAATAGATGAGGTCTAGTTTCAGATTATTTGTCTGTCATCCCAAAACAGCTGAGCAACAGAGGGTCCCCAGTACACTCTCTCAAATATTGGTCAGATTGAAGGGAGTTGGGCTCTTAACACGACAAGCAAGATTATCAGTGAAAAAAAGAAGTAGAAGAAGAAGAAGAGGAGGAGGAGCAGATACAAGAAATAAGTAGAGCATGTTTTTCTCTCCATCCCTTCCGCTATAAACTTGAATATGCTGTAAAATACTTGTTCTACCACCTAACCTAAGTAACTAAGGAGACTTTTTCCTCTTACCTTTTACTTTGCTTAGTTGGCAAGAAATGTTCTTCACAGAGAAGCACGCCCATGAATCCCAATTAATTTTCCACGCAGATTTGCACAACCATCACATGCAATTCTAAGAGCCAGCCAAACTAGATTGGGATAGTGGCTGACGAAAGCGCAAGCCACCAAGAGAAAGGGAGAGCGTGCAAATGTCATAGTTCACAAGATTAGGCTTCCAGCTCACATGACATGAGGCTCTGTACAGTGATGGCATGGCGCTGATTCTACAGCATTGTTTAACTTCTTCAAAATACCCAGTATATTGCAAAAATTTATGATCAAAGTAGAATCTGCCAACAACATTTTTCAAAGTACTCCCTCTTTCATTGAAAGATCAGGTGATATTCCGCAGAAGGGAGCAGACCAAAAATGACAACCGACAATCAACCGCAAAAGCAGCCCAGGCCAAATGGTAAGCTAAGCTATCGAACTCAAGGATCTCCTTAAATCCTACCACCAATCCAGGAGGCCATCGATACAGTTAGGTGCATTTCCGAGGAAAACCTTCTGGTGGGCCTCACGAGATCATACAGGTTATCAGCGGTGAAAGACGGTATTTGTTAGACAAATGACGACTGATTGCCCATGAAGGATGCCGACAGAGACAAGGTAGTGAGGGTATCATGCGATAAACGCTCCATTTCTAGGATCATTGTGAGCATCTACGTGAAGAGACTTTCAATATTCACATCTTGAATATATTGACAATTAATCATTCATGTAAAGAGAATCCCAACGAACCCCAATATTTCCAATTTTCTCAAAACGACACCTAAAGCCTACCTTCAGAAATTCAGCAATAAAAAAAGACAATAGAAAAGGGCAAAAGAATGTAAGCAGGTGCTATAATATATCAACTCAACCGTCCTTGACGGCGACTCGCTGCGACTCGGTGGCGTCAAACCTGGACCCCATTGTCATCATGACCTTGAATTCCTCGAAACTGATCATCCCGTCACCGTCGCAATCCACCCCGCTGATCATCTTCCTGCACTCCGCGATCGAGCACTCCTCGCCCAGGCTCCCGAGGACGTTCTGCAGCTCCTCGGCCGAGATCGACCCGTTCTTGTCGATGTCGAAGACGGAGAACGCGTCCTTGAGATTCTCCAGCACCTCCTCGGAATCGATGTCCTTGGTGTTGAGCTCGATGAACTCCAGCAGGTCGATGAAGCCGTCGCCGTCCGCGTCGACCTCGCGGACCATGGCTTCCAGCTCCTCCGGGGTGGCGGGGTGGCCGAGGCTGCCCATGATGGCCCCCAGCTCGGCGGCCGAGATCCTGCCGTCGCCGTTCACGTCGAACTTCTTGAAAACCTGCTCGAGCTCCTCTTCGATCCGGGCGCGCGAGTTGAGGGACGACGCCCTGGAGGGCACCGCAGGGGTCGTCGAGCCGGCCGTCTGGAGGCGCTTCTTCTTCCGGTTGAACAGCGATTTCAGGCCCATGATTTGATCTGATCTGATTGGATTGATACGGATTCGGATGGGTGAATAACAATAATGGGTATCTAGAAATATAAACAGAGAAAGTGGAGAATGTATGTAAATGGGAGATTGGGTTTGGATTGAAGGGAGATTCCAGGGATTTGTGTGAGTTTATCTTCCCGGTTTTGTGGGGAAAATATTGTTGAAGGCTGAATCTTTGCTTGATTTGGCTCTTTATTTCTGATGAGATTGAGATGTGTGTGTGAGGAAGGAGAGGCAATGTGAGTGCACGATGAGGTTATGGCGGTGGTGTACAACTCCGTACATTGCGGGGTTTGTAAACCAATTAAAGCGAATCATGTGATCACCGTGTGTTCATACCGTCGCTCTCTCTATTTTGGGTAACAGACTTTTGGTTTTATTATTATTTCTTCCTAAGTTTCATGTGATTGTGCGGCTTACCTTTGGAGAAGTAGTAATAATCACAACGTGCGTGGTTTACAAATAATAAAAAATATATGTGTAACTTAACTTTGTCGGAACAGATTTATTCTTTTAAGTCAACGTTACTTAAGGCGATGTCAAATTTTGAACTTTTTTTTATTTTCAATAGGTTGTTGAAGAAGAAAACAGCCGCGGGAGAGAAGGGAAACATTAAACTCACGCCCATGCTTTTTGAATAATTCTTATGCTAATGCATCTTACATGTGCATAGTCTTGTCGATGCTCGGCATGTTCGTACATAGGGCAAGTGGAAGTCGGAGACGGTGGTATGATTAAGTTTTGAATATTCCTCTCGCGGAGATGCCTATTGTTGCAATTTCGGAGCACGATAGAGGTAAATATGAATGCTATCCTTGGGGAGATCACAAAGACTCCGAAGGTCTTTGACTTACATACTTCACTTCTTCGAATGATGTACATGATTCTCTATGAGTTAGTTCTTCGCGGCGTGTTCAAATAGAATGACATGGAAAGTTTTTGGAAAAGAATACTTCATCATGAGATCAACCAATAATTATATTCAGTCGAGTCAAATTTTAAACATGGATTGCGAATGGATAAAATCATTAAAGATCGCAAATCTTAAAACAACAACATATCCAACCAATAAATCCAAATCTCAATTAGAATTTCGTATTCATGGGTTTAGACTATAACTATCTCATGAAACAAAAAAAAATGAATAAATAAATAAATCTATGAGTTTCTTGAGCATCTACCTTTGCAATTTATTGAATGACCGGCTTATTAGTTCTAGTCGACCTGGGGGGTAGTGGTGGTTGGGCTTACAAATTCCAGCAACAGAAGTCACCACGGAGTTGCAAAATAACGACTTATTACACCAACAAAAAAAAAGGACGAATAAGAACAATCTTATAACCAAGAAGCTTAAATAACAATCACAATCTGTCTTATAACCAATCAATAAGCACAACTCAAAGCAAAACAAAGATATCTAGGACTTGATATACAACGGTTGTAACCCAAAATCCAAATCCTTGGGAGCCCGAAGGCCAAACAACTCTAGCCACATAGCCAAATCCATCTTAGCTTTGGAGCTAATAAATCCTTCTCTAGTAGGAGTAAAATGAACATCCGATCAACACGTGACAAATTTTTCTAAGAGTATGAACAAATATGAGAGTGCAAAGAAACCTACAATCAATTATGCAATCATTTGAAAAAGGAACAATAAAACGAATAAATTTTTCCCTTATCTCACATCTCGTACAAGCACGGTCTTTTAAATAGGCTTTTGTATCCGACCTATGCAATCATACAAAGTAATACTCGGTATTAGGCATTCTAAGCTTATCGGTCTTAAAGCATGAACCCAGCCATTGAACTTGAAATTAACTCGTCAAACTGATTTTAAACTTTTGTATTCTGATATCTACATTAGTGTCGTCATATCGATTCAATCTTAAGCCTCTCAAATGAGTAGGGTTAAACCACTAAATTTGTCGCCAAAATAATATAGTCGGTAAAATTCTTTTCTCCTGTTTAAAACCAATTAACTATGAGAATACGTAAAAACTTGGTTCTCCAATCTAGGGTAACATTTTCAAAATGTAATACGGTGAGTATTAGATATTGCTTGTCAAATTAGTTTAGAAAAGCCCTTATTTGGCAAATCAGCTTACCGAGGAAAGTACAAAAGATATTACGAAGTTTGTAGTTAAGCATACAAAAATCTTGTTATTTATTCCGAAAGCACGATAAAGAACTTGCTAATATGAAAGTGGGGATTTTTACCAAAAAGTCAAGGATAATGACCTTAATTTCAAATTTTTACTCTAATTTTCTTTTTCCAAACCCTAGCTAATCGCTTTCTCTTTCTCTTTGTCGTTCAAAACTAGTCTCCCTCTAACATGACTTCATCGTATCTTGTATGTTACCTAATCCATGTAGGTTACCACTTTACTAATTCATTATTTTTCTGTATTTAAATGGGCTGGCCACTAATAAAAAGACTTTGTAAACCTTAAATATGCAGTCACTTAAGACCCAATATGCTTTTATTTAACAATATGTGCATGAGACCAATCTAGTAATTGTCGCCAAAAGCATAATATTAAGTTCAGACCATTATATGACTTGATTGATTAGTACGAATTGATGGGTGAATAACGTGTTTTGGTTGTTTGGTGTGTGTGGGTGTGGGTTGTGTGTGTGTGTGTGTGAGAGAGAGAGAGAGAGAGAGAGATTGCAGGAGGAAATGAACCGCACAATGAGGCTATGACGGTGGGGCTGAGTCGTTACAATGCGGTTCGTTAACCAATCAAAGTGAAAAATGTGGTTAGTCCAATTAAATGTGAAACATGTGGTTTGTCCATATTTAGAATATATCTCGTCTTTTTCAAGTAAAAACATTTAGGTCCGATTGGATTACGGAATTAAACTTAGAATTGAAATTGATTTTTTTGAAATTGAACCTTATGAATTATGATATCGCTGATTCATACTCAATTCCAATAAATTAAAAATATACTATAAGATCCATGGTGCAATTCTTAAGGGTCAACCTCAAACTTACAATTCCAGACCATCACAATTCCACCCTGTTAAGGCCCAAACTCACTATTTGTCTCTCGACACTCGCTCGACTCACGATCTGTGATCTGCTCAGCTCAGATGTTCTTCCCTTCATTGTCTCTTTTCTCTTCCTTCTCTGTTCTCTTTGATTCAACCTTGCCCTGGCAGAGACAATCTTTCTTCTCTCTTCTCCCTTATTCAACCTCTCCAAGGCAGATTCGACGACGGTGACAGATATAGAGTTTGCACAACGACGACGGCAATTTTGACAAGGAGAACGACGCTAAGGTTCTAGGTTTGATTTCTGTGTTATAAACCCTAATTTTTTCTATGTGTTTGCCTATGTGGGTATCTATGATGTCTATGATGTGTGGGTATAAATGATTTATGTGCTTAAAAAATGGAAACGAAAGACAACGTAAAACCCTAGAGTGTAAGTCTTCTTTTGACTCCAGATTTAAAACCTTGAGATTGTCGAGATGGATTTTTTTTTTTTTACCGAAATTGAACTATTCAAACACGTCCTTATGGAATCAACTGCCATCATAGTTGTGTAATGAAATTCTGTAAATTGGGATTACGAGAAAAAGTTTTGTGAAGCACAGTATACTGATTCCTTATTTTCGTTGCGGCAGGAATTCTTGGGTTACTTTGAACTTAGATGAACACTCTTGGCAAATAACTCGAAATAACCATAGTCCTTAATCTCCTTAGTCAACTTGGGAAGGACTTGGTGATAAAATCAATTAACTTCTCATTTAAGCTGAGTATTCTGGTTCATGAATCACAAACTAGTTTATATCAATGAAGAAGTTGTTAAAATAACTATGCTTACTCCCCAATTGTTAGTTTGACTGTATCTGCTGATAGATATTTTTCTTGGCTCAGTTTCATCTTGTTAGCATGCAGGATAATCTTAGGCATGCTGTAGTTCTGTTTCTCCCTTACGTTTTGGTGAGTTGTTTTCTTCCATGTGTATACACCACAGAGATTGGTCATGGATGAAATGAAAACAACAAAGGGTTTTGCAAGAGATGGTGTAACATCTCAAAATTTTTGGAACGTTAACACTCAATCGATCGATGACACTAAGACAATGATAACTTCATAATCAAATGGACAGTCACGATCATCAGAGCAACTAAACCTTTAATGAAATCATACTCTCAATTGATTCTCATAAATAAAATACCAAATCGATGTCTTACAAAATTTAAACAGTACTCTTCACCCACGCATGGGTTCTAATAGAAAACACGGTAACTTAAATTCACTCGCTCCCTTGCCTCTAGTCCAGTTTCTAGTAATCTAACGCTGGTCACTACCTGCACAAAGGAAGTCAAAAGAGAGTGAGCTTTCGAGAGCCCAGTAAAGTCAATCAAAGATTTTTTAACAACAACTTGATTCGGACTAGTTTTCGTTTAGAGTCAACCGAAACTTTTTAAGAGTATTTTCAATAAAATACAGCATTTCGATATAGACAAACGATTTAAACTATTTTGACATTCAAGTCAAACAATATCTTTTCGAAACACTTTTAAATGAAATCTCAATTATTTCGATATAAATATAAGGATGAGTATCAACTCAATCCCTCAACTAATAGTTATTCAAAACACTTAATATATAATTAAACAGGCATAGAAAACGTTAAACATGAGTTGTACACTATAGCAAAGCTAGCCCGGTAATGCTCGATACGCTTTACATATGCATATGTACACTGACTAGTCCATTTAGGTACAATTTTAACCCAACCAACAAACCATCCTTATAACTTCAGCAATACAAATCATCCTTATAACTCCCAAATTACTAACTCGTGTCAACATTGAGAAGTAATAAATAGAATTAAAAATATTTTACGATATTTGAGTAGATAAATAGATAAGTATGAATCAAATGATCGTTAAACGGCTCAAATTAGGGTTTCATGGGCAGTTTTAAAACATTTTATATCAATCATAAAAATCAACATTCAATGTAGTCTGTAAAACTATTATAGTAAAGCATTTGAAAACAGAATAATGAAATAGAGTTTGGATATAATTTCTTACCTCGATCCTAGGTAAACAATGTTACCAAATCTCGATCAATAATCTCTGAATAAACCTAGATTGGCAATCCATTTGTTATAACACAATCTATGCCATAATACTACAGACTTAATATTAACTATCCACCACGTTCTCACTTCTAACTCCGAAATCGCGCACCTCAAAGTGGTCCTGCACACCGCTAATCTAACCGAGAATCATGTACGCTCTTTAATGCGTAACGATAACCCTAAATTCATAATAAATTACAATAAAATACTTTTATTTCTTAAAACATTATAAAAATCAAAATATGAATTTTTTATATTTTTGAATTAAAATGATTCTTAAATGCAATAAAAAAAATCATAAATAGCCCTAATTTTTTCTAGGTGAAAATAGAGTCCCATAATTTTTGTAACAGCTTTAAAAATTATAGAAATTTAAATCAGAAATTAAAAGGAATTAAAATTATTTTTTAATTATTCTTTTTTCTAAAAACAATGCGACACAGAAACCATAGCAAATCAACTTCAAAAATAATAAAATTCAAACTGAAACTTATTTAAACCATAAAAAAATTACTCTATTTTTTTCTAGAACATGTTCATGATTTGAAGGCTCAAAAAGAATTTTACGAATCTAACATTACAGAAAATACTAAAAATTCATACGATCTCAAAAAATTATAAAAATTTGCCACAAATCCTAATATAGCCCAACGTATTATACTATAAAGTTTTATGCATCAACAATCATTGTACGACACCCCATGCATGTATCATACCTAATGCTAACCCGATACCCACAAACACACTCACTTATACACATAGGCACGCACCCGGCTCGCACCCACACATATACACATCACTCACTCACTCACTCACTGCCTCACTCTCACGACACACATATACAAATATCCTCACACACATTATTGGCATTAGATACACTGAAACCATTTCACCAACTTCCATCTCATTCATCTTCTTCCAACACCCACCTCATTCATCACCCTCACATGCATTTATTTATATACACACACCAATGCACACAGTTCACGTATCCACCGTATATTCTGACAAGATCAGGGAAGAGTTTCACTCAGTCCCTTTTGATAAGATATTCAGACAATTGTTCGCAGACATTCTGGAAATTATCAAATCATATACAATGCACATAAATTCTGAAGATACTGATCATGGGTGGTAACAATGCCATATAAGCAAGGCTCGAAAAATATACACATGCATGATGTACCAGAATACTAGTCTATTTAGGTACTAGTCTGCATTTCATGCAAGATTCAGACCAGCCTTATAACGCCCACTTCAGAATAGAACAGATTCTCATATCAGTGTACAAAAAACAAATATCACAGAATCAATACACAGATTAATGCTTAATATGCAATAAAATGTGAGCAGCGATAGGAGTTCAATAATTGAATCAGGTTCAACATCAGGGTTCACTTGGCAATAACATATCGAAATCAATGTATAATTAGAGTTCAACAACGGCTGTAAGCAAACAAAAGAATAATTACGAAAACAAACTGATGGCTTCGAGATTCGGATAGAAACCCTTACCTGATTCACAGTTACGGTACCCTAACCAGGGAAATCCTTTGCTTTAACCTAATGGAACAGTCCAAAGATTAGAATGTAGCTTACCATAATATATTATAACTCACTAATAACTCACGCACAATCCCGAACGAGCCCCTCACCAGATGTGTAAAATTACCAAAATGCTCCTGGGGTGAAAAATTACCAAAACATCCCGCATCCTTAAATCACCAAAATAGCATTCCTGTGATTAAAATTTCTAAAATAGCCTTATCGTATTTGAATTTACTCAAAAATACCTTTTATTGATAAAATTACAAAAAATATCCCCTTTAGGGTGGCAAATTATCAAAATCCCCCTCGGGGTTCCCGGCTCTGAAAAAATCTAAAAACAAATATCTTAAAATGTTATTTTAAGCATCCTGATATCATTTATGGCCTAAAAAGTATTTTAAAGAATTTTTCGTCCGAAAATCCCGAACCGGTGTTCTGCCCGAGCGCAAAAAGGTTAGTTTCACAAAAAAAAAAATACCTATCGATCTCAGAATGGCACGAAATTTTTGATAATGAGACATATCAGTAAAATAAGATTTTTCTAAAAATTTTAGATCAAAATAACTTGGTCTGCTATGCTAAATAATTCAATAATTTTAGTTAACCGATACCCTAATTTACTGCCCTTCGCGGACAACGAAAATTCCTGAAAATTTTCAGAGCATGGATCTCGTAATAATATTCGGGTTTACAGTTTTGGAGTTTGTCTAATTTTGACCTTAGAAGATATTTATAAAAATTTATTAAAAACATTGTCACCCAAACTGGGGTACTTCCTCACCCTCCTCTACTGAGCTTCACTCATGGCCGTTAGCCTTAAACAGTCATATAAACCCCCAACAACACACAATTCACCCACCATTACACCTGCATACACACTTTTATGCACACATACTCATACTGCCACGCTCGTGTGTGTATATATATATAATTTCCTCCAATTCTCTGTCTCTCTCTCCTGCTATCTTCTTCCTGTTTTCCCGAGCTCTTCTCTGTGCTCTATTTCTCCTTTTTTTCCTCATCTTCTCTCTTTTCTAGTTGTTCTACTCTCTCTCTCTCTCTCTCTCTCTCTCTCTCTCTCTCATCCAAAGTCATTATCCCCAACCATTATAAAACTATATAATTAGCTTAGTCATTGCAAGATGGTAAGTGGTGGCAAGATTCTTAAAACATGCCTTTTTAAAATTACACAAATGCCCCACATTTTACATATTTATAAAAAGAACCCCCAAACTTTTAAAAATTAAAACTTAACCCCCCAATGCATCTTAACTCTCCCCCTTTTTTCGGACATCCACTAATGTTTGCCGCTTCTAAAAAAATATTTTAACCCACTCAGAAGATTCGCACTCAGAAAAGTGGGGGTATTACATAGCAACACTGCTACTGTGCTATTTTTGTTTGCATGTGTGTGTTTGTGAAGATGGTGAGTGTATTATTAATGTGTGTGTGTGTGTGTGTGTGCGCGCAAAAAGTGGGTGTGTGTGAGGAAGTGGTGGGTGTGTGTGAGGAAGTGGTGTGGACAAATGCAGGTGAGTGCTATGTTCTGAATAATGGGCAGAGAAGAAGAAGTTGGTCTTGGTGAGTTCATGCAGTTAGTGGTACTTTGTGCAAGCACGGGAGTACCACAGATTAGCGTTAGGTATGTCACACGCATTGGCTAGTGTACAGTGATTGTTAGCATGTGAAATTTTACAGTGTGATACTTTAGGCTAGGTTAGAAATCCTGGTAAAATTTTTATAATTTTCTGAAATCGTGTTTATTTTTAATACTTTCTGAAAATTTAAATTTGTAAAATATTTTGGGGTCTTTAAAACTCATGAAAAAGTTTTGAAAAAATTAGGGTAACGTTTTTATGGTATAAATAAGTCTCAGTTTAAGTTTGGTAATTTTAGAGTTAATTTGTTATCGTTTCCGTATCGCATTGGTTTTAGCAAAACAAAAATTTTAAAATAGTTTTAGTGCATTTTAAATTATGATTACTCTTTCTATGGTTTTATTAAATTACCATGAAAATATTTGGATATTGCCCATGAAATAGTGATCATTTGGAATTACTGTTTAATTCTCATCTGATTATTGATTCGATCATCGTAAAACATTTTGAGTTGTACTTATCTCTTCTCATTCTCATCTGATTATTGATTCGATTATCGTAACATATTTTCAATTCTACTTATTTTTCTAAATGTTCACGTGAGTTAGTAATCCTGGGAGTTATAAGGATGGTGCGTATTGTTGCTGTTATAAGGATGGTCTATTAGTTGGGTTAAACTAGTATTTAAATGAATTAGTTAGTATACATATGCATATGTAAAGTGCATCAAGCACTATCGGGGTGGTTTTGCTATATTGTACTGTTCATATTCAATATTGCCTATCTTTTTTTATTATAGCTAAAAAGTTTTGAATGACTATTGATTTAAGGGATTGATATGATACGTATCCTTATGTTTATATCGAATTGCTGTGATTTCATCAGAAATAAAATCCTTTGAAAATATGTTATTTGGCTAGAATGTAAAATCGGTCGTTTTGTTTGTCTATATTGAAATGCTGTGTTTTATTTAAAAAATTCTTGTAAAAAACCTATCATTTGATTATATATGAAAACTTGTCTAAATCGTTGTTATTTTTAATCCTTGATCCATCTTACTGGACTCTCAAAAGCTCACTCTCCTTTGATTTCCTTTCTACAGATAGTAACCAACATTAGGTTGCTTGAGTGTGGATTAGAGTCGAGCTAGAGACATTGGTTTAAGTTAGTATTGAACATTAGAACCCCTGTGTGGGTAAACTTTTCTAACTCATCACTTAGATTTAAATTTAGTTTATCAATTATGATAGTACATTGAGACAAATACATTGATGGATGCTTTAGTTGCTCTGACAATTGTGGTATTATTTTGATGAGTTTGAGGATATTCTGTTTTAATGTAAATAATCGAGTGAATGTTAACGTTCCAAATATTTTAGGATGTTACAGTTTTCTGAATTTTTGAATATTTCCAAATTTAAATTACTAATTGTACAGTTTTTGCACATTTTTTAGGATTTTTCTTTTCAATACAAATGACTGCCACTGATTGTTAATTTAGTGCTCTATAATTAGTTATACCAGAAATATATGCTCAGTGGGGATGTTGACAACTTTCACATACTTTATGTTTTTATGTCATTGCTATAATATAAAGAGAAAAAAATATTTTGTAAATATTTGACGTGAGTGTAATCCTCAGCTTAGTGTCTTAGATCATTAAACTTCACAAAATTATAGTAAAAAAATAAATTAATAAATAAAATATAACTAAGCCTAGATTAGTTGGTTCCCTTATTTTTATTTTGATTAATTTGTTCAAGATTAATAGGGCAGTGGTAAACTGTTTATAATTTAAAAACAAATTAAAGCATCCTAAAACTTTACCTAACCAATTTACTACTCATCACTCAGTTCCACATAACTTGATCAATTTTTTTACACGTAGATTAAGGATTTAAGTCTGATATTAAGTATTTTTCATTCTACCTTTTAGATATGAGGGAAAGAAAGGGAGCCATGAGAGATGAATGGGTAAGTAGAGTGTTATTAGTAGAGTGTTATTAGAGGAGAGAGAGAGAGAGAGAGAGAGTAAAAAAGTGTAAAGAAGTGGACCAAGAGATAGAAATGAGTTGACAGAGTAGAATAAAAAATTGTATATAAATACCTACAGAATCTTTTTTAATTTAGAAAGTGAGCGATTTTTGTGGGACAATTCAAAAAAGAAATATGATCAATTTTTGTGGGACGGAGGGAGTAGTACTTTAAGATTTTTTCAATACATGTACTAAAATGAATTGTAACTTTATTTTTTACATACATTTTATAATGATTTAAATAATATACTGTTCAAAATTAAATCCTAATATGTTACTAATTTGATGTGAAATAATTAATTACTCATTGTATGCTACACGTTTTTAAAACTTTATTTTGAACTTCTGAATCATAATAAATGTTAAGCAATATATTTTGGTAAAGTTAAGGTTGGGTATTTAAATAATATGTCGATGGTTTCGAAAACTACGACACCATCGAATTCAAAACATATCGATTTGTGCATTTCACATATAACAGTGTCATAATCAACATATGGATATCATTCAAATAGACCTCACTCGGGCCTTGCCCGGGTTACTGAACGAGTAATATATAATAAGTGAAACAAAAGTTTCTTTACGTGACACATCATCACAGATATAACTTTTTTATTTGACACGTCATACATTATGTATCTGACGTGAAATAGAATTGTAGACATTATAAGTCTCTCTAAAGATCTCAAATGTTATTTTGGATGGGGTCATTATTTCTTGATAAGTTAATTACCATATCAATAATCCTTATAAAAATGAAAAGCTAATTCTAAACCTTCTAAAATTCTAACTAATAAATGAATTAACTTATTAGTACTTAATTTTAACTATTGTGTCCTTAATAATAAATAAGAAAGAAGAACCCAAAGCGTTAGAAAGACAATTTTTCTTTTTCTTTTTTGGTTTAAACAATTAAGTTTATAAAGAGAGAACTATTGTTTATTAATTACGGCATTCAGGGAGAAGGGAAATTCCTTTTGTCTTTAAACATCAAGAGAGGGAAAGGGGATTTTTAACAAACAATCATTGAGAAACTGATTGAAATATGATATATATCCAAAACAAAAACCAACATTCACAATATAGACAATTAAATCAATTACATAAAACAATACATAAGAATGTTATAATTAATAAACGTTTCTGATTTCAAGCATAAGAAGCAGCTATGAAACAGTGCATAAAAAATATGGTCTTCAACTGCAATAACTGAACAAGTTTTTAATTCAAATTCGCTCCATATATACTCCTTGTTTGTTTTTCCCATTTTTTGATGCATATTTAACCCTATTTCTTTGTTTTGTTTTTCTTTCTCAACTTTTCTTTTCTCAATATTTATTTAATTTTAACCAAATTTAAAGAGAGCCATAAAAGGAGGGTAGGATGTTATTAACATAATTAACCAAGGACGTAATCATCTAAAAATAATTTACAACATTCATACTTTTATAGGCAGTATAGATATAAATTAAGGATAATTACAGCAATATTTCTGAGATTATGGTGAAATTACAGTCAAGGGCAATAAGTTTTAAAATGTAACATACTGTAACAAAAAATCTTTAAAATGTATCAGTCGTGTCCATCCGTCAGGGTTCCATCCAAAAAATATATTTTTTTTATGATGTCATCAATACATATTTTTAAATTGACAATACTACCCTTATACGATATACAAATAGTATATTTTTATATGATTTTTCTTTTAATTGCAAAATCTTTCAACTTTTCTAAAAAATAAAACCTTAATTTTCATTCTCCCACAACCTCTAACCCACACCGCCGCTGCCCTCCTCTCCCCCTAACCCACGCAGTCGTCGCCACCTCACCATAACTCATGTCGCCGTTGCCCCTCCCCCTAACCCACTTCAGCGTGTTGCTGCCCCTCGTCCTAACCCATGCCGTCGCTGCCCCCTCCCTCAACCCTACCCCGTCGTCGCTGTAACACCCCGACAATTTGTCCAATTTATTTAAAATTTTTAGCGACGAAAATTTTGGTTAGCATTCATATTTCTGTTTAACGATTTTTAGCGGCTATTAGTGAATCGGGGTTAGGTAGCAACCCTTTAAGAATTTTCCGTACACATACATTATAGTCCGTACATATACATTATAGTCAACAATAATTTGGGCCATTTCGTAATAGTAGAACGTTTGGGTGAAAAATTTGAATGACTAACGAAATCTTAAGGAGGGTTTTGGTAATTATGCTTTTAGGGTTTTATATACATAACCCACGTACTAGAGAGCAGCCCCCATCTTGTTCTTCAGAATTCGGTAGAGAGAGAGAAGGGAAAGAGAAGGAAAAGGAGAGAAAGAGAAGAAGAAGAGCTGCTGTTTGTCGGAATCTGGCGATCGTAGGGACAATTTTTGGTAAATTTCTAACCCTTATTTTCCTTTTAGTTTATTCCATGATTTATGGGGGAAGGGATCTGGGTGTATGGTTGTGAGAATTAAGTTTGCCGTGGGTTTTCGGGAGTGCCATAGTGGTGCATGAGGAGCTGTGAGATGTGGTTATGGCTGTTGTGAAGGTTGGTGGGTGATGGCCATGACTGCCGAAGAACAGCCATGGGTGTGCGCAAGAGAGTGTGTGTTCGTGCGAAGCAATTGTCCGTGTGTAGATGGGTATGAATGGAAGCGGCTGAGTGATATTCATGGGAATTGAAATCAGAAGAAGGAGAAAAGATAAATGGAGAGAACCCACTGCCGCACGGCAGTGGGCATGATGACCGTGAGCTTGTGCTTCTATTGTGCTGCTGTGAGACAATGGTTCAATGGCCACCATGGCCCTGAAGTTGTGGTTGCAGAATGTGACACTGTGCCGGGGAAGGGGAAGCTGTGAAGTGTGTGTAAATGCGTTAGCAAATGTGTGTATACGTTGTGTTTTAGAAGTGATATAGGTGGGTACATAGCTGCTGTGTTTATACAGGAATGAGTTTGGGGTGTTGAAGGGCTGAAAAGGATCAGCCGTGAGGTGTCCTTTTGTGCTGGGATGTGTGTGTATGGGTGTGTAGCATGTGGGTGTGATATGTGTGTATGTAGTGTGTAATTTTGGGAGAAATTAGTGCATGTGTGTGTACCTGTGTAGTGTGTGGTGAATTAGTGATGAGGTAGTGTGAGTGGTGTGTTCTGTGTGGCTACACAGTGAACCGTGAAGTACAAAGAAGAAAGGAAGAAGACAGGTGAACAGTAATGGGTCTGTGCAGTGCAGTGGTACACTGTGCTTGCACAGTTGTACCACGTGGCTGTTGGGTACTGTATGCTTGTCCGAAAATTCTGAAAATTCATAGGATGATTCTTAGTGCAATATTATAATTTCTGTGAAAATTTATAATTTTCTGATGTCGTATGTATTTATTATAATTTCTGCAATTTCAGAATTGTAAAAGTCTTTTGGAGCTCTTAAACCCAGAAAATGGTCAGAGAAAAATTAGAGTAATGTCGTTATGATATGAATAAGACTCAGTTTGAATTTGATAGTTTTTGGAGTTTATTTTCTATGGTTTCCGTATCGCATTGGTTTTAGCAAAATGAATAGTTTAAAAATAGATTTAATACCTTTTAATTTCTGATTTAAATTTCTATAACTTTTATACATATTTTTAAGCTGTTACAAAAATTATGGGACTTTATTTTCAGCTAAAAGAAATTTTGGCAATTTATGGGTTTTTAGTGTATTTAAAGAAATTATTTTTAATTCGAAAATATTCAAAATTTTAGAAAATTCATATTTTGACTCTCTACAATGTTTTAAGCTACGAAAGTGTTTTATTGTAATTTATTACGAATCTCGGGATATCATTACGCATTAAAGAGCGTACAGTATTTTCGGCTAGGTTGGCCGTGCGCGGGAACCGTTTTGAGTTGCGTCATTCTGGGGTTAGAAGTGAGCGCCGTTTGGGTAGTTGATAATAGGGTTTATAGTATAGTAGTGTAGATTATTTTTCTAATAAATGAATTTGCCAATTTAGGTTAATTCAACGATTTTTGGATTGATGTCAATTAACATTGCATAGCGTTGATCGAGGTAAGGGATTTCTTCTTAAACCCAGTTTTCTCTATTTGTCCTCGAATATTTCTTTGAATTGTTATCGCTATTCTTTTGGATTATGTTATTTTGATTAAGTCGCATTGTTTGCCTTAAAAACCTATTTTGAGCCTTAAGCGTTTATTGGAAATCATATTCGATGCACTGTGTTTATTTCTCGTTGTGCATCGATTTAAGAATTGTATTATCCTTTGTTCTCATTCTGCATATTGACATGAGAGTTTGCATTGGTGTGTTTGGCGGGAGTTGGTGTATAGTGGAGGATATTGGTGTGAGCTAGTACCTTGATGGACTAGCTGGTGTATTGGTGTGGGCTAGTGCCTTGATGGACTAGCCGATGGAAAGTGTTAATGAACATCGCCTTTGTGGCTTTGCTAAGTGATTACCCTGCACTGCATGTGTGGCTTTGCAATTGCTCATGTTATTGCATTCGTGATTGTTTGTATCGTATCTGAAAATCGTATTGATATCTGATGAAACTAGTTATGATTCTTTTTGAAAATCTATGAATTTCATCTGAAATTGTTTCGTAGTTTCTATCTTTGAGCGACCTTACTGAGCTCTTAAAAGCTCACTCCCCTTTGACTTCCTTTCCGCAGGTGATAACCAACAATAGATCGCATTGGGTGTGGACTAGATCTGAGCCGAGCGAAAGAGAACTTAAGTTTCAGTATTAGCCTTTAGAACCCCTGCGTGGGCCATTATTGTTATTTAGAATTGTTAGCTTAGATTTGATGTTTCAAGTATAATTGTACGCTAAGAGTATTATTTTACTCAACGGTTTAGTTGCTCTGACGGACTGATGGTTCTAAATTGCTTGAGTTGAGGTCGTAATTGTCTGAGTGTATCTGATCGAGCGAGTGTTAACGTTCCGGAAATTCTGGGATGTTACAGTCGCCGCTCCACTTCGACCAGATGGTGGCACCTTGCGATCACCGATTACGGTAGATCTGGGTATGGTTGGTTGACGCTTTTAGGGTGCAAGTGAACGGTTCTTTTTTTGGCCATTTTATCAACGTCTTTACGGCTTCTGTGATCTATTGTTGTCTCGCTCTCGCCAATTTTTGGCGATGTTTCTTCTTTTAGTCCCCTATTCCCTCTGTCCCCTGGTCTACCCCGTTTGTTTTTCTATTTTTTTCTTCCTTTTTCGATGTCCCTTTCGTCTCATCCGGCGATTCTTTTGGCTCTAGCATTGACAGTTCTCAGGCTGCCCCCTCACCCCATCTCCCCTCAGTGGTTGCGATTGAGAGTGTGTGCACAAGGTTGAAGAGGAAGACATGGGAAACCAAGATTTTCAATTTTATTTAGGAGCAATCAACTCTTTTCATCAAATCCGTTACGTATTTTTGTATTCCGTTTGGTCAACGGACATAAGTGTAATTTATCCAAACTAATGGACACTCTTGTAATTTTACCCTAACCTCAGGGACACTGCTATAATATCCCTATAAATTATTATCTGCAATATCATTTTCCACCATATGACAATTTTTTGCTAGAAATTCCAATAATCAAATTTAAAAGAACAACATAACATGCAATCACCCGTACAACATATAATAACTTTACAAACCAACTTTACCTTGCAGTTCTTCTGCTCCCTCCAACTATTGAGAGCTTGGATCCTGTTATTGAAGAAACATTTGGCTGGACTTAATTTTCCCTTTATGTGAGCTACAAATCTTAAGATTCTTTTTAGAAGGAAAAAAAGAAAACTGCGAAGCTTGCACTGAACCACCCTAATGATCCTATATGTAAGACGAACAAGCTTTAGCTCCTACCCGGATTGTAGGAATCTTCGTCCAACCTCGTGTATAATGACAATTAATAGTCGCTAAATATTTCTAGTGACTTTTCTTCTAACACGTTAAGGGACAATTATTAGCCGCACTTTTTTTAGCGTCACCAAATAAAAGTCACTAAAAACATTTAAAGACGATTGATTGTCGTTATATAGGGGGTAAGAGAAAAATTCCTCCTACCGGAGTAGCAGCTAAATTTTTTTCTTTTAAGACCAAGGATATTAGTCAAACCTCTAGCTTCCGACCCACGCAACATAATTAGAGCCCCACTTAATAATCCAAAAGGCATGTTTTTACTAAAGTAGACATTAGAAGGACTTCAACCCATTCGTAGAACCTAGAGGTGTCAAAGGGTCGGGATTGGGCAGGCCCAGCCCCGGCCCAGCAGGCCAGAAAAAGGGTCGGGCCATTTAGGGCTCAGGCCTTGTAAACCGGGCAGGGGCCGGGCCAGACCCAAATCTTGGAAATGGAGGCCCTGTCCAGGCCCAAGCCCTAGGCCTTAACTTTAGGGTCAGGCCTAGGCCTTTTTTTTTCTTTATCTTTAACCATTTCACTACCAATAAGCCACATTATGACTCTATCGTGCATGATAAGAAACTATATATGTAATGAGTTACTAACTCCCACTTTGTCAAACTACGCTGCAAAAAAAGAAAGTAAAAAATTTTCTAGAGTCCATAGTTAACCAATGAATAAGTTGCCAGGTAGAGTCTAAAAGGTAGCCGGCTGGTCAAAGTTCACACTGTTAACTGCTATAATTTTTCACATTCAGACAGAGCATGATGACAGGTATTAACACACACAAGCTGAATCATCAGTGGAGTGTAGTTCATAAAAGATAATGGTTGGACAAAAGGTTTATAAGAAGAGAGGCCATTGTGATGAGCTGGTAACAGACCGTATGTTAGAAGTTGCATCGCCAGAACTGCTACTGCTGTTTTTTTCCCGCTTTTTTGTGTTGCAAAAATACTAATTCACAAAATAAATACAATTGATAGACCCTAAACCATTCAATATCTCTCTCGTGACTAATGAAGTGCCTTAGAGCTTTACGTTTACTCTATTTGAGAATATTGATTAGCAACAAAGAGTAATTTTGTTTACAAAAAGACAATCTTTTCACATGAGTAAATGCAAAGAAATGTAAATGTCCAGAAAGTTAAAATAAAAAGAGTAAAATATGAGGTGTAGAGAGAATGATGTGCGAGAAAGAAAGGGAAAGGAAAAAAAATAACTCAAAATGGTTTAGGACCAGATTTAGGGCTAAAGGACTGAGCAAAAAGAGGGCCAGAACGGGCCAAGGGCTGGGCCTGACCCCGACCGAGCCAATTTTAGAAAATATTAGGCCTGGCCCTAGCCCAAGGCCCTACAGGTTTGGGCCAGCACTATTCACGTTTAGGGCCAGGCAGGGCCTATTTAGAGCTGAGTCGGGCAGCCCGCGGGCGGCTTGGCCCTTTTGACATCTCTAGTAGAACCCTGTTACCATTGAAACAACTGATACGTTAGGCCTTCAAAGGTAACAAAGATAATAGACAACAAAGTTAAAACAAATTATCAAGCTAACAATTTTATGAAGAAGAAAGAAACCCTTTCTCTATCAATTCAAAGTAAGGGCAGAAATATTTTTGTTGATTATTTAATATTTGAATGCTCCGGAGGCACTCTCTTGCACTCATGAATTTTCTTACATGTCATCTTCATTTTTTTTCTCTAAACTCGCCACAGCCGCCCACCCACACAAAAAAAAAGAAAGAAAGAAAAAACCCACCCCCACCCCTCTAGGGATGGCAATGGAGAGTGTCGAATGCGGATCTGCTAAAATTCGAACCCTCCCTGCTAGTCATTAAACTTTGCCCCGCCCACTCCGCACCGAGTTATGTATGTGAAAAATTATAACCGATCCTACGTTGATATAAGAAACCCAAACCTGCCATGTCCTCTCTGTAGCACGCAAAAAAATTCGAAACCAACCCGCCCCGCGCCCTATTCTGCTTGGTTTAGCTAACCTTGGATTCACGAATTGAATAAGCGATAGAGAGAAGGCAACGGCGCCGGTGTACCGTCGGCCGTCAGCAGAGCCTTCGCGAGATAAGTCTGTGGCCGAGCGTAAGAACTGTCTCAAGTTTGTGGCCGTACGGTGTTACCATAGCAAGACACCGTGCGGTGGAGCTGCTTCAAGGTCATGGCCGTACGGTGGAGTTGCCAGAAGTTTGTGGCCGTGCGATGTTACCATCGCAAGACACCGTGCGTTGAAGTTGCCGCATGTTAGTGGCCGTAAGGTGGAGTGGCCGGAAGTTCATGGTCGTGCGGTGGTAGAGAGTGGGCACTAGGCAGATCACTTGAGAGTGGCCGACTGGCCATGCAGCTGAGAGTGAGTATCTTTCAAAAGGGTGAAATCTAGGGTTTGCCAGAAAGAACATATATATATATATATATGATGGACGGCTAAGATCAATTGATTTATTAGGGTAAGTATACCGGGGCGGGGCGTGGGTCGGATGTCAGAGAATACCATATCCGACCATAACCCGTTGTGGATTTTTAAAAAAAATATATCATACCCGCCCCATGATCTGGTCAAAGTCAAAATAACCCGCTCCTACCGGATCGGGGAGGGTCAGAAATTCGCGGGTTCGAATTTTTTGCCATCCCTACACCCCTCTCTGATCTAGAATACCAGATCGCTTCATCTATTGCATCGTTTTCATTCCCTATTAATCTTGTTACATGACAATATGACACTACTTTATTAAGTCAGGCCCAGAGAGACAAGCCCATGTACACCTACTGTATACTCCATACTGGATCACCATAAAAACATTAAACATGACAAACTTGCAAAATCACTTCGTCTTTATTGTTTTATGTTTTCTTTTCTTCTTCTTCTTCGATTCCTTCCAACACCCCCCCCCCCCCCCTCTCTCTCTCTCAGCGTTCCAGCTAGTTTTTGCCGCCAAGATTGGTAGCACAACCGAGAATTGTAGCGTGAGAGGCTGAAACTTATAGCAGGAGTGCTCGAACCTATGATTTTTAACGTCGATTGCTTCAAAGATGAGATCTGTCACAATTACCACCACAAAAACACTATTGTCGCTGTTGTTTAAGACCAAAACTAACGCTATTATTAGACAACCGAGTCTAAACATAGCACTATCCTGAAAGTTGAACAGATATGTGCGAGTATGTGTAAGCATACGTGTGCGTGCACGTGCGATCCTGTGTGCACCCATCATATTTGCAGGAGCGTGTGTGCATGCATGCGCCCAGATTTATGCAGAAGTGTGTGTCCACAAATCTGTGTGTAGATCTGTTAAAGGGTGATGTGGGTTGCCGGAATGAATTGTGATAGGTTGGTTGGTGGTGGTTGTGGATCTTTGTGGATGTGATCAAAAGATGTGCAGATGATCGGCTATAGTTGCTGTGGTAATGGTTGTACTAGGGCAACTAGCTACATAATGACATGAGACGGTGAGTTAGCATTAGAATTTTATCAGAATTTAAAAAATAGAATATGCTAAAGCATATAAGATGCGCTAAAAAATATTCGAGATGTTACAGCGGAAGGCATTTTTTGTAATAAACTTTAAAGATTCTCCATACATAAAAATTCATAGGTGCTTTTGTGTAACATTTTTGCATTTAATTTGGTTAGTTTTGATCAGGTTATACAACCAGAACGATCGAAATGGTGCGCTTTGTGGGACAAAAACCAGGGCTAAGTAAAGCAAAATCTACTAATATATCATCGCACAACTATGGAGAACTTATGGATATTGTCTCAATATCATTTTATGTATAATCAGTGTCTATGGTTTTCAGTAGCTTTGCTAGATGAACGTGAATGTCTGTCAATAGTCTATAGCTGTCAGGATCCCCATTCTATTAGGAGGCGATTTCATACAAACATGACAAATTCATAGTCAAATTTATTTTCTGCTACTTTGACATAATCAATGGTCTGTTAATTTAGTCATCTTTCTCAAGTACAAGCATATAGAATGGTCTTACGCATTATGTTTATATACATTGCCATGTTCAAAATCTGCGCCTCTCACCTACATAATACAACATCTCAGTACTAGGCCCTTTTGGTCCATCCTTGGCTCTTCATTACCTGAAAATAAATAGCATTCCTCAGTGGTGACTTCATAGTCCTACACATGGCACCTCAAAACACAAAGGGCAGTCCACCATCATGCAAACCAAAAAAGTTGTGCTGATTTAAGTAAACGAAAACAGTATGCCAAGCCACACAATTACTCAAAGTTCTATATAAATCCCTACATGCAGATAGCTTGATCAATAGGCCATAACCAAAGGTACTTTGACCACTTCCCAAATAGCCTGATTTGGTTTAGAAAAACCACTACATACACTACCTTAGCACTACATTAAAGAACTTGATATGTACTCATTATTTAAAACTCTGACATTCCGCATCATATGGGGGATAGTATGAGATTTCCCTTATAAGACTTCGTATATGATCTTAGAAGTACCTACTTGGCTAGCCATTTTGAGGGAGACATTGCCCTGTGGTGGGGACATGAACCGGGTTGTTACAACGACAATCATCTTTCATATTGTCCAAAAGTCATCCACGACGAATCAATCCACTATGGCCCAAGATTAGCATAGTATGCATGAAGTATACCAAAGGTTTGCCTAAAGTTTAGATGTGGATAACAGAATCTAGAAGCTGCAGCAGCGTAAAAGTTGAAAGACGCACCTTCAGGAGGTTGAGCTAGTTTCCGGTTCTGGGGAGACATCATTTCCTTTTTCAACTGAGTTAATATATCCTCCATAGTGTGCTCCCTTTGCCAATCAGCAAGCATGGGGAAAAGACTTGGTTCAACCTGGTATTAGCCACTCATAAAACCTATTTCAAGAATTCTAGCAAAATGTTTATTCAAAAGGCAGTACTTACCACACCAGTTTCCTGGTTAACGCAAGTCATGTTTATCCGCGTTTGGAACCTTACGGTTGGTGGTTGATCTGGATATTCCTTATCACAGAATAGTTTCAACTGATATATGCGCCCTTCATGGACGGTCTGAGGTGCAGCATAAAAAAGATATAAGTTTCCTTCTTTTACAGACGACTATGAAGCACATAACATTTCAATGAAGAAGAGACTAACCAAACTAAAATGCTAGTTTGTGTCCGTATACTTCATGTAAGAACTGTTACTAGAATTGCTAATTATTCTTTACTTTGGGCTATTCTAATCTATTCTTTACTTTGGGCTATTGTTTATTGCAACGGTCAAAGCTCTGGCTGACAACGTACACACCAATTTCTGCAAATGTAGACTTTACCTAGTGGTCCCTCCACCACCCTCTACGCAAGCTGATAGGAACCATCACTGGGTAATGGCCCTCTACATTCTTCTGTTTCTTTTTGGGAAAATTACACCCGGTACCCCTGAATTTTGGGTTTCTTGTTTGGGAAATTATACTGACCTCCCTTGAAAATAGGCTCCGTGTCTCACAAAGCCCCTTTCCGTGAGCTAACGTCAAATCTGGCTAATTAAAAATAAATTGAAACCCAAAAATACTCCCCCAATAAAGCCCCAAAATTAAGCCCAAACCACCACCATTATTTGCATAATCCTTCCTTCATCGGCCTCCCAGCCCCTACCCCATCCACACCAACATAATCATTCCACCACCTGCACACGCACACATTAACTAAAATAGCTTTCCCGCTCAACAACCCCCCCCCCCCCGGGGGCGCACCTTCCACCACCAGTGCGCCCCACCCCTACCCTATCCACCCACACCCACGTTGACACACGGCACACAAAAGCACATGCACAGTCACAAACGCACACCCACATCCAACGGCACCCAACCCCCCCACCCCCACCCCCAAAAAAAAAAAACACGCTCGCGACAACACCCCCACCCACTCGAGGGGTTGTGGTGGCATCAATTCCACGGCTAAGGTGGTGTTGGCAGCAATTTGGCGGCAGTGGAGGTGGCAATTCGACAACTACAGTGGGTGGGTGTGCGTGAAGAGAGAGAGAGATGTCGGGGGGTGGGTGGGTTGGGGGGGTGTCGTGGGGGTGTATGCGCAACAACAATGTGTGCGTGTATGTGTGCAGGCTGTGGGTGTGTGTGGCGGGTTTGTGTGTGGAGGTTGGTGGTAGGTGACAGAAAAGGGGGCTGTGCGTGTGGTGGGTTTTGTGTGCGGAGGAGGTAGTAGTGACGGCTAGTGGAGATGGGTGGTGGATAACGGGGGGAGGTAGGTCGGTGGGGGAGGATGTGGAGGGAAGGTGGGCTTGCCGTGGTGCGAGGCGGTTAACTTATGGTTAACATTTGAAATTTGTTACTCCTGTAAGGGCAACTGTCATTTTTTAACTAAAAATTTAACATCATCCTACGGTAGGAGGTGTCAGTGTAATTTCTGAACATGAGGGGTACCTCGTGTTAAACTCAAAACTCAGGGGTACCAAGTGTAATCTTCCCGCTTCTTCATCATAAGCAAACACACTTTGTGATAATTTATTATGAGGGGTACCGAGTGTATTAAACCCAAAACTCAGGGGTATGGAGGGTAATTTTCCCACTTCTTTTTCATCATAAGCAAACACATATTCGTAATTCCTTATATGCAACAAAGCAGGCAAAGAATCATATTAATGCTCACTGAATTAAGCGAGTTAGAAAAGAAAACTGGAGAGGACATTAATAGCATTCAGAGAAATAGATGAACTCCCAGAAGCTATACAGACAAATTGATGTGCAGGTCAATGAATTTCATCAGATAAAAGGGTAGCAAAAATGACTGAAGTTGTAAGACGATATTGAGTTCAGAACGACATCACACTAAGAGGACCCCAGAAAGTGATCACCGCGAGTGGCAGTAATAGGATGTGCAAGTTACTAGATAATTTTGGTCTTCAAGCAATAATTCTGAGGGTCAAAAGAGATCAATAGAATTGGTGCTGTAGGGTGAATCAAAATCATATCACTGGCAAAAGACTAGAAGGCGTTCATTGACTCTTCATGTAACATTTTAGATCCTAGAGTAGCACACACTGTTTTTACCCAAAAACAAAGGTAAGAGGAATTCAGATCTGTCTGCGTATGATTGGTTTGGAGTAAATCATCCCTACTATATGATAACTTTTAATATATGCATGCAGATCAAACTGAGCCACAGACCTGTAAATTCTCCACCCAGTTTGCCTGCCACCGGTGCCTTCTCAAGGTCCGACAAATTGAGCCCATTACACGAGACACTGACTATGTGAGAGACTACATTATATACGTGGTCCATTATCCAATAATTACAAATCAGTTTCTAGCCTAAGTGACTCGTCAACATAAATTGTTTTTACAATTTCACCAGTCCCGATATCTGGATACTAGAGGACAAGCCCTGAGCTTATTGCTTATCTATACTACTTCTAAAAGTGTGGATGTGTGTAAATCCTTTTTTGAACGCAAATGCCCCTCAAATCTTTTCTAATGCCATGAGTATCCATGGTTGTTGACTTTAATGAATTAACGGTATGGCCCTTGGAAGACTTTTCATCTCCTAATGCTAGATTCACAAGTTTATTGCCAAATGCTAGATGCATGGTTTCTTTTTTCAAAGCATTTAGATGAGAAGTCTTCCAAGGGCTATACCATTAATTCATTAAAGTCAACAACCAAGGATGCTCATAGCATTATAAAATATTTGAGGGGCATTTGTGTCCAAAAAATGATTTACACGCATCCACACTTTTAGAAGTAGTATAGATATAGATACACCACCTATGTTAGATGGACTCTTCGGTTTTGCGTGAAGTACCCGTGTCGGACACTCGACACTTGGACATGGGTATGGAATATGTGTCCAACACATCTCATAGGATCTGCCATTATGATACTATCTTATAGTCTTTTGTTTAATTAGTAGTTGCTTTGAGTGGAGATAAGTTGTCAATTAAAATCAAATGCATCACATAAAACACCTTTTTGCCTTCGAAATAACTAAAAAGTAATAATAAATATGAACATTTTGCCGTGTCCCCGTGTCTTGCGTTTTCAAAATTAGACGAGTCCGACACTTGGACACGTATCCGATCTGGACACTCGTACCGAGTCCATGTAACATAGTACACCACCATCACACAAAATAATTGATTTATTATTTCCTCATCATCACATTGATCTTACCTGATTTGGATGCAACTCAGGTGGATCGTATGTGGTTCACGCATTACTATTTTTATTAAATTATGACAACTCAATTCAGCATTGATTGGTCTTACCACGAATTTAATCACATTAAATATAACTTGAATAATAATTTAACTTTAACGTGTAAGAGAAATGGTAATTCAACTACAAGAATGAACCAAATCACTCCATGTTTGTACTATTAATATGAGAAAGATGGTAATTCAACTACAACAATGAACCCAATCCACCCCATATTTGTACTATCACTACTATTAATATGAGAGAATGAACCAATCCACTCCTCTGTTTTACAAACATGCTTGTTGAGAAAAAATCATAGTAAAAAAATCATAGTAAAAAGAAATATCATTATCCACACCAACCAACTCCTATTACCTGCTTTTCGCAGATGGCTGGATGTGCAGAGTTGGACACTGCGACGAAGACTATTATATACTATATATACCATCTATGTTTCTATTATGATATGTGCATCATACTACGGAGATCCAGGCATCATATGTGAAGGCAAACCATTTGCCCCACACAGCATATAGGGCAAACTTGTCCACAAATCAGGAGTGGTTTATTAATTTTATGAAGCTGATGAGAGGATCAGACCTTGGTGGACTTGCTGAGCTGCAAATTTATCTATTCGTAGAGGATTTATTTTCTAAATGTTTTCAAGTAGTGTAGGCCTTTATATTCATATTTATTAGGCTAGAATAGTAAGCCTATAATGTGGAACGAACGTGAAACTCCTTTTGTGCTTGTTTTACTTTCATTTTAAAGCGGTTCGATCTGAATTTAGCTACCAAAAAAAAAAATTAAAACTTTCTTTAAAGTAGCGAAAAGATTCTTCTAACTTCAATTCCTCAACCGATAGAACCTTTCTCTTCCAACTTTGGCAAATAATAAACAATAGTTTTCTTTCTTGGTCTTGAAATGATAAATAATAACTTATCTTAAATTTACATGACATGAGTAAACTGGTATTTATGTCAAACAGCTAAAGAAGATTATCTTTTGTTTAATTTTAATTTTTTCTTTGGGGGGGGGGGGGGGGGGGGGCGCAGAAATGGTAGAATCTGTCAGGAAATATTGGAGTTCAAAAACAACCAATTTTGGCAACTTGTCTGCTAGATAGCTATTAATTTTGGATAGTGCAGAACTAAAGATTTTTTTCGGCAGTGCATGTCTCTATAGCAGCTGCTTGGACTAGGTTTTCCATCAGAATAAATAATTTCTTTTGCATCACTGTCGATATTAACTGCGCTAACATGGTCTTGTTTTTCCTCAATTGCCAATGCGGCTTAAGGTCCGCAAAATTGAGCCCATAACATGAGACACTGACTACGTGAGAGATTATATTATATATGTGGTCCATTGACCAATAATTACAAATCATTTTCTAGCCTAAGTGACTCGTCAACATAAATTGTTTTTACAATCTCACCAGTCTCGACATCTGGATACTAGAGGACACGGCTTGCGCTTGTTGCTAATCTATATCTATATACTACTTCTGAAAGTGTGGATGTGTGTAAATCATTTTTTGGACACGAATACCCCTCAAATCTTTTCTAATGCCATGAGTATCTTTGTTTGTTGACTTTTAAATGAATTAATGGTATGGCCATTGGAAACTTCTCATCTCCTAATGCTAGATTCATGGTTTCTCTATCCAACTTCATTGCCAAATGCTAGATACATGGTTTCTTTTCTTCAAAGCATTTAAGAAACCATGCATAACATTAATTCATTAAAGTCAACAACCAAGGATACACATGGCATTAGAAAAGATTTGAGGGGCATTTGCATCCAAAAAATGATTTACGCACATCCACACTTTTAGAAGTAGTATAGATATAGATACACCACCATCACCCAAAATAATTGATTCTTATTTCCTCACCATGACATTGATTTTACCTGATCTGGATGCAACTCAGGTGGATCATATGTGGTTCATGCATTACTATTTTTATTAAATTATGACAACTCAGTTCAGGATTAATTGGTCTTACCAAGAATTAATCACATCAAATATAACTTGAATGATAATTTAACTTTAACATGTAAGAAATATGGTAATTCAACTACAAGAATGAACCAAATCACTCCATGTTTGTACGATTAATATGAGAAAGATGGTAATTCAACTACAACAATGAATGCAATCCACACCATATTTGTACTATTGCTACTATTAATATGAGAGAATGAACCAATCCACTCCTCTATTTTACAAACATGCTTGTGGAGAAAAAATCACAGTAAAAAAAACATATCATTACCCACACCAACTCCTATTACCTGCTTTTTGCAGATGCCTGGAGGTGCGGAATTGGACAATGTGACAAAGCCTATTATATACGATATATACCATCTATGTTTCTATTTTGATATGTGCATCATACCACAGGAGATCCAGACATCATATGTGAAAGCAAACCATTTGCCCTACACACTACACAGCATATAGGGCAAACTCGTCCACAAATCAGGAGGGGCTTATTGGTTTTATGAAGCTGATGAGAGAATGAGACTTTGGTGGACTGCTGAGCTGCAAATTTATCTAATCGTAAAGGATTTATTTTCTAAATGTTTTCAAGTAGTGTAGACTTTTATATTCGTTTTTATATTTATTAGGCTAGAATAGAAAGCCTATAATGTGGAACGAACGTGAAACTCCTTTTCCGCTTGTTTTCTTTTTGATTTCAATGCAGATCGATCTGGAATTTGGCTACAAAGAAAAAAAAAAGAAAAATTCAAACTTTCTTTAAAGTAGCGAAAAGATTCTTCTAACTTCAATTCCTCAACTGATAGAACCTTTGTCTTCCAACTTTGGCAAATAATAAACAATAGTTTTCTTTTTTGGTCGTGAAATGATAAACAATAACTTATTTTAAATTTACAGGCCACGAGTAAACTGGTATTTTATGTCAAACAGCTAAAGGAGATTATCTTTTGTTTATGTTATTTTATTTTATTGGGGGGCCAGAAATGGTAGAATCTGTCGGGAAATATTGGAGTTCAAAAACAACCAATTTTGGCAACTTGTCTGCCAGATAGCTATTAATTTTGGATAATGCAGAACTAAAGATTTTTCTCAACAGTGCATGTCTCTATAGCAGCTTCTTGGACTAGGTTTTCCATCGGAATCAATAATTTCTTTTGCATCACTGTCAATATTAACTGCGCTAACATGGTCTTGTTTTTCCCCAATTGCCAATGCTGCTTTGAAGCAACACACATTCAATTAGTATCGAAAGGAAGCGCCTTTTCCGTCCTTTATTAAAAGCAGAGTAGCTAGCTTTCATTGTTAACGCAACGTCACAATTAACCCGATTTTGCCATGCACATAGGATAGTTACAAGATAAAGCGTCTAGCGGATAGTGTGAATACAATCATATAAGTAAACCTACAATACTCAAGATGAGCTTACAACCAGTAGCAAACTCCAATATATTTAAATCACAAGGCAATCAAAACTAAGAAATCAAAGAACATAATAGAAAGGATGAAGAAAACTAACATTATGAGGACCAACTATAGTCCCTGTCCAAGACTGCATGAATACATCATCAGCATCATCCATCCCGTAGCTGACAGTTCCATCCCCTATTCCCTTTTCTCCTCTCTCGAGCTCTTCTAGTAATCTAAAGTTCCTAGGAACTGAAAATAAGCACGAGTTCTCGTCAGATATCTATAACCGATCTGATACACAAGCGTACTGCTAAATTGTCATAGCCATACTGGTTTCAGCATCTATAGACCGCAAAAGATCACCATATCCATACCTTCTGTACACGTGCTTTTAATCTGGTGAAAAATTTAGTGAGAGGCTCACTAAAGCAAGATCCATCTTAATTAGATAACAATTATATATCACAATAATATAGCTGCGGTCTGACAAAGCTTCACAACTGTATAAGAGGGGGAAAGGGGAGGAGAGGGCATCAAAAACTATCCATGCAATCAATGTACAGGCTTGAACCAATATTCTGCCATTATATATATATATATATATATATATATATATATATAGAGAGAGAGAGAGAGAGAGAGTATAAGATAGAAGCTTTTCCTGTTTGTTTGAACTCCACCAAAGCCTATAGGAGATGAAGGCACAGGCTAGCACTTAGTAAGAAGATCATATTTTCTTTCTTCTCTGACTTGTATTCCTTCAAAGTTCACCAATATAAACATCTTTTATCTGAACTCAGCATACAATGTGGAAAAGCTATCTAGGTACTTCACTTCATTTATTCCTTAGCCTACATGCTTTTATTGAGTATCTTTTGGCTTATGTACATCACTAGACATAACTATTCATCTTGATCAGAATCAAGATCCTTTTTCAAAATGTAAGTGGAACGATGATGACATGCAAATGATAGGTTTTCTGCTTCTCCCTTCTCCAGGTGATCTTTCTCTTCTACCCCACCCCCCACCCCCAACCCCCTCTCTCTCTTCTCTTCCCTTCATGGCAGGCCCTATGACCCGTTTTAATAAGTTTTGTATGCCTACAATTTGGCAAGTCATTATATGAGCATAGGAGCCCTCTTCACCCGAAACCAATGGACTATAATGTGTTTGACCTAGATCGCCATACAGACATCACCCATTTCAAGCCGTCGATTTCCCTAAGTTGGTCACAGGACGTGTTAAAAATACTAAATATATCACAGCTAACAAGTCAAGCTATGCAACATACTATATAAGCCCTGTGGGCTCTCCATCCAATCAAAGGAAAACACTACGAAAATCTCTCTCTCTCTCTCTCTCTCTCTCTCTCTCTCTCTCTATATATATATATATATATATATATATATATATATATCACCTAAGCGCTCATAAATAGTATGGTCCTCTCTCTTGTCTTTATATAATCACCTAAGCGAGCTTATACAGTATGGTAAAATTGGATGTCATAGTTGTTCAGGGAAAGAAACTTTTTCTTCTTCCCTTTTGCTTTGCATGTTGGTTTTTAAGAAATTTTTCGTCACAGTGGGGCACACCCATGAATCCAAGGCAACTTTTCAAGCAGATTGGCATGACCATCACATGCAGTTTTACGTGTCAGCCAAACTAGATTGGGATACTGGCTGACAAAAGAGCAAGCCACCAAGAGAAAGGGAGAGGGTGTAAACATGACAGTTCACATAATCAGGCTTACAGCTCACATGAGGATGTACAGTGGTGGCAGAGCATTGACTCTACAGCTTTATTATAGTCCTTCAGAATAGTCAGTTTATTCTGAAAGTTGATGATCAAGGTGGAAGCCGCCAATAACATTTCTCAAAGTCCTCCGTCTCTCATTGAAAGGCCAGGTGATACTCCAGAAAGAGATCATAACATGATGACTAGCTGATTTTAGCCAAAGAGCCACATAGCCTGGCAGACACTGAGAATCAACCGCAAAAGCAGCCCAGTGACCAAATTGTTAGCTAAGCTGTTGAACTCAAGGATTTCGTTATATCCTACCTCCAATCCAAGAGGTCATCAATAACGTAAGATGCATTTCTAAGGAAAACTTTCTGGTGAGGCTGCGAGGCATCATATAGGTAATCAGCGGTGGAAGCTAGTATTTGGTACGCACATGGCCTCTGAAGGATGCCATCAGAGATAAGGTAGCGAGGGTATCACGTAAGATTATTCCATTTCTAGTTCATTGTGAGCATCTATGTGAAGAGACTTTCAACAGGTTAGCCACCTTCTTATCTTTGGCATGATTTTTCAATGATTTTTCAAGTGGTCTTCCTGGACAACCTTTTGCCCATTTAGTTCATGTGAATGAACATACATATGTACTTGAAGTCCTAATTTCAACATCCTTTCTTTCAGTTGATATACATTTACAAAAGAACAGACTTTTCCACACGCAAATTAAACTGAACATACGCTTTTCATATGAACCCTTTCATCATATCCTATGTCACACCAAAGATAGCCCAGTCCACAATGACACTAACATACATCTCGTCCCTAGATGAACACCTACATGACTGAGATACTGACCCTAAAACTTACACAGCCAGCAATAAGACAAATTCTATGCAGAAACATATAGTTTCTGGAGGTCTGGTAACATTCAAAGAAACTATTTTCAGCTCTAAAACAAAGGAGTCTTTTATCACAAATTATAAAGTGTCTGCATCATAATAATACTCATTCTAGACTCCCAATTGGTGATTTCCAACTCATTATGGTCAAAAAACGACCATGAAAAAGTGTTAGAGGTGAGGTGTAATTTGATTAACCAGAGAACAGAGCAGGAGCAAGACAGAAGAGTGTTGAGTACTGTTAATACATCATCAGAGCAAGAGCACCTTCATAATCCCTCTCTATACACACATAGTTTCCATATTCGCAACTTACATTAGCAATGTTACTCTCAAATTGAGCGTGAACAGAATACTTAGCGGACAATGAAAGCTTTGAAGTACAAAAAGGAACTAATTTTTTTGCCTGGTGGCGTACAACTGGGACATTCTGATTCCTTTCCCATGCTTACAAGGTCAACACATGTTGCCCACACATGACCTTTTTTCAATCTGGTAGATAGTTAATTACATATTTCTTAAACTGCTTCAGGTCGTGTTCTCAGCCTTTTGAAAAGGTTTAATGTTGGAACAAATCAATTACTTACACGCCTAATGAAATCATGTAGGCAGAATATAAGTCCTGCAACCCAGCAATATGTGTCTAATACAGCACCCTACGCCTCTCTGATGGATTAAGATTATTGTATCAGACCAAAGGCTCTCTAAGACGATTTGAGAGTTGTAACAGTACCATCTTTTTCGTCACAATGGTAGAATTTGCTTATCCCAAGTATCCTGCCCCAAGAGACTCCAACCTGCGACCTCGCACAGAAAGAGAAGAGGCCCTTTACCACTGCACAATCAATCACCTTGGTCCCATGTGGGAGCAGCACCATCTTAGCACAAATACGTTATTTAAGAGATATTTGACAATCTGAACCCTCTCCCTGATAAACCCTCTCCTTGTGTACAGCGTGAGATTCTTCGATGTGCAATTGCATTCGTGGGACATAGTACCATCCATGAATAAGCACACAATCAGGTGATAACTCACCGTAACTAAATTTCACAATTACTATTTTGAATTGAAACAAGGGGAGCCTAGTAATTTAAGCTTGATCAATAAGCACCTAAAAGTTGTCATTATCAAGTAATAAAAGCAGGCTGCAGACCCTTCAAGCCAAAATGAGCATTTCAGGGCTAAGAAATTAAAACTCATCAAAGATTCAAACCTATCAGAATAACCCACTATGAAAAAAACAAAGAAGACCCAACCGTATGAAACCCAAGAAACTACAAGTTCGCACGAAATGCGGCACAACTGGATCATATTTCAAGCAACAGATGTCTAAGTGACTAAGAAAATTGAAGAAGGTGATGGAAGTGACAGGGTTTTGAAGCTTACCGACGACGGCTGATCTTTCTGAGCCCATTTCCAGCCGCATCAAAGGTGCAGCTAGTGCTGTGCTGAGAGATGGGGTAGGTGGGGTGGCGTGAGGTTGAAATGGTCAATGATGAAGGACGGGAGTATAACTACTAACTAGTGATCACAACTCAGAACCGCCCAACGGGTTACAAACTCCGAGGAAATTTGTACGGGATAATGTCATTTTTTATCTTTTGAACCATGCTTGTTCTTTTATAGCCTATATATATATATATATTTGTGACCGAGAAAAGAGAGAGTATTATTTCTTTCTAGTTCAGTCTTTAAAAAAATAATTAAAAAAAATACATCTGATTACGTATATACTCTCCTATTACATTGTAATAATTTTAAAAAGAATTACGAATGTATGCTCCTAAAAAGAACATAATTTTAAAGGGGAAACAAATTAGTCATCAACGACATCATATAAAGTACATATCACGCTAATATAACAAGCATCTCGACATCCAAATGCAAACATTCAAATCAAATTACTCTAACATCTACTACCATTATTTATTTGTAAGTAAAATGGTATCTTCCTATAAGAAACCCTAAAACCTAAAAGTCATCAAAAATATTTAATCTGCATTATCTCAAGGGTAACATGGGCATTAATAAAATATTACTTATGAGTGTTTTCTTTCTCTTCATTTCTTTCTAATTTTGGGAAGAAAGATCTAGAGACAAAAGAAGCTCAACTTTGCTCCGTTTTCTCTTCTTAAAAAAACTCACAAACTAAAGAAAAAAGGAAGAAAGGGGTCACTTTCCTTTCTCTTCTAAAAAAAACTCGCAAACAAGCTATTAGTGCCTCAATTACTTTTTTTTTCCATCTCTCTCTAATACAAGCATTTTTTCTAAAAGAACTAGTTGAGTGCATGTGCACGTGCACACCAATGCCATAGAGCATTCGCAATTAGAAAAATCACAACGAAAATAAAGTTATGAATTAAAAAGACATGCATACGCAATTCAATACATTGGTTGCTAAGCAACTAACACACGAGAATATAAACACAAGTCAACATATTTTGTTCATATAATGCATTTTATAAACATGGAATAAGCATCACAATCACCTTTTTCAACCACATATATAACATTTAAGACCTAAAAATAACTTGATGCAAAAATCTACCAAGCTTAAACAATAATCTGCTGAGATCAAGGGCTAAAGTTTCTCTATATAAGCCTAGTAGCCAAGCTTTTTCGATAACCCTTTCCTTGTTTTATCGGTCAATAAAAAACATTGCACATGTATTAGATATAGAGATATTTATATTGCTGCACTATCAATGTAACTAGCGTGTTTGATATCTAGTTTATATAGAAGTATTTCATCATAGTTGTATTTTTTGAATGATAACTTAGGCTAAATGGTATATACTTTTGGCCCTGCTAACGTCTATTTTTAATTAATGTGAATGTTTATATGCTATTTACTTCCATTATCTTTTCTACTTAAGTTGTAACCTGTCAACTTTTTCTTCACTAGATTTTCTTCAACAATTTTGGTTTTCTTTTTGGTATGTCTTGTAAGTGTACTGATATAAATACTTTTCGGACATAGACTAGCTACAACGCATATCATTTACACAAGCATGGTTCTCCAAAGTTGAGTGTGTTTTATCTCAATAATTTTCAAACAGCCTCTAACTTGTAAATTGGCCAATTATCCTCATCAAATTAGAAGAAGAAGGTATGAAAAGAATATTCAAATGGACGCGTGATGGGACTTTGGAGTAAGCATAGAATTAAAAGGTTAGAATGGAGGATTTTACCTTCATCAAACTTGCCAAACAGCAATGTGCTTTGCTTTTAGACAACACAGTAGAAATCATAGATGCACTTATGAATTTCAGAAAAGCATGTTCATTTTCAAAAGCAAGAAGAACTATCTGGCTAGGACCTTAAGCACGCTACAATTCTTATTTCAATACATTTAAATGAGTCGTTAACATGTAACTTCAGCGTTTTTAACTAAAAAGCTATTATGTGATAATTTCTCAACAGTAGATGATTAAAATCATAACTTTGTAAGCTATTTTGGGTGGCATAGCTATTTTTGGGTGGTTAGGAATAACTTTCTTCAATTTTTGTGATTCACAAAGAATTTTCTCTTATCTAATCCACTTTTTAGTTCTTAAAAATGATTTTCCTTCACTATTCTTTTTTATTAGGCCTTCAAGGCATAATTTATGGATATAAGGCTAACAAAAGTGACTTTATCATATATAAGTGTTAGCCCTATGGTTAGATAACCTAGGCTTACATCTTGTTTTGATGATAACTACACATTGATTATGTTTTAATGTGTGCTTTGAGTGGATTCTTAGTAGATATATACATGACACTCATGAAGACAAATTTGAGAAGTTGGATAAATAGATTTAAGCCAAAGAAGCTTAAAGTTATAATGGACATACTATGGAAGTTTCATCAAGTCCTATGTCAAAGAGTAAGAAAGGATGCAAAGGCTAAGTTACTACGATTATGATTGATCTTTACTATTATGTAACTAGCCTTGGTTTGATGCTTGGATTGATGACTATGACCTAAAAGGCCTTAGGACACCTTGTGCATTACACGTGAGTTCATAATCTCTCACATAAGTGTGGTTCTTTAAAATGAGTGAACTTTGGGGCTCACTCAGATCTTTTCAAAAATGTTTTTGGTGCTAATCTTTTCATATCTTGATAAAAATTTTCATTAGCCTTCCAATACAAAAAACGGCACCTCAATCTGATTTTTCTAAACAAAGTTATGCCCAAAATAGGAAAGGGGGTTCCGTGAGGCAGCTGATAGGCAGTAGGGTAATACAGTCGACTGTATTTGAATTCAGTCGACTGCATTGCATTGGTCAAAATTCAGCTCCAACAGCTATTTTCGAGGACAAAAATTCAACGGCTATTTTAGAGGGAACCCAGTCGACTGCATTGGGAATACAGTCGACTTTGGGAATACAGTCGACTGCAATGACAGTTTTGTCCATATTTTTCCTAAACGGCTATATTTCATTTGCTCTCTATATAAATGATTTGGGGTTTCATCATACACCATGGAAACCACATTCTAAGCCTCCATTCATTAGAGAAATATCAAGGCTCATAAATTAAACTTTTCTCTCTTCATCTTCATGATTTTACATCATTAAAGAGAGCATCTTTGTGAGCAATTCTTTGATTGAGAGTGAGCATACTTCAAGTCATCAATTATCTCATCTCTCTATTGTACTAGAGCTTCAATTGTACTCATTTTCTTTCAAGAGTTTTTCTTTGTACACATTTGATCATTGTAAAAGAATTATGATCAAGGCTTGGGTTTGTCAAGTCTTGGGTGAGCTTTGTGGATTCAAGGCTTGTGCTTGGTGTGGGAATATCATCAAGTGTTGTAAGGGTTTTGATCTTGACCCGGAAGAAGATTGTTGCTAGTGGATTCTAGTGCTCTTGCAAGGGACTTTCCTTGAAGAGGTGGATGTAGGCTTGAGGGTAGTTCAAGCCGAACCATTTAAATCTCCTTGTCAAGTATCTCTAACTCAATCTCTTTACTTATTCTCTATAATTGCTTGAGATTGTGTAGTTAGCATCTTCATTGAAATATTGCTTGGATTGATTAAGTTTTATGATTGTGTTTTGTTTAAGTTCCCCATTAATTTTTAAAAACCCTATTCACCCCCCCCCCCTTTAGGGTTGTTTTATTGGTTTCAAGTGGTATCAGAGCCTCGACTCTTGATTTTTTGGTTAACACCTAGAGAGTTAAAAGATCATGGGGTTTCCTTGTCTTAAGGGGAGTTCTATTACTAGACCTCCATTTTTTTATGGGTCTTTATATAGTATATGGAAAATTAAGATAAGAGCATTTTTAGGATCTTTAGATTATGAAATGTGGGGAATCATTGAAGATGGCCCTTATGTTCCAACCAAGTGGATTAGGAATAAGCTTGTGCCAAAGAATAAATTCGAATTTAATAACTATGATAGAAATATGTTTTACATGAATTCTAGAGCTAAGCATTGTCTTGTTTGTGCTCTAAACACAAATGAACTCAATCGAGTTATTATGTGTGATTCGGCTAAGAGTATGTGTGATACACTTCAAGTCACTCATGAAGGAACTTCTCTCCTAGAAGATTCAAAGATGAATTTATGGCATAGAGAATATGAATTGTTTCAAATGTTTTTCGATGAATCTATTATGGAAATGAATTTTCATTTCACTAAAATTGTTAATACTTTGAAACAATTAGGAAAAGATTTATCTAATAGTGATCTTGTGAGAAAGGTGATTAGGACATTACCTAGAGAATGGAATGCAAAAATCACCGCACTTCAAGAATCAAAGGATCTCAATACCTTCCCGTTGGATGAATTAATTTTCTCCTTGATGACTTATGAAATGCAACTCGAATCTTCAAGTCTAGAGGAAGAGACTTGAATAATAAAGAAATGAACATACTTGCAAAGGAATTCAATGAGTTTCTCAAAATTAAGAAAGTTGGAAACTCACAGAAGAGCAAGAATGATTCAAGTGTAGAGATTACCTCATGGGAGAATAAGAAGAAGAAAGGGTCAAGAAAGAAGCACTCCATAAAGACATCAATCGAAGCCATCATTTGTAGTGATAATGACTCAAGTGGAGATGAAGGTGGTCATTTCGATGACAAAGATACAAATCTATACTTCATGGCTCAAAAAGATGACGAGGTAAATTCTTCATATAGTGATAGTGATAGTGATAGCCATTGCTCTAATGATGATATTTGTGATGCTTATGCTCTTTTATATGAAGAATCCATGAAATTAGCCAAGAAAAATTGTGATTTAAGAAAACAAGTGCATGCAATATCAAAAGAACTAGATGACTTAAAAGTGAATATTGTGATTTGCATGCCAAGAATGAATGCATATCTAGACATTTATATGTAGAGCATGTGAATAATGATTTGGTTGAATTGATTGTGAGCATTCCTAGCACAAAACAAATCTCTTGTGATACTTCGAGTTTAGAGAAACAAAATGAAAATTTAAAGCTAGAGATTTGTGATTTGAAAAGATGCCTTGAAAAATTTGTCGATGGTAAAAATAACTTGGATGTCATGCTTGGACATCAAAGAGGATGCCTAAACAAAAGCGGTGTTGGATTAGATCCCTTCACCTTGCCTCCTAAAGTTTTTAAACAACAAACTAGGTTAAATATTCTTCCAAGACAACCAAAGAACTATTGCACATCATTTACACATTGTGGTTGGTGCAACAAGAAAGGGCATACGACTAGTTATTGTCCTTGTAGAATTGTTCATGTTGGAGGTGTCAAGAAAATATAGGTTGTTAAAGAGTTTCTTAATGTTGCTAAGACTAACACTTATGGACCCAAGAAAACGTGGGTACCAAGAGTTAGACTTAAATTGTGATTGTAGGTTGTTCAAAGCAAATGCAAATAGCAACAAGGAGAAGGCTCCAAGAAAAAATTAAAAATGAGGAGCAACAAGCTAAATCTTAAGGGGGAGTAAGCATTCCAAGATTGGACATGCTACTTCAAATAAGTTGAGCCTCGAAGCTTGTCAAAGAAAACAGACTTCAAGAATGGTCACTTATGAGCTCAATTTCTTGGTAATTCACCAAGAGGGTAAAACTTAATGATCTTCTCAACATTGTGCTATGTGCTAAACTTATATGTTATCAAGTATGCTTAAATTGTCAAATCTATAAAATAACTTGCTTATTGAGAATTCGTACGAACTATGGTCTAAATTGTGAGTCATTGATTATTTACTACTCTATGTTATAATCTTGGATACCTATAGGATTTCGATGATAATGTATGGTCCTCTTGCACTTATATTGGTAATTTTGATTGTTGATGACTATTATTGGGTTTATAGAAATTTCATGTTGAGATTATGTCGTCTTAATGCTTCACATCGCCATTCCTACACATACATCTTTTGGTAATGCCAGAGGGAGAGCATAACTCGGTTAAACATTTAGTTGTGTTCATTGGATATTGTTGGCATTGATTGAGGGGGAGCATATATTAGGATGAAATATGCATATGATAACTTGATAGAAGCTTACATGCTTGAATCACATACTATCTTGTTACTCTTGAAAAATGCATGAAGAAAATGAGATTATTGAGCTACATTGCCTATCTTTCTTTGGATCATGAAGGAACTCTTGATGTCATCTGTATAAGTTCATGAGTTATATAGACCTCATGCCATTATCTTGCTTGTAACTATCTCTTTACACACACATACCCTTGCTTTTTTGTTGATGACAAAGGGGGAGAAATAATCTTGATTCTATGTGCTATGAGATTGTGTGTTTTAAGAGAACATTAGAGGAAGAGCATATCTTGTTTTAGCTAGGGAAGCTAGCTACGAGCTTAATTGCAATATGAGTATACAGGAAATGATTGAATGTTCTATGTGAGATTTTTGTGCTGAACTAAGTATCATATGATACATTTTACCCTATATAGAATCAATGTTTGTCATCATCAAAATGGGGGAGATTGTTAGCCCTATGGTTGGATAACCTAGGCTTACATCTTGTTTTGATGATAACTACACATTGATTATGTTCTAATGTGTGCTTTGAGTGGATTCTTAGTAGATATATACATGACACTCATGAAGACACATTTGAGAAGTTGGATAAATGAATTGAAGCCAAAGAAGCTTAAAGTTATAATGGACATATTATGGAAGTTTCATCAAGTCCTATGTCAAAGAGCAAGAAAAAATGCAAAGGCTAAGTTACTACGATTATGATTGATCTTTACTATTATGTAACTAGTCTTGGTTTGATGCTTGGATTGATGACTATGACCTAAAAAGACCTTAGGACACCTTGTGCATTGCACGTGAGTTCATAACCTTTCACACAAGTGTGGTTCTTGAAAATGAGTGAACTTTGGAGCTCACTCAGATCTTTTCAAAACAAATTTTGGTGCTAATCTTTTCTTATCTTGATAAAACTTTTCATTAGCTTTCCAACACAAAAAACGACACCTCAATCCGATTTTTCTAAAGAAAGTTATGCCCAAAATAGGAAAGGGGGTTCCGTGAGGCAGCTGATAGGCAGTAGGGTAATACAGTCGACTGTATTTGAATCCAGTCAACTGCATTGCAATGCAGTCGACTTCATTGGTCAAAATTCAGCTCCAACGGCTATTTTCAAGGACAAAACTCCAACGGCTATTTTAGAGGGAACCCAGTCGACTGCATTGGGAATACAGTCAACTGCAATGGCAGTTTTGCCCATATTTTGCCTATAACGGCTATATTTCATTTGCTCTCTATATAAATGATTTGGGGCTTCATCATACACCATGGAAACCACATTCTAAGCCTCCATTCATTAGAGAAACATCAAGGCTCATAGATTAAACTTTTCTCTCTTCATCTTCATGATTTTACATCATTAAAGAGAGCATCTTTGTGAGCAATTCTTTGATTGAGAGTGAGCATACTTCAAGTCATCAATTCTCTCATCTCTCTATTGTACTAGAGCTTCAATTGTACTCATTTCCTTTCAATAGTTTTTCTTTGTACACATTTGATCGTTGTAAAAGAATTGTGATCAAGGCTTGGGTTTGTCAAGTCTTGGGTGAGCTTTGTGGATTCAAGGCTCGTGCTTGGTGTGGGAATATCATCAAGTATTGTAAGGGTTTTGATCTTGACCAGGAAGAAGATTGTTGCTAGTGGATTCTAGTGCTCTTGCAAGGGACTTCCTTGAAGAGGTGGATGTAGGCTTGAGGGTAATTCAAGCCGAACCATTTAAATCTCCTTGTCAAGTATCTCTAACTCAATCTCTTTACTTATTTCTCTATAATTGCTTGAGATTGTGTAGTTAGCATCTTCATTGAAATATTGCTTGGCTTGATTAAGTTTCATGATTGTGTTTTGTTTAAGTTCCCAATTAATTTTCAAAAACCCTATTTACCCCATCTAGGGTTATTTTATTGGTTTCAACAAGAATAAATGATTGAAACCATTAACATCGTCAAATAAAACTTACATGTTCACAACTTTGTAAGAATATCTTAATAAATTTTTCTTGGAGGAGTTGGGGGTTGTCCGTTCCCTATGCGAATGCTCACACATATCTGTCAATCTTACTGCTTATCCATCATTTAACATCGAACAAAATGCCCCATTCTGAAAAGTGAAGGTTTGAACCCGACCAGTTTATGTAGAACTTTTTTGTTTCAAGCAAATTACCTCTAGAATCTAGATGTTGATAATTTTTTTGGCATGTACATTAAAAGTTAACACCTAAAATAAACCCTATAATTATATGCCTCGTCCTAAAAAATGTCAAAGTTTATAAAGAGTAGAAGAGGTTAAGGAGCTTACCTATATATAGCTCGAATCTAGATAAACTCTCAAATCAAAACTAGATCCAAACTTACATATTTAAAAATGATATTGTATTTCTTATATTAAGTAATTAAGGGTAAGAACATACAATTAAGTTATCTTTAAAGAAATTTTGAATGAAGGCATGCGCAAAGGTTAATCACTTGGCCTGCTGGCCACTCGGTGTAGTGGAGACGAAAAAGTCACAACAATTAAATTTTGGGAGATGTATGAAAATGTAGAGTGGTTTTACAACAAAAGAGAATGTGAAAGGGGTTTGAGATAAGTCGGTTATTATCAAGGTAGTAATATTTGAAAGACATTGATATAATATGTAAAAGTGTATAAGGGCATTTGTGTCCAAAAAATAAATTACACATATCTTCTGCGCGCGTGTGCACATAATATCATATCTTAAATCCAAACGCAAGAAAGCAAAAAAGTATAAGCATGTCCAGTTTTTGCTTTTTTTTTATTGAACTATTATTATCAGATTTTCATTATCACACATAAAAGAAAGAACCAATTCTTAAGAGAAAATGAGAGTGGATTTCATCTAAAATAGTAAAAACCATCACCAACTAACGGTCATTTAAAAAAAGAAACTGCTAAACTTAGTACATAAGATGTTATGGTCATGTCTTTCATATCCTAGTATCAAGTTGTAAATGATATCAAAATAAACTCATATGTTACATTTAAGTGTCTTGAGAATTATCCATGTAATACTTGCAGCTTTTATGAAAGCCAAAAAGATGGAGTTGTAAGAAGAATCTTGATTTAGGCATGTTAAGTGCATTTGAATGGCAATTTAGTGATTCATAGATATATAGAGGGCATTCTTGCCCAAAAAGTGATTTACACTTATCCGACTTTTATAAGTAGTATATACATACATTACGGGTAATTTTTTTATCAAATTTGTTTTTCTTTTTTTCCACTTCCTTCATCAACTCTACAACCACTACTCAAATCCTCACTAAGGATGACAATTTGAATCCGATTCGGCAGATATTTGACCCGCCCCGACCTATTACAAGTTTTTTTTTTAATTTTTTTGTTTTGTACTTTGACTGGATTATGGGGGTGGGTATGGTATTTGTATTAGTAACCTGCAATGGGTACGGGTTGAGTTTGTTATTATCTCTAATCCACCCCGGTATCCGATCTGACCTATAACCCGTACCCTCCCTGGTTTAATATAATCCTAACCCTAACTAATATGCAATTATAGGTCCATCTGGTAGTAAAAATAGTCACGTTAGAAAGACATAAATCATCCACTCTTTTCTTTTCTCTCAAACTCTTTTTAGCCATGTCGCCCCTCTTCTTATCTAAAACTCTCTTTAGCCATGTCCCCCCTCTTCTCTCCCTCACACCGTCACCCCCCACGGCGACAAACTGTCAATAATCTGACCAAGCCACCTTTGAGATTTAGAATCAAGGTAAAACCCAAGGCAAAACAGAGTGTTCCAGTTGAAGCGGGGAGCCAAGGAAAAATAGCAACATCAGCTAACAATGAAGAGCTAGACATAGGTGAAGTTGGTACGTGAAGGGGCAACAGCTGAAAATGGAATTTGTTACAACGCGTGGATTCTATGGAGATGAGGGAATTAATGACGCGTGGTCTACATGTAGGAGGAATTCCAAGGCTGATTTGATGAGTTAAATTGCTCCCAATTAAGGCATTAAACATCATAAATCTATGTCTTAAGAAGTAAGCTAATTCAGTTTTCCTTGTTATTTCAAGATTTTCTATTTTCTGTTTTTAGTTTTTCTTCCTATTTTCACGGAAGGCAATTGTAACCCCTTATCTAGGGGGGATCATTGGAGGATAGGCATGATGAATGAGAATTGATTCTTTCCTTTCTTCTCTCTCTGTTCTTTTATCTTCATCTTGTTACCAAATTTGTCCAGAAACCACCATTGTTACTCTGCACCTTCAACCAAGAGTAGTAACCAAACCTGTGAGTTCTTCTCTGTAACTGTGGGTTTGTTACAAATTCGTATCTAAAGCAACACGATCCATAAAATACCACAAGTCAATAGCCTTATACCAACTATGGGCTATCCAACGAAATAAGCAAATAGGCATCAGTTGGATGAGCATGTTAGTTTGATGGAGGCGCAATTCTCTGATCATTTCGGAGCAATTGACGACCAGCTAGTTGAAATGAAAAAAAAAAAACTCTCGGAGATTCCAGACCTTAAAGCAGCCATTGAAGATCTGAAGCTAGAGTTACCAGCCGTGAGGCAAACTCTGGCTGAACTATAAGGTATGATGCAACAGTTGCTTGCTAACAAAAGAGGGGGTGACGGCGAGAGCTTTCAATCAAAGTTTGCCAACAAGGGAGGGGGTGACGGTGAGAGCTCTAATTCTGTTACGCCCCAAAAATTGTTTATTCTCGGAGCGTAAACGGTCGAATAATAGGAATTCGGAGGAAACCTTAAAGTTATCAGAAGTCTTCCAAACGAAATCAGAAAATCTTAAAATATCATAAAAACGGAGTCAGAAAAACCTTTATTTTTTTATCACAAATCTCCCAAACAGTCGATCAGAGCATATACTAATAATTTTCAAAATACATCAATATCTGACATAGGGGCCCAAAGTTTTTATACAATCCAAAATTTCTCCGACACAGAGTTTTAATACGAAACCTAAGTAACACTAACTTTAGTTGTTACACTTAAATGTCAATACTAATTCTGAAATAAGGTAGCTAACTCTTGATCACACAGCTAGCCCTTCGAATTAGAAATCCCACCTACTAATCACCTGAAAGGAAAAATCATAAGGGAATGAGCCAAATGTTCAGTAAGATCGCTCAAAGGACCAATCAAACAAAACAAAAATATCTGAGAAACGAAATTTCAAAAGCACCAAATGTTTCAACGGAACGGATAATCAAACTAGATTTCAAATATCAAAACATATCTGAATAACAAAGTTTCAAAGGCACACCAGTTTTAACTGAACAGAGATCAGACCAAATATCAAATGTCAAAATATATGTCAAAATATATCTGAGTATGGAGACAGACAGTAAAGATGTCAGACCAAATATCAAATGCCAAAATATACCTGAGTACGGAGACAGACAGTAGAAATGTCAAACCAAATATCAAATGCCAAAATATATCTGAGTACGAAAATAGACACTAGAGAGCCATTTAGAAAGTGGTCACATACGTCATTCCTGACATATGGGGCCGGTTCAGAAAGTAAGATCGTGATCTCTAGCTCAACTCCTCTGAGCTAGCCCACGTTTCAATCCACGTGGATAAGTAAAAAATAAGTCATATACACTATGACATGGCTCATTAAGTCAACAAAACAAAATCTCAAAATAACAGTTATCAAATATCGGACATTTCAAACCATATTCAAAGGTTTCAAAATAACATTATCAAATTATAGACTTGTTGAACAATAAGTAGAGTTTACGAAATAATGATAATCTTAAATCACTGAAACGAGCGATATCAATATGTCAAATTCTGAGGTCAAACAAATTCGACGGAATTTGATTTTCACAAATTGTAGAATTAACAACAAGTCATTCTTAACAAACTTCAAAACAAAAAGGAGAGGAAGAATCACTTATCTCCATTTGAAGAAGTTCGGATTTCAAAAGAATCTAAAGACTTACATGAGCGATTGGTCCATCGCTGATTTGAACTTCAAAGATTAAACTCTTACCTTAATCAAGCCTTGTGAATGCAAAACCTTAAGCTCCTCCTTAGAATTCAAAAGCTTCCCAAGCTCTCTCTCTCTCTCTCTCTCTCTCTCTCTCTCCACCGTAAGGAAAAAAAGGGAATAGAGAACTCCAAAAAGCTAGAAAGAAAAAAAGAAGCTATTTATAGGGGACAATTTTTTTTTTAGTTTTCTATTCGACCGAAATAGTTTTCGGTTGACCGAAAATAGTTTTTAGTCGACCGAATCCAATAGAGGTGAAAATGGTTCAATTTTTTTTTTTTTTGCATTCGACCGAAAACTAGTTTTCAGTCGAATTAAAACTTTTAATTCAACCAAAAACTTCAGTAGCTCATTTTTACACACAAAAATATTTTCATTTGAAGCAAAACTCATTTTCTTTGTTTTCGGTCGAATTAAAACTTTTAATTCAACCAAAAACTTCAGTAGCTCATTTTTACACACAAAAATATTTTCATTCGAAGCAAAACTCATTTTCTTTCGAAGCCAAACTATTTTCATTCGACCGAAATACCTTTAATTCGACCGAAAATACTTTTTAGTCGGCCGAAAACTTTTTTTTTTAGTCAGCTAAAAACTTTTTAGTCTGCTGAAACTTTTTAGTCCAGTAAAAACTTTTTAGTCGGCTGAAAATTTTAGAAACTCCAAAACACCATTTCCCTTCATTTTGATTCTAACGAAACTACTTTCATTAGACCAAAAATTTTAAAAACAATCCCAATTTATTTTCTTAATTTTAACAATAGACCATAAACTTATTTATTCAAAGATAATAATTTCACATAAGAAAAAGAAAATTTCGGGGTGTTACAAGTTCAAAGTTTGGAAGACAGAGCAAAGGAATGGATAACGGCCATAAAGAGTACTTTTAGTACACTAATGGTAACACCTATCATAAACTAACAAAAATGGAATTTACTAAGTTTAATGGGGGAAGATCTGTATGGATGGATTAGGAAGGTTGAGAGATTTTTTTTATTTTAATTTTGTAGATGAGCATGTCAAAGTTAGTTTTGCCTCAGTTCATTTCGGAGGCCAAGCCGAATACTGGTTCGGAACATACATCAAAAGGAAGGGAAAAGGTTACAAAGGATTTGAGCACAATGTTTTCAAAACTTTTTAAGGAAAGTGTTGTGGGTGAATTTCACAAACTCAGGCAGGTTGATTCGGTTGAAAATTTCTACAAGGATTTTGAAACCCTGAGATCAATTTTGACTAATGAAGGTTGTGTGTTTGAAGAGTCTTACTTTATACATAGCTTCATCAATGGCCTCAAGGATGACATCAGGTTGGAGGTGGAGAAATTTGAGGTCCATTACCTCTCTCGAGCTATTTACTTAGCCAGAAAACAAGAGGCTAGCCAGCTTAATGCTTGGCAGACCTCAAGGACATCCCAAAAGCCTAGTGTTACTACTATTTATTCCAGCTCTCCTTCTTTTAAGCCACAGCTCCTAACCACACCTGTTAAACCCAAGCCAATAGCTTCTAGACATATCTCATCATATAAGCCTACACCCCAGATAGCCCCAAAAGCCATATTACATACCCCACAGAATCCTCCATATTAAAAATTAACTTGAGCTTACTTCGATGAGAGGAGGAAGAGAGGTTTATGGTACTGGTGTGATGAAAATAACACACCAGCTCATAGTTGCAAAGGATAAAAAAATCTTCATGTTAGTAGTTGAAGAGGAAGAATTAGAAGAACCCCCACTCAAGTATGATGAAGAGGTTCCTCAACCTACTGAACACACATATGAGGAAGAGTTCGAGAGGGTGGAAATTACAGTAAATGCTATGACTGAAAGCCCAAGCCCGAGTACTTTTTAGCTGTGGGGAAAAACGAAAAACAAATCATGTTTTATTCTCATTGACACTGGGTCAACACATAATTTTATTGACCTAGCCACATCCCAAAAACTAGGATGCAGGCCCCACCTATGTGTCGTGATGATAGAAGATGGAAACAAAGTGGTTAGTGACTCCATGTGTGATGGTTTCAAATGGACTATGCAGGGGACTACTTTTGAAACTAGCATGAAGCTATTACCATTGGGGGGATGTGATTGCGTATTGGGTTTGCAATGGCTTAAAGAAATGGGGCAAGTACAATTTGATTTTCAAACAACGTCTATGACAATCCATATAGAAGGGCAAGAAATAAAGTTGCAAGGTAGGGAAGATAAGGCAGAAGTAAAGATGTTGTCAACTAAAGCAATGTACAAGTACTTGATCCACCACTCTGGAGCACTATATGGACAAGTATACACCATTACAACCTTGCCTTCTAAGCAAATTGAAGAACCACATCTCACATCACTTTTACATCAATTTGGGAACATCTTTGCTGAGCCCACAGGATTCCCCCCACCTAGGTCTCAAGATCATAGAATTCCACTTATTTCTAATGCACGACCTGTGAACATTAGGCCATACAGATTACTATATGCCCAGAAAAGAGAGGTAGAGAAGATTGTTGATTGTTCATGAGACACTTGAGGCGGGCATAATTCAATCCAGCTCTTCACCATTTGGGAGCCCTGTGTTGTTAGTGAAGAAAAAAGATGGTACTTGGCGTATGTGTGTAGACTACAGGGGGCTGAACAAGCTTACAATCAAGAATAAACATCCTATCCCTGTAGTGGATGATTTATTAGATGAATTGCATGGGGCTCAAGTGTTTACAAAGCTTGACCTAAGAAGCGGTTATCATCAGGTGAGAGTGTGCTCAGAAGATATACATAAAACTGCATTTTCTACTCACTTTGGACACTCCAAATTTAAAGTGATGTCCTTTGGGCTCACTAATGCTCCAACTACCTTCTAGGCCCTTATGAATGACATTTTTCAGCCATTTTTAAGGAGGTTTGTCCTAGTTTTCTTCGATGATATACTAGTGTACAACAAGACCTACTCAAAACACCTCAGCCACTTCACTACTGTGTTGTAAATATTGAAGGACAATCAATTGTTTTTGAAGAAGAGCAAATGTTCTTTTGTTGTGCCCAAAGTTGAATATTTGGGGCATTTCATATTTGGTGAAGGGGTAACAGCTACCCCCAAAAGATTGCAGCCATGGTGAATTGGCCTCTTCCTGAAGACACTGAAGCAGCTTACGGGTGTTTTGGGATTGACTAGGTATTATAGGAAATTCATACCTCATTATGGTGTCTTAAGTAAACCAATGACCAAATAGCTGCAGAAGAAAATTTTTCATTGGACACCTAAAGCCACTCTAGCCTTCACGAAGCTCAAATCAGTGATGGTGAGTACCACAGTTTTGGCCTTACCAAACTTCTCTTTACCTTTCATAGTTGAAGTAGATGTTAGTGACCAGAGCATGGGTGCGGTTTTGACTCAAGGGACTAGACCTTTAGCTTACTACATCAAGGCTTTTGGACCAAAAGCAAAAACAATGTCAACCTATGAAAAAGAGCTAGTAGCATTAGTATAGGCCATAATGCATTGGCATAATTATCTGAGTTTGCAGCCATCTACTGTTAAGACTGATCACTGCAGTCTTAAATATTTGCTTGGGCAAAGAGTCACCTCCCTTTTGCAGTAGAAGTGTCTCTCTTGGTTTCACCTTTGATATCTAATATAGGGCTGGAAAAGACAATGTACATGCTGATGCTTTGTCCAGGTTCCTGAGGAAGAGAGTGATGATGGTCATTGATATGGCATTTCCACCGTAACACCATATGGATGGTAGAACTACAGGGCAGTTATGAAGGAGACTTTCACATGCAACAATAGCTGCAATAATTGGTAATTGAACCCTATGCTACTGAGCACTCCCTTCATTAGGGCATCCTCAAATATAATGGAAGGATATGTGTTGGCAGCAACAGGAAGTTAAGGTCCCAAATTTTGCAGATTCTTCACACCTCTGAGATTGGGGGACACTCTGGGGAAAATGCTACTTATAAGAGAGTAACATCATTATTCTACTGGCCCTGTCTCAAGGAAGATATGAAAAGATGGATTAGGCAATATGATGTACGCCAAAGGAACAAGCATGAGCATAGTTCTTATCCAGGGTTCTTACAACCCCTAGCAATACCACATCAATTCTGGAGCAACATATACCTGGACTTCATTGAAGGCTTACCTAAATCAGACCACAAGGAAGTAATTATTGTAGTTGTGGATATGCTCAGCAAAATGGCACACTTTATACCATTAAGTCATCCCTACAAAGCTCAAGATGTGGTTTGAGCTTATTTTGAGCAAGTTTTTAAGCTACATGGACTCGCTGACAACATAATCAGTGATAGGGGCAGTGTGTTTCTAAGCCAATTTTGGCAAAAACTGTTTGCATTACTAGACACACAATTGCACTTGAGCACTGCATATCACCCCCAGAGTGATGGGCAAACTGAGAGGGTGAACCAGTGTTTAGAAACCTATCTAAGGTGCTTTTGTGGAGACAGACCAAAAACCTGGAGCAAGTAACTGCTGACTATGGCTAAATTTTGGTACAACACTACCTACCATAGCTCTACGAAGATGACATCATTTAAAGCTATTTATGGATACACTCCCAAGGTTCTGAAGCTTGGGGATCCTAATACTACACATATTGCTTCAGTTGATGCCTATATGGCTGAAAGAAGTAAAATCCTGAGTTTGCTCATGGATAATTTGGTTATGGCTCAAGCTAGAATGAAACACTATGCTGACCAACACAGAACTCAGTGGTAGTTTAAAGTGGGAGACCTGGTTTAATACCAGGTCATTACTAAGGTAGGGACAGTAGCCTACAAGCTCAATTTGCCACCAGAATCCCTAATTCACCCAGTGTTTCATGTATCACTCCTTAAACCCACTCTTAGTCCCAATGCCATAGCTACAAATCAGTTTTGACCCCTTAACAGTGAAGGCCAAGTGATGTTAAAACCCACGGTTATCTTAGACAAAAGGATGATCAAGAGGGGAATTCAGTATGTACATCAGGTGCTGGTGGGATGGTCAAATTTAGCAGAATAAGAAGCTACTTGAAAAGATTGGGACATGATCAAATTCAGATTTCCTAATTTCATTGCTTAGGAAGAAGCTAAATTTGAAGGAGCAAGGAATGTCAGTAATTTGACCAAGCCACCTTTGCGATTTAGAATCAAGGTAAAACCTAAGGCAAACCAAAGTGTTCCAGTTAAAAAGGGGAGCCAAGGAAAAATAGCAACATTAGTTAACAATGAGGAGCAGGGCATAAGTGAAGTTGGCGCGTGAAGGAGCAACAACTAAAAGTGGAGTTTGTTACGAGAGCGTGGATTCTGTGGAGATAAGGGAATTAATGGCGCGTGGTCTACACATAGGAGGAATTCTAAGACTAATTTGTTGAGTTAAATTGCTTTCAATTAAGGCATTAAACATCACAAATCTACGTCTTAATGAGAAGTAAGCTAATTCAGTTTTCCTTGTTATTTCATGATTTTCTATGTTCTATTTTTAGTTTTTCTTCCTGCTTTCACGAAAGGCGGTTGTAACCCAATATCTAGGGGGATCATTGGAGGATATGCATGATGAATGAGAATTTATTCCTTTCTTTCTTCTCTCTATGTTCAGCTATCTTCTTCTTATTACCAAATTCGTCTACAAACCGCCATTGTTACTCTGCACTTTTAACCAAGAGTAGTAACCAAATCTGTGAGTTCTTCTCTGTAACTCTGGGTTTGTTACACAAACACCTCCACCTCACCACTAAACATCATCCTCACCATCACCTCCAACGGTTGCAAACCAGCTCCAGCTCACCACCTAAAGCTCACAAAAACACCGTCCTTACCGTCCCCCCCACCCCCACCCCTAGCCACAAACCACCACCTAAAGTCCATCATCCACCTTCCCAAAGACTAGAACTACTGAAATTAAATATACCCATTTATTTAATTTTTGGTGGTGTAAACTATAATTTCTCTTTTTGGAATATTTGGACATTTACTTAATTTTTGTCCTCTTTTATTGATTGTAATACAAATTAATTTTGTAATTAGACTTGCAATTTGCAATACACATACATTTTAAAAAAAGAGGGGCAGGACGGGGCAGATCAATGTGGGTTTTTGGGTTTTATAGAAGCCTACGGGGTCGAGGATGGTATTCACATCCTTTGATCCAATGGCGGGGCGGGGCGGGCGGGCATAGTCGGGCATATGGACAATCAAGGCATGTACGGATTTTATAAGATCCGCACCCGCCTCGCCCCATTGTCATTCCCAATCCTTACCACCATTTTCATCTTCACTTTTTCCCCTAGCATTTTAACACCCTATCCCAAGGTTCCAACACCATCTCCATTATTCTATCCACCCTTGGCTTTCAAGATATCTCCATGGCAATCATTACTTTGATTGGACGGCAACGGTGGTGCTGCTCTTTTTTTCAAGATTTTGACCGACTTTACTGGGGATATTATAAGGTGATGTGTGTGGCAGTTGTTGGTGGTGATGGGTAAGAGTTAGGTTTCGATGGTGGAGAAAAGAGTTGGCTCGGGCTGGGAAGGGCTAATTAGTGCATGCTGTGGCAACATTAATGGGTGTGAGTTAGGTAAAATGGTGGCAACAAATTGATGAGGTGGGGGGAGAGGGGAGGGTAATGGCGGCAATGCTAGCGTGAGTTGAGGGGTAGGGTTGCACCAAAAGACAAAACAGAAGGTGGAAACTTATTTGGGTGACGAAGCTACGCTCAACTTATTCTCAAAAAACATACAGAAGGACAATCTTAAAATAGAGCATAACTTCAGAACATGGATAGCAAAAATAGTAGTTGAGGTGCTAACATCACGAAACGGGCATAGTACATTCTAATCTCAACTGAAAATGAAGGATTTTGATTTTTGAATGCATGATGTAAAATTAGGCAATAAGTTCTGTTCTCTTTAGTATTTTATTTTTTATTTTCATTCAGTACCCGGCTCTCATGGAGTTGGAAGATTTTGATTCACTTCAAACCATAAAGGTTATTGACTGCATCATTGGTAGGACAGTTGGAATTTGACTCTAAAGGTCTACCTTGTAAAACCATTGGTGGTGGAGCTAAAAGAATTTGAAAGAAGTGAGGCACCCTTAACCCTAATTAGGGTAGGACTCTCTCTCTCTCTCTCTCTCTCTCTCTCTCTCTCTCACACACACACACACACACACATATATATATATACTTGTATAATGACACGAATACCCATGTAAGGGCTGAATAAGTGGAAAATTCTAGAACTAGAATTACATATATATTAGCACTCCCCTTTAATCTGAACAAGGTGAAACAATGGACAGATTGACTTTCAACTGATGGAACTTCAAGCGAGATAAGCCTTTGGTAAAGTTGTCAGCAAGTTGATCGGATGTGGATACATAACGAACAACAATATCACCACTAGCAACCTTCTCACGAAGAAAATGAAAATCAATCTCGATATGCTTTGTGCGAGCATGAAAGACCAGATTGGCAGCAAGGTAGGTAGCACTAACATTGTCACAGTAGACAATAACAGGCCGGTGCAGAAAAACCCTAAGGTCACCCAAAAGTTGACGTAACCAATATGACTCTGCAACAGCATAGGCAACAGGACGATACTCGAATTCAACACTAGAGTGAGATACAGTAGGCTACTTCTTGGCTTTCCAAGAGACCATAATGGAACCTAAAAACAAAGCATAGCCAGAAGTAGAACGACAACTATTAGGGCATCCAGCCCAATCAACATCAGCATAAGCAACAAGAGAGAGATTAGATTTAGGGCGTAAAATAAGACCATGGCATAGAGTATCCTTTAAGTAACAAAAAATACGCTTAACCACCTGTAAGTAGAGGTACAAGGAGAATGCATAAATTGACTGACAATACTGATGGAGTAAGCAATATTTGGCTAAGTCATTGTTAAATATTGAAGAACGCCAACCATGTTCTATAAACTGTTGGATCAGGCCGAATATTACCATCACGTAAGGATGGTTATTATGTAGATGGCATGGGGGTAGAAACAGAATTGGCATCATGAATATCAAATCGTTGAAGCAAGGTAGCAGTGTAATGAGTCTGAGATAAAAATAAACCTGATGAATCTCGACGAGCCTCAATACCCAAAAGAAATGAAAGTCTCTGATATCTTTCATAGCAAACCAAAAAGAGAGGGCATTGACATAGGAAGAGAGTTCAGCAGGATCGCTGCCAATCAGAATGATATCATCCACATAAAGAAGCAAAACAAGCATACTAGAAGCTGACTGACGCACAAACATAGAACTGTGAGCCTTACTATGAGAAAAGCCTTCATGAAAGAGATAAGATCTGAAATGTTGAAACCAAGTATGAGGGGCATGCTTCAACCCATAAATAACCCGTTGCAACTTACAAACATGATTAGGATAACGAGAATCAACAAAACCAGGAGGTTATTTCATATAAACTTCCTCAGTCAAGGTACTATGTAAAAATGCGTTCTTGACATCTAACTGATGAATAAGCCAAGAACGAGAAATAGCTAATGTTACCACAGTGTGAACCGTAGTGGGTTTTGACAATTGGACTAAATGTCTAGTTAAAATCAATACCAGCCTGTTGATTAAAACCTTGAGCCACCAAACGAGTTTTAAAGCGTTCAATGGACCCATCAGAATTAAGTTTCACTTTATAAATCCATTTGGAGCCAACAAGATTTTTAGTAGGATCATAGGGTACAAGAACTCATGTATTATTGGCCAAAAAAGCATTAAGTTCATCAGCCACATCAACACGCCATTTAGGGTCCTTGACTGCTTGAGTAAAACATGAAGGTTCCTCTGTAGGCAAGGAGCTATAAAGAGACTGAAGTTGTTTGGGCTTACGGATGCCAACTTTAAAACATATGGTCATCGGATAAGACATAGGCACAGGTGAGGGAAAAGAAGGAGATGGCGAGGGTAACAAAGTAAGTGGTGAAGAAGCAGGTGAAGAAACAGAAGGAGGAGGTGAACGAGGCAAGGAAGAAGATGACAACGGGGACATGGAAACCAAAGACGAAGAAGGTAAGGAGGAAACTGAAAAGGTAGAGGTGGACACAGAGGATGGCAAGGGAATGATTGATGGGGGAAGCATAGGGGCAGAAGCAATGGAATAGGGAGTAAACATGGTAATGGGAGAATTGATTACAACGGGAGAGGGATCAGAAAAATCATGAGAACTAGATAACACGAGACTCGGATACAAAAAGGAGGCCTCATTAAAGATAACATGACGACTGGTGTAAACACGCTCGATCTTTGGTCAAGGTAGTGATAGCCTTTATAAGCTCCGGCATACCCAAGAAAAATACATTTACAAGAACAGAGGGCGAACTTATGTAAGACACGAGTAGATAAATTAGGGTAGCATTCACATCTAAAAACACGTAAAAGAGAATAATCTAGAGAGTGAGAGAAGAGAACTTCAATTGGAGATTTATAATGAGGGACATTGTGAGTAGGAACGTAGTTAATAAGATAAACAGCAGTGTAAGCAGCATCAACCCAATATGATAGAGGCATATGAGCATGAATGAGTAAGGTGCGAGCCATCTCACAAATATGACGATGTTTACGTTCTGCCATACCATTTGTTGTGGAGTGTCTGGACATGACATAGGAAACTGAATACCATGGGTGGCCAGAAAGGATGTAAGGGGGAAATTATTAAATTCACGACCACCTTCACTTTAGAGAATTTTAATTTTGGTAGAAAATAGATTTTCAACTAATGATTTGAATGTGCGAAAATGAGTAAAAACTTCAGATTTGAGGCGCATAGGGTAAACCCACGAAAAGCGAGTAAAGTCGTCCACAAAAACAACATAATATTTAAAACCACAAGTAGAATAAACTGGAGAGGTCCATACATCCGAATGAACCAAATATAAAGGAAAAGGACTACGATGATCAACACGATCAAAGGGAAGTCTATGAGACTTGCCTAACTGACAATGAGAATAGAAACTTAAAGACTTAGGAGAAAATAGAATTTCTCATTTATTGTGTAAGAACGACAACGTAGCAGAGCTAGAATGACCAAGACGTCGATGCTAGATATTGCCAGTGACACAAGCAGCTACCAGACCATCAAAGTGTGAGGAGACAAAAGTAGGTGGAAGAGGATATAGGTCACCACCGGACTTAGTGAAGAGAGGAAGAGTCCCCATTTTGTTGTCCTTCACGGAAAAGGAAGTGGATGAAAATTAATAGTACAATCATTATCACGACACCAACAACTAAGAGAAAGTAGATTACGGGAAAACTGAGGAACATGTAATACACTGTGCAATTTAAGAGGACCATGTGGGGTGTGGAGAAAAGAGGAACCAACCTTAGTGATACTAAGCAATAGGAACCATTACCCACTAAAATCTTACTAGAACCAGTATAAGGTGAAGTATCAAAAAGTATACCATCATTCAAAGTGATGTGCGTGAAAGCACCACTGGTCTCAGATATATATACATGTATAATACTCTTACAATGACACAAATACCTATATAAGGGCTGAATAACATAATTGAATTCTAGAACTAGAATTACATATATTAACAGAATTGAATCTTCGATGGGCAACAAAATTTGAACTTTGGCGGGCTGCTTGCTGGAGTTCTACACAAGAGGAGGGTATGTGAATTCGAATTAACGGGCTGCTTTAATTAATTGCTCCGAAATACCATGGTAACCATTGCAATGATATACCATCTGGTACGTTGTTTTTTATATATTTTTTTTGCCCTGTAATGGAAGCGTTCAAACTTTGCAGGCTCAACAAATTTCACATGATGCAGACATGCAGTGTGACCACTGCACCTGCTACTCATAAACCATCATTAATGGTTACAGTGGTTAGCATCTCATTAGCTCTACGCAACCAATTCACATGCATTAACACCATTTGCATCAAGTTCATATCATGTTATGTCTAAAAAGGAATATTTTATATGCTTCCACTTAGAGACGAGTATATTTGGAACAAACATTGAGGTGTTGGATGTTGGCTTTACATAATGTAGTAATAAATCAATAGGAATGCAACCAAATATTCATATTTTTGAATATTCGTCTAGTACTATTAGCCCCGTGACAACAACTTTGCAAGCTCTATCACGTAGTCTGGTAGTCACCTTAATACTACCACTAATGTTGTCGCAGAACTACTCGATATCCAATGAGCACTCCTTCTTACTACCTTCAATTACCCTTTGATATTATCGAATCTGACTCTCCTGTTTCTTTGTCTTGTTTTTCCATGTTCGTTATGAGCAACCAATGGCTCCTCTCCCTCTGCCACGACTGTCTGCACTCTCGAGTCATTGCCCCCATGTAGAATTTTTTTTTTGAGACCGCGAGGGTAAATTAGTTGTGGACTGGTTAGCGAAATTTGCTAGCCTTGAGGGTTCGTATATATGTAATACTATTGTTCGTCCTCCGGATGGCCTTATCCCTTTTTGCTTTTGGATATGTATGATGGAGCTTTATCACAAAGGATTCCTACTATCGATATATTTTTTATGTAGTGTGAATACTCTCTATATTCAACACAAAAGAATATAAATACATAGGTTGCATCGTTAAGCCGATCTAAGTTACGAAGGATGAGTTTTAAGGCATTCTATATTATGGTTTTTTAAGTGATTAACCTTTCTATTAGTAGTTTTCATTTAAAGGTTTAAAGCCTCTAAACTAAGAACGTTAGATATCTTTAAATCTGAACAACTTTTCTAAGCGATTCCAAACATTTAAGCAAGTAGGTTACATTAAAATACAAAAAGTTATTTAGTTGTTATATCTATATATATATATAGACACACACACACATCAAAAACTAACCGCGACTTATGGCATGATTAAAGAAAACCCTCTATTAGACTAATTTCTCAGCAAATTAAATTATCCTTATACTATGGAGTTGTAACATCGAGCACATAAGGTGCTCCGAAATTGGTTTAAGACATGTGGCAGCATTCCAGGGGGTTTGGGTTAATAACATCCTGAGTGACTCGATAGATGCAATTGACCTTGTTGGACTAGCAAAAAAAAAGGCAATGTTTTGTCTGACTGCAAAAGAGTTCTCCATATACTTTCTAGGATGGTTAAACTAGGACTGGTTTTCTTACCTTTTTTTTCCCTCAGAAACTTTATCAAAAATTATGAGATTCATGATAGTCCTTCTTTTTCAAGGGAGACAATTTGGAAGGGGCAGGGGTGTTAATCAAATAAATACCTTGGTGCTTTCCATTTGACTATATCGGAAGGCCCTTGACTGCTTAAATATTTTGAGTGAGCAATTCGTATATGAGGAAGTAGATGATCCTTAAGAGCACTTCCGAGATCTTGCAGGGGAGGACCTAATAGTGAGGGAGGACTACCGTATCACTTTACCTTAGGGGTGACAAGGAATGGCATCAATAGTCTCTATCGAATGTTACTCAAGAAACTACGCGAGTGGATGAATAGATGAAACGTGTATACACGTCATTTTTGTATTTCTACCTCCATCTTGAGGTCATTTTGCATCTATAATCACTGAATCATCATTCTTAGGTTTTGTTATGTTTACAGGCATGCCATAATATCATTGCAACGGTGTTGGATCATGATTTATGTTTGGCTGAATTTTTGTGCTTAGTAGAAGAAGAATCTCCGGGTGTATGTGTACAACAGTCTACTTTAGGGAATGTGAAAAATTAAAATTACGAGCTTAATTTTTTTAAGTATTGATCGAGATAATAGGAAATTCCCGAACTTGTTCCAAATCTGAGACACCCTTAATGTTATAATGAATATTTCAAGCTACACTTTATACAATTAAGCGATAACAGGGGTTGCACCTAGGTTGTTTGCCACATTGGTCTTTGGAATAGTTTATGCTATCTCGGTGAACTCTTCCAAGGAAGGAAAGCTTACTGGCGAAAAAGCAAGAAATCTTATAGTCATTCTAAGTAAGTCGCCTCTGATCTCTCCATTAATTAATGTAACTAGCATTACCCCGTGCAATGCTACTGTAGCAACAAAAATAGAACTCTAGAATCTTTATTTAGGCAAAGTATGGATATGCATCATCAAAAGCATTAATGGCTTGTTTCTTTTTTCCTTTAATGCCATATTTAAAAAAAAAAACACTTTAAATGCCAAGTGGTGGAACCACTGGTATTAGGGAGCAAGCCTAGGTGCAAGGCACAGCCCACCTTCAGAAATGCACTTAAAACTTAGGAGGTTTTCAAACAAAGTTTTAAGAATAGTACATTACAAATTGAGCAAAGAATATATAAGAAAACAAACTTTTACACGCTTTCATTCTCGTTTGATCAATGTAATTCTGAAGACAAAAAGCGAGAAAGTGAATGAAGGAATGCAAAAATCAATGTCGTTTGTGTGAGAAAAAAAATGTTGAAGTTTGCTAATCTACATACAAATTTCCATACTGCCATAAACATAATTAGCTAATACACGACTTCTAAGGGGAGCATTTCAACGGCACTTGTAATGACTAAGATGATTCGTTTCTTCTTATTGATGCATTAGCTTGATCCATGATCATAGTCTTCATAATTCTTGATCATTCTAAGGTTATGAACTTACCCCTGCTACACACAACCCGATGCCACGCGTCATTATATGTAAAAGAACAACGTAACCGTAACAACTTTCTTTCGCTAATAGAAAGGAAGGTATCTGTAACATCCCGAATTTTTTCAGAACGTTAAACAATCAATCGATCACAATAATGCCACAAGCTGTCAGAGCAACTAACCATCAATTGAATCATAGTTCTAATAAACCATCATAAATGGAACATCAAAACTAAGTTTGAAAATTTTCAAATAATAATGTCAACCGGCGCAGGGGTTCTAGTAATCAACACTAACTTAACTTAATTTCATTTCTCTCGCTAGGCCCTAATCCATGCTGGCAAAGGAGAGCCTATCACCTGCAGATATGAAGTCAAAAAAGAGTGAGCTTTCGAGAGCCTATTAAGGTCGATCAATGATTTACAAAAATAGGAAAACGATACAGACAAATTTACATTTAAACCAATGACAACTTTTGAAACGGAGAAACAGAGCGATTCAAATGATTTTCTATAAAAAAAAATCAAATGATAATTTTAAAAAGGGTTTTCAAAGAAAACCACAACATTTCGATATAAACATGGGGATGAGCATCAACTCAATCCCTTGAATCAATAATTATCTTAAAACATTTCAGGTGCAATAAAACAGAAACAGGAAACATTGAACATGAGCAGTACAATGTAGCAAAGCCACCCCAGCAATGCTTGATACGATTTACATATGCAGATGTACACTGACTAGTCCATCTAGGTACTAGTTTAACCCAACCAACAGACCATCCTTATAATTCCAGCAGTATAGACCATCTTTATAACTCTCAGGTTACTAACTCAGATCAACATTAGAAGAAATAAATACAATTAAAAATACTTTACGATAATCAAAATAATAAATATATGAGAATAAACAAAGAATTCCAAACGATCGCTTAAGGTTCAAGTTAGGATTACACGGGCAATTGAAAACATTTTTATGACAAAGAACTGATAAGATCTTAGAGCTCAAGTTAGGGTTTCATTGGTAAAATCTAAATATTCTCAGGAAAATTTATAAAACCATAATTGAATAAGATTTGCGAAACAACTAAGATTAAAACATATGGATTCAAAATGATGAGTAGCAGTTGGAGAGAAAAATCCTTATCTCAGTCCAAGCTAAGCGATGCTATCAACCTCGATCAATATTTTCTGAATAAACCTAGATTGGCATTCCATATGTTAGAACACAATATATTCTACAGTAATATAACCTAATATCAACTACTCAAAAGATGCTCACTTCTAACTCCGAAATCGCTCAACTCCAAATGGTTCTCACACACGACCAACCTAGTCGAAAACACTATATGTTCCCTAACGCGTAATGATATCCCAAAATTTGTAATAAATTACAAATAAACACTTTTATAGCTTAAAACATCATACAAACTTAAAATATAAATTTTCTAAAATTTTGAATATTTTCGAGTTAAAAATAATTTCTTTAAATTAAATAAAACCCATAAATAGCCATAATTGCTTCCAGATGCAAAATAAGTCCCATATTTTTCTAGTCACTTAAAAATATGTATAAAAATATAAAATTTTAAATCAGAATTTAAAAGACATAAAAACTATTTTAATTTTTTTAAAAAAATCAATGCAATACGAAAATCATAGAAAATCAACTCTAAAAATCATGAAACTGAAACTAAAACTTATTTGTATCATAAAAACATTACGAATTTTTTTCAGAATTTATTAAGAATTTTAAAGACCCCAAATGAATTTTAGAAAAGCTGAAATTGCAAAAAATGCTAAAAAAATCTCAGAAATCTATGAAATTTTAACAGTAACTCTAATATTGTCCTAAGAACATTCCTGTTAAGTTTCAATGTTTTTGAATAATTATAAAATATTCAACTGCCATGTGGTACAACTACACATGCGCAATGTACCACTCCACTGCATAAACTCAGTTCCTCTTCTTCTTCTTCTCCTCACTTCCATGACTCTCAAACACACAGCAGCCCCACGCCTCACATAGCAGACCCATACCTCTCTAAACACACCCTCACCCATCCATTATACACACAATTACTCACACATAACTTCACTTACACACTCACAAAATTTACACACAACACATATTATCTATACTCCAATACATCACCTTCACATCCACACGTGCACATCCAATAATACAGAGCACAACAGCCCCCCCTCCCCCCTTGCTGCAGATTTTCCCTTCCTCTTCACTCCTTTCATTTACACCAATCATACCCAGTACGCACTACACCATTTCACTCCACACACACACACACACACACACACACACACACACCTCCATATGCAAAACATACACCCATGCACACAAACTTTCCCACACCCACTGCCTCACAGCGGTGGGTCTTTCTTCTCTCATAGCTGCTACTAGTTCCATGGCTCCACAAAGACCCATTCCATGCTTCATAACAAACACACCACACACATACTTATATACATACACATGAACCCACGAAGTCGAACACTAACCCATTTATAATCTACCACTTCCTCCAAACAAATCTTTCACCACTGAATCACACACCCCTTCACTAATCAATAAATTCAATTTATATAAAGAATGGGAGACTTAACGGCAATCGAAACGCAAATTTGCTAGAAATTTGCACTACGAAGAAACCTACTCCTCTCGCCAATTTCAGTCATACACACACTCACACTTCAGCCCCTCTACAGATTAATAGCCCTTATTTCTCTTTTAAGCAAACTAAGTTCGTCAATGCTTCCCTATAGTTCCATAACCACTACTTTCATCTCCATCTCACCTCTTTTATGCAAGCAAATGTTGAATTCATACAGAAACTTTGCATTTTACAATGTTGCAATTCTCTTAGCAAATTACATGTATACATTCTTCTTGAAAACCATCATCTTTTCTACCCTATTCGCTGAGTAATCGCCTGGCTTGAAACCAAGAAAGAAGGGTTCCTTTCCGATTCTAATTGTTACCCAAAGACTCGAAAACAGAACACTTCTTCCAATACCCATAACAACAAATGGGCATAAGAGAAGCAAAACCCATTTACTTAAATACATATATTACTATGACAGATGATATGTGTTGGTGGGTGTGTCAAAGAGAATTGAGCCATGGCTAATTAAACACTGAAATCTAATAGGAAGCTTACCGAAATCTTGTCGCTACGTTCGCCGGAAATACTTGCCTGCAGCTCTCTCTTCCTTTCTCTTCCTCTGTTTTCTTTCTTATCTTCTCTGTAATAGAAGAGCAGTATGCTCTCTCTCTCTCTCTCCCCCTCTATATATATGTATATGTGTGTGTATATATATATATATATATATATATATATATACTTTATTTCCTTTTGATTGCTGTAACCGATTGTCCAATTAAATTCACTTTTAAATCCCTTCATTTGTTCCTCTCTGATTTGCTTCCAAAGATAGAAAGTTGACTAAGCCTAAAAATTAGATTTCGTATTCATTTAATTTGATTATCCTATATATATATTTATTTTTAACTAATACGCTTCACTAATTGTTGCTAAAAGTTACTAATAAAGTTCGGTCAGACTATTTTGTCACTAAAGACCTAAATAAGTATCTCTTATAACTATTATCATTAAACTATAACTTAAGGCTTCTAAAATTTTGCCGCTAAAGGTTGCTGATAAAATCTCGCTCATGTAAATTGACACTAATTGCTACGCATGTAAATCATCGTTTAAAATAAATTAATTATCTGTTAAAAGTATATCCAGATTCGGGTTATTACAATATCTAAGATGGCAGAATCAGTCCGAAACTTAAAACATCTTCCTGCTCAACACCAGCTAGGCAATATTCATTTACCATAGTAGTTTTAAGATGTGGGAATACACCAACGAGTAAGGAATATTAACTTTTCTTTGGTGTCTAATATGTAGGTTCTTATACACCATGGAGGATCCAACTTAAGGCTGTTAGTGTCTTTGATGACTTCTCATTGCTCACTGCTTCAATCTCCCTAGCCTATGCCATCTCGAACCATGGATTGTCACTGAAAAGTGCAAGAATTTGGACTGGGAAAACTACTAGTAAAAAGACAGCCTTTCATGTCAAAGAATCCACATCAAATTGTCTTGTAGCAATCAGTTTGAATAGCCGAACGGCAAAAGCATCTGATTCGTAGATATGAGGCATAATTATTGCCTTTGCTTATGTCTTAGTATCCATCAACATCCATAGTAGCTAAATCTACGACTATGTATAGACATTGCTATACATTTGTGTCTAGCTTTACATCTAGCAAATGTTTTCAGAGCAATGAGTCCTCCCACATGCATCGACTCCCCAAAAACCAAGGTACTTATGGGGAAAAGCCAACACTTAAAAGAGTGTACAAAGTCAGGAAGGCTTAAAATGGCAAACTTCAAGAACATCATTTATAATAGATATTAAACTAAATAAATATCCAACAAAAATAAAAGCAAAAAATTTGCAATCTCGATGTAAGAATAATGTCACATGTTTGATGAAAAAAGAATCGAGGCGATCCACTATTTTGGAAAGCCAGCTTCGCGGTGCTTCAGCTCATCAAAATAGCATAAAAATCTTGCTTGGTTGACATGGTTATCGAAATTGGTATTCAGTTGCGTGGCTGTCAGCCAACATTTGCATAGTTGCAGAATAGAAAAGAACTATTAGAGCGAATACAATTTTAGTTGGAACCATAACATTAGAACTCTGCAACTTAGAAATAAATAATAACCAATGGGATCATAAAAGAGAAGCCAACATGGATTTAGAAATTAGTCATTGTTAGATGAGCGGTGTAACACCACTAACAAAAAGACTAAACAACGAATAAACAATAACAAAAAAGTGATAAATGTTACCTCGTGGCTTATATGCAAAAAGTAAATACTTAAATAATATCCATACGTGCAAAACGATATGAGGCAGAAAGATGATAATAGTACCTTGGGGTGGTGACGGAGGCCGCAAAAGGGGTATGAATCGCGATGGCTCTTGATTGCCGGATATGGAGATGAGAGGAGAGCGTGCAAGGGTTACAAAAGAGGGCAAGATTATAGAGGATTGGCATATGAGAGTGAGAAGCAGATTTTGAGGAGTTTCTAAATGGAAATTTAAGATGCCCCTCTAAATTTGGAATCCAACATGTCTAAATGAGAAAAAGTAGGTACTTTGCCAATCTCAAATGGCGGTTTATTAGAGCTCTTTAAATTAAAATCCAACATTTTTAAATTTTGACTAACCTGATTGGATGTTTTAAATTGAGCACCAAAAAACTCCTTAATTTTGGCAAATAACATATCGGATGTAAAGATGAAGTTTTATAATTTGACTTAAATGTGATTATTTCCTTCAGTTTCATATAAATTCAAAAAAGCCACAACCTTTTTCTCAAAAAACAACAAAATTATATATAGGATTTATTTGGAGGGAAGCTCTCTCTCTGTTCACTCTCAATACCTGCTGCATCAGCTTAGAATAAATGATAAGAAGGAAGCATATAGTAAAAGTGTTAGCTTTCAGAAATTATTATCTATATAAGGTAGACTTGAATCGGACTTCAGATCAGAGAAAACCAAGCTCCCAAAGCTGGCCTATCTGGCAGTCATATTAGACACTCATCGAAAAGTGTAGCTTCCGGTATAGGCATTCCCAAATGTAAGTTACTGATCTATTGGCAGGTACACCTACCCTTGGGCACAAATAAGGTTCTTTTTGCACCATAAATTCGTTTTTATCACCTTCAGCCCTACAAAGTAAGGTTTTAGACTTCATCCTAGAGTAGGAATTTATCAAAAACCATCTTGATCCTCTATCAAAATTTCCTCTAACCCAAACACCCTAATCCTCCATCATAAGCCATATTCATTCAAACCTCCTCCAATGAATCCCACATCCATGGATGGCGGTCAAGGTGCAAAGCAATCGAATTTTCCTCAGCAACTGGAGACCAATCTTATAAAGGATTATCCAAAGTCAACCAATCAAGATCTCTACCCTAGGTAACTTAATATCTGTGGCTAAAGATAATGCCTAACCATATGGATCATATGTTCTAAGGTTCATCTTTAAATTTGCTTACCAGACGGCCATGCGATTGATTAAAATAATTATTGATTAGATATATATGTTCTAGAGTTTTATCTTTGTGATTAATATTTAACATATTCTACATGTGATTGAACTTATATAATTATCTTGTCGTGATTATTGATTGATTATACTTATCAACCCCTATTCTTGATTTTGAAGTTGTGTCAACGACTTGGTGTCATAGAGCTCCCTTTTTATCCAATAAGCCTATTTTCTCAAATCTTTTTCCATAGCTCAAACACTTCCTTCTTCATCAATTAATGATGAGAGATACAGTTTTTCTAAGCAAACACTTAAAGGAGTTCTCTGATATCAAATCCGGACCCAAACACCAACCATACACCATAATACTGTGCAAAACTACGTTGGATGTGATTGCAATAGTCTGTCAGGTATGTAGGCGATCAAGGCCCCATTCTTAGATTCAAATTTAAACTTATGTGTTTTCTCTTATTCCCTTAGGTCGCTTTAATCTTGCATATCATATGTTTTTTTCTTCCTTAATGTTAATAAATTATGTCAGTGGACCCATTATCCGCCCACTAACAGATAATGTGTATTTGTTAGTCTGGATAAATACAGTTAATTAGAGGATATTTATCTCCTAAGTTTATGAGATAAATACAATATTTATCTCCTTGGAGTTTGAGGTAAAGTCAGTCTCTAATTATATCTCTATATAAAGGTTAGAGATATTCCAATAAATTAGAAGTCATAGCAATAAGTCACAGACAATAAGTCCCTCTCTCTATAGCACTCTCTGGAGCAATCACCAAGAAGCTCTAGGATTTGGTTCGTGTACGAAGAACTCGACTCTAATAGCCATTTTCGTATCTGCGAAAAAGATCAAGCGTGTTGGAGGCTAGTAGCAACAAGGATCCATCGTCGAAATATTTGGTATGTTTCGAACCCACTACGTGGTACGTGGTAGCGCATTAATTGTTATTCAACATTGGTATAAGAGCATGATTACTTGTTGATTCGCCTTTAACATGCTAGAATAAATAATGTGCATGTTGTGATTTATTCCGGATACATGAATGAGACCCATTATTAAAATTCAAAAATTTTTGAGCATGTTTTTCTAAAAAATAATTATATGGTTTTGTTCTCCTATGCTTGAGGATGAACTTCATAAAAGTTCGTGATTATTAGATGCATAATTTGTGAGAAATCATGATTTTATTTTTTTCAAGAAAATCGTGTTTTTTTTAGTGTTGGGACTCAAATTCAGAACATGATATACAATTTTTATCATGATCGGTTGGTACATAATTAATCTATGTCGCATAAGCTTTCTAACGATATATGGCACGCATTATTTGGCTTAAAAACGAGAGAGATATGGCCTTCGAAAGTTGGCATCGCGGCATGACGACTGCTGAAAATTAGGGTTTGTCAATGAAGAAGATGAACAGTAGACTCACGAGCGCCACACGCTCAAGCCTAGCCACAAACGCGCGCCACGCACCAAGACAGCTTTCCATGCACCACACGCGCACCAAGTCGTGCCAAGCCACCCACCCAATCACCCGAGCCAAGCCACGCCATCACGTGCCAGTCAAGCTGCGGACACGCACCCCACGCGCGCGTGCTCCACACACGCCTGACAGAGTCCAGAGGTTGCCCTACGCGCACGGCAGCGCGTGATGGCTGTTGCCGGCTAATTTTAAACCCACCGCCGGCGAGTGGAGCGTTTTCTTGGCTTCTGAATTTTTTATGTGATGTTGAATTACCTTTATATCTTCTATGTGTATTATGTTTATTTTTAAACGACTTTTTCTAAAGAAATTAGTTTTATACACACAAAATTTTTCCTTTAATTCCAGAGAGTATATTAGGGTTAAATTCACTATTTGTAAATCTTTTAAAAATTATCTCTCATTTTTTGGGCTATTTGTGAGTATTTTTGTGGTACTTTTGTGGTCCAAAAAATGCGAACAATGCGCAAATATTATTTTTTGCACTTCATGGGCAAAAATAAATATTTTTGAAGAGCTATATGACATAGATGAATTATGTTTTATTTATTTGCCTTGATTTTTGTTATGGTTTAAATATGTTTTTGTTGAGATATAATTGTTGGGCTTTTGGTAAGCCCACACTTTAAACCCAATTTCAAGGCCTTCACGCCCGTTTTTCTTGGAAGGAGAATGTGGCCTATTCATTCATTTAATTATCCTTTAACTTGTTATTTGAGCATGCTGGTTTTAAGGTAAATGGATGGATATTACACTACAAAAAGCAGTGGCTTTAGCGACCGCAGGTTGCGGTCGCTAAACATAAAATTGCAGTCGCTAAAGTGGATTAGCAACCGCAAAATGCGGTCGCTGTAGGTCAGGTCGCTAAATTTTAGCGACCGCGCTGTTAATGCTGTCGCTAAATTTAGCGACCGCATTGACCAAATTTAGCGACCGCAAAATGCGGTTGCTAATTCTTTTGTAGCTGACTTTAATGATTTATTTAGTGACCGTTTATACCTATTTAGCGACCAAATTTTGCCGTCGCTAAAGCTATGCTCTAAATTGACAGAAAACCTGTACTTTAAAACCAGCATTTTAAGCAGCTACCCCTGATAGTTATATCATCAAATTATAAGCATAATTCGTTCTAAAACTCATTTAAGTAACAATCACGTCAAAATATTATACCATCAAGTTATAAGCATAATTCATTCCAAAACTCATTTAACTAACAATCATGTCAATTTGACAAATAAAAACATCAAGTCTCCATTAAATATACATTGTCTTGAACCAAAAATTAAAAAGCGAGTCAAGTAGTTCACGAGCTAAACAACTACACGAGCTAAAAAACTACAATATGAACGCATTAACATTAGCAGGCCTTTCATTCCCACCAGCTTTGACTGCAATTGGACCATTCTGAAAATCTCCAGCTTTCGCAAGAGTAGCGCCTGAGGAGAAATCAGAGCCGACAGGTTCTTACACTGTCTGAGTTGGATTCGGTCGTTTGCTCTGACTCGAGCTCTTTTCCAGAACGTTCAACAACAATCCTTAACTTCTGAAATTTCCTTCTCGCTAGCTCTTGGACGGAGCTTGCCTTAAAAAAATTGTAAATGAGATTAGAACATCAAAAGGGATGGCCTATGGAAAAGGAGTTCAAGAAGAGCCAAAAAGTAGTTACCTGTTTATAGTACACGATATCTGGCACATTGTATTGCATAGCATTTGAGCAAATTAGGAACACATCACTCAACTTTATGGAGCAACCCCAATACTGGGCAAAAATACTCGATTACAGCAAGGCTACAAGAAGAGAAGAATAGAGAAAGAAAAAAATATAAAGCATCATGCATTTAAAATTACCACAAAATACTGACAAAGAAGACGTAAAATAATGCGTCCCGTAAAAAATATAAATAAAAGCTAAAAAGCAGGAGATTTATCTTGAGCTCCACACATGTCACCCTATGCTTTATTTTGGCTGATAAGTTAGATGAAAACAAATAAGAACACAAAATCTTAACCATTGGTGAAGAAAGATATGCTTCTTTAGCATGATAATTGACCAAACTCCGTCTAGGTTGATGAATTAAAGGCACGATTTACGTGCCCTGGTTTATGAGCAACTGCTGGAATAGCTCTCTCAACAACTGCTACAGAGACCCAGTTCTGGTCTACCGATCCTAGTATTCAGTGAAACCAGGAAGGCATCTATGCATTGCTAGACTAGCCAACTACATCAATCCCATAACAACCCAAAGAAGTTATGGCCTGCAAAAGGTATGAATCCAATCTATGCAGGGCCTTTAACAGTTGAAGATAGCATCACCACTGCTTGACTAATAAATTTAGAAGAACCAATTCTTATGTAAGCAAGAAGTCTACTTCGAAGCTAAGACACTTTCCAAAAATGACATATGATGACCGAACATTATTGGAGAACTGGGAAGTAGATAAATACATCCCTAAAGAATTACACTAGTGACCAAAATTGTCATAATCACTTGAATTCTATCATCAAGGAAATAAGCTTATATAGTCGTTCCCCCCCACTCGCGTGCACCATGGTTTTAAATCACAGAATCGGGATACGTAACGGTCGCGGTGTAATGGTATCGAGAGTATCGGACGATTCGATGTTATGTAAGCACTGGTATATCAGTGTATAACGGTATCGAACCCCTGAAAACCCGTTACGAATCGGCCATTACGATACGTAACGGCCGTTTTTTAAAACCCTAGCGTGCACACCTTTTTCCATGGCAGAAGCAAACCCAAGTTGTCCTTATGATCAAACATTATCACAGCAAACCCAGTTAACATTGAACGCAACATCAAAGCCGCTAGAAAGGAACCCACCTCCAGTTGTGCCAAAGTTGAGTAACTTCCATTTGCCAGGTTGTTTCCAACTGTGGCAAAGTCCATTGGGTGCTTGATCACTTCGTGATAGTCAGGAAGCTATAAGACAACCAAAGATATCACAACTCAACACAACTAATGTCTGCCAATAACCCCACACTGTAAAACAAATTCTAAGAATAAATACCTCTTCAGGATCAACTGGTTCTGCATAAACGCCATATATATCTTTCCTGCACAATGAAACCCAAACATATTCAACGTTTAATTAGCTGCCACAAATATAAAATTCGAACATTAATCAGAAAGGGAATGACATATCTTGCACACACTTCTGAAGTTTGTCAAGAATCAACTCCAAAGTCTTTTTGTCAGGCAATGGATGTGCATATGGAGGATCTGACGTTGTCCCTGATACAACAAAACCCAAATCAACAAACCCAGATCAAGAATTTACAACATTAGCACCAAAACTTTGTCATGAATCAAATTACAGGGCACAAATTAAGACCAATCAGGAACAGAGTCCGCCCCTTTGGCCTCCAATTTTTGTCCTTTAACTGTCAAAACCCGCAACTAGCAACTTGTAAATAAAACCTAAAACCCCCAAAAGCCTAAAACCCCAGTACATAACTAATAAATAAACCAAAAACGTCCTGTATGAGCTAAAGAGGGAAATAAAGAGAGCGACATATATAGCAGGGCAAGGCAGACAGACAAAGAGAGAGAAGAGAAAAAGATTGAGTGTTCTAGAGAGAGAAATAAGGTTGTGTTTGTGTGTGTGCGTGCGTGCGTGTGTGTGAGAGAGAGGTGGGAGCGTGATCAGATTCTATGGGGGATTATACCTTGATAGTTGACCCGACTGTTAACACCATTCCCAGTTTGTCGTTGGGTCACCGGTCGTCGCCGCCAGCAGTGGGTTCTTCACCGCCGGTGGAGTCCTCTCTTCGCCATCGCCACTCGCGGGTCAGATTTGAACAGAAGAAGAGCTCACCGTCGCCGGTCCACTAGCCATGCTATCAGAACCCTAGATCGTGGGTGTCGACGGTGCTGTTAGAGAGAGAGACGTGGGAACCGCTGCTCTCAGAAAGAGTTAGCATCGGCATCGTAAACCACTGTGATCGTCGCGATGTCGCTCGTCCGCAATTTAGGAGTGGCCAGAGTGGGTGAGGCCGTGAGGGTGAAACTGTGAGTGCAGAGAAAAGAGAGAAAGATTAGGGATTAGGGTTTTATACTTTGAATCTAGCGACCGCACTAGTGTGGTCGCTGACTACAGTCGCTAAAGTATGACTTTGACCAGGACGACCGCGAACAATAGCGGTCGTTAATGCGGTCGCTAAAGTATGACTTAGCGACTGCATCCCTTGGCGGTCGCTAAATGCGGTCGCTAAAGACACTGTTTCTTGTAGTGTTAGATTGGCATTCTAAAGGAATTTATGTTTAATGTGTTTACTCTTGTTTTAAGAAAAATTTTTTGAGAATAATGTGTTGTGCGGCATCTCCATTTGTTTTATTGGAGTAGTTTGTAGTAGGATTCTCAAAGAAGTTGTATTCTATTATTTCCCTGTATATTTCTAGAAAGTCATGTACGAGGATGTAATTTTGTATGCACATTATTCAAATCAGAATTTTCTTAGCATAAGTTATTAGAATGCCAATAGGACTCAATGGAGTCCTTGCACACTTTATAGCATGGTCTAATTTTATATTGTTCTAAATTATCATGTGGATGATTTATTACATTGTGGCTTATATGATAATGACATTTGTTTCAAAAAATTACTTGAAAAATATTTTCCCAACTCACATACATGGGAGATGATTACGAGCTTAGCAAATTTTCGATTTCATGATGTGAGGAAGGATTATGTTTTTCATTTGAGTTTTTTGAAATAAATAGAAGGATGTATAATTAATGTCTTTTTCTTTGCGCAAACTAATGTACTGAATAAAATGGCCACCAAGAATGTCATAACTAATCTCGTTAAGGGTGAGAAACTTAACGGAGATAATTATGACGTTTGACACAAAAAGATGAAATTCATACTGACCGAACAAGAGCTCGAGGAGCACTTGACCAAGGAGATGGTCGCGCCAACTGAGGCGCAACCCCTAAGAGACCACACTGCCTACCAGAAGTGGAATCAAAAAAATCGTAGTGCTCGCTACACCTTGTTGAGCAACATGCAAAATGATCTAATTGGACAGTATGATGAACTTTCAACTTGCAAAGCTTTATAGGATAAGCTCAAGTTCTCTTTTGGTGGAACCTCAACTACCCAGCTTCGTAGCCTTGTGCTCAAGTTTGAGGAGTACACAAAAGACCCTAAGCATACCATGAGTGAACATCTAAGGGTGATGTCCAATATGATTAGTAAGCTGAGGGATGCTGGCCATGCCCTCACAGATGAGCAGCAAGTTAGAGCTGTTACAAGGTCCCTTCTTGCCTCATGGGCCAATATGAAACAGATATTGACCCACAGTGAAAACATCAAGAACTTTTCTGATGTTTCACAGCATGTCATCCTTGAGGCCGAGACTCGAGATGCTGACAAGACCCTAACTTATGTTGCCCAAGAGGGATCGCACAATGCAAATGGCAAGCGCAGAAGACAAAGTAAAAAAGGCAAGAAAGGCGTGACTAGCACTTATGCGCCAAAAGAAGGGAAAATGAAGAAATGCAGAGAGGAAAACATGGTGGAAAAAAGGATTTGTCTAAAGTCAAATGCTTCAACAGAAAGGACACTTCGCTCGTGATTGCACTGAGCCGAAGAAGGTACTTTTGGAATCTCTCTCTCAGTTATATGTTTCCTCACATGTGATGGTTGCTCATTCCCAACCTGTATGGTTTGTGGATACAGGTGCAACAAAACATGTAGCACGTGATCGAGAGGGGTTCATAGATTATCACCGGATTCCAGCAGGAAGCAAACATATCTTCATGGAAAACAATAGCTCCGAAGAGGTGCTAGGGGTTGGTTCTTACGAGCTCAAGTTGCGCACTAGGACACATTGATTCTTGAGGATGTGCGATATGCACCCACTGTTCGGCTTAATCTACTTTCAGTTACTGCTTTATTAGACAGTGATTTTTCCTTTATTTTTAGGGGTAATAAGTTGGACATCTTTTTGGATGATGTTTTGTTCGGACGTGGTTTTCCCATGGATAGTCTTTTTCAATTGGATTTAATTGATTCTCTGTCCTTTTATTCTTATGTTGTGAATGATAATATTGTGAATGATTCTACCACCTGGCATGCAAGACTGGGCCACATAGGCCAAGATAGAATGACTCGTTTGGCCAGAGAAGGCCTTTTGGGCCTACTCACAAGAGTCAATCTACAAACATGTAAGGCTTGTTTGGCCGGTAAAGCATGTAGGAAGCCTTTTGAAAAGGTTGTGAGAGCAACTCAGCCACTTGAGCTAGTTCACTCTGACATATGTGGACCTATGAGTGTAAAGGCACGTCATAGCGCCTCTTATTTCCTTACACTGATAGACAATTATATGCGATATGGTTATGTGTATTTGATATCTCACGGCTATGAAGCTTTGGATTGTTTCAAACGCTTTGTAGCAGAGGCTGAGAATCAGAAAGAAAAGACCTTAAAAACTCTCCGCATTGACCGGGGACGCGGATATTTGTCCGATCACTTCAAGAAGTTTTGTGAGGAAAAAGGGATACGCATGCAACTTATTATTCCTAACACTCCACAACAAAATGGTGTTGCGGAAAGAAGGAATAGAACATTGTTAGATATGTTTAGGTCTATGATGGTGTAAGCAAACCTCTCAATATCTTTTTGGGGATGCTCTTTTGACTACAGCCTATATACTTAATCGTGTGCCTTCGCAATCAGTCAAATCCACCCCATATGAGCTTTGGAATGGCCAAAAGCCGAATTGGATAACTTGCGCCCATGGGGCTCAGTAGGTTATGTTCACAGTACTTCTCATAAGTATGGAAAATTAGGGCCTAGAGCTAAAAAGAGTATCTTTTTGAGGTATTCTGAAAACTTTAAAGGCTATGTGATGTATAGTGAACATCCAAATGGTGGAAAGACTGAAATAGAGTCCAGTTATGTCAATTTCATAGAGAGTGATTTTCCTAGCATTGGAGACACAAGTAAGAATCTTGACCTCTATGAGCTAGAGGAGGTTGAAGCCACTTTACCATCTCCAAGCGAAGGTGGGGAATTAGTTCCTCATCCGGTTGTCGCTGAAGATAGTACAACTGACCTTCAACCTAGTGGGAGTATCCCAGACAGTGGGAGCACATCACAAAGATTATTAGGTCAACAAGATTCTCAACTGCGTAGAGGTGCACAAGGAAGAGTTCCACGTCGTCGTTTTGAGATTGACGGAGAAATTCTTATGAGCACTCAAAATGATGAAGACGAGCCTACTTCTGTGGAAGAAGCCTAGCCTACTTCTGTGGAAGAAGCCTTATCTTCGTCTGCTAGTAATGGGTGGATGGCTACAATGAAGGATGAGTTGAGCTAAATGGAAAAGAATCAGGTCTGGGAGTTGATTGACCTTCTGTCAGGGTGCAAGACTGTTGGAAACAAGTGAGTTTTAAAAGTCAAGCGCAAGGCAGATGGGTCAATTGACAAGTATAAGGCACGTCTTGTGGCGAAAGGCTATACCCAACAGCGGGGTGTGGACTATGAAGACACTTTCTCCCCAGTGGTAAGATTTGCTTCAATTTGCCTGATCCTAGCTATTGTCGCCCATCAGGATTTAGAACGTTTTCGTATGGATGTTAAGACTGCGTTTCTCAATGGAGAACTAGATGAAAAAATTTATATGGCTCAACCCGAGGGTTTTAAAGTCAAAGGACATGAGCGCAAAGTTTGCCGTCTCAAACGTTCTATATATAGTCTCAAAAAATCGTCTAGGCAGTGGTACTTTAGGTTTCATCATGCCATTACCTCTATAGGTTTTGAAATGATTGAACAAGACCATTGCGTTTACGTAAAATGATCCAAGAAAAATATTCTAATCCTTTCTTTGTATGTGGATGACATTCTTTTAGTTGGGAATGACATGAGTTCCATTGTCGCCACTAAGCAGTGGCTGTCCTCAACTTTTGAGATGAAGGACATGGGAGAAGCTAATTATGTGCTTGGGGTTAAAATCATACTTGATCGTCCAAAGAGACTTCTCGGTTTGTCTCAAGAGACATATATCAAGAAGGTCATTGAACGATTCCGTATGCATAACTCAAAATCCATAGACACTCCAATGGACAAGGCGTGTACTTTAACCACAGACCAATGCCCAAAGAATGATGAGGAAAAGAATTGGATGTCCAAAGTGCCTTACGCGGCTGCAGTTGAGAGTCTGATGTACGCTATGTTGTGTACGCGTCCAGACATCTGCTATGCCGTTGGAATGGTGAGTCGTTATCAGAGTAATCTTGGACCCGCTCATTGGAATGCGGTGAAGAGGATTCTTCGATACCTACGTGGAACCGCTGATCTCGTCCTGTGTTATCATGGTGGAGACTTGAGACTGAGAGGATACATTGATGCTGATTGGGGCGGTGATAGAGATGAGCGCAGATCCACTTCATGTTATGCATTCATTCTAAGAAGTGGAGCTATCTCTTGGAGCAGCAAGAAACAGACTTGCATCGCCCTATCCACGATGGAGTCGGAGTATGTTGCTTGTTCAGCAGCAGTCCAGGAAGCTGTTTGGTTGAGGTCATTCTTACAGGCTCTAGGGGTTACAGCTCATGCAGACGAGTCTGTCACTGTTCACTGTGACAATACAGCTGCCCTAGATTTTGTAATGGACCCTAAATATCATGAGAAGGCCAACACACATAGGCCTTCGTTATCACTTCATTAGAACTTTAGTTGCGCAAGGAGAGGTGACCATGAAGCATATACCTACTGGCAGAATGGTGGCTGATCCTTTGACCAAGCCTATTGCTAGAGATGTTTTCCTTTCTCACATTAGGAGTATGGGACTACGTAGGTTTTGATATGTTTATGGCATCTTATGTACTTGACATTATTTATTATATTTTCATTCCTTGATTTGAGTTTATTTGGAATGAATGTAATCTTTGTGATTACATATACATCCTTATTGAGAGTGTCACCAGGCTTGAATTGACCCACTCACACGGGTAATTCACCTTGGCGCTAAGATAGCGAGCAAGATGAGACATAATTGTCTTAGGCGCCAAGAGGGCGAATAAGATGATACAGCTTATAAAGCAAACATGTCGCCTTAGTTGGAGCTAAGATGAGACCTATAAAGGTAGGTCGATCATAGAGTATCTCCACAACTCTATGTAGCCTGTTTACAGCCGAATGTGAGATTTCAGGCAGGCACTATGAGAGTGACTGGGCTGAAAAACTCAGGTTAGGCGCTTGTACAGCGACTAGACTTAGATTCGTATGGCGTATTTTATTATACATTTATGTGACACGCCCTTGCGGGTTACGCCATAGCATGCAAATCATACTGCATGTGCTAAATGCAGACCGACAGTGGGAGTGATGAATGAATCCCTGCTTCGTCACTGTGTGAGCCACTTGGATCGATATTTTTGATCCTATAAGGTACCCTTTTCACCTTAGACTATGTCATGAAGAGGATACTCAATGTCGCTACTTTAGCATGTACCCTTGGATCATGGATGATGCGGTCTCGCGGGGCATGTCTAGGAAAGCGGTTGGGTCTAATTGGAATGACATGAGGGCTTTGGGAAAAAAGTTCAATATTACATCATGTTGTGTGATTCATAGCCCGGGCGACTTTGTCGATTTTTTGTTTCGATATGAGTCATGAATACATAACATATGAGAGGTTTAACACTGCTCATTATGAGGGATTTGAGAGTGTTTAATCTGGTGTAGTTGAACTATCTGGGGTACATACGAGATTTTTTGGAGTGATGTATTGTGTTAGTTTGGTGATAACTTAATACAATACTCCTCAACTGGACATCCTTTCTCGTAGGTCGCACGTTCCATTTCCTGTATGAGGAGATGAGTGGACAAGAGATAAGGAGGGACTGCACGATTTATTTGCCCTGTGTGTGGGCGAGTGGGAGCTGTTAATAAATTGGGTCAGTGGACCCATTATCCGCCCACTAACAGATAATGTGTATTTGTTAGTCTGGATAAATACAGTTAATTAGAGGATATTTATCTCCTAAGTGTTTGAGATAAATACAATATTTATCTCTTAAATGTTTGAGGTAAATACATCTTTATCTCCTAAGAGTTTGAGGTAAAGTCAGTCTCTAATTATATCTCTATATAAAGGTTAGAGATATCCCAATAAATTAGAAGTCATAGCAATAAGTCACAGACAATAAGTCACTCTCTCTATAGCACTCTCTAGAGCAATCACCAAGAAGCTCTAGGATTTGGTTCGTGGACGAAGAACTCGACTCTAGTAGCCGTTTTCGTACCTGCGAAAAAGATCAAGCGTGTTGGAGGCTAATAATAACAAGAATCCATCGTCAGAATATTTGGTATGTTTTTGAACCCACTACGTGGTACGTGGTAGCGCATTAATTGTTATTCAACACTTAAGAAACATGATAATAGGAAATATGAAACTGTTAAGATGTGATCGAGCGCGTAATACCTTCTCGCACATAACTTAATCCCTAAGTCTATATCTAGGACTTTCATGTTGACTCATGTTCATTGCCATGTTAGTATTTGGTTTTTAATAATCATGGTCGTTTTCTATTTATTCTTATATATGATATGTGCCTTATTTTTCTTAACTACACATGTATATTAGTAGTGGATTACATGTACGTGTTTTCAGCTTTATTATTTCTGTCTATTATGCTTACATGTTTTCAAATAAAGCAATTGACTAAAATTTGAAAGATCTCACTGGCACGCTTTTTACCCAGCCCATTTAATCGAGGGTAATACTTGAAACACTTAGTCTTCTAACGATGAAAGGCGAATTTGACTATGCCTTCGACTCTACAGTACGGTCGTAAATCCAAAGGGCTTCCTAGAATTTGCAGACATAGTAATGACCATCAAAATTAACTACTGGAGTTATGGATTCAGAAGTATATCGCAAGATTGAGCCAAATAAGAGACCTCAAACTAAAGCGAATTGGCGCCAATACTCTTGTCCATAGATTGATTTTGGGGGTATTCCCCTTGTATACTTGTTAAATACACTTTTACGCAGGCAAGTATTCATGCCAGCAGGCACAAAGGTTTACCAGGTAGTTCAATTGATAGGGAATAATCCAAAAGGACCAAAACCATGTTACTAATCTACATGCGCGTACACTTTCTAGCGTACCATCTTATACAGTTATACATCATAATTATTTTGGTTACTATGCTATGTGTTGGCAGATCAGAGTCGGCTGTTGTCTATATACTCCCTTGTGTATTCGACCGTGTGCGCTTGCTGCTGTCCAAAATTATAAGGAAATAAAGTTACTGCCTTACTAATAGCAATTACTTTTGGTACGGTCACAAGCATTTGATCCTAACACTAGTGTGTGATGTTTTCACCAATGTGATGTGCTACGTGAAGTTTTTCCATCTAAGCACTAGGTATTTTATACATTTTTTCATGCCCGTTATTTCCTAAGGCAATTAAAAAAAACCCTCGAATCTCAATAAAATAAAATATCAAAAGCTCATGAATATATTCAACTCTCAGAAGTTTAGGTTTGAGTCAAGTAATATATTTTGAGCCGTGTCATTTTTTAGTTAGATAGAGAGTCTAACTTAAGAAGGCGAGAGTACATGAAATTTTTTTTAGAAAATAGAGATGCTTGCCCATCATCACACCTATCTAATTTTTTAAAAGACCAATCACTTCCAAAGTTAGTAAAACTGGGATGATTTGAATTTAAGTGTAATGGTTTGCCTCATTGACACTTCTTTCTCGCTCTTAGATTGATTATCACTATTTAAACTCAAAATAAATACCATTGTCTTGAAAATTGAATATCATAAATTTCACGAAAAAATTTGGTTTTGAATTTAGATACTAAGTAAATATCCAAAGCTGTCAATAACAGGCCTTCACTTCTTCCATAACCAACCCCTCGTAATCATTTTTTCAATTGAAATAATCTTGTCCCAATTCTGCCCTCTAAGTTAAGGAGGTGCTACGTTGATGTCAATACTTTATCTTGTTATCAAAGATCATCCACTCTCTCCCAGCATGAACCACTTATCAAAAAGAAAACTCCGCCTGACAGGCTAAAAATCCTAAGAATGGAAGTATAGGAGTGTTAGGGTTACAAAAAAAAACCGAAAAAAACCCTCAAAGAGTGTAAGTTAATAGCCCTTTGGTTTGGGGTTGTTAAAAAAACTACCTCGAATTATATAAGTTGCAAAGGCCCCGTGTAGTACTTATTTTGTTATAATTGTCAAAGAAATCATCTAAATTAACGGCACGTGCTATGCTAGTTTCCCATGTGTCCTTATGCAACTTTTATAACTCCATATGGCTTTTTGCAACAACCTCAAACAATAAGGGCATTTTATGTTATTTTTCCCCAAAAAAAGGACAACAAGAAGAAAATGTGTTGAAAAAAATAAATCAAAAACAAAAGTTGAAGGCTGTGAAGAATGATTATCAAGATTCAGTGTATAAATCACTTTCGGTTGAGCTTGAAGGTTAGCTAAGACCTAATACCTCTAATTAAATAAGGATATGTAGCAGCTTAGCCACCATATTGGCTCGGTCTTCATGGATACACCAAACATACTCGTATCATATTTAGATTTTGAGCCTTATTATCTACGTTTCTGACCTACATATTAGGGAGTGACAATGATGGTGTTGTGATGGCAGTAATGTTGCGGGGGTGATGGTTGTAGTGGCCTAATGGTGGCGGCAATGAAGACGGTGGTGATGATGCCAGTGAGTTCATATGTTGTATAAATTCACAAAATGTAAACAAAATAAACAATTTTTTTTTAGTTCTAGTAAATTCAAATCTCATAACATTCGACCATCTTTCATCAAATTTTACGCTATAAAAACAAATTCAATCAGGTTTACACAAAATTTATTTCCAATTTTTTCCATACTTTGAACAACTAAATTTAAGTATTAAAATGAAAAATTTTCAATTCATGGTTAAAAGAAAAAAGAGTAAGATACAAGGTTGTCCCTTGTAATATATATGTACTTGTAGTTCACTCTCCATAATTACAACTTTTGCCATAAAGTCCCCGTAGTTGACAAAAACGTTGCAAATGATTCTAAAATGCAATGTTAGTCCAACTTTGGCTCTGAATTGTCTGCGTTCACAGCATGTGGGCTTTTTCCATGAGATATTGGTCTATTCCCTCATCCTCAATATCTTTACAACCTTTTCTTCTTCTACCACCGCCCTTAACATCCACTACCTGCCGCACAATAATCACTACCACTATCGCCATCCAATCACCACCCAGCCCAACCTTGCACACACACCAGGCAACCACCACCGGCAACAATACAAGCACCATCCAAACATCTATAACCACCAATAAGCAATCAATAGCCACCGCACAATCGTCACAACTATCATAATAGCTTAATAACGACCTTCCAACCTTAAGAACGCCCACCCCACCATCAAACAATCACCACCTTACAACCAATCAATAAAATCAAGGGATAATTGCGTAAAATACTCCTGTGGTTTGGGGTAGTTGCAAAAACACCCTTCTTGTTATAAAAATTGCAAAAAGACACCCGAGATTGCAAATGTGTTGCATCGTCAAATTTCCGTAACAAAATGGCAAAAATGTCCAAATTGCCCTTCTATATAAATGAAAATGGTACGCTCTTATCACTTTTCCTTATCTAATTCTCTCCTTCTCCACGAGACTCGCAGAGAAGGATCGATGGGATCTGTCTTGTTTGGCATGCACGAAGGATCGATGGGATCTTTCCGTAACAGATCTGGACATGCACGAAGGCCAGCTGCCTTGGATCGATGGCGGGCTCGCGACGGCGCAAGCGGGGATCGATGGGATCTGTCTTGTTTGGCATAGATCTGGACATGCACGAAGGCGCAAGCAGGGATCGATTAGGGTTCGAATGTTGGTGGCCTCAACACGGGATTAAGGTTCGATCTAAGTTTCGGGGTCTGATTAGGGTTTGATCTAAGTTTGGGGTTTGATTAGGGTTTGATCTAAGTTTGGGGTTTCGATTAGGGTTCGAATTGTTGTGGAATTGGTTTGGGGGTGATGGCTGCAGCGGGACTAGGCGGTGATGGTGGCGGCGAGATTGGGTGGGCTGTTGGCGGTGATGGGATTGTCTGCAGAAGTTGGCAGCGGTGGGATTGGATGAGAAATTGGGTGGCTCTGGTTGTGGGTGGCGCAAGTGGCAGACGGGGTGGTGGAGGCGGGATTGTGAAGGGGCTTACACCGGCGGTGCACGGTGACGGGGCTAGCAGCTGCTAGGCGCACAGGGTCAGGGTGGCAGTGGCACCGATTGTGGGTGGCGCAGGTGGCAGACTGGGGCGGTAGTGGTGAGGGTGGCGGCTAGGGTTTGGTTTTGGTGGAATTGAGACTTGTTTGGGAGAGATAAAAAGATGGAGGGTACTTTAGTCTTTTTATTATAATTTTTTTTACTACACGCATTTTTCAAGAGCGTGAAAACCACGCCCCGTTAATTTAGATGACTTTTCTAACAGTTGCAACACATTAGCAATCTCGGGTGTCTTTTTACAATTTTTGTAACCAGAGGGGTGTTTTTGCAACTACCCCAAACCATATGGGTATTTTACGCAATTATCCCTAAAATCAATATTGTGCCTCCTCACAAAATTAGACGGATATCATATTTTGAAGTTGTTTACAACGGATTTATCAATTATTGGAGACATTATAATAAAGTTATAATTATAAGGAGTGAACTCTAAATACGTGATATATATATATATATATATATATATATATATATATATATATATATATCACGGCATAATTTTGCATTTAACCCGTAAAATGAATACAAAATTGGCGCCCAAATTTGCCAAACCCAAAACCGAAAGTGACGCAAAGTCAAACTATTGAGCAGAAAAAAAAGATCATCTTATCTTTGAAATCTATCGCCGGCCTCAGTCGTCATCCCTTACGGCAGCTTACCATATCCAATTGAATCTTATACAGCTTCCCCACCTTCATCCCTCAAGTTGATCACTGACCACCGCGTTCCACAAATAGCACCACCGTAACGATGACGGCGGCCGCCACCCAAGATTACGACCGGCTCAAGGATATCAAACAGTTCGACGACCAGAAGATCGGAGTCAAAGGCCTGGTCGACTCAGGCATCAACACCATTCCCCGCTTCTTCCACCACCCCCCCGAAACCCGGCCCGCCCCCACCCCCACATCCCGACCCGACCTCACCATCTCCACCATCGACCTCTCCGCCCCACGCGCCGCTGTGATCCGCGAAATCCATCACGCCTCCTCCACTCTAGGGTTCTTTCAGATCATTAATCACAACTTTCCCCAGTCCCTCCTCCACTCCTTAATCGCCTCCATCAAATCCTTCAACGAGCAGCCTGCTGAACTCAAATCGCCATACTACCACCGGGACCCCTCCCGCGGCGGCGCCGCCTTCTCCACCAACTTCGATCTGTATCAATCCAAGGCCGCTAGCTGGAGGGACACCTTGCAAATGAGACTAGCCCCTACGCCGCCAAATTGGGACTTTGTACCGGATGTTTGCCGTGAGGCGGCGGCGGAGTGGGATACGGCGGTTCTTACGTTAGGGGAGGAGTTAATGGGATTGCTGTCGGAGGGGCTAGGGTTGGAGAGTGGGAAGTTGAAGGATTTGACGTGCTTGGAGGGTAGGGTTTTTGTGGGGCATTACTATCCCTATTGCCCGGAGCCTGACCTGACGGTTGGGATCACGTCGCATACAGATCCTGGGGTGTTAACGGTGCTGGTGCAGAACGAGGTTGGTGGGTTGCAGGTCAAGTGCGGTGAGGATTGGGTTGACGTTGATCCCATCCCTGGTGCGCTTGTTATCAACATTGGTGATATTCTTCAGGTACGACCATTTACTGCATTTGCCTTATCTGAGATGCATGTAGGTGTATGCATTCCCTTTTCGGTAATTAGGTTATATGCGCGTGTAAGTGTAAACAAGATATGATTAGAGAGGATAAGGTTTGACGCATGTCGAGGTTGAATATTAGGCATTTGGTTGCACTTGGTGTTTTATCTTGTAGACAATTTGTGGGAGAAAAAATTGTTGTAAAATTAAAGGACAGGACCCTTTTCTGAACTTGCAACTATACCCTTCATAATATACTAACTGCAATTTAGAAAAAAGTTGACCAAGACCTTTATTGAAAATTTGGCAACATTTAATATATAACCGCTCCACCCCACAACAGTCCAAACTTCTTCTTCATCCCTATCATTCCAATCACTCCAGCCGAATGTCCAACCGTCCAGTATCTTTACTCCATTTTTACTGCTCCCACCCTCTCGGTCTCCATTTTCATGGTAGACTCATTTCCCTTTTTATGTACCTTTTATTGTGCATGTTGATCAGATTTTTATCAGTATTTCTCTGTATCGAATCTTATCTCAACCACACCTACAATATAACTTCTTTTGCACAATGGTTAATTTTGTGCAGAGGAGCACCAGTTTGGATCTTTATCCATGTGTCATGTGAGCCCTCTTGAGTCTCGAGGGTCACAAGACGTTGTTAAAGGTTCTTTTATTTACACAAAGGTAAATAGGTATCCCACTTAGAATTTTAGTTTTATCTTCCCAACGATTAAACATGGAAATTGGGGATAAGCCAAAGGAGGGAAAGGTGTAGAGGACCACTAACCTTTATAAATAGCGAGCCTTCAAATTAGTTCTCTGGCTTGAGACTAGGTCGGCATGCTTGGTCATCAATGAGGGATCACATGTGCTTCCTTTTGCAGTTGAAGTGTAGAAGCTAAAGAGTTCAATTAGAAGTTAGATGGTGAAATTTGGCTGTGCACTTTTAGTCATGTGTTTAGTTGGACCCCTTGGCTGATTTAGTGTTTTGATCACTGTATCTCGCTATTCATTAGCTGCTTTGGTGTTTGAAAAGGTCAGCACAATCTCTCTCTCTCTCTCTATACATATATATACACACACACACACACACATACATATACACACACACACACACACACATACATACATATATATACACACACACATACACATACGCACACGTGTACACACAGTAGAGAGCTTAGATATACCATCATGCATATATTCGTCAGATTATGCCAGGGGCCATTGAGGTTGAGAGTCCTTTTGCACTAGTATAATCCATGTAGTTTCAGAATAATGTCGCTCCACGTTGCACTTTTGAAGTAGAATTTAATAAATAATTCTGCCTGACATTTTGCTTGGTGCATTGCCATTGAATTTAATGTACATATCCTGTCCCCAGAGTTTAATGTACATATCTCGTCGCATTTATGAAGTAGAATTTAATAAATAGTTCTGCTTGACATTTTGCATGGTGCACTGCCGTCGACTTTACCAGAGTTCAACTCTGATACCACGAGAGTTGCTGCGGAAAGGCCGGTAAATATAGTTGATATGGCGTATCCTTCTGTTAATTTCACACAGGATCTTGGATCTCGTGTATACCTGTCCCCAGAGTTTAATGTATATATCGAACTTCAAATGTGGTGGCTGAACAGTGATGGCGATGAGCGTCCTCCATCATCTGCCAGGATGGATGTTGATGTATCTTTGACGTTGCCAGCAAGTTAATTGGTCATTAATACGCTTGAGGAACCTAGGGTTTCCGCATATTGCCAAAGTTGCTCAGTATGTCTAGGAAATAGTATTCCGTAAATACGGAGCTGATGGGTTGCCGTGCAGGCAAATTGCTTCAGTAGCTTTTCAATTTTAGTTACCTCGCTCTAGTATTATTTCATCTTGCTGAACTCCCCTTGGTTAATTTGAAGTCTAGGAGTAAGTATGCAGTACCACGTTGGTAATAGTGGCATGGTAAGCTGAACATACGTCACGTATATTGTTCTTAAGCTATACCCCTACAAGACAAGGTTAAAAGCTTGAGGTTGGTCGATCAATGAAATTGATAGAATTTCTGGTCATGCTTTGTCTACGAGATATTTAAAGCCTTGTCCCGAGTTACAGAAAATCACCCAATCCAGAGTCTTGAGAAAATTAACAGTGATTTTCATCATTAGGTGGCCACTGTCTCAAAGAAATAAAAGAAAACTACCCTCTCAACAAATCATGCAAGAACAGTAACCCTTACAAAATTTAAGGGCCTTCAGATACCACAGACGTTAACACAAATCTAAGGAGTCCAGGCATCTTAGTTGCAGGACTCGTGTCAAAGAGTTTCAAATTGATCTTTGCTCCAAATCTAGGAGCGTCGTGGGGAAGGTAAGGTGCGAGTGCAAGTCAAGGGAAGGAGAGATTTAGAAGAGAGAAGCAGCGAGATACCGCCCACGGCTGATACTAAGAGAAGCAAGAGGTGATAATGATTTAGAAGGAGGTGATGATGTCTGTCAGAGAAAAGATCCATGATCAACGTATTTTTTGTTGGCATTTACGGACAGTGGGATTCAGGGTCAAGGAGTTGATCTCTTGCTAGACTTTAATGAGGAAACCAGCATGTCATGTGTTTAGTGGTCTACAACTGTATTTTACTTCAAAGACGTTTTTATAAAGTGGTTTTAGAGCTGGACTCCATCACCTAATTTTCAGGACTAGCTTTATTGCCATGCCTAACTTGCTGAGATTTTTATGTAAACAAAGGAGATTGTGTTATATATTCAGAAGATCCCATATTTATACCCTACGAAGCACGGAAACCTCTCCTAGGTGGAGGTTTGGTGTCCTAAACGGACAGACACCCCGACACCCTCCGGACACCGGCCGACACGTGTCGGACACTTTGTCGACGAGTGTCAGACACGGCGTGAAGCAGTGTCAGACAATTTTCGGGGGTCGTCTTCTTCTCTCTCACCTCACGAGTGCTCTAATCTGTCGGCCGTCTTCTTCTATCGTCACCGGTGTTGCCGATCTGTCGCCGATGTTGCCGGAGCCAACAGATCTGAAGGTCGCCGGTGTTGCCGGATATTATGTTACATGGACTCGGTACGAGTGTCCGGATTGGATACGTGTCCAAGTGTCGGATTCGTCTAATTTTGAAAACGCAAGACACGGGGATACGGCAAAATGTTTATATTTGTTATTGCTTTTTATTTATTTCGAAGGCAAAAAGGTGTTTTATGTGATGCATTTGGTTTTAATTGACAATTTGTCTCGTCTCAAAGCAATAACTAATTAAACGAAAGACTATAAGATAATATCTTAATGGCATATCCTATGAGATGTGTCGGACACATATTCCATACTCATGTCCAAGTGTCGAGTGTCCAACACGGATACTTCACGCAAACCGAAGAGTCCATGTAACATAGGCCGGATACCGAGGTCGACAGATCTGTCCACCGTCGCCGTCGCTGACCCACAAGTCTACTTCTTCTCTTTGTCTCGTCAGTCTTCTCCTTTCTCTTTGTCCGTCAGTCTTCGTCTTTCCCTTTGTTTTTTTCCTTTTTTCTCCCTGTCTGTTGTGATTCTACTGAAAGATCCCCCCCTCTTTTTTTACTTAATTTTTTTGTCTAGTACCAAATAAATGTTTATGTATGACTTGTATTTATTTGAATTCCTTGTTTTAGTAGTATTTCATTATTGTTTGTTATTTTAGGTTGTGAAATATATTTGGTATTTTAGGTTGTGAAATATATTTGGTATTTATTATATATATAATAAAAATATATTAAAAAATAGTGGTGTCCTGCGGTGTCCAAATTTTGATTTTTTGAAAATTGCGGTGTCCGGTGTCCCCGTCGGCCGACACCGTGTCCGTGCTACCTAGTTTATACCCGACCTCAAGACATTCCCAAGTTGCAGTCTTCTTGGTGTTGATGCTGTCCTGCTCCCGCCCAGTGCAACCAAGGTTTGCATAAGTAGGAGATTACTCAGCATATTTTGAGAGATGAAAATCTCTAGCTAGTATATGTCTTTGTTGACGGCGTTGGTGCCCAAGGGAATCCTCCAGACCGATTCACGGCCTTTGCACTCTTATGCAAATTCTTATTCTTTTATTACCTATCAAGTCAATGCCGAAAACCTTTAAGTGCCCAAATTTTATGGTTCGAACCTCATTGTTGTTTGGACAGTTATATAGATATAGACATTGAGATATAGTGCATAATATTTCCTCTTTAGTTGGGGAATCTGAATTCCATTTTACAAATAAGCAAAAGAAAGATCCAATGGGCAAGGGTTCGAGAACACGTCTGAAGGGAAGCGGCGGCCCTCTAAGTTGACCATCCTACCCACTAATTAGTCAGGTTGGCAAAGAAAGAAAAATCACTTTCTGTTATTTGGCTCTTTGTTGCACGAAGTGAGAGCGGCAGTTGAGCAGTTGTGGGAGCATGGAAGTGGCGACACCTAGAAGAATCTGAGTTCTGAGGCCTTCTTGGATAACTGATTAAATATATCTTAAATATGCATGGGATCTTACATGACTGTGTAAACCCCTACTTAATGAGTCAGAAGAAATACACATTACGTGTTGGCTTTCTCACAAAAGTTGATCTAGGGGATATATTCTTTACTTCTAAATCATGGTGCACTTACTTATCATGGTGCTAGTAAGTGCCATTGAAAAATTTGTTTACAGTGAGACCTTTTATTCAGCAGACAACATCAATCAACCGAGACTGTCGGTGTCTCTCTTCCTCTAAATTGTCATCTTCTCCTGCTTTTCTCTTCTTTGGCCTGTTCGTCTCTGCCGTGAGTAGTACTATGCTGCTGTCAAAGTTGCGAATCTCGCCTTCCCGTAAATCGGGCTCCTGCCTTTTGCCTTGAACTGTGCTCAACTAAGCTACTAAATTTGGTGCACAGATTCTTGCAACTAAGATTTGCCTGTGAAGAGAATATCTTTAATTGTTTACTTGTCTTGTTAGGGTAAAAGAAGCAACCATAAGATAAAATACGTTTTAGTTCATTCCTTGTTTGTTGAGAGTTAAAAGTGGATCTCTCTCTCTCTCTCTCTCTCTCTATATATATATATATATATATATATATATATATATATATCCACCCTATCCTATGAGGAGAGAATAAGCACAGAAGATATCGAAGACAACTTCAAATTTTCTTGTTTGTTGGGTCTGACATAGAGTACATTTGGGGATCCGTCAATTTACTGGTTTGGCTGCAAGAATAGTAGTACACACAATGCAGTTCTTAAATGTTAAGTTTGAAGTGGTCAGGGCCAAAGATTGATCTATATTAAATCTTGAATTAGTAGACCATCTCTTCTTGAAGTCTGATGGTATCTTGTGGACAGTGATGTATATAAGGGAAAAAAATTAAACACCCAATATAACTCCCTAGCATGTCTAAAAGTTTCTCTAGGACCTCTCCCCGCCACGTGTTGACTTCCTCTACAAAATCTGCCACTCCTCTTTGACCCACTGTGTTTCTTCCAGGTTCCTAACCACAACATCCCTCACTTCTCACCTCCATATCGCCAACATCAAGTCCTTTAATGAGAAACCGTCACACCTCAAGGCACAGTACTACCACTGAGACCTCGCCCGCTGCGCTGATGCCTTCTCAATGAACTTTAATTTTGTATTGATCCAAGGTGGCCAGCTGGAGGGACTTTCTAAAGACGAGACTTAGCCTTATGCCGCTGGATTGCTGTTTTGTGCCAGATGTTTGCTGTAGGTGGTGACATAGTTGGATTTGGTGGTGGTTAGAGTAGGGGAGGAGTTGATGGGGTTACTGGCGGAGGGGTTAGGGCTGGAGAGGGGGAGATTAAGGGATTTGACGTGCTTGCATGCTAGGGTTTTTGTGGGCCACTACTACCCATACTGTGTGCAGTCCCATCTGACGGTCAGGATCACGTCACTCATGGGTTTGGATGTCAATGTTGCATGGGTAGTGGTTGTGGGTGCACTTAGGTGGAAATTGACATCCGTAGTATGCATATTCTTTTCCGTAGTTAATTGAATGCATCTGGGATGCACCCCAGGTGTCAATGATACTACATAGGAGGACAAAAGATGATATGGTCATTTAGAAGTTCTCTCAGTCATTCTAATTGATTTAATTTGGTTCATCACGTATACCCATTCATTGACCAAGTACTTTGGGGTCCACATTAGTCGTGCTAGTTGTCATCGTCAACATAATCATCATCCAAGCTTTTATCCCAAATTATTTGGGGGCGGTTACGTAAATACTTCTCCATTCCTCCTGTCAAACACACGTTTTCTATAAATTCCTATGAATCAAGTTATTTTTGGTCTAACGCTGCCTCGTCTTAATGTTACTTGCGGGATTCTAAGTAGGTAGGCCACGAATCTTCCTGATATTCTTGAATTTGCGCTCCCAAGTTGGAAGCTTGCTGGCAGCGGGATCCCTGGTGGGTTGGGATCGTGAACTTAAGTAGCCACAGATTCTAACCTCTCGCAGGTGCAACATCTTTTATGGGTCATTGCTAATGCAGCTTTAGGGTAGTCATAAAGAAAGAGGAAGACAAAGCTGACCAGATATTGGGCTAAGAGGATCCCAAGTTTGTTCTTGGTTCTGAAATTTAGTAGGGCTGCTGGCTACTTCGTTGGGAGGCACATAGCACATAATTGGGTCTTTCGTAGTCCTATGTCAAACGATACATGGCTGTGTGGTGATCCCGTCAGGATTTTATATGACTAGTCTATGAGTCAAAAAGCTTTGCGAAAGCACGTCACACATGATATTAGAATTCTGCTGATGGAAACATAGAGCAGCTGTGTGTATAAAATTCCTCCGCCGTCGCACAAAAATCGTTCAGTTTTCTTTTTTTGGCTTGTTTTCCTGTTCTTGCCCTTTATCTTATTTTCTTTTTACTCACTTTCTCTTTCCTCACTTAATTCCTCCACCTATTGCTTATGTCTCTCCTGTCTCCTCTCACCATGCACCTCATTCCTCTATCATACCACCACCATCGTCATCCTCGACCAACCACTGTCCCCTTCTACTTCGACCATGACCACTGTTTCTTTGACCCACCACCACAACCACCTTGTCACTTCCTTCAACCACCACCAGTATCGCCGCTACACGATTGTCAGAGACCCCACCAAAGCACAACCAAAACATCTCCTATCAACTGCCACTGCCTTTCTTCGGCTACCACCGCCATTTTTCGACTACCTTCACTGCTTGAAGATGACAATGGAAGTTGAAAATTATAATAATTCTGATTTGATTTCCTTATTCTAATTTGAAAGGTTGTTATATTGGGTTTCACGTTTGGTTCCATCACAAAGGATAGGGGAAAAAAAAAAGAAACTTTGGTTCCTCAATTCCATTTAAAGCTGATTAAGGGTGTCTCTTGAGAAGATTGGAGGAAGGAGAGAAGAGGAGCGGAAGGGAACAAGGGAACAGAGGAGGAGGAGAGGAGGAGGTGGGAGGGAAGAGAGAGAAAAAGGGGTGCTTGGTATTCGATCTGCAGACAAAACATATAAAAAAGAACGAGAAAGGGGATTCAAGGGTATTTTAGGAAACTTGACATTTTTGACCAAGTTTCTTAAACTTTGTGCAAATCAGAAGTGTGCGATTTTTGCAGGTTGGAGGGGGTATTATATAGACGACAGTCCGAGTGTACGTGTGTAAAAAGATTCCATGCATACATAATGCACATAATACAGAATTGTTAACTGCATTTTAATACAAATAATCTTTATTTACAAAGCCGCTCCCAACTCAGATTTTTCTAGGTGCTTACGCTCCCCCGCTCCTGCTCCCCAGGCCCCGACTCCGTTCCCTGCAACTAAGGTCTTACACATAAACTTAGAACAAATTGCTTCTTCCTAACGGGGCATTTGAAGGCGAAGGCCTGCATCGGACAGGAGCACCATCTGAATCTATGTTCCATTGTCTCTTCCTCAATTGGCGCCACCTCACTTTGGGGCGGATATCCTCATTTCTTATTCCATCTCTCTTTGTGTGGCTGCACATTCACCTAAGCGTGTACGTTTTAGCTACACTCATCTTATGGGTCTGATGTTTCTTAATTAGCGAACATCTTGAACCACAAAACATTGGTGGCCTCAATGCTTCCCTTTCAATTTTCCTTTCAACTTTGGAGGGATGATGTGATCACACAATACAGTCGATGATACCTCCACTTTAGCCAACCGACAGTTATCCTATGGGCAGCATTCTCGCCAATATCACCTTCCTCGTGCATTATTGATGTAAGATGCCTACAATTCTCTTACTTAGGTACTTGTTGACCATGAGTTAGCTTAGTTTTATTGTTCAGATGTGGTAGAAGATCCGTAGCCATCGTGACCCAGAGAAAGGATGGGTAGAGGGAGAAAAAGTGAGGGAAGAGAATGGGTGGATCTTGATAGTTGTTTGAGATGATTTACATATGCATAGAATACAGGCAAGCAAGTTAAAATAGTAAAGAGATAACATGCCTCAGAGTTGACGGGCCTGCATCGGCAGCAATCCCTACACGCCCCAACATGTGAAGTGGGACAAGCCCCCCAGAGGTAATAATCAGTGCATCCTACGTCCATTTAATGGGGTGCAAGACACACGGCCATATTTCTCAACCTCTATCTGTCCCTTGGTCTCGTGGTGATGTTTTCTCACAAGCGAATATTTTATGGACAACCAACTCCAGCACCAATTACTTCCCTGGATAATGCTCTCCTCACATTCAAGACTTGGCAAGCTACTCCACAATAAGCAAAGTCCAAGGAGCTCGACAAACTCAAGAGTCTGGGCTGGGGCGTAGCTGGGGAGTTGGTGGCTAAAGCAGCGGGGTTAGTAAGCTGTGGTCGCCACTGAGGGAGGGAGGGAGGGAAGGAGGGAGGGAGAATATTGCAAGCTTGTCCCAACACTGAGCTAAATTGAAACTTTCACGTTTCAGGACCTAGGTCTAACTTGAAATACTTTATAAACAACCAGTGAGTCTTCATTCACCCTCAAGATGTGTTTGTGCTTCTTAGAGAAGTACTATGGGCAGTGGCAGTTCCATTAATATAGAAACAGTTCTTTGTAAGAATCTCTTTGTGTGTGTATCGGATCAACATGTATAGATTCTAGTGTCAAACAACCTGCAATTTTGATGTGATTAGAGTCCTGAAAGCATTTAGATGTCTACTACTATCACTTTGGAATTTTCTCTTTTAAGGATACTATAAAGGTAGCATCATGGTGTGCGGGCTCTTTACTGCACCATCCACCGTGCTTCCACGGACATCAATTGAGCGAGTCAAGGGAACTTGTGGCAGGCTTAAAATAATAGAGGATATGCAGAATGCTTTAATTGAAAAAAGCCTTCTCGGTGGATACCGATGGACAGCATGCCTTGTCATGGGGCTAGAATCTGTATATGCGCACCCGCTGTGCCCTGGACTATAGTAAACCATATGTTGCATGTATAAAATGGTCGATTGGCTATTGGTATAATTGCACACCATGTGCCAAGGAGTGCTTTGGGTTAGACACGCTCTCTGGATGGACGACATTGGGAACATGCTTTGTGGTAGCATCTTGTGCTTCATGAACTGCTTGGTGAGTACCGCAGTCGGCATGGTACTAAGGTTGACTAACCTATACTTGATGATTACCACATTAAGAAAAGTGAAGCAAGACTTGAGGCCAAGTTGAACAAATGGGCACGTTGCCGCGCGCACGATGGGCATGACGTCGAGCATGCTAGCACGCCGCTGGGCATGCAGGCATTGGTGTGCATTGGCATGTCTAGTGCACATAGATACGGTGGACAGACCATGTGTATAGAGTATAGGCTGCTGTGCATGTCGAGCACAATGATGGGAATTTAGTCTAGTGAGTGTGAGGTATTATGGCGTCGGGCGCTTGAGCGTGCGGATGAGGGAATCTTGATAAGATCATTGTGGGTTGTCTTGCAAGACCGTATTGAGATGTTGCTATTCGTCTAGTGGTCATTATTGTGCTTTGGGTGTGTTTTATGCAAGGCTAATGTCGCACTGCCCGAGATGTTGCCTTGTATAAGAGACGGCGGTTCATGACACTGTTCGCAAGTAGGTTATGAGTCATGAAGCCTGACGCTTGTTTCAGTGTGGCACAAAATTGTGCAAATCGTGGCACTGCCTCCTCCTACACCCCATGGAGGAGGACAAGACTGCCGCATTAACTATATGAAGGAAATGAAAGCGATCCCCTAAGCTTGCCAAGTCTTTCTCATAATTCATATCACCATTGGCAGAAAGCCTCAAAAATAAAAACTAAATGCTACGAAATGGGGACTTGGGTTTGAGGTTTTGCGACAGAAATTCGGGGAGTGGGAGGTGGTGGTTTGAGAGAGGTTTTTTTTTTGTGGGTGGTGAGGGGGGGGGGGGGGGGGTAGCCTGTGTGGGGAGTTGGAGGTGGCGGGGTTCTGACTGTTTCGACAAAAAATGTTTGGAGGATTTATCATGCTAATGGTAGTTTCGGAGCACTATGCAACTTTATGAAGAAATGATACCAAAATTTCGAAATGTCTAAAGTCTTATCATCTTTTTTTATGTCACAATTTTGTAATGGAGGTGTATTAAGAATGTTAAAGTTCGAGAGATGGGACTTGGAAGTTAATGCAAATTTTATCATGTGTAGGTGTACCTACCTTAATTCTTTTTAATCTTGTAGTTTCTTTTCTTGCTTATAAACGAGCTACATATTCGACATCTTTGGTCAAGGGGAGTAGTGGGCAATTGGCGGGGTTGAACCTGTGATTTTGACTTACTTTCTTTAATTTGTGGATACCACTTTTGGAAGTAGATTTCTACCGATTATGTTTCTTTTCTGCAAGGAAACCAAGATTAGGTGAAAGAAAGGCTTGGTTCTCCTTTATTTATGTAATCTGCATATAAGAATGTGAGGAATGTGCTTATAAATAATACGGTTACCCTTTTGCAGATCATGTCCAATGATGAATACAAAAGCGTGGAGCACCGCGTGCTGGCCAACCCTTGTCCCAATTCACGAGTCTCGGTTGCCGTTTTTTTCAACCCAAGCAATAGAGAGGACTTGTATGGACCATTTCCAGAGCTGTTAACCCCAGAGAAACCAGCTGCTTATCGGCAATTCCCATTGTCCGACTTCATGAGAAGATTCTTCACGAAGGAATTAGATGGCAAGAGCTTGACAAATTATTACAGTCTCTAATACCAAGAGGCAAGGATGGATTGAAAACAGTTCATAGTATAGTTTGTTGTAAATTGCAAACATAGTTGTATACATGCCATGTTCCAAACGCACTTCAAGTGCCGTAAATAAAAGAATTGATATGTTTCCTTACCAGACAGAACATTTTCGAGTCTCGATAAAATATACAATGATCAATTACAGGGACAGCAGTTGCATTTGATTTTTGTCGTAATCTATATCTGCTCTATTGCATAACGCTGGGCCTGCCTGCTGATCATTTTTTTAATATTTTATGTTTTAGTTTTTGTTTTCATTTTATTATTTTTGTATGTAGTTAAAAAATATAGCTGTGTACTTTCATCATTTTGTCCGCTTTTTCTAGCTACTTTTTTTACTACTTGGATTAATTTTTGAAAAGAAAAACAGATCGGAAAAAGTATATGATAATTTTTATTTGTCAATCATTGCAAACATTGAAAATGAAAATGATAAATGAACGGGACCTAAATTATCTATGCTTTGTGTAGGTAGATGAACCGATGAAAAGAGCTTAAAGTAGCAAAGATGTTAATAAGAGATTGGACTCTGTCTGCAATTTTACTATCACGGTGCAAATTAGAAATATAGCCCAAGATACAATAAGATCATTAAATGGACTAGTTATCAAAATCCTGTTTTACACTGATATTAGTTGTTACAAACCATGTTACCGACTTTTTTCATGCCCAAACCATTCAGCCATCTCTTCATCAGAGGTAGATTCAAGAACATCAGAACTTCTCCAGGTCATGGCAGGCTCAAAATCATCAGCATTGTTCCTTGCCGTCGTGAAATTCTTTTTCTTCTCTGTCATATCGATCTTCCATCTTTCTTGCATCCGAGCATTCCGCGACAAACTGCTCTTCCCTCCTACTATGGGAAAGTCGAGCATACCTGGAACCTCATTCCACAAGTTTGAGCCATCCCGGTCTTCTTTCTCCTCCTCCACGAACCTATGCATATCAACTGCATGAGGCTTGTAATGGTTATGGCCTGATTGAACTGGAGGGCCAGTAGAATTTGATGCTTTTGGCCGCTTATGATCACACTTTAAGCATACCATGTTTCTTCTGAAGTTGATATAGTTGCACCTACAATTGTAACTGGTTAGCAAGCAGATAGAAAAGGTGTGTTCGCTAGAGTAAAACAGAAAGCACTATTATAGTCAGTAATATAAGCCCAACAAAAGAAATTATAGCAGGAGCGCACGAGTCGCATTCCCACTCCCCAGGATTGAGATGCCGCTTTGGTGGATTCTCTTTACACTGCAAACATCTAGTATTCCTTGCAAAGTTCAAGAAATTGCACCTGCGGAAGTTACACGCTCCAATGAGATACGAAAAACACTAAAAGCACATACTTGAAACTGATATGGCGTATAATACTTGTCACATATCCAGTCTCCTTTCTTCAATGGGAGATGATCCTGATCCTCTCCTTGCTTGTGGAATCTTTGTTGGAATATCACATCACAACGCAAGCACTTGAAGTTTCTGGCAGAATTTATGAAGTCGCATCTATGAAATAGACAACAAAAAATACTTTTGAGTATTAGTGTAAAGAGGATAATAAGCAAAATTTATGAAAAAAAAAAGAAAAAGAACGCAACAGAAAACAGAGGGATTATATCAATACTTCGGGCATATCCAATTGTCTTGCTTAACAGGAACATTGATCTGGCTGTCACCTTGGTAAGTTGAGTTGCTCTGTGAAGATGAGTTCAATGTGGGAGGAATGACTTTTGTAGTGTCACAGTCAATGTCCTGCATGCTAAATCCCACCATTTCTTTAAGCAACCTCCTTACTGATTCTTTGACCGCTTTGTTCAGGCCTGGCTTGTTCTCCACCGAATTTGTTATGTAATCAAGCCCATATGGTAGCAAGAAGCGCATGACGTCCACGGTCCGGCCTGCTCCATCTTTGCATGCCTTCATGTATGCCCTCCCACAGTTTCCCCTTAAAATGCATGAGCTACAAACCTACTAAAGTGTTTTCTCATTAGGCATGTAAATGCCTACACATTAATTATTAGGGTAACCTTCATGCAGAAGTACAAGTTTCATAATCTAAAAGTAAAAGTAGGTGCAGCACATACATGTCTTTCCTCTATGCCGACATGTGCTCTTAGACGCTTCCCAGAGTTCACGACTTTCCTATCTACACTTGGGCATCCAGATCCTGCAACCACCTCAATATCTTTCCTCGAGAAACACCTGTTACAATTGGCATAAAAATAGGCTAAGCACTAAGGATCAAGTAATTTCCCTTCCTACAAACGGCAACAAGCCCCAAGGTGTGGGTACCAGTAGCCCCAGGGTGTGGGTACCTATAGTCATAGGGTGACAGCTAATTCTTAAGAGATTCTATAAAATTGATGCCGAATAAAGGCGGAACCCCTGCACAAGACAACCCGTTGCAAGTAGCCCACAAGTTCAGAAAGGCATCCTTGGTGGTAGACAAGATTCCTCATTCCAAAATTACAGGGTCACCCTACATAATCTCTAATTTACTCAAATTTTACTGCATTGGTGAGCAAATGATTGTTTTTCTCCTGGCATTGTCAGGATATACTTTTCCCAACTATAGTTCTTTTTCACAGATCATTAATATAACGGAGCAAAATAGCACTAATCAAACTGAACTAGGCTCAGCATATTACATAAACATAAGCCAAGCCAAGCCAAGCCAAGCCAAGCCAAGCCAAGGCTTATCACTATCCCATATCTACACTTGGATGTGAGAGGGAAAGAAAGACGCAAAAGAGTTACGACTGCATTTGCAAGTCAACACCACGATTGGACTTATCTGAAACGGAGTATGGGACCTATTGGTTGTCATTCAATCTGTAATGCCTTCTATAGTTTTTCTCGCATGAAGTTCACACCCCTAACTGGAGCCTTTTCAAAACAGGAAAACCACTGAACTTTCTCATTTCAAGAAAACTGTCGAGGTAAATTATCTTAAAGCTAAAGTACCATAGATTGCATGCATAGGCAAGATTGAGGAATAGGCAAACAGAAACTATTTCGTGGGCAAGTCGCATTTCACATGCTACATAAAAGAAAATCAACTCTATCATCTAGCTCTAACATCAAACAGCTTGCATGCATATTGAAAGAAGCCACACAACCCTAAAAAAAAAATCTTTCTATACCTCATGAGATCGGACCGGTCTCGGGCAAAATTAAGACAGGCGGTTCGAATCTGGTTCATGTCTTTCGAACCTATTTCGCCATTTCGAAAAGGGTTCCCGTTTCCATTCGCAGTCTCTTCGAAGTAGCCCGCTTTCAGCAGCTGCTCCATCAACCCGACCCACTCGGGCCAGGGGTGCGAAATCTGGGCCGTGGGGAGCTCCATGGGGTGGGTCGGGTCAAGTGGCCGGGCATTTTGGGCTGTGTTCGCTGTGGGATCTTTTGAGGACTGAAGCTCTTGGACTTCATTGAGGATGAACTCTATTGCGGGGTTGGTGATGGGTGCTTTGCTGCTGCGGCCGTGAACATGAGAAATAGCCAAGTGAAACTGCGGTTTGCTCTTTTGGAGGTGATGCCCATTTCTTGTAGCCAAGAGCTTAAGCATACTACAAGGATCGATCGGAGGTGCTGTCTTAACAAGCTGAATAACTGCTTGGGGCCAAACACTCCTCGTTTTGCTCAAACATAGATTTCATTAAGAAATGAACGCAAGTGAAATCCAGCAGTTGTAGCTGTGTGGAGTCACTGAAGTAGACGATTCATGACCTGCGCATCGTGTTCGAGGGCCTTATCAAAGGGCGGTTCATGAGACTGACCCAATTGATGACCTTCATCTGGCTGTTTGTATAATTTGCTTTAAAAGGTGTTAAAAAAACTAAATTCTAAAAAAAAAAAAAAAGATTAGAGGTTTGAATGTAAACACCCTGTCAATTGAATCCGTTACACATAGTATATATTGAGGTTCCCCGAATAATAAACATAAGGGGTGAATTAAGGATTGACATAACGCAAAATGCAAATTAATAGAATTTCTTAATTTACAAAATTGCCTCTAATAATCCTGCAAATTCAAGGTGGTTGACTAGAGACCACGTTAAGTTTAAAAGGAACAGTAATAAGTTCTTTGTTGCTGAGAAGGACTTCGTGAAGACCATTACAATGAAGACCATTACAAGTTGATCGAGGGAAAGACAAAAATGAGTTGAAGCGTACAAGGGACACGACAATCAATCTCAATATATTTTGTCCTTTCATGAAAAGTATCATTGTTAATGATCTGGATAGCACTCTGATTGTCACATTGAATAGGGATAGTAGAGTCAAAAGGGACACCCATGTCCCCAAGTAGCTATCACAACCAAATTAGCTTGCGGTAATGTTAGCAAGAGCTCGATGCTCAATCTCAGTGTCTCAGTGTTGGAGTGAGAGAAAAAAGAGATAAGAGAATTATCAAGACAAAAACGGAAACATGTAGTGGAGCTACTATTAAAAACATCTTCTCCACTATGCATAAGAGAAGACAGTGAACTATAGAGATGGTGTGGACCAATAGTGTAAGCCCTCGATGTGATATATATATATATCAACACCCCTTCCCCCAAGCGTGTGGCCAGACAACTTTCTTGAGTGGGCCTAGCACGTGAAGAACTAATTTCTGAATTATCTACTGGACTTAGATTGACTAGCTTTGATACTGTTGGTGCTACGAATATGCTTCGGATCCGTAGCCAAGAGCGATGAATTACAAGATAGAAAACAAATGACCGCCGGGTAAGGTTCCTAGAGGAGTACTCTTCAATACTGAATTCAAAGCGCAGTTATAGGACATAAACTCTAAAAAAGCATGAAAGCCGGTGTATGTATGTGTGTAAGACTTGTCTCAGTATCTTGGGGGAGGCCCCCTTTTATATAGGCATGGATGCAAACCCTAATAGAATTAGGGGTCTAGTAGTTGAGCCTTAGGATTGATCCTTAAGGATCACGTTAGGATTCTTTCAGAATCCTAATTTTCTCAATAAGGTAAGTACTAACTCCATGGTTAAACCAATTTAACTAAGAATGTAGGGTGTCCCCCAATAATTTGAAGTTTATATTTGACCTATATCAACAACCCCCCCTTCTTAGCCAAAAATGTTTGGCTGAGGAAGTGTATAATAGGTGTCTTGAGACAGTCATCTGATTTGTAAGGGATTTTTCATCTGTTTGTAGGGGTATATAATATTTCCTTCATTTCATTATGCTCACACTTAAGCTCTTGGGAGCTCAAGCCATAGAATTTTGCCCAAGTAGGCTGTTTAGACTTTAGCTCTAAGAGATATATCTTAGAATTTCACCTAAGCAGGCTATTTGGACTTTAGCTCTTGAGAGCTAGTTCTTAGATTTTTGTTTAAACATGTTATCTAGGTTTGTCTTTGGGAAGATAAATCATGGGATCTAGAGATCTTTAGAGGCTGTGTCTCATTGTAACCTAGCTATCTGGGGAGAGGATGGGTAGCTTGCACATAATTTGTTGCATGTGCTTGTACATGTGTTGGTAAATTTGGCCTTGCACTCTCGCTTGTCAGTTTTGAATTGACGAAGAGTGGTAGGGTGATGAAGTCCCACAAAATATTTTGTCGTTTCACGAGTTAGAGCTTTTGCTAAACATTGAGCTTTATCTTATCACCATTGGGGGTGCGGCCTTAGGGGTTGATGGAACATTACGTTCTTGTAAGCGCCCTTGAGGGCTAGTGAAGCATAAAGCTCATTTAAATGCCTTTAAGGGTTTCATGGAACATAGAGTTCTCATAAGCGTCCTTGAGGGCTAATGGAGCATAAAGCTTATGTAAATGCCCCTGCGCATTAAATGGAGAGTTCTTGTAGAGGCCTCTAAGGGTTGCGGTCGATGCAACAAGTACTTGTTGTCATGATGCCATATAAGAAAATACGGGACATTGAGCCCGTACTATGGCAACTGTTATGAAGCCATCCTATTAGAGGAAGCATGGATATAAAGATGACTTCTTAGCCCATATGTAAGGCATGGTCACAAGAAGACCTTTATAGGCAATAAAAATGTAAAAGACCATAACCTGTCTCGGCTGGAAGAGTACATAGATCTAAAGGATAAGGAGTTCGTCTGAGTGAGATGTCACTGAGTGATAAAAAAGTTGTCGCCATTTCTGATATAATGTGTGGCAACTAAATTCGATTTGCTGGTTACATGCTTGAGCTTGCAGTTGCATCCTGGACATATTAGCAATGCTATCAGCAGAGGCTGGCAATGTGATCTAATTCATTAGATACGTTGCAGTGTGTGTGTGTGTGTGTGCAATTTTGTGAATATGACACAGATATGGGTCATAATATGACCTAATATATCACTAGACAAACATGTAACGTCGAGTTGGCAGGATACTACAGTAGAAACCTTAAGCATGACTTAGAGTCACAGGGGCTGTGAATATGTTACAACTAAAGAGGTCATTGGATGACCGAATTTATCACCAGACAATATCTGAGATCGAGCCGGCAGGATGCTGCAATATAAACCCTAAGCATGACTTGAAGTCGTAGGGCACTATGAATTGATCCCTTGCTTACGAAGCGTTGTCACATCACTGTTAATGCTTGCGGGTGCGGTAACCCTTGCAATAGAAAAAAAGTACGTGACTGAAAAAATATCCTTTAAAGCAATAAAGCATGTGAGTGTACAATTGAAACTATGTTTATAACATAGGGATAAAGGAGATGTTCATACTCATTGGCCCAATTAGGGCTTTTGTTGGTTAGACGACATGTGTGTGTTGCATTGCGTGTTGCAAGTGAGCTCAAAAAAGTCATAGCAACTTAAAGGACCCTATATGTAATGTAGTCGCGCCAATTGACGCGACTGGACAATGTTAGACAAAAAAAATATATAAATCTAGGTAATATAGAAATGCAGAGGATGTAGCCTTTGGAAGGCTTGCTAGCGCCTAAAACTATAACTGTTTGATTTTTAGCGACATATATGCGATAAGATAAATGATATTTTTAAAGAATGTGCGACATATGTTAAATAAAGGAGACTCCGTCGTCTTACAAATGTAAAATGCAAAAAACATGTATGAAATCAAAGATATATATATATATATATATATATTTCAAACTAATTTACAAAGTGATATGACTTAATTTTTAAGCATATTTTATGTTTTTATTTTGGAGTGTTCATTTTGCTATCTTAAAGTATTTTTGAGGCGTGTATAGATAAAATTAAGTTCTAATACGTTGATAGATTGATTAGGTAGAGTTTTAGAAGGTGTAAATTTTTTACTAATATAAGGTAAACTAAAATTATGCCATTTTGATAGCTACAATTATTTTTAATAATGAAGTCATAGTGAAGAATCATGATTAGTGTATTTTTCCTTTTGTACACCAACTTATTAACACTTTAATATGACTTATTATTAAAAATTGTAGGTCTAATTTGTCCAATTTTTGAATATAAAATAAAAAACTAATTCTACACTTTCTAAAACTTTACCTAATCAATATACTCTCATATATTAGGCCTTAATCCTAACTTTTAACACTTCAAAGTACTTTAACAAAATAAAATCTTCAAAGGTAAAATACTAAAATCGTCCCCTACGTATTAACTCTTTATTATTAAAAAATTTAGAGTTAACTATTCAGTTGATCATTATAATTTAAATTCAACTTTGGTTATTGTATCTCGATTATTGTCAAAGTGACTATTGAACTCTTCAATTGCTCTCAATTAAGTCACTCTGTTAATTTTGGTCTGTTAATAGCCCATGTGTAAGGGACAAGATTGTCAAATGAAAAATAAACAAGATTCTTTTTTATTTTAATTGATCTAACTTTTCTTCACCCAACAAAATTTTTGTTTCTTATTTAACCCCAACAAATGCCTCTTCCTTGAGAGAAAGAGTGTGGCACCAGAATGGGCTGCAATTGCGCACATCGGGCTACCGACGCTGCAGCCGGCGTCAAAGATCTTGTCTCCGAGCAGATCTACGACCATCTTCTTGTGGGCCTTGGTGGCGTCGAGGTGGGACTTGCCGGGGATGGAAGGGGAAGAGTGGAAGGACTGGCCCCAGCCCCATTCTTAGATGTCGGTGACAAGGTTGTCCCAAGGTGGGGATCTTGTAGGCTGTCTCGATCTCTTTAGGGTGGAAAAAGAAGGACCAGTACTTCTTGTACTTGTCCTGGACCTTCTCGTGGGAGATGGAGCCGCCGGAGAGGTCGTGGGCGCACTTGCCCTTCTGTTCGGCGGAGCCAAGGATACAGACGAACCAGTAGAGGCCGCCGCTGACGATGAAGGAGGCAGTGCAGAAGAAAGTGAGGGAGTCCATAGGAATTTGCACGCAGAGAGAGAGAGGGAAGGGGAAAAAGTGAAGAGCGGTAAGTGTGAGTGCTTGAGGTTTGGGTTGGGTTTGAGAGAGAGAGAGAGTGGTGCTTGGTTTAAAGTCAGGGACGAGAAAGGAGAAAGGAGAAAGGAGAAAGGAGAAGAAGGAGAGAGAGAAGAAGAAGAAGAAGAAGAAGAAGAAGAAGAGAGAAAAAGAAAAATAGAGAATGATGATTTGTCCCTAAATTAAATGAATTAACGGACTTAGATTTGATGGAACCTAACAGAATGACTTAATTTGACAAATTAACCAGTGGTCACATTGACACAAATCAAAGTTCAGTGACCAAAGTTAAATTTGGATTATAGTTCGGTAGTCAATTGAGTAGTTATCTCGAAAATCTATTTGTATAAGTGTCCTGATACTTGTAAATCTTATACAACTGGAAAATCAACTGTACAACTTATAAACTCTATGCTATATATATACATATACATATTAAGCTTTGATTTTTACTATTGACAATTCAATAACACTTTAAAAATTAAATAAAACTACGACAATCATGTATGAAACTAAATATTATACTCACAAATTCAAAGATTTTTTTTTCTCATTTTACAGAAGTAATATTTAAACAAAAATGACTTATTTTTTAAAAATACATCAAAATATCAAAATAGATTTATATTGAAGAAATTAGTTTTGCCTGAATAGCTTAAACTTTAAAATAAAAATCATATACACCTAACAAATGCAAAGAAAAAGAATAATCACACCTTATTTGACTTAATGTTAAAAAAGACTTTAACTGCCAAAATAGAAATTCATTTTCACAAATTAATTCTTAGTTAGACTGGCTTTATCTCTCAAAGTGAAAAAAAATCCAATTTAAGTATCAAGGTATAAGAACTGTGAGTCATCAATAAAATAACTGATTAAGATTTAATTAGATTACTCATACTTTCAAAAAACCCTAATCAAGAAATAAAGTAAAAAACATAAGAGACAAAATTATATATCGAAATAAATATTATATATCATAAGTTAGAGATTTTTCATACTATACTTAATTAATAAACTTAATTATTGATATTTAATTATGAATTTTATCACCTAAACTGTTCAACAAGATAAGAATAAAAAATCTAAAGAGTAAAAGCTAAGTAAAGATAAAACTTTGTACTTTAAAAAAACTCTAAGTAAGGAAAGAATGTAAAAACGTAAGAGACAAAATTGTATATCGAAAAATAGCAAACCTTAAAATAAATGTTGTAGTCATAATTTCGGATATAAAATTGCTTTATACTCTTAGTCAATAAATGAAATTTTATTAGAACTTAGACATTACTATAATCACCTGAATATATTATAAAGTTAGAACTCAATCAACAATCTACAAAGCAAAAAAAAGAAAAAGAAAAGATAAAGCAAGTAAAAATATAAAAGAACTTTTTAACCCTATACCATTTTAGCCCCTTTTATCACAATCTATACGATAAACACGACGTAAATAAAGTTTTATGTATTTGACATATCTTTTACTCAATTACATAGTAGTATAATAATTACTAGAAAAGAACCGTATGATCTTTTTCTAATATTATCTTTCACTATCGTATGTGATCGTACGATATTTTACAAAGGTGATAAATGTGAAATCAGTTCGGTATTTACAATTTTAGAATATTTCCAGCTTTATACTTTTTTTGAGTTTCTTTTGATTATGTTGATACTAATATATGAAATGCATGAACATGATATATATTTGAATTTGGTGGTTTGCTTCACGCAAATACGAATAAAGCTTAGTTCAAAACCATTGAAATAGCGCCTAAATACCCACTTTTAACTCCATCAAGATATACTGACACTCAAACATACGAATACATAAGTTGTTAAATAGAATGACCAGCTGGGTTACAGGATTAATATATATGAAAAGCTAAAATTTTTGTTTAAAATTGCGATATGTAAGATTTTTGGAACATATCTTTACGACAAGTAAGATCTTTTAGGAATATTCTTCTTCTGTTACGTAAGCTTTCAACTTCGAATGTGATAGTCCCCAACTTAATTGATCACTTTATTTAGAGTCTATTTTTTTAAAAATTAGATATATAATATTTAAGAATCCTATTGTTTTGGTGTTCTTTTCCCTTTTCTACTCTATTTAACTCTTTATTATGATTTTTTATTAAAATTTTTGTAAGTGTAATTTGTCCAATATTCTTAAACTTTATAAAACTAAGAAACTAATTATACATCTTCTAAAACTTTACCTAATCAATACTTATTGTAATACCCCGATATATTTTAACAAGTTAATTAAATTTTTAGCGATGCTTTTTTTTACTTAGCATCGATGTATTTATTAACGACTATTAGTGAAACAGAATTATGTAACAACCCATTAATAATTTCCTAGTATATTAATTTATTGTAAATAGTATTTTGGGCCTTTTCGTAATATTAAAAAGTTTTGGATAAACTTTGAAAATTACCAAAAGTCTAGGGGAGTGTTGGTAAATTTCCAACCTAGGATTTTTATATATATAAAGATCATGAATGCAGCCGTTCCCTTATTTTTCTTCTCAAATATGGTTGAGAGAGATAGATACAAAGGGAGAGAAAAGATAAAGTGGAGAAAGAGAGAGAAGAGAGAGACTTGATGGAAGGTAGAGTTAAAGATCAAGGATTGTGTTTCAGAGGAAGATTTCATAAGGTAATCACTCCTAAAACCATTCCGTTTAGCGTATATATGTGTATATATACATGTGTGTGTATATATATACACACACATACACAAAAAAAATATATACACATTTTTCTTCTTAAAACCTCACAAATTTGATCATGGATCTTATATTGCTGTTTCAGAATGTATTAGGTATTAGAGAAAGGAGTTAAAGCAAGAAAAATGAGAAAAAAACGAAGCAAAAATAGAGAAAATTGAAACCAGAGTTTGCTGTGTAAATTGCTGCTATTGAAGATGATGAATAGTAACCAACGCCGCGCGTGAGGGCATGTGGGTGGAGCGTGAGATATTCTCCGGCCACTTTCCCAGCCAATTTTTTTTTTATAGTCGCAAAGTTATTTCAATTTTAGAAAATTTGAGAAATTTTTATTTCTTTCATATTTTGTGAAAGTTTGAAAATTCTAAAGTCCATTCTAACTATTTAAAATGATTAATGAATTTTGATTTTTTAATTGTACTGTTTATATGATTCTAAAATGTTTTAGTCCAAATTTCATAATTTTAGAGGTGATTTGATATGATTTCTGCATCGCATTTGTTTGAAAAACATGAATTATTTATAAATAGTTTTAATGATTTTTTGACCTGATTTTAGTTTTTATATTTTTCTTACATATTTTAAGGCTACTATAAAAATTATTGGTTTATGTTTTGACCTATAAATATTAATGGCTATTTTTGGAATTTTCTACCCATTAAGGAAATTATTTTTAAACAAAAAAAAATTAGATATTCAGTATTTTGATTTTATATACTGTTTTGAGGTGTGCTTAAGTCTTGGGGTTGTGTTATAGAATTTTTAGTATTGGTCTAAATAGGAATGAGCATCGTGTAAGCTGTTAGTATTGGTCTAAATGTATTGTAGTTGAGATGGCATTCTGATATCTATGTTGCCCCAGCTTAGGTTACTCATATGACCTCTGATTTTGGTTGATCGAGTGATTAATTAGCTAGCTTCGGACTGAGGTAAGAGATTTTTATCCAAACCAAACTCTTCATATTTGATTCCGTATATTATTTTTATTTGTTATCACTATTCATTTGGACTCTGTTATGTCGATACAAATTGCACTGTTTGCCTTTAAAACCTGCTTTGAGCCTTAAGCATTCTTTAAAAATTCTTATCGATGCTCATTATTCATTACTCATCGAGTATCGATTTATTCATTGAATTAGCTATTATTGGATTCGGTATATTGACATGAGATTTTACATTGGTGTGTTTGGCAGGAGTTGGTGTGTATTGAAGGAATTGGTGTATATTGTTGTGGACTAGTATCTTGAAGAATTAGCTGGTGTAGATATACATACGTAGTTATCATTGTTAGTGAGCATTGCCCTTATGACTTTACTAAGTTATCACTCTGCAGTACCTGTGTGACTTTGCAATAACATTTGTGCTTGTTTACATCGTATCTGAAACTCATACTGATATTTTATTGATCTAGTTATAATTATTTTAAAACTCTTGAAAAACCATCATTGAATTGTATCTGCGAATTATTTAGCAATTCCTTGTTTGAGTGACCTTACCGATCTATCAAAAGCTCACTCTTGTTTGACTTCCTTTCTGTATGTAATGTTCAACAATAGATTGCTCAGGATTAGGCTTAGAGCGGAGCATGAGAATTAGTATTTAGTTACCACAGTGGTCCTTAGAACTACTGCATGGGTGAGCCTTTTTAGTTTATTATTCAGGTTTAAATTTAGTTTCCAAATATGATTGCACACTGAGAATGTTACATTACTTAATGGTTTAGCTGCTCTGCTAATGGTTATTTATTGAGTTGTGAGGATAATATTGTCTATATGTAAATGATTAATTGAGTGTTAAGTGATAACATTATGAAAATTCTGGGATGTTACACTTATTCATTAGGCCATAATTTTGATTATTAACACCTCAAAAGCACTTTAAAATAACAACATAAAAACTCAAAATGTAAAATATGAAAATCATCCCTTACTTACTGATTCTTTATTATGAAGAAATTTGTAGGAATTATTGTCCTGACTTTTGTAAATCTTATAAAATTAAAAAAATCAAATCTACATCTTTGGAAACTCTACATAATCCATAGATTTACAAATTGGGCTTCAATTTGGATTACTAACTTCTTAAAAACACTTAAAATAAATAAAATAAAATCTCACAAATATAAATAAAATCTTGCAAATGTAAACAACGAAAATTATGTATGAAATTAATGATTAATCTTTACAAATTAAAAGTAAGCTTTTCTTAGTGCACGCGAGCGTGTGTGTGTATATATATATATATATATATATATATATATATATATATATATATATATATATCTCTATATATATATTACTTATGCAAAATATCGTCTTATTTGTTTTGATGTTCTTTTCTTTTTCATTCTTACTTATTAATACTTACTTTGATTTGTTATAAAAAAAATGTAGGTAATTTGTCTAATTTTCATAAACCTTATTGAACCGAAAAAATCAATTCAAAAACTCTATCTGATTTGGATATATAGATGTTAGGGCCTTAACTTTGACCCCCAGCACCTTAAAATCACTTTTAAAATAGTAAAATAAAGTCTCGCAAAACTAAAATATGAAGAATTATGTACAACACCTTCTTCTAACTTTTATAGACCTTAAAAAACTACGAAATCAGTTCATATCTTCTAAATTTTATTTAATCTATATACACATGTACTAGGCCTAAAATTTTAACTATATCTTAAGACCCCAAAATCACTTTCGAATAGCAAAAATAAAGTCTCACAAATGTTGTAATGCCCGATTTTTTTCTTCTGCTTTTCTTTTATTGTTTATTTCTATTCAGACCAAATAAAATTTTAGCGACGAACTCTTGTTCGGCATTAATGTATTTAGCTAGTGACTTACAGCGACAAAATTTGGGGAACACTATAATTACGATCTTAGAAACAAATTTGGAATCATAAGATATAGCTTACGACATCAATTATAAATAACATTAATTGAGGTTTTAATGACAATTAGCGAAACAATAATTTATGAACTTTTGGAGACGAATTCATTTGTGAACATCGAAAGTTTCTAAGTGACCACTTTTGGCGACACATAGTGGAGAGGATTAGCGTAACAGTCATTAATAAATCGCTAACATATGGTTTGTTGTAAGTATTTTATTTTCTTGACCATTTTTCACAATCATAAGTTGAGCTAGAAATTTTAGCGACAAATGGGAGTGTAGGTTATCTTTTCAGTGTCTGATTAGGGTTTTCATCTTACATATATATTTATACATAAGAAATAGTTATGGGGCAGCCACCCTTTTAGCCATCAGACTCCATCCTGTTCACTGTACAGAGAGATATATCGAAGAGAGAAAGAAGAGAGCTTGAAGGGGAAAAAATTTAGGGTTAATTACACTTATGTCCCTGAGGTTTGAGTGAAATTACACGCATGTCCATAAGTTTGAAAAATAGGCACTTATGTCCTTTGACCTAATAGAATACCCATGTACATAACGGAATGGTTAAAATGACCATATTGACCATGACTTGAAAGGTAAATTATTTACCATGCCATTCTAATTAGGGTTCAAAAAGAATTGAAACCCTAATTTCCGAATTAGAGTTTCAAGTTATTCCTTTATCTCTCTAATTTTCAAATTAGGGTTTCAATTCTTTTTCATTTGAAACCCTAATCTGAAAATTAGGGTTTCAAGCCATTCTTTTTTTCTCCCTATTTTTCAAATTAGGGTTTCAATTCTTGCAATTCCAACACTTATTATCCAAATTTTCAAGAAATCAGAAGGCATAGGGTAGGGGAAGGGAGGGGGACGGCGCAGGGTAGGGTGGGGGAAAGGAAGGCAGCGGGGCGGGGGACGACGCCACGACGTGGTGTGGGTAGGGGGAAGGGGAAAGCGGCGGGCGGGGTAAGGGAAATGAGGGCGGGGGACGACGGGATGGGGTGAGGGGAAGGGGAAGGATGGGCGGGGGATGAATGGATATGGTGGAGCGAAGTGGAAGGCGACGGGGTAGAGGAAGGGAGGGGGACGACAGCGGGCGGTGGGGGAGTAGCGACGTGATGGTGGGCGGTGGGAGCAACAGGCGTGGTGGTCGGCGGTGGGCATCGACGTGGTGGTCGGCAGTAGGCAGCTGTGTGGTGGTGGTACAGTGGGGGCAGCGACATGGTGGTGAGTGGTGGGAGTAGCGGCTTGGTGGTGGGTGGTGGGGGCAGCGGCGTGGTGGTCGGCGGTGTGAGCAGCGGCGAGGTGAAATGTTGGGGGTTGCCCCATGGTGGCTGGATGTGTCTGATGGAAGAAGAGAGAGATAAGGGGAAGATAGAGGAGGCTTGTGAAAGAGAGAATGAAAGAGTGAGAAGATAGGTAACAGTAATCTAGGGGTAGGATTGTCATATTATGAAAATATGTACTGATGACATCACAAAAATTACACTTTTTGGACGGATACTTGACGGATGGACATAAGTGTTACCTTTTTAACGTTTGTGGTCACGGTTTGTTTCATTTTGAAACTTTGTGTCCTCGGGTGTAATTATCCCCAAACCTCAGGGACATAGGTATAATTAGCCCAAAAATTTACGGCAAACTCTGGCAACCGCATAGAAATTTCGGTAAGCTTTCTTTTAGTTTTCTTTTCTCTCTTAGTTTATGGAGTTCAGTTAAGCTTCATTATTGTATTGCATACATGGCTGTGGGTATATGGATTTATTGGAGAGACAAAGAGACTTGCCGTTATATAGGTATCAGCTGAATAATTGTGGTGCATATGTGCGTGTGTTTTTCGGCAGCAAGAAGGGAGGGCTCACGGCTGTGATGGGCGCTGTGTGAGAGTTGGGAGATTTGGGAATGTACAATGCATAGATTATGGAGAGAAATGGGGAAGGAGAAGAAGCAGCCACATGGCTACCGTGGCAAAAATGGTAACGGCTGAATAATTGTGTTGATGCGGCCATGTGCGATGAAGAAGAAAAAGAGGGAGCAGCAGAGCAGCCGGCGAATGCCGTGGGGCTTTGGCAAGAAGAAGACCCCTGTGTGTGCGTGCAAAAGTATGTGTATGTGCCATTAATGTATGAAATGGGTCTCTGAAAGTGGGAAAGAAAATGGTTAGTTGGAATTGTGTGAGTGTGTGCATGAGTGTGGTTGGTGTACATAGCCGTGTGTGTGTTGTATGCTTGGATGTGTGTATTGTGTGTTTAAATGAGAGTGTTTTGACTGTGTGAATGAAGGTAAGTGTACAAGGTGGTGTGAGTAGTGTTTTGGCAGGTGTGTAGTGTGTGCATGGGAATAACGTGAAGCAGCAAGAAGGGGGCTGCCATGGCTGCGCTATAACCATGAATTTTCTTGTGAAGAAGTGGTATTGGGGTTGTAAAGTAGATATGTGGGTTTGGGTGTAAAGGCAAGGTAATGGGTATCGTGGCTGAAGTGATTTCACTACTGGGTAGACGTGAAGTAGGAGAAGACTGCTTAGAGAGAGGGAAAGTATATGTTTTAAAGTTGGACTCAAAAGTGTCGCTAAAAAGGTATCCTATTCCAGCAGTTCATTTTCAAAATTTTAAAATATGTCTAGAAATTTATTTGGGCAAAACTCAAAAGAGTAACTTATATTAATCTTGCAGGATCTACGCATAGTAAAAATTTTAGATTTTTTGGAGCTCGAGAAGCATGCTAACTAATTTTATTCGTGAAAGAGATTTTACTGTATTTTAGAATAGTAAATTAAGTTATTAAATTTTGAAACTCTTACAATAATCTTACGTAGCTAAGATAAGATAGTTTCTAAAGTTTCAAAAGTTTTTAAAGTCGTTCGCTATTTTAGCATTGTTAGCGGCGTAGCGCTCGAGCGATTATCGCGTAACGTTTCACTATTACAATAGTTTGCAAAATAATTTTTAATAACCTCTTCTGAGCAGATTTAGAAAAATTACAAAAACATAAAGTTTTCTTATTTTTGTGAAACCTTCGACGAGGAATTTTCTCAAATTTTTCCGGGCATGGAAGTGTCTCAAATAATTTTATTTTTTAAACAAGTTTTTGAATTATTTAGCATAGTAAACAAAATTATTTTTAACCTAGAATTTTATAGTAAGATTATGGTGATGCTTGAGTGTCTGAAATGTCGAGGAATTCCGGTGCCGTTCATTATATTTTTTGGGCCTGAGCATTAACACTCAATTTAATGAGCAATTTAGGGTTCCGACTGAAATTTTTTTGGAACGACCGTTCTTGTCCGATATATCCATCAGTTATTTTTAAAAAAAGGACTCTTCTAGGTTATATCTAGGTGGATAAGGTACCTTAGGCATTGGGGGTAAATAGGTAATTATAATAAGTCAAGGAACGGTTGGGTAAAATTTTACTCATCTAAAAGACACCTAATGCCTAAACGTGCTCGACTGACAATAAATGACGTCCATATGTTTGTTATTTAGGTTTTGATAATCAAGACCTAGGACCGACATTTGAGCAAATACCAGAAGGAGATTTTGAGCTAGGTAAGTACCCTGTCATATTCCTCCCTATACCCTACTTGAAAAATTATATAGTGTATACATGTTCTCAGTTAAAAATGAATGTTTTGAAAACACTTTTATTGCCCTATGTTCGTGGTAAATTGTTTGATGAAAACTTAAAGGAAATGCCATGGAATTGTTGTATGAGTAATTGAATCATGATCGATACTTGTAGAATGAAATGATAGTTGACGGTGTTACTGCGCCCTACATCCACGAGAGAAAGTGGATTCCGAGTCCTGGTCAACGGGACCAAACGTTGACGCACAGTACTGTTGCATCGTGGTTCACCCTTGCGTCCACACTTTGTTATCCCGGGTGGAGGAGGGATTTTGAGTCTTAGTCAGTGGGACCATACGCTGATCGCAGTATACATGTTATGATAAATTGTGACAGTTCTTGATTGATCTCATTCTAATTCGAGAATTTTTTATGCAAGTACATATATATATATATATATATATAATATTAATTTGGTAACATTGAAATCTTGATTGTGAAAAAAAAAAATCTATAGCATGTTCTAGATACTTCAAACTTATTTTAGGAACATGGTTGGTATACTTGCTAGGCTTTCGCTCATTCTTTATTTTTCAAGTAACGATTTAAGGGAAGCGGAGCCGTATAAGCCACACGAGAGAGTAGTGCCAGAAGAGAATTTTTAGAATAATGAGTGCTCACCGTTCGAACATTTTGTTCTATGTTAAATAACGTTATGTTTGAACTGATGTAAGGAGCTTAGGTCTCCTCGAGTTTTCTTCATAAGTTTTAAAGACATGTAATGAGAGTTGTTAACCCTATGGTTATTTAACCTTGGAGTATATTTTTTTTTGATGATAGATAACTAACATTAATGATTATGTTGTCTTAACATGCATTGAGTTGATGAAGCAATATGTACAATCTCATACTCATGCAAATGGACAATTAGATGAACTAATCGATCAAACGCACTTCACGGAATGGTTCAAGACGGAATACTTCGATAGATTTTATTATTATGTTTATTCCGATCTTTGTAACTAGACATAGAGATATGATTGTATCAATGACTGTATACCTAGAACTTGCCCATAGGTTTCCCTTGCATGCATAAAAGTTTTTCATTCTTTGAAAATTAGGAAACTGCATTTTCTGGAATGCAGTCGACTGCATTGGATTACAGTCGACTGCAAGTTGGGCAGTGAGGTATTATAGTCGACTGCATTTGGAATGCAGTCGACTGCAATACTTCCAGTAGCCTATTACAGTCGACTGCAAGTTGAAAATTTTGAATTTCCAACGGCTACTTTGGGAATACAGTCGACTGCAATGGGACATTGCAGTCAACTGCAATAGCCGTTTGGCGCATTTAATGCTCCACCTAATTTCAAACGGTCATATTCTTTCCCACCTATATATATACTCATCTTGGACGTAGTTTTGAATCATCAATTGCATTCAAAGCTCTCTTATCTTTCATATTCTTAAAGATCAAAGCAATTGTTCAATCTCTCTTGGTTTTCATTATTTTCTCATCCATTTCAAGAGAGCATTTATTGTGAGCTTACATTTGAGAGATATACACTTTCATAAGTCATTATACACTCATCTCTCTTGCTCTAGAGCTTAAAGTTGTACTCATCTACTTCTTGAGAGTGAAATCTTGTACACATTTCTTCTTCTAAAAGTTTCTTGTATCAAAGCTTGGGGTTGTCAAGCTTTGGAGCTTTGGGATTGTCAAAGCTTGTTCTTGATGTGGGCATAGCATCAAGGGATTGTAAGAGGTTCAATCTTGACCCATAAGGAAGATCATACTAGTGGATTCTAGGGCTTTTCAATGGACTTCCTTGAAATGGTGGACGTAGGCTTGAGGGTATATCAAGCCGAACCATTTAATTCTCCTTGTCAAGTATCTCTAAACCCTTCTCTCCTCACATTATCGTTTTACGTTTGTGTTGAGATCGGCTTGTTTACTTACTTGAGATATTGTGTTTGAAGTTTGTTGTTTAAGTGTTATTCTTATTCTTTCTAAGTTAGTTTGTAATTGCTTGTTTATTTTAAAGTAGTCTTAAAACCCTATTCACCCCCTCTAGGGTTATCTTTTTGGTTTCAAGAGTTTTATCTGAATTTTTGGAAGTCTGTAAGTTAGACTTAATTTCGAGTCATAGAATTGTAGTAAGGCCTGGTAAAGCCCTGACAGGTATTTGAATGGGCCTGCGGCCAGTCACGTACCTAGCACACGGGCTTACCCGTGGGTTCGGGTCGTGACAAATGTAAAATACAAAAATTCATGTATGAACATTAAAGATCAATATTGCACAACTTATAAATTTTCTTCTCTTTTAACATAAGAAATATACAAACCACGTATGTCTTAATCCATAAAAATACTTAAAAGTATCAAAATAGCAGTTTATGTGCAAAAATATAATAATTAGCAAACTTTAAACTCCAAATTGGAAATAAAAAGATTCCCAAAAATGCAAATAAAAAAATTACAACGAAAATGACTTAAAAAATCAAAAGATCAATGTACTTGCACAAATTAAACTCAAATTTTAAAATATAAATCATGTACTCTATAAATGCCAAATAAATAAATAAATTTTGAGTACAAGTCATAAACACTAATCATCAACAAACTAACTTGTACTATAACAGTTAATTAGATTACTAGCACCTTAACGAACCTCAAAAGAGAAAGAATGCTGATGGTATGAGAGACCAAATTATCTAACATAAATATTGTATCTTACAAGCAACAGAAATTTCTATACCATACTTAATTAGTAAACTAATTCATCAGTACGTAACAATGACTATTACCACCTAGAACTTTCAACAAGGTAAGAACCATAACTCTACAGAGGGAAAAACAAAGTAAGTCTAAGATAAGATTTTATAATTTTACAAAGTTCCATCCCGGTCTATCACACAAAATGTATGCATGATAAAAAATTCATAATTTTTCGAACTTTATTCAATTGCAAAACTTTTTGAACAAGACTAGGTCTTTTTTATGAGCAATACAACAGATATTAATTTAGAAAATAGGGATTGCAACTACAACATTACGTTCCATTTCTCTTAAAAATAAAGTTTTAAAAAATGTAGTTCTAATTTGACAATGTTTCAGCACTTCGTGTTATTAATTGGTTAATTTACTGGAATTTAATTTGATTACTAGCACTTAAATAAACTTTAAATACAAAAGATATTACAACAATGTTGTTTCTTAAGTTCTTACAATAGTTTTTATTAAATATTTTGTACGTAAATTGGCCCTAGTTTTGTAAACCTTAATTGTAAAACTAGAATATCAATTTTACATAGTTTAAAAATCTGCCTAATCAATGTATACATTCCTATTAGGCCTTAATTTTGACTAATAACACCTCAAAAGTACTTAAATGTAACAAAATCAAATCTGGCAGATGTGAGGTGATAAACATTAACCATCATTTCTCTTGACGAAACATAAAAAATTTAGAAGTATTTTTAATATCTCAAAATAAGAGGATAGTTAAAAACTTAGTTCTAATTATATAACCTCAAACTCTTATTTAAGTCATATTCTCTAATAGAAACCAAAAGAAAAAAGAAAAAAAAGAGAGAATCAAACCTAATATGACTAAAAATTTAAAAGTACTTTAAGATATAAAACTAACAGGTTACTCTACAAATTTAATTTTCAACTAAGTAACCTCAAATTCTAAAGGTTCACCTCATCAACTGATTAAGTTATTAGGATTTAATTTGATTACTAAAGCTTAAATAGATTTTATATACAAAAAAATATTTCCAAGAGTATGTGAAATAAAAACTAAATCAAAAAATTAATGTTACGGCTCATAAGTCCAAAACTGTAATCACTTAAGCATACTATATAATATAAACTCAATGAACCATTTACGCTCCATTTGACACTAAGCATAATCATCATTACATTTTTGTTTATGATAATCTTTTGTAAAGTTTGCACCGAACACTATGACACTTTTGTGACAAATTTAATTAACAAAAAAGTGTATGATGTACATATTAGGCCTTAAATTTCACCACCAACATTTCAGAGTACTTTAAAATAACAACAAAAAACATCACTAAGGTAAATTATGAAAATCATATGTAAAATTTTGAGATTCATACTTCACAAAATAAAAGATTTATTTCTTTTTTAATTGTTTAACATCAATATTACAAAATGTTACATTAGATAAAAATAGTCGTCACTTTATAACCGTTTAACCTCATTAATTATGTGCAAAACTTTTGTAGAACACTCTAAATTTTTTATGATGCATTAAAATAATCATTAACACTACAATCTCTGCATATGTTTAAATTGATTATTTTAGAGAATCTTCAAAAATATATCAAAACGGATGGCCGAAAAATCATCAAGCATGCATCATAAAACAATTAAACACAATATATTGTCAATACATAGCGTTATATAATCTCTTTTTATCGTTAATATTACATTTTAAAAGGGCGTTTATTTGAAAGTAAGTAAAATAGCTCCATGTGCTTTCATTTATATTGCAAAGTTTCACGGCATGTTATGTCACGACCCGAACCCACGGGCAGGCCCGCGAGCTAGGCACGTGACCGGCCGCAGACCCAATGGACTCCAACCGAGGGCTCTGCCAGGCCTTACACGCTTAAAACCAACATGTGCTGCAGCGGAAATTAAAACTTCTCCAAAATATTAATTACACTATCATATTTTAAATTGAATACATCACTTATACTAAAACTTCTCATAACTTTGATTGTCCACAACTAAAGCTAAACAGAAAATCTAATATTTAGCGACTCATTTCATGCAGTCTCCGAAGCTCCGCACCAAATTTTCTCCTCCTATGCTCCTCACCATCACCTTACTTTCAACCTGAAATGATAAGTAAGGGATGAGCTTCCACGTGCTCAGTAAGTAACCAATGATTCAACTAGCTGGACCAAAGCATGTTAGAAAATAACTCATTTATATTATAGCATCATTAAGATATCTAAAAATCATAGATTTGATAATCATCAGGTAAAACAAAATAGAGTACATTAAACCAAAAACTGAAGCATAAAATCATTAACACAAAACTCATGACAACCAGTTCGATTGCAACATTAGCTCAAACGATATGCTGCGGTCAGCGTACAGGCCCCACTGACTAGGGCCCGAAATCCCTCCTCCATCCGGGATAAAATTATGTGGACGCATGGGCGAACCACGAGCAACAGTACTGTGCATCAACGTACAAGCCCCGTTGACCAGGGCCCGAAATCCAACTTTCCCCCGTGGATATAGGGCACAGCAATCGAGTAAACCAAAAACCCCCTTTGGGTTCATCGTGAACAAAATCACTCATCAATTGATTCTCAACCATCCTCACATCCTTTCAATAACCCTCAACATGTTCAATATTCACAATAACGTCAATACAATACATTTCAAATCCGAGTTCCATTTCAGTTTCTAAGAAAGATATCATTGACATGCTGGTCCGGTTTTGACGGGAATTAAACAATTAAAAGCTTTGTTTAGCAAATCAAGTCAGACTAACTAAACATGATTAAAACGGTCAATGCTGATAAACGCCACTTTTTTATCAATACATAAACATATACATTTTATAGAAAATCCTAGTTGAATCGAAAGGGTCACTTACTTGACGCTATGCATTTGCCCACATAAAAATCTCCGAAGAGACGGCGTGTGCTGCATCTCGTTCGAGAACCATCAACGCCATTCTTTTCTATCTTCATGTTCCCAGCTTTACTATAACCCAAAGGATCGTCAATCACGGCACAACATTCTCGTTGAACCTGTCTTCAAGCAGATTCGATGCCTCAGTCAACTGCACGACCTTTACATGCCCGTCCAATATCATGCCCAGTTCACCCTGTCATTCTTGGCATTTAATCGCCGTTGCCAAACATCCATTAATTTACCCGTTTTAATAACCACCAAGTAACCTCTCGCTAAATGGTACTCAGTTAATCGCTAGGGCTAACGCTAACAATTTCCTTTTATATATTCTCATAGTTCATAGCCTATGTGATTCCCTGTCCAAAAACACATACACGCATAGGGTACACCTTCGCAAGCATACGGTACACCTACACCATATACCACACGACCATACTCTCACCCTAGAGTACATGTACAACCATCGCACTACTCCTCACACATAAAAAGGCGTTACATACTATCGTGTTGCCTACACAGCAACATGCTCATGCACCTCATGCAACTGTAGAGATAACACCACACCTACGAAATATACACATCTGTCCAAACACACGCAACCTACACCCACCGGTGCACACACACAATTATCCAGATACCAAAACCCAACAGTCATACCCACTCCACCGACAACTACTCCATCCCAATACAAACGCCACACCCTTCTATAATTGAACTGACAGATTGCCTCATCAATCAAAACAAATCCGAAATTCTTTCGACCGCCGGCATATACACCCCATAGTAACTCCAGCACAACCACCGTAAACAATACCACCATACCATTCCAGATACAGTAAGTTGTGTCATGATCGTCACTATTTGCCAACGACACAACCACAGACAACCTATTATACACAATCATCCGACAACAATAATACCCACACACGTGACAAACACATACGCTGTACACCCACAGTTGTGCACAAAAACCACCATCCACCGCCAACACTACCGCCAAATGACCACCACTGCACCCATTCACCGACAACACAAGCAACCACAAAAACCCATTTCATAATATACAGTGCCAAAAATAGTGCTTGGCAGCTAGGCAAATGGGTCGAGGACCCAAAATTGCAAATTACATGCTGGTTGCTCCGGCCACCTTCACTGATCGGGGCGTCTCGTCGCCGAAATTTCTGGCCAAACACACATGCACATGAATACACCTGTAAAAATGGCAGAGTGGTTCAATTTGGTGGCTTGTAACCGCTGGTTGCCAGGAGTTGTGGTCGTTAGGCGACGGTAATCGACCGGTGGTCGTCTTTGATGACGATCGGAGTTATGATTAGCCGGTGATGGTTACCGTGCTGTTCCATCAGGGTGCACCACAGTGAAGGTGATTCCAGGTGGTTGGCATTAGTTGATTCAAGAATAGGGCAACGGCAGCGAGGGGCGGTGACGGGGGTGCTGTTTGGTGGAGGCATCGGCCGGAGTTGCTCGCCGGAGACTGAATGGTTGGACGGCGACAGCGATTGCACGGCGGCTAGGCGGTGGCAACAGCTCCTCGGCTACGGCACGGTGGTCGCGGCGCCTCGGCTACGGCACGGTGGTCACGGAGGTGTTGTGTGGTGATGTACGGTGTAGGTGCGGCCGGAGTTCATCGCCTGTGATGGAGCATGGCCGGCAATGGGGACGCCGGAGATGGGAGGGCGCTACCCGATTAGGGCCTGCTGCCCCTTCTTTTTCTCTCTGCGCTTTTATTCTTTCCCCTTTCTCTTCCTTTGTTTCTTTCTCTCCCCGACTTCTCTCTTTGTTCTTTTCTTCTTCTTTTTTTGTTTTCTTTTCCTTTTTTTTTTTTTGACTTTCTCTCTTGATTTTCTTTTCTCTTTTTTTTTCCTCTAGGCTTCCCCTACAATATTAAAATAACTGAACTGAGAGATCAAATATTTATGAAATCAACCCTAATTTAATTATAGCTTCTCAAGCGTCACCGGCCTAGTTTCATTTATTTCTTTCTTGCACCGCTTTTTATCCGTAGCTAGTGGTATTTTCATTTGTCACTAATAATACTGCTCAAGCTAATCATCCCTAAGGACTCAAAAGAATATCACTCATAGAATTTGTCGCTAAAGTAATATTAACCGGCTAACCTTAGGTTCGGGATATTACAATATCTCCCCCTTAAAGAAATTTCGTCCTCGAAATTAGGTGTTCCCTTCATAGCTGATCTTAATCATGTTTGATATAAGATACCCACCGACATAATAATTCAGGTGCTTATACAACTAAATCTATCTAAACGGTTCACAATCAAACTTGGATATAATTTTAAGCGACTTTATAACTACATGCACTCAAAGACCTTAAAGCACAAAGACATGTGATATGCATTTAGTACACTTTAATCCACTGATAATCCGTACCTTGAAACTTTGTGTTATTAGATTTCTGCACTTAATGGTGTCTGATCTCATCCCCCATCATAACATTTAACTTTAAACTCACTTCCATTCGCCAACCAAAATATGTCTAACATTTATAATCTTAAATTAGAATCTTCGCCGTTGTAAATGCTATCTCTACATTTCTCCATTTATACAATTAAATCATCGTTAAACCTTGAAGTCTCACCAAATGATCAATTTCTAGAGCATCAGATGTATTCATCAAATCAACCATAAGACCAATTCCTATTTAAGTCGTAATGCTAAACTCTAACTTACCAGGTCATCGCTTACACTTTAACACTTGTAGAACTTTGAGAGTTTCCGTAACCTTCCAAAAGTCCCAAGTTTCTACATTCTGAACCAGCCTTGACAACTAGAAAACATTTCTCTGAACTAATCTAATCTAGCTTCACCCAAATGAAGTAAGTTCTCTTAATGGTATGAAACTTTCGAAATGTAAGTCACCATCATCAGTCATAACCTAAGCAACTTTAAATACTACTCGATGCTATAGAGCTTGAATTATTATTTACACGCTAATGATTCTAGAACCACATGACCCAATGACCTTGATGTTTAATAATTTAGTCCTTATACGAAATACGCATAAATTGAAGACCTATGTTCATAAGATTTTGACTAACAAAAATTCAAAAATTCTTAATCTCAGATAACCAATCCCCAAAAGGAACCCTTGGTAACCTCAAGAGACAATATCATTTTCAAAAGTCACAAGCCTTTTAACATCAAGAGACAACATTCACAATGGTAGCAGCTTTAATAGCCTCCAAAACACGAGTCGAGAACATCAGTAGTAGCTTCAGTAAGGTCTATCGCAACTTCAAACATTTCATTGTACTATAAGAGTCAGATTATAACCTAAGATTTTATAATCTAACCAACCAAATATTATTACTCAACCTCGAAATAGTTATGGTTCAGCTAATACGAAGCTCACTGACTATACTTACTCCACTCCAACTTAACCAAATATTTAAATTCCTAATCATCATGCTTCTGCTACGCTTTTCAGATAACAAACCACAATATATTCTTTCGCATGGTCTACTTCGTAGTAGCAAGTTTAACTACAACCCTATGGTGCACCAAAGTACAAAGAATTTCTTACATATGACTTTCACTCTAAAGGATCAAATCTTGAGTCCTACCTTCCACTTTCGTCAGCCTAATTACAAGTCCGCAAAATCATGTAACCTAACCAGCGGGATCATTACTTAAGCTCTAATATCCCAAAACCGTAATGCTCTGATACCATTTCTGTCACGACCCGAACCCACGGGCAGGCCCGCGAGCTAGGCACGTGACCGGCCGCAGACCCAATGGACTCCAACCGAGGGCTCTGCCAGGCCTTACACGCTTAAAACCAACATGTGCTGCAGCGGAAATTAAAACTTCTCCAAAATATTAATTACACTATCATATTTTAAATTGAATACATCACTTATACTAAAACTTCTCATAACTTTGATTGTCCACAACTAAAGCTAAACAGAAAATCTAATATTTAGCGACTCATTTCATGCAGTCTCCGAAGCTCCGCACCAAATTTTCTCCTCCTATGCTCCTCACCATCACCTTACTTTCAACCTGAAATGATAAGTAAGGGATGAGCTTCCACGTGCTCAGTAAGTAACCAATGATTCAACTAGCTGGACCAAAGCATGTTAGAAAATAACTCATTTATATTATAGCATCATTAAGATATCTAAAAATCATAGATTTGATAATCATCAGGTAAAACAAAATAGAGTACATTAAACCAAAAACTGAAGCATAAAATCATTAACACAAAACTCATGACAACCAGTTCGATTGCAACATTAGCTCAAACGATATGCTGCGGTCAGCGTACAGGCCCCACTGACTAGGGCCCGAAATCCCTCCTCCATCCGGGATAAAATTATGTGGACGCATGGGCGAACCACGAGCAACAGTACTGTGCATCAACGTACAAGCCCCGTTGACCAGGGCCCGAAATCCAACTTTCCCCCGTGGATATAGGGCACAGCAATCGAGTAAACCAAAAACCCCCTTTGGGTTCATCGTGAACAAAATCACTCATCAATTGATTCTCAACCATCCTCACATCCTTTCAATAACCCTCAACATGTTCAATATTCACAATAACGTCAATACAATACATTTCAAATCCGAGTTCCATTTCAGTTTCTAAGAAAGATATCATTGACATGCTGGTCCGGTTTTGACGGGAATTAAACAATTAAAAGCTTTGTTTAGCAAATCAAGTCAGACTAACTAAACATGATTAAAACGGTCAATGCTGATAAACGCCACTTTTTTATCAATACATAAACATATACATTTTATAGAAAATCCTAGTTGAATCGAAAGGGTCACTTACTTGACGCTATGCATTTGCCCACATAAAAATCTCCGAAGAGACGGCGTGTGCTGCATCTCGTTCGAGAACCATCAACGCCATTCTTTTCTATCTTCATGTTCCCAGCTTTACTATAACCCAAAGGATCGTCAATCACGGCACAACATTCTCGTTGAACCTGTCTTCAAGCAGATTCGATGCCTCAGTCAACTGCACGACCTTTACATGCCCGTCCAATATCATGCCCAGTTCACCCTGTCATTCTTGGCATTTAATCGCCGTTGCCAAACATCCATTAATTTACCCGTTTTAATAACCACCAAGTAACCTCTCGCTAAATGGTACTCAGTTAATCGCTAGGGCTAACGCTAACAATTTCCTTTTATATATTCTCATAGTTCATAGCCTATGTGATTCCCTGTCCAAAAACACATACACGCATAGGGTACACCTTCGCAAGCATACGGTACACCTACACCATATACCACACGACCATACTCTCACCCTAGAGTACATGTACAACCATCGCACTACTCCTCACACATAAAAAGGCGTTACATACTATCGTGTTGCCTACACAGCAACATGCTCATGCACCTCATGCAACTGTAGAGATAACACCACACCTACGAAATATACACATCTGTCCAAACACACGCAACCTACACCCACCGGTGCACACACACAATTATCCAGATACCAAAACCCAACAGTCATACCCACTCCACCGACAACTACTCCATCCCAATACAAACGCCACACCCTTCTATAATTGAACTGACAGATTGCCTCATCAATCAAAACAAATCCGAAATTCTTTCGACCGCCGGCATATACACCCCATAGTAACTCCAGCACAACCACCGTAAACAATACCACCATACCATTCCAGATACAGTAAGTTGTGTCATGATCGTCACTATTTGCCAACGACACAACCACAGACAACCTATTATACACAATCATCCGACAACAATAATACCCACACACGTGACAAACACATACGCTGTACACCCACAGTTGTGCACAAAAACCACCATCCACCGCCAACACTACCGCCAAATGACCACCACTGCACCCATTCACCAACAACACAAGCAACCACAAAAACCCATTTCATAATATACAGTGCCAAAAATAGTGCTTGGCAGCTAGGCAAATGGGTCGAGGACCCAAAATTGCAAATTACATGCTGGTTGCTCCGGCCACCTTCACTGATCGGGGCGTCTCGTCGCCGAAATTTCTGGCCAAACACACACGCACATGAATACACCTGTAAAAATGGCAGAGTGGTTCAATTTGGTGGCTTGTAACCGCTGGTTGCCAGGAGTTGTGGTCGTTAGGCGACGGTAATCGACCGGTGGTCGTCTTTGATGACGATCGGAGTTATGATTAGCCGGTGATGGTTACCGTGCTGTTCCATCAGGGTGCGCCACAGTGAAGGTGATTCCAGGTGGTTGGCATTAGTTGATTCAAGAATAGGGCAACGGCAGCGAGGGGCGGTGACGGGGGTGCTGTTTGGTGGAGGCATCGGCCGGAGTTGCTCGCCGGAGACTGAATGGTTGGACGGCGACAGCGATTGCACGGCGGCTAGGCGGTGGCAGCAGCGCCTCGGCTACGGCACGGTGGTCGCGGCGCCTCGGCTACGGCACGGTGGTCACGGAGGTGTTGTGTGGTGATGTACGGTGTAGGTGCGGCCGGAGTTCATCGCCTGTGATGGAGCATGGCCGGCAATGGGGACGCCGGAGATGGGAGGGCGCTACCCGATTAGGGCCTGCTGCCCCTTCTTCTTCTCTCTGCGCTTTTATTCTTTCCCCTTTCTCTTCCTTTGTTTCTTTCTCTCCCCGACTTCTCTCTTTGTTCTTTTCTTCTTCTTTTTTTGTTTTCTTTTCCTTTTTTTTTTTTTGACTTTCTCTCCTGATTTTCTTTTCTCTTTTTTTTTCCTCTAGGCTTCCCCTACAATATTAAAATAACTGAACTGAGAGATCAAATATTTATGAAATCAACCCTAATTTAATTATAGCTTCTCAAGCGTCACCGGCCTAGTTTCATTTATTTCTTTCTTGCACCGCTTTTTATCCGTAGCTAGTGGTATTTTCATTTGTCACTAATAATACTGCTCAAGCTAATCATCCCTAAGGACTCAAAAGAATATCACTCATAGAATTTGTCGCTAAAGTAATATTAACCGGCTAACCTTAGGTTCGGGATATTACATGTTATTAGTGGGTTATTTTAGTCTGCATAATGATTTATTAAATAAATAATTTGTGGCCTTTTTTTACCTTCTTTTATGAGTTTCAATGCAAATGACTGTAATTTGTTTCAACTTAATAATAGTCATAAACTATATAAAAAACATCCATAAAATGAGAATGTTGATCAATGATGTGAACCGTAAAGTGGGAAAGAAGAAAATGCCTACATTTACTTAGATGAAAAAGTGGTAAAAATTTCATTTAAGGTTAGTAATTAAACGAATGAAAAAAATATACGGATGTGCTTGATTTTTTGAATGTTTAACTTTTGAAGCTCACCCATTTTGTACAAAACTAAAATTAGTGCTAACATTACTTTACAATAGAATAAAATTATAATTTGATGTGCAATAATTGATTGCTTATTGCATGCTTTACTTTTTGAATGCTCTATCGTGTACGTTTTAACATTAATGTTATTAATATACGAGTATATAAAAAAATTGAACGATTACAAAAATTATATTGAAATGTGCCCACCAAATTTTACCAATCTAAATTCGAACCCAATAAAATACAAGACACAAAGTACTAGTTTTTATTTTTTTGTACATGTGTAAGTACGATTAGCTAGACATGAACAAAAGTTTTTCTCCATTTGACATTTCTTTTACTCAAATCACATAGTAAAATATTATTTTTAACAATACATGTTTGTTTTGTTTTTGCCATTGGGTGTAAACAACCTCACCCACAATGAATTAGGCGAACTTGATATGATTGCAAATGATATTTACTAGATTTTTTTACATAATAACTAAAGGAGAATACAATTAAAGAACTAAAAAACTAGCATGTCAGTGAAAACTAAATACATTTTCATTTTGATAGTAGCTTTAGATACATTAATATAGTTTGTTAGCATAGTGATGCACCAAAATAAGATACATTTTCAGTATTTTACACAATATTATTTTAATCGTGTTAAGTAGTAGCTTATTTGATTCATGAAATCTAAAGTCATGAGTAATCTCGATTATTATGATTTATCGTGTATATATGTATTGGTTCGATGAAAGTCATTCTATTTGTTTTTTTTTTATTTAAAGCATTATCGACTATGTTATAATACATGATTGGCGAGAAATAAATTACATCTCTATCCGACCAAATTAAGTACGGTCCATCAACTAGTAATGACAAATTTATAAAAACTATGGAGATTTTCAACGGCAATACTAAAGGCCTTCTGAGTCCATTTGAACTCCTAACAGCAGGAATTCCGGGAGAGACTCAAGAATGCATAGCTCAGTGCTAGCCTATATGCTGACTTTAGCTAGAGCGTCAGCGCAAATGCTGATCTCTCCCCAAATGAAGGTCATATATGATCCTGAAGAGAAAGATTTAACTTAAAGTTTGCCTTTTGCAATTAATATCCGCTGCATAATTTTTGCAATAAGAAACTTTGAGTGCACAGCAAGACATAGCAAGATGCCACTTGGGTGCATGATGGACGGGGAATTAAAGAGAAAGGAAAGGTCTGAGTGCTAGGCAAGACCTTACGAAAGAACAATGTGCGGAAAGTGGGTTGCCTACTGTTGTACGAGGCTACTACTTATGAATTAAGTACGTGGGGCTATAACTTAGGCATATCAACTCCACGGTTAGCACGTCATATGTAAAACTTTGCCACTTGAATTTTGAGAGTTTTTCAAAAGGATATGAGTGCAAGGCAAGACCTTGAGAAAGAATGATTTGCAGAACTGAGTTGCCTGAACTGCTGCTGTACAATGCTACAGCTTAGGCATGAAAACGTCATGCCTATCAGTTCGAACTACAAGTGTTTTGTCTACTTCTCCGGTCATCGTTCAAATATTTTACATTAAGTAGAGAATGGATGATCCGGTTCGTCAAGCACTCGAATGTCTGGCCACTCAAGAGAATGTCTGGTTGCGTGAAAGAGAAAAAAAAAAAAAAAACCATGTGTAGCACTTCAAGGATGCAGCATATAAGAGAGTTAATCTTATTCAACAGTTTTAGTGGATGATCCAGGAGTGATGCCCCTCTTCCAGTCCTGAAATATAGTCTAGAAAAAGCCACACCAATCTAAAACCCAATTTCATGCAAGCAACTAACTCTAAGGAATTGTATTGGTGGTCAAGGAAGTTTGCTCGCTTCCTTGACTTCCTGGGTCCGAACTTTGAAGTCAACATCATATACCGAGCAGATATTTACTTCTCTAAAGGCAATTAATGGCCAAGAGGACTGGCTGACCACCATGACCATGTGGTATGGCTCTTCTACATGTGAGACACTCTTCAAATCCTTTATTGCCAAAAAAAAAATCCAGAAAAAAGGATCTTTTCAGACCTTGATTCATAGGTGCTCCAACAGTAGTAAGATCTCTTTGGAACACATCTATTGCAATAAGAATAAGAGAAACATTTTGGACGTTATCCTGATTTTCCCTGGTATTATATTTAACAAAGCCATTTGGCGTTCAACTTAAGCTGTGATGTGACTCTAGAAGCAAAGATTTGTTTATGATCACTACAAGAAAAGATGGATTTAGCGACGGACTTTTAGCGACAGAAGTATAAAATATATTTCAGCGACGAGTTTTGCCGTCGGTAAAAATCCGTTGTTAAAAAAGTATACCGACGGAATATAGTCCGTCGGTAAAAGAATTTGCCAACGGACTTTTAACGACGAAAGTGACCATCACTAAATATTTTAGAGAATTTTATAATTTTTGATGATTTTTTTATAAAAAAGTTAAGAGAGAATAATTCTGTTGCTAAAAATTCCGTCGGTGAAAATGGACTTTTACCGACGGAATTGTTCTATCGCTAAAAGTTTCCCATAAATCACAGATCTGCTTTCTTTGTTTGCTCTCTCTCGTCTCTCGTCTCTCTCTCTCACCCACCGACATTCTCACTCCGGCGACCCCCTCTACGGCGATCCACCTCCGGCGACACGCCCCTCTTCCCCCCGATGCCGTGCCACCTCTGGCTGCTACCATGGCCAGTCTTTAACTCCGGCCAGATCGATCTTGCGTAGTCTGCCTAGATCTTTGAGCTCCGACCAACTTCGGTAAGTCTCGAACTGGTTTCTGATCTCATTAATCGCCAACAGTATGTTCTTTGAGCTCGAATATAGTACTTGTTAATTGGTTGCGCATCAATTAGGTCTTGTGTGCATCTATCTGTAATTGTTGATTGCTGGCCACACTCAAAGGAGGAACCGAAATTCCACATCACTTCATCCGACAAACAACATCATAGTGATCTTTATGAGGGGACATCTGCATTAATAAAGTTCATACATACAGATTTGAGTGCTAACTACCAACAAGCAACACCTCGCACATGGAGCGTTACAGGCTCTCCTTTTGTCATCTTATCTTATCATATTTGCCCTAATTACTTAGCCAAAATTGCTGGAATAGGTTTGGTACGGACACATCCAATTACGTGACAAATGACATGAAATAAGCTGATTTAGGCTTCTTGAGTGTGGCCAGCAATTAACAAGTACTATATTCGGGGCTCTCAACAAGCCCCCAGCATTAGCATGTGCCTGCCCCTTTTAGTTATGTGACAGTCAAGATGCGAATGCTTTATATAGATTTGAATTAATGGCATGAAATGCCAGTTCAACACAATTCACTAATGATCGTAGTCCAATTCACTAATTGGAACTTGTCCTAATTTGCCCTAATTGGAATTTGCCTTAATTGGCTTCATTGGTTAGTGATGTAGCTAAGCCAATTTAATTGTGTCACCTATTGAATGCCATAATCGAATTGAACCCTAAATTAAACTAATTGAACCCTAAATTGAATGCCCCAATTCAACCGAGCACTAAATTGAAGTAATTGAATCCTAAATTGATGTAATTGAATCCTAAATTGAATGGCTTAATCGAATCGAACCCTAAATTAAACTAATTGAACCCTAAATTAAAGTAATTGAATTCCCTAATTGAACCCTAAATTGAATGCATTAATCGAGTCAAACGCTAATTTAAACTAATTGAACCCTAAATTGAATACCCGAATTCAACCGAGCACTAAATTGAAGTAATTAAACCACAATTGAACCCTAAATTGATGTAATTGAACCCTAATTAAACCCTAAATTGAATGGCCTAATCGAATCGAACCCTAAATTAAACTAATTGAACCCCTAATTGAATGTCCTAATCCATTCGAACCCTAAATTGAACTAATTGAACCCTAAATTGAAAGTCCCAATTCAACCGAACCCTAAATTGAACTAACAGAACCCCCTAATTGAATCTAAATTGAAGTAACTGAACCCCTTAATCGAACCCCAAATTAATTGTCCTAATAGAATCGAACACCAAATTGAAATAATTCAAGCGTATCGGATATGTGCATTTTGAATAATTTTTTCCATTTGAACATTGATCATTTGTTTGATAATTTTAGGTTGTTAATTGTGCATTTGAGAATTGTGATTATTGATCAATGATTTTAGGTTGTTAATTGATGATTTTAGGTTATTAGCTGTGCATTTGAAGTAATTGAGATAAATAATTGATGATTTTAGGTTGTTAACTGATGATTATAGATTGTTAATCGTGCATTGAGCATTTGAGATATTGAGATTGTTGACGGAGGATGGGACCTAATTGGATTGAATGTGTGATTTTTATTAATTTTTATTGCATTGAGCATTTGAGAATTGAGAATTGAGATTGTTGACAGAGGATGTGACCTAATTGGATTGAGATACCTATTAGTTAGCTCAGACACGGACACCACGTCTGATCGACGGTGTCTGACATTTATAAAATAAATCAACGTATGCCGATGTGTCCGGAGGTGCGTGTCGGTGGGTGTCGAACACGTGTCGGTATGTATCGGACACGTGTCGGTAGGTGTCGGACACGTGTCCGGAGGACTAGGACATGTGTCCGTAGGTGTCGTACGTGTCAGACACGTGTTTGGAGGTGTCGTACGTGTGTCGGACACGTGTCCGGAGGTGTCAGACACGTATCAGACACCATATCCACACCCTATATGAGGTGTCAGCATTGAGATTGTTGACTGTGCATTCAATTTAGGTTAATTAGGTTAACACGACATTTTTAGCATGCACCCCCTGGAATCTCATCGTGGTTCCAGCACTGGCTATAATTCGCCGTAATTAGGCCTAATTAGCTCTAACGAGCCTACTTAGTTTTAATTAACCCTAAGAAACCAATGAAAATCAAATTAGTTGTAATTACCCCAAATGAACCCAATTACGCGCATATTGATTATAGTTAGCCTAGTTAGTCGTAATTAGTACTAACATAACCCAACTAAGCTTAATTAGCCCTAATTAGGACTAATCAACACTACTCGACACAATTAAACCCTAATTAGGACTAAATAACCCTAATTAGTCCTAATTAACCCTCATTAGCTGTAATTATCCGAAACATCTCCTCATTAACAATAATTAGCCCTAACATAACCCAATTAAGCCTAATTAGCCCTAATTATGACTAATCAACACTGCTCAGCACAATTAAACCCTAATTAGGAGTAAATAACTCTAATTAGTTCTAATCAACCCTAATTAGCTATAATTATCCGAAACAACTCCTCATTAACAATAATTAGCCCTACATAACCTAATTAAGCCTAATTTGCCCTAATTAGGACTAATCAGCACTACTCGGCACAATTAAACCCTAATTAGGACTAAATAACCCTAATTAGTCCTAATCAATCCTCATTAGCTGTAATTATCCGAAACAACTCCTCATTAACAATAATTAGCCCTAACATAACCCAATTAAGCCTAATTAGGACTAATCAAGCCTGTTCGGCACAATTAAACCCTAATTAGGACTAAATAACCCTAATTAGTCTTAATTAATCCTAATTAGCTCTCAAGGCATTGTAGATGTCAATGCCAAGTCAAGACTTACATCAGACGAGCCCTTGTGTTTGCTAGCCAAGCTGCACAAGTTGGTGGGCTGCGGAATCCAGGTTGGGACGCCAAGAGTAAGAAGGGGGCCGAGAATAGACAGAACAGAGATCCAACGCACAAGGGGGGGTCGGTGCCACACAACATCGTCCGGCATATGAACACGGTCCAGAACCCGGATCTGGAGGAGGATGAGGTCGTAGCTCTGACGTATAATCAGACGCATGTGCGGAAGAAGGACAAGGATGAGGCGCGCCGGGCCGGCGACTATGTTTCGGATATTGCCCAGCTGATCGATGTAAGTCGATGTGTTTAATTAAGTTGTTAATTTTTTCTTACTATCCTCAATGTCAGTTGCGTTAATTAATGCTCTACATATATTTAAATCACTGTTTTTGCAGGCCTCGTATGAACAGCTTAGGGAGTCCGGATAGCCATCAGCGTCCACTAGTACTGGTGCGAGTACTGGGGCGTTGAAGTAATGGCTGGATACGCTCGAGGTCGTCAATCGACCGAAAGGCCACATACGTGGCCTGCCTAGCACGACTGCTCGTGCCGTGATAGGAGCGTCCTCACCCCCCGCTGCCCCTGCACAGACACCGGCTCCTCGACATCCGTTGGACGGGGAGGAGATCTAGCGCATTGCTACGGTGGTGTTGAGGATGATCGAGGAGCAGGATCAGCAGGGTACCGCTGCTGGACATGCCGAGCCTGCCCCTGATCAGCAGGATCCAGATCCGGGACTCGGCAATTCCTGATGAGCCCCTTCTCGTGCCCAGTCCCAGCTTGTCCCCCCTCCCCCGGCCTGGCTTGTACATGACTATTTTTTATAATATACATTTTTATATAATTGAATGTATATATTTTTTTGTGTATTGATTATTGTGCGTTATTGAGAATTGAAAATTTTATTACAGATCTGTGTAATAGAAAAATAAAAAAATATTTAAAAAAATTTTGACTTTTGGCGACGGATTAATTCCGTCGCCAAAAGTGTTTCTTCTATTAACTCTTTAGCGACGGAATATTCCGTCGCCAAAACTCTTATTTAGCGACGGAACATTCTGTCGCCAAAATTTTTTTTCCGTCGCTAAATTCACAAAACAGAAAATTTATTAAAATACGTAAAATATAATTAGCGACGGATATTCCGTCGCTAATTAATAAATAAATCCGTCACAAAAAGTGCAATATTAGATGACGGATTTGAAAATTCCGTCGCCAAACTTTTAGTAATGGGCTTTTATACAAGAGACTTTTAGCAACGGAATATCCGCTGCTATAACCTTTTGCGATGGATTTTGGGCTTTTAGCGACATATTTTTCCGTCGCTAAAAGCATTTTTTCTTGTAGTGGATCAAGTATCGAGAAAGCCAAGAAAAGCAAGTTTCATGATCAATACTCCTTTTTGGGTCTAAGTTATGATAATGTGGACGAGGAGAAAACAGGCACTTTATCGAATTTTGAATCATTGGAAAGAAGAAGTGATGAGCACAATGGCCAATACATTACATAAACATCTCTCCTTTCATACACGTGCAGCTCTGTTTTTGTTATTGCGAGAATAATTTAGTGGCAGCGATGCTCATATTTTTACTACCTTTGTACATCATTTTGATGGCAATACTCACCTCTTTTCATTTTTATATCTACGGAGAAGTTTTACCTTGGAAGCTCGCTTTTGTGTAAATATCTGTAACGTAATGTACATATCATTAGTATTTGTTTGAAAAAAAGAGAGAGAACGTTAACACCTGGTATTGAAGTTTTGAGTGACAAAAAGTTTCATTTATTAGCAGGAAGAAAAGTCTAATTGTGGACACTTCCTTCGTGAAATTTGATGTGGTTTTTCAAGAATGTAATGGACTCATTAGGAGACTGGATCATTGTTCCTTTAGCTGTGGGAGTAGAGCGGGTTAATGGAGTAGCTTGATGGCGGAATTTGATCGTGGTGAGGGGATTAGAATAACTTGGCATTGACTGCCCCCCAAGTGGTTAGTCGACTCTCTTAGGAGGAATATCGGTTTTTGTTGATTTCTAGTATTGTGTATTTGATCTTATGGTCACACAAATAAAAGTATAGGAAAAGATATATACTGCCTGCAGACATTTGAAATTTAAGAATCTATCTAAAGATGAAGCAGAAAAGTTTCCAACCATTGGCCACAAAAAGAGATAATGATGCGTCCCTAAAAATAAAGTTACCGGCAAAAGAAGACTTCAAGCGACTAAATTACTTATGGTTTCTACATTTTAATATGTTGTTAGTAATGTGCATATTAGAAGAGGATGTGAGTTAACGAGCCTAGTGTGCACCACTACCTTAAGGACTCAAAAGCCTTACACCCAAGATTTTCTCTTGCGAGTGACTCTTTCGATTAAAATCCATCAATTGGATATTGTAATCCTTTTTACTTCATCTTTTTCGCTTCTTTTTACTTCATCTTTTTTGCTTGCATAAACATTATTATGAAATATAGTTCCACTTGCTTATATATTGTTGAAAACTACTGGCAGTAGAAAATTGCTTTATTAGCTATGCTACTTCCAATTCAAATAGTTTTGCAGGCAAATGAGGTTTCCACTCCTCCGGTGTGACTTGCTTGTTGTTTAGTAACCCGAAGATTGGAGGAGAAGAGAAAACTACTGGTAGTAGAAAATTGCTTTATTAGCTATCTGCCGACTGCTTTTCTGTAAGAGGAGGGGGGGGGGAGTGAAAGGAAGAGAGTGGGTGGTGGGTGTTGGTGGGATTAAAATTGACGTGCCAAGGACCACCAACAGCAACCAGCGCCGACACAGAACCATCACTGGCAGAGAACTCACCTCACAGAATCCATCGCCAGCACAACAATTGGTGGTGGTGTATGTTAGCATGTGGAGCGATTGGTGGTTGTGGATTGGGCAATCAGAGGGGAAGGTAAGGAGGTGTTCGGTAGTGGGAGTGGTCTGTCGGAGATAGAGGTTGGTGGCGACCAGAATCGGTGGGTAATGGAAATTGGTAGCAATTGATGGTGGTGCGATCTGTGGGTGATGTGGTGGTGTATTCATGCCAGTGGTGGTTGCTATTGAGGATCTATTAGGCTGATGGTTGTAGAGGTGGTTGCTGTCAGTAGTGAAGGTAGCAAAAAAAAATATATATATATATATATATATATATATATATATATATATATATATATATATATATATGGGAGCCGAACCCTGTCTACCGGTAGAGAAATTATTTTTTCTCCACATAAAATGTAGCCGTCCATGTGTACTCGTGGACGACTCAGATGGGTTTTTTTTTTATTTTGAAAAAGTTGCAACCGCTACTCTTTCATGCGGTTGCAAAATTTGACATAATGCCCTTCAACCCCAACCGCAAGAAAGAGTAACGGTTGGGGGCCCACTCCCCAACCACAACACTTTGTTGCGGTTGGTATCATTACATTTTTTTTCATGTCAAAAACCCCAACCGCAATACTTTGTTGCGGTTGGTATCATTATTTTTTTCATGCCAAAAACCCCAACCGCAACAAAGTGTTGCGGTTGGTAGCATTATTTTTTTTCATACGAAAACCCCAACCGTAACACTTTGTTACGGTTGGTATGATTTCTTTAAAAACCCCCCAACCGCAACAAAGTGTTGCAGTTGGTCCCCCCCCGTGGTGTCCTTCCCCTCCTGTCCTCTTTTCAGAGGCAGCTCAAAGTTCGGCCGCACAGTCTTCTGCAAATTTTTTTCTTTTACAGTCTTTGACTACTGCTCACTCACGGATCTAATTTTTTCTGTCTTCTTTCTTCTTTCTCCCTCACTTTTCTCTCTTTATAATTCGTTCTCCTCGAACCCTTTCTTCCACTCTCCATCATCTTTACCAACTCTCTTCATACTCCATATCTCACCTACATAATCTCCACAACAATACAAACAAAAAAATTTTTATGCTAGAAGATCAGTGAATTTTTCTTTAAATATATCAAGTTAAAACAAGTAAGTATTTTGAATTTTCTTATAATTCAATGTTAATTTCAAATTGTTCTTACCAATGGATTGTTTAAATTGTGATATGCTTAAATTGTTCTTACCATAGTCTAAAATTCGTGTTTTTTGATAGTTTGAAATTAGGGATTGAACTAGCGTTTATTAGCGAATATTCATTCGAAGTCCAAAAATAGTCATTGTAGACTCAAATCGAAGATAACGAAAATACAAATTGAACGAAACAAAAATCAGATCAATCGGAAATCGGATGAGAGGTTTTTTAGGGCGTCAAAATTAGGTTTATACAAATCAGAGTATTACATTTATAGATTCCAAAATAGCGATTTTTAGGGCGTCAAAATTAGAATTTTTCATGAATTTATGAAAAATAGCTAGAGCTAGATTTTGCCAAAGTGCAAAAAAGAGACCCTAGTTATTTTTAAAAGATCTATATCAAGAAAAAATTTCAAATTTTTCCAAAGACTGAAAAGGGGTTAACTGATACAGGGAGCCTTATAACTTTGTAGTGTAATTTAAAATATCAAACTAGCGCGATTCGTGTGAAACTTTTATGAAAACCCTAGGATGTTGGGATGTTCCATTTTTCAGGAATTTGGGCCATTCTAAAGTTGTTAGCTATTTTTTGGCCGAACGGACTTTTTGGGAAAAAAAATCTATAAAATAATTTTTAGATCAAGAATGAATTCAGGAAGCTTAAAATAGCATTTTAAAGCACTTTTGAGATTTTTTGATGCCGTATTTTGGTAATTTGCCACCCCGAGAGGGGTATTTTGGTAATTTTACAATGTTAAGTTTTTCAAAGGACTTTTTAGTCCTGAAATGTAAGTAAAACACCTGAAAGGTTGTTTGGAAGCTGATTTGGGGCGTTAGGATGATAATGAACCCTCGGGGCATTTCGGTAATTTGCCGCTCATCAGGGGTATTTTGGTAATTGAACATTGTAAAATTTTCTGAATGACTTTTAATTCAGGAAAGGGTGTAAGACACCCGAAAAGTTATTTTAAAGTTTTTCTAAGATGTTTATTGGGGCGATGGCTGCCAGGGGGTATTTTGCATAAGTTGGGGGTGTTTTGGTAACTCATCCCCTTTAAAATTTTTTATTGAAATATTTGGTATATAATTGATGTAATACATTTTAAAAGTAATTTTAAAGCAGTTTTGAGGTGTTGGTGGTGTAGCGGCCATCAAGGGGTATATTGGTAAATTGCCATGTTAGCGCTAAATTTAAGGGAACGCGAGTAATTAATCGTTCGGAGTGGTGGAAAGTGAGGAATGGTGTTAATACATTGAAATAATGAGATAATGACTATTGCTAATGCGTTGGTAAGCTAGTTTAAAGATCCAGTTATAGTTTTGGAATGTAAATATTATGGACGCTAAGTTGGTTTACGATTATATTTTGTTCTTAGAGATATGGATTTCAACCCCGAACCTCATGATACATCAATCCTATACGATGACGATGACCACGTCGCGAGGCACGTATTTGACGGTGTCGATAGGGGTGTTTTGGAAACAATTCAAAGCACAAGTCACCTCGAAGAGTGGGTACTAAACGAGGAACAAATACAAATATTACACCGTCAAAATTTATCTATGTTCACCGATTGCGGGATTTGGTCTCGGCACGACGATTGCCTTATATCCGCTCTAGTTGAACGATGGAGGAGCGAGACGAACTCATTTCACTTCCGGTTTGGTGAAATGACTATTACATTAGAGGACGTCGGATTTATACTTGGAATCCCATGTCACGGCAGACCCATTACTTTCAGCAAAATGTCTGCATCCATAGCGAAGATGGCTAGGCAGTATTTTTCGGGAATTCCGAGGGAAGCTCTTACAACCAATGGCATCAAACTTAAATGGCTGAGAGAGCAGTATGGCGTGCTACCGGATGAATACACTCCTCACGATTTGGTGACGTATACGAAGGCATTCCTTCTGTATATTATTGGAGCTATATTACTTCCGACGCATTCAAAAAATACGGTGCATCCAACGTATATGGTGTTCTTGGAGGATCTTGAGGAGGTATACTCGTATTCGTGGGGTTCAGCTGTCCTTGCGCACCTATATCGAGCACTGCACAGAGCTACGAGAAAGGGTGCCAAGTCCATTACCGCCTGCCTCACTCTATTACAGGTTTGAGCATTTTTTTCTTGGTTAACGTGTCAATATATTCATGATTAATTACTAATTCCATATAATGTTTGCATTCACAGGTTTGGTCTTATGAGAGGCTACCCACGAGTCGTCCACAACCGCGAGTAGATTTTGATGAGACGTGGCCTAGGGTGTGGGCCTGGGGGCCTACGACCAACTGGAGGAGACGGGTAGACCCTCACCACCATCTAAAGTTCTATCGGGGGGAACTAGAGATACTGGATGCATCCCAGGTGACGTGGCAGCCATATGGCAAGGTGATGCATCGGTTGGATGAGTGGTGTTGGCAACTTCCGGTGTCGTACGTGCTGGCAGGTTTGGTTCGGGTGCCACTTATTCACTTCGAAGTATGTGAGTTTCAGATGCCCGATCGAGCTATGAGGCAAGTTGGCTGTCTACAAGGGATACCAAAACCCGCTGTAGACATGCGGCCATACAGGAGTGGTCGAGGGCCGAACTTCGAGGTGTAAGATGTCTTGAATTTGTTGAGCGACGAGGTGCAACAGTGGAATACTTGGCAAGAAATGTATGATAGCCTCGTATCGCTGAAGGACGACAGCATCAGTATCGAGGAGTACCTGCAATGGTTTCTCAAGGTGATGCGCACGAGGGTGAATCGCCCTTCCCAGGTGAGGAAGACATCGTATGCGCCACGTGAGGTCTATGACCAGTTCTAGGCATTGAACATTGTAAGTCATGCTAGTGTTGTTTCAATTTTTATTTGCGCACCTTATCGACCATGCCTGAAATGATTAGTTTATATTTTATATGCATGTTTTTTAGGTTGACCAGGGCACTGAGGTGTTCAAGCAGCTGGAGGGGTTTGACTGGTTTGTTGTGCAGGCTCCTGACAATCTCAAGAGTTCCATTGAGAGGTACAAGACTGAAGTTCACAACTTTAGTGTTGCGTACCGGGGTTAGCAAGGGGAGCCGTCTAGTCACTTGCCTCCTGACGCATACGACTCTCAGCCCCAGAGTCAGGTGTGGGAGCCGTCTAGTCGCTTGCCTCCTGACGTGTACGACTCTCAGCCCCAGAATTAGGTGTGGGAGCCGTCTAGTCGCTTGCCTCATGACGTGTACGACTCTCAGCCCCAGAGTCAGGTGTGGGAGCCGTCTAGTCGCTTGCCTCCTGATGCGTACGACTCTCAGCGCCAGAGTCAGTTGACCCAAGTAGGAATCCAGGCGTCGCGCCCAAGCATCCGGTCGGATAAAGGACAACCGACAAAGCCATTGAGTCCGGCCAAACGGGATTGGATCGACCGACACTACTTTGGGCATAAGCCAATCACTATAGCAGACTTTCCTATTTCGAGATTCCTAGGTCACCCTGATCTAAGACTGTTGGCGCCGGACACAGATATTTCAAAATTTTCTCATGGATGCTTATATAGATCTGCTCTGTGTTAGAGAGTTAAATTGTAACCCTTACCAAACTTTGAACCTCAACATGTATGCCTCTTTTGTTATCCCCATCATGGTGAATAGCATGAAGGAGTTCACAGAATGGAGGAGGATGCGAGGGACAAGCAAGGGTGAATGGCAACCATCTGCAAACGTGCTTTCCTACTTGAATGGGAACTATCAATGTCACGTATCTGAGGCGAACCTAATCATGCTACCTGCTCATCATGCAAACCACTTCTTCCTATTAGTTCTCTTTCCAGAGAATAAAGTGGTCTACATATACAATAGCCTAAGGGAAGACGGACCTGGTCGGCAGCTGGCGCAGATGTACTCCACGTACATCAATGCGGTGGTTAGTTTATATTTCTTGACCTTCGCTCATAGTCTATTCTTCTTGTTACATAGGCTTGATAACCTTTTTTTATTGTTGGATGCAGACTACTATCATTCCACTAGCGTGCCGACATATTAAGGGGGAAGCCATCACGAGCAAAACAATAATAGAGCCTTGGACGGTCGTGATGATACAAAACCGACCAAAGCAATATAACAGTCATGATTGCGGGATTTACATCCTCAAGTACATGGACTACATAGCTCGCTCGGATGTGCTCGAATATACGTCATGGTCTCGAAGGAATGCATTGACGTTTAGATATAGGAGAGCCTGGGAGCTGAAAAAGGGTGTAGCTAGACGCCTTCTTTACCATTCCTCTGAAATATAGTAGACGTTTGTATGTATTATTATTACTATTGTTGGATTTTGGATATCAAGGTTTGAAATTGAATTAATCATATTATTACTATTGTTTGATTTTGGACAATGGGCTAACTAGCATGCCTAAGGTGCAATGAGCAACAAAAAAGTGACAAAAAAATTACAACATTTTTTGGAAGCTATGAATTGGGCGATAAAGTGTGGGCGAATAGGCCCTTCGTAGGAAAACTAAAAAAATTATTTATCTCGATTTTTGCCGAAATTCATAGAAATAGACTAACTAGCGTGCCTAAGGTACAATGAGTAAAAAAAAAAGTTACAAAATAAATTACAAGATTTTTCGCAAGCTAAGAATTGGGCGCTGAAGTGTGCGCGAGTAGGCGCGTCGTAGGAAAACAAAAAAAAATAATTTGTCTCGAATTTTGCCAAAGTTCATAAAAATGGGCTAACTAGCGTACCTAAGGTGCAATAAGCAAAAAAAAAACTGACAAAAAAATATACAAGATTTTTCGCAAGCTAAGAATTGGGCGCTAAAGTGTGCGCGAATAGGCGCGTCGTAGGAAAACAAAAAAAAATAATTTGTCACGAATTTCGCTAAAATTCATAAAAATGGGCTAATTAGCGTGCCTAAGGTGCAATGAGCAAAAAAAACTGACAAAAAAATATATAAGATTTTTCGGAAGTTATGAATTGGGCGATAAAGTGTGCGCGAATAGGCCCTTCGTAGGAAAACCAAAAAAACTATTTGTCTTAATTTTCGCCGAAATTCATAGAAATGGGCTAATTAGCGTGCCTACGATGCAATGAGCAAAAAAGAACTGACAAGAATCCACAAACCAAATCACAAATTTAAACATTATAAAAGTTCAATTTAAACAACTGAAACATTAACCCTAACACTCTTCCTCATCATCGTCCTCCTTGACTGCCAGGTTCGATACTTAGCACTTTATAATGGTTTCTCTTGTCATGATCATTACACAACGCACACTTTCACAATTTTTTTGACCCGTTGCTTCTTCAATCGGATTCTTCATGCGTATTGCACGTTTTTGCCCTTTTGTTTGAGAAATAATTGGATAAAAATATCGTCCTCCTCACCTTGCAGGCTAGTGCTGTCAATGACTGGCTGTGAAGCTCGATTGAATCTACCGGCTGGAGTCGTCCGAGTAGTCGAATTGTCCCGTCTTTTTGGTAATGCCATCCTAAACTGTGCAAGGTTAGCCTTATCCCGTGCGGCTGCTTCAACTTGACACCTGTACCCATCAAATGTTGACGCTGCATCCAATGATAAACCGTGCATGATGTTACAAAGGTGATTATATCGCAGCGTCTCAGATTGCTCGAAATCAACTGAAACATTGGGCACGTAAGGAATGTGACCGTGGACTCTATTGGCTTCCTTCGTCCACTGATCCAAGATATACTATGGAGGGATTTCACGAGCATTCTTGGCGCTAAAAAACCTCAACGCGTGTCGACAAAGTATACCTTTATGCTCAAACAGTTGACAGTTGCAATTAACAAACCCGGTCTCCATACACACTGCTACCGTAAAATGTCTTCTGTTCCTCGGAGCCGACGAAGAGCACGGATTGGCAAAATTCGTCACATTTGTCAAAGCATAAACCTTGAGATCTCTGGTGGAATACTCGTGCAACTTTGTCATGCTATATTGATTCGACTTTAGTAGTTCCTCTTGAAACTGTCTAAACATTTCCTTAGTATAGACTTGAGCCGCATGAGCCTCCAAAGGTGAAAAACTACTATGGCTCTTTCTCTGTAAACTGTAGCCGCGTCGGCTTCTCTCTCAAGGAAAAATTTCTTGTCAATGGCTTTCTGCATCTCTAGTACGAACTCTTTTATACTTGAAGAATGGCCTACGTACCCATCAAAGAATGCATTCATACCTTCGCTTCTTGAGGTCGTAGTCATTTCGATTACAAAAAAACTTTTTTCGTGTAGGCACCGACCCACTGTGTCTTGATCTCATACAACGCTTGTAACCATTCATGATTGTGCAAATAGTAGTCATCCATTAACTTGGCCCACCTCTCCTCGAACACGTCTACTGTCAACGATTTCTTCACACATGTATTAAAGTCACTCTTGAATGTCGGATGGTTTGCATATACATTTTGAAGCCGTTCGGGATATTTGTTGCTTATGTGCCATGTGCACAGGCCATGGTGAGTATCTGGAAGGACCTTAGCGATTGCATTTTTCATTGCCAGATCTTGGTCGGTGATGATGGTCTTTGGAGGAATATGATACATTGCTTTAAGCCACGTTTCAAATAACCACATAAATGACTCCTCCATCTCATCCCTAAGTTGGGCAAAGCCAAACAAGATTGACTGATAGTGGTGGTTCACCCCGGTGAACGGAGCAAAAGGCATAGAGTACTTATTTGTGCTGTATGTGGTGTCAAACGTCACAACATCCCCAAAATTTTGGTAAGCAGCTCTAGAACGGGCATCCACCCAAAATATAGTACTAATGTGGTTCTCATCATCCAGTTGGAGACTATAGAAAAAGCCAGAATTCTCACTCTAGAGGCTCCTGAAGATATCAAGTGTAGCTTGAGAATCACTCTTACCGAAAGACTCTCTCCTCTGAACACGAAGTTCATTTCGAAGGTCTACTTCGTTGAAACTCAACCTGTCAATCCCCCTAACCTGGCTTGATAAAACCCCAATCATTCTAAAAGGTGAAATTTTAGCCTCGGCCATTGTAAATATCAGTTGTCTGTGTGCCGCGCTTATTTGTCGGTGTTGATGAATTTGACCAATCTTACTAAAGGTCATCAGCTGATGATTATGGCTCAACTCCACTCCCGTCACAACCCAATGGTTTTCATTTTTCCGGTGTACTGCATACACATGGGCCTTGCAGCCGGTACCCAAAAATGTGTCCCGTTTTCTTTGTCTTGTTGGCCCTTCGTCACTGATCCGAACAACTGGGGGTACATGCCGTGCTCCTCTATGACACTCAAATAGTCTTCCACAAATTTGATCTGTATTTGCCTGTTTCCTAGTCATCTTAATTCTAATACCAAAACCTATCATTTTCGAATATGCTCTATAGTATGCTTCAACTTCGTCCAGTGTTTGAAAAACTTGACCCAAGTAAGGTGGAATAGAATCTTCACAAAAATTATTTCCTCTAATTGCATCCATATTTATACTGAATCTAAAAAATAAAATTTATATCATTCTCAACAAGTCATAGAATTAAATAAAATAAAAATTATTTCCTTCATTTGTGTCGGAAAATTTTACAATGTTCAATTACCAAAATACCCACGATGAGCGGCAAATTACCAAAATGCCCCCCGGGAGTTCATTATCACCCTAACGCCCCAAATCAGCTTCAAAACAACCTTTTAGGTGTTTTGCTTACATTTTTGGAATAAAAAGTCCTTTGAAAAATTTAACATTGTAAATTACCAAAATACCCCTATCGGGGTGGCAAATTACCAAAATGTCCCTGGCATCAGAAAATCTCAAAAGTGCTTTGAAATTCTAATTTAAGCTTCCTAAATTTATTCTTGATCAGAAAAGTATTTTACGGATTTTTCGCCCAAAATCTCGAACCAGTGTCCGGATTGAGCGCTTAAAAGCCCGTTCGGCCAAAAATATAGCTAATGACTTCGGAATGGCCTCAATTCCTGGGAAATGGAACTTCCCAACAGCCTAGGATTCTCATAAAATTTTTGTACGAAATCGCGATAGCTTGATATTTTAAATTACACTGCAAAGTTACAAGGTTCCCCGTATCAGTTAACCCGTTTCCAGTGCTTGGAAAAATCTAAAATTTTTCCTTGATATAGATAGATCTTTTAAAAATAACTAGTGTCTCTTTTTTATACTTTGCAAAATCTAGCTCTAATTATTTTTTATAAATTCGTGAAAAATTCTAATTTTGACGCCCTAAAAAATTGTTATTTGGGAATCTATAAATGTAATACCTTGATTTGTATAAACCTAATTTTGATGCCCTAAAAAACCGCTCATTCCATCTCTGATTGATCTGATTTTTATTTCGTTCAATTTGTATTTTCGTTATCTTCGATTTGAGTCTACAATGACTATTTTTGGACTTCGAATGAATATTCGCTAATAAACGCTAGTTCAATCCATAATTTCAAACTATCAAAAAACACGAATTTTAGACTATGGTAAGAACAATTTAAGCATAACACAATTTAAACAATCCATTGGTAAGAACAATTTGAAATTAACATTGAATTATAAAAAAATTCAAAATACTTACTTGTTTTAACTTGATATATTTAAAGAAAAATCCACCGATCTTTTAGCGTAAAATTTATTTGTTTGTATTGTTGTGGAGATTATGTAGGTGAGATATGGAGTATGAAGAAAGTTGATAAAGATGATGGAGAGTGGAAGAAAGGGTTCGGGGAGAACGGATTATAAAGAGAGAAAAGTGAGGGAGAGAGAAGAAAGAAGATATAAAAAATTAGATTCGTGAGTGAGCAGTAGTCAAAGGCTGTGAAAGAAAAAAATTTGCAAAAGACTGTGCGGCCGAGCTTGGAGCTGCCTCTGGAAAGAGGACATGGGGGGGAGGATAGGAAAAAGGACATGGGGGGGGGGAAAGGACACGACGTGGGGGGGGGGGAAGGACACCACGTGGGGGGGGGGGGCGTTAGGCGGGGGGGGGGGGGGACCAACCGCAACACTTTGTTGCGGTTGGGGTTTTTTTAAAGAAATCATACCAACCGCAGCAAAGTGTTGCGGTTGGGGTTTTGGCATGAAAAAAATAATGATACCAACCGCAACACTTTGTTGTGGTTGGGGTTTTTGGCATGAAAAAAAATAACGATACCAACCGCAACAAAGTATAGCGGTTGGGGTTTTTGACATGAAAAAACAATGTAATGATACTAACCGTAACAAAGTGTTACGGTTGGGGATTTACTCTGTGGGCCCCCAATCGCTACTCTTTCTTGCGGTTGGGGTTGAAGGGCATTATTGTCAAATTTTGCAACCGTATGAAAGAGTAGCGGTTGCAACTTTTTCAAAATAAAAAAACCCATCTAAGCCGTCCACGTGAACGGCTTCATTTTTGGTGGAGAAATAACAATTTCTCCACCGGTAGACAGGGATCGGCTCCATATATATATATATATAACCTATTCGGCCTCTAATTTGAGTTCTCTCCCCCACAAAGCATGTTTTTTTTTACCGACGCGTAAAGAAAATATTTTGTTGCGAATGGTCCAAATACGCGACAGTACATACACCTTCTATGACTTTATCACTCAGAATGCGTTCTTCCAACTTATTGGACTGTATTTTATCCTATCTCACTCAACAATCCTATACCAAACGCCCACCTGGACTCCGAGAATGGTAACTGTGGTAGCAGCAAAAGTATCTGTACAACTTTCAGACGTGGTGGCTGGTCTGTTCTAGGTGTGCGTGTTTCCTACGAGTTGTTATAAGTTGATTTGTACTTGCTTTCGTAGAAGAGAACTTTTTTGTTTCTTTCGCACAGTAACAAAAAATATTTTATAGAGACGAGACATAAACGAGACCCCACTCATGTTACTAACAACTACCAAACAATTTAAGCACTCCATGTGGGGGACATTTTTTTCGCATCTACAACAGAAACAGCTAAAACAGGTTAAACCCTAAATCTACTTGTTATTTCAACAGCAAAGAAGAACTTACATTGAAAATGTTTGGTATGGGGAGTTCTTGTATGTCTCTAACTTAGATCTGTTCACTGTTTTTGGGTAGAAGATATGAGATTGTTGAACAAAGAAGTTCCCAAAGCTGGATTTTGAATTGTTGTTTTGAAGGATATTTGATCAACCAACTACTAGCCAAGCTCAAAGCAGTGAAGCTTAGCATGGACAATGGATCAAAGGCTTCTCAATGTATTTGTTATGGCAAACTTTAGAAACGTTTGTTGACAGCCTGCTCTCAACAGGGATGGAGACTATCTAGCTACCCCATCCATCATCCAACAGCCTGCAGCTCTCAGCAGACTTTAGTTTGCATCTTTTTAGGGACAAACAAAAAATGAAAGGATACAAAGGAAACACCACAAAGTACCAGTCTACCATGCGGCCATCCCATAAGCACACCGGTACTAAGAAAGTTACATACTGTCCATGTTGAATAAAATTTTTGCGCTACCACGTAACACGTAGTGGGTTCGGAAACATACTGTATGAAGTCTCCGAATATTTCGACGATGGATCCTTGTTGTTACGAGCCTCCAACACGCTTGATCTTTTTCGTAGGTATGAAAACGGCTACTAGAGTCGAGTTCTTCGTCCACGAACCAAATCCTAAAGAGAGTGCTATAGAGAGAAGGATTGTCTTGTGACTTATTGTCTGTCACCCCTATTTTATTGGAATATTTCTAGTCTTTATATAGAGATAGTATTTAGAGACAAAATTTACCTCAAACACTTAGGAGATAAAGATGTATTTATCTCAAACACTTATGAGATAAATATTGTATACATCTCAAACACTTAGGAGATAAATATCCTCTAAATAACTGTAATTATCCAGACTAACAAATACACATTATCTGTTAGTGGGCGGATAATGGGTCCACTGACCCAATTTATTAACAGCTCCCACTCGCCCACACACAGGGCAAATAAATCGTGTAGTCCCTCTTTATCTCTTGTCCACTCATCTCCTCATACAGGAAATGGAACGTGCGACCTACGAGAAAGGATGTCCAGTTGAGGAGTATTGTATTAAGTTATCACCAAACTAACACAATACATCACTCCAAAAAATCTCGTATGTACCCCAGATAGTTCAACTACATCAGATTAATCAACTACATCAGATTAAACACTCTCAAATCCCTCATAGTGAGCAGTGTTAAACCTCTCATATGTTATGTATTCATGACTCATATCGAAACAAAAATCGACAAAGTCGCCCGGGCTATGAATCACACAACATGGTGTAATATTGAACTTTCTTCCCAAAGCCCTCATGTCATTCCAATTAGACCCAACCGCTTTCCTAGACATGCCCCGCGAGACCGCATCATCCATGATCCAAGGGTACATGCTAAAGTAGCGACATTGAGTATCCTCTTCATGACATAGTCTAAGGTGAAAAGGGTACCATATAGATCAAAAATATTTCGATCCAAGTGGCTCACACAGTGACGAAGCAGGGATTCATTCGTCACTCCCACTGTCGGTCTGCATTTAGCACATGCAGTATGATTTGCATGCTATGGCGTAACCCGCAAGGGCGTGTCACATAAATGTATAATAAAATACGCCATACGAATCTGGTCTAGTCGCTGTACAAGCGCCTAACCTGAGTTTTTCAGCCCAGTCACTCTCATAGTGCCTGCCTGAAATCTCACATTCGGCTGTAAACAGGCTACATAGAGTTGTGGAGATACTCTATGATCGACCTAACTTTTTAGGTCTCATCTTAGCTCCAACTAAGGCGACATGTTTGCTTTATAAGCTGTATCATCTTATTCGCCCACTTGGCGCCTAAGACAATTATGTCTCATCTTGCTCGCTATCTTAGCGCCAAGGTGAATTACCCGTGTGAGTGGGTCAATTCAAGCCTGGTGACACTCTCAACAAGGATGTATATGTAATCACAAAGATTATCCATTCATTCCAAAATAAACTCAAATCAAGGAATGAAAATTTAATGTAATAAATAATGTCAAGTACATAAGATGCCATAAACATATCAAAACCTACGTAGTCCCATACTCCTAATGTGAGAAAGGAAAACATCTCTAGCAATAGGCTTGGTCAAAGGATCAGCCACCATTCTGCCAGTAGGTATATGCTTTATGGTCACCTCTCCTTGCGCAACTAAAGTTCTAATGAAGTGATAACGAAGGCCTATGTGTTTGGCCTTCCCATGATATTTGGGGTCCTTTACAAAATCTAGGGCAGCTGTATTGTCACAGTGAACAGTGACAGACTCGTCTGCATGAGCTGTAACCCCTAGAGCCTGTAAGAATGACCTCAACCAAACAGTTTCCTGGACTGCTGCTGAACAAGCAACATACTCCGACTCCATCGTGGATAGGGCGATGCAAGACTTTTTCTTGCTGTACCAAGAGATAGCTCCACCTGAAGTGGATACGCGCTCATCTCTATCAGCGCCCCAATCAGCATCGCTGTATCCTCTCAATCTCAAGTCTCCACCATGATAACACAGGACGAGATCAGCGGTTCCACATAAGTATCGAAGAATCCTCTTCACCGCATTCCAATGAGCGGGTCCAGGATTACTCTGATAACGACTCACCATTCCAACGGCAAAGCAGATGTCTGGACGCGTACACAACATAGCGTACATCAGACTCCCAACTGCAGCCGCGTAAGGCACTTTGGACATCCGATTCTTTTCCTCATCATTCTTTGGGCATTGGTCTGTACTTAAAGTACACGCCTTGTCCATTAGAGTGTCTATGGGTTTTGAGTTATGCATACGAAATCGTTCAATGACGTTCTTGATATATGTCTCTTGAGACAAACCGAGAAAGCACATAATTAGCTTCTCCCATGTCCTTCATCTCAAAAGTTGAGGACAGCCACTGCTTAGTGGCGACAATGGAACTCATGTCATTCCCAGCTAAAAGAATGTCATCCACATACAAAGAAAGGATCAGAATATTTTTCTTGGATCATTTTACGTAAACGCAATGGTCTTGTTCAATCATTTCAAAACCTATAGAGGTAATGGCATGATGAAACCTAAAGTACCACTGCCTAGACGATTGTTTGAGACCATATATAGAATGTTTGAGCCGGCAAACTTTGGCTCATGTCCATTGACTTCAAAACCCTCAGGTTGAGCCATATAAATCTCTTCGTCTAGTTCTCCATTGAGAAACGCAGTCTTAACATCCATATGAAAAAGTTCTAAATCCTGCTGGGCGACAATAGCTAGGATCAGGCGAATTGAAGCAAATCTCACCACTGGGGAGAATGTGTCTTCATAGTCCACACCCCGCTATTGGGTATAGCCTTTCGCCACAAGACGTGCCTTATACTTGTCAATTGACCCATCTGCCTTATGCTTGACTTTTAAAACCCACTTGTTTTCAATAGTCTTGTGCCCTGGCGGAAGGTCAACCAACTCCCAGACCTAATTCTTCTCCATTGAGCGCAACTCATCTTTCATTGCAGCCATCCACTCATTATTAGCAGGTGAAGATAAGGCTTCTTCCATAGAAGTGGGCTCATTTTCATCAGTTGAAGTGCACATAAGAATTTCACCGTCAATCTCAAAATGACGACGTGGAACTCTTCCTCGTGCACCTCTACGCAGTTGAGAATCTTGTTGACCTGATGGTCCTGATGGTGTGCTCCCACTGTCTAGGATGCTCCCACTAGGTTAAAGGTCACTTATACTATCTTCAGCGACAACAGGATGAGGAACTAATTCCCCACCTTCGCTTGGAGATGGTAAAGTGGCTTCAACTTCCTCTAACTCATAGAGGTCAAGATTCTTACTTGCGTCTCCAATGCTAGGAAAATCATTCTCTATGAAATCGACATCACGAGACTCTATTTCAGCCTTTCCACCATTTGGATGTTCACCATACATCACATAGCCTTTAGAGTTTTCAGAATATCTCAAGAAGATACTCTTTTTAGCTCTAGGCCCTAGTTTTCCATACTTATGAGAAGTACTGTGAACATAACCTGCTGAGCCCCATGGGCTCAAGTTATCCAAATTTGGCTTTTGGCCATTCCAAAGTTCATGTGGGGTGGATTTGACTGATTGTGAAGGCACACGATTAAGTATATAGGCTGTAGTTAAAAGGGCATCCCCCCAAAAAGATATTGGAAGGTTTGCTTGCGCCATCATAGACCTAACCATGTCTAACAATGTTTTATTCCTTCTTTTCGCAACACAATTTTGTTGTGGAGTATTAGAAATAATAAGTTTCTTGCGTATCCCTTTTTCCTCACAAAACTTCTTGAAGTGATCGGACAAATATTCGCGTCCCCGGTCAGTGCGAAGAGTTTTTAAACTCTTTTCTTTCTGATTCTCAACCTCTGCTACAAAGCGATGGAAACAATTCAAAGCTTCATAGCAGTGAGATATCAGATACACGTAACCATATCGCGTATAATCGTCTATCAGTGTAAGGAAATAAGAGGCGCCATGGCGTGCCTTTACACTCATAGGTCCACATATGTCAGAGTGAACTAGCTCAAGTGGCTGAGTTGCTCTCACAGCCTTTCCAAAAGGCTTCCTGCATGCTTTACCGGCCAAACAAGCCTCACATTTTTGTAGATTGACTCTTGCGAGTGGGCCCAAAAGGCCTTCTCTAGCCAAACGAGTCATTCTATTTTGGCCTATGTGGCCCAGTCTTGCATGCTAGGTGGTAGAATCATTCACAATATTATCATTCACCACATAAGAATAAGAGGACTGAGAATCAATTAAATCCAATTGAAAAAGACTATCCATGCAAAAACCATGTCCGAACAAAACATCATCCAAAAAGATGTCCAACTTATTACCCTTAAAAATAAAGGAAAAATCACTGTCTAATAAAGCAGTAACTGAAAGTAGATTAAACCGAACAGTGGGTGCATATCGCACATCCTCAAGAATCAATGTGCGCCCAGTACGCAACTTGAGCTGGTAAGAACCAACCCCAGCACCTCTTTGGAGCTATTGTTTCCCATGAAGATATGTTTGCTTCCCTCTGGAATCCGGTGATAATCTACGAACCCCTCTCGATCACGTGCTACATGTTTTGTTGCACCTGTATCCACAAACCACACAGGTTGGGAATGAGCAACCATCACATGTGAGGAAACATATAACTGAGAGAGAGATTCTGAAAGTACCTTCTTCGGCTCAGTGCAATCACAAGCGAAGTGTCCTTTATGTTGACAGTTGAAGCATTTGACTTTAGACAAATCCTTTTTCCCATCACGTTTTCCTCTCTTGCGTTTCTTCATTTTTCCTTCCTTTGGCGCAAAAGTGCTAGCCTTGCCTTTCTTACCTTTCTTACTTTGTCTTCTGCGCTTGCCATTTGCATTGCGCGATCCCCCTTGGGCGACATAAGTAAGGGTCTTGTCAGCATCTCGAGTCTCGTCCTCAAGGATGACATGCTGTGAAACATCAGAAAAGTTCTTGATGTTTTCACTGTGGGACAATATCTGTTTCATATTGGCCCATGAGGCAAGAAGGGACCTTATGACAGCTCTGACTTGCTGCTCATCTGTGAGCGCATGGCCAGCATCCCTTAGCTTACCAATCATATTGGACATCATCCTTAGATGTTCACTCATGGTATGTTTAGGGTCTTTTGTGTACTCCTCAAACTTAATCACAAGGCTACGAAGCCGCGTAGTTGAGGTTCTACCAAAAGAGAACTTGAGTTGATCCCATAAAGCTTTGCAAGTTGGAAGTTCATCATACTGCCCGATTAGATCATTTTGCAAGCTGCTCAACAAGGTGTAGCGCGCACTACGATCTTTCTGATTCCATTTCTGGTAGGCAGTGTGGTCTTTTAGGGGTTGCCCCTCAGTGGGCGCGACCATCTCTTTGGTCAAGTGCTCCTCGAGCTCTTGTTCGTTTAGCATGAATTTCATCTTTTTGTGCCAAACGTCATAATTATCTCCGTTAAGTTTCTCACCCTTAACGAGATCAGCTATGACATTCTTGGAGGCCATTCTATTCACTACATTAGTTTGCGTAAAGGAAAAGACATTAATTATACATCCTTCTTTTTATTTTAAAAAATTCAAATGAAAAACATAATCCTTCCTCACATCATGAAATAAAAAATTTGCTAAGCTCGTAATCATCTCCCATGTATGTGAGTTGGGAAAAAAATACTTTCCAAGTAATTTTTTGCAATAAATTTCATCATCATATAAGCCACAATGTAATAAATCATCCACATGATAATTTAGAACAATATAATTGCACCATACAATAAAGTGTGCAAGGACTCCGTTGAGCCCTATTGGCATTCTAATAACTTATGCTAAGAAAATTCTGGCTTGAATAATGTGCGTGCGAAATTACATCCCCGTACAAGGCTTTCTAGAAATATACAGGGAAATAGTAGAATACAACATCTTTGAGAATCCTACTACAAACTACTCCAATAAAACAAATGGAGATGCCGCACAACACATTATTCTCAAAAGAATTTTCTTAAAACAAGAGTAAACACATAAACATAAGTTTCTTTAGAATGTCAATCTAGTATCTATCCATTTAACCTAAAACTAGCATGCACAAATAACAAGTTAAATGGTAATTTAAATGGATGAATATGTCACACTCTCTTTCCAAGGAAAACGGACGTAAAGGCCTTGAAATTGAGTTTAAAGAGGTGTGGGCTTGCCAAAAGCCCAACAAATATATCTCAACAAAAGCATATTTAAACCATAACTCTAATCAAGGCAAATAATAAAACATAATTCATCTATGTCATATAGCTCTCCAAAAATATTTAATTTTTGCCCACAAAGTGCAAAAATTAATATTTACACATTATTCGTATTTTTTGGACCACATAAGTACCACAAAAAATATTTTCAAATGGCCAAAAAATGAGAGATAAATTCTTAAAATTGGCAAACAATAAATTTATCCCTAATATACCCTCTGCAATTAAAGAAAAAATTATGTGTGTATAAAACAAAATTTAAAGCTAATTTCAATGGAAAAATCATTTAAAAATTAAACACAATACACACAGAGAGTATAAAGGTAAATTTTAACACCACAGAAAAATTCAGAAGCCAAGAAAAACACTCCACTTGCTGGCGGTAGGGTCAAAATCTGCTGGGAACAGCCATCACGCGCCTCCACGCGTCGCCGTGTGCGTGGAGCAGCGTTTGAAATTTTTTTTTGGTGCAGGCGCGTGTGAAACACGCCCGCGCGTGGGGGGCGTGGGAGCAGCTGTCGCATGGAGCGCATGACCGCGCGTGGACGCGGCCATGGTTTGGCGCGTGAGAGTGCATGAAGGCTCGTGGTGGCGCGGCTTGGGGCGTGACTGCGCGTGTCGGCTTCGACAGCGTGTCGCAGCTCGGCTTAAGCGCGTGTGGGCACGAAGACTAATTCGAGCATGACACGTGTCGTCTTCTTCGTTTAAAAAACCCTAATTTTCAGTCGCCGTCATGTGCGATACCAACTTTCGAAGGCCATATCTCTCTTATTTTTTGGCCAAATAATGCGTGTCATATATCATTGGAAAGATTATGTGACATAGATTAATTATGTACCAACTGATCATGATAAAAATTTAATATCTTGCTCTGAATTTGAGTCCCAAAACTTGAAAAAACTACAGTTTTCTTGAAAAATAAAATCGTGATTTCTCACAAACCATGCATCCAAAAATCACAAACTTTTATGGAGTTCATCCTCAACCATAGGAGAACAAAACCATATAATTATTTTTCAAACAAACATGCTCCAAAAATTTTGAATTTTAATATTAGATCTCATTCATGTATCCGGAAAAAATCGTAACATGCACATAATTTATTCTAGCATGTTAATGGCGAATCAACAAGTAATCATGCTCTGATACCAATGTTGAATAAAATTATTTTGATACCACGTAACACGTAGTGGGTTCGGAAACATACCGTATGAAGTCTCCGAATATTCCGACGATGGATCCTTGTTGTTACGAGCCTCCAACACGCTTGAAGTTTTTCGTAGGTACGAAAACGGCCACTAGAGTCGAGTTCTTCGTCCACGAACCAAATCCTAGAGCTTGGTGATTGCTCTAGAGAGAGTGGTAAAGAGAGAGGGATTGTCTTGTGACTTATTGTCTGTCACCCCTATTTTATTGGAATATATCTAGTCTTTATGTAGAGATAGTATTTAGAGACAAACTTTACCTCAAACACTTAGGAGATAAAGATGTATTTATCTCAAACACCTATGAGATAAATATTGTATTTATCTCAAACACTTAGGAAATAAATATCCTTTAAATAACTGTAATTATCCAGACTAACAAATACGCATTATCGTTAGTGGGCGGATAATGGATCCACTGACCCAATTTATTAACAGTCCGAAAGTTCATAAAATAGTAAAATGATTTGAGCAGCCAATTCAGAATATATTTCAGTCAATTTTCGTGGTACTTCATCATCTCTTTCTTTCATTTCTTAAGGTTTTTAGAAATGTATTTTAGCTTAATTTCATGCTACATTATGAAGGCAAAGAACGCATGGGCTAGGATATTGTTTTAGCTCCAACGATCTTCAACACTACAAGAAAAGAAGGATTTAACGACGGACTTTTAGCGACGGACAAAATTCCGTCGCTAAAAGCCATTTCAGCGATGGAAAAAACTGTCCATGAAAATTCGTCGGTAAAAATATTTAACGATGGAACACTCCGTCGTTAAAATATTTTAGCGACGGATTTTCATCGACGGTTTTTTACAGACAAAAAGTACAGTCGATAAATATTTTATGAATTTTTTTAATTTTCGATGATTTTCAAAAACAGAGAGGCGACGAAATAATTCCGTCGGTAAAAATACCCGTCTGTGAAAGCAGAGTTTTCCCGATGGACTTTTACCGACGGGTGTGTTCCGTAGTTTTAAAAACACAGATCCCCTTCTGCTTTTTTTTTTCTCCCATTCTCTCTCTCTCTCTCTCTCTCTCTCTCTCTCTCTCTCTTTAATAACTCTCATGGGCGATATTTCCTTCTGGTATGTTTTGCACCTATTTTTCATATCCATTTGCACCCTTTTCACGAATTTACTTGTAATTGTATCTATGCAATGCAACAATGTGTATGCCTGTTTAAACGATTGGTTTTACATGGTTGATTGATTGAAATGAGTCTAGTGATCAGCTAAGTTGTTATGTGGGAATTTGTTAATAAGATACTTTGGATTACGTTAGAATTTTTAGTAAAAGTTTACAATTTTCTGAAATAGTGTGTATTTTTAACCCTAAATTGAATGTCCTAATCCAATCGGACCCTAAATTTAACTAATTGAACCCCATAATTGAACCATAAATTGAAGTAATTGAAACCTAAATTGAATGCCCTAATCCAACCGAACTCCAAATTGAACTTATTGAACCCCCTAATTGAACCCTAAATTGAATGTCCCAATTCGATCGGCCCTTAAATTGAACTAATTGAACCCTAAATTGAAGTAATTGAACCCTAATTAAACCCTAAATTGAATGCCCTAATCCGGGTCGAACCCTAAATTGAACTAATTGAACCCTAAATTGAATGCCCCAATTAAACCGAACCCTAAATTGAACTAATAGAACCCCCCCTAATTGAACCCTAAATTGAAGTAATTGAATCCTAATTAAACCCTAAATTGAATGCCTTAATCGAATCGAACCCTAAATTAAATTAATTGAACCCCTAATTGAACCTTAAATTGAATGCCCCAATCCAACCGAACCCTAAATTGAACTTATTGAACCCCCTAATTGAATGCCCCAATTCAACCGACCATTAAATTGAACTATAATTGAACCTTAAATTGATGTAATCGAACCCTAATTATACTACTTGAACGCCTAATTGAACCGAACCCTAAATTAAACTATTTCAACCCCTAATTGAACCCTAAATTGAATGTCCTAATCCAATCGAACCCTAAATTGAACTAATTGAACCCTAAATTGAATGCCCTAATTCAACCGAACCCTAAATTGAACTAATAGAACCCCATAATTGAAACCTGAATTGAAGTAACTGAACCCCTTAATTGAACCCTAAATTAATTGCCCTAATCGAATCGAACCCCAAATTGAAATAATTCAAGTGCATCGGATATGTGCATTTTGAACAATTTTTTTCCATTTGAACATTGATCATTTGTATTTGAGAATTGTGATTATTGATCGATGATTTTAGGTTATTGTTTGTGCATTTGAAGTAAATGAGATTATTAATTGATGATTTTAGGTTGTTAATTGATGATTTTAGATTGTTAATTGTGCATTGAGCATTTGAGATATTGAGATTGTTGACGGAGGATGAGATCCAATTCGATTGAATGTGTGATTTTTATTGCATTGAGCATTTGAGAATTGAGAATTGAGATTGTTGACGGAGGATGGGACCCAATTGGATTGAGATCCCCATTAGGTAGCATAGACACGGACACCGTGTTCGATCGATACTGACACCGAAAGAACATATTTTAGCTTTATACTTGTGGACACCTTTTCAATGGGTGTCCGACACCTCTTCAATGAATGTCCAACTGTCCGGCAATTAAAAAATAAATCAATGTCTTCGAACACCCTATATGAGGTGTCGGACACGTGTCTGGAGATGTCCGACACGTGTCCGGATGTGTCGATGAGTTGTCGAGGTGTCGGTAGGTCACGGACACCCCGTCCTATCGACACCGACACCGAAAAATGTTACATTTTTTGCTTTATACTTGTGAACACCTCTTCAAGGGGTGACGGACACGGTGTCTAGCATTTAAAAAATCAATCAATGACTTTGGACTTGTCCGGAGGTGTCGATACGTGTCGGTAGGTGTCAGACACGTGTCCGGAGGTGTTCGACACATTTCTGGATGTGTCGATGGGGTGTCGAGGTGTCGGTAGGTCACGGACACCGCGTCCGATCGACACCGACACCAAAATGTCACATTTTGGCTTTATACTTGTGAACTACTCTTCAAGGGGTGATGGACACGGCGTCCGACATTTAAAAAATAAATCAATGTCTTCAGACGGCGTCCGGAGATGTCCGACACCATACCGACACCCTATATGAGGTATTGGGAATTGAGATTGTTGACTGTGCATTGAGAATTGAGATTGTTAATGGAGGATGTGACCCAATTGGATTGAGATATCTGTGAATTAGTTGAATGGTTGGTTGTTGAATTTAGGTTAATTAGGTTAACACGACATTTTTAGCACCCCTTAGAATCTCATCGTGGCTTCGGCACTGGCTATAATTAGTCCTAATTAGTCCCGATTAATCCTAATGAACCCAATTAACCCTAATTAGCTCTAATGAGCCTAATTAGTTTTAATTTACCTAAGAACCCAATAAAAATTAAATTAGTTGTAATTACTCCAAATTGATCCTAATTAACACCAATCAGTCCAAATTAAAGCCTAATTAGCCCTAATTACTCATATCTTGTAGACCCGTGATTAGATTAATTAAACCATAAATCCTAAAACCTAACTAAACTCTGATTACGCGCCTAAGTAGTTGTAATTAAGCCTAATAACACAATTAAGCCTAATTAGCCCTAATTAGGACTAATCAACACTACTCCGCACAATTAAACCCTAATTAGCTCAAAATAACCCTAATTAGTCATAATCAACCCTAATTGGCTATAATTAGTCCAAGGTAGTCCTCATTAACACTAATTAGCCCTAACATAACCCAATTAAGCCTAATTAGCCCTAATTAGGACTAATCAACCCTAATTAGGACTAATCAACACGACTCCGCACAATAAAACCCTGCTATTAGCTCAAAATAACCTTAATTACTCCTAATCAACCCTAATTAGCTATAATTAGCCCAATGTAATCCTCATTAACACTAATTAGCCCAGAGATTGTTCAATTATTCGTTTCTTATAAAACCTGCATTCTTTATATTCGTTGTTGTTTTGCGAAATCCATTGGCAACAAGATGGTTTAACTCGTTGCCAACGAATTCTATTTAAAATGGAATTGGTAACATATGCAACGATCTTTCTGCAGTTTTGATATTTCGGAAAGATTCTTGCATATATTATCAATTTCTGAACGCATGCTTGCATAAAAACCCTTAGTTCCTCATTAACACTAATTAGCCCAGAGAATGCGGTCGAGCACCCGGATCTGGAGGAGGATGAGGTTGTAGCTCTGACGTATAATCAGTCAGACACACATGCGGAAGAAGGACAAGGACGAGGCGCACTGGGCGAGCGACTATATTTCAAATATTGCCCGACGGATCGATGTGAGTCAATTTGTTTAAGTTGTTAATTTTTTGTCTTTCTATCCTCAATGTCTGTTGCGTTAATGAATGCCCTAACATATCTTTATATCACTGTTTTTACAGGCCTCGTATGAACAGCTTAGGGGGTCCGAGGAGTAGTCCGGACAACCATCAGTGTCCACTAGTACGGGTGCGAGTATTGGGGCGTTGAAGCGATGCTGGATTCTCCGGAGGTCGTCAATCGGCTGAAAGGCCGCATACGCGGCCTGCCTAGTCAGACTGCTCGTGCCGTGATAGGAGCGTCCTCACCCCCCACTGCCCCTCCACAGACACTGGCTCCTCGACATCCGTTGGATGACGAGGAGATCGCGCGCATTGCTACGGTAGTGTTGAGGATGATCAGGGAGCATGATCAGTAAGGTGCCGTAGCTGGAAATGCTGAGCCGGCCCGAATCAGCAGGATCCAGATCTGGGACTTGGCAACCCCTGATGAGCCCCTTCTCATACCCGGTCTCAGCTTCCCCCCTCCCTGGCCCCGCGCCCGGCTTGTACTATTCTTCCCTCCCCTAACCAGTTGTATTCGTTTCCCAGCTTGTACATAATGAGTCTTTATGATTAATTATACATATTTTTATGTATTGATTATTGTGCGTTGTTGTTGAGGATTGATTTTTTTATTACAGGTTTGCACATTAGAAAAATAAAAAAAATATATTTTAAAATTTTTTTGACTTTTGGCGACGGATTATATCCGTTGCTAAATTTTTTTTATTACTATCGATTTTTTAGAGATGGATTATTCCGTCGCTAAATAAGACATTTAGCGACGGAATATTCCGTCGCTAATTTAACAAAAAAGAAATTAAATTAAAATACTTAAAATATAATTAGAGATGGATATTCCGTCGCTAATTAATAAATAAATTCATCGCAAAAACTTAAATATTAGACGATGGATTTGAAAATTCCGTCGCCAAACTATTAGTAACGGGCTTTTATACGAGGGACTTTTAGCGACGGTAAATCCGTCGCTAAAATATTTAGAGACAGATTTTAGGCTTTTAGCGACAGATTTTCCGGTCGCTAAAACATTTTGTAGTGCAAGTGGATGAAGAGAACAACAAACAATACTTGAGAATTATCTCTACATTTAATAATAATCGGATTTGCTCTGAGGGTTACGACCTTGGCAAAAACAAAGTACCAATCCTTGGAGAAACACAAATTAAATAAAAATATAACTAAGTAGGAAAGGCAAGCAAAGTATGGAAAGAAAATTTTAGAAAAAAAAGAAATGTTAAATACATGTTAGTACCCGAAAAGTACCACGAAGTCTCACCTGAAGGTCTAAAAGTTTTTTTTTTTTTACATATAAGGGTCTGTAATTTCAAATTCGCAATAAATAAGGACTTCTGTCCAAATTCCTAACTTTCTAGGCAAAACTGTCAGGGGAAAAATTGGTTTCCTGGGTATAACTCGATATCAATGAGATCTTCGGCGGGCTTGCCTCTCTCGACCTTGGTCTCGTCCCTCAAGTCTTCAATCATGAGGGTTTCATTGGCTCTGTTTCGGCACGACGCCATGTAGCACTGCCGAGCCACCACCTGGTCTCCCTTTATTTCCCCAACTTTATTCTTCGTGGGGAATTTCATTTTCATGTGGTATGTTGATACCACCGCCCGTAATTGGTTTAATGCTGTTCGGCCTAGAATTGCATTATAGGCCGAAGGAACGCGTACTACACGAAATCCAACATCAGCTTGGCTTGGGTTGGAGGGGCACCCACTGTTACTGGTAATGCAATAATTCCCTCGCAGACAACAGGGTGGTTAGAGAAGTCGTATAATGGCGTATAAATCTTCCGTAAGCGGTCGGGTGGAATATTCATTTTTTGAAATGCCTCATAAAAAAGTACATCCGCTGAGCTCCCATTATCCACGAGGATTCTTTTCATGTTGAAGTTTCCCACTCGAAGGGTAACTACCAGGGGGTCATCATGAGGAATTCTTGTGTTTCCCACATTGTCGTCAGAAAACGATATTGTTGGGGTCAGTTCTATCTTCTGCTTCTTAGTCGACGGGCCTACAGTTGTGAGGACTTCTCTTGCGTAAGCTTTTCGTCCCTAATCGGACGAGCCTCCTGCGGCGATTCCTCCAGAGATAGTATTGATGACGCCCGCATTTTCCTGCACTTCTTCCCTTTCTGCTAAGGGAGTGGCTTCCCTCCTTTCATTTCTTCAATTAATATATCCTCGCAAGTGCCCGCGTTTGATAAGAGCCTCTATTGCGCGCTTGAGTGATTCACAATTATCGGTAGTATGGCCATGGTCATTGTGGTAACGGCACCACAAATTCCTGTCTCTCTTACTAGGCGCCGACCTCATCTTGTCGGGTTTTTCCGAGATCTGTTTATCCTTTATCTCATGGAGAATCTGCGATGGCCTGGCCGTTATTGGCGTCAGATTCTTCATGTCCAACATCTCTTTGGGGCGCCTTTCGTCCCTTCTTGAGTGCTTGGAACCCCGTCCACCTCTCGGACTATCTTCTCGAGCTCTTTTTCCTTGCTCTTGCCCACTGTCCCCTCGGTGTTCTTTGTGGGTTTTCAAGTATTCTTCGGCCTGGATGTACTTGTTGGCTTTATCCAACAAGGCGCTCATGCTTCCAGGGGGACTTTTATTTACCGCGAATGCAAACTTGGACGTAGGACGAAGCTCGCGCATAAAAGTGGTGTACTTTACTGACTCATCCAGGTTATTTATTTCTAGTGTTGTCGCATTGAAGCGTCCCAAATATTGCGACAAGGATTCGTTCCTTTCTTGGACCACGTTGAGGAGGCTTGCTGAATTCTTCCTCCGAGTTTGGCTGCTCACAAAATGTTTTTGAAACAAGTCAGACAACTGGGCAAAGGAATGGATCTACCTGGGTCGTAGAGACTTAAACCACGCGTGTGCTGCCTTCCTCAAAGTGGTTGGGAAAGCTCGGCACATGACGGCATCTCTAAGACTTGGAGGAGTAGCATATTTGTTTGAAATTGGTAGACGTGCTCTCCAGGGTCTCCGCTCCCATCATATAAATCGCATTGTGGCATCTGAAAATTAGGAGGAAGCTTTGCCTTCTCAATTACTTTGGATAGGGGGTATCCAGAGTTCTCCCTTAGGGGAGTGACTTCCTCCGGGTGGGGCCCGGAGATGGTTTTGTGAGAAGTTTGCCCTTGGGGACGCACTTTTCGTTTGAAGGCATGAATTCATCCTTGGGGACAATGCCTTTGGTCCGCTCCGCGTCGATCTCGAATGTCGCCACCTAAGACAGGGGTGAATTCGTGCTGTCCTCCATTGACGTCTCGCGTCGGAAACATGAGCCACTTTTGGTGACATGTTTCTTGGTTTCTCATTCCGGCTGATAGCTGGGATCAGTCTCTGATTCACGTCCTTGACCAAAGTCTGACCTTGAGCTTAGTCTAAGACGAAGGTCGCTGGGGTCTAGACGTGTCTGGTTCGTAGAAATCGTCGGGGCTACTTCTTCGAGCTTTTTCTGTAAGGTAGTTACCACGCCGCTAAGTTCATGGACTTCTCTTGTCAGATCTGCGTTCGGGGTGTTAAACAGCTTTCGGGTTAGGCGATGGCGCAGGTCTCCTCTTTTTAAAAGAGGGGTGCTGTCGGTCGTCAACGGGGTGACTGAAGTTACATTAATCCAGTCGTTACTCGAACGTCGTTGGGATGGTGTTGGTTGCCGCCCTTTTCGGCGGGAGCCACTTGATCCTGCTCGTCGATTTTGGATGGAGCGACTGGCTATAGGAGTGTCTGAAGATGATTTCCTCGCCATGTTTCCTATCGGTCACACGGATGGCGCCAAAATGTTGCTGCTAGAATGTTGATCGCGAACCACAGCCAGGAAATGGACCTGCAAAATAGAACACGGAGTGACCACCAGGATGTTCCGGTGGAGGATGCTCCGATGCTAAAGTCAGAATATCGCTACTAGGGTAGAGCTCTGAATAGCAGAAAATGCACTGGGTGCTTATGTGTGAACTTGTCTGTGTATCTGAGGCCCTTCTCTTCATATAGACTGCTCCCAGACTCCTCCCTTCTCCAGGACTCTCTCCCAATAGGCCTTCGTCGTATTAGAACTGCGTTAAGACTCTCCTTCCAGTAGTAGAGTCCTACAAGGCCTCTAGAGCCTATCTGATACAGGCCCCAAAGTTGATTCGGGGTCAACCACGCCACGTGTCACCATTTAGTAAGGTGGATACATTTAGCTATATCAATTGCGAATTTAAAATTACAGACTCTTATGTGTAAAAAAAAAAAAAATTTGAACCCTCAGGTGAAACTTCGAGGTACTTTCACGGTACTAACGTATATTTAATCCAAAAAAGAAAAAAAAACAGCCGAGAATATGAGATTGTGAAGAACTGAAACTGCTTCATTTTGTATATCACAATGCGTGGCGGTTGCAAAGTTACAGCACTTTTAAACCCTACCGGCCAGGATTAGCTTACTCTTGGACTGCTTTCACAAGATGTTTCCCATCCTACGCATGAAGAAAACCATTTTTCCTCCCAAATCATCATTTGCAGTTGAAGGCTACAATAGAAGAATTCACTAGAAAATATGCTGAAGCAATGAGAAAAGACAACACGACATATAGACCCTGTGCAGGAATAACTAAAGAAAACTGGGGGCATGGCCCCCTAATGTAGAACATGAACTCGAAGAAAAATTATTTGGCACATTGTCAAGCAGCCATGTTGTGGAAGAGGAACAGTATTTGAACACAAAGACCATCATCAGCGACGTCATAAATAGAATCTACAGACTTATCTCCTAAAAAGATCTGAAGATGCGAGTAAAAATTGTTTCTATCAAAAAATTATTGATTCCGCCATTCTCAGTTTATGTTCTTGGAGTAATGCTAATGCGGTTCTGATGAAATTCTTATATGGACATAAACCATTGGTGTGGCACTGATCATCTAGTCCTTGGTATTGCAGCAGAAGACAAATTGCGAGAAACAAATTTGGTAGCATTAGCAAACTTGGTGTCGGCATCAAGATCAAATGGAATTTTATCATCCATGAACATGAGTAAGTGATAATAGTTCTTCACTTTTAATTTCTTCAAAGCTACGTAATTTTACCCCGAAGCAGCCCCTCAATCATCCGAACTTATGGAGATCAATGGACAAAGCTATTTGCTATAACATGTACAAAAAGATAAAAATATATGTTCATTCTATTTCACAGGGCATAGGAAACATCTTCTTCCCTTTTGTGCCTCGGATCTGATAGCCTATGAACTAAAATATCTAGGGCTTCCTTCATCCATGAATGCTGGCAAACTTCTCTAGCTTCAGCCGCTGACATCTACGAAAAGAAAAAGTTCAACCAATGTCAGTATATCAAGACAGCATTTGAGGCAATAAGTAGAACCAACAGTTATATATCAGACCCTAAGTCAGCATACCCATGTCCTTCGCCGGAACTCTTTTTCAGGCCACAGATCAAGTTGTTCAGTGACAAGCAAAGGGAACATGTGACCATCATGGTACGTTCCACAGCTTTTGCTCTTAAAACTCCACGTACCTAATTCACACTGCGACATACATCATAAGGTCTTTACATCAGAACTTAATTCTTGAAGTCTTAGTACAATTGCAAGGGCAAAGATTACACAAGGAATATAACCCTCGTCTTACCTCAACGTTGCCAAGAACCCCGGCTTCTTCAAGGGACTCGCGTGAAGCTGCTTCTTGTAGAGACTCATCAAGTTCCCAACCTCCCTGGAGATCAAAAATGTAAAAGTTTAGTCACTTTTGATGTTCGCCTAGCAATCAGCTCAAGCTTTTAGACGATGTGGTGGTCATTGTAACAAAGAAAATGAGAAAGTTTGAAAGAATTATTTTCTGCTTCAATAGCCAATGAATATGTCTCTCAATTATGAATCATTCAACATAATTGTCTACTATTTTCCTATTCTTTATCTAGGAAGAAATTTAACTATAATAGCAGTATCACCTTAGGAAACATCATTGCTTTTCCTTTCTGTGAACTTATGACAAGGACCTCCAATTCATCATCTAAGGTACCAGCCTTGCCATCTTTATATCTATATGGAATACATCTGCATAACTCAAATAAATAAGGATAATTCAGACAGACAGCTCATATATCCGCGGAAGATAAAAGGTAAAGTTAAAGAGAAGACGAGGACTTGCATCATAGAAGCAAACCAAGGAAAGTGGCAATTGGTTTACAACTTTATAATACATAGTCGCTCTTTTAATTTTGAGGATCTTCAAAAGTTGAGTTTACTTTCAGGTCCCAGCCATGATTTCTGGACAGAATCTAAACGTTGAACTATATAGTTCAAAAGTTTATGGAAAACTTTGAAAGGAAAATTGGAATTGACAGTAAGATTCTAGCATGAAATAACGAGGAAAATGGCCCGAAACAGCGATAGATACTTCTTTTGAGGGATGTATGCACCCACAACCATAAACTGGTCTAGTGCTAAGGAATACTGCTCTTGTATTACTTTCTGTAAACCACAAAGCAAGAAAGTGAAGAATATAAGAGACGGGAAAACACACCCAACGACGAGGCGCCGGCCTTTGTTGCTGTATCTCTGCAAATGCCTTCCGGTTCGAGAAGCCAAACAGACCATCTTCTTCTTTAGGTGCTTAATTACCGAGACGGATCCTGATATACAACACTTGATCAAGCCCAGAACATGTATCTAAGTAAGAAGTCTGTAGGCACAGAGAGAGGGAGAGAGAGTGTTGAGATATGGATGGATAAGAGGGGAATGCTGGGGATGGGCGAGGCTCATGTGTGCTATAAATAGAACAAAGATAGAAAAAGAAAAGGTGGGCGCTCGCTGCGTTGTGTTAGTGTGTGCCAATGCAGACAAGGCACCGTGTGTGATGCGTATATGTGTGTTGAAAGAGCCACTCCCTTCCACGACCAAATTAATTAAAGAAAAAACAAAAAGCCACGCCAAAATGAAAAGGTGAAACCAACTTTCCCTGTCTTATCATTATTATGTAATAATAAAGTGTTTGTAGTAGTGTTTGTTACTCTTTCCAGTCTCATGCTTGTTTTACAATTTAACATTCGCTTCGGTTCCTTATAATTTTAATAAGGTTTACTTTTTACAAATTTTTAGAATGAATTTAATAAGTATACACATTTATCTACATTCTTTGAGTTCAATCTAATGTTTACATTTACCAAAAATATATTTCTAAAATTTCAGCTGAATAAATAAGTACCTTTAATCTCGTTGAATCAGTTTTTCCATCATGTTACTCATCATTTTAGAGGCAAGATTTTAAGGGCAACTTTGCAAACTTGCTATAGCAGTTATAGTATATGGTATTTAGAAGGAAGGAAATATTTGAATTTTTTCAGCAGAAACAAGCTACTCCTCAAGCCCGCCTTTTATTGTCCAACAATCGGTGCATTCTCGAGTTAGCAGCCGGAACAAATCCCTCCTAAAATGCAAGCTTGAGGGATTTGCAATTGACAAGGTGTTTAGGAATTAATTGCAGCCTTGTGGAGTGGTTGCGTAAAGTGTGCTTTGTTTTTATTCTAATGTTGTTATACTTTTGGCATTATTCAGTTGATTTAAATTTAAGGCAACGAATCGTCGTGATACACGCGATGCGTGTGTAAAAATAAAATTAATAATAAAAATAGTCATCATGTATAAATATTTATTATCACATTAGATAAAATAAATTATACATTATAAAAATTAAAAGTAATTATTCACTACTTAAGCTTTTGTTTTGTGAATATTTCAAGAAAAACATTATAGAATGCTACTTGTCACCATTCTAGATAAGTAGTTATGTAACACTAAAAACGTATTACATCAAACCATGTTTTCCCTTTATATATAGTATAGATGCAAGGGCACTTGAACCAAAAAAAAAAAAAAATTTCTTTTGATAATCCGTTAGAGAATGCTATTTTCACTCTTTGATATGCTAATTCACATAATCACTTAGTGCGAAAAGTTGAATACTTGTGCCATTATATCAAGGAAAAAAAGATATAAAAAAGATATAGAAAAATAGAAACAGCATCTCTCCAAATACTATGAAAGCCCGTCAAAATAATGACAACTAATAAAATTGGAGGGTTTAATTTTGACTTCCAAACGGAGCACAACAAATCATTGTAGGCATACGACCAAGTCCACACAGACACGGACACAGAGAGGAGGAGGAGGAGGAGGAGTATGCGCGTCACCACGACTCCCGTCGCTTTACGAAGCTGATCCCAAGTGTGCGCTTCTGTGTTGTTTCCAGCAGGCCTTGGTTTCTTTTGGTCTAGTCATCATTATTATTAAGCTATACACTAACGAGTTGTTACTCATGTCATCCTGCATTATAGTAGTGATATAATACCGAGTAATTGTCAGCATCAGCCCCCGAGTCCACGCGGCTCACGCTTGGACTCGGAACTGGTGCGGTTGGAATTTGAAAAGAAAAACATACACGTGCACGTGTTTGATTTCTGTTATTTAAAATTTATTTTAAAAAGATTTGACTAACTTGTTTTTCTATTATTTAATATTCATTTTAATGAATATGGCAATAAACATATATACGTGATGTTTGATTTTTTTTAACAAAATTTGTATTATTAATTTTATTTTTGCACACGCATTGCGTGTGCCAAGGTGATTCATGTATTTATAAAAAAAATAGGCCTTCTAGTATAACATTGTTTTGGTATTACATAGTCTATCTAAAATTCTAAGACTTGACATCTTAAGATTTTTTTAAAAAGGGACACAAAATAAAATTATGGATAGTAAATCACATGTTTGGTTCTCACAATTCAAAGTGCATTTAAAAAATGTAGTTGAAATGTATTTTAAAGGTCAAACTTGAAATTATAAAAAATGTCATATTGCTAACTTCATTTTACACACGAATTGTGTGTGCCACTATAAATAATGCGTTTCATCTAACTGTATTTGAGCCACACACGATGCATGTGCAACAAACAGATAGAAGAAATTTGCAAAGAATTATGAAGTCATTTCGCAGGAATACGAGAGACGGTGGGAAGTGATGATGAGAACATAAATCATCTGGCCAGTTTTCATACGAGTAGGGGCCGTTTGACACTTTTTTTTTTCTCTTTTTTTGCCCACTTTTAAAATTTGGCGAAAGTCCAACAAAAGTGGAGTGTTTGGTTGGGTTTCCATTTTTAAAAAGGGCCCAAGAGATTAAAAACTGAGCCCATTTCCAAAAAGAGCTCAAAGCTCTTTTCTCTAGCTTTTTTCACACGGTGGTTGATAAGGGATTAATGAGGTTGCCCATTTGAGCCTCACTAGCAACAGAAATGCCATTTTTTCGAGCTGGGTTTAAAACCCACCTAATAGGTTTCTTTCATCTCTCACTTTCTCTCTCTCTCTCTCTCTCTCTCTCCCCCTTCCGTCCGAAAGCCCTAAATTAAAAACTTAATCGGAATTTGGCATGCGATTGAGAGACGACGGCTGGTCAGGTGACTGTTGGTGGCGTGATTAGTGGCGGTTTGGTAATTGGCGGTGCTGGGCTATGCGACAGTGAAGAGAGCGCGAGGGGTCTGGGCTATCATCATGGCAAAGAGAGGCGCTGCGGTTGGGTTGCTGTGATGGTGAAGAGAGACCCGACGACTTGGCTGTCGTCAAGGCAAAGAGAGTCGTTGTAGCTGGGTTGCTGTGACGGTGAAGAGAGGCCCTACGGCTTGGTTGTCGTCACACTGAAGAGAGGTGCGGCGGCGTGGATGACCGACCGCGGTCGTGGGTGGTTCACTAGCTGGACTGGGTCGTCATGTTTCTCATGTATAGCTTTCTGCGTTGTTGTTGTTTGGGATTCTAATTGAATAAAACCAAGCACAAGTTTGTTTTCATCCTGATCTATCTACATATCCATATACAGAGAAAGAACCAAGAAACAATAGAAGAAGAACAAGTCATTCCAAGGATTATAGTCACAAAGTCAACTCTTATGATTCCATTGAAGAACATAGGTCAAACCAAAACTTGAGGGGGGGAGTTGAAAACTTCTTTGTTCTTTTACAAAGAACATTTACGGAAAGGGGAACAGTCGAAATCCTAGAGGACCACCAAAAATTTTGGTTGCTATTCAACAAAAAAAAAATGTATATTAAAAATAAAAAAACCTAAAAAGTTGTCTTGCCAAACGTTTGCTCTTTTCTGTTTTTTGAAAAAATAAACTCTGTCAAACGTCCACTACTTTTTAAAACTGGTGAAAAAAAAAAACCACAACTCTTTCCAGTTTTCTTCCAAAAAAAAAAAACTAAAACTGAAAGTGTGACCAAACAGACCCGAATATGTTATCAAGATTTTGTAGGAATAAAAACCAATGATTCCAATAAATGAGTAGAAGGGATACTTGGAAGTTTAAAAAAGGCTTCACCATAACATACTCCTTAAAAATAGATGACAAAATTAATAACAGAAACAAAAATATTATTCCTACTTGTTGATATGAATGTTTTAGGAGTTGTTGATGTTAAAGATGAACTTTTGTAACAATGGTTAATCTTTTAGCAATAAATATGATAGTAGAATAGCACATAAAATGAACGAAATAGCTAGTCTCCCACAAATGTTACTAGTATCAATAATTAGAACCCGTATATTGAGGTATGTGTTAATTAAAGCCACGAAGAAAAGAATCGAAAGATACAAAAAAAATGAAAAAGGAAACTGGGACATAAAATTACATTCAGGACCCAAAATGAAAAAAAGGAGGGAGATTAGGTATGTTAGAGAGAAAAACAGTGGCTTGTCTAAAAAACTAAAAAGGGTAGGAATGGCCATATAGGGCGGGTCGGATGCGGATTTCACGGAATCTGTACCGTCCCGGTAGCCTACAAACATGACTCCGCCCCGCCCGCCCCGTCATTGGGTCAAGGGATGAGAATATCCACTACAAGAAAAGAAGGATTTTGCGACTGACCTTTAGCGACGGAAGAAATTCCATCGCTAAAAGATCTTTCAGCAACGAGTTTCACCGTCGGTAAAAGTCCGTCATTAAAAATGTAGCCGCGACGGACCATTCCGTCGGCAAAATGTTATGCAGACGGACGGTTACCGACAGACTAAACCGTCACTAAATTTTTTTAGAGAATTTTATGATTTTCGATGGTTTTTTTTTTTAAATTAAGTGACAGAATGGTACCGTCGCTAGAAATTTCGTCGGTAAAAGTGTAAAAAAGACTTTTATCGACGGTAGCGACGGTAACTTTCCGTCGCTAAAAGTCCGCCTTAAATTAGGTCAGATCTGCCTTCCTCCCGTTTCTCTCTCCATCTCTTAATTATCTCTCACCCACCGACGTTCTCACCTACAGCGACCCCCTCTACGGCGAGGCACACCTCCAGCGACACCACCATCATCCCTCTTGCTGCTCTAGCTCGACTGCTCCACCGAAGTAGCTTCTCTCTCAACTGCCGCAACGCCTTTCCCGTTGCCGTCGAAAGCCCGTCGCTCCGGCCGCTGCTCTAGCTGACATTGCAGCTGTTTCTCTTCGCCTTGCTGCTCGGCTGCTCCATCGAAGCAGCTTCTCACCTGCACCAGTGCTTTTGCTGGTTCGTTACTCTCTTCCCTCACATTTGATATGTTCTGCTGCTGCTACAGTGCTGCTAAGTGCTACCTCAATTGCTCAATGTTTGCTGTTTAGCTCAATGATTTAGGGCATATAAAATCTAACACGACGAAGTATTATACACTTCAGTTATTAATAAGTAGAAGATTAACTGAAACGAAGGAGAACAATACTCTGAAATAAGCTAATCAAGTTGAACTAATAGAACCCCCTAGGTGCGCCTTAGGTGCGCCTGCGCCATTAATAACACTGACCGAACCCTAAATTAAACTAATAGAATCCCCTAATTGAATCCTAAATTGAATGCCCTAATCGAATTGAACCCTAAATTAAACTAATTGAACCCCTAATTGAATGCCCTGATCCAACCGAACCCTAAATTGAAATAATTGAACCCCCTTATTGAACCATAAATTGAATGCCCCAAATCAACTGAACCCTAAATTGAATCAATAGAATCCCCTAATTGAACCCTAAATTGCTGTAATTGAACCCTAATTAAACCTTAAATTGAATGCCCTAATCGAACCGAACCCTAAATTAAACTAATTGAACCTTAAATTGAATGCCCTAATACAATCGAACCCTGCATTTTGAACAATTTTTTTCCATTTGAACATTGATCATTTGTTTGATAATTTTAGGTTGTTAATTGTGCATTTGAGAATTGTGATTATTGATATGTGATTTTAGGTTGTTAATTGATGATTTTAGGTTATTAGTTGTGCATTTGAAGTAATTGCGATTATTAATTGATGATTTTAGGTTGTTAATTGTGCATTGAGCATTTGAGATATTGAGATTATTGAAGGAGGATGGGACCCAATTGGATTGAATGTGTGATTTTTGTTAATTTTTATTGCATTGAGCATTTGAGAATTGAGATTGTTGACGGAGGATGGGACCCAATTGGATTGAGATACCTGTTAGTTAGCGTAAACACGGACACCAAGTTTGATCGACGGTGTTCGACATTTACAAAATAAATCAACATATGCCGATATGTCTGGAGGTGCGTGTCGGTGGGCGTCGGACACGTGTCAGGAGGCGTCGGACACATGTCGGTATGTGTCGGACACGTGTCCGGAGGTGTCAGACACGTATCGGACACCATATCGACACCCTATACGAGGTGTCAAAATTGAGATTGTTGACTGTGCATTAAATTTAGGTTAATTAGGTTAATGCGACATTTTTAGCATGCACCCGCTGGAATCAACTAACCCTAATTAGCTCTAACGAGCCTAATTAGTTTTAATTAACCCTAAGAACTTTATGAAAATCAAATTAGATGTAATTACCCCAAATGAACCCAATTACGCGCATATTGATTATAGTTAGCCTAATTAATCATAATTAACCCTTCTTTACTTACATCGGCAAGAATTACCGCCGATGGCTCCACGACGCAAGGGACTGGGCGAAGAAGATGCTACCCGAGGGTGCCTCGATGACGGAGATGACGAGATATCCCCCACATTGGATATCTCCGACTGTATGGACGGCAATGATAGATCGGTGGGCTGTGGATCTAGGTTGGGACGCCAAGAGTAAGAGCGGGGCTGAAAACAGTCAGAACAAAGATCCGACGCACACGGGGGGGTCGGTGCCACACGACATCGTCAGACACAAGAATGCGGTCGAGCACCCGGATCTGGAGGACGATGAGGTCGTAGCTCTGACGTATAATCAGACGCACGTGCGGAAGAAGGACAAGGACGTGGCGCACCAGGAGGGCGACTATATTTCAGATATTGCCCGGTGGATCGATGTGAGTCAATTTGTTTAAGTTGTTAATTTTTTGTCTTTTTATCCTCAGTGTCTGTTGCGTTAATTAATGCCCTAACATATCTTTATATCACTGTTTTTGCAGGGCTCGTATGAACAGCTTAGGGGGTCCGAGGAGCAGTCCGGACAGCCATCAGCGTCCACTAGTACGGGTGCAAGTACTGGATACACCAGAGATCGTCAATCGGCCGCATACGCGGCCTGCCTAGTCGGACTGCTTGTGCCGTGATAGGAGTGTCCTCACACCCCGCTGTCCCTCCACAGACACCGGCTCCTCGTCATCCGTTGGACGACGAGGAGATCGCGCGCATTGCTACGGTGGTGTTGAGGATGATTAGGGAGCAGGATCAGTAGGGTACCGCAGCTGGACATGCCGAGCCGGCCCCTAATCAGCAGGATCTAGATCCGGAACTCGGCAACCCCTAATGAGCCCCTTCTAGTTCCTGGTCCCAGCTTCCCCCCGGGCCCCCGTGCCTGGCTTGTACTCTTCTCCCCTCCGCTAACCAGCTGTATCTGGTTCCCAGGTTGTACATAATGAGTCTTTTTATGATTAATTATACATATTTTTTTGTGTATTGATTATTGCGCGTTGTTGTTGAGGAGTGATTTTTTTATTACATGTTTGGGCATTAGAAAAATAAAAATAAATATTTTTAAAAAATTTGACTTTTGGCGACGGATTATATCCGTCGCTAATTTTTTTTATCACTATCGGTTTTTTAGCAACGGATTATTCCGTCGCTAAATAAGACATTTAGCGACGGATTATTCCGTCGCTAAATAAGACATTTAGCGACAGAATATTCCGTAGCTAAAAAATTTATTCCGTCTCTAATTTAACAAAAAAAAAATTAAATTAAAATACTTAAAATATAATTAGAGACGAATATTCCGTCGCTAATTAATAAATAAATCAGTCGCAAAAACTTAAATATTACACGACGGATTTGAAAATTCCGTCGCCAAACTATTAGTAACGGGCTTTTATACGAGGGACTTTTAACAACAGACTTTAAAGAGATTTGAACCCGCCCCAAACTTGAATTTAGTGTGTTTTTTTTAAATAACAAAATAAATACATATATCAATGTAGTCAACACTACGACCTCCGAGCCAGTAGTCACCGCCGGTGCGCTTGGAGAATGCGTCATTATGAGTAATCTGAATGGCAATATCTTTCACATAATATAGGTTTGCAAGAGCCTAATATTCAGCTTCAATACTAGAGCAAGCAACTACATATATTTCTTGCTATGCCAAGAGATAAGAGATTCAATAAACAAAAGAAACAATTCCCAATTTTCCAGCGTCGATCTGGTGGGTCATCAGACCGATCAGCATTAGAGTACACATGGAATGTCAATGATGTGGTAAAAGGAAAATGCATATCAAGAACCATAATTCTTTTGACACATCTCAAGATGCAAGTATGACATATTGGTGCTTAGACTGAAGAAAAGCCATAAACTTACTCACTTGTGTGTGTGTGTGTGCGTGCATGTGTGCGCATGTGTGCGCGCGTGTGTGTAAAAGTGACCGACAAATAAACAAGGTTTGAGCAATAACGATACTAAATTGGCAAATCAAGCATGAGAGCTTTGATAGGAAGAGGTTGCATATAAACGTCTTCAGTAAGTACACAATTGAAAAATGCATTCTTGACATCCATTTGAGAGAGCATCCTTTTGCAAGCTGAGGCAATAGCAAGTAGAGACCTGACATAAGTAATTCTGGCAATAGGAGTAAAGTTATCCAAGCTTACGACCTGTCCTAATTGCCTGCCAATACGAGAGTAGAAGATATAAATTCTAATAAGATTTATATGCGCCAGAATCTCTTCAAAATTGAGCCATCTTTACAAAATTTTTAGAAACTATGTTGATAAGTTCAAATATGTAGAAGTTTGTTTTCAATACTACTTTGCATGAATTATACCACAGTGGGGATGGCTTGTGGCATCTGTAAGTCAAATATGCATAAGTTTTGAGGTCGTTTCTATTGGGAGATGTAACTTTTTGTTCTTTTCTTGGTACGTGTGTTTATTATTTAGTTCACATATAAAGAAGTAAGAATACTCACAAGTAATTTTAAAGAAGTAAGAATATTCACAAGTAAATTTAAATGAACTATATTACTCATTAAGCAGTAAGCCGATGGATGTGCTTCTATCAGAGTGGTTATAGAAATTTCATTAGAGATTCCTATTTAATGAACAAATTTTTCCTGGGCCTTAGGTGCATTTCATGGATTCTTTAAAGTACTATTTGGCAACTCTGCAACTGGCATTACCCCTATCTAACTTTCCAGCCATATGGTTCTGAGATTAAATGGTTAACTAGTTTTGACCCTGTGTATTGCACACGGGAGCATTATATTACAATTGCTAAAATATTTAACCATGTAGCAAGAGTCTCCTTTCATACTTATGTTCACCACTAAAATTGTTAATACTTGTCTTTAATAACAAAAAAAAATGGTAAAAGGGTGCAACTATTATTTCTTAACCACTCGATAAAAGAGTTATAATATTGCTTTGAAATCAATGTACAATGGAGAATGACGAGACTTTTCTTTTCCGAAATTTGAGTAACATGAGAAATTATTGTAGGCACCCCATTTTTGTAGTTTTATTTTATCATTTTATTAATTTATGTTAGGCTTTATTAATGAATAAAGTTTATTATTTAAAGTTGGGTGTAAATTTGATAATAAGTAATTGGTCTTATTTACTTAATTCAGCTTAGTTAGTTTAGTCTAGTAGTCTGTCCATCAATTCAGTCTAACTACAGTAGTCCAATTCATTTGTGTCAAGTCCAGTCAGTCTAAGGTCTAGATTATTCTAATTGATGTAGTTTGTCATGATAACTTGGGAAAAAAATTCATGATTTATCCTTGATATAGAGATGAAATCAATTAAATTTTTTAGTTAGGAAATGACTTACACCGAATTTGGTATATTCTATTTACGATTTAAAGCACATTATCATAGTATGATTAGATAATGCCCTGAAATTCAAAAAAAATATATTTTTAATTAATGGGTGAACTGACCAGTTTTTGACTAACCGACCAGTTAGTTGATTTTCGTCAATCTGCGATTTTATTACTTACTCTGACTTATCTTCAGCCTTACAGACTAGCATATCAGTCATATCAGATTCTACGACTTTGAGTATTATAAAAAGGGGTCTTGGCCTTCCTTTTAAGGAGTTCAGAAGCTTATTCTTTTTAAAGCTTGTATGCCATTTCTTTGTGAAGTGACATACTATCTCTCTTGAGAATCTTAGTCATTCAAACTCTAAAAACTTTGCTTTGTTCTTTACATTGTGGATCTTACAAAAAGTATTCCCGAGTCTTCAAGGCAAGCTATATCACGATGTAATTTTTACTAATTTTCTAAGGGTAGAAATCATATAGATTGTCTCCCATTTTCCGTAATCACATTTCATGTCAAATAAACAAAAAAGAGTTTTTTTTGTTCCTTGTTTAATTCTAGGCATTGAAATGCAGATTACTTCCCATAGGACTAATGTCTAACTATGGCGATTTTGATTTTGCTTAGTCCGACCGGATACGTAGGCAATTCGACCCCCAATGTCGAGTTCAAGTCAAAAACATAAAAAACAACTTAAGGTTAGTTTTTTCATATTTTTACATGCTACATGTTTTAAGGCAAATAATATTAAAACTGAAATAGAGACCAAGAGGTTGTGGTGGTGCCTAGCACCTTTTGGTTGTGTAACTTAGTTGCTAGACCCATCTCTTGGTTTCGATTGACTAGTCGTTCTTGTGGAGATCTTAGAGTCATTTCTAGATTTTTCTTATTTTTCTCTAATTAAATAAGATGGTGACTCCATTTAAAAATTCCTTTTGCAGATCTTTTCCGAGGAGGTGAACACATTTGCGACTCCGCTGGGGACTAAAGCACGAAGAGTTTGGCCATGTTGTATTTTCTTTGTATTTCATGGCATGCACAATGTGACATAACAGTGGTATTTGGGTTTTTATTTTTATACCTCAAACACGTGCACGTCTCACCCTGACCCACCCATTTGAGAGCGATTGTTAAGGCCCTTGGCCTTCCTTGGTTCAAGGCAATCTCTCGATCAAGCTCTTAACTCCATGGCCTCGTAGTAAAGATTCCTCCTAATTTCTTGGTATATTAAATGACTTATATACATACTGGTGATCGCCCATTATTAACTTCTTCGTTATGGGCGGGGGAGGTATATGGTACAGTCGAGCCGATAAGAATGACCTTTACATCGGTATTATAGGGAAAAACCACACACCCGACCAATTCAATGTTCTGCTCTTTGTTGGGAGAATACATGTATTGGCTTATGGCATATTGGCAGGAATACCATGAACATTCTGTAAGCTAAAACTGATAATTTTGCCAAAAAATGGAGGCTCTGACTAACCAGCTGGTTATCCACCCTCCTAATCGGACAATTAGTCAGCATGTGCATTACTTGAAAAAAAATTCAAAGTTGGATGGTTTATACCCTGATCCCACCCACTGACTAACCGGCCGGTTAACCTACCAAGTTATTGGACAATTAGTCAGAAACCTAACCTTCTAAAAAAATTTCAAATCCAAAACTTCTAATCCATTTACCAACCGGATGGTTAACCCACCGGGTAACAAGACAGTTAGTTAGTATCTCACTTTTTTAGACACTGTCCAATAAATCCATAATTACCTCACTGACCAACCCGGCGGTTATCGCGGAAGGTTAACCAGCCGATTAATCATTACAGGTATGAATCAGCTGAAATAATATTTTGTGCACTGATTTTGTGATCCTATTTGGGCTAGCTTAAGTCTTTTTAAATCCTTAGGGTAAAAAGCATAAAATGAGGGGGGGGGGGAAAGCAACACAAATATTGAAAGGCCAAAAATAGTTTCTTCCCTATGTCGATATTTTTTAGAATTTCAGTCAAATAGAGTTTGTTTTCCAATAAGTTTAAGAGTCCATCCTTAGCAAGTTGAGAGCGTAACAATTTTTAAAGTGAGAGAGAATTGTTTGATATCATATCAGTGTGAATTCATAATTAACTGATCTTTTCAGAATGTTGTGTAAAAGATGCTTCTTTTGAATTTAAGACAAGTGCTCTATCTTGTTGACACTCTTTCTTTGCACTTGGAGTGGTAGGGATCCATATAATTTCAAGCTTAAATATAAGAATTTCATTTTCAATGAAATTGAATGTTAGAAAACTTATTAAAAGAATTTGGTAGGGAACTTAGACATTCGAGTGAAAATTTAAGTGATTATCAAGAGAAGGTTGTGACTTCTTTTCTTCCCAACCCTTCATCCCCCAAAAATAAGCTAAATCTTCGAAGAAAATGAGGTGGTCATATTTTTTTATCAAGACTTTCTCCTATTCAAAGCTCAGTCTCTCTTTCCTAGCATGGAAAGAACATTCATCTTGAAAAAAAGAAAAGAAGGAAGAAGGAAAAACGAGCTAGACTAAAAACCCTGAAAAGGGCGTTCTAGGCAAAAGTTAGGGCACTAAAAAAAAAAAACCTCCAAAGAATGTAGATTTGCATGATTCTTCCTTAAAATGAGCATTCCCGAAGATTGGAGACCATTGTTTGGCACCACATATCCTCCTGATTACCCTAAACTAAAATTTTACCACTTGCTTGCCTTTTGTGCTTAAATAGTTTAGCCTTTCTTTTTGAAGCCTATATTACCAACCTTGGACCGGGCAGTCTCCTTGTGTGTGCCTATGTCCTAAATATTACTGTAAAGTCAACTGAACATGGAAATGGTTCCCCTTTATATGAACCAAAGTCCTGAAGATAGATGATGATTATTACCATGATGACCATTTGTTCGATCTCGAAAGAAAGAGGAATTATTGAACCAAAAAAAAAAGGAGGGAAGAAGAAATAAAAGAGGAAAATATATAGATGGGATTGAAGAATGATTGTCAAAATTCAGCACAAAGAATTGGCATTTATTGAGTTCAAAGGGTGATATTCATCAGATCCAGTTTGAACTACGTCTGACCTAATTTCCCAATGGGGATATGTAGGCAGCATAATTACCTCCTACGCTCATTCTCCAGGGGCACACACTAGGGGCTTTGGTTTCATATTTGGGTTCTTGAGTCTTATTTACTATTCGTTCCTTAGCCCACACCTTGGCCTATATTGCATCCCATACAAAGTTCTCCTTGAGGTTATGCTTATTTAAGAGTGACAAATCCTCTTCTACATTTTGAGGACGTCGAAAAAATGAAATAAAAAAAGAAAAGGAAAAATTTGGGGAAAAAAAGAAGAAGAAGAGAAGATAATGGTCCATGCATTTTTTTTTTTTTTTGAGTATGCTACATAATGACATGATATGTTCCCTTTCATATTAGCTTGTTCGTTGACCGTTCAGTTCTTGATTTCTTGAGCCTAATGTGTTCACCTTCTTGTGGTCTGATGACAACTCAGTAATCTCCGTGACCTATCTGGTCTACCCCATCTCGTAGGGCAACCATGCTCTGTATGACACTATTATATATTTGCCACCACTTCAATGATTATTTGAGAAGCCTTACGACTTTGTCTTGTGCCTTTCTATCATGCACTTGATAGTCATATACTTTTGATCAGCCTAGTCATATACATTGATCTTTTGGCTAATCATGGGCCCAGATCCCATTGGGCACACAGCTTATACAGCCTCCTAGCATACGCGTTAGCCTCACAATCATACACGGACATTTCCATATATCCTCACTATCCATTTTTTAGGCCTAGCCTTTTCGCGATTGTCTCGAGGATGCAAACCTGAGTGTTTAAAATTAAGAGCCAACTTTTTCTGTGAAGTGAAATGTCATCTAATGATGAGGAATTGAAATGTTTTCGATTAAAAACTCCAGTGATCTTCCTCTATTTGGGTAGAGATAGACGTGCCAACTGAGTAGACACCATTGCCTTAAATTCTAAATGATGTATGGAAAAAAGAATATATCTCAAAGTTAATGGTCGATTAGTCATATTGAGCAGTCAAAGTGATGTTCAATTCAAACATGCTCTCGAACTGTGAAAGGATACTATCTCGTCATGGGTTCTTCTTTGTAGATCCTTAGGGGTTTCCTTTGTGATCGTCTTCCACTAGGCTGCTTGAGTCGACCCTACTTGCATTTTGGTCTAGGGGCTCCAGTGAGTCCCTCTTCCTGACAGTCGTGATAGGGGTTTCTCTTCTGATCCCTTTTCATTAGGGTTATGTAGAGTCAAGCCTGCTTGCATATTTATCTAGCAGCTCCCTACAAGTCCCTCCTCACGACAGCCGTGATAGTATCTATTAGTTTCGAGTCTATTTTACTGTCAGTCTTGTCCATATGCATTTCATCTAGGGGCTTCCCAAGAGTCCGATTGCCTCCTCACGACCGTCGTAATAGAGTCTGTCATCTTCAATTTCATTTTAGAGTCAGTATAGTCTGCATGCATTTTGTCTCTAGACTCTCTGTGATTCCCCTTCATGGTAGTCGTGAAAAAGTCTGTCATCTTTCAATTGATAGCAGAGTAACTGTAATCTGCATGCACTTTTTTCTAGGGGCTCCTTGTGATACCCCTTCATGATAGAGTCTGTCATTTTTCAGTTCATTTCATAGTCAATTTTGTTTGCATGCACTTTGTCTAGGGGCTCCCTCTGATTCCCTTTCATGACAGTAAGGATGGTTTCTATCATTTTCTAGTCAGCATTTGTCGATATACATTCCACTCCAGGGGCTCCATGTGATTCCCCCATCCAGACACCCAAGGTCAGTGTCTTTGTGTCGTCTAAGTTTACACCATAGAATTTTGTCTCCTACCCTTAGTCTTCAAGAAGGAAATTAAAAAAAAATATACAAAAAAGAAATAAATATATGTTTCTTACTATGACATTTCAATCATGCTCTTATTCTTTTCTTTTTTTTAGGTCCGGTTTTGAGTCTGAGGGTATTTGACACTCTCTTCAGGTTAGTATATGAGAGTCACGTATAGTCTTTATATAAATCCAAGTTCGAACTACATTTGGGTTGACCCCTTTCCGAATGAGGGTATGTAGGTAATCTCCGTATGGTGTAGCCAATTCCCAATCCAAGTCCGCGTCTCAGGGTATGTAACCTCAATTTGGTCAGTATGTGACCTATTTTTCCAATCCAGATCCAGTCCGAGAGTATTACTACTCTCAGTCCAAGATAGTTCGTAAAAGTCAAGTGGCATCTTTTTCCCAAATTCAGTCTAAGTCCATTGCTAGAGGGTAGAAACCTTTAGTCTAGGTTGATATGAGGATCACATACCTTTTTCTCCCAGTTTTATTCTTAGTCCAGTTCTAGTTCAGTTGGTGTATCCACAGAAATTCCTTGCACCCTCTTTACAGATATATACTTTTTCCTTAATGTCAAAGCGTCCAACCGCTTCCAAACTTTGTTGACTCCAATTTTTGCACATGAGTCTTTTCTTTGTGTGCCTAAACGTCCATCCGCTTTTACGCATTGTTGGTTCCGAATTCTATACATGAAGCATTCAATCACACTACAAGAAAAAACATTTTTTGCGACAGACTTTTAGCGATTTATTTTAAAATTCAATTGCAAAACGTTTAGCGACGGACTTTTATACGAGAGACTTTTAGCGACGGATGACTTTTAACGACGAGGTGTCCGTTGCTAAAAGTTTTTAGCTTAGCAACGGATGTTGTGATTTTAGCGACAGATCTCCCCGTCGCTAAAAGCCTTATTTCTTGTAGTGTCACTACTGAGAGTCGAAGCTCCAATTTTCAAACCTTGTGTCTAAATGTCCACATGTTTTTACGCGTTGTTGGCTTCGACTTTGAATGACACCTCTTTCTGGATTGTATTGGTCTGATTCCTTTTCCAAGATACGTAGGAAACCTTGCAAAGGTTTGACCTCATTTTTGTATGTCTTTGAGTCGGTTTTGAGTCATGTGGTCCTTTTCCATATTCTTGCTACAAAAATGTGTTGTTTCATAGGGATGTTCGCTTGCGTGCGAGCTTCCTCACTGAAGAGCTCTGTTGTAGTTTTATTTTATCTTTTATTTAATTTATATTGGGCTTTACTAATAGATAAATTTTATTATTCAATGTTGAGTGTGAACTTTATAATAAGTTATCGGCCTTATTTGCTTAATTTAGCTTAGTTGGTCCAGTTCAGTAGTCTGTCCATCAGTCCACTCCAATTACAAAAGTCCAGTTCATTTGTGTCAAATCCAGCCTAAGGTCTAAATTATTCTAAATGATTTAGTTTGTCTAGATAACTTGGAGAAATAATTCATGATTTTATCCTTGATATAGAGATCAAATCAATTCATTTATTGGTTAGAAAATGACCTACTGGTACATCCCATTTATGATTTTAGTGTAATTATCGAAAATAGAGTTAGATAATACCTCGAAATTTGAGAAATTGTTTTTAATTAATGAGATAAATCGGCCGGTTTCGACTAACCGGCCGGTTAGTTGACTTTTGTCAATTTACGATTTTATCGCTTTTGCTGACTTATTTCTAGCCTTGCAAATTAGCATAATCAGATTCTGCAACCTTGATCACCATTAAAAAGGGTCTTGGCCTTCATTTTGAGGGGTCTAGAAGTTTATTTTCTTTAGAGCTTCTATGTCATTTCTTTGTGAAGTGACATGCTCTCTCTGTCTCATCTTAGCCATTTAAACTACTCTAAAAACATTACTTTATTCTTTATATCATGGATCCTACGGAGAGTATTCCCAAGTCGTCAAGGCAAGCTACATCGCATGATAATTTTACTAGCTTTCTCAGGGTATAAATCATATAGATTGTATCCCATTTCCCTAATCACATTTCGTTTTAAATCAACAAAAAGTTTCCCTTTTTTTCATTTATTGCCTAAGTCTAAGTATCGAAATGTAGATTACTTCCTGTAGGACCAGTGTCAAACTATGATGATTTTGATTCCAGTTAATTCGACTAGATACGTAAGCAATTAGACTCCCAATGTTGAGTTCAAGAAAAAAACGTAAAAAATAACTTAGGGTTAGTTTTATTATAATTTTTTGTGCTACATATTTTAAGGTCAATAATCATTAAAAATAAAGTAAAGACCCAAAGGGCGTAGCGGACGTCTAACACCTTCTTGTTGAATAACTTAGTCCCCAGACCCATCTCTTGGTTTCGATTGACTAGTCATCTTTATGGACACTTTAGAGTCATTTCTAATTTTTATTTTATTTTCTTCTAATTAAATAAGATGTCGACTCCATTTAAAAAAAATTTGTGGATTTTTTTTAAGGTGGTGCGCCACAGTGATAATCTAACATTTCGAACGGGTAGATATTGTACCACAAATGAACAAAAAGAAAAGGTGTCGGGAGAGATTGAGGCCGAGATAAAGAATACATGTGCAAGAGAACGGAAGAGAAAAGAGAGAATTACCAATTTAATTATTAAACGTAAGATTAAAATTACAAATAAGTTAGAGTTCATTTAGTGATTGGTTTACAAAACGAATCATGAACTCATATTGGTAAAAATAAAATAAAATTATATAGATCATAAGTAAAAACAAGAAAATGCAAAAAAATGTTGAAGACAATCCCGGATAAGTTAACAACGTGGAATATAAGGTCTTTTATACCGACTAAAACCGTAAAATTAGCTTAATATCTAGACATTGTATTAAACTTTGGCCAAAATTTTCGAGTGAGAGAGTTCAAATCAAATGAGAGAGAGAGAGAGAGAGAGAGAGAGAGTTTGTTTTCAAATCAGATGAAATGTGAGATAGGCAAGAAAAGAAAAGAAAGCTAAATCATAATTCAAAAGGTGGGTTAATTCAAAATGCTTTTATGAAGTAAAAAATAAAAAATACACATGGCAAAATAAAAAAGTCTTTAAGCTGTGACTGGACAACAGTTTTCTTAGCTTTGACTTTATTATATAAGTATATAGGGAAATGCCACATTAAATTAGATGTAAGTGTAGAAACTCGTGTATAGAAGGGAGACAAATATACAAAAGAGGGTTGTGGCTCATACAAGGAGAAAAAAATTATGAAAGACCGGAGTAGCCACGAACCATTTTCAATGCACATGCATTCATACACCTACAGAAGTATTTATACATATAATAGCCTTGTGTATCCAATGTACTTTTAAAGGTAACTAAGGTAACGTTTGTTTGAAGTTACTTTCAGTTTTGATTTCAAAAAAATAAACACAAAAATGAGTTTATTTTATTTTTTTAACAAAAATAAATAGGTATTTGATTACCCAATTTTTATTTTGAATTTTTCATTATAGTGTTTGATTATCCAGTTTTTATTTTGAGTTTTTTCTTTGGTGGTGGTTGGCAGTGGCAGTGGCTGTTGGCCGGCTGGCGGTCATCGGCGGTGGTCGCCACCCGGCGGCTGTGGTGGTGGGAGGAGGTGGTCTCAAAATAAAAATAAAAACTAAAATCCAAAACTCCTAAATAAGAGTTTTCAAAAATAGTCATGTTTTAAAAACTGATTTTCAAAATTGAAGGGAAAAAAATAAAAAATGTGTACCTCAAACGAGTTTATTTTTTTCAGTTTACAAAATTGGAGAAAAAATTAAAAAAATAAACGTTACCAAACAGATCCTTAGATACGCACCGATTTGTCAATAAGAAACGACTTGCTACTCCATATGAATGTTAAGCGCTTAGACAAGAACGATACCAATAGCTGAATGATAACAAGGACGTCACTATTGGAATGTTACCTCTTATACTATGATTGTCTTTATAATGCATTTAATTGCTTCTGCAATGAAAAGAATCATCACGAATCGATTCTAAAACTCAGCCTATGACCTGATCGTTTGTCCGATGCTTGACAAGCTAGCGATCACAACGCGAAGAACCCTTTGAATGTAATTAACCTCTTGTACTATTATGTTTGTTTTTATCACGTATTTAATTGCTTTTTCCATGAAAAGAACCATCAACGCATGGAGATCCTAAAACTTTAAGCCTTTGACCCCATCGGTTGTACGATGCTTGACAGGCTACCGATCACAAAGTGAAGAACCCCACACGCTACAACAAATGTATACCCCATAGATGGAACTATGCAATGCGCTTTAACCAGCAGATATATAAGAGCATGTTACCTTGAAAAAGAGAGGTATGGTGGTCGCCGGTGGGTCACAAAATTTGAAATGGTCGGACTCACGTGAGTGGAATAAATGCTAACCCGCCCATACCATGAGAAATGGACCTCAGTTTGTCTATAACTTGTCTACGTTCTATCTTGGTTCTATATATTACTGCTATGATGGATTTGCGAGCATGCAACGACTGCAGAGCAGACTTTTCCGTGTAACCTTTATGAACTTTCTCACACACACACACACACACACACACTCTGTGTGCATACAAATAGACAACCATCAGGTGTGAGCAAAGAGTGCTTGATGCTGACTATGAAACTGATTACGATGAATAAGAAGATAGTGGCGACTTCAACACCACATATTTTTGAGTACATCACAAAATTTGAATGTTCAAAGGTTAGAAAGGTTTTGATATAAAAAGAGTTTGGACTGCTGATCGATTCCATCAAAGTCTCAATGTTACGTTAAAAGCATCTAACTGCACGAGAAGCGCAGTGGGGGACCTATAATAGGGCAAGGGACACCATAGTCAATTGCTATATTTGTCACTAAAAGTTTTTTGTGTTATCAACATTAAATTTGGTTAAAGCATTAAAATTTTAAAAAAATTACAAATTCCTAATATATATAGTCTGGTATGTGAACTTTTTCACTTCATTTTTGTCTTTAAATATAAAAATTGTGTTATTAACAAATGCCACTAAAACTATTTGGGGCTTGAACGAGTTTAAGTTTGAAGTGAACTTATCAGTTTCATACTTTTGTTAGTTTAATTCACAAAAACATTCTGACTACTCTTTTTTTTTTTTTGTACGTATAGACAAAAACATTTTCTATAGAGATATTCATTTTCTATATATGTAAAACTGACATACTCACAAGCTATATGTGAATAGCATTTAGTCAAACTATTGTTATCATATTATGGATGTCTATAGATATAACATTAGTAAGAGTCAAACGTATAATTGTACTAATGCACAAATCATTCTTTTCGCACATCCCACAAAATTGAAGATAAGAAATGTTTCAGACTTCTTTGATTTCACTTGATGAACCAAAGGTATCAATCTTATATTACACTACTAAAATTTTTACATGTAATTTTTAGCACCCGTGAATGTGACAGAATACTAGAAATTTGTGCTCCTCTAAAAGGAGAAAAAGAAGACGAGAGTTTCATCTTAGGCCTAAATTGACCCTTATAACTTACTTCATTGCACGTCTTGACTTTTGTTCCAAATTTTGCAAGAAAGATTCACCCGGCTTAATTTTTTTGTCTAGTGCAGAATTTTCTCTGGTTTCCTTCGACACTTTTAACATTTTTCTCATCACGGAATGATGAAGCACCAGAACCTCTCCACAAAGTTAACATGTTGGCATCATTCTTTTGCTTGCAAGCATCAAGCTCCTTCCTCTTTTTTTCCTTCTCTTTAGTTTTCTTCCATATTTTTCTCCTTCCACTTTCTTTCAAGAACGAACCTGTATCAAGAAGATCACTATAAAATATGGAATTGGATTAAGTGCATCAACTTACTTACTTCCCTATATTCAATATACTATTGTTCTGCGCCTTTCGTAAATCCCACAAATAAATGTAAATACATTGGTTCTTTTCTTGTGCCGGTGGTTTTCTGAATCTGTATGCTTAGGTTCACCATAAATTATTTCCTAAAGTAATGTATTGAAAAGTCATTTTCATTCCTAATATTGATTCCAATAGAAGTTCCTTCCCCTGTGACTCTCTGTCATAGTGATGCATGTATCTAATACCACGATCCATTGTTTCCAAGATGCCCTAATAAGTGATCTGCATCGGGCCACAAGGACCCGTATGATTTTTTGCTACTATCCTAGTTGTATGAAGATACCTACAACCCCTTGTGTATATAGCAACAATTTATGGTCGCAAACTATAATTAGTGGTGTTTCTGTTAACTTTTCCGGCGACAAAACTTAACGGCATTTTTTCTAGTTTCATAAACGAAAGCCACCAAAAGTCTTTGATGACCATTAGTTATCACTATAAATGAGGTTGTAACTATCGTCTTAGAACTTAGGTTAAAGTCAAAATTTTTCAATAATGAAAATGCTGAAGACTTCTCAGTGGATTTGAGAATAGTGTCGCAAGATTGACTAGTGAGTCTGATACCCACTCGAGATGCTATTCCAAGCACGCCAACTTTTGCGTACTTTTCCAATTTCTCAATTTGACAATAAGAAACAGTAGATTTCAGCAGTGCAGCATAAGAAACACAACTTGGTATTCTGACGACAGCCATTGAGCATTAATGGAATGCGAATCAGATGATATGGCATAAAGAAAGAAGGAAGTCCTTACAGCACTTCATAAACTACTAATGGCACTCTTTCTCCGAAACTCTGGCGATTGCATATTTGCAGATAGAAAGCCGAATTGTAGTAGGGCCAACCCTAATAATTATAAGTTGGAGTTCGATTAGCAAGATGTCTTAGAAAATCTAGTAGAGGACCATCAATCTTCTTTTGGTGGTGTCATGGGAATCAGAGTCATTTTGTTCTGTCAGGGCACGGTGTAGGGTCATTGAATCAAAAAAGAAAATCTTGAAGAATAACAAAAAGCGAGGGTCATGCCACGTGTTTCCTATGGGCTACCCAGTTTGGCTATAACAGCCACATAGAAGATCTCTATCCATTTAGTCTTAGTCTCTTTGGAGGAAGAATGTATTTAGAAAGTCGAACGCTATCCGGACTGACTCAGACAACCTAATCCTCGGGTGAGTAAAACTCGGTTATTATATAGAATGGAATAGAATAGAAGGAGCCTCAGTTATTAAGCGGGGTTTCAACTTTGGGGTCAGATGAGGATGAGGATGAGCTATTTCCCATAATGGCAGCCCAATGACTTCATATTCTACTTTTGTTTCAGTGAAAATTGGAATAGTACTTCTCTTGAATACTAAGGACATACAAGGATTTTACCCCCTGTATCTTCAACCAATATGATTTTCCTATTCCAACATTCTAGAATTGTGCGTCATTACTTTTGTGTTATTTCAACCTTGGTTATCGTGTTAGGTAAACTCAGAGCCGCTTTTTGATACCTAGCAAATTGTGTGCCCCGTGAGCTGTTTTACGATGAAATTTACATATCGATGGTCCTCTACTTGACCTAAAAGGAAAAGTTCGTTCATTCATACATACATACATACATATATATGTCGCTCGGTCTTTCCATGTATTCCAAATACGGAATTTAATCCTAGCACGGTTATTAGTGAGTACGTTCTATATTCTCTCCCTTGCTTGTGACTCTACCAAATTCACAAGTTTCCTGCACATTTGAACCATCTCACATGTTCTTCTATTTTCCACATGCAGCTGCTCCTTTCCTCGCAGCCATTCACGTTCTTTGTTTTTCTTTTTCTTTTTCTTTTCTTTCCTTTTCTTTTTTTTTTTTGGGGTTGAAGCCCGTCCTCCTTCTTACATGAACCGTGCATAATTTTTTTCCTTTTCGTACATGTTCGTCCTTTGTTTTCTTTTTGCCCCTGCACTCGGCTCTGGTTCCACTCTTTAGCCAAGCAAATGATGCGTCGTGTGAGCCGCTTTATTTACGATGGACCAGCCCATATACACCATGACGTACTCAAACTTCACCAAAAAACTTACACCATTAGGTGATGAGGATGAGGCCATGCATGTATCTTGGAATGGACAAGTCCAAGCCCATGCGACGCACAACTGACCAGAGTAATAGAATTATCGGTATCGAATGACATCATAAAGTTTAGTGTAAATTACACACGATATTTTTTATGTTTGCCTTAAATTACACACAACTTCTACTAAGTATTTTTATTACTCTCCGCTCCCTGTAGTTTGTCATTGTGTAACATAAGACCCATTTCCGTTAGGACACCGTGAGAATAAAAATTAGGACAACGTTATTTTACTGTGATACACCGAAAATGCCCTTCAGTCTTCATCCTCTTTCTCACTGCCGCCACTGATACCCGCCATCGCCGCCGACGGCCGGTCACTGCCCACACACAGAGGCACATACATATGAAAATTCGTGAGAGATTAGAGGCAAATAAAGGAAAAAAAGGCAAATAAAGAAGAAAAAAATATTGTAGTTAGGAGAAAGAGAAACAGAGGGGGACGGGGACGGGGACGGCAGGGGAAAGGAGAGAGAGAGAGCAGATCGGCATCCTTCATCGGCGGTGGACGTCGATCAAGAACGAACAGACGATCTACCCTGGTGGCATCAAAGGCAACGTAAGTTGGCAACAAGTTGCATCCATCAGCATCGATTGGCACCACCAGCGACAATCGATGACCACCGGCGGCGATGGATCTCGAGACGAAGATGATTTCCTGGGGGAGTTTGACAGAAAGTATGTCACTTGATTTGCGCAGGTGATCGACAGCGCCGATTGGTGATTGGGCATATGGTGGTGATTGGTGATGGTGGTGCTGCGCACAGTGATTGTGGTCTTAGTACTGGTGGCCACTGTTGGAGCCGGTAGTGCTGTGATGTGGTGATTTGGTGGTGGTAATTTGGTTGTGTTGGTGGTACCGCAGAAGTTAACCAGAAATTAATCCCGTGGAAGTGCGGTTATGGCGCTGGTGGTGATTGGGGTTATGAAGTGAAACCGAGGGATGGTGATGATTTGGTTGTGTTGGTGGTGCCGGAGAAGGTGATCAAAAATTGATCCGGTGAAAGGACGGTTATGGCGCCAGTGGTGATTTAAGTGAAGCCCAGGGGTTGAGAAGTACTGAAGCTGTGGGGTGTTGGTGATTTGGTGATGATGATGTAGTTGTGTTGGTGATGCCAGAGAAGGTGACCAAAAATTGAGTTTGATCGGCAGGTTGTGGGGGTGTGGGGAAAGAGAGAGAGAGATGTACAGTGGGGATTAGATGATGCTTAGGTAAAATTATTTGCTTACGAAGGGTATTAATGTCTTTTTATCGATTATGTTGACTCTATTAACGGAAAAATAAAAATGTGCAGTTTAATGTAATAAAAATATTTAGTAGGAGTTGTGTGTAGTTTAGGGAAAATCTCAGGAGTGCCTTGTGTAATTTACCCTGAAGTCTATTATATGCGATTAAATTACCTACTAGTTTTGATCCCCATGGGTTTTACACGGAAGTAATAACTGTTAGAGTACTGATTCAAAGATCTCATACTTCTATCCCTAATAACAATAACAAAATTGATAGTGATAAAATAAAAAATCACCTTTTTATATGAGTTTCCTACCATTTTTTGTTGTTAAAAATAAAAATATGGAGAATTAGTTTTAGCAAATCGTAGGAATTAATGGAATTGAAAGATATGAATAACTTTTTTAAGTGGGACATTGACATAAAAGATAGAGAAATAAAAAATCTATTTAGTTGGTTGAATTTCAAATGACATAAAGGAATTCAAATCAAATTGAATAAGAGAGAGTGAAAGAGAGAAAATGAATCCAAATCATTGATACAAAAGTGAATAAATTCAAAATGCATTCAAAAAAGTCAATCTAGAAAAGTTCAGGTGACGAGTTAATAGGTGTTCACGTATACAGTGACGTGGCAACTTTCTTTTAGTTTCGCTTTCATATACATATAATCAGATTTGGATATATACGTGTGTGGGTGTGTGTGTGTGTACATTTCTCCACTTGTGATTGGGCCGTCCAACTAAAGGTTATGGATGGCCCAGATTGGATATTTATTTACACTAACCGCTACACTTAGTACGTAACAGTTAGGGGTTTACCTGGACCGAAGGTATCTTAAATAGTAAAGGGATCCAGGAAAATATGGCAAGCAAGATTAACCACTAAAAAGAAGCGGCTATACTAGTAACAGTTAGCGGAGAGTTGGATATTTATAGCGTTAGATATGGATCGTACCCATATATATATATATATATCTATATTTGTGTGTGTGTCTGTTTGTCCATATATATTCATACACGTGTACACAAATATATATAAGTGGTTTGCTATTTTCACCCGTATATGTATTTTTTATCTCTTTTGCCGATAAAAATATACTTTAGTAACAAGCGTTGACCTTTTAGCATAAACAAAAGGGTGAAAGCATTTAAGGCGTGAAAATAGCCCACACGCAACACACACACACACACACACACACACACACATTTCATGGTTATTTTGTTATAGATGTCATAGTTGTTCTTAATTAGATGAACTTGCATTTGAAATATCGACAATACTGTTGGAATATCGAAAATCAGTGTATTTGTGCCTTCATTTAACACATCAGATCTAATTAGAACTCTCTTTGGAATATAAATAAAAAGGATCTCTAATAATAAAAGTACACAAAAAAATAGTTAAGGCACACTTAACTGCTGTGTGAAAACTTAAATACACCGTCGCTGTAGAGTCTCTTTTGATAATACTTTGTAATTTGAAGGGGGGGTTAATCTATATCTATAGTACCTATAAAAGTATGAATCTTATAAATCATTTATTTCATTTTTGCCCTTCGTTAATCACTTGAATAACAATTCTATCATTTCATAAATACTATTATTAATTATTAATTTTGTAATCATTTTCGATTTTACCCTCCGTTAGTTATTCCAATGATCGTGATCTATTACTAGCACTAGCAAGTTACATCCTCAACATAACGTAGCAAATGATAATTTACTGTCTGCTACATTATGTTGTGGACGGTGAAAAAATTGTTACTGTGATGCGCGATCTGACCGTCTAGATCGCACTAACAACTTGAGTTAAGTTGCTAGCGCTAGGAATGGATTAGCTCCCATATATATATATATATATATATATATATATATATATATATATATATATATATATATATATATATATATATATATATATATATATATATATATATATGTGTGTGTGTGTGTGTGTGTGTGTGTGTGTACACACTGCCTATAAAATATATGAATGTCGTAAATCATTTTTGGATGATTATGTTCTCTGTTAATTACGTCAATTACATTCTTACCATTCTTTATACTACCTATAAAAGTATGAATCTTATAAATCATTTTATTTCGTTTTTGTCATTTGTGAATCACTCCAATAACAATCCATAAATACTATTATTAATTACTAATTTTGTAATCATTTTCGATTTTACCCTCCGTTAGTTATTCCAATGAAAACCCTACTTTTTCTCTAATTAGTTATTTATTAATGCGTTTAATGATCTAATCTAAACCTACTATTACATATTGGAAAACAAAATGTGTGGTGCAATATATATATATATATATATATATATATATGTGTGTGTGTGTGTGTGTGTGTGTGTGTGTGTGTGTGTGTATACACACACTACCTATAAAAATATAAATGTTGTAAATTATTTTTGGATGATTATGTCCTCTATTAATTATGTCAATTACATTCTTACCCTTCTTTTATGACTTCCTCTTAAATTTTTATTAAATTAAAAGAACATTGGGTAATGATCTATTCTACACATTAGAAAATGAAAACTGTGATGAGAAATAAAAACATAACAAGAAAATTCCATTATTATTCTCTTTTTAATTTGGTCAAAATGAAATGAACATTAGCATTTTTAGGTTAGCAAACAATTAATCAATTGAAAAACTGAAAGATAAAATAAAGAAACTGAAATACGTAAAAAAATCAATTAAGAAACAATTTTTTTTGTAACAGCTTCAAAATGTGTACAAAAATTATAGAAATTGAAATCAGAATTTAAAAGGCATTAAAATAAGTTTTTAATAATTCATTTTGCTAAATAAAATGCGATATTGTAATGATACCAAGTCAACTCTAAAAATCATCAAAATTAAGCTGAAACTTATTTATTACCATAAAAACTTCACTATAAATTTTCTAGAATTTATCACGAATTTTAAAGACTCCAAACAAATTTTACAAATATGAAATTACAGAAAATATTTAAACTGCATACGATTTCATAAGATTATAAAATTTTGTTACAAATTCTAATATAGCTTAAGATACCCTATTATAAAATTTCATGTACTAATAATCATTGTGCACCACCCAACGCACGCGCGAAACATAACAGTAGTCCGTGGTACACATGTGCAAGCAGAGGGTACCACCCAAACTGCCCATGCCCAGCTAACCCACTTCTTCCTTCTTATTCCATTCTCTGTAACACTCTCATAACAGACATATGTTGCACAGTTGCGATACCGACCGGGCTTGGACCGGCCCAGCCCTGCCTAGCTCAGCGGGCTAAAGGAAAAAATGGACCAAATCAGGCTTAGGGCCACGGGGAACTGGGCTGGGCCCACTGGGGGATATCAGGGCCCGGTCCAAGCCCAGGCCCTAAGCCCTAACTTTAGGGCCAAGTTTGGGCAAATTCCGGGCCAAAATATTTTTTTTAAATCTTTTCATTCATGTTTTACGTTGCGTAAAAAAGTACCCACTATATTATGCTTTCAACTCCTTTACTCCGACTTGATTACATATTTCCAAGATGAGTGTAAAACTAGAAAATAATTGTTAAAAAGTTGCTCCTATTAAGAAAAATGTAATCCACATATATTTATCAAAGCCACTTCACACTATATGTGCTTTGTTGCATTAACTACATACAAATTGTTCTAAAAAACAGTATGAACAGTAAATTGCTATTAGAAAACCATAATTTCTGATATATGTGAGATATTCTCAAAATGGTAACACAGTCTTAACCAAAAAATAAACTACGAAAGTAATAAATATACAATTAAAGCCACAACAAGCTAGCATTAAGAGAAATAAAAACAAAACTATAGATGACAGAAAATTTTGTAACAGTAACATTAAATGAACGCCGACATAGAAATCATAAAAAAATACGTCACCATTATCACACACCCACACTTCACTGCATGTGTTAAAAAAAACATTAATCAAATGAACTCAATAAAGTCTCCAAAACTTTTAACCAAAAATATCCAAAACGTCAAAAAGATGAAAATGTAATAAGATGGAACGTCAAAAAAAGAAAAGAAAAAAAATTACAAGGGAGCGCCACCAAGGTCGAGTCGGACCAAACTCGAGTCTTTTTAGGGCTTGGCTAAAAAAGGGGCTTTTTTAAGGGCCAGGCCAAGCCCGTTTCCCAAATTCTTCAGCCTAGCCCTGGCCCTAGCTCTTGGCTCTATGGACCAGGGCTATACTGTTCACTCTTTAGGCCCGAGCAGAGCCGGCCCATTTTAGGGCTAGGTCGGGTTGGCCCGTGGGCGGCCTAGTCCGTTTGACACCTATATAACCCATACATATACACAAAACACACACTAGAACACACCATAACTGTAACACCCCAAAAATTAATGAAAATTCCCGGAGCGTTACCGATCATATAATCAAAATTCGGAGTAAACCTTACAATATCAAAAGTCTCCCAAACAAAATTAGCAAATCTTAAAATATCATAAATATCCCAAATGGTCAATCAGAGCATGCACTAGTAATTCCCAAGAGCATATCAATAACTGTCATAGGGCCCAAAACTTTATACAATTCAAAAAATTATCTCCAACACGGAGTTTCAAAACAAAACCTAAGCAATACCAACTTGTCTTAATTAAATACACTTAAATGTCAATACTAACTTTGATATAAGGTAGCTAACTTTTGGTCACACAGCTAGCCTTCGAATCCGAAATCCCACCTACTAATCACCTGAAAGGAAAAACCATAAGGGAATGAGCCAAATGCCTAGTAAGGTCGCTCAAGGGACCAATCAAACAAAACAAAAAATATCTGAGAAACGAAATTCTGGAAGCACAAAATGTTCCAACGGAACAGATAATCAAAACTAGATTTCTAATGCCAAACTATATATGAGTACAGAGACAGATACTATCAAACCAAATATCAAATGCCAAAATATATCAGAGTACGGAGACAGACACTATCAGACCAAATATCAAATGCTAAAATATATCTGAGTACGGAGACAGACACTAGAGAGGTCAGACCAAATATCAATTGCCAAAATATATCAGAGTACGGAAACAGACAGCAAAGATGTCAGACCAAATATCAATTGCCAAAATATATCAGAGTACGGAGACAGACTGCAGAGATATCAGACCAAATATCAAATGCAAAAACATATCTGAGTACGGAAACAGACATATGAGGCCGGTTCAGAAAGTGGTCACATACGTCATTCCTGACATATGAGGCCGGTTCATAAAGTAAGATCGCGATCTCTAGCCCACGTTTCAATCCACGTGGGTAAGTCAGAAATAAGTCACATACACCGTGACATGGCTCATAAAGCACTAAAACAAAATCTCAAAATAACAGTTAACAAATATTGGACAAATCAAACCATATTCAAAGGTTTCAAAATCACATTATCAAATAACGAACTCATCAAACAATAAGTGGAGTTCACGAAATAATGACGATCATAAATCACTGAAACGACGATATCAATATGTCAATATTCTGAGGTCAAACAAATTCGAAGGAATTTGATTTTTCACAAATCATAGAATTGACAACAAGTCATTCTTAACAAAGTTCAAAACAAAAAGGAGAGGAAGAATCACTTCTCCCCATTTGAAAAAGTTCGGATGTCAAAAGAATCTAAAGACTTACATGAGCGATTGGTCCATCGCTAATTCGAATTTTGAAAGTAAACCCTTACCTTAATCAAGCCTTTAAGAATGCAAACCATCAAGCACCACTTTAGAACCCAAAGCTTCCCAAGCCTTCTCTTTCTCTCTTTCCATCGCAAGGGTAAAGGGAACAAACTTCCCAAGCCTTTTGAGAGTGACAAATCCTTAAGCTCCTCCTCCTTAGAGCTTCCAAACTTTTCAAGCCTTCTTCTCTATCTCTCTTTTTCCCTCCCCCCCCCCTCTCTCTCTTTCTCGTGCAAAGGAGAGAAAAAGAAACAGAGGACTCCAAAAAGGCTAGGAATGAAATAAAATACTATTTATATGGAGGTGAAAAATTACACTTCATTCAAAACAAAACAAGTTTGAGTCGACAAATCCTTCAGTTGTTTCTTCTCTCAATTAAAACACTTTTCATTCGACTAAAACACCTTTTAGGTCAACCGAAAACTCTTTTAAGTCGATCGAAAACACCTTTAATTGGACCAAAAATACTTTTAAGTCGACCGAAAACACTTCTAATGAAAACACTTTTAATTCGACCAAAAACAACTTTGAGTTGCCCAAAAATAGTTTTGAGTCAACTGAAAGTACTATTCATTAGACTAAAAGTTACTATTCATCGACTAAAGTTACTGTTCATCGACTAAAAATTTATTGTTAATCGACTAAAAGTTACTGTTCATCAACTAAAAATTTCAGAAAATCTTTTTAGTCGACTAAAAACCGTTTAGTCGACTAAAATCCACTTCTAGTCGACTGAAAACTTCAGAAATTCCAAAACACAATTTCCCTTCATTTTGATTCGAACAAAACCACTTTCATTCGACCGAAAATGAGTTTTTAGTCGACTTAAAACCTTTAAGTTGACCGAAAACTTCAGTAGCTCATTTACACGCAAAAAATCTTTTCATTCGAAGCATAAACCCATTTTTATTCAAAGCCAAACTATTTTCATTCGACCGAATATTTCAGAACTCAAAAAATTTATCATCAATAAGTTTTGATTCGAATGAAACCACTTTCATTTGACCGAAAATTTCAGAAACAATCTCAATTCATTTTCTTAATTTTAACTAAAGACCATAGATTTATTTATTCAAAACTACTAATTTCGCCCAAGGAAAAAAAATTCGGGGTATTACAATAACACCCACACATACACACATACACACACATATACAATACTCTCTCTCTCACACACACACACACACATACACGCGTGGGCACGCGGGTGCACAGGCGCGCGCACACACACACACACATCTACCTCTTGGGAGCTTCACTCACACATGCAGCTACCTCTTGGGAGGTTCACTCACACACACAAACACACTACTGCACGCAATAACATACACCCACACACACACCATATACACACATACCCGTGCACATTCACCACACACAAAACCCACTATACATACGCATATATAACATGTGCGACACACAAAACACATACATAATTACACACATATAGACTGAAAGTACAGAAACACACTCTATTTGGACACAGTGCTACACACAATGTACTGCCTTTACTATGGTTCCTTCTCACACACATGCGCGCGTGCACACACAACTCACACATATAGGCCCATATAACACACACAAGACTCACCATAATACACACAAAAATACTGCTATAACTATCCTTTACCCATACTCACACACAAAACACACACATTTACGTAAAACACACACCCTGTTATAGTTATCCGTGGCAGCCATGGCACTCCCCCACGAAACTCCTCATGGCATCACACACAAAATGCACACAATACCCCGCACATGTACTGCCTTGAGGTAGTACCTTCTTTGCCTTACCCCTTTTTCACACAACACACACTCTACACATACATGTACAACTTACGAGTATAAACACACACACGGACCACACACCTCCATCTTTCATGCACCCACTGATGCAACAATTTTTTAGCCCTTTACTCCCCTAAAACAATGAATTTATTGGTATAGAAATCTTACCGAAAAGTTAATGAGTTGCCAAAAAATCCCTCTCTCTTTCCCTCTCTATCTACTGAGAATAAGAGGAAGATAAATAAAATTGGGGAACGACTGCTCCGATAATGGTTATATATATATATATATATATATATATATATATATATATATATATATATATATATATATATATATATCCCTAAGCTAAAAAATTACCAAAATCATCCTAAACTTTAGGTAATTTCTTAAAGTTTATCCAAAACTTTGTAATATTTCGAAACATGCCTAAAATAACTATTTTAGATTAATTAATGTACTAGAAAATTTAACGAGCATTATATAACCCCGCTACACTAATTGTCGCTAAAAATTGTTAATAATTGCATCGATGCTAAATAAAAAAAATTATTGCTAAAAATTTAAATTAATTAGTTAAAATATGTCCAGATTCGGGTATTATAGAGAGAAGGGAAAGCAATTGAATGTTTTTTAGTTATTAATATTAGAATGTCTGTAGCATTAGTTTTCATTAAAATACGGGAGAATGAATATTACTATACCAATTGTTTTATAGACCTTAGTTTTGTTTTTCTCCATTTCTCACAACTTGGAGAAAAGATTTGACGGCTTAGGCCAAATGTTTCCTACCATTTCTTTTCGTCTCTCTTATTTTCGAAATCACTGACTATAGAGAAATGGCGGGAAAGGACATCTTTATTTCCATTTTCCTTCGGGGTTTAGAAGTTAAAACAAGATATCCAAAAACATTCATCGGAGAGCGGGAACAATGGTCATCTTCCACCTCCAGCATTCTTATAGAGAGCTCACTGAATGACGCCCTAAACCCTCTCTACATCCTCTTTATCTCCATTTCTTCTCCCTTTCCTACTCAAAATCTCATACCCCAATTTCGTCAAATTCTACCCCTCCAAACCCACACTAATTCTTTGCCAAATTTACTAAATCACAAACCCATTAAAAGTCATCAAACTCCTAAACCCAATTCCCACTATCCACACCCAAACATGTGGGGCTCGAAGCTGTCGCCCCTACCGGAGGGGACATCTTCCTTGAAAACAAATAGTCATTGGCGGCAGTAGCTGCAGCTGCAGCCAGTAAGAAGAAAAAGAAGAAGAAGAAGAGGGAAAAGACTAGTGGGTCTTTGAAGGTTTCTAATTCGAGTGCTAGCTATTACGAGTACGGAGCTCTGTTGCAGATTTTGAAGTCCGATGCACCGGGTTATGTTGACCCAGATACTTATGAATTGGTACGAATATCTTTCTGTGAGTTTGCAAATTAGTAATTTGGCTTAGTTAAGTGAAATTGAGTGTGCCTATCACTGTTTAGGAAATATGTTTGGTAATCAGGACATTGCTTTTGATTTCTTTTCTATCTGTTAGAGTTAGTAAATTTACATGTTGATACTAGTAAGTTAGATTGTAAATCTTAATCTTGTGAAATGGAAGTACTCCAAGTAGTGTATCCACCAGGGTCATTTATAATGTGGATGAAGAAGCTCAATTGTGAGATTGTAATATGCTGATCATTAACTGAGAAAAGCTATCTCACTTGCGCCACGAGAGAGCACTGATCGTTAAACTGGTAAGGGATACTTTATCTGATTACTAATATGGTTAATGCCTTGGCATTTTCAATGATGCATGTCTTTAGCGAGGAATACACGCTCAATGAGCAAGCCATTATTTAATGATGCATTCCTTTTCTTAATTGGGTGGTAAGGGATGCATGCTCAACGAGCCTCCTAGACCTGTCATTGAGGTACATGTATGTTACACAAACATGCATCATTGGTTCTTGTTCATAATCTGTATATTGATAGTAAGAAAAGAAATAGCTGCTTATAAGCAATATGGGTTATAACATAAGGACTTTGATCAGTGTTTATTATGATCTCGAGTCATTTAAACTGGCTAATGTTTTCTTACTTAATTGATCTTTAGCTACACTCATTTACTAGGCCCAACCTTGGCGACGAAAAAAGAAAAACAAGTACTTATGCTTTAGTATGTGAATGCAAGGAATAAGTTTGGTTATAGCCCATATATTGTGTTCCGACCATGGCCTATCTTCTTCTTTGCATTTATAGAGATGTTTGACCTAATTTCCATCATGAGAACTAGTTGGCAATTCCTAATAGGTAATGAGTCCTTCACGAAAACAACACACTCTAGATGAGAAGGGAACTCATCTAGAGTGTTTGTCCCTAACCGAATTACAGCTAAACGGGGCTTCATCAATAGGGTAGACTAAGGAAAAATTCCACCTTACGTCCTCAACAGCATAATTCAAGTAAGAGATGCCGGTCACAAGATCAGTCGGTGTTTAGCATAACAACAGGAATTCAACATAAAGATCATCAACGGGGTGGACTCAAAAAAACTTCACTACAATTCCTCAACAACGTTCTCAATTAACAGAATTATTGATCATCAATAATTGCCAACATCTCACAACAACAATACCACAATCACTACATAACATCATCAACCAACGACAAGGTGGACTCGGGAAAAACATAACCACAAGTCCTCAATGGAGTTCTTAATCAAGATAAATAGCGGTTGCCAATAATTGTTGACATCTCACAATAAGGACACACCAATCTCTACATAACATCATCACCAATAGTAGGTGTGCTAAGTTATATGGCCGAAGGGTGTCAGGCACCTGCCATTCCCTTTGTCTCTATTTTATTTCTATTATTTTTTGACCTTAAACACATAAACATGTAAATATGCAATAAAAACATGTAACCCTAAGTTTAGTTCTAGATTAGTCGCTTGAATTTGACTTGGGGGGTTGAATGGCCTAATTATCCCATCGTTCTAACCAGAATCATGTAAATACGTCATTTCTTATGATTTTTACTAGAAATGAAATGTAATTTGGGGAAAGGAAACTAATTCTACACTACTAAGTCAGACTAGAAAAGTGTAAAATAGGCCAAGGGGTCTATTTCTAGAGGTTTGGGATGCAAGAAATAATAATGACGACCATATCAATATGCAATATGGTAACAAGACATAATATTATCGCAGATTGACAATAGTCAACTAACCGACCAATTTGTTAAAAAAATCAGTCAGTTCATCCCATAACTTAATAATATTTTTGAATTTTGAGAAATACTTTGACCCTAAGTCGATAATTATTTCGGATTTTCTAGATGGAAAGCACCAGATTCGAAAATTATCTTCATTATTTGACATAAACAAATGATTTAATCTATTTCACATGGGATAATTCACACATAATTCCTTAAATTATCTAGGCAAATCACAATCTAGACATCAATTGAACTAAAACATTTGGACTGCACTAGACCACTGATTAAACTGCTAGACAGGACTAAATTAATTAGAATATACTATCGGGCCTAACCTTTAAATTAAACTCTAATTAAAGATGAAGGCCATTAATTATCTAATAAAAAATTGATTACAAAAATGGAGTGTCTACACCTAGTACTTCACACACAGACACAAATCATGCTCTTGAGGAAAATCCTAAGAATGGTCTTAACCCTTATAGTCATGACCAGATAAACATGATTGTTCATGCCTCTGATGAACTTTTCAAAAGAGATTTGTTCAAACTAACAATGATTAAATTTTAGCTACCGTTAAAGAAGGGTTGTATGCTCAATTTTGTAAAATTAACCTAAGATCACAGTAGTTGAGCTGGCTTGATTTACCAAGGTTCAACAGAGTATGTTGAGGATCTTTTTACTATATTTAAGCAAGCAAAGCATAAAGTAAAAGTTAGCATGTCTAAAACTGAATGTGTTAAGCTAACCCTTAATGGACTATATTTCAATTTAATTGCAAAATTTTATGGCGTGAAATTTTACGATTTTTTTGAGTTGGGGATAGGGCAACTATGTATGAAAGACTTCTTTATGGAAGAAGAGACACAATGAACTCTTTTAAAGGCGGATACTGTTGTCATCAAAACTTTGATTCTTTCAGTAAAGGGTCCTGAAATGTTAGGGTTGAACAGGTAGAAATCATAATAAAAATTTTCGAAACAAAAAGCGATAAGGCAATATTTGGCATAAAGCCACGATACCGGAGGATAAACAAATTCTTTTGAGATTTATAAGCCCAGTCAGATTTTTTATCATGTTCTGAGGGGATCGGTATAAGTTATGCTGATTCATGAGGCTTGCTGCAAAGGGAAACTAGTATCGACCATTTGCAGGCCTTAGGCCGAAAGGGAGAATTCACTTCCTATTCATCCTCAAGGATGACCTCTCTCTCTCTCTCTCTCTCTCTCTCTCTCTCTCTCATATCCTACCCCAATTACACTTCTCCTGTATGAATCCATTGAATCCCTCCCCGTTCTTCCCCAATTTATCAAATAAAGATGGAATTTCAACGAACTAGGAGATGTAAGCCCTAAATAAGGGTGTTTCTCAATTCTGACCAACCAAACATACGAATAATCATTCAACTCTTCTCCGAATCAGTATGTGCACATTAACCATCACTTTTCTTCAGAAGAGGTATGTTTTCTACCGATTATCTACCAATTAGACACATTTTTTTCACACACTAGGCAGTCCCATGCAAATAGGGCCCACAATACTTTCTTTCCTTAGTTTTCATGCAACCATGCGTAAACTGGATAGTTCGTGAAGTTTTTGTCTTTCCACTTTGGTTTTGTGCAGCCCCTCCCCACGAACATCCTTTGTAAGGGCTCCCTAAATCTGTATAGGAATGGTAGGGGAAGATACCTACTACGAAGGTATGACTCTAGAGGATGCTAGGGGTTCCATTTAGATGTCTTGGGAAAGACGTTGTTCAGCTACGGGAATGATTCAGTGCAGTTCTAATGCTCAAGAGCTCTAGAGGAGATTAGGGAGATAGAGGACTACGACTGGGGGTACTCCCACCACAGTCCATCTAATACTATTCGTTTGGAAAGGTTATCCAATGGATAGTCCTTGGCTTCATTGGATACTGTGATGTCAGGAAAGTATGTCTCCACCCTTAAATCCCTTTTGATCATTCCTATTTGTACTATAGACATATTTTTCAAATTTTGTCCCTGTTCACAGATTTCAACTTTCAAGGACTTGGGGTCGCTGTACTGCGATTGGGTCAGGGCATACTGATGAAATGGAGCCGGTAATGTACCGATTGAACTTTAGGGACTAGTGAGTTGAGGCCATGGTGGGGCCTCCCGGGATAGCTTCAATGGGTTGACTCAGTGTCCGGTAAGTTATTTGTTCATTAACAATTGAATCTCCACCAATGCTTATTCATGAATACTGTATGTAGTTTCCTGCATTTTTCATGTAGTTTAAAATAACTATCGGTGGCCTAAAAAAATAAACGGACGATAAATTTCAAATTTTGCAAAATAGTGCCGAAACTTATCTAAAGTTAAAAAGTGATCCTGAAATTTGAAAAGTTATATTTTTGTCCCAAAATCATTTTAACTTTCCTGCTCTACTAATTTGTGACGTCGATAGACTTAGCCCTGGTTGAGACTGTGAATTAAATAGTTGATAGATCGAGGGTTTTGTGAAAGAAGGTACTCACCAATTAAGTTTTTAGAAAGTTTGGATTTCAAAATTCCTTGACCATGAAGAATTTTCAACCCTTTACTACTACAATAGCCAAACATAAAAAATCTGTAAAGCATTTTTAGGGAAGTTGTTTTGTTTTAAATAAAAAGGGTATTAGTAACAAAAGACATGTACATTGTCAAAAAGAAGCAGACAGGCAGAAAAAGTATCCTACAAGTGTGGTCTATCGGCTACTTTGCCTTATAATCGAGAAGGAAATATCTTCCTAATCCCAAGATGCCAGAGTTTGGACCCTGTTTGCTGTGTTGTGCTGTGCTTGGATGCACCGGTCTATAGTGCACCATGAAAATCTAAGTTGCTCTGCAGAGTAGTAGGTTAGAACACTATCATAACGAATTTCATTTTGTTTAGTAGGTCCTGTGATGGATCAACCTAGCCATACATTATCCAGCTAATTTAGCCAAATAACAACAAACAAGTAATATTTATTGCATTGAGTCAAAATGAGAAATTCTTGCGGAAAAATTTATGCAAAAAATCTGCACTAAAAATTTATGTTTACAATTAACATGTACAAGCCTGTAACGTGGGAAGATAATTCCTTCTTCACGAATGAATATAATGATGCAAAGAAATAATGAACCAAAAGCATTAATGTTGTATGTTGTAATTTGGTGATCCAATGGAAGCACAAGGCGAGGAATAGAAACACTACAAGAAAAGATAGATTTAGCGACGAAAGACATTATGTCGCTAAAAACATCTTTCAGCGACGGAATAGGCCGTCGATAAAAATCTGTCCGTAAAGATTTTCAGCGACAAAATATTTCGTCGTTAAAAGTGTTTGCTAACAGACTATTACAGACTCACTTTTACCGACGGATAGTACTGTCGTTAAATATTTTATAGAATTTTATAATTTTTGATGATTTTTAAAAAATATCTAATTGACGGAATAATTCAGTCGGTAAAAATTCCGTCATTGAATATTTGGATTTACCGACGGACTTTTACCTACGGAATTATTCTGTCGCTAAAAAGTCTTATAAATTATCAAACCCTTTTTTTTTCTTTCTCCCGTTTCTCTCTCTCTTTCTCTCTTAATTAACTCTCACCGGCGATATTGTGCACCGACGACCTTCACATCTAAGGCAACCCACCTTCGACGCCGCGCCACCTCCGCCAAACAGCCACCTCCATCTCTATCATAGACGACAACCCATGCCTGACAGTGAATCTGCTTCTTGCGGCATCAAAGGAAGAGAATGAAGCATGTGACCCAACCTTTCATGGTCGCCGGAGGATCTCGCCTTTCGTATCCGCCACTATCACCAGATTCCGGCAAAGTGAATTTCAAAATTCGGTAAGCCCCTTGCTATGATTCAATGTTTTTAAGTGTATCATTGCATATGGGTCTTTTTTGGGTGTCAAGAAATTACTGAAACTTGATTCTACATTTTTTTTATTGGGTTCATGTCCATCTCAAATTTTGAAATAGAAAAATCATATGCAGTAGAGATACTTACATGTTTTGTCCTGAATTTGTATACTGCGGTCATGTTATAAGCTTGGCAAATATCATGTAGCTTAGCCTGCTATTGTTTCTACCTTGAGGAGTTTTTGAATCCTTGAAAATAGGCAGAGGAGATTTTTTCCCGCATAACTTGCCTATGATTTGATTGCCTACACTAAACTAGTAGACAGGGTGTTTTGACTATAGTTATCAAAACCTAACTGGTCTGTGCAGTTGATTGGTTCAAGTTGTGACTAGTGGCTTCATAGCTTTGGTTCTTGATTTGTGACTGGTGGCTTCAGCCATGAGATGGTGCCTTGTGTGTGCTATGCATGACTGAGTTGTGTGAGGAAGAAAATGGAAGGGAGTAGTGTATATGTGTATATGTGAGACGGGCTGAACAACCGTGAGGTGTGTGTTTGGTGTGTGTGTTTAGTGCTGTAAATGAAAGTAGGTTAGTTGATGTTGTAAGTCTATTGGCTAAATTCCTATAGAATATTGGCATGTACTTACAGGATAGGAGGCTTTATTGACAAAGTTGGTTTCAGTTAGACATGTAAAAATTAAAGGGAAAGCAGTCGAGGAAGGTGGCTGGGTTGGTGGAGAGCATTGGCATGTAATTAAAGGATAGTAAGAAGCTCTATTGATATAATGGTTTGAGTTATGCATGAGAACATTTATCGGAAAGCAACTAGAAAGAGTGTGCCATAGTGAAGAGGGTATGTGTGTATTGTTTGCCAGAGTGTGTGATTTTGCTGGATACTTGAGTGTGTGAGTGTGTGAGTGTGTGTTTGGGTGGGTAATATAGTGTAATTAGAGTGTTTTTGTATATGGGTGTAGGCAATTGTGAGTATGTGAGGTTCGTGGGGCTGTGAGTGTACCAGAGTCTGTGAGTGCAAAAGAACAAGGAAGAAGAAAAGAAGTGGGTCCCTAATGCGTAGTGGTACCTGTGCAAGCGCGGGTGTATTCCGGATTAGATTTAGACGCGATGCGAGCATTGAATACTATATGGTGATCGTTAGTATAGTAGCATATCTAAAAAAGAATGCTATTTGAGCAAACCCTCTTCCTGACTTGATTCTTAGCTTCTACACAAAAATATACAAACACCACAACTTTTCCGTATCTAAAAAAAAAATGCTATTTGAGCAAACCCTCTTCCTGACTTGATTCTCAGCTTCTACCAAATATATATAACCACTACAACTTTTTCACACTCTTAGAATATACTTTATATCTTAAAAAATTCATTTAAAATTGATTATAGATACGCAAAACCTAATTAGCCCTAAGTTTTAGAGTTCAGCAACATGGGGGAATAAAACCAACCAATGATCATCTCAGAAATATAGTGGATATGAACCATTGGCGCTTTGCCACCATACCATAGTGGCACTAACTGAGCTGAACTATAGAGACTTGGAAATTGGAAATAGAAAATCTCAATCTCTTCTGAGCTTGATCAACTTAACCAATTCAGAATCAATCTAGTGCCAATAGAACTATTGCTCACTGTACAGGCCACAGGATGTCAACAAGAAATGATTTTTAAGCATATAGTACTTTCAATTGAGAAACCACAACTCCAAAATTAATTTTGAACTGTTAAAATAGCCAATCGTTTATAGTGTATTATGAGATAAGATTTAAAAAACACAACAATATGAGACATCTAGTTGTGAAAATTCTAGAAAAGTAAGTCAAGATGCAGTAAGATACACCTTTCACGCAGAGCATAATATCTTTAACATTAGTAAAGAAATTCAAAAGTATTGACTAGCATAATTACTCAAGCACCTATGAACAATAAAGAAAACTGTACTTTGACAATTGCAATGCTCATTCCAAATTTCAAACAATAGCGGCAGTGAAATAAACATTTACCAAAAGCTAAAATAATTCAAGCGCACCAGATATGTGCATTTTGAACAATTTTTTTCATTTGAATATTGATCATTTGTTTGATAATTTTAGGTTGTTAATTGTGCATTTGAGAATTGTGATTATTGATCGATGATATTAGGTTGTCAATATGATTTTAGGTTATTAGTTGTGCATTTGAGAATTGAGATTATTAATTGAAAATTTTAGGTTGTTAATTGATGATTTTAGATTATTAATTGTGCATTGAGATATTGAGATTGTTGACGGAGGATGGGACCCGATTGGTATGAATGTATGATTTTTATTAATTTTTATTGCATTGAGCATTTGAGAATTGAGATTGTTGACGGAGGATGTGACCCAATTGGATTGAGATACCTGTTAGGTAGCACGGACACTGATAATGAGTCCAATCGACGCCGACACCGAAACAACGTATTTTGGCTTTATACTTGTGGACACCTCTTCAATAGGTGTCTGGCACCTCTTCAATGGGTGTCCGACACAGTGTCTGATAATTAAAAAATAAGTCAATGTCTTTGGACACCGCCGAGAGGTGTCGGACACTTGTTCGGAGGTGTCGGTAGTTCATGGACACTGAGTCCAATCGACACCGAAATGTCATATTTTGGCTTTATACTTGTGGACACCTCTTCAAAGGGTGACAGACACGATGTCCGGCATTTGAAAAATAAATCAATGTCTTTGGACGTGTCCGGAGGTGTCGGACACGTGTTGGTAGGTGTCGGACACATGTCCGGAGGGGTCGGATACGTGTTGGTAGGCGTCGGACGCGTGTCCGAAGGCGTCGGACACCACTCCGCACAATCAAGCCTAACAACCCAATTAAGCCTAATCAGAATAATCAACACTACTCCGCACAATTAAACCTGTCTATTAGCTCAAAAAAAACCCTAATTACTCCTAATCAAGTCTAATTAGCTATAATTAGCCCAAAGTAATCCTCATTAGCAATAATTAGCCCTAACATAATCAATTAAGCCTAATTAGCCCTAGTTAGGACTAATCAACATTACTCTGCACATTTAAACCCGACTATTATCTCAAAATAACCATAATTACTCCTAATCAAGCCGAATTAGCTATAATTAGCCCAAGGTAATCCTCATTGACACTAATTAGCCCTAACATAACCCAACTAAGCCTAATTAGCCCTAATTAGGACTAATCAGCAGTACTCCACACAATTAAACCCCGCTATTAGCTCAAAATAACCATAATTACTCCTAATCAAGAAAACTAGCTATAATTAGCCCAACGTAATCCTCATTAACACTAATTAGCCCTAACATAACCCAATTAAGCCTAGTTAGCCCTAATTAGGACTAATCAACACTACTCCGCACAATTAAGCTTGGTTATTAGCTCAAAATAACCCTAATTACTCCTAATCAACCCTAATTAGCTATAATGAGCCGAAGGTAATCCTTATTCACACTAATTAGCCCAGAGATGGTTCAATCACTCGTTGTTTATAAACCCTGCATTCTTTATATTCATTGTTGTTTTGTGAAGTCCATTGGCAACGTGATGGTTCAACTCGTTGCCAACGAATTCTATTTAAAGTAAAATTGGTAACATATGTAACGATCTCTCTATTGTAGATATTTCGACATGATTTTTGCATATGTTATCAATTTCTGAAGGCATGCATGCATAAAAACCCTTAGTTCCCATTCAAAGGTACTCATTACAAAGTAATGCTTTGTAATGAGCCTTTGGATGTCCAGTTTGGACAATTTGAAAAAGCTACGTGTTTATAAAATAGTGTTTCAACTCATGCTATATGTTTTATGTCGTGGATATTTGGTACACGTTCTCATGTGTTTCTCCAGGTGCATACAGATATGGTGTTTTAACATCCATCAAACCTTGCAAGGCAAGGTTAGATGAATGTTAGAACACCTAATCGATGTCGTGTACTTGGAGAAATGCGAGGAGGTGCTGCCAAATTTTTCGCAGACATAGGACTAAGCATGAGTTGTTCACTGTTTTATAAACATGTGCTTTTCTGAATGGGATATGACCACTACCTATGAGAGAATGAAGGGAAAATATATAGACATGTTGTCACATTCATGCATTCATATTTACATCGACCCTGCCTAATGAATGGTCATAATTGAAGGTGGTATACAGTACGATAATTCAGTCGTCATGTCGGTCGATCAAAGTTGGATGAAAAGGAAGAATGCTGACGATTTTGAGGATCGCGTTGACGAATTTCTCGACTTCGCTTACACGCATCCTGCACATGTTGACTTTGATAAGATAAGGTGTCCGTGCGGTAGATGTGAGTTGTTGCACTGGAGAAAAAGAATTGAAGTAAAATGGCATCTTCGTCGGTATAGTTTTATGGGTGGATACACAAGGTGGACGCAGCACGGGAAAACGATAGTATTGTCGTCCAACCCAGCTAGTCAAACTGAAGTTAGGGAGGAGGCACGATATGATTACCGAGATATGATTATGGATGCTGGGCATGCTAATGTTGACTAGGGTTACGACGGTGGTGACGACAGTCCCCAACCATCGAACGAGGGGGCTCATCAGTTTTATGAGTTGTTGAGAGCTGCGGAAGAGCCGTTGTGGGATGGAGCTCAGAAACACACACGGCTGTCTGCGATTAGTAGGTTATTACAGTTAAAATCAGACCACGGGCTGAGTGAGAAAGGTTTTAACGAGTTTGTTACCTTAATCAAAGAAATTCTGCCCGAAAGTGAAAAGCTACCGCCGTCGTACTATGACGCAAAGAAGATGATGAGGAAACTTGGGTTGAGCTATGAACGGATAGATGCGTGCAATAACGATTGTGTATTGTTCTGAAAAGAGAATAAGGATTTGTCACGGTGTCCAGTATGTGATCATTCGAGGTACAAACCGGACAAAGGGAAGAAGAAAAACATTGCATGGAAGATATTGCGATATTTTTCGGTCACACCATGGCTTCAGAGAATGTACTACTCCTCCAATACGGCTGAACATATGAGGGCTCACCGTGAGACTCGTAGCAACGATGCCGATGTGCTGACACACCCAGCTGATGAAGAGGCGTGGAAGGAGTTTGACCGCAGGCATCCAGTCTTTGCTCAGGAGGTTCGGAATGTTAGACTTGGTCTGGCAACCGATGGGTTCAACCCTTTCGGTCAGTCTACCACGCCTTACTCCTGTTGGCCTGTTATTATTATCTCGTACAACCTTCCACCAGGCATGTGCATGAAGAAGCCGTACATGTTCTTGTCGTTGCTTATTCCGGAGCCGAAGAGTCTCGACAAGGACATAGATGTGTATTTAAGGCCGTTGATTGATGAGTTAAAACAGTTATGGAATCATGGAGTCGAAACATATGATGCATCCCTAAAACAGAATTTTCACATTGAGAATAACGTGTGGCTGGAGCACACATGGGAAGCTAGCATGCCCTGCTTGTATGGGCGTGAACCCCGGTCATACGTTAAAGCACGGTGAAAAGCCCTCGTGGTTCGGATGTCACCGTAAGCTTTTGCCACCGGGCCATCAGTTTCGTAGGCAGAAGGATAAATTTGACAGGACAATCGAGCGTGAGGTTGTCACACTGGACTACCCATCTGGTGAAGAAGTGCTCTCACACCTGGAGGCACTTGATACTGACATACCACACGGCAAGGGTGTGCCAGATCAGAAGATTTCAAGGTAAGGGAAAGAGCACAACTAGAAGAAATTTTGTATTTTTTGGGAGTTAGCCTACTGGAGGACGCTCGTTATCCGAAACAACATGGATGTGATGCATATTGAGAAGAACATTTTTGATAATGTGTTCAACACAGTGATGAATGTCAAGGAAAAATCAAAAGATCACCTTAAAGCGAGAAGGGATCTACAACAGTTGGGTGTACGCCGTGAATTGCATCCTCAGACAGTCAGCGAGAGGACGATACTTCCAAAAGCACCTTACTGTCTAGACAAGAAACAAGTGGAGAAGGTCTGTCAGTGGGTTAAGAATTTGAAGCTTCTGGATGGGTTTGCGTCCAACATATCTCGTTGTTGCAATGTATCAAAATGCAAGTTTTAAGGGATGAAGAGTCACGACTGCCATGTATTCATGGAGAGATTCATTCCTATTGCCTTCCGGGGACTGTTGCCACGGGTTGTTTACGAGACTTTGACTGAATTATCTCATTTCTTTCGAGATATATGTTCTTCTACGATCCTGGTGAGTAACATGGAGGTGCTTGAGAAGAACATTATGGTGACGATTTGCAAGCTGGAGAAAATCTTCCCACCTTCGTTCTTTGATTCAATGGAGCATCTGCCTGTTCACTTGGCATATGAAGCTAAGATGGGTGGACCTGTGCAATATCGGTGGATGTATCCCTTTAAGAGGTAATCTTTAAATTGTTACAGTTGTTCGTTTACACTTAATGCGACACCTGTTATCATTGATATTCCACCTAACTTGATTCAATAAACTTCTAGGTTCATGTTCCATTTAAAGAAAAAAGTTCACAATAAGGCTCGGGTTGAGGGCTCAATTGCGGAGGCTTACGTAATGGAAGAGCTTGTAAACTTTTGTAGTCAATATTTCGGGCCTGATGTTGATACAAGGTTAAATCAACTAGGCCGAAATGACCCTGGATCAAGCATAAATTTGGAAGGGCAATTGTCAATATTCAAGCAGTCAGGTAGTCCGTTCGGCCGAACGTATACTCGATGGCTAATGGATGAAGAGTACAGTGCTGCAACAATATATGCCCTTCTAAATTGCGATGAAGTTTCGGCATTTGTTGAGTAAGTTAGTGTCTTAATTCACTTACATTGCTGTACATAATTGAAAGTGTGTGATAAGCGATTCAATTATATTAGTTTGCAGTGAGTTCGATGCGGAATCTTTAATCACTGATCCCCTGGACTTGAATCTCATCGAAAATCACAATTTGTACAGTGGTTCAAAAGGCGTGTAAGTCTTTAACAAAATTATATTATGTGTTATATACAGTTCTGTGGCCAATTAGTATACTGATTTATCCTTAATTTTTACCGTCATCTACAATAGGTTCAGTCAATGGATAGACCAGTGGCCTCCTGCTTGAAATTACTAGCTCAAGGCCCTAACAAACAAGCATCCTGTCATGGAGGCTATATCATCAACGGGTTTAGGTTTAACGTAAAAGATGATGACCGAACAAAACAAACCCAAAACAGTGGAGTCTTGGTCAACGGCGACTGTTATGCCGAGAATTGCATGGACTTTTACGGAGAGCTAGATGAGATTGTTGAGCTAACATATCTGGGTTCCCAAAATCGCCTGGTAATGTTCAAGTGTACGTGGTTCGATGTCACATGCAGTAGAGGAATTCTTGTTAGCTCTCAAGGGATTGTAGATGTCAATGTCAAGTCAAGACTTGCATCAGACGAGCCCTTTGTGTTTGCTAGTCAAGCTTCACAAGTCTTTTACGCAGAGGACGTCGCCAATCCCAAATCTCATTGGTATACAGTTATCAAGTCCAAGAAATTTCCCGTGACATATGACAGTGAGCTAGACACCTTTCAAGCCGACCAACCACCTGTCTTGTTACCTGTTGAGGTCAACAACGAGGAAGACGATCTTCCTCTTCCAACAACACTTCATGTAGGAGAAGAAGTCGTAGATGATGACGCGGAAGACGTGGAAAGTGTTGGAGATGATGTGACTGAGTCTACTGATGAAGATGATGAATTAGAAGATGAAGAGGACGACGAGTATAGTGACGAAGATGATGATGATTCCTAAACTGAAAATGATTGACTTGTAATGTTGTAACATCATGGAAAAAATGTAGTAACATTTTAGAACTTGGTTCATATTGATGTGTTTTTGCACCTCCGTTCATATATATATATGTCGATGATGATTTCTGCCAAATTATTATTTTTAATATGTTAATGTCTTTACAATTTATTTATACGAAGTCAGATATGGATAGGATACGGGCTATTCGTGGCCGGGTTGGACGCCGAGCTGCTTCCTCTCCTGTGGGTCCCACCTCATCATTGCCCACTGATGACGAGGCACAGAGTGCTCGCGTACAGCACACGGGGCCCCAACTCTAGCCCCAGCCTCAGGCTGACGTAGATTCATCCCACACGCGCGTTGATTCTCCTTCTTCCGTGGGTTCTACCTCGGTATAGTTGATAACGGTGTTTAGTCAATTTTCGCTAGCCTTATATTTAAAGTATATTTGAACTGTATTAATGTCTGTGTTTTGTAGGATCTCGATGAGGCCGTGGTCCGACACGTGGGGTACGCATCGACCCCCAGCGTAAACAGAGAGTTACGCTCACACAGGAGGGCCAGTAAGTAAAAAAAATCACATCATGCCTTATATTTAAATTTTTGGGTTGTTAATTTATATTTGAACTGTATTAATTTATTTATTTACTTCTTTGGCAGGATCCTGGAGAATCAGGCGAGGATGAAGATCGGCGTTCTTGTGAAGGGCCGATTCTTTGAGCCACGCCTGTACTGGAAGGACTGGGATGCCGCTGCGAGGGAGTCCCTATGGGAGGAGTGGCTGGTACGTTGAAGTATTTTTTTTACGATAGTATTTGTTTAATTAGAGTTTGTATTTAAATTAATTTGTGTTATTGAATGCCTTGAAGGAGGGGTTCACGTTTGACTCGCCTGATCAGCAGGCGCTGGGGCGGCAGGCCTTCTTTGCTTACATCGGCAAGAATTACCACCGATGGCTCCACGACGCATGAGACCGGACAAAGAAGATGCTGCCCGAAGGTGCCCCGATGACGGAGATGAAGACATATCCCCCACATTGGATATCTCCGACTGTATGGGGGAGATGATAGATCGATGGGTTACAGATCCAATATGGGATGCCAAGAGTAAGAGCGGGGTTGAGAACAGACAGAACAGAGATCTGACGCACACAGGGGGGTCGGTGGCACACGACATCGTCTGACACATGAATGCGGTCCAGCACCCGGATCTGGAGGAGGATGAGGTCATAGCTCTGACGTATAATCAGACGCACGTGCGGAAGAAAGACAAGGACGAGGCACACCGGGCAGGTGACTATGTTTCGAATATTGCCCGACGGATCGATGTAAGTCAATTTGTTTAAGTTGTTAATTTTTTGTCTTTCTATTCAATGTCTGTTGCGTTAATTAATGCCCTAACATATCTTTAAATCACTGTTTTTGCAGGCCTCGTATGAACAGCTTAGGGGGTCCGAGCAGCAGTCCGGACAGCCATCAGCGTCCACTAGTACGGGTGCGAGTATGGTGCGTTGAAGCGATGGCTGGATACGCCGGAGGTCGTCAATCGGCCGAAAGGCCGCATACGCGGCCTGCCTAGCATCACTGCTCGTGCCGTGATAGGAGCGTCCCCACCCATTGCTACGCTTCACAGACACCGGCTCCTCGGCATCCGTTGGACGAGGAGGAGATCCAACGCATTGCTACAGTGGTGTTGAGGATGATCAGGGAGCAGGATCAGCAGGGCAACCCTGTTGGACATGCCGAGTCGGCCTTGGATCAGCAGGATCCAGATTCAGGACTCAGGTACCCCTGATGAGCCCCTTCACGTGCCTGGTCCAAGCTTGTCCCCCCTGCCTAGCTTGTACTCTTCTCCCCTCTCCTAATCAGCTGTATCTGGTTCCCGATTTGTACATTACGAGTTTTTTTTATAATAAATATTTTTTAAAGTTAATTATATATAGTTGTTTGTGTCTTGGGTATTGTGCGTTGTTATTGAGGATTGAATTTTTTATTACAGGTTTGGGCATTAGAAAAATAAAAAAAAATATTTAATAAAAAGACTTTTAGCAACGGATTAATTTCGTCGCTAAAAATGTACTTAATTCTAAGATTTTTAGCGACAGAATATTCAGTCGTTAAGAATCTCATTTATCGACGGAATATTCTGTCTCTAAAAATTATATTATGTCACTAAAATATTTAAATTTTACAAAAAAAATAAATTAAAATACGTAAAATAGAATTAGCGATGGAATTTTTGTCGCAAATTTATAAAAAAATCCGTCGCAAAAACTCCAATATTAGACGACGGATTTTAAATTTCGTCGCAAAACTTTTACTTACGAATTTTTATACGAGAGACTTTTTGCGACGGTATTTCTATCGCTAAAAGTTTTAGCTTTGAATTTAAAGCTTTTAGCGACAGAAAAATCCGTCGCTAAAAGCATTATTCCTTGCAGTGAAAGAAGACCCTTTTAATGCAATTTCTTTACAGCAGACATCACATTCGGTGGCTTGCTTGTAACTGATGGTCAAGTGAAGACTCCTCAATGCACTTTCTTATAAAGTCTTTTTGATCCACAAATTTATCACCTATTTAAAGTATTTTTTATCCATAAATTTATCACCTATTAAGACAAAATTGTATGCAATAGGCTACCAAAAGCAGCGTAACTTGCATGAGAATAATTTTTACAATGAAAATGAGCAAACAAACCACGTTCATGTGACAAAATGAAACAAAATAATAAACATTTCTATTAGAAGCTCACATCCACCAACTTAAGAAGTTGCACTACTTTCACATTTTCACGAAGGAAAAGCTTTGTATCTTCTACTTGAGATACTGTTACTTGCAATATGTTACTTCGCTAATAATCTGAATTTAAATTTGAAGTTAAAATCTTTTTAGCTCAGTTGCGGCCATAATTGTTGATGTCATGGTCACCAAGGAAGGTGCAAAAGTTTCAAGTGATATATTGCTTTGTTATTAACTTATGAGTTGTTTTCTCATATTGATAATGCCATGAACCAAAGTGACTGCGCCCACCCAATTTAATTTTAAAAAGTGCTTGATAATACCCTAATAAACATCATGGAATCCTTCTTTCTTTGTAGTCTAATATCTAGAATGCCACTTATTTAAGTAATTTCTCCTTTTGGACGTACTTTTTGTTAAAAGTGTAACATTGAGATATTTAAAGAGTTTGATTATATGATACTACTGATATCTTTTTTATTTTCTATAAAAATTTTCAAGTATGACCATTATCTAGTATGTATCAAGTTCATCGGGGCAATTACTTAGAAGTACATTTTGTGCTATAGCCCTTCTTATATGATATAAAAGGATCCCATGTAAATCTAGACTCATAATAATTCACATACTAGACCTGATAATTAATGAACTTTGAAATCACTTTTTGGATGAGACCTGCGTCAAATAGAGAGAATTGATTGAACACTTGGTAATGTATGGGAAAGAAAAGGCAAACCCATTCGGAGATAAGACATCAATTTGATTTCTGAAGAGGCCAAGCTCATTATGACCTTTTGGCAAATACTGTTAATGTATACGTTCATGGTGAATATTTTTTCCGTGAATGTTTTATACCGAATTTTTGCTTTTGTTAGTATTATGGACGCACATGTAACGTTAAAGATGTTAGGGGGTCGACAAAACGTTTGAAGGAATTTCAATTAGTTCAGATAGAGGAACCATGGATTTGGTAATTAACTTGGAAAGAGGAACAAATATCTAACACCGAGACGTGAAGAGTCTCCCACAGGCCATAACATTATTCCATTTATTTTTACGTCCAAGGATAATGATCTAACTAAATAGTTTTGTATGGATAATATTATCAAAAAATAATTTACACTTATTCATACTTTTATAGCTGGTACAGTGGTATAGATGAACAACCATACTTTAATTCATCTTTGCTTTTGTTTTTTTTATAAACCCCGTGTACTATTTGTCGACATGGTAAAAGCTGTGTCAAGGGACCCAATTTCTAAAGTCAATCATAAAATAACGAAATGAGTAAAGGAATCTGATATGAGAAATTGGGCAAAACAGCAAAGACTTATGTAGATGACAAATTGAGATACGAGATGAAACGATTAAGCAGAGAGTATAACCTACACTCCACCAAACCTTCTGCTACGATGGTAGGGAATAAAGAACTTCAACTGCAACGTATATATAGGAAACAAAGTAGGAAAACTACCTCGCCGCCCCGCAGCTACCCCACTACTGCCACAGCCACCTCACAGTCGCACCATCATCGCCACAATTCCTCCCCCTTCGCCGCACCACCACCCTCTGCGGCTGCCTTCCGTGCGCCACTATCGTCATCCGCCTCGCACCGCCACTGTCGTCATCCACCTCGCACCACCACTGCCTGAACTCACTTTTTTTCCCGGTTAGAAATTATTTATCATATTGAATTAATCTGTTGTTATAATGTAATTGTATACTAGAAATTATTTATTGCATTAAATCTATTGTTATAATGTAATTGTATTTAATCTATTGTAATGTAATTGTATTTGATTTGCTATAATGTAATTGAATTTAATTTGTTGTAATGTAATTAAATTTAATTTTTTGTAGTGTATTGTATTGTATTTAATTTGTTGTAATGTAATTGTAACGATTAAACCCTAATTATCCCTAATTGGTTCCCAAGTAACCCTAATTGAACCAAATTAACCCTAATCAAACCGTAATTATCCCTAATATAACCAATTAACAGTAATTAACCCCGCGTAACCCTAATTGAACGAATTAATCCCAATTAAACCTGATTAACCCTAACTGAACCAATTAATTGTAATGAACCACGATTCAACCTAATCTAACCAATTAGTCCTAATTAATCCCGATTTACCGTAATTGAACCAATAAACCCTAATTAGCCCTGATTAGCCCTAATTGAACCAATTAACCGTAATTAGCTCCAATTAAACCTGTTTGAACCGGTTAACCTTAAACCCTAAACCCTAATTAAAGCATAATTAGCCCGGATAAACCCTAACTATCCTTAATTTGTTCCCAATTATTCCTAATCAAACCGTAATTATCCCTAATCTAACCAATTAACAGTAATTAACCCCGCGTAACCCTAATTGAACGAATTAATCCCAATTAAACCTGATTAACCCTAACTGAACCAATTAATTGTAATGAACCCCGATTCAACCTAAACTAACCAATTAACAGTAATTAATCCCGCGTAACCCTAATTGAACGAATTAAAACCAATTAAACCTGATTAACCCTAACTTAACCAATTAATTGTAATGAACCTCGATTCAACCTAATTGAACCAATTAATTATAATTGAACCCCTAATTGAATGCCATGATCCAACCGAACCTTAAATTGAAATAATTGAACCCTAAATTGAATGCCCAAAATCAACCGAACCCTAAATTGAATCAATAGAACCCCCTAATTGAACCCTAAATTGAAGTAATTGAACCCTAATTAAACCCCAAAATTGAATACCCTAATCAAATCGAACCCTAAATTGAATGCCCTAATCGAATCGAACCCTAAATTAATCCCTAATTGAACCCTAAATTGAATGCCCTAATCCAACTGAAACCTAAATTGAACCCTAAATTGAATGCCCCAAATCAATCGAACCCTAAATTGATTCAATAGAACCCCCTAATTGAACCCTAAATTGATGTAATTGAACCCTAATTAAACCCTAAATTGAATGCATGTGATCGAACCGAACCCTAAATTAAACTAATTGAACCCTAAATTGAATGTCCTAATATAATCGAACCCTAAATTGAAATAATTCAAGCGCATCAGATATGTGCATTTTGAACAATTTTTTCCTATTTAAACATTGATAATTTGTTTGATAATTTTAGGTTGTTAATTGTGTATTTGAGAATTGCGATTATTGATCTGTGATTTTAGGTTGTTAATTGATGATTTTAGGTTATTAGCTGTGCATTTGAAGTAATTGCGATTATTAATTGATGATTTTAGGTTGTTAATTGATGATTTTAGATTGTTAATTGTGCATTGAGCATTTGAGATATTGAGATTATTGACGGAGGATGGGACCTAATTGAATTGAATGTGTGATTTTTGTTAATTTTTATTGCATTGGGCGGCATTTAAGAATTGAGAATTGAGATTGTTGACGGAGGATGGGACCCAATTGGATTGAGATACCTGTTAGTTAGCGCAGACACAGACACCACGTCTGATCGACGGTGTCCGACATTTAAAAAATAAATATTTTAATAAATCAATTAACCCTAATTAATTAGCTCTAACGAGCCTAATTAGTTTTAATTAACCCTAAGAACCTAATAAAAATCAAAGTAGCTGTAATTACTCCAAATTAGCCAAAATGAACCCAATTACGCGCATATTGATTATAGTTAGCCTAATTAGTCGTAATTTGCACTAACATAACCCAATTAAGCCTAATTAGCGCTAATTAGGACTAATCAACACTACTCGGTGCAATTAAACCCTAATTAGGACTAAATAACGATCTTTCTGCAGTTTTGATATTTCGGAAGATTCTTGCATATGTTGTCAATTTCTGAATGCATGCATGCATAGAAACCCTTAGTTCCCTTTCAAAGGTACTCATTACAAAGTAATGCTTTGTAATGAGCCTTTGGATGTCCAGTTTGGACAATTTGGAAAAGCTAATTGTTTATAAAACAGTGTTTTGACTCATGCTTTGTGTTCTATGTCGTGGATATTTGGTACACGTTCTCGTGTGTTTCTCCGGGTGCATACAGATCTGGTGTTCTAACATCCGTCAAACCTTCTTGAGCAAGGTTAGATGAATGTTAGAACACCTAATCGATGTCGTGTACTTGGAGAAATGCGGAGAGGTGCTGCCGAATTTCTCACAGACATGGGACTGAGCATGAGTTAAAAATTGTTTTATAAACATGTGCTTTTCTGAATGGGATAGGACCACTACTTGTTGAAGAGTGGAGGGGAAATATGTAAACATGTTGTAACATTCATGCATTCATATTTACATCAACAATGCCTAATCACTGGTCATAATTGAAGGTGGTATACAGTACGATAATTAAGTCGTCATGTCAGTCGATCGAAGTTGGATGAAAAGGAAGAATGCTGAAGATTTTGAGTGTCGCGTTGACGAATTTCTCGACTTCGCTTATGCGCATCCTGCACATGTTGACCTTGATAAGATAAGGTGTCCGTACGGTAGATGTGATTTGTTGCACTGGAGAAAAAGAATTGAAGTAAAATGGCATCTTCGTCGGTACGATTTTATGGGTGGATACACAAGGTGGACGCAGCACGGGGAAACGATAGTATTGTCGTCCAACCCGACTAGTCAAACTGAAGTTAGGGAGGAGGCACGATATGATTACCGAGAAGAAGTCATAGGAGAAGAAGTCATAGGAGAAGAAGTCGTAGATGATGACGCGAAAGACGTGAAAAGTGTTGGAGATGATGTGACCGAGTCTACTGATGAAGAGGATGAATTCGAAGATGAAGAGGACGACGAGTCCCACGAAGAAGAGGACGGCGGGGAAAGTGATGAAGATGATTCGCAAACTGAAAATGATTGACTTGTAATGTTGTAACATCACGGGAAAAATGTAGTAGAACTTTTAGAAGTTGGTGTTTAATGATGTGTTTTTGCACATCCGTTCATATGTATATATATAGCTATTGTGCCGATGATGATTTTTGCCAAATTATTGTTTTTAACGTGTTAATGTCTTTGTAATTTATCTATATGAAGTCAGATATGGATAGGATACGGGCTATTCGTGGCCGGGCTGGACGCCGAGCTGCTTCCTCCCCGGTGGGTCCCACCTCGTCATTGCCTACTGATGATGAGGCACAGAGTGATCGCGGACAGCAGATGGGGCCCCAGCCCCAGCCGTCGCCATTGCCCCAGCCCCAGCCATCGCCATCGCCCCAGCCCCAGCTCGAGCCGTCGCCCCAGCCCGACGCAGATTCATCCCACACGCGCTTGCATTCTCCATCTTCCGTGGGTTCTACCTCAGGTATAGTTGATAACGGTGTTTCGTACATTTTCGCTAGCCTTATATTTGAACTGTATTAATGTCTGTGTTTTGTAGGATCTCGACGAGGCCGTGGTCCGACACGCGGGGTACGCATCGACCCCCAGCGTAAACAGAGAGTTACGCTCACGCAGGAGGGCCTGTAAGTACTAAAAATATCACCTCATGCCTTATATTTAAAATTTTGGGCTGTTAATTTATATTTGAACTGTATTAATTTATTTATTTACTTCTTTGGCAGGATCCTGGAGGCTCAGGCGAGGACGAAGATCGGCGTTCTTGTGAAGGGCCGATTCTTTGAGCCACGCCTGTACTGGAAGGACTGGGATGCCGCTGCGAGGGAGGCCTTATGGGAGGAGTGGCTGGTACGGTGAAGTATTTTTTTCAGCGTTAGTAAATGTTTAATTACAGTTTGTTTTATGTTGTTAATTTGTGTTATTGAATGCCTTACAGGAGGGTTTCACGTTTGACACGCCTCAGCAGCAGGTACTGGGGCAGCAGGCTTTCTTTGCCTACATCGGCAAGAATTACCGCCGATGGCTCCATGATGCACGGGACCGGGCGAAGAAGGCGCTGCCCGCGGGTGCCCCGATGACGGACATGACAAGATATCCCCCACATTGGATATCTCACCGTGTATGGGGGGAGATGATAGATCGGTGGGCTGCAGATCCAGGTTGGGACGCCAAGAGTAAGAGCGGGGCTGAGAACAGACAGAACAGAGATCCGACGCACACGGGGGGGTCGGTGCCACACGACATCGTCCGACACATGAACGCGGTCGAGCACCCGGATCTGGAGGAGGATGAGGTCATAGCTCTGACCTATACTCAGACGCACGTGCGGAAGAAGGACAAGGACGAGGCGCACCGGGCGGGCGACTATATTTCAGATATTGCCCGGCGGATCGATGTGAGTCAATTTATTTAAGTTGTTAATATTTTTTCTTTTTATCCTCAATGTCCGTTTCGTTAATTAATGCCCTAACATATCGTTAAACCACTATTTTTGCAGGCCTCGTATGAACAGCTAAGGGGGTCCGAGCAGCAGTCCGGACAGCCATCAGCGTCCACTAGTACAGCTGCGAGTACTGGGGGGTTGAAGCGATGGCTGGATACGCCGGAGGTCGTGAATCGGCCGAAAGGCAGCATACGCGGCCTGCCTAGCACGACTGCTCGTGCCTTGATAGGAGCGTCCTCACCCCCTGCTGCCCCTCCACAGACACCGGCTCCTCGTCCTCAGTTGGACGACGAGGAGATCCAGCGCATTGCTACAGTGGTGGTGAGGATGATCAGGGAGCAGGGCACTGCTGGACAGGCCGAGCCGGCCCCGGATCAGCAGGATCCAGATCCGAGACTCGGCAACCCCTGATGAGCCCCTTCCCATGCCCATTCCTAGCTTCCCCCCCCGCCCGGCTTGTACTTTTCTCCCCTCTCCTAACCGGCTGTATCCGGTTCCCGGCTTGTACATATATGAGTTTTTTTTATAATAAATATTTTTTATAATTGATTATATATATTTCTTTCTGTATTGATTATTGCGCGTTGTTGTTGAGAATTGAAAATTGTATTACAGGTCTGGGTAATTGAAAAATAAAAAAAATTTCAAAAAAAAATTGACTTTTGGCGACGGATTAATTCCGTCGCTAAAAGTATTCCTACAATCAGTTATTTAGCTACGGAATATTCCGTCGCTAAATAAGTTTTTTAGCGACGGAATATTCCGTCGCTAAAATATTTTATCCGTCGCTAATTTGACAAAAAAGAAAATAAATTAAAATTCTAAAAATATAATTAGCGACGGAATATCCGTCGCTAATTATAAATAAATCCGTCGGAAAAAATGACATATTTAGCGACGGATTTAAAACATTTCGTCGCTAAACTATTAGTGACGGGCTTTTATACGAGGGATTTTTAGCGACGGTGAATCCGTCGCTAATTCTTTTAGCGACGGATTTCCCCGTCGCTAAAAGCCTGTTTTCTTGTTGTGTGACCGGTTGCCGTAAGTAGATTTGGTTTTATATTGGACCATACAATCTTTTGAAATTTAATAATCGGCCCTCTCTCTCTCTCTAGATGAACCATCATTCGCATTTTCGATGCAATCTTTTGAACAATTTTTTAAGGCCACCCTAATAGTAGCAAGTGCAATTGCATATGCCTTGATGTAATCAAAGATGGATAGAAGCGTCATGTCAGTTTTTTGCATCCATGTTTGTGGTTATTCAAGCATTAGGTAGCATCTAGAAAAAAATCGGTGTTCACATGGGAAGAGGGATGGCAATATGCGGTGTCCCCACCTTGTCCCGCGCTGTTCCACTCTAACTCAAGTCGCGGCATCCCTATTTGCCCCATTCCCATATTGTCCCATCTTTGGTCTTATGTGCCTCGTCCCATCCCGCTCCATCGCACTTAGATCCAACTCGCCTCATTTAACCCGATTCAGTACGAGTTAACCCATTTAGTTTGTAATACACTAATACCTGCCATTTTAAATTGGTTACTTGGTTTAGAAAGAATTATCTTCCTTATACTTGTTAGTAGCGACAGTGTGCAGAGGTAGCAGCTAGAGTTGGCGGTGGTCAAAGAACGATAATGACTATCAGTGATTCGGTGGTAGCGATGGCTGCCAGAGATTTATGGCGGCGATAGAGGCAGCTAGTGATGGTTGGTGGCTATAGCAGCCGGACAACATGACTGTCTAGGGCGTGGTTGCCAAAAATGGCCAGCAGCATACAGAGGCACATGGCGGCTTTTGGGGCGGTTGGCAACGGGTGGTGATGGCAGCCAGCAAACAGTGGTGGTGGGTTGTCATCAATGGCCATCGCAATTTTGGCTACCAATTATAGTTGTTTGTGTGTGTGGGGGGGGGGGGGGGGTTAGGTATATCATTATGTTTTTGAAAATCTGTTTTGGTTAAGTTGGGATGGAAAAAATTCAAATATTCTTATTTTAATTCATTTTTACTTATCTCATCCCCATTGACCTGAATCCATCTATAGCTTTTACAAATAAGTACCATGTAGGGCAGGGTGAAGTAGGGCTACAATTAGGCCCCGTATAGTCGTCCCTGCATTCGAGTTGCTTTATGGATTTTTCCTCTCACTTGACAGTAGCCACTTGAGATGCAACTTGGGTTGGCATCCCGTGCCACCCTATAGAAGTATGGTTTGGGCACAAATTTTGAGCCTGTAAAGAATATGGGCTGGACAAGGACAAAGGTTTTCAAAGGCCCGCCTAGCACGTGAAAAATCCAGTCCGTCCAACTTTTATGGAACAACTTATGTATATAAAGTTTATCTACATAAGATATGTATTTTTGTTTTCTTTTGTCTTTGAAATCCTCTAAGCATACGGAATTTTAGATTTGGAAGACTTATCTTTTTTTTTCTTTGTTTTTTGTTGTGAGAGTAGACTTCTAATAAGATTACATTGAGACTTTGTCTTCGTCTTTTTCTTTTATTTTTGTTCTAAAACATTGTTTCAATGCTTATATTTGAATCTATTTTGAGACTTCACGATACTTTTCTTCGCATTAATTAGTAGACTTGGAAGGTAATTGATATGCTTGAAAAATAAGTGAACGAAATCTTAGGATTAATTAGTAGACATGGACAATTCGTGGGCATCCCATGTCCAACCTAGCCCACCAAAATTTTCATGGACTGGACATGGAAAGATATTATTTACCCCGTTATGGGCTGGGCTGGACTGGACATGGAAAGATATTATCTACCCCGTTATGGGTTGGGCTGGACTGGACATGGAAAGCGACACTTCATGATTGCTAAACAAGGTTAGTAGCAACACTTCATTTTTTTTTTTGATGAAAAGGCGATTTTAATCATTCCAAGTCAGGTACATCTCTGATGATCCCCTATATTATAAAACCAAGAGCTTCCTCCATCCAGATTACACAATGTCTATGAATGCGAGCATATTTTGCTAGTCTATGTGCAACATGATTGCAAGTTCTTTTGGCTCACAAAATTTCACCAAACTGAAAGTTTGTTAACATCTTCTTTGCATCCTTAATCAAGATCCCTAGTCTTGACATATCTTCCTTAGTACTTTTGATAGCATTGACGAAGACACTGAATCACCTTCCACTAATACTTCTCTAAATCCACATTCGATCCCGAATTCCATGGCTGTAAAAGCAGCTAATGTTTTAGCCACTTCTGCCTCAGATTGATCTTCCACCCAGGTAGTGACCCACATAGAAAAGTGCCTCTGTAATCTCCTATAACTACTCCAATTCCAATAGCATGATCTTCTGAGAAAACAGCCCCATCAAAATTTATTTTATACGCACCTTGGGGGGGTGGACACCACTGGATTTGAATCCGAGCTTTCATCACGTTTGATTTAATACTTGCTCTGTGGAACATTTCCAACTGAAGTTGAGCTCGTGAATATAGTTCCAATGCGTCAATATGAGCTCCTTTGAAGCAAACCTCATTCCTATTAGTCTACAAACACCAGCATAACATGACCATAAGTTCAAATTCATCTTTTTTTTCCACATTTCCATACCTCCATCCACCATGCAAAAACTGATTCTCCACAAACACACTCCTTATATAGATTATAAGATGTTAACGCCCATACCTGTCTAGCAAAGGAACATAATCTCAATACATGGAATAAGTTTTCCCCTTCCTTACCACATATTTCGCAGTCATCATCTGCGGTGATTTGTCTCCTTTTCAGTTTTGATGCCATTGGCAAGATATCATTGCAAGCTTGCCATCCAAATACCTTAACTTTATTTGGTATGCGAGCATTCCACATAAAGTTCTAACTACTGGCATAACTTGTACTTGCCTCTTCCAATGAAATGTCCTTCCCTTTACAACTGTTAATCCACGATTAAGCGATAAGCACTTTTAACTAAGAAAATTCCTTTTCTATCATAGTGCCAGATAAGTTTGTCTTCATGCCGACTCGTGCCCAGAGGTATTTGAAGGATGGCCCTAGCTTCATGTTGCCAAAAGATATTATAAATCAGATTTTTCTTCCAGCTGTGGGATTGCTGATCAATTAAAGCTTCTACCTTCGCATCTCCACTGAGTATTTTCATTGGGGATTGAACCTTGAATGTGTATGGACAGGGGATCCAACGTTCATTCCATATTTTTGTTTTCTGCCAGTTTCCTACTCTCCATCGGGAACCTACTTCCACTACCCTTCGTGCCTCCAATATACTTCTCCAAGTTAATGATGGCTTGTTGCCAGCTTGTGCTTTGAAAAAATCTCCATGTGGATATTATTTTGCTTTCAATGTACGTGAGAGCAATGAGTCTAGTGATGTGGCTAGTCTCCATACTTGCTTTGCCAATAAAGTCAAGTTAAAAGCTTTCATCTTTCTAAACCCCATGCCCCCCCTCCTTTTCCTTTCTAGCACACAACCGATCCCAGCTCATCCAATGTATATTTTTCCTCCCTTCTCTTCTCTACTTCCCCACCAATAGTTACTCATCATCATTTTTATATCATCATAGAGGTACTCAGGTAATAGGATGCATGACATAGAATATGCTGGTATTGCTTGTAGAACAGACTTGATGAGAATTTCTTCACCTGCCTTAGATAGGAATTTAGCGGACCAACCAGTTGTCTTGCTCCCTATTCATTCACGCATGCTACGAAAAACTTCCTTTTTTGATCTCCCCACCACTGAAGGCAGGCCGAGGTATTTGTCATGGGCTTGCACCATAGGGATACTTAACACGTCGCTAATTTGGATTTTTGTGTCATCTTCGGTATTCTTACTACATACAAACCCTGATTTCTGTAAATTGATCATCTGCCCTGAAGCCTTTTTGTACACCTGTAAGATGTTCTTTATCACCCTTGTTTCCTCCATCGTGGCAATGAAGAACAACAGGCTGTCATCTGCAAAGAGTAGATGTGAGATGGTAGGGCAACCTCGTCCAATTTTCACACCATGGATGAGTCCGTCTTCTTCTGCTGCTTTTATAAGCGATGAGAATCCTCCTGCACAGATCAAGAAAAGGTAAGGAGACAAGGGATCTCCTTGTCGGAGACCCCTTTGGGGGGTAATATAGCCATAATGGTCACCATTTAGCTTTACTGAGTACGTCACTGTAGAAATACAGTCCATAACTAATTTGATCCAAATGTCATGAAAGCCCAATTTCCTCACAATTCCTTCCACAAAAGGCCACTCTACCCTATCATAGGCTTTACTCATGTCTAATTTAAGAGCAACGTGTCCGCCCTTCCCCCAAGATTTATTTTTGAGAAAATGATTAACTTTGAAAGCAAGAAGGATATTGTCAGTTATAAGGCGACCCGAGAAAAAGCACTTTGATTTTAAGAGATGCATATTGATAAACATGGTTTCAATCTATTTGCCAATGCTTTTGATGCAATCTTATATACAACGTTGCACAAACTAATTGGCCTAAAGTGGGACATTTCTTTTGGGCTTTGACATTTAGGTATTAGAACAATATGAGTATAATTGAGAGACTGATGCAACTGACCATCATTTAAGAAGGCTAGAACAAAGCTCACAACGTCATTCCCAACAATATGCCAGAATGTTTGAAAAAACATCGCCGTCATACCGTCCGGTCTTGGAGCTTTGGAAGGGTACATAGAAAAAAGTGCATTTTTTTACCTCTTCTGCTGAATACCTCCTTATCAGCTTGGCATCATGAATGGTGTAATCTTCGTCTTGATTCTGCCAAGCACATGCTAGATTGCATCACTTTGTGGTTTGAAGTAGTAAACAAATGCTGGAAGTAGTTGACCACTGTAGCTTCCTTATCCCCGTCTTTTTTGCTTCATTCACCTGTTGACATCTTTAACTTTGGCACCCAAATCTTCTTTCTGCGAGTGTTAGCTTGATTGTGAAAGTATTTAGTGTTGATGTCACCTTCTGCCAACTACATGCATCGAGACCGCTGTTTCCACAAGTCTTCTTCCATGACAAGCATTTCATCAAGCTCCAAAATCAACTTTCGTTGCTCCCTTTTTGATTCCTCTGTAATCATCCTTATGCCAAGACCTGAAATCTTATCCCTTATCTCTCAAATATTTTCCTTGTACATTCCCAACATGACTTCTATTCCAATTTAATAGCCCAAGACGACATTGTCTTATATTTTTAATTAAACAAGTAGTCGGATTATCTTGCTTATTTTCCTGTCCCCATGCCTTGGCAATTTGTTCTTCATAGTCCGACATTTTTATCCACATGATTTCAAATCTAAATTGTCTGTTTCTTTTACCTCTCAATGTTTGGTAACCTTCATCCAACGAGATAAGGATCGGCAAATGGTTTGAAACATGTGTTGATTGGTGAGAGACTCGCATATGAAAACATATCACTCCAGCTTGAGGTTGCACAAAATCTGTCTAGCCTTTCCCTTACCGTGAGAGGGAAACATCTATTATTGCACCATGTAAATTTGTATCCATTATATCCCAAATCTCGTAATCCGCAATCAGTTAACACTTCTCATGATTGCTAAACTGGGTTATTGAGATTTTTGTAATAACTTGCAGGGACATCTCAACAACCTTGCTTTTATCATCACTAATTAAATGTCACTAACTACATTTACTGAAAGTTGATATCGCTATATAAGCAGAGCAAAATGTGGGACCAAAATCAAAATAAACACTACAAGAAAAGACGTCTTTTGCAACGGATTTTTAGCGACGGAATCTATTCCGTCGCTAAAATGAGTTTTACCGACAGAAACATCCGTCAGTAAAACTCCGTCGTAAAATATTATTCAAGCTACGGAATAACTCCGTCGGTAAAAATAGACCTTCACCGACGGACTTTTAGCGACGGAGTGATTCCGTCGCTAAAAGTTTATTTAACTCTCAGATCTGGTTTTCTCTCTCACTGTTTCTCTCTTCGAAAATCCCAAAACCATTTTTGGCGATTGTGCCACCGCCGTTCTCACATCCTGCCCCACCTTTGGCTCCACCGAAAGCCTCGACACCGGCGGCGACCTCCCTCGACACCGGCGGTGACTTCCCTCGACCCCGGCGGTGACCTCACTCAACAACGGCGGTGACTTCCCTCGACGGCGGAGGTGACCTCCCTCGACACCGGCGACTCCCATCAGGTAATTTTTTTTTATAGTGTTTAATATCACTACCCATTTTTTTCTTTTATTATGTTACAATTAAATGCCCTTTATGCTTCATCTTAAGCGTTTTTTTATTTATTTTCATCCTTCATCATAAACCTTGTTACTGACATAAGCCCATATATCAGTTTTGATCATTAGCTTGTCGACCATTTTCGGTAGCAATCGCCGACAGTCAATACGGCAAACTCCGATAGCCATCCCCCACCGACCATCGCTGCCGTCCAACTCCAGCAGCCACCTTTGTCCGCTGCCTCTACCAACTAGAATAATGAAAATAATCTCATCCAAAAATATGACTAGTTTAAAACAAAATAAATTAGAAGCTAAAAAAGTTGACTCGTATTGTAATTGTTACTGGGCAAGGGACATTAAAATTAAGATGACGCAATATGGGGAGGGGGTGGTGGTTTGCGGCGCCGCATATTGTCTCCTTGATAAATAACAATCTTGCGACGTAAAGAGTAATTGAGATTACTAAGTATATAAGTATTATTTGACAAGTCAACTGAACGACATTATAAAGTTTAATTCCCCATTTTGAAATTTATGTGGAATTTCGTAAAACTTAGAAACATGCAGTTGCCACTTGCGCTCACATTATTACGGTAAGATTTTATGGTCCATGTACTTCAAGGCCCAGCACATTCGAAATGGACATATGGGGCTGAGCAACATTGATAATTTTAGGTTGTTAATTGTACATTTGAGAATTGTGATTATTGATCTGTGATTTTAGATTGTTAATTGATGATTTTAAGTTATTTGATGTGCATTTGAAGTAATTGCGATTATTAATTGATGATTTTAGGTTGTTAATTGATGATTTTAGATTGTTAATTGTGCATTGAGCTTTTGAGATATTGAGATTATTGACGGAGGATGGGACCCAATTAGATTGAATGTGTGATTTTTGTTAATTTTTATTGCATTGAGCCTTTTAGAATTGAGAATTGAGATTGTTGACGGAGGATGGGACCCAATTGGATTGAGATACTTGTTAGTTAGCGCAGACACGGACACCACGTCTGATCGACGGTGTCCGACATTTAAAAAACAAATTAACGTATGCCGATGTGTCTGGAGGTGCGTGTGGGTGGGCGTCGGACACGTGTCGCGTCGAACACGTGTCCAGAGACGTCGAACACGTGTCGGTATGTGTCGGACACGTGTCCGGAGGTGTCAGACAAGTATCGGACACCATATCGACACCCTCTATGAGGTGTCGAAATTGAGGTTGTCGACGGAGGATGGAATCCAATTGGATTGAGATACATGTTTGCTAGCACAGACACGGACACCACGTCTGATCGACGGTGTCTAACATTTAAAACACAAATTAATGTATGTCGATGTGTCTAGAGGTGCGTGTCGGTGGGCGTCGAACACGTGTCCGAAGGCGTCGGACACGTGTCGGTATGTGTCGAACACGTGTCCGGAGGTGTCAAACATGTATCGGACACCATATCGACACCCTCTATGACGTTATCGGAATTGAGGTTGTTGACGGAGAATGGGACCCAATTGGATTTAGATACCTGTTAGCTAGCGCAGACACGGACACCACGTCTGATCGACTGTGTCCGACATTTAAAACACAAATAACCGTATGCCGATGTGTCTGGAGGTGCGTGTCGGTGGGCATCGGACACGTGTCTGGAGGCGTCGGACACGTGTCCAGAGGCATCAGACACGTGTCGGTATGTGTCGGACACGTGTCGGTATGTGTCGGACACGTGTCGGTATGTGTCGGACACATGTCGGTATGTGTCGGACACGTGTCCGGAGGTGTCAAACACGTGTCCGGAGGTGTCAGACACGTATCGGACACCATATCGACACCCTATATGAGGTGTCGGAATTGAGATTGTTGAATGTGCATTAAATGTAGGTTAGTTAGGTTAATGCGACATTTTTAGCATGCACTCCCTGGAATCTCATCGTGGCTCCAGCACTGGCTATAATTAGCCCTAATTAGTCCTGATTAACAATATTTTAGTAAATCAATTAACCCTAATTAGCTCTAACGAGCCTAATTAGTTTTAATTAACCCTAAGAACCAAATAAAAAATAAATTAGCTGTAATTACCCCAAATTAGCCCAAATGAACCCAATTATGCGCATATTGATTATAGTTAGCCTAATTAGTAGTAATTTGCACTAACATAACCCAATTAAGCCTAATTAGTGCTAGTTATGACTAATCAACACTACTCGGCACCATTAAAACCCTAATTTGGACTAAATAACCCTAATTAGTCCTAATCAACCCTAATTAGCTATAATTATCCGAAACTAGCCCTCATTAACATTAATTAGCCCTAACATAACCCAATTAAGCCTAATTAGCCCTAATTAGGACTAAACAGCACTACTCGGCACAATTAAACCCTAATTAGGACTAAATAACCTTAATTAGTCCTAATCAACCCTAATTTGCTATAAGTATCCAAAACTAGCCCTCATTAACATTAATTAGCCCTAACATAACCCAATCAAGCCTAATTAGGACTAATCAGCACAACTAAACCCTAATTAGGACTAAATAACTCTAATTAGTCCTAATCAACCCTAATTAGCTATAATTATCCGAGACTAGCCCTCATTAACATTAATTAGCCCTAACATAATCCAATTAAGCCTAATTAGCCCTAATTACGACTAATCAGCACTACTCGGCACAATTAAACCCTAATTAGAACTAAATAACCCTAATTAGTCCTAATCAACCCTAATTAGCTATTATTATCCGAAACTAGCCCTCATTAACATTAATTATTCCTAACATAACCCAATTAAGCCTAATTAGCCCTAATTAGGACTAATCAGCACTACTCGGCACAATTAAACCCTAATGAGGACTAAATAACCCTAATTAGTCCTAATCAACCCTAATTAGCTATAATTAATACTCGTAATTAACCCTAATAACCTAGTTTGCCATAATTACTCCATGTTGCCCAGAGATGGTTCAATTACTCGTTGTTTACAAACACTGCCTTCTTTATATTAGTTGTTGTTTTGAGAAGTCCATTGGCAACAAGATGGTTCAACTCATTGCCAACAAATTCTATTAAATGTGGAATTGGTAACATATGTAACGATCTTTCTGCAATTTTGATATTTTGAAAAGATTCTTGCATATGTTATCAATTTCTGAACGCATGCATGCATAGAAACCCTTAGTTCCAGTTCAAAGGTACTCATTACAAAGTAATGCTTTGTAATGAGCCTTTGGATGTCCACTTTGGACAATTTGGAAAAGCTAATTGTTTATAAAACAGTGTTTTGACTCATGCTTTGTGTTCTATGTCGTGGATATTTGGTACACGTTCTCGTGTGTTTCTCCGGGTGCATACAGATCTGGTGTTCTAACATCCGTCAAACCTTTCTGAGCAAGGTTAGATGAATGTTAGAACACCTAATCGATGTCATGTACTTAGAGAAATGCGGGGAGGTGCTGCCGAATTTTCCACAGACATGGGCCTCCTGCTTGAAATTACTAGCCAAAGGCCCTAACAAACAAACATCCTGTTACAGAGGCTATATCATCAACGGGTTTAGGTTTAACGTAAAAGATGATGATCGAACAAAACAAACACAAAACAGTGGAGTCTTGGTCAATGGCGACTGTTATGCCGAGAATTGCATGGACTTTTACGGAGAGCTAGATGAGATTGTTGAGCTAACATATCTGGGTTCCCAAAACCACCTGGTAATGTTCAAGTGTACGTGGTTCGATGTCACATGCAGTAGAGGAATCCGTGTTAGCTCTCAAGGGATTGTAGATGTCAATGTCAAGTCAAGACTTGCATCAGACGAGCCCTTTGTGTTTGCTAGTCAAGCTGTACAAGTCTTTTACTTGGAGGACGTCGCCAATCCCAAATCTCATTGGTATACAACTATCAAGTCCAAGAAATTACCCGTGACATATGACAGTGAGCTAGACTCCTTTCAAGCCGACCAACCACGTGTCTTGTTCCCTGTTGAGGTCAACAACGAGGAGGACGATCTTCCTCTTCCAACAACATTTCTTGTAGGAGAAGAAGTCGTAGATGATGATGCGGAAGACGTGGAAAGTGTTGGAGATGATGTGACCGAGTCTACTGATGAAGATTCATCCCACACGCGCGTGCATTCTCCATCTTCCGTGGGTTCTACCTCAGGTATAGTTGATAATGATGTTTAGTACATTTTCGCTAGCCGTATATTTGAACTGTATTAATGTCTGTGTTTTGTAGGATCTCGACGGGGCCGTGGTCCGACACGTGGGGTACGCATCGATCCCCAGGTAAACAGAGAGTTACGCTCACGCAGGATGGCCTGTAAGTACTAAAAATATCACCTCATGCCTTATATTTAAAATTTTGGGGTGTTAATTTATATTTGAAATGTATTAATTTTATTATTTAATTCTTTGGCAGGATCCTGGAGAATCAGGCGAGGACGAAGATCGGCGTTCTTGTGAAGGGCCGATTCTTCGAGCCACGCCTGTACTGGAAGGACTGGGATGCCGCTGCGAGGGACGCCTTATGGGAGGAGTGGCTGGTACGGTGAAGTATTTTTTTCAGCGTTAGTAAATGTTTAATTAGAGTTTGTTTTCTGTTGTTAATTTGTGTTATTGAATGCCTTACAGGAAGGGTTCACGTTTGACACGCCTCAGCAGCAGGTACTGGGGCAGCAGGCCTTCTTTGCCTACATCGGCAAGAATTACCGCCGATGGCTCCACGACGCACGGGACTGGATGAAAAAGATGCTGCCCAAGGGTGCCCCGATGACGGAGATGACGAGATATCCCTCACATTGGATATATCACCGTGTATGGGGGGAGATGATAGATCGGTGGGCTATGGATTCAGGCTGAGATGCCAAGAGTCAGAGCGGGGCCGAGAACAGACAGAACAGAGATCCGACGCACACGGGGGCTCAGTGCCACACGACATCGTCCGACACATGAACGCGGTTGAGCACGCGGATCAGGAGGAGGATGAGGTCATAGCTCTAACCTATACTCAGACGCACGTGCGGAAGAAGGATAAGGACAAGGCGCACCGGGCGGGCGACTATATTTCAGATATTGCCTGGCGGATCGATGTGAGTCAATTTATTTTAGTTGTTAATGTTTTGTCTTTCTATCCTCAATGTCCGTTTCGTTAATTAATGTCCTAACATATTGTTAAACCACTATTTTTGTAGGCCTCGTATGAACAGCTAAGGGGGTCCGAGCAGCAGTCCGGACAGCCATCAGCGTCCACTAATACGGGTGCGAGTACTGGGGGGTTGAAGCGATGGCTGGATACGCCGGAGGTCGTGAATCGGCCTAAAGGCCGTGTACGCGGCATGCCTAGCACGACTGCTCGTGCCATGATAGAAGCGTCCTCACCCCCTGCTACCCCTCCACGGACACCGGCTCCTCAGCGTCAGTTGGACGACGAGGAGATCCAGCGCATTGCTATAGTGGTGATGAGGATGATCAGGGAGCAGGGCGCTGTTGGACATGCCGAGCCGGCCCCAGATCAGCAGGATCCAGATCCGGGACTCGGTAACCCCTGATGAGCCCCTTCTCATGCCTGTTCCTAGCTTCCCACGCACCAGGCTTGTACTCTTCTCCCCTCCTCTAACCGGCTATATCCGGTTCCCGGCTTGTACATAATGAGTCTTTTTTATGATTGATTATATATATTTCTTTGTGTATTGATTTTTAGCGTTGTTGTTGAGAAATGAAAATTGTATTACAGGTTTGGGTAATTGAAAAATAAAAAAAAAATTCAAAATTTTTTTTGAGTTTTGGCGACGGATTAATTCCGTCGCTAAAAGTATCATATAATCAGTTAATTCGCGACGGAATATTCCGTCTCTAAATAAGTTTTTTAGAGACGGAATATTCCGTAGCTAAAACATTATTCCGTCACTAATTTGACAAAAAAGAAAATTAATTAAAATACTAAAAATATAATTAGCGATGGATATTCCGTCGCTAATTAAAAATAAATCCGTCGCTAAACTATTAGTGACGGGCTTTTATACAAGGAATTTTTAGCGACGGTGAATCCGTCGCTAATTGTTTTTGCGACGGATATCCCCGTCGCTAAAAGCCTTTTTTCTTGTAGCGAAAAAGATAAAAGTCATTCTAGGGAAAAAAAAAATTACTGCTTCTAGTCCTGGTAGTGTTAGTGTAGTATTCATAGACGGGTTACGGCGAAAATCTTATGCAGACAAACGATGAACTTAAATAAAAACATAATGATTTTAGATTAGTTCTACCAGCAACTTGAAGGTACGTAAACTATATCCAGGACTAGAAACAGTAAAATATTTTTCCCTAGAATGACTTTTATCTTTCGATTTTCAATTTGGTCCCACATTTTGATTCCTTAAAGTTTCGCTAATTAGGCAAGACGATATTTTTGTGGTTAACCACTTTCTAGCCCTTGGCTACACTAATCTAATATTCCAATGGTATTTTCATTAAGTCATGTTAGTAATACTTTAATAAGTTATGTATAGATAGAAACACTTTCAATGCTATTTTTCCTTTTCATTATGCACGGGAAAATAACATACACAAAAGAGTTTCTCATGAAGAAAGAAGGTGAGTGAATTTGATATTTATACTTATAGGAAGATTGAGGTTCATATAAACCACCAGTAAATAAGTTATAACACTCTTTACTAGATAAAACTCACAAAAAATCGAAAGTGATGGTACAAATAACTGGCTTTTTTTTTTAATCATATTGGTTCCGGATATATCAGTGATACATACTAACAATTATATCTACAAAGCTCTAACTATTAAACTAAAAAGTTTAAATTCAGTTAAATAGTAGTACGAGATTGTTGTCATGTGTCCTCACAAAACGTTAATGAAAAAGCATCCTAAGTCTATAAGACTTTTAATTGTAATGTTCATATCTTATTTGTGAGTAAAAATTAATCATATTAAATCATGCATTCTACCTTTGTTGCTAAGGTATGCTTTTATAATGCTAATTTTTTAAAAGTTCTATTCAAAGGCAATCTTCTATATAGTAAATTTCTTACCTACAGTTTAAACAATAACAGTTATAAACAATCTCTAAAAATATATTATAAAAAATATTTTTAAAAAGTTAGAAAAATTAACAGTTGTAAAATATATAGAAATAAATATTAGATAATATTTGAAAATTTAAAGAACGTCCGGTGCGTTGCACGGGTCCCTTAGCTAGTTTAGCTCAAAAATAATACTTTAGGCACTGATTTGATACTTATGAAATGTTGAGCTCTTAAATTGTACTCAGGTAATACTTTAGAGTACAGATTTGAGAAGATAAATCTAACTTCGTAAGCATGTCTATTAGATAATTTATTAAATTTTGGTAAAATTTTATTCTGCAATTGCCTATTAGGAGGTTTTGAGTTATACTATTCAGTCATGGTGGTTAAACTCTTTTAACCTTATTAGTTGTCTTGTGTAATAATGTATTACTCTCTTTATACATTTAGCGGTATAGATTCTATTTACTTCTAAAAGCGCCACCCCATCATAATTTACTTAGTTGTGGTTGTTAACTTTTATAACAATATGGTATAAAAAAATTATAGACCAAAAGTTCTTCTATCAAAATTAAACTAACGAGTAGTTAACATTGTGGGCTGACCATTAAAAATGTACAAATTATTTTTAAAAGATACTTACACTAGAATAATAAAAATGTCTCGTGCAGATGATCCCCATCTTTTTCTCAGTGGAACCTACTTTTTTCTATTTTTTTTATACTAAATAAACTTCTAATTCTTATTCCTCTATATATATTGTTATGAAATAAAAAATTAACTACATGCACAAGTAAATTTCCAATCGACATTTCACCACATTTTGTTTTTGTTGAAGGGAAGTTCACCCGTTACAGGACTTTATACAAGATAGAAGGAACAAAGATCCAACTGCCCGAATAACAAACTATTCAGAAGTAAAGTCATCTTACAGAGAGCACAAAGCTACCAGATCACCAAAATGATAAAGCGACAACAATTAGTAGATTAGACACGGATAAAATGCCACAAACTTGGTAGAGAATCTCACTGTCAAGCATAAAAAATTAAATTCTTGGGACCTTAATTCTTGGAAAACTACTCCTTTTATCCTTGGGAATGCCACAAACTTAATTGGTAGAGAATCGCACTGTCAAGCAATAAAAACTAAATTCCTGGGACCTTAATTCTTGGAAAACTACGCTTTTTATCCTACTAAACAAAATTTGTCTACGAAAATAGCATCGATGTCATGTGGTTTTGCTCATCTTCAATCAAAGAAAGTTCATTGGTATTTATTGGCTATATATTTTTGCTATTTGTATCCACCTTATACGAAATTCTTGATTTCACTCACCACTGTTAATTTAGGGTTACTTATTGTTGTTAGTATTGCTAGCATTATTTTGTACTATGTTCTATTGTTCTTACTGGATAATGTTTTCAGATAACTTTTCTTGGTGTACAAAATTTACATTTTACCTTCAAGATAACGTGTGTGTGTGTGTGTGTGTGTGTGTGTGACGACTTTTGCAGTTCTTTGTGTGAGGACAAAGAAGGCCAATATTGGACATATGTGTGGGGATCCCAAAACAATATTGTCCAACCAAAGACCAAACCAGTTTATCCAAATACCAAAATTTCTATGGCTCTCCTCCATTAATCAACCTCTTCAACTTCATCAACAAGAAGGATTTCCAGGCGGACGCCTCCAACAATGAACGACAAAGTAGACAAGCTGGTCATCTTCCTGGCCAAGAGAGATGGCATTGACAAGCTAGTAAAGACCTTTCAATACGTCTCCAAGCTCGTCGTTTGGCGCGCCGAGGGCGCGCACCCCAATGTAGCCCACAGGGCGAAGCAATGGGAGGTAGCCGCGGGCCTGAGCCGCAAAGCCTTCCGAAGCGGGCGGTTCCTCACCGGCTTCAACGCCCTCAGACGAAGCCCAGGCTCAACGCCCACTTTCCAGCTCCTAGCCGTGCTCGCCAATGCCGGTGAAATGGTCTACTTCTTTTTCGACCACTTCCTCTGGTTGTCGAGGATTGGAGTGCTAGATGCACACTTAGCTAGGAAGATGAGCTTCATTTCCGCATTCGGTGAGTCCTTTGGTTACATTTTTTTCATTATATCCGACTTCATTGTCATTAGGGAAGGGATAAAAGAAGAACACAAGCTGCTTCATTCAACGGAAAATACCAAGGACGTAACCAAGAGTATTAGGAAGATAAGGGTCGATAGGGTGATGAGGCTGATGGCGGTGGCAGCTAACGTGGCGGACCTGATCATTGGCGTGGCCGATATCGAACCGAATCCCTTTTGCAACCATGCTGTCACGCTTGGGATCAGTGGTTTGGTCTCTGCATGGGCTGGTTGGTATAGAAATTGGCCCTCGTGAAGTGTATCCTAAGGAATATTTGCCTGAGATGGACAATTGCTCTATTATTGTACTACGTGAAAAAAGGTTTAGATAATGTAAAAGATACCAGAAAGATTAGTTATAATTTTGATTCAAACCCAAATCATTGATCTTCTTCACAATGCTTGCAGATGTATAGACTACTTTGTTTCAATACCTTCATTTCAAGAATTTGGAGTTGAACTTTTTTTCACTCGAACAGGATCTGCAATTTGTAATTTTAGATGTTAGTCTTCCCCGGTTAGTAGGATCTTCGACTTTGACTTTCTGCTAGTTTGGTAATGTAAGTCGGCGAGTCAAGTTAGGGCGTAGATAATGAGTGGACCTAAAAATTCGCAATAAGTCAAAAGAGAAAAAATTCAATAAAAAATTGATGGAGTAGTCTCTTTTGTGGTGTTATAACGAATATATAAAAGTGTCTTTAAAATTTGATTAGTCGTAGGATAAAGTTTGTTTAAATAGTTGATAATATCTTCAAAAGTTGATGATATCTCTAACATGGTCAAGCTAAAATGTTTATTTTAATAAAGAACCAATGTAAGGATCTCATTGTTGCAAGAGTAAATATTTCTTTTTACCTGTTATTGCATTTGCACAGTTCAGAACCACTGATGATCCCAGGAATTTAGTTTTTTATGCTTGACAGTGCGATTCACTACCAAGTTTGTGGCATTCTGTCCGTGCCTAATCAATAGTTGTCGCTTTATCATTTTGGTAATTTGGTAGCTTTGTGCTCTCTGTAGTCTGTACTCTGTAGTGTACTTTTCACGATTTTGAGCTCAACTGGATGAAATAGTTGTCCATGCCAATGTGATGAATGCTTACTTGGGCACTAATCTTTGGGCACTAATCTTGTTGCCGGGTTTTATGAGAAATGCAGATGACTTTAATTCTGAATAGTCCACTCATTAGTCTAGTCCAGTTGGATCCAGTGATCCAGATCAATTGTGTCAGTCTAGTTTAAGCGTCTAAATATTTATTTTATTTTGTCTAAAAAATTTAGGAAATTACTATGTGAATTATTTCTGATGCAAGGGATTAAATCAATGATTTATATGGTTGAGGAAGATCAATTTCGAATTTGGTACATCTTATCTACAAAACCAAAGATAATTACCGAAATTAGGGGTAGATAATGCCTCGGATTTTTGAAACAAAAAAATCATTTTTAAATTATAGGATGAACTAGCTAGTTTTGACTAACCGGCTAACCAGTCGATTTTCGACTAACTGGCCGGTTAGTTGACTTTTGTCAATTTGTAATTTTTATCAAATATTTTGACTTATCTCTAGCTCACATGTTAGCATGGCCAACCTTATGGACCCCAGAGCTCGATAAATAGCTCCCTTGGCCATCATTTTCAAGAGTCTGGAATTTAAATTCTAATTAAGATTATTCTCTTTAGAGCTTTTATAACATTCTGTGTGAAGTGGTACGTCTTCTCTTTCGATAATTTACACTACAAGAAACATAGGTTTTGGTGACCGCATTTTGCAACTGCCAAAAAGGCAATCGTTAAATTATACTTTAGCGACTGCATTTGTGACTGCTATTATTTGCAGTCGCTAAGTATACAAATATTCTGACGGAGTCAACAAAAAAGTTAGCATGAAACTTAGCGACCGCATATAGTGACCGCCGTTATAGTCACTAAAAATTAGCGACTGCTTCGGAGTTGCTAAATTGTGCGATCGCTTGTAGTGACCATTTTTTCGGTCGTTAAAATTAGCGACCGCATTTACAACCTCATTTGCAATCGCTAATTAAGTGACTGCAGTTAGCGATTGGATTTGGCAGTCGTTAAATTAAAAGTAATAATAAGTCCCTACCCTTTTTGACTTTGCCCTAGTCTTTACCTAATTTCTCATTACTTGAAGTGTCGCCTCCCAACCACCGTGCAATTGCCCAAACCCACCTCTCCCGAAAGCCCACAGCAGCTGCTGCTAGCCCTGCCACGGACACACCGCCAGTAAGCCCACCTCTCTGCGAAGCCCACGCTGCCACTGCTGCCAGCCCTACCGCACTACGTTGCTATCAAGCCCACCGTCATCCAGCTCCGTAGCAGCGTTTTGGTACAGTTATCTTCATATACATTTGACACACACACACAGGATACACAATGGCAAAATGATGTAACGTTTATGTTGAATACAGTAATGTGCAAAATTTAGTTGCTTAATCATTGATTGGAGGTTGCTGAGCTGATACTCATAATGATGACTGATCGAGCATGAACTAGTGATAAAATGCATCAAGAGTCATTTTGTTGAGGTTTCTGAGGCAAACCTAATTTGTCTTCCAATCTAATAGTTCAGATTCACTTCGCATTTAAGGTCACTTATACACGATAAAGTCTTAAGGGAAAATTAGGTTTTGATGGGTTTTGGGGTAAAAAGTTTGTAGAAGGTGGGTTTCATTTGAAAAATTGTGAAAAAGTAGGGCTTCTTTCTAAAATTTCTGAACAAGGGATTAAGTTAAAAAAAATGGGTTTTTTTTTAAATCAATTGTTTTGCTATTCCCAAATTAACCCTCCCCCTAATCATGTTTGACCTTCATGGTTTGGTCGCCCCTTCCCCAAGGCCTGAGACTTTCCCCCACCCCTTCTCGCCCCTTCGCACCCCCACCCCGCCCCTACCCACCCACCCAGCACCCAGCAACTCACCCAAGTCCTGCATCAAATTTCCTCTACATTGTGGATTGATTTGTTGGATGAAATTGAGGATTATGTGAGAGGATTTTTGGAGATTAAAGAGGGGCGCCAACTGTTTAATGAAATGCCACTAAGAATTTTTAGATTTTTGGATATGGTGGTCGGGTACAAGTTTTATTCTGCCAAAAAACAAGTAATTAGATGCAGATGTTTTCGTCTGTTTGTATCAATATTCAACTACTCTGCAAAAAAAAGCAAGAGTTTTCAAATTTTCCCTAGATCCAGACATTGAGGATTAATTTGTTGAATGAAATTAAGGATTAGGCGAGGGGATTTGTGAAGGTTGAAGAGGGCGGTGGAGATTGAAGGAGGGGTGAGAGTGAGCGCCAACTGTTTGATGAAATGCCACTGAGAAGATTTGGTGGGTGATTTGTATTGTCGTGACACAAGTCTTACTCTGCAAAAAAACAAGTAATTAGGTGCAACTGTATTCGTCCGTTTGTATAAATATTCAACTACTCTGCAAAATAACAAGCAGTGTTTTCTTTTTATTATTTGAATATCTCAAAGTGAATTAGTGAAGTTGATCAATTTACTTTAAGATAACCTTATATACATATCATGGGCTGTTTTAGACACTAACATTTACGATCCCTTTTCCTGCAGTTTTTCTCTCACTATTGGATGAGTGTCACATGGTCATAATGCATAACTTTAAAATGGAGGGACGCAAGTCCCCAGCCTTTATATTTCTGCATTTTGGCTGAAATATGAATAGTCACTTTGTGGCGTTTGTAAAGTGATTAAGACAGGAACTTGTTAGCAACTGCAATCGGCCACCACAGACAGCAGTGTCGAGTTTATTACTGCCCATTGGGGGATTTCAAAATGATGCAGGGTGCTTAGAATGAATCATATTTCTGGTCCTTCACCATCCCTACTGTTTGAAGTCATCTTTGAGAGAAGGAGATCCATAAACCATTCGTAATTACCAAACACTGAGCATAGAGATTAGCAAGTCCAACCCAAAAAACTTGTCATACTAGTGTCTTTCAAGCTTAAGCTAGCTAGATAAAGCCATTGTTTTGGTAATATAAGTCTTGAAGTTCAAAGTTCAGTTCTAGTATCATCTCCTACACAGTCCATTTGTTACCAAATATTGCCAACCAAACTTGCAGATTTCCTTTAATAGTAAACCAAATTTAACAGAATTGATCACGAGAAAGAAAACATTAGCCAACCAACTGCAACTATTACCGGTTAACCATGAAAAAGTTTGTAGTATGTTAGTAGAATTATAGCAATTTGTTGGTCCCATCCTATTTTTTTAAAATACTGCTTTCAAGCCTGTACAACTTCCTTAAGTTGAGCCTTCAACCTTCTTCTACTCCAGACAAGGCACCTTCTGCATGATATGAGACGGTGACAAAGGAAAGGGCAAAAAACCATTTAGTGTTAATAAAAATCCAAACATGTAGCAAAATGATTACACATGATGCCTGCAACTGGATATTGCAACGAATAGCAAAACTAACAAACTACACACTTAGAATGGTCTCACCCAATGAACTCGCTTTTGAGTATAGAATATTCAACCACTCCATATAAAAATCCCCTCGTCTAATCCTTAATTTCATCCAACAAATCAATCTCAATATCTAGATCTAGGGAAAATCTGATAACACTTGCTTTTTTGCAGAGTAGTTGAATATTGATACAAAGAGATGAAAACACCTACATCTAATTACTTTTTTTTTTTTGCAGAGTAAGACTTGTACACGACCACCATATCTAAAAATCTGAAACTTCTCAGTGGCATTTCATTAAACAGTTGGCGCCCCTCTTCAATCTCCGAAAATCCTCTCACTTAATCCTCAATTTCATCCAACAAATCAATCCACAATGTAGAGGAAATTTGATGCAGGACTTGGGCGAGTTGGTGGGTGGGTAGGTGGGTAAGGGCGGGGTGGGGGTGTGAAAGGGAGAGGAAGGGGTGGGGGAAGGTCTCAGGCCTTGGGGGAAGGGGTGACCAAACCATGAAGGTCAAACAAGATAGGGGGAAGGGTAATTTGGGAATAGCAAAACAATTTATTTAAAAAAAACCCATTTTTTAACTTATTCCCTTGTTCAGAAATTTTAGAAAGAAGCCCCACTTTTTCACAATTGTTTCAAATGAAACCCACCTTCTATGAACTTTTTACCCCAAAACCCATCAAAACGTAATTTTCCCAAGTCTTAATGCCATTCTACTTGTTATACAAAGAATTTGAAACATGTCTTTAGCCTACCAATGTTTGTTATCTTGCTTTGCAATAGATAAAAATCACATAAAATCTTTGTATTGAGCACACAAAATAGCTTTAACTTTGCCTTGCTTGTGTTGGTTTTCTTACTCTAGTTAGGCATCTCAATCTGAATGCAGAATCATCTCTTCATGACAGTTATATTGGTAATATTTTTATGTCATTTTGAGTCTCAACTCTCAAGATTTCCATTTTTATTTTGTAAACTTACTTGAAAAGGTTCAAGCCAATATGAATAATGTCTAGGTGACAAAGCACTAGCAATATTGCAGGTGGGAAGTTATCTTTGAATGTTCACTACACATCAAATGACATACACAAATTAACCGCCTACCGTTTACCATCTCCGTAGCAGCATCATCGAACCTCTCTCCGGAGGCGCCAAGCCTGTTACATCAAGCCCACTCTACTCTTCTTTTTCCTGATGTTCTTGATATAGGTTTTAAATTGGTTTGTGATTAGAAAATAACTAAAAGGAAAAGCATGAAAATCCGTAATTTGATCTTGAATTTGGTAATGCAAAAGTCAATATTCTTATGAAAGAGGATACATTAGAATATCTGTTGATAAGAGTTAGTATTAAATGTCTAACTATTCAAGATAAAGTATATTAAGTGTATGTATATGCATCCAACTGCCCTAATACACGACTACATAGACTGATACACTTTTTTTTTGTTGGTTGGAATTGGAACTTTCATGGGAGTTTATGCCTATGTACTTACCAAGCCACGGAGAATGCTAAAGCTCTATTTACTGCTTCACGGTCATTCTCATTATCTCACAGTGGTTCATTTAGTGGGAATCAGAATTAGGAAATAAAAATACAGTGTAGATGACATGTCTTGAGCCTTGTTTGAATTAAGCTAGAATTCTGGCCTCTCTTTGCTCCAAGGCCTTTTCCTTAGAAGGTGGGAAACCCTTCTTCTCTTGACCAAAAAGAAAGAAAAATGCACAAGCAAGATACCAACATTCAAAAAGTGTAGATAACTTTTTATTTTAATAAAATACACCTTTCCTTCATTCATATGCTAGCAATAATATATCAACTTTCATGGTTTCTTGTCTATGTCTTTGTACCCATTTAATATTACAGAAAAATAAAATTCTCTTAATGGTTTTAGTATCAGCTAGGATGGAATGTAAGCAGTTCATATTTTTATTATTGCTTATTCCCAAACTTACGAGCCCAGGTAAAAATATAGACGTGTACTTGCGGCCAACGACCGACAAGTTAAGAATGCTTCGGGAAGTTGGAACCCCAACATTTGATGCATCTCTTAAACAAGACTTTAACTAAGGGCAGCAGTCATGTGGATCATCAATGAATTTCCTACCTATGGTTTCTTGTGAGGATGGAGTACACATGGTAAGTTGGCATGTCCTTATTGTATAGAAGTAAGTAAGGCTTTCACCTTAAAGCACGGGAGAAGGACTTCTTTTTGGGGGTGTCATAGATAATTCTTACCGCCTAATCATCCATTTCAAAAATAGAATGATAAGTTTGATAAACTATGGAGTGTCATGTTCAAACACATGATAGATTGTCTAGGGATGAAGTGTAGAGGTGCGTAGAGGACCTTGACATGGATGCAGTACCTTTTGAAAAATGTGTTGTCAATTTAAAACTTCCTGGGTTTGGAAAAATAGACAACTAGAAGAAATGTGTATCTTTTAAAAGCTTCCTTATTGGCCGACCCTTTTCATCCACAATAATCTTGATGTTATGCACATTGAGAAAAATATTTTCAAAAATGTGTTTAATACAGTCATGAATGTCAAGGGCAAATCAAAAGATCACATAAAAATAAGAAAAGATATGCAGATGATGGGTATACGGCATGAATTGCATCCATAAATGGCTAATGGTAAGATGGTGTTCCCCAAAGCAACTTATATATTGGATAAAAAGCAGATACAACAGATGTGTGAGTGGGTTAAACACCTAAAGTTGTCATATGGTTATGCATTTAATATATCAAGTTGATGCGACCTTGTGGATTATAAGTTTTTGGTTTAAAGAGTCACAATTGTAATGTAATCATGAAAAGATTTATACCAATTGTCTTTCGTGACCTCTTGCTGAAACCAGTAAATGAAGCACTCACCGAACTTAGCCATTTCTTCTGTGACTTGTGCTCCAAGATGCTCTGAGAGAATGATGTTATGATTCTTGAGAAAAACATTGTTGAGACAATCTGCAAGCTAGAGAAAATCTTTTTTCCTTCATTCTTTGATTCAATGGAGCATATGACCATTCACTTAGCATATGAGGTTAGAGTAGGCAGACATGTACAATATCGGTGGATGTATCTATTTGAGATAGTGATAGTGATTGACTGTAATTTTGGACAGCCCAAGATTGAGTTGTCTATTAGTGATAGTGATTGACTGTGTAAAGCAAAAACATTCTTATCAATCTACTTTTGCACTTGTGGTGTTTATTATTTAAATTGAGTTGTCTATTAGTGATGGTGGTTGACTATATAACGCTAAAACATTGTTCTCAATTAAATATTGCACTTATGGTTTTTATTATTCGAGTGAACTATATTTGGAGTTGTAAACATATCAATTGCTTACGGTCATGATATTTGTTGTTGAAGTTTTCTTACGTTATTCTTGAGTGCTATTTTGTAGATATGTTGAGGTCTAATGCACGTAGAGGTAGTGCAAGAGGCCAACACGGACATGCTTCTAGCCAATTAGCCCCTATCCTCGAGACCGATGACCGTGCTATTGATGAGCTACCGATGTCATCAGAAGCTTCAGCACATGGTGAGACAATAATATTTTGTTGTTATAACATATTTGTTGCGAAATGTATAATATCTTTCTTTTAATCATTCGTAGCTTCCACTACGTATGTATCTAGAGGTATCACATGTGGGATACCACTTCTAGCCTCTCGAAGCACAGGATTACTGCTCATGTTCTTAACAACTGGTATGTTTCAAATTATATATAGGACTCAATTCTTACCTTTTTTAGCTAACATATCTCTCCTTTTCTTTGTTTTTGATATTGACGTCTCTCTTGTTGTGCAACTTAGCTTTGTTGAAGATTGTGTTAAGAAAAAAAATCGGTCATATTATCAAAGCCTAGTTCCCAAGGCCTTATGTGACGTGTAAGATATGGACCAAATCAGACAAGGAACTTGTCTAGAGGAAGTTCTTAGTAAGGATCGTTTATTGAATGCTTTTCATTGTTTTATTTATTTCTGGAAGTACATTATTGCAAAAAATTTCTTGTTAATTCTAGTTAAAATTGTGTTGAATTATGTTCGGGACTATTTCAATTTCGAGTCTGACATAAATGAAGCACTTGGAGGCATGCTTGGGAGTGGCATTGTTCAGAAAATTACAAGAAGTGGATGCTAAATGCAAGGAAGCATTCTCTAGCCCAGTGTAATGGGATCTTATTATGGCCAAGGACTTCAATCCCAAGTATTTCTCGAAATCCATGTGGGGGCAGTTGGTGGACTATTCGGGTAGACCTGAATGTATCAAGTTCAGTAAGCGAGGGAAGGATATGGCAAGTATTCAACTGAAGATGAAGAATAGCGCTAGATCACGTCCGTATGTCGTGCACAATCTGAAGCTAAGAAAAGAATGAGAATACTACCATGCTCCAAGGCTTTGAGGTCACACACAAAAATAAAGATGGGAAGTGGATTTCAGAGAGCGCGGAACAGTTTGCGGTGAGCAAGGAACTATTCTTTACTTTTACATTCCTAAATATCATATTGGTTAATAAAACATTTATTCCTTTCTTATACAGACTGCATATAAGGAAAAAATTGAGGCAAACTCCCAGGCAAAAGGTATCCAAGCAATGAACGAGATCTCTTTGTGGTCAAAAGCTTCAGGGGGTCTTAAGAAGGACCGTATCCTTGGCCGCCCTAGTCAATCTGCACGTTCATTGTTAAGTAGTCAAAAGTCATCAGGTGTGAGCAGTTGTAGTGGTAATCAGTTTCAAAAGATAGATGAAGAACGCATAGAAAGACTTGTTGAAGCAAAAATTGCTAAGATGATTCAACAAGGTCAAATTATGGTGGGAGCCGGATAGCAAGTAATACCAATTAGTCTTTAGTTGTTTCCTTTGTACAGTGTAAGATGTTCTTATCATTATACACATCTTACACAATTTTAGTATTAAAAAAATAACAAGTGTAAGTCTTTGCTGTTAAGGGGAAGCACTGCTGACCCTTCCTATGCTTTGGTCCACATTGTGCTGGGTTCGCTTCATCATTATAAAGCTGCACGGAATTTGCTTGAGCCATGCATAGTGGGGAGTGCTGATGTCGATCAATTGGTTGATTTGGACATGCTCTATGTTTCAGTTGGATCCACGGGTGTTTGATTACTTGTTGAATAGTTATGTGCGGGCAGGGTGACTTAGAGGTGCTATTCATTGTTTTAATATGATGACTGAAACTCGGTAGATGTCTTAAGGATAAAATGCTAAGTTGTGGGGTTTCAATAAATTTGGTGGTTGCAACAAGCTTGATGAAGGGATAGTATCTACAAGGTGATTTTGATAGTGCTTTGGCGTTGTTTGATGAGTAGGTTCTAGTTCTGCATTAGCTGTTTATACACATATTACACATCCTGCAGGGTGCATTTTTAGGGCACATGACTAATTTGGGTGGTCTTAGCTGTTAAGGGGAAGGGGGTGGGGTGGGAGTTTCTCTATACATCCCTACATACAAAGCAATAGTCATGGGAAGATTAGTACACACACACAGATAAATTAACATTGTCTTCTTATTGGCACTTTAGAGTGACAATCTTTCTCTTCCCCTCAGTCAGTCACATTAATTTTGATATCAGTTGTGTTATATCTGGCCATGCTACATGCATTTCTGATGAACATGCACATGTCCCGTTTGATGATGTATATTTAAAATGTAACTTTTATTTGAAATATACTTTTCTTATTCTTTTTGCCTATTTGTGGATAATTTAATGTTATTCTTTTGAAATCTACTTTTCTTATTCTTATTGCCTTTTCATGGATAATGTACTGTTATTCTTTTGAAATCTACTTCTCTTATTCTTTTTGCCTATTCATGGATAATGTACCGGTACTACTAGAATTGTGTTAAGTTATTTTTTGGTTTCATGCAGAGCAGTATTGTGCTTAATGCCGATGATTCTCAAGGTGATGAGGACATTGTTGGATCCAACGTGCCTTTAACAAGGGATGAAAAAGATAATGACGACAACGTCGATGGATTTGAAGACTAGTATGTTGTTGGTTGGTCCTAATGTTGTTGTTTAGCTCGTGAACTACTTGACTCGTTTTCATTTTTTTGGTTCAAGACGATGTGTATTCAATGGAGACTTGACGTTTTTATTTGTCACTTTGACGTGATTGTTTTCAATGAGTTTTGGAATTGATTGTCACTAAGAATTAGCGACGGCATTTGCAGTCGTTAAAAGGTACATCGGTTGATAAATAAAAAATATATATTTATTACCAAAAATATTTTGTGACCGCCTCTGCAATCGCTAAACTAGCCCAAAAAGAATGTAAAATGTATTTTGCAAATATGGTAGCAATCGCTAAGTGACGTTAACGCGGTCGCCATATCTTAGCGACCGTGAAGTAAATGCATCGCTAAAATTTAGCCACCTGGCCTCTAGCGACTGAATTTGCGACTGTTGTTTGTTGTCGCTAACAATGATTAGCGACTGCAGTTGTATATTTAGCAACCGCCGGAGCCCCTGTTTCTTATAGTGTTAGCCATCCATATTCACTTTAAAAGTCATTTAATCTCTTGCATCATGGATCCTTCGGAGAGCATTTCCGAGGTAACTTTAATAGCATTCTAGTCTAGATAATCATTCTAGAATTGTCTCTAAATTCCTATAGTTACCCTTTTATTATAAAAATCAAAAAGTCATTTTCATTTCTAAGTCTAAGTCTAATTCTAATTCTAGGACAAAAAATGTAGATTGCTTCCCGTTTGATCAGAGTCTAACTAAGCTTGTTTTGATTTCAGTTAGTTTGACTGGATATGTAGGCAATTTGACCTCAAATATCGAGTACAAGCAAAAAATATATAAATAAACTTAGTGTTGGTGATATTGCACATTTTTTATGTTATATGTTTCAATGGAATAGAAATGAAGTAGAGAGCGAAAAGTTGTTGCAGGTGCCTAAAACCTCCCAGCTACATAACTTAGTCTCAAACCCATTTCCCTATTTTTGACGGACTAGTTGTTCTTTTGGACATTTTAGAGTCACTTTTATGTTTTTTTTTATTTTCCTAAATTAAATAAGATAGCAATTCTGATTTAAAATCCTTACTGGATTTTTTTGAAGCGGTTCGCTACAGTGGCGACTCCGCTAGGGACCAAAGTTACGAGGATTAGGCTTAAAACTTTTTATTGAGCTTTGGTCTTGTTGTATTTTATTGATATTTTGTGATATGTACATTGTGATATAACTGTGATACTTGTGCTTTTATTTCATGCCTCACACATGCGCACGTCTGTCTCTAACCCACCCTCTCAAGCGCAATGGTTGAAGCCCTTGGGCCTCTTGGTTTCAAGACAATCTTTCAACTGTACCCTCAACTCCACAGCCTTGTACTAAAGGGGCCTCATGATTTCATGGTATATTAAACAGCTTGTACACATACTGGTAATGGCCCATTATTGACTACATGAGCTATATATATACAATCGTGCTGATGGAGTGACCTTACATCAGCGTTGAGAGAGAAACCACACATACAAACTATTCAGTGTTATGCTCTTTTTGGGAGAGTACTTTAGCCAGTTAATATTCAGTAAGCTAGCTAGTAATCTCGCAATTAGGGGAGACTCTAGCTAACCGGTCGGTTCACCCCGCTCCTAGCCTAACAATTAGTAAGTGCATTATTTGAAAAAATTCAAAACTGGCTAGTTTATACCCTAATCCAACCCATTTGCCAACCGGCTGGCTTATCCACCATGATGGTCAAACGGTTAGTCAAAACCTATCCAGCCCCAGAAAAATCGTAGAAATAAACCCTATTCTCTCCCTGAAAATTCCCAAAAACAAACCATAACCCCATTGATCAACTGGGCGGTTTATCCACGGAGATGATTGGGAGGTTAGTCAGGACTTATTCGTGCCCCAAAAAAAATCAAAAATAAACCTAACCTTACTGATCAACTGGCCAGTTAATCCATCAGGATGACCAGACGGTTAGTCAATACCTATTCTTCCTAGAAAATTTGCAAAAATAAAACCTAACCTTAGTGATCAACCGGTTGGTTCATCCACTCTGATGATCGGAGGGTTAGACAGAGCCTTTTCTACTCAAAGATTTCAAGAAACAAAACCCCCAATCCAACTAATCAACAGACTAGTTCTCCGTTATGTATAACCGGACGATTAGTCAGTCCTATCCCCCCTCCCCCTAACTTTCAAAAATCCAAAAAAAAAACACCCGATGACCAGAATAACTTATCCTTCTCCTATAGGGTATAAGCCGGTTAGCTCGATCTATGTGGTCTATGTTATTAAAAAAATTTTAATTATCTATGCAGTTAAGGCTAAGCGTGGTTGGTATGAGGACTCATCCAAAAAGCTCTCACGAAACCCAAAGGCTAAAGAATTCCCACAGATAGCAGACCTCGTTCATATTATCAATGAACTACAGAAGGATTTTCAGATAGGTTTCTTAAACCTGGCAGATCAACAGTCCCGAAAGCCTGCAGAAATAAACCACCTCAAGAAGAGGGGTAGGAAATAGTAACAGGATAAAGCTAGAACAGAAAAGAAGGATGATAAGAAGAAAGGTCCCGAGCTTGACTCGCAATATGAGTCTGAGGATGAAGAAGTGAAACCTTAACTTCCGGAATTGAAAGATAAACTCACAGCACTTGGATTCTAAATTACCTGAATGAGGAAAGCCAATGACCCTCTAGACCTCAGCCTCCTGACCATGAATCCCAAGAATAGGTTTTTCCCTAAGTTCAAAATTCCCTAAATGGACAAGTTTGATTGGACCATAGACCCCAAAATCCATATCAAAATGTACATGCGAGCATTAACACACCCTATGGAGTGAATCGAAACCAGTTGATATAGCTTTTCCACCGTGCCCTCACGAGAGCCGCCTCTCATTGGCTCCTCACTTTAGATGAAGCTCAAGTCCGAAATATGGAAGATGAGTGAGAGAGTTTGTGAACCAATACCAGTACAATGTCGACTTGAAAATTACCCGAAGGTATTTAGAAACCGCCAAGCAGGAGCTTAGAGAATGAGTGTTTCCTTTATTATGAGATGGAGGAATAAGGCCTTTCATAAGGTAAAGCGCTTTACGAATGAGGAGCAGGTCAACATAATCAGGAACAACATGATCCCAGTATAACAAGACTACATTTGGTCACTATAACACCTCGTTCAAGGCCCTTATAGGATCCCTCATACAGATTAAAGATACCTTCATACCTCGAGCAGGTGCGAGAAATGCCAATGAACAACTGAAGCCCACCACCGCCAACAATGTGTAAGCACGCCAAGTATTATCATGGGAGGTTGCTGCTAACCGTAGGAGAAAGTTCACAGCGTTAAATGCGCTGCTGCTCAAGTTATTTGAACAGTTGTTGAGGAAGGACATGATATCTAAGTTGTTGCCTACCCAGCAGTAATACAGGAAGGATATGACATTCAAACTTTATGTGGTTATCACCAAGGGAAAGGGCATCCTAAAGAGAGGTACATAACCTCAAACACGCCATTCAAGACCTCATCGACAAAGGTGAAGTCTTTCACCCTACAAAGCCCAATGTCTAGAAAAAATCATTGACGCCTCACAAGGTTAATTTTCATTGATGATATCCTACTAATTATAGATCTGACCACCTTTATCATTCCAAACAGTCAACAAATTTAGCCAATCAGCAAATTTAGCCAATTTTAATGTGTGATTCTCTGCCACAGTTTTGTGATTATCACATGGGAAGAGTTGATGGAAGGCGAGGCCTTCACTGCCGAGAAGAGTATAATGAAGAAACATGATTCATGTTCTAACCCAATGCTTAAGTATCCCACCTAACTAGATGAAGTCGAGTTTATGAGACCATCCCACAACCAGTCACATCTAATCCGTTGTTTTCTCAATACCCTATAAACAATGAAATGTTGAGACAGTTAATGAACACCCAAGGAAACATATCTATTTAGGGGTTGTTATCTGCTTCATACTCTAACCGAAAAGCCATGATTAAAGGACTCAGTCAAGCCCAGATACCCATCCAAACCTAACCCAACTGTTAGGGACTATTCATTTTGAAAATCTCCTCACTTTTTTTGAATCAGATTTGCCCAAGTCAGGACCTAGCTATAATGACCCGCTCCACATCATAATGCGAGTACTTGATGAAAGGGTTCCCTTAATCCTTATAGACAATGGTTCTGCCTTGAATGTCTACTCCTTATGCACTGTTCAAGCCCTCAGCATTGATCCCTCAAAGTTTTTCCTTTCCAACCAAGCCGTCCAAGCCTATGATAATAACCGGAGAGAAGTGATTGGTACAGTCAAGCTCATATGACTATTGGAACTGCTAGTTTTGAAGTTGAGTTTCAAGTGTTGGATATACCCGCAGCATTCAGTCTCATGTTAGGAACACCATGGATACATCTATAGGTATAATTCCGTCTACATTGCACCAGAAGGTTAAGTTTGTGTTTGAAAAGTTCTTCACAGCTACCTCAGATTGGGCAGGTAGAGAAGAACAAAGATAGTGTTATGGTGCCCCATGATTTGTTAGATATTTTGCTTAATGGATTCAGGATTGACAATCCAGTTTAGTGTCTGGAATACAATGAGGTTTGCCTTGTCAAAAACTTCCTCCCTTCTGCCTCTTACAGTAAGACGACAGGGCTCCCTATGTTGAGAAAGCTTCATTAATTGCCCAGAAAAGGGTTTGAGCTGAAATTGCCAAGGAGATCCAAGTTTTCTAACTCTTGAGAATAAGAAAGACTAGTTTGGGTTAGGATATAAGCCGACCAAGAAGAAGACGAACGAAGCCATCAGAAAAATAGTTCAGGCCAAGAAGGATAAAGAGAGTGGACAACACATAAACTTCAAAGGTGCAAAGCTCCTCACCCTAAATGGATGTTTTGTTAAGAACGGAGAGAGTGGGCCCTTTTACAAATTTCCAGAGCCTGTCTACAGTGTGGAAACATGAAGCTGATTAAAGGATGGGAAATGTTCTACTACTCTAAATGGGTTGAAGATGAGCAACTATCAATCCTGGCTGAACCGGGTACTGAGGATGTATCTGAATGGATGGACTTCATGGAAATGAAGGGAATGACATTATGCTTCAACGATATGCACTTCTTGTGCTTATCTGTGAAATGGATGACCCAGATTGTGAACCTAAGAAGCCTAATCACTCATGTACAAGGTGATGCAGGGAATTAGATGATCGAGTATGAACCACTGATTGTAGGTAAGATTACCAAGCCAAACAAGAAGTCTTGGATGTTAATGTCACTTTTGACAATTTCAATGCTTCTTGATTGATTTTGATTACTCATTGGTCCCTAATACAGGTTATGATGAATTAATCAATACGATTAGTGACGAGTCACAACTAATGGACCTATAATAGAAAATATATTCAAGAAAATGATGAAATAAATTAAAAATCGGGAATCTAGTTGAGTCAAGTCAGTGGCAGAAGAAACAATCAAAGTCAACATAGGTACACCCAAAAATGTAAAAGAAATCAAGATAGGGGCTAGCCTGCATGAGAGGAAAGAGAGGAAATCATTACACTCCTTAGGGAATTTGTAAATGTATTTTCTTGGTCATATAATGACATGCCCAATTTTTACCCGTCTATTGTGGAACACCACCTACCTACCTTGCCTGAAGCCAAAACTGTCAAATAGAAGCTCCATAAGTTGAGACCGGAGTGGTCCCTTAAGGTTAAAGAGGAGTTTATGAAGTCACTTCACATTTGATTCATCCAAGTGATCGAGTACCCTACCTGGTTAGCCAACATCGTACAAGTCCCTAAGTCTGCCAGTCAAGTCAAAATGTGTGTGGACTATTGAGACCTTAATCGAGCTTCCCCTAAAGATGATTTTCCCTTACCCATCATAGATATGATCATATACAAGAAACTGAGCATGAGTTGGTATTTTTCATAGATTCTTTACAGGGTATAAGCACATAAAAATGGCTCCTAGAGATCAGGAGAAAACAGCTTTCACCACCCACAAGGTACCTTTTCTTATACATTAATGCCTTTGCTTTTGAAGAATACTAGAGCAAGCCGATGTTACCCTTATTCATGATATGATTCACAAGAAGGTAAAAGTGTATGCAGATCATATGATCATCAATTCTAGGAAGCGTGAAAATCATTGCACAGTCTTGAATTAGTATTTTGAGAGGTTAAGGCAATTCAATGTAAGACTTAATCCTTAGAACTGTGTGTTTGGGGTTATAGTTAGAAAATTGCTAGGGTTTATGGTGATCAAATGGGGAATAGAGGTTGATCTAGCTAAGATTAAATCCATAGTTGAGATGCCCCCACCTAGGAGTGAGAAGGAAATCCAAGGATTCTTGGGTAGAATCCAGTATATCAACTGGGTTCATATCCCAACTGACCATGATTTATGAGCTCGTGTTAAAGCTATTGAGAAAGGATTTAACCAAAGAGTGGAACCCTTTATACCAAGAAGCCTTTAACAAGGATGGATCCTATGAAATACCTTTTCGAGAAACCAGCTCTATACAATCGAAAAGCCAAATGGCTTCTGGTTCTCTCAGAATTCTACATTACATGTGTCACCCAAAAGTCTATCAATGGAAAGGTTGTAGCCACCCTGTTAGTTGATTGTCTATAAAAGGGAACAATAGTTAAGAGGCAAAATTCCCAAATTAAAGAGTTTTCTATCATGGAATCGAAGATAAGGCGGCACTTATGTTTTGACGAAGCAGCGAATAGCAATGGATTTGGAGTAGGAACACTAGTTGATCTCACAGGATGAAGCCTATTCACCATATATCAAGCTGACGAATCCCATTAACCCATTCATCAAGCCAAATTTTGACGGTATAATAAAATCGCCAAATATGAAGCTTGTATCATTGGTCTAGATATGGCTCTAAGCCTAGGAGTTAGAGAGATAACAGTATATAAAGATTTAGCACTCATCATATACCTAATTTAAGGGATGTAGTGAATCAGAGATAAGCATTTACCGACATACCATCCCCGTTTAAAGAAAATTGTAGATCAATTTGAATAATTATGCCGATACTTTAGCCACACTTGTGCCGATAGTGGATATACCTGAAGGGCAAGAAGTATAGTCATTTGTAATAAATAAAAGGAATCGACTAGCTTACTATTTCATAATAGCACCCATAAAGGAAGTCAGAGTAGCTGAACCGTGGTACACTGATGTTCAGAATCTTATCCGGGATGGTAAATACCCTGACAGATGTTCTTAGAAGGACCATGTATCATTAAGAAGATGGGACGCACAATTCATCATGTGCGATCGACGCTTATACAAGAGACATTATACTCTTATACATGAGACATTATAATGGAGAATACATATTCTGTGTGACCAAGAGAGAAAGCAATTAGATCATGGAAGTACATGCAGGAGAGTGTGGATAGCACATGAATGACCGAATGTTAGCGAAGAAGATTCTCCGACAGGGATACTATCAAAGTACACTGGAGTGGAATTGCGTGAAGTATGTGATGCCAAGGAAAGTGGGTTCACAGTCGACATGGAGGTGCCATAAGGAATGCAGTCTGAGTCAGATGCCAAGTATGGTGATGTGGGACACAGTAAGGATGGAATAAGGGCAGAGACCACGGGCTTCCCAAACAAAGCCTGAGGGTGGCAGTGCTGCGAGGGTGATGGCGTGATGCGAATATACGACGACAGTCACGGTCTGATGCTTGGGTCCAGAGTCAGGGTCCTGTATGTTTCTCTCTCTAGAATTCTAGAGTGAGAAAGTGAAAAATGTTAAAGTCCAAGAAGAAAATCTTTGTTTATAAATGAATTCTCAAGACCTCTATCTATAGAGGTTAAGATGATGATGTCATCACGCGATACGTGGCACTCCCCGGGAGTGACGCGATACGTGGCACTCCCCGGGAGTGACACGTCACTGAGGGGTCCACAGTTGCCGGTGCTCTACAGACTGTCGAATTGCATATTCACTTGGCCTGTCCCTATATAGCGTCGCTCTGTCTGTCTTGAAAGATTGGCTCCCACAGCGTCGGTGTGGCCAGAGAATCCTCTTGATCTAGCCACCAATCCAAGCCCTTGTAGAGTCCTACAGGCCTAGCAGCGGTAGGGAAGGCCCGACACCCAACTGCCAAGCGGACTAGGTGCGATACCCTTCAAAGCCCTGCTCCCATCTCAGAGTGACCCGGGGGTTATAGTCCATAGGGGTGCCAACGCAAGCCCCAGTGCCGGAGCATGTAGGCCAGTCACGAAAACACCCTAGCGGAAATAGTGTCTAGGAGGAGTCTCCTATCCCGAGGGTGAGTCCTTGTGCCTGAGCACATCGAGGTAGCATCCCGAAGGATTTGTCTACCTGACGGACTGAGGTAGCATCCTGGAAGAGCCGTCTACCTAGCAGAAGGGGAGTTGAAAAGCTCCCTGGCAGAGATAGTGTCCCGGAGGAGTCGCCTATCCCTGCAGATTGCTGCACACTCTGGGGAGTGGGTTGAAGCATCTTCCATGACCATGGCAAGGTGTGCATGGTGTGGTGAAAGGATGGACCAATGCAAGGTGCATGGTATGGTAGTGTGATGAGAGCCAAGGGGCGCGACTGGATCAGTCACGCGGTGCATGGACGTGGCGAAGTGTGTAAGGTGCTGGGGGCATGACATTATGAGTGTGGTGCTCGGGGGGGCATGTAACATGATTATGGTGCATGGGTGTGATAAAATGCATATGGTGCTGGGTCACGACATTGTGATAGAGAGTCCGGGGGCAAGGCTAAATCAGCGGCTCGATGCATAGGCGCGGCGAAGTGTGTAAGGTACTGGGAGCACAACATTATAAGTGTGGTGCCTGGGGGCATGTAACATGATTATGGCGCATGGGCGCGATGAAGTGCGTATGGTGCCAAGGGCACGACATTGTGACAGAGAGTCTGGGGGCAAGGCTATATTAGCGGTGCAGCAAAATGTGTTAAGTGCCAGGGGCACTATAGTGTGATGGGAAGCCAGGGGCACAACTGTATCAGTGGAGCGGCGCATGGGTGCAGCGGAGTTAGTGAGGTTTCGGGGTTAAGGTAGTGTGACAGAGAGCTAGGGGGCATGACCGTATCAGCGGCGCTGCGCATAGGCACAGTGGTGAAACATGACGGGGGTCGCGAAGACAGTGCTCGGGCGATGAGCGACAAAATGGAAGACCAAGGCCAACCTTGGGGGAAGTCTAAGGCCAACCCCAATAGGAGGCCGAGGCCGACCCCAAGGGGAAGGCCAAGGCCAAGGCTGACCCCAAGGGGAAGGCCAAGGCCCACTTTCCTGGGCAAGTGCCAAGGCACACCGACAGGCGACGTGTGGCATGCGATGGTCGAGGTGAGATGAGGAGTCACACAAAAATGAGTTTCTTCGTGACGAAGTAACGTAACAAAAGTGAGAAGTGCACGTGACTTGAGCGTGCATGTTTTGACTAGTTGGAAGCTTTGAATATTGACTGTTGATTGTGCCGACTTGTCGTCCAAAATAGGACCCCCACTGGGCCCTTAGGTGTAACCAAGATAGGTTGGGAGCATAAGCCCCCTGTGTGTGGTTTACGCGGAGGGGCAACCCAAGCGAGCACTGCACGCATAAACACTTAGCAAGATTTTTTATGTTCTTTGGCCAGAGAGTTGCTAGCGCCGTCGTTGCATGATGAAGGTGAAGAGTAAATGGCTCGAGCCACCCCGTGCACCACCTATTGAATCCTTTAAATGCTTGAGTGTTAACATGAAGGCATGACGATGAGGCGCACGGGGGCATTGTAGGCGCTTGGGAGAGGGCAACAGGGGTTGCAGAGACGGTGCCCGGGCGACAGGCAACGAGTGTCGTGGAGTTGGCACACGAGCGGCAGGGGTCGCAGAGATGGCACCCGTCCGCAGCGACAAGGGTTGCGAAGATGGTGCCCAAGCGTGAGCGATGGGCATTTAACAATGAATAAGAGTAGGTGGTTCGAGTTGCCTCACGCACCACCTACCAAGGACGTCGATGTCGGGGGGCGTCACAACATGAGGCATGATTAAAATTGTAAAAAAAATTGTAAGTGTAGAAGAGTGCGAGATAGGTAGAGAGACGCGAGGTGCACGTTGGTTGTCACAAATTTTTTTGAAGAATAAAAGAGATGGTGTTGGTGTTTGGCCGTAGGAAGTGACCAGGGGACGTGGTCGAAGATGGGGAATGGAATAAGGGTAAGCATCATGGCATGACCAAAGTGATAAGGTTGTGGAAGGGGTGGTGGCGGTCATGTTATGGGCGATGTAGATGGCCATGGGTTTGAAAGGGAAGAAGAGAGGGAGAGGAGAAAGGTAGGAGGCCGAAGGTGGTGGCCAAAGTAGGGGGAATGGTGAAGATAGTCGAGACCAACCTTGAAGGAGGAGGAGGCCGAGAGGGAAAAAGGAAGAAGGATAAGGGCGAAAGGGGGTGGGCTGCCGAGTGGGGGAAGGGGTAGGGGTGGGAAGAGAGGGAGAGGAAGGGGTGGGGGACTGCCGAGACCGAGGTCGAGGGGGACGAGGGGCAGCTGGGGGACTTGGGGAGAGGGAGGGAGGGAGGAAGGGAAAGGGGAAAGGGGCGATGGCAGAGTCACGAGGCCGAGGGGGAAGGAGGGGCGGGGTGAGAGATGAGAGGGAGATGGAGATGGAGGGGGAGGAGGCCGAGGGGGGAAGGGGGGCCGAGGCTGACGGTAGTATGTGGAAGGAGAAAGAGGCCCGAGGGAGGAGAAAGGAAAAAGAGATCGGCGGCTGGTTGCTGTGGGTGCGCGGGAAGAGGGGGAGGGGAAGAGAAAGGGGGTAGAGGGGAGGGTCGCTACAGGTGGGCCGAGGGGGGTGCTACCTGTCGAAGGTTGGCAGCGCCTAAGGGGCGGCAGCGTGAAGGGAGGAGAAAGAGATAAGGGAAAATTAGCGTTAGGGTTTGGGGGAGGGACGCGGGTCGGGACGGTCGGGTTCTGGTAGGTCGGGTTAATGGGTTGCGGGACTGTGAGGGAAAATGGGCCGCAGGTCGGTCTGGGTCTGGCGCAGACGAGCGGGCTGCCCTGCTTGTGTTTTGAATTTAAATTTTGAATTTTTTTTGTGGTGCCCAATGAAGAAGATAGAAAAATGGGTTTCGGGAGATGGGTGATAATTATCCCATAAGAGAAATAAAGAAAGAGAGAAAGTATGAAAAGTGGGGAAATAGTGATGGGGTTTTCGGTGGTGAGGGAAGAGAGAAAAATGTAGTGTTGGATAATGTGAGAGGCAGAGTGAATGAAGATAAAGAGAGTGGTGAGAGTGATGAGAGAGTTAATGTTGGGAGTATGTGGGGAAGATGAAAATTTTGAAGAAAAAAAAATTCTAAGTGTTGAGAATTTGTCTAAGTGTTAGAAAGGACATATGGACAAGGGTGTGAAACATTTTGTTGATTTTTTTTTAAGTGTTGGAAAGGGTAAGAGAGGTGAGGAACTACATGGGGTAGTCCCAGCAAAGGGATAATAGAGTTCGAGCAAGGGTGCTGAGGGTGGTGATCCGGCTGTGAAAAATGAAGAATTTTTTCTAAGTGTCAAATTTTATTTTATTTTTATTAAGGGAGGTTATGCTACCGTAACCACAAGAGGTTGAGATGAGAGGGTGGGGGACTCAGGGTGGTGGGTTGGTGTCGATGACTGACTGAGTGACAGAGGTAGGGGAGGGTTGGTGAGGCGTGTTGCATGCATACCTGGCAGAGTCAAGACTTAGTAGCGTGGCTCGAGCGACCCCGCACACCATGTACCAAATCTTTATGGGATGTGAGGCTGAAGGGGTTGGGAAGGGGTATAGCCCCCAAGGGAGTGGGTGATGGCATCAAGGGTGGTGTCAATCGACTTATCCAATAGCAATGTAGCTTGAAAATTTTCTAAGCCTGAAAAATGTAACTTCATTGATAACAAAGATAGGCAACATGCCTTGGTACATAAGGATGGCGTACATGGACTTGCAAAATGAACGAAAAAAACACGTGTGGAAAATACACTAAGATGCCAAGGCTTGGTCAGGTGGGTTATATGTCCCGCATTTAGAGTTTGAGCTCTCCGTACGCAATTTTGTCGGCAAAGACAAACTTGAGGAGAGCTCTGACAGTCTTCAAGTCGCACGGTTATTCCGGGGTAGTTATCAGCTGCCCTCTCTTGTCAAGACTCCCGTCCTTTTCTTGGGATTGGTGCTTGCGATTGTTGTCGTTGTCACTGGCTGCTTCCACCGTCGCAGCCAAGGCAAGTTAAGTTTGGGGCTTCGGGTCTTTGACGGACCGACATAGGTGCGTCGCGTAGTTTCCTTAAGATGTCCCCAGGACCGAAGCTGGAGGTTTTCAAGGTAGTCCCTATAGGTGTCTTTCATATTCTTGATGCAAATGGGTACAAGAGTCTCATCTTTGCAGAAGTCAGTGCATTCCAAGCACTTGTGATGAGGCTAGTTAAGGACTTGTGAAATTCCCAAAGCTTCAAAGTGTCGTCCTCACCGTAGTGCTCCAGGGAGCCAGCAAAATGGGTGAGGTGCTCGCGGTCATTGCCCTCTTTGTCGTTGAACAAGGTGAAGGATGGTTGCTTGTACTTGACAAGGTAAGGCTTGGTAGCGAGGCTGCCAGAGTAGGGAGCATGGCCTGACAGCTTAGAGGGGGAGTGTGGCAAGGATGACTGCTTGAGACGGCGGAGGATGGCGTCAAGGTCATTCTTGGTGACATACGAAGCATGTGAGGGTTTATGCCCTGTGGGGATGATCCTGTCACCAGAGGCCCCCAGATGGTGTAACCTGAGGCACACTGAGGGGATGACAATGGTAGAGAAAGGTTGGTGATGGTGAGCAACTTGTTGGGGTATGGTTTGCATATAGGTAGTGTCAGTGGCTAGAGGTCGGTCGTCAGGAAAGGTCGATTGGAGTAAGCCAGGGGAATGACTTGTGTTTAGGTTTTGGTTGGTTATGTTAGGGTTAGGCTCCATCTTAATTGAGTCGTGAGTCTCTAAAGTGCTTCGAGCAAGGGTAAGGCGTGGCGTCGCAGGCTGAGGTGCCGCGAGATCAAGGCAGCGGTGGTCACGACACTAGGACCTGAGCAGTGTTCAAAACTAGCCCAGGCCCTGAAGGTTGAATCTGAGCAGGAGGGGCTAACCATATAGCTTGGGATGATAAGGGGTGAGCAGCGGGCACAGGGTGGGGAGCTCTGAGGCCTTGAAAAGTTGGCGATTGTGAAGTCAAGACTTGGATTAATTTTTGCATTTCTAAGATGATAGCCATTAGAGAATATTCAGAGTCTTAGAGTTTGGTGATGGTAGGAGTAAGGTGTTGGATTGTGGCATTGATGAACGCGGCTACATTAGGTGCATCCATTGTGAGAGGAGCTTGGAGTTTGTTGTGGTTGGCCTCCTCTTGGTCCTCGAGGTGATGCTCCTCTTGGATGGCAGTGTTGAGGCTTTGGCTGGTACCTGGTAGTCCTGCGTTGCAGAGGCATAGTTGCTTGGGTATGTCAAGCAAGGGACGAACTGCACTGCGATGCTTACCTTCCCAGTAGACTCGTCAAAATGATGCCAAGGAAAATGGGTTTACAGTCAACGTGGAGGTGCCACAAGGAATGCAGTCCGATTCAAATGCAAAGTATGGTGATGTGGGACACAGCAAGGATGGAACAAGGGCAGAGACCAAGGGCTTCCCAGAAAGAGCCTGAGGGTGACAGTGCTGCCAGGGCGATGGTGCGATGCGAATATACGACAACAGTCACAGTCTGATGCTTGGGACTAGAGTCAGGGTTCTCTATGTTTCTCTCTAAAATTCTAGAGTGATAAAGTGAAAATGTTGAAGTCCAAGAGGAATATCTTTGTTTTTAAATGAATTCTCAAGACCTCTATTTATAGAGGTTGAGATGATGATGTCATCACGCGACACATGGCATTCTCTGGGAGTGACATATCACCGAGGGGTCCATAGCTATCGGTACTCCACAGACTGTCAAATCACAAAGTCATCCTGTCTGCCCTGCACAACGTCTCTCTGTCTGTCTTAAAAGACTGGCTCCTACAGCGTCGGTGTGGCCAGAGAATCCCTTGATCTAACCTCCAATCCAAGCCCTTATAATGTCCCACAGGCCTGGCAGCATGGGGAAGGCCCGACGCCTACCTGCCAGGTGGACTAAGCACGATGCCCTCTGGGTCATAGTCCATAGGGGTGCCGACGCAAGCCCCTTGTGCCAGAGCACATAGGCCAGTCTCAAAGACACCCTGGCGGAGATAGTGTCCCGGAGGAGTCGCCAATCTCGCAGGTGAATCCTTGTGCTGGAGCACTCCGAGCTCGTCAAGGTAGCATCCCAGAGGAGCCGTCTACCCGACGGGCCGAGGTAGCATTCTGGAGGATCCATCTATCTGGCGAAAGGGGAGTTGAAAAGCTCTCTGATGGAGATAGTCTCTTAAAGAGCGAGCCTATCCCGCGGATGAGTTTTTTTTTTAGAGCACTAGAAGCCATCGAGGTAGCATCCCGGAGGAGCCATCTACCTGACAGGCCGAGGTAGCATTCTGGAAGAGTCGTCTACCTGACTAAAAGGGAGTTAAAAAGCTCCCTGGCGGAGATAGTGTCCCAGAGGAGACGCCTATCCCCGCGGGTGAGCCTTTGTGCCGGAGCACTCGGAGCGCATCGAGGTAGCATCCCAGATGAGCCGTCTACCAGACAGGCTAGGGTAACATTCCAGAGGAGCCATCTACCTGGCAAAAGTGGAGTTAAAAATCCCCCTAGTGGAGATAGTGTTCCAGAGGATTCGCTTATCCTCGCAGATTGCTGCACACTCTGGAGAGTGGGTCGAAGCATGTTCCATGACCAAGGCAAGGTGTGCATAGTGTGGTGAAAGGATGGACCAATGCAAGTGCGTGGTAGTGTGACAGAAAGCCAGGGGGCGCGACTGGATCAGTCACGCGGCGGAGTGTGTAAGGTGCTGGGGGCATGACATTATGAGTGTGGTGCTCAGGGGGCATGTAACATGATTGTGGCGCATGGGCGCAATGAAATGCGTATGGTGTAGGGGGCACGACATTGTGACAGAGAGTCTGAGGGCAAGGCTATATCAGCGGCGCAGCGCATGGGCGCGACGGAGTGTGTAAGGTGACGAGGGCACAATATGTGAATGTTGTGTCCGGAGGGCATGTAACATGATTGTGGCACATGGGCGCGATGAAGTGTGTATGATGCCAGGGGCACAACATTATGAATGGGAGTCTGGGGCCAAAGGTGTATCAGCAGCGCGGCGCATGGGCACTGTGGAAAGTGTAAAGTGCGGGGGGAATTGTAGTGTGATAGGGAGCTAGGGGACACAACTGTATCAGTGGCGCGGCGGAGTGAGTGAGGTACCCGGAGCACAATAGTGTGACAGAGATCCAGGGGCACGGCTATATCAGCGGCGTGGCCCATAGGCGCGACAAAATGTGTATGGCGACTATGCGTGGGCACCGGCGACGGGGGTCGCAAAGACGGCGCGCAGCCCCGGGTAATAGGGGTCGCAGAGACAGTGCCTGGGCGACGGGTGTCTCGGAGATGACGCCCGGGCAATGGGCGACGAGTGTCCTGAAGTCGTCGCGGGTGACGGACATAGCAAAGTCAGCTCAGGCGACAGACATCGGCTAGTCGGCGCGGGTGATAGACGTCGGGGAGAGGCACATGACCCCTTGAAAAGAAGTGAAATTGCTAAGGGCAAGGCTAAAGGCCAACCCTCAGGGGAAGGCCAAGGCGTCCCCAAGAGGAGTTCGAGGTTGAGGCCAACCCCAAGGGGAAGGCCAAGGCCGAGGCAGACCCCAAGGGGAAGGCATAAGCCCACTTCCTTGGGCAAGTGCCAAGGCACACCGACAGACAATGTGCAGCATGCGTCGGTCGAGGCGTGATAAGGAGTCGGGCAAAAATGAGTTTCTTCGTGATGAAGTAACGTAACAAAAGTGAGAAGTGCATGTGACTTGAGCGTGCATGTTTTGACCAGTTAGAAGCGTTAAATATTGACTATTGATTGTCCCGACGTGTCGTGCAAAATAGGACCCCTACTGGGCCCTTAGGTGTAACTAAGATAGGTTGAGAACAGTATGTAAGGAGGTATCACAAGTGTCTAGTGTATGCCAAAGTGCAGCATCTTCGTCCTCAAGAGTTATACAACATGGCATCCCCATGGCCCTTTTCAGTTTGGGGAATAGATGTGATAGGGAAGATCAGTCCTAAAGCCTTTAATGGACACGAGTTTATTCTGGTAGCCATAGAAATTTTCACGAAGTAGGTGGAAGCCACTTCGTATGCACATCATTTATCGGTACGGAGTGACTCGAGAGTTAATTTCAAATAATTGATTACATTTTGAAAAGGAAGTCAGGACATAGCTGAAGAGTATGGCATAATTTGATGTCGCTCATCACTATACTGCCGACAGACCAATAGGGCTGTAGAAGCTGTCAATAAGAATATCAAGAACATGCTGAGTAAGATGACATATTCTTGTAGGAGTTGGCTGGATAAGCTTCTCTATGCCCTCTAGGGCTACAGGAGACCAATGAGAACCTCAATTGGAGCAACCTTGTATTCATTAGTCTATGGCATAGAAGTCGTACTCCTGGTAGATTTGGAAGTGAATGGTATGGAAGTCGTACTCCTAGTAGATTTGAAAGTTAATTCTTTGAGGGTATTATTGTAAAATTAGATACTCGAGGAAGATTGGGTGAGACACCAATTTGAAGAACTAGCACTGGCCGATACAAAAGGTTGAAAGCTCCATACCACATTTAGGATTACCAAAAGCGGATTTTTAGTGCCTTTAACAAGAGAGTGAAGAAACGCGGATTGAAAAAAGGATATTTGGTACTGAAAGAGGACAGCAGACAGATCTGGAAGCCACAAGAAAATTTTGAACCTGATTGGTCAGGTCCCTATATGATCAAGCAATGCATGGCTGGCAATACATGTTATTAGGCGATTTAGATGAATCGAGTTATCATAACTAGTCAATCTAGACTGATTAAAGAAATTTTATGCTTAAATGAAATTGGTAAATTGAACTACAAATGACCTGATCCTCCTTAAGAACATTATCTAGCACACACATGTCAATGTGACACATAGATGGACGTATGTAGGCTGCCTGTGCGGTAAAATTTTAATAAAAATATTTTATTCTGCTGGCTAAGATATCGATTACAATTTTCGAGAAAAATAAAAATACCTGTTAGGACGAAAACCCTACAAAGGGTGGCCAAGATAAAAGTTAGGGCAAAGAAAAAAATAAAAATAAAAGTACTAAAAAGAAATAATAAAAGCCCGCTAGGACGAATACCCTAAAAAGGGCGGCCTAGGAAAAAGTTAGAGCACAGGAAAAATTTTAGGTCCTATCAGCAACCAAAGGGTAATCTATCAGCATATTTATTTCTTATTCTTTGAAGAGGGACGATCATCTTCATCCAAAAATATGGTTGACTTGAACGGGTCAATGCTCCTCTTGTAAGTCAGGTTGTGAGGTATTAAGATCACGTCCTTTAGAAATTCTACCTCGAAAGTTGGACCTATGTCCGCTTTCTCAATTTCTGTAACCTAGCCATGCTTGCGAACAAACTAACCTTCGATTTAAGCATACATCTCATCTTTTCGGTCCTGAGCAGCTTTGGTAGACAGTGGCCTCTTCTGTTGTTTCTTCTTAGGCAGGGTAGAAGGGTTTTATCGCATCTCATTAATGTGTAGAGACCGGTTTTGTCTACACCAAACTTCTCTTCAAACAGTCGGGAACCTATCCAAGACCACCTGATCCATGTGACTCGGACTTCTCCCTCAGCTTGAGGATGACGAAAGCTCTAGACTAAACTCTGAGAAGATCTACGCCATCAAGTGCTTCTAGCCTTAAGCCGATGAGAGCCCGAGTTCTTCTTTCGCTTGCACCAGAAATCTGATCTCATATTCATTAGGGAAATCCCAAGACAGCCTTGCCCACAACCTGCTCTCCAAAGCCTGAACTTTCTCCCTAACTGTTGCAGCTAAAAACTGGATCGGGAACCACACCAGAAATCAGGCCTGCAAAAGAGAACACGGAGTGACCGCCGGGTGGGGTTCCGGCGGGGGAACGCTCCGATGCTTAAGTCAGAGATTGCTAACAATGTAGAACTCTGAAGAAGCAGTAAGACACAATGTGTGATTGTGTGTGAACCTTTTTGTACCTGAGGGGTCAGACCCCTTTATATAGCGGTAGAAGGAGGAGTCCTAGCAGGACTGGGCTTTGACCAACTCTAATCAGAATATAATTAGGATCCTTGAGGATCTCATGTCAATCTGAACTGATAGAGTCAGAGCCTCTTTAGGATTCTGCCCGGTGATTGATACGGTAACTGCCATATCAGTAATGAGCCAGTGTGGGTTACGTGTCATAACTGCCACGTGTCGTCCGTAGATTGGAGGGATATTTTTAGCTATATCATATGCCCCCTGCTTTCACCAGCGTTTACTGAAGCGGGTGGAAGCACACTTTTCCCACTGGTGATAGCGAAATACGCCAAAAGCAGGATCGGATCTGTCTGCCCCCATTGCAAATACTCAAAGAGTTCTCTGCTCGGATACGGTTCTGTTCGGACAGAGTTCTGCTCGGATGAAATTCTGCTCGGGCACGATTCTGTTCGGACAGAGGTCTGCTCGGACATGGTTCTATTCAGACAGAGTTCTGCTCGGGCATTATTCTATTCGGACAGAGTTCTGCTCGGATGGAATTCTGCTCGGGCATGATTCTATTTGGACAGAGTTCTACTCGGACCTGATTCTGTTCGGACATGATTCTGCTCGGACATGGTTCTGTTCGGACAGAGTTCTGCTCGGGCATGAATCTGTTCGGACATGATTATGTTCGGTCGTTGTCACTCTACTCGGGCAGAGTGTTCGGACACGATTCTGTTCAGACAGAATTCTGTTCGGCCGTTGTCACTCTGCTCGGGCAGAGTGTTCGGACGGGATTCTATTCGGACAGAATTCTGTTCGGCCACGGTCACTCTGCTCGGGCAGAGTGTTCGGACACGATTCTGTTCGGACAGAATTCTGTTCGGCCGTTGTCACTCTGCTCGGGCAGAGTGTTCGGACACGATTCTGTTCGGACAGAATTCTGTTCGACCACGGTCACTCTGCTCGGGCAGAGTGTTCGGACACGATTCTGTTCGGACAGAATTCTGTTCGGCCGTTGTCACTCTGCTCGGGCAGAGTGTTCGGACACGATTCTGTTCGGACAGAATTCTGTTCGGCTACGGTCACTCTGCTAGGGCAGAGTGTTCGGACACGATTCTGTTCGGACAGAATTCTGTTCGGCCGTTGTCACTCTGCTCGGGTAGAGTGTTCGGACACAATTCTGTTCTGACAGAATTATGTTCGGCCACGGTCACTCTGCTCGGGTAGAGTGTTCGGACACGATTCTGTTCGGCCGTTGTCACTCTGCTCAGGCAGAGTGTTCGGACACGATTTTGTTTGAGAAGGATTCTGTTCGGCTACGGTCACTCTGTTCCGGCAAAGTGTTCGGTCACGATTCTCCTCGGGAACGATTCTGTTCGGCCATTACACTGGTTCCTCCATGTGTCTCCTTCTTCATTAATGTCTTTGAGCAGGAATTGAGAATTTTCAAGTTTCTCTACTCTTCAGCTTGTGACACGTGTGTGGTGGATGAACCGTTGCGTTTCCCCAGAAACGGTTACATGGGGTTTCTCTATAAAAAGAGAACTTTCAGTTCATTTTTCTTCACTCGAAATTTTTTGGAAGCACACTACTCTTCAAGTAAGTCTTTTTGCTTTCTTCTTTCTGTTCAGCACTTCAAGTTTTTCATAGTTTCTTAGTTTGGGTAGAAAACATGTCCGAAACTTCAGCGTCTGTTTCTTCTTCCGAAGAGAGTAGTTCATCTTCGAGTTCGGAACGAGTTCTAACTTCAGGAAGTGAAGTTGGAACTTCCAATCCACAACTACCACAAGCTTCAACATTCCAGCCTTTAACTTCTCAACCATTACCACCTTCATCTTCTCAACCTTCGCACTCTTTGTCTAGAAAAAATGCCTTAGGAGATGTAAAGGATCAAGCTGACGATAAGGCTAATCCCAAACCTTGGTATACTGCTGACGAGAAGTCAGGCAAGATGTCTACCGAAGATTTGCAGGATTTAATTCGGGAATATCCTCTTCCCGAAGGTTGGTATGCTCGTCTTCCTGGTTTGCAAGAACCAGCTAATTATGGAACCAAGTTTGAAACTGGGATATATGAAGAGCAGGTGAAGTCTGGGTATAGGCTTCCTCTCCATCCTTTTGCTCTTCGTTTCTTCGAGCATTATCGCATGGCTCCCGGGAAGCTTGTTCCAAATGGTTGGAGGAAGCTTGCCGGCCTTATATATTTGGTCCAGACTTCAGGCTACAAACCAGATGCAACAGATTTTAAGAGAGTGTTCTTCAAAATATGTTTCGTCAAGGGAGTCGCCAACTGCCCGGGATGGTATTACATTCATAGTAGGCAACGACTCCTGAAGAGAGGCCCGAAGTCAAATAAAGGCTGGCATTCTAGATACTTCTTTATTGGCCGCCTGGACAAGGGGGAGTTTCTGTTTGATAGAGACTGGAATCCATTCTGTAAGGATTTCGAAAATCCTGGCAAGCCTACTCCCAACAATCTGACTAAACATATACTTAGTCATATTAAGCTTCGAGGTGGTCTTTGCATAGATGAGCCTCTTTCGGAGGAACAACTGGAGTGGGCGAAGATCATTCCTCCAAAGCCCATTCCAGCTGGTCTTCAGATTCTTTCTCCTCATCTCGCTATTCCTAGCATGTCATCTGCCGAGACCGTTCCCGTAGGTGTGTTTTATGGAAGATTTTGATTTCAATTCGGTTTCAGTATTAATTCCCGTATTGATTTCTACCTTGATTACAGAGATGGCTAGAGGAAGTGGAAAATCGCCCCAAGGAGTTTTTCTTTGCGTTCTTCAGAAAGCTAAGGGGAAGCGCAAGGAGAAACAGCCCAGTGTTGAGTTGCCCCATGTTCCTAAGAGGACTAGAGTTACTCCTCCAGAACGTTCTCCACGTATCTTGGAGCAAGTGTCCATTGATGACGATCCTATCTTTCGACCGAGGTGGACACTTAGGTGCGATGACCTTGGGATGCCGGATAGCCATGTCTCGGAGCAGCATCTTCTTCATGGAATTCTACCTCGAGACAAGGAGGTCTTCCAGACTCAGACACACGAGACCTTTGCCTGCTCCTTTGCCCAAGCCGTCTATATGGTAACGTCCTTTGTCTCAACTAAGTTTCCGTTTTTGTTTTCAACTTTCATTTAGCTGATGGTTCCAACCTTCATTCCAGATGTACGCTAGCGGATCTGAGATGCTTTCTCGCTTTGAGATGGCGAGGCAGGTGGCAGCAGATGAGGCTCAACAGAAGAGGAAAGCTGTTAATGAGACACAAGAAGCTTCTCATCTTGCTGAAGAGCTGAGCAAGCAAGGGGCAGATCATCTTGCTCAGATTGCGACTCTGGAGAAGAGGCTTGACGAGTCAAGAGGAAGGCAGCAGAAGAGGTGACCAAAGCTCGTGACCAAGGCATCCGCAACTTCTTGGATGGAAACGCTGGGGATGAGTGGCTGACGAAGCGGATCGACGATGGCCTTGAGATTTATGAGCTTGGTTTCGCGAAGGCCAAGGAGATGTTTGTTGAGCGCTTTCCTGATATCTCCTTGGATGACTTCGTTCTGCCTGCGGTGATATCTCCGTCTGGAGAGACTGTTCTGCCATCAGAGACAGGTGATGCTGCAGCTTCTCATCCTCCAGGGGAAGGTCCTTCTGGTGATGCCCCCGAGCCTTAGATTTTAGCCTTTGTATCTAGGCTTTTTGCTTTATACAGACAAAGAATTTTGATGCCCGTTCAAGGGCTTATTGTAAAACTCTTTATCTTTTATTTCATGTTGTTATGCTTTACTATGTGTTTCTCATGGTTTGTCTTTACCATTCACACAGTATTATTGATTTTTACTTTGGCTCAAACCCTTTATTCGTCACTTAAAGAGTTGGCAAAGAAGTCGAGCACCCCCCGCTCGGCCTATAATTCGAAGAAGCAAAAGCTTTAGTGGAGTGACGGTGCCCCCATTAACTTTTGTTTCTTCACGGACTTAGATCTGTAGCTAATCCGTTTGGCCTTCTCTTGTATTTTTATAAAACCCAAGAGTTATACACTCTGTTCGGACAGAATGTTTTTGGCTACATTGATCACTCTGTTCGGGCAGAGTGTTCGGCCATCACTCAGTTCGGACAGAATGTTTTTGGCTACATTGATCACTCTGATCTGGCAGAGTGTTCGGCCATCACTCTGTTCGGACAGAATGTTTTTGGCTACATTGATCACTCTGTTCGGGCAGAGTGTTTTGGCTAAGCCCACAATAATATTGAGAGCAAAAATAACTTTATTGCTCGAGCAAAAGATAAAGTTTACATTGGATTGCTCAACAACCCATTTATTTGAAATTATCTTTCTAAAGACAATTTTTAAATGATTGGGGTTTTGATAAGGTCTGGGCCCTTATCCCCCTGAAAAAGAAGTGTCTTGCCTTGAGGCAAGATGCTACTGCGCGACGCGTTGTTTTATAACAACGGATCGTTCATGGGCTTGAGTCCGAACTTCTTCTATCAAATCAAGATTTCCTCTGAGTCCAATTTCTTTGCCTTCTTTGGTCGGCACGAAGTTACGTAGCATTGACGAGCTATAGTCTGGTCCCCTTTCACCTCTCCAATCCCGTGTTCCGTGGGGAATTTCATCTTGAGGTGATAAGTTGACACTACAACTTGTAATTGATTGAGTGCTGGTCGTCCTAATATGGCGTTGTCTGCTGAGGGGACCTTGACCACCACAAAATCAAGTATGAAGTTGGCTTGTGCTGGAGGTGTGCCAATCGCAACTGGGAGTGCGATAATACCTTCGGCTGCAACTGGATGATTGGAGAATCCATACAACGGAGTATCCATCTTTCGAAGACGGTCCGTTGGAATGTTCATCTTCTTGAATGCATCGAAAAATAAGATTTCTGCAGAACTTCCGTTATCAATCAAGACACGCTTTACATCAAAGTTCCCAGCTCTAACTGTAATGACTAATGGGTCATCATGAGGAGTTTGTATGTCCTTCGAATCTTCATCGGAGAAGGTGATGGCTGCTACGGGTACCGTCTTCGATTTCTTATCCGGGGGCTGACTCGTTATGTATACTTCTCTAGCGTATGCTTTTCGAGCCCGTCCTGATGAACCTCCTGCGGCTAATCCCCCAGATATAGTGTTGATAATGCCCGCATTCTCTTCTCGATCTTCTCTTTCTTCCATGGCTGGAGGTGTCTGTTGTCTATCTTCTTTAGGAGCTACAAAATTTCTCAACTGGCCACGCTTGATAAGGGCCTCAATTGCTCGTTTAAGCGACTCGCAATTGTCAGTTGTGTGGCCATGATTGTTGTGAAAGTGACACCATAAATCTTTGTTCCGTTTATTTGGTCGAGATTTCAGCTTGTCCGGCCACTGGAGAGCCTTATTCTCCTTGATCTCGTGAAGAATCTGTGATGGTTTTGCATTGAGGGGTGTCAGATTTTTCCAAGCGAACGGTTCTTTCGGACGTCGTTCATCATACTTGGAACGTTTTGTCGACTTTTCTCCTTGGGGAGGAGTTAATTCCCGAGACCGTTTCTTCTGTTCTTCCTTCCTTTCTCCACGCCGTCCTCTGTGTGTCTCCAGGTATTCTTCAGCTTGAATATATTTGTTAGCCTTCTCGAGAAGGGCTTTCATATTACCTGGAGGACTTTTGTTCACAGAGAATGCGAACTTGGATGTGGGTCGAAGGCCTCGGAGGAATGCAGTATACTTCACGGACTCGTCCAAGTTATCAATTTCCAAGGTGGCTGCGTTGAATCGTCCGAGAAAGCACGCCAAAGACTCGTTTTTCTCTTGCACAATGTTCAGCAGACTCGCCGAGTTCTTTCTTCGGGAGCGACTGCTTACAAAGTGTTTTGGAAAGAGATCCGATAATTGGCCGAAGGAGTAGATGGACCTTGGTTGTAGAGATTTGAACCATGCATGTGCTGCTTTCCTTAGAGTGGTAGGAAATGCTCTGCACATGACAGCGTCTGAAACCTGGAGGAGTAGCATGTTTGTTTGAAACTGGTAAACATGTTCTCCTGGATCCCCAGTCCCGTCGTAGAGGTCACATTGAGGCATTCGAAAATTGGGAGGTAGCTTTGCCTTCTCGATGGCCTTCGACAACGGATATCCGGATTCATTCCTTGGGCAAGATCGTTCTGGAGAATGATATCTAGGGACCACCTTCCAGGAGTCCCGTTCTTGGGAACGAGACTCAGGCGTCCTCTTCCTGTGGATAGATCTTCGAGGGGTCTTAACTCTGGCGGCTTGTGCGGGAGAGGAGTTGGTACTGTCTTCGACTGAAGAATCGCGACGGTAGCATGATCCACTCCTGGTTATGTGATCTCCGCTTTTGTCTTTGTGATTGTAAGTTGGATCGGCCATTGATTGGTATTTGCGGCCGTAACTTGATCTGGATGTGAGACGAAGACGAAGATCATCGGGGTCAAGATGAGAATGGTAAGTGGGTGGAGGAGCCACTGCCATGTCGAGCTTTTGTTGGAGAGTGTTCACGACATCTTTTAGCTCGTGGATCTCTTTTGTAAGTTCGGCATGGGGTGTTTTGAATAACTTACGGTTCAGGCGATGACGAAGGTCTCCGTTTTTCGGAGTAGACGTCGGAGAGTGATTTCTTCGAGGTCTACCTTCTGATTCGGGAGTTGCAGATGTGACGTTAACGTGTGCATCTTCCGCAGAATCGGCATGCCGACGTGAAGGTGTCGAACGGTGGTCACCACTGAGTCAACGAGAGTTGCTCGTTCGGGTGTGACGGTGTGGAGAACGACTATGTGAAGAGTCGCTAGAAGAAGAATGATTGGCCATGTTCCCTATAGTGGTCCCACGGATGGCGCCAATCTGTTGCATCTACAAACTGGATCGGGAACCACACCAGAAATCAGGCCTGCAAAAGAGAACACAGAGTGACCACCAGGTGGGGTTCCGGCGGGGGAACGCTCTGATGCTTAAGTCAGAGATGGCTAACAATGTAGAACTCTGAAAAAGCAGTAAGACACAATGTGTGATTGTGTGTGAACTTTTTTGTACCTGAGGGGTCAGACCCCTTTATATAGCGGTAGAAGGAGGAGTCCTAGTAGGACTGGGCTTTGACCAACTCTAATCAGAATATAATTAGGATCCTAGAGGATCTCATGTCAATCTGAACTGATAGAGTCAGAGCCTCTTTAGGATTCTGCCCGGTGATTGATACGGTAACTGCCATATCAGTAATGAGCCAGTGTGGGTTACGTGTCATAACTGCCACGTGTCGTCCGTAGATTGGAGGGATATTTTTAGCTATATCACTAACCATGGGCCAAAACTGGTTGATATACTCCTTAGACAGCAACGGGACAACCAAATCCATACAATCAACAAATGTAACATTCCTTATGAAGTGATCAAAGTGGGCTGGAGAGCCCCAACCCTAAGAATGGTTGTTATCAGTGAAGGGCTAAGGTCATTCACAAAAATGGCAAAATTATTGTAAAAATTCGAAACAACATGCTTGTAACTGAACTTTCTCAGAATTTGACAAGAAAAGTAAAAGGATGAACAGGGCAATCCCAGGAGACAGACACAGTATTATCCAAAAGTCTACAAAGCAGACCCATGAATTCCCCACCAGGGACAGTACCAGTGAATATCCTTGGACTCCTACACATAGAATAAGCAAGTCCAACCTTCTATGCCCGAACGTCCCTCAAAAAGCGAAGGTGGAGAACAGAAAGAATAAGGACGATACTTTGCATTAGTCGGTACAACTATCACCTGCCTCTGATTTAGGAGCCACATATATAGAAGTAAGGGGCTACCTCTAAATGCAAGACTTAGGTCTTCATGCACATTGGTAATGCCATTTATGGTCTCAGCCAGTCTCACATAGGAATCTGGATTTTCCTTTTGGAAGACACTTGCACTGACAACTCAGCTAGTCTCATATCCGTAATAACAGGATCCACAACAGTGAGATATTTGCCCACCAAACACAATGCCAGAGCTGCCACCGGGCCATAGGCATACTGGTGATCACGGTTATTCGGTTTGGCAGAAAAATACTCTATTTAGGAGAGAACAGGATGCCTTCACCCAGATAATTGACCTAGCACGCTCTTCCCTAACTTTCAACAACCCATAAGGGCCTTAACATATCAGTCTTGGATGATCGGAATAGCAATGGGTAGAGTAACAGGAATATCTACCAGACCAAAGAATTCTTCATGAGTCGACCATAGTTCGTCTAGGTCAAATCAAAATACATGATCATCAGTATCACGAAATTTGCATGTCGCACGGAGAATGTCTTCATGAATAACCACATCTAGCAAACTCATGACGAACCTCAAATTGAATTGCCCATCAAGATGAATGAGTTTGATCTTGTTGAATGAATCGATGAAAGCTCTGAATTGGAGCTCGAAGATCATAGGGTTATCTTCAGAAGCCATTGGGAGTTCTTCTAAGAGAATGAAAGTTGAATGTCCCTCTGAAAGGACGAGTCCCAAATTTATAATAAAAGAGCCCTGAGTTGTATAAAGATTGAAATCAAAAATTTTTTAAAAAAATTATTGGACAACCCGAATGGTTCTCGACAAACCGGCCGGTTTTCCTCTTGGGTTGAATATTTTGGCAGTTAATCTTTCTGATCAACCGTCCAGTTTTATCAGAAAAATTGATTTTTCTTCTCATCAACGTCTGGCTTTACCATGAAATTTAATTATGTTTCTGATCAATCATCCAGTTTTACTCAAAAATTGGATTTTGCTACTGACTAACCGATCGGTTAGTCAGTGCTTGTAAAAATTTGACAGGTTTTGCCTATTTTTAGGCTGAACCTTGTACCTATTCAATTAGCAGCTCAATTTAATTTTAATTTTTCATTACAGTTTTAACCCAACCTCATTTCTTTCTATGCTAGTGGGTGAGCATACAGTCAAGCTAAGCATTAACATAGGAATTACTAAATAAAATCTTAACTCAAAATGAAAAAAAAACTGCGCATTGCATTCAAGTTTGATTTAGTCCCTAAGGGACTGTGATGCCAAGGAAAGTGGGTTCGCAGTCGACGTGGAGGTGCCACAAGGAATACAGTCCAAGTCAGATGCCAAGTATGTTGATGTGAGACATAGCAAGGGCAGAGACCAAGGGCTTTCCAAATAGAGCCTGAGGGTGGCAGTGCTGCGAGGGCGATGGCGCAGGGTGAATACATGACGACAGTCACAGTCCGATACTTAGGTCCAAAGTCAGAGTCCTGTATGTTTCTCTTTAGGATTCTAGAGTGAGAAAGTGAAAGTGTTCTGAAAATGTCCAACCGTCCAAATGAATTCTCAATACCTTTATTTATAAAGGTTGAGATGATGATGTCATCACACGACACATGGCGCTCCCCGGGAGTGACACGTCACCGAGGGATCCACAGCTACCGATGCTCCACGGACTGTCAAATCACATATTCACCCGGCCTGCCCTGCACAGCGCCACTCTGTATGTCTGGAAAGACTGGCTCCCACAGCGTCGGTGTGGCCAGAGAACCCCCTTGATCTAGCCTTCAATCCAAGCCCTTGCAGAGTCCCACAGGCCTGGTAGTGGTGGGGAAAACCCGACGCCCAACTGCCAGGCAGACTAGGCGCGATGCCCTCTGAAGACCTACTCCCGTCTCGGAGTGACCCGGGGGTCATAGTCCATAGGGGTGCCGATGCAAGTCCTCAGTGCCGGAGCACGTAGGACAGTCACAAAGACACCCTGGCGGAGATAGTGTCCCGAAGGAGTTGCCTATCCCGCGGGAGAGTCCTTGTGCCGGAGCACTTAGAGCGCATCAAGGTAGCATCCCGGAGGAGCCGTCTACCTGATGAGCCAGGTAGCATCGCGGAGGAGCCGTCTACCTAGCAGAATGGAGTTTAAGAGCTCCCTGATGGAGATAGTGTCCCGGAGGAGTCGCCTATTCCGTAGGCCGAGGTAGCATCTCGGAGAAGCCGTCTACCTAGCAAAAGGGGAGTTGAAGAGCTCCCTGGTGGAGATAGTGTCCCGGAGGAGTCGCTATCCCCACGGTGAGTCCTTCTGCTGGAGCACTCGAAGCGAGTCAAGGTAGCATTCCGGAGGAGCCGTCTACCCGACTGGCCGAGGTAGCATCCCGGAGGAGCCGTCTACCTGGCAGAAGGGAAGTTGAAGAGCTCCCTAGTGAAGATAGTGTCCCGGAGGAGTCGCCTATCCCCGAGGTGAGTCCTTGTGCCGGAGCACTCGGAGCGCATCAAGGTAGCATCCCGGAGGAGCCGTCTACCTGACTGGCCGAGGTAACATCCCGGAGGAGCCGTCTACCTGGCAGAAGGGGAGTTGAAGAGCTCCCTGGCGGAGATAGTGTCCCGGAGGATTTTCCTATCCCCGTATGATGTTGCACACTCCGGATAGTGGGTCGAAGCATGTTTCACGACCAAGGCAAGGCGCGCATGGTGTGGTGAAAGGATGGACCGATGCAAGGAGCATGGTAGTGTGACAGAGAGCCAAGGGGCACGACTGTGTTAGTGGCGCGATGGAGTGAGTAAGGTGCTGGGGGCATGTCTGTGTTAGTGGCACGGTGCATGGGCGTGACATAGTGCATATGGTGCCGGGGCACATGTCATGGAAGTGGCGCATAGGCGCGGCGACGAACGTCGCGGAGCAATACTTAGTGTCGGGGCACATGTTATGAGAATGGCACAAGGGGCAACGAAGAACGTCGCGGAACAATACTTGGTGCCGGGGCACATGTTATGGAAGCGGCGCACGGGCACGATGGCGACGTCGCAGAGTCAACACTTGGTGCCGGGGGCACGTATCATGAGAATGGCGCATGGGCACGGCGACGAACATCGCGGAGCAATACTTGGTGTCGGGGCACGTGTTATGAAAGTGGTGCGGCGATGAATGTTGCGAAGCCATACTTGGTGCTGGGACACGTGTTATGAAAGTGGTGCGGCAACGAATGTGGTGAAGCAATACTTGGTGCCGGGAGCACGTATCATGAAGATGGCGCATGGGCACGGCGACGAACATTGCGGAGACAATACTTGGTGCCGGGGCAAATGTCATAAGAATGATGCATGGGCGCGGCGACGAACGTCACGGAGACAATACTTGGTGCCGGGTCCGTGTCATAAGAATGGTGCATGGGCGCGGCGACGAACGTCGCGGAGCAATACTTGGTGCCGGTGCACGTGTTATGAGAATGACGCAAGGGTGCAGCGACGAACGTCGCGGAACAATACTTGGTGTCGGGGGCACGCATCATGAGAATGGCGCAAGGGCGCGGCGACAAACGTCACAGAGATAATACTTTGTGCCGGGGCACATGTCATGGAAGTGGCGCACGGGCACAGTGACGAATGTCACGGAGACAATACTTGGTGCCGAGGCACATGTCATAAGAATGGCGCATGGGCGCGGCGGCAAACGTCGTGGAGACGGCGCACGGGTAAGCGTCGGGTGTCCCGAAGATGGGATTTAAGTTGAGTGTACCTGTCATAACAAGATGATGAATGCAAGATGTAGTAATGAAAAAGTTAGGAGTGATGGTATGTGGTCGTCAGCGACGGGTCATTCGGCGGTAGCGCGCAACTTTGAGCGATGGGCATCGCAGAAACGGTGCGCGGTTACGGACGATGTATGTCGCGAGGTTGATGTACGACGGACGTTATGAGGTTGATGCACGATGGACGTCGCGAGGTTGATGTACGACGGACGTCGCGAGGTTCATACACGACGGACGTCGCGAGGTTGATGGACGAACATCCGTAAACATCGCGGAAGTGCAAAGATTTGAGAAAACAAGTGCGCGCGGGAGGGGAGGCCATAGGCCAAGGATTGGGGGAAGGCCAAGGCCACCACCCTTGGGGAGGCCGTGGCGGACCCCTTGGTGAGGCTGAGGCCGACCCCTTGGGAAGGCAGAGGCCGACCCTAGGGGGTGGCCAAGGCCAATGGCTAGCTCCCGTGAAGGGAAGCCAAGGCCACTCCCCCTTTGGGTGAAGTTCAGGCGCGCCGACAGAAGGTGTTTTTGATGGGCAATGAAAAATCTAAAAGTTGCATTGCGACGAGCATGTCGATGTGAAACGTACCCACGTGACAAACAAGGTTCCAAAGTCACATACGAAGTGTATGAAGCAACAAAGCACGAAAGGGACTTTGCACGAAGAGTGAACAACCGGGGGGGAAAGGCCAAGGCCAACACCCCATGGAGGCTGAGGCCGACCCCATGACCTTGGGGGAAGCCGAGGCCGACCCCATGGGGTTGGCCAAGGCCTATGCCCTTGACCCCGTCACTCCGGTTGTGCCAACGGTCGATGTTTTTGGGGAAAAGGTGCTCAGGTGGTCGCGGTGCGACGAACGTGGTACTGTGAGTCACGATAGCGTGAAATAATTGGTGACTAAGGCGTGCAAAGTAAGAAATGCACGTGACATGAGTGTGCGCACTTTGACAGGTTCGATGCGTTGAATACTGTGCTTGTGCAGACGTGTCATGCAAAATAGGACCCTCAGTGGGCCTTTGGGTGGGACCAGAATAGGTTGGGAACAGACTATAAGTCCACTCTAGAAAATCTAATGTCTGGACATCAATTTCATCCGGTCTTCTTTGTCAGCTTTCCCTAATAGTTAAGATTAAGCGTGATTGGTATCGAGATTCGTCTGGAAAGCTCTCACGAACTCCAATGGCTGAATAATTTCTGCAGATCACCGATTTGGTATGTATAATCAGTGAACTTCAAAAGGATCTTCAGAATGGTTTTAGTGCCCTAACTGAGCAGAAATCCCCAACCATCAAGGGATTAAATAACCTCAAGAGGAAAGGTTGAAAAGAACAAGAAGAGGATGTGAAGAAAGACAATAGAGAGAAAGGTCCGGAGTTTGATTTGATGTATGAGTTTGAGGAAGAAGAAACAAAACCACCTACACCGAAATGAAAGGATAAGTTAGCTGCACTTGAGTCCTAGATTGCTAAGATGAGGAAAGCCGATGACCCTCTAGACCTCAGTGCCTTTACAATGGACCCCGAGGATAGGCTATCCGTCAAATTCAAGATGCTAAAAATTGAAAACTTTGACGGGACCACAGATCCCAATATATGCAAGCATTGGCCCCATACGGGGTAAATCAGAATCAGTTGATACAATTGTTCCATCGTACCCTCACAGGAGCCGCTTCCCGGTGGTTCCTTACCTTGGATGAACCCCGAGTTCGTACATAGGAAGATGTTGTGAGAAAGTTTGTAAAGGAGTATGGTATACCACAGCAAAATAATCTGCTCATATCTGAATTGTCAAAGAATCCAGGATGTAACGTAGAAAGATGAGGACATCAGTCCAACTAGGAATGCAATGAGAATCTGGAATTCTCAAGGTTGGCCATGCATGAACCCTTCACTTGTCGTAATACTGAAAGATATCTTTGACTAGTTGGTATAGAAGAATCGAGTCAAACAGTCATTGAATCAAGTCAGGTGGCCATTGAATCATATGGTCTAGGAACCGACATTAAGGAGCAGATGACTACCTTTAAATTCGGCAGTTGAATCTTTACGAACTTCGGTTATAGCGTTGATAATCTCAACAAGCACTCATGCGCTAGACTTTTGCATATCATGCACGCATTGCCGTCTACCAGGATTGGGTGCACGATTATGTGTTGTGAAAGGATTTTAAGCGCCTTCTTTGAGTTACATGTAATATCGTGAGATAGGATGGCCTTTACTGTATTTTGCTTTTCGCAAGTCGACGAATGTCACAACAATAAGTTGTTGTGTAAAACGTAAAACACTTTTAACTTCTTATAATATCAATGTTATTCTCCTATTTATCAAAAAAAAATAAAATTAGTAGCATCACTCACCATAACCGGTAACACTTAATGTGCAAAGTAGTCAAATCTTCACTCTTAAATTTTAACAAGTATACTACATAACCCCATAGATTAATTATCAGCTGTATTAACGCAGAATTTATACAATAACCTGGGCCCCATTTGACAGAAATTTTTTTTCAGTTTTATAAACTAAAAAAAATAAGCGCGTTTGGCGGACAGTTTTCATTTTTTTTCTTTAGTTTTTAAACCATGGCAATTTTTTAAAACTCCAAAATGAGTTTCAGTTTTCAGTTTTGGTTTTTATTTTGAGATCACCACCCTCCCACCGCCCACCGCCCACCGCCAGTTGTGGCGGCCACCGCCGGCGACTGCCAAACTACCAGCAGCCACAGCCAGCAGGCCACTACCACTGCCAGCGGCCGACAGCCAGCAGCCGCCGGCGGCCAGCCACCGCCACGCCCCACCACCGCCACCGCAAACCACCAACAAAGAAAAAGCTCAAAATAAAAACTGGGTAATCAAACACTCAAAAACAAATTCAAAATAAAAACTGGGTTATCAAACACTCACTTGTTTTTGTTAAAAAAAATTAACTGATTTTTGTTTTTATTTTTTTGAAAATAGAAAACCAAAACTAAAAATGTTGTCAAACGGAACCTTACTTACTTTTGCATAATAGTACAATTTGAGACCATGATTCTGCACTGGCAAAATGGAAATTCTATACCAGCAGATTATATTTTTGTATAATCTCGAATCGTTAGTTTAACCATTTAGGATCATTGCACATATATATAATATAAAAAAAATCGTTGCACATACAATCTCTGCTCCAGAACTACGCTTCAGAATGAAATCTTAAATTGAGGTTTAAAGTGATCTCAACCAAACATAGAAAAGGATTAATTAATGGCTTATTCCTCGGATGAAACGGTCCAATTGGACGGTAAAGTATAATTAGTTGAACAGGTACCACATGGCGCGCATCGCGCTTTCCCGATGCTTCAAGCATAAGATAGAGGAACTGGGCAATAGCCGTAACCGACCACCAACAAACTTAACAGCCGCATAACCTATACATCAAAATTCCATCAATACTACGTCAACGCCACCTTGTACCCTTCAAGCAACTCTCCTCCATATCTGTTAAAAATATTTATTTATCTTTTTTTTGTTAGACCGCCTGGTATCCGGACACCACATTGGGAGCCGACTAATCCGGGTTCGAGCCGGACAGAACCACATGGGCAGCAAAACTCTCCCTACCAAGTTTTAACACAGCTGCATTCCCAGGGTTTGAACCCGAGACCTCTGGTTAAGTTAGGACAACCTCTTACCAGCTGACTTACGTGCTTGGTGGTCATATCTGCTAAATTATCAACGCTACCCTTTCCGTTTTTGACACTTTAAAGCTTAGGAAATGGATAGATGAGCGACGTCATTTTAGCCCTTTTTTTCCTTTTTAACAATAATAGGAAGAATATATACATATTAAGGAGACTCTAGAATCTAGATCAGCCAAGTCTATGAAGTCCATTTCAATTCTCTCTCATACCTTAATTTAATTTGGAGGCCTTAGGTCTGCTTATCGTCTACTAGCTAGTTATACTCAAATGACTTGTGACTATTTAAACCCAAATGACCTGCGATAGGAACACAGGAAATTTAAGTACAAGTTCTATACCATCCCAACTCTGAGATTACCCGGTATTTCACCCAAACCTTTTACTCGTGCAAGTTTTATCAGCTTCCATTAGTCCCATATAACTGATGAACATTGAAAATCCGAATCACATCATCTTTCTTTTCGGCTAAGCCTTAATACCAAAGCAATGTTATCTTTAGAAGGGATGTGCAAAATAAAGTTGAGGGTGCAAAGACATCAAAACTTGTCTTTTTTTTTTTAAAATCATAAAAAAATTACGTAACACGTAAAGTTAAACAATTCTATTAGTTGTGTCAACAATTGGTACTATTAGATGAAATGAGATATATATATATATATATATATATATATATATATATATATATATATATATATATATATATATATATATATATATATATATATATATATATATATATGGGCCGATCCCCATCGACCGGTGGGAAAATAATAATTTTCCCACCGAACCGCAGGTAAGAGCAGCGGTTGGGAACCAGCTGCCACGTGGACGGAAAAAGGACAAAAAAGGACCAAAAAAGATCAAAATGGCACGAGAAATTCATCAAAATATCACGAGAAAATGAAAATATCGCGAGAAAATGGGCATTAATGCCCAACCGCAACTCTCACACGCGGTTGGCATTAATGCCCAACCGCAACTCCTACATGCGGTTGGCATTATTGCCTTGTGTCCTTCTTCTTTCCTTTTTTTTTCTTTCCTTTTTCTTTCTTTCTTCTTTCTTTTCTTTTTCTTTCCTTTTTCTTTCTTTCTTCTTTCCTTTCTTTTTCTTTCCTTTTTCTTTCCCCCAACCGCAACTAAGAGTTGCGGTTGGCAATGAGTGTGTCCCCCACCCCCCTCCCCCTCCCCCGTGGCCCCCACCCCCTTCCGTGAGTGTGTCCTTCTTCTTTCCTTTTTCTTTCTTTCTTCTTTCTTTTCTCTTTCTTTCCTTTTTCTTTCCCCCAACCGCAACTAAGAGTTGCGGTTGGCAATGAGTGTGTCCCCCACCCCCTCCCCCTCCCCCCGTGGCCCCCACCCCCTTCCCCCCACCCCGTGGCCCTCACCCCTATGTCCTTTCCCCCACCCGTGAACCCCCCTTCCCCCACCCGTGAAGCCCTCTTCCCCCACGTGTCATTACCACCCTACCCCCCACCCCGACGTGTCATTCCCCCCTCCCCTCCCTACTGTTCACTCACGGACTTGTCTTCTTCCTTCTCTTCCTCTCTCACTTTTCTGTCTATAAAATCCCTCCTCCCCGAATCATTTCTTCCACTCTCCTCATTCTCCCTATCTCACCTACATACAAACAAAAAAAATTTACGCTAGAAGATCGGTGGATTTTTTGCATAAATATATCAAATTAAAACAAGTAAGTATTTTTCAATTTGTTCTTACCAATTGATTGTTTAAATTGTGTTACGCTTAAATTGTTCTTACCACAGTATAATATTCGTGTTTAGGGCGTCAAAATTACGTTTTTACAAATCGGGGTATTACACTCGAAAGATTCCACAATAGCGATTTTTAGGGCGTTAAAATGACAGTTTTTCACGAATTTATAAAAAATAGCTAGAGCATGATTTTGCCAAAGTGCAAAAAAGAGACCCTAGGTATTTTCAAAAGATCTGTATCAGGTAAAAATTTCAGATTTTTTCAAAGACTGTAAAGGGGCTAACTGATACGGGGAACCTTGTAACTTCGCAGTCTAATTTAAAATACCAAGCTAGCGCGATTTCGCACGAAACATTTATGAGAACCCTAGGATATTGGGAAGTTCCATTCCCCAGGAATTCGCGCCATTCCGAAGCCGTTAGCTATTTTTTTGGCAGAACGGCCTTTTAAGCGCTCGATCCGGACACCGGTTCGCGATTTTTGCGCGAAAGATCCGTAAAATACTTTTTAGATCAAGGATGAACTCAGAAAGCGTAAAATAGCATTTTGAGGCACTTTTGAGATTTTTCCTGATGCCAGGGGCATTTTGGTAATTTGCTACCCCGCGAGGGGTGTTTTGGTAATTTTCCCGCGCCAAGTTTTTCAAACGACTTTTTAGTCCAGAAATGTAAGTAAAACACCTGAAATGTTGTTTTGAAGCTGGTTCGGGGGCGTAATTGTCGCTAGGGGTGAAAACTTAATTAGACAGTTTTTTCACGAATTTATAAAAAATAGCTAGAGAGTGATTTTGCCAAAGTACAAAACAGAGACCCTAGGTATTTTCAAAAGATCTGTATCAGGTAAAAATTTCAGATTTTTCCAAAGACTGTAAAGGGGCTAGCTGATACGGGGAACCTGTAACTTTGCAGTCTAATTTAAAATACCAAGCTAGCGCGATTTCGCGCGAAACTTTTATGAGAACCCTAGGATGTTGGGAAGTTCCATTCCCCAGGAATTCGGGCCATTCCGAAGCCGTTAGCTATTTTTTTGGCCGAACGGGCCTTTAAGCGCTCGATCCGGACACCGGTTCGCGATTTTTGCGCGAAAGATCCGTAAAATACTTTTTAGATCAAGAATTAACTCAGGAAGCGTAAAATAGCATTTTAAGGCCACCTTTGAGATTTTTCCTGATGCCAGGGGCATTTTGGTAATTTGCCACCCCGCGAGGGGTGTTTTGGTAATTTTCCCGCGCCAAGTTTTTCAAACAACTTTTTAGTCCAGAAATGTAAGTAAACCACCTGAAATGTTGTTTTGAAGCTGGTTCGGGGGCGTTGGGGTGATAGTGAACCCCTAGGGGCATTTCGGTAATTTGCCACTCAGAGGGGGCTATTTTGCTAGGAAGGATCCAGCTTAAAATTCATACCTTAAAATAACTTTTAGTTCAGGAAAGGGTGTGAGACACCCGAAAACTTATTTTGTTCTGGATGTTCTGAACCTTGTGACGCACCGGCGATGACTGCTAGGGGGTATTTTGCATAAGTAGCGGGTGTTTTGGTAACTTTCCCCCTTTAAAATTTTTCCTGATATATTTGGTATATAATTGACGTAATACATTTAAAAACTTGACTTTAAAGCGGTTTTGAGGTGTTGGGGGTGTAGGGGCCATCGGGGGGTATATTGCTATATAACCACGTTGGCGCTAAATTCAGTGGGAACTAGCGTAATTAAGCGTTCGGAGTGGTGGGAAGTGAGGATTTGTTTTAATACATTGAAATAATGACTATTGCTAATGTGTTGGTAAGCTAGGTTAAAGATCCAGTTATAGTTTTGGAATGTAAATATTATGGACGCTAAGTTGGTTTATAATTATATTTTGTTCTTAGAGGTATGAATTTCAGCCCTGGACCTCATGATACATCAATCCTATACGATGACGATGACCACGTCGCGAGGCACGTATTTGACGGTGTCGATAGGGGTGTTTTGGAAACAATTCAAAGCACAAGTCACCTTGAAGAGTGGGTACTAAACAAGGAACAAATACAGCTATTACACCGTCAAAATTTAACCCTGTTCACCGATTGCGGGAAATGGTCTCGACACGACGATTGCCTTATATCCGCTCTAGTTGAACGATGGAGGAGCGAGACGAACTCATTTCACTTCCGGTTTGGTGAAATGACTGTTACGTTAGAGGACGTCGGATATATACTTAGAATCCCATGTCACGGCAGACCCGTTACTCTGAACGTGCCGTCTGCATCCATAGCGAATATGGCTAGGCAGTATTTTCCGGGAATTCCAAGGGCAGCTCTTACAACAAACGGCGTCAAGCTTAAATGGCTGAGAGATCAGTACGAGCCTGGACAGCTGCTGGCACAGATGTACAACGAGTACATCACTTTAGTGGTTAGTTTTTATTTTTTGACCTTGGCTCATAGTATATTGTTCTTGTTTCATAGGCTTGATTCTCGTTTTTATTGTTGGATGCAGACTACTGTCCTCTCGCTAGCGTGCGAACGGCCACAGGGGGACCCTTGGACGGTCGTGATGATAAAGGACCGACCAAAGCAATATAACGGTCACGATTGCGGGATTTACGTCCTCAAGTACATGGACTACATTGCTCGCTCGGAAGTGCTCAAACACTCCTCGTGGACTAGGAAGGATGCCTTGACGTTTAGGTATAGGATAGCCTGGGAGCTGAAAAAGAATGAAGCTAGACGCCTTCATTACCATTATCCTGACGTGCGTGGCTAGCTGCTGTGATGTTACAAAAAACTATACCAAAAAGAAATGTACATAATTTTTCGCATGCTATGAATTTGGCGCTAAAATGTGCGCGAATATACCTTTCATATGACGCATTCGAAAAAATTACACGGTTGGGATCATTGCGGGCTGTCAGTATCCCCCGCTTTGATGGGAACTCGGTTTATAGCGTTTCGTCACCTCTCCGCTAGGGCGCATCTTATCGGCCCGGACCCTTGTGGTTGTTGAGGCTGTAAGGAGTCCGCTATGGAGTGGTTGATGTGTGTAGCGTGAATTTTCTAAAAGAGCGGATGTGTAGAGTGACAAAAAAAATTGGGCCCTAAAGTGTACCCGAATAGGCCCTTCCTAGGAAAACCCAAAAAATAATGTGTCTCGTTTCTCGCCGAAATTCTTACAAATGGGCTAACTAGCATGCCTGAGGTGCAATGAGCAAAAAAAAAGTGACAAAAAAAATTACAACTTTTTTCGGAAGCTATCAATTGGGCCCTAAAGTGTGCCCGAATAGGCCCTTCCTAGGAAAATCCAAAAACTAATGTGTCTCGTTTTTCGCCGAAATTCTTACAAATGGGCTAACTAGCGTGCCTAAGGTGCAATGAGCAAAAAAAAAAGTGACAAAAAATTACAACTTTTTTCGGAAGCTATCAATTGGGCCCTAAAATGTGCCCGAATAGGCCCTTCCTAGAAAAATCCAAAAAATAATGTGTCTCGTTTTTCGCCGAAATTCTTACAAATGGGCTAACTAGCGTGCCTGAGGTGCAATGAGCGAAAAAAAAGTGACAAAAAAAATTATAACTTTTTTCGGAAGCTATTAATTGGGCCCTAAAGTGTGCCCGAATAGACCCTTCGTTTTTCGCCGAAATTCTTACAAATTGGCTAACTAGCGTGGCTGAGGTGGAATGAGCGAAAAAAAAGTGACAAAAAAAATTACAACTTTTTTCGGAAGCTATCAATTGGGCCCTAAATTGTGCCCGAATAGGCCCTTCCTAGGAAAACCCAAAAAATAAAGTCTCTTTTTTCGCCGAAATTCTTACAAATCGGCTAACTAGCGTGCCTGAGGTGCAATGAGCGAAAAAAAAGTGACAAAAAAAATTACAACTTTTTTCGGAAGCTATCAATTGGGCCCTAAAGTGTGCCCGAAAACGGAGTTACCAAAAATATCAATAATCCACAAACCAAATCACAAATTTAAACATTATAAAAGTTCAATTTATACAACTGAAACATTAACTCTAAAACTCTTCCTCATCATCGTCCTCCTCGAATATGCTATATAGTATGCTTCAACTTCGTCCAGTTGTATAAATTGAAACTTATCGTTTTCGAATATGCTCTATGGTATGCTTCAACTTCGTCCAGTGTTTGAAAAACTTGACCAACGTAAGGTGGATCAGAACCTTCACAAAAATTATTTCCTCTAGTTGCATCCATATTTATACTAAAATCTAAAAAATAAAAATTATATCATTCTCAACAAGTTATAGAATTAAATAAAAGAAGAATAAAATTTATTTAAACGTAATTGTTGGAGATTTTGTATAATGTAAAATTAGCAAAATAGCCCACGAATACGAAGGCAAATTACCGAAATGCCCCCGGGGGTTCATTATCACCCTAACGCCCCAAATCAGCTTCAAAACAACCTTTCAGGTGCTTTGCTTACATTTCTCGACTAAGAAGTCCTTTCAAAAACTTAACGCTGTAAAATTACAAAAATACCCCTATCGGGGATGCGAATTACCAAAATGCCCCCTGGCATCATAAAATCTGAAAAGTGCTTTGAAACGGGATTTTAAGCTTCCTGAATTCACTCTTTAAAATAACTTTTCAGGTGTCTCACACCCTTTCATGAACTAAAAGTTATTTTAAGCACAAATTTGTGTAATGTAAAATTAACAAAATAGCCCCCGATGAGCGGCAAATTACCGAAATTCCCCCGGGGGTTCATTATCACCCCAACGCCCCATATGGCGGCTACACCACCGGCAGTCTCAAAACCGCTTTGCTTACTACTTTTTAAATGTATCACATCAATTATATACTAAATATTTCCTCCGAAGATTTTAAAGGGGATGCATTAACAAAAATTGCCCCACTACGTATGCAAAACACCCCCTGGCAGCCATCGCCCCAACAAACATCTCAGAACAACTGGAACAAAATAACTTTCCGGGTGTCTTACACCCCTATCCTATAACTAAAAATCATTCGGGAAATTTTTCAAGCTGGTTTAGTTAGCAAAATAGCCCCCGATGAGCGGCAAATTATCGAAATACCCCCGGGGGTTCATTGTCACCCTAACGCCCATCAAACCAGCTTCAAAACAACCTTTCAGATGTTTTACTTCATTTCTGGAATAAAAAAATTGACACCGTAAAATTACCAAAACACCCCTCGCGGGGTGGCAAATTACCAAAATGCCCCCTGGCATGAGAAAATATCAAAAGTGCTTTAAAAAGCTATTTTAAAGCTTCCTGAGTTCATTTTTGATCTAAAAAGTATTTTACGGATTTTTCGCCTAAATATCGCGAACCGGTGTCCGGATCGAGCGCTTAAAAGCCCGTTCGGCCAAAAAATTAGCTAACGGCTTCGGAATGGCCCAAATTCCTTGGGAATGGAACTTCCCAACACCCTAGGGTTCTCATAAAAGTTTCACGTGAAATCGCACTGGCTTGATATTTTAAATTACACTGCAAAGTTACAAGGTTGCGCGTATCAGTTAACCCCTTTCTAGTCTTTGGAAAAATCTAAAATTTTTACCAGATACAGATCTTTTGAAAATAACTAGGATCTTTGTTTCGTACTTTGGCAAAATCTAGCTCTAGCTATTTTTTATAAATTCGTGAAAAAACTGTCTAATTAAGTTTTCACCTTTAGCGACAATTATGTCCCGCAATCAGCTGCAAAACAACATTTCAGGCGTTTTACTTACATTTTTGGACTTAAAAGTCCGTTGGAAAACTTTAAAAAGCTATTTTAAAGCTTCCTGAGTTCATTCTCGATCTAAAAAGTATTTTACGGATTTTTTGCCTAAATATCGCGAACCGGTGTCCGGATCGAGCGCTTAAAAGCCCGTTCGGCCAAAAAATTAGCTAACGGCTTCGGAATGGCCCGAATTCCTAGGGAATAGAACTTCCCAACACCCTAGGATTCTCATAAAAGTTTCGCGCTAAATCGCGCTGGCTTGATATTTTAAATTACACTGCAAAGTTACAAGGTTGCGCGTATCAGTTAAATTTTAGTCCAGTCTTTGGAAAAATCTGAAATTTTTACCTGATACAGATCTTTTGAAAATAACTAGGGTCTTTGTTTCGCACTTTGGCAAAATCTAGCTCTAGCTATTTTTTATAAATTCGTGAAAAAACTGTCTAATTAAGTTTTCACCTTTAGCGACAATTACGCCCCGCAATCAGCTGCAAAACAACATTTCAGGCGTTTTACTTACATTTCTGGACTTAAAAGTCCGTTGGAAAACTTTTTAGGGAAAATTACCAAAATGCCCCCTTTCATGAGAAAATATCAAAAGTGCTTTAAAAAGCTATTTTAAAGCTTCCTGAGTTCATTCTCGATCTAAAAAGTATTTTACGGATTTTTTGCTTAAATATCGCGAACCGGTGTCCGGATCGAGCGCTTAAAAGCCCGTTCGGCCAAAAAATTAGCTAACGGCTTCGGAATGGCCCGAATTCCTTGGGAATGGAACTTCCCAACACCCTAGGGTTCTCATAAAAGTTTCGCACGAAATCGCGCTGGCTTGATATTTTAAATTACACTGCAAAGTTACAAAGTTGCGCGTATCAGTTAACCCCTTTCCAGTCTTTGGAAAAATCTGAATTTTTTACCTGATACAGATCTTTTGAAAATAATTAGGGTCTTTGTTTCGCACTTTGGCAAAATCTAGCTCTAGATATTTTTTATAAATTCGTGAAAAATTCTATTTTTGACGCCCAAAAAAATCGCTATTTTGGAATCTTTCGAATGTAATACCCCGATTTGTCAAAACGTAATTTTGACGCCCTAAACACGAATTTTAGACTATTGTAAGAACAATTTAAGCGTAACACAATTTAAACAATCAATTGGTAAGAACAAATTGAAAAATACTTACTTGTTTTAACTTGATATATTTAAAGAAAAATCTACCGATCTTCTAGCGGTTATCCACCGATCTTCTAGCGTAAATTTTTTTTGTTTGTATGTAGGTGAGATAGGGAGAATGAGGAGAGTGGAAGAAATGATTCGGGGGGGAGGGATTTTATAGAGAGAAAAGTGAGAGAGGAAGAGAAGAAAGAAGACGGTCCGTGAGTGAACAGCAGGGAGGGGGAGGGGGGAATGACACGTGGGGGTGGGGGTAGGGTGGTAATGACACGTGGGGGAAGGGGGGTTCACGGGTGGGGAAAGGACATAGGGTGGGGTCCACGGGGTGGGGGGCAAGGGGGTGGGGGTCACGGAAGGCATAATGCCAACCGCATGTAGGAGACGCGGTTGGGCATTAATGCCAACCGCTTGTATGAGTTGCGGTTGGGCATTAATGCCCATTATCTCGCGATATTTTCATTTTCTCGTAATATTTTGGTGAATTTCTCGTGCCATTTTGGTCCTTTTTCTTCTTTTTCGTCCTTTTTTCGTCCACGTGGCAGCTGCTTCCCAACCGCTGCTCTTACCTGCGGTTCGGTGGGAAAATTGTTATTTTCCCACCGGTGAGTGTAGATCGACCGCCTATATGTATATATATATATATCAAACGAATATTAATGTCTAAATTAACATTTAAGTATATAGACAACGGCAAACCCGAAAGCCTAAAACAATTTGTTACAAAGTTTAGAGACTCTTGACTTATCATCAGACATTGAAATATGCTGACTTTGAAATATTGTGAGATTGAAATGAATAAGGCGATAAGGAACAAGAGTAGAGGGAGGCGGATTAAATTTTGGAATCTCCATTCAAAGCTGTGCGAAGAACCTTATCTAGCTAAGATGGGGTGTCCAACGACAATGAAGCGACCGTTGGAAGTTGAATGCGTACAAGTAGGGATGGCAATTTGACCCGCACCCGGCGGATATCCGCCCCGCCCCGGTCCGTTAGGAGCGGATTTTTTTTACTTTGACCGGGTTACGGGGCGGGTACGGTATTTAATTTTTTTGACCCGTAGCGGGTACGGGTCGGGTTTGGTATTTAGTTTCAACCGCCCCGTATCCGACCCGCATCCACCCCTTGTATAATTATATCCCAAGATCTAATCATAGCCGTCCATCTCGCTAATATATATAGCATCACAAAAACCCTACTGCCAGCCTCCCATTCTTTCTATTCTCTCTTCTGCGGCGCCGTAGCCATTCACCTCTTCTCTCAGTCTCCCACCGCTCGTCGTCCCCTCCACAAACGTCCTCATCACTCGCCACCGTCCACCGTGATGCCTTCACTGGCACCTTTACTCATGGAGGGCTTTAATCGCCATGGCCGTGACTGTGAATCGATGAATTGCCGGATCTGAAGTACCGGCACCAAGGCTGAAACAATACCATAAAATAAAGTCAAGACAATGGGGCTGACTTCCTGGTCTGAGATTTTTAACTTCGATTAGTCTAGATAGGTTTGCAGATCTGATAGATATGTAGAATTTGATAAATTTCTTAGTTTTAATTTTTCTTGGTTTTATATTTTTCACTGTGAAGTTTCTGATGTGCTCTGGTCAACCCAGACACTTAAACTGAAGTTTCTGATGTAGCTGGAGTTTTGGCAACATTCCACACTCAATTCTTGGCCATTGTTTCTATCTGGTCTTTGGCAGTTTGATAATAGATTCCAATTGTTATAACTTGTATTTTCGTCCTTCATCTTTAACTAGAATCTCGTAAATTTTGTATTCTTATGGGTCAGTCTTGCTTGATCCCTATGTTCCTATGTGGTCCAACATATCATTGGCAGAGGCATTTCTGAAAGTTCACTCTAGATTTTCTTCTGCTTCTGGTTCTTTTCTAAGACTTTTGCTGAACGAACACAATCATGTTTTTGCTGGTTTACATCCCAAGCCATGTAAGAGAAAATATTGCCACTTTTTGAACATTTCAAAAGATGATATTTGTGATGGTAGAAACTGCATATCGATAGAGAAGAATATCATGCTCACACTCGAGATAAAATTCAAAATTTTGGAGGTCGGAGCGGATCGGGGCGGGGGCGGATTTTCTAATAATCCATCGGATCGGGATGGTATTCCCATCCCTTGACCCTATGGCGGGGCGGGGCGGGGCGGAGCGGGGCGGTGTATAATGACTACCAGGGCGGGTGCGGATTTCATAGAATCCGCATCCGACCCGCCCCATTGCCATCCCTACGTACAAGGAAGGAAGGAAGGAGTAGCCAACTTGGTGAAATTTATGGCGCATACACGCGCGCATGTGGAGTCAAGGCGGTAGCGTGACGCTGAATTGAAAATGGCCTAAATTCAGGTGAGTGTGGCGCCTGCCACGTGCCTTGTGCATCTACACGTAGCATGTGGGATCAAACGTCTGATGCGCAGGCCCTGACCTCTCTCTCTCTCTCTCTCTCTCTGTTCACTCCTGAGCTGCGCATGGTTTTCTTATGGAGTTAGGGTTACTCCTGTCCTGAGAGGCTGAACCCAATAGTGAAGAGACCACATGGTCAAGAATCACGCACTAATTTTCATAATATAATATAATTACTACTAATAATGCTACAATATCGGAGTATGTATCTTTATGGGTACCGTTTTAATTTTTATTGATTGTATAATAATATATTATTAATTCATTAGCAAAATTATAAAATAAATAATAATAATTTTAAAAAAAATTGCTTGACATTTATAGTCCAGTAAACGCCATATCCACAAAATAAAATGTTCGTTCTACTATAAGCTCTTGTTCAAGAGTAACTTCTTTGAGTCAAAGAATAAGTTGTTTTTGTGTATGTGTATGTATCAATGTGCGTGTGAGTGCATGTGTCTGTGGGAACACATGCGCGCGCGTGTAAAGCAGTGCATTATACGAATTAAAAAATATGATGAAAGTTTCTAGTTACAAATTAAATCAAAGGTAAGAAAAAAAGTAAAAGCAAACTAAAAATTGTGATGAAGATAACAATTTACCAGAAAAGACTCTGCAAATTTCGATGAATATTATGAGGAAGAGGCTTTGATCAATATAATGGAACCTGGTTGGAATTTTTCCACTCTAATATTTATATGTCAATTTACTTATTGCTTCACAAATTTTTTGTTATCGTTATATTTTTTAAGGAAACAAAATTCTTTACTAGTATATAGTCCTTGATAGGTATCATTGGGCGATACGATATTTACATAGCAATGTTTTAACCTAGTACGAACCAAAAGAATATCGGATTAATAAAAGAAGGATGTGATACTGTATTGATAACTGTGACAACCGTTGTATTGTACGTCCACAGGCCGACATAGCCCTCCACCTCCTCATGACGGGGTCTCCTCTTGTAGAACATAACGGTGTTCTCGAATGTGTTTAGCAAAATTAAAACTGCCGCTACAAATTTTTACTTACAGGAGCAAAACACGATCAGTGACATAAAAGCTGTTATTGCATTCCTGATTATCCTAATCAGCGTAAAGGGGGTCAAACTTTAGTTATAGTTTAAATGTTAAGTGAAATCAAGGTAGTCATAGTATGTGACGGTTACTGTCAAAAAAGGATGGTGCCAAATTCTAACCGACTTTTACTGAATTCGCATCTTCTTTGGGTTTACTACAAAAAAAAAAAAGGGGGAGGGGGGGGGTCAAATATTGAGATCCTCGAGTGTTATTAAGTTCATTTTGCAAAAATGAATAACCTTTGACATCAAATATATTATTGTACCTATAGCGTACGTGTAGTTTGTAACGGCAAAAAATATCGTGACCAATATCATTTGATTGGCTAAAGCAGACACATGAAAGCAGATAGTATAGTTTAATAAAATACATTTTAATGTACGCGTCGCTAGGCTTAAAACAAGATTTTTTTAAAAGAAGTAAATCAGCTTCGAGACATTGTAATTCTTATTATTAATCTTGAAAAGGAATTGATAGTTGACTGTGGCAATTCAATATTGGGATTAGGATCTCCTGCTGTAACTCACTGTTACAGCAAATATGCTCTTCCCTCTCTCTCTCTCTCTCTTTCCCCTTTCTTATTTGGTATCACAGTATCTCTACTGTAATTATGGGTTATAACAGGGAATCCTGATCTCCAATATTATATTCAACTCTCATCACGCATTGATATTAACTATGATCTGGAGGAACCTAAATCAGATGAAACCTATATACAGAGATCTCAATGTTAGCTCAAACCCTAGTGTAACATTTCTTTTTTCATTTACTAATCACGTGGGTAGCAGCCATTCTTAAAGAAAGTAAATCTTTGACTTTAAGATTCCTTTCATTACTTATTCATACCTCGTTACCAAAATTCCCACACTACTGCTTCCATCTCTGATTTCCTGTATTACTTCAGTCAACTCTAAAGTTTTATTTCCATGAAATATCAAACGTAATATAACCAAATCTTTAATTATCCCCGTAACTACTACGGATTGCCTAAATTTTCTGGTCCAAATCAAAATTAGTCCAACAACATTAGCCAACTTGTCAAAGCATGGTCAACTGATGCTTTATTCCATAGCCACCATGACCCCTTTGTTCCTTTATGAGAGAAAGAGAGAGGGAAGGAGAGGCAAGGGGGCTAACGCGGGCTGTTTACAATATTCTACCCAATGTCATTGTTTAATAAATCTTCTTCCAAATTATTTTATATCTTAACGGTATAGGCGATGTATACTGCACAAACTAAAGAGCGACAAAGGGTATCATATCATTATACAATATACTTGTAAAAAGTGGTGCCAAAGTGAAAAATAAAATTCCATCTTCAGTTCCATGAGGATATTCTTGTAATTTTTCTTGCTTGAAATGAAACATAAAATGATATTCTTGTAATCTCTCATGCTCGAAGTGGAAGATAGAATGAGAAGGTAGCAAAAGCTAGGTCAAATCAAGGAATCATCTAGAGTAGAAGGGGCTATCCATCCAACCTTCCTATTTTGCCCAACAACTACAATATAATTGTACGGCTCCCCCTAGAAACTGATACGAGTCCATCCATCAAACGGAATATTGGTACATCTCCTCACCCTTTGACCAAGCAAGTTTGAAACTGCTTTCACATAAATCCAAACTGGTAAAGCAAAGAGTAAGGGCAATCGTATAATTCCAACCAAGTGAAGGGATTCATTTGGCGGAGGGTCATGCATATCTCATAGTGGAGACACGGTTCAAATCAGTCGTCTCCAAAATAAGAAGAAAAGAAAAGGCTAAACAAGGAAATAGTTATAAGCCCCTTTCATTAACTACCTTCGCGATGCCCCCACCATTCATGAACAAATCGTGTCCATCTCCATTTCCCCCTTTCCATATATAAATACCCGTCAAGACGTTACAAACTTCCCCCAAACTCATTCATAAGCAGAGGAGAAAGAGGAGAGAAAGATAGGTGAAGGGTGTGTAAGGTGTGATAGTTTTAGTCTCTTCTCTATGAAGACTAGGCAAGAAATGGAGGACAACAGCAGCTGCAAAGAAGATAAGTACTTGGGTGTTGCTTTAGTTCACAGCCAGGTGAAGAAGATCAAGCAGGAAATGGAGAAGATCAAGGAGCAGCCGGAGCTGCAGCAGCCGGAGGTCAGACCGGTCGTTCACCGAGAGATTTTCAGGCAGCAGCAGCGGTCGCGCTCGCCGTTGGGATTAGCACAGAGGCCCATATCAGTTGGCAACTCCTAGACCTTTTTTTTTTTTTTTTTGCTTTAAGGGGGGTCAGAAAATCTCTTCCAGATGGTTTAGGCTTCCATTTAGAACAGATAGATAGAATTTTCTCCTGCCCTTTTTCCTTTTCTATATCTTTCCCTCTTACTTTTGTACTTTGTACAGAGACTTTGTTGAAGGAAAAGGATGAGAAACTTTTGTTTCTTATTTCCAGATTTTGCGGGTAGTGATGACTTTGGCTTCGTCAATACAGGTCGGTCTTTTGGCAAATTTCCCTTCCGGGCTGCTATTCTTCTGGAGACTCGAATGAATTTGGCTTCTTCAAAATGGTTAATCGTTTTACAAATTGCCCTTCAGGGTTGCTCTTTTGATTCTCTGGGTTAGATTCCGCCACCTGCAACGCCACCAGTATTTTATCAGACAAAACTATTGCAAGTCATAGAAATACCTTTCATTGCAAACTTAACTGCGTTTGGGGCTGATTTGAAAGTGGTCAATCTGTTTAAAATCGGTTTAACCAGTTTAAAACGAGTTTGAGTGTAGAAATTATGTGCGCTTAATATTTCAGCATATATACCGCTGACTATATTAACACGTTGCAACCTTTAGCCAAAGTAAAGGGTGTTTTTTACTCTATTTTGTTAAGAGTGTTTCCACGTTGTCCATCTGCATCGATTGTCTTCTTTTTAAGATAATAAAAAGAGAAAAGAAAACAAATAAATTTGTTCCCTTAAAGTTATCATTATCAATTTATTTCACGAAGGAGTCGAATCTCCTAAGATCTTTCATACTAATATACCATTTGTATGATGAATTGAAGATAATACATGAGCAATGATCCGGTTGGTATGCCGGCACAATCATGTAACTTCTTCTTTAAGATGGAAACACAAGCGTCTAAACAAGTAAAGATATCACATAATTTCATCCATAGTTGGTGACACTAAAGTGGAGTACATCAGTTTGGAAAGATTAGAGATTACTCAAAAAAATAGATACATGAAAAACAGAGCATTATTTTTTTACCTACCAGGAAAGAGAAAAAGAATCGATAAAATGCTGAAAGCTTAAGCGCTGAATTTATAGAAATGAAAAATAAGTTTGACATCTTTGGTAAATCAAAAGCGAATGTCTATCACTTGTTCCGTTTTACAAATGCACTACTATACCACCTTTTGCTTAAATTGTAAAACAAAATAGTGGTAGAGACGATGATGGTGGTGATAGAGTAATAATGGTGGTGGTTGCAAAAAGATGTTTGTAATCATGGTGGTTGTAGAGGCGGTGACGACGTAGTAATACTTTGGTGGAAGTGAAGTGCATCCCTTGATGAAAAATTACTCCAACTGTAAGAAAATCAAAGCATTAGTACATTCCCATCGGCATAAAGAAAAAATAGTAAGTAACATAACTCTACGTACTGTTATTATTGATGCAATTCTCCCGATTAAACAGAGAGGGAAAGAAAAAAAGAATATCAACATTACACACAACCACTTTAAAGGACGTATAATCACCAATAAACATCCGTCACAGTTTTCTAATCTAAAATCCTAAAAGTACAAGTTCTAAGAACACAAAACAGGGAAGGAGAAGAACTGAAGCCGAAAATAACGATGCATAGCTAGGATAAATGGATGATGAGACTAACGAAGCATCCACGAACCTAAAAGACTCTCCAGAGCATATGAAGAGTGGAAACTCAAATTTGAGAAGCAGCTGATTCCTTCGACAGCAGTAACTTTAACCTCTTTGACAGAGTTCTCATTACATCTATAATCACCGACTTCTTTTGGATTCTGAGCTGGATAGCTAACTCTGTCGAACTAGCGACATCCTGTTTTAGTTGGGATTCGTCCTCCATTATCTTGGTTGGAAAGTGTCCCAGCACAATCACGCATAATGCCACGAGAGTTCGTAGAGCAGCAACGTCATTTGATACTCCAAGAGGCGCCTCCAGTGATAATGATTTGAGCGTTTCCAGATCATGCTTCTGTACAATTTCCATGTCATTTGCAAGGAGTGCTCTTAAGGCAGCCAATAAGCGTCCCTCTACTATCTCTGGTCCACCTAAGCTTACCTTCAAAGGACGAAGGGTCAAATGCCGAAGGAAGAAAAAAGAAAGAAGATTTTAAATGCAAATAATTATTGATCATATTACGACCCCTCGAGAAGAGACAACTTATGAAGACAGTCAATGTCCGGTAAACATTTTAGTGATCAATCAGATAGTTTCTAATTCTTTCCCTGCCTGCATTATATCTGTGATGGGATTTCTGGTACAAGAGTGGAGAGAAATGGGTAAGGGGCAGCCCAGTGCATGAGGCTCATGCTCCTGCCATTTCCGGGCCTACGGAAATTGGAAGTGTGTGTGCAGCCCACTTTCTGCAACCCCAAGCATAAGAAAGTAGGTGGGGCATTTTCTCTGTATGGCCAAACTTTCCAAAAAAAAAACAAAAAAGAAAGACAGGAAACTATACAAACTTAAGTAAATAGAAAGAGTGGGAAAATATACAGGGAAAAATGCAACCTTAAGAACGGGATCTTCTCCATGTAAGTTAAGCCTGGATAGAACATGTTGCTGCCATGGAGCTGGGGAAGAGAAATTAGACAACGAAACCCCGACAGCCATGCTCGCAGCATCAAAAAGAGCTCCATCATACTTGAGTTCGACGCAGTCATATGGATTTGAAGGTATCACAAATCCGTAATCTAGAAGGAAAAGATCATTATTCAAACAACCATAGTTAATACTAAAGGATCATTCCGCTTGATCTGTGTTTCTGCAATAACCTGGTGAGCATGGAGCAACCACATTCAAAGATCAATATAGGAACAACAACAAGTAGTAAACAAAGAACATAACGACTGCCCGTCTGCCCCAAAGTGAATGATTCAGAAATGAACCACACTTGTTTTGAAAATAGAGAGCAAAAGAAACATGCCTTTACTAGCATCTTTGAGCTCTGCATGTGTTGTTCCCGAACAATTTCAGCATTTGGATGAAAGCTGTGATTGCACATATCAATTAGTGGGAGCATCATAGGGACATTAGTATGGGACCCATGTTCGAGCTTTTCCCCATATAATCTGAATGCTCGAGATGAAACTGCTGACATGGCCCATCCTAAAGAGGATGCATCTATATCCCGGCCTGCAAAAGGATGATCATCTGGTTTAAGATTTTCAACAGCATGTTTTACTTCTCTCTCAAAATCAAGAAGAAATCGGCATCTCTTGTTTACCTGTACATTGTAATTATAACGACCTTTAAATGCAACTCCAAGCTCAAGAGCCAGCTTCCAATTTCAAACGGGGGAATGAAAAAGAATGCCAAATAACACTTGGGTATTCTTCTAGAGAGCACCAGGACAGAAAACAGTTCCAGATATTGTTCCTGAAGTGCTCAGTAGACATGGAAGACAGACTTTAGAAGAAAACCTACTTCGGGTTGTACTTCATGTTTAGCAAAAGAAGAGGTCAAGGATTTTACTCTCTCTGAAATTCCAAATGGCATCGTGGAATCTCGATAGAACTGATAAAAACTATAATCTATTCAAGATGGAAGATCTCCCTAAGACTGGTTTGTGCAGGTACCTGATGAAGAAGAGGAGCATATTGCAAGTTCTTTATATCCTCACCGGGAAAGAAAACGGGTACACTGTAAGTTTCCGGAAGATTGCTGATATATGGCCACCAGAAAGAACCTATCTTTGCTCTTTCTTGCAGAAGCTTTAGACCCAGTCTCATTGCCCACAGCTCCTCTGCCAAATGCTCGAAATTTTGACTTTTCTCCTTATATTCAAAAATTTATCTAGCCTAATTTGCAGAAAAGAGAGTTACTAAATTAAACCGCTAAAAGAGACATAAATATATGAGGAAATTATTGTCACACTTAAAGAGTGGATAATCCTGGATAATCCAACTTTGGCACTTGAGTCACTTGAAATGTTACATACTTTGTATCAACAAGGGGTTCCGAGCATTCTATTATGCTTGTCTGATTGTTCCAAGCATTTCACTGGGACTATAAAAAGATGATGCATTACAATTTTTATCCAAAAAGAAAAGACCTACATAACATAAACAATCATGTATAGCTTCATATCAGATTGACGAGAGGAGAGAGAGCAAATATGCAGGTAGACCACAGAGAGAATTCTTTATAAGAGTTAGTCGCCCTCCCTTACCAAGGTAATGCCTTTCCACCTGGCTAATCTCCACACAGGAGGCCCAAGTATGTTCGTGGCAAACCATTAAAACCACATTCTATTGCAGCAGCCAGGCCATCTGGATCATTAACTTGCCCTACCAGAATTAGCTTATTCTTCCTGAGGTTGGTCTTTAGGCGGCTAGGAAGCACAGACACCTCTTCTGGATCGAGGTATTGTGTCCGACACCCACCGACCCCAGACACCCCTCGGACACGGGTCGGACACCTCTCAGTGGTGTCTGGATATTTTTATTTATTTTCGAGGATCATGTCATCCGCGAAATGAGACTGTGATCATCGAACCATTGCCTTTCTCTAGGGTCCAGACTGAATAGTTTTTAAAGGCACCCTTCCACAGTCTTCTTAATCATCCTGTCTAAAGCCGCATAAACTCGAAAGAAACCCTTAGGAATCCATTAGTGTACACCAAACAATTGAAATCCCGTCTTGAGATCAATTCTTGTAATTCAAAACACGCAAGGCGAGTTTAAAACTAAATATTTCAGAAAGGGATTTCAGCTGCTCAGAATATTTGAAACTGAAAATTGTGAATGAGTCTTGACTTAATTTTTTTAATGGTCCAAGCCTTTTTAAAAATTGTTGGATTTGCGCGAGTGACTCAAAAAATACAAAAAAAATCTTGAATAGGCCAACTTGGCTCACCATCTCAAATTGCAAGAACCGTCTGTCTTTCAACTGAGTGGCCTACAGTGAGCCACCACATCTGGGAAACAACTTTTGATGACCATCTTCACATCCACCGACGGTCACCACAACCATAACCACAAACTTCATCTTCACAAACGCTACCAGCATACCACCAGAGTCAAAACCACCACACCACCATGCTCACTATAACTATACCACCATCAATATACCTCCAATCGTCACAACAGTCACTACCACCACACCAGCACGGTCACAGTAACTGCCAAAACCATCATGTAATGTCACCATTACCACAGTTGCACCATACTACCATTGCCACCATAGTCATACCAGCCCCATAGATGTCACTGGTTTCTAGGGCCTATCACAGTCACAACCACTAGTCCACTAACACCCGACAATCAATACGATCACTACCACTGCCACCATCAACGCTGCACTGTCGCTGCTAGAACCACCATACGAACCCTAGTTGCTGCACCCACCATCACCACAGCCCTTAGTACCAGCATGCCTCTAACTTATTAGCTTCTTACTTCGATGTTGCAATTTCTCTGTCTCCCATATTATAAGAGGACTACTGAACTAGTACATATCCAAATTTTGGGTGACTCCACACATACAATAAATTCAGAATTTATTAACATCCAAACCCAATATTGAAATTTTTTCCAATCACATTCCTTTTACCCCATTATCCCAAATAACACTAGAAAGAGAGAGAAAAAAAATACACATAACTTACAATGCAAATTACCCAGATTATCCTAAAACCCTCTTAACAATTAGCTAAAAGAAATAATTTCCAACATAAAAAAAGAAACACGCACCAGGAACTTGACCAACCAAGCTGGCCAAAACAGCAGAATCTCTTGCACCATTTGATTCAAAACGCATTGGTAAGTGGTCAGGAAGGGCAATGAGGTCGGACCCTTTTGGGATTTCGTCGGTCGCCACCAGCCCAAGGCCGTACGGGTCAACCTGGGTTATTGTTATGGACTGGCGCACAAACCCACCTTCTACCCTGACCCATTTGACCAGGTCAGGCGGCCGTGGAGCCAGGCGCTCGGGATAGGGAGAAGTGGGAGAGGCGGAGCCGGCTAGACTGCGGAGATGGGTTAGATACGTCTTGGTTGTTGTTAGCAAGTAGATGTCTCGGGCAGCCATTGCCATCTCAACCTGTGTGTAAAACTCGTTCGATTAGAATTCACTTTCTGCTATTCTCCTCCGTCCTCCTACACTTAATTATTTTTCCTTTTTTATTTTTTTTTAAGGTAAGATACGAGACCAACAATCCTGATGACCGTCTGCATTATACACAAGAAACATTTATTTACACCTTTGCTTACTTTACGCCACTATCAAATCAAGAACACAGATGTTTAAAAGTAAAGCACACTATAAACATAGATATAACTGCGAGAATAACTGACTAAGTCGTGTCATACGGGGTCATTCTCTAAATAGGAAGAGGCCTATTAGAGCTTCTATTTGATCAAAGCGTGACACAATGTTCGGTGCTTGAAGATGAGATCCTTGATACCATCCCCTCCCTGCCTTTACCACTGCTTAAGGAGTAATTAACAGTAATATGTGAACCTATCGATGCCAATTGGTCTGAAAGAATTTCCAATGCTACGCTTCTAATTGAGATCTCTCGTTAGCTTTATTAACAAGGCCCATGTTTGGGATTGTGCGCTGTCTCTCGTGGTTTTACATCCGAACTTGGACCGAATAACCGAACACTGGCACCAAAAATTGCATAGCTAATAGCCATCATCCAAAAGAAGCCGTGACTACATTCCACCATTCCCGATGTACAAAAAAATTGCACGCATGAGCCACCTGGCATTCCAAGTCAAATGCAAGATCATGTATGATATTCCTACTTCGTGAAATATTTATAGCATGTGCATTGTGACTAACTTTACACAAAGCAAAAAATGTAGTAGGAACATGCGGCGGAATATGGTTGTCACCTATCATATGTGCGAACAACTTTGGTTAGAAAATATAAATAGGTAAATCTAGTAAACGGTGAGAAAGCAGCCAAGTAAGTAAACGCAACAAAGTTAAGACATGTACAGGAAGGACATCCGCCACACAGAGAGATCTCATGAAGGATCTCAACTGACTGTGATCAGCGTTGTAGACAACCATGGCAAAGCCCAGATTGATGAGCTTGTCCTCTACAAACAGATACTAGATAATAATGAACAGGCATTATAAAAGGCTGATACCTCTCACTCCTTCACAAAGTTAAAAAAAAATAAAAAAGAAATTAGCCAATGGTCTCGGGACATCAAAGACAGAGAAAGGACATTCTGTCGTTTGTTTGGTAATGTTTTTGAGTGAGTGCATCCTTTAGTGGCAAGCGGTAATGCAGGAATGGCCATAAAAAGGTTAAGATTTTAGTTGGGCAAGGCATTTTTCCATAACCGTCTCCAGACAGCGAGTGTTGTCTTTCTTGCCATTTCGCTCAAAGCCAACGTGGTACTCGGAGCTCCTTGTAAAGTCCTTGTAACATAAGCCGACTTAACTGAGAAATCCCCATCTACAGTAAGTACCCATTCTTGAGAATCCTCCAATCCCTCATATGACGGGTAAATACCAAGGAAGAGCGTACCACTATATCTATAGGGAAGAGGAATCACAAAATACGAGGGTCCCAAACAAAGGTATTCGGGATGAACAGTTGATGGACATGTACATACCTTGAATCATTCATTTGATATTCATCCAATCGAAAGAATGTAATTCTTAGAATCCAATAGTCATTCCAAAACGAAATAGATCATCCATTCCTTAGAGTCCATCACAATCCTTGGTTTACCAAATTACACCCATGAAAAATTCCCTTGAGATGGAAACGATGAAAATATCTTTATCATATGGTATCGTCCACAGAGTACTTGGCAATGCATGTATTCAGTAGATTTTTACTTACTTCATAATCTAGTCTATTTGTCAAGTACTCTTTCTATCTCCAATTAGTTACTCCGTTTGACTTTTCACGCATATTAAAAAACAAACAATAGTCGTGCCTTTTATGTTTTCAATATTATCTTTTGATGTCATATTCATTAATTACATTTTTTGTATCATTATGAATGAAAGTTTTTACAGCACGTGGGGACTGCCTCTCTCTTTATCGTCCTCTCCCCTTTTCCTCCTCAATTCTCTCAGTCTGCCCTGTAACTCAATCTTTGCTCTCAACTCCATTACTAGCGGCAATTTTAGCGGCAATCTTCTCGGAGTTTATCGTAGTATGTAAAGCATGAATGTTTGAGAGATGAAAGAAATTAAAATATAAGGCCCATGATTTTTCAATGAGCCTAACATGGATATATGGTGGGTGAAGATGGAGTAAGAGGAGAGAGATCGGAGAAATGAGAGGAAAGGAAGATGAGAATGCCCGAACGCCTAATCTCGCCTCTTCAAACACTGTATCGCCTGGTTAAACGCGGCATCGCCGCCTCATTCACACCTCTATCTCGCCTCACACCTGATCAAATGCCTTGTTGCACCTTAATTTCGTTCGGTGCCTCATTCGAGCCTTAGTCATGCCTAATCAAATGCCAGGTGCAACTACGCCTTGCCCTATGCCTGAAGTGTTTCGCCTATTCCAACGCTAGGTGCCCAGCCACCACTTTGTATTCACGGCTTGTTTGGCAAATCTATTGAGATTTTGGTGGCCTGCCGTTACTCACGTCAGCCGGCTTGGAGGTGGCTGGATGTGGTAAAGAGTTATTAGGTTTTGGAAGGATAGCAGATTGGTGGAGGCGATGGAAGTGAACAACGAAGGCAATGATGAAACGGATAGAATAAAGCCACATGGGTGGTGATCATGGATGGAGGTGGAGTGGTGGTTGAAGAAGAAGAAGAAAGAAGAGAACAGCAGAGAGGAGACAAATGACATGAGTACAGAGAGAAATGCAAGTGTAATACCCAAAATATGAGACTGGTTTCGTGATGAAAATCCTAACTAATTTTCCATTGGACCTTTAGCGAAAAATTGGTGACATTATTTTTGTGATTTATGGTGACAAATTTTTGGAAGTATAATTTATAATTCATCGATAGCAGTTATAAGTGATATTGATTTAGGTCTTTAGCAATGATTAGCGTGACTGAATTTTATTGACAGCTTTTAGCGACAATTTTTGAAATGGGGTACAATATGCAATTAAAAAAAGTTAAAGAGGGTTAGTTAGAATTAATTCAAATTCAGGTTAAACGAAGGTAAATTTTTTGATTTATTTTAAAAATTTTATCAACCCTCTAATTTTGGAACATAAGGGAACATGGGAGAAATTTGGAGGAAATAAGGCAACGAATTTTTGGTTACAAAGTCAAAGAAAGAAAAAGGAAGTAAGAGAATAGAAAAGCTGAGCACAGAGAGAGTTAAGTAGAGAAATAGAAAGAGAACGGAAGGGGAAAAGGAAAAGACAAAGGAGAGAAACAGAGACGAAGAAGGAATTCGTCAGAGAAAGAGAGAGCTATGTCAAATTCCAGCGAAGAAAGCCCACTTTTGGTAAGGACTTCAACCATTCATTTTTCCAAGTTAGTCTATGTACGTAAGGGGGGATTTATGTGAACAACGTATGTGTTTTGCATGGGTTTGTAGCTGTGAGAAGGGAAGGGAAAGGGGGCTGCGCTATAAATGTCTATGTGTCATGTGTTGGTGTGTATTCAGGGAGGGCATATAAGGTGAAGAAGTGCGTGAAATTCACACAGTGCATGTGTATGAACTGCAACTATTGCAGTAGTGAATAGTGTCTTGTTTGTGTGTGTGCATATTAGATTGGTCTAAAAAAAATTAAATTGTCCATTAAGAGTCTCACTTAGAAATTCCTCAATATTTAAAATAGAAACCTTCATCACATGTCCCTGACATTTACGAAGAAATTCGAGGAGACTAAAGCTCCTTACAATAATTCATCCATAATAATTATTATAAAACTAAAAATTCTCAAATCAATAAAACTTCGTTATTCTAATGATTCTCATAGGGCGCCCCTTCCTCATGTTGCTCATAAGGATTCGCCTTTCGCAGGTCATCACCTGAAAAATTTGGAGTGAACGAAAGTCCAACACACAAACCATGTTCCTAAAATAAGTTTGAGGGTTTTAAAACATGCCATGGTTTTCTTTTTTAACTCAGAAATCAATGTTACCATCAACAAAATATTCTTCGTTGTATAGATATACATACATATACACTTGCACAAAAGGTTTTCAAATTGGAGTATAACATCAAGAAAGCTCATTAACATCCATCACAGATAATCAAAATTTAGGTGTGTTGTGGTCAGCATATAAGCCCCTTTGACTGGGGCCCAAAATCCCTCTTGCAACCCAGATAAATAATTTTGTGGATGCAATGACGAACCACAAGCAACAGTACTGTGCATCAACGTACAAGCCCCATTGACTGGGGCACGAAATTCAACTTTCTCTCATTGGATATAGTGCACAGCAACCAAGTCAAGTTTACCATCTCATTCAACACGTATCAAATTTAAAGCAACTACATACAGAATAGTGTATGACATTTTTAACTCAATTTCTCATCAAACGATTTAACAAGAAAATATATGTGGTACAACAACTTTAAAAACTTTCATTTGATTAAATCATGCATACGTTTATAAATTTTGCAAATCGAGTATATGAAAAACATGACAGGAGTACTTACTTGGATAGCCAAGCGGTTCTTGTTTCCAAGCCTGCCCTAACTCTTGTCTATCGGAATCTAAACAATAAATCATCCGGATGTTATTACCGCTCAATCATGCATAGGTGCTAAATTTCTCCCAAGTGAATAAAATTTTCAAAATACCCCTGGATTATGTAAAATTACCAAATTATTCCCAACGCCTAACGTACCACTACAAACCCAAAAATAACCCAAGCATCTTTTTAAATAACTAAGTGGGTTTTTGGGACAAAAATGGCCTTTTTGGACTTTTTTGTTTAGAACCCTAAGTAGCTCCTTATATTGAGTACTAAGGTTCTTATTTCAAAATATATCAAACGATACCGGAATGTCGCGAAATTTTAGAGGTTCAAGTGTCTCAGTAAGAGTAGCGGCTAAAAATAATTTTGTTTACTATGTCAAATAATTCAAAAAATCATGTTTCAAAATAAAATCATTTCAGGCCCTTCCCATGCCCAGAAAAATTCCAAAATAATTCTACATTGAGAGTTTCACAAAAATAATAGGAGTTCCAGTTTTATACTTTGCCTAAATCAATCTCTAAATAGCCTGAAAAATCAAAATAGTGAATGTTCACTAAACCTCTACTATTCATCATCTTCCTCACCAAATCTGCCTTAACCCTAGTTTATCTTCTCCTTTATCAACACAACCATTCCCTACCATTGCTGCCCCATGGCCACCATGGTTGCCATGGCACCTTCCCCCTTCCCTACCACTTCAAGACACCACTAAGCCCTAGCCCTAATTCTCTTTCTATCTCTACAATCCGATCGCACCACCCTACGATGGTTGCCCTTGGCAGCCTCTCCTTCTCCTATTTTCCTCCTCTACATTCATCTAAACACCACAACAACTCACACACAATACCCTAACACAGCTGCCCACACGGTAGCCCATCATATCCCCCTTCTCCTGCACCCGTACAAAACACACTGCACAACAACTACACTACTGCACCATGGCAGTCCCTTCCCCTAAAGGTGTCAAATGGGCCGAGCTTGGACCGGCCCAGCCCAAGCCCATCGGGCCTCCAGAAAACCTGGCCAGGGCCAGGGCCGCTGTCAAACGGGCCGGGCTGGGCCAGAATAAAGGAAATCTGGGCCTAGTCCAAGCCCAAGCCCTAGGCCCAACATCTTGGGCCGGGCCCGAGCCCAAAAATTTTTTTTATTCACAATAACAAATATACCTTAGTTATTCTCACTAATGATCTAAAAGTAATAGATTTTGTTAACCCTACAGTTATTTAACCTAGGATTCTATTTGATTTTGATGATAACTAACAATGATGATTATGATGTCTAACATGCATTGAGTTGATGAAGCAATAGGAACAATCTCACACTCATGCAAATGGAAAATTAGACGAGCAAATCGTTCAAAGACTCTCAACGGAACGCATCAAAGAAGGATTTCGTCGATTGAACTTTACTATGCTTTATTTCCTTCTTTGTAAACTAGACGTAGAGAGATGATCGTTACGATGACTGTATACCTAGAATTTGCCCATAGGTTTCCCTTGCATGCATAAAAGTTTTTCATTCTTTGAAAACTAGGAAACTGCATTTTTTGGAATGCAGTCGACTACAACTTGGGCAGTGAGGTATTACAGTCGACTGCATTGGAATGCAGTCGACTGCAATACTTCCAGTAGCCTATTACAGTCGACTGCATTGGATTACAGTCGACTGCAAGTTGGAAATTTTGAATTTCCAACGGCTACTTTGGGAATACAATCGACTGCAATGGGACATTGCAGTCGACTGCAATAGCCGTTTGGCGCATTTAATGCTCCACCTAATTCCAAACGGTCATATTCTTTCCCACCTCTATAAATACTCATCTTGGGCATAGTTTTGATTCATCAATTGCATTCAAAGCTCTCTTATCTTTCATATTCTCAAAGATCAAAGCAATTGTTCAAATCTCTCTTGTTTCATTGATTTCTCATCCTTTTCAAGAGAGCATTTATTGTGAGCTTACATTTGAGAGATATACACTTTCATAAGTCATCATACACTCATCTCTCTTGTTCTAGTGCTTAAACTTGTACTCATCTACTTCTTGAGAGTGAAATCTTGTACACATTTCTTCATTGAAAGGTTCTTGTATCAAAGCTTGGGGTTGTCAAGCTTTGGAGCTTTGGATTTGTCAAAGCTTGTTCTTGATGTGGGCATAGCATCAAGGGATTGTAAGAGGTTCGATCTTGACCCGTAAGGAAGATCATACTAGTGGATTCTAGGGCCTTTCAAGGGACTTCCTTGAAGGGGTGGACGTAGGCTTGTGGGTATATCAAGCCGAACCATTTAATTCTCCTTGTCAAGTATCTCTAAACCCTTCTCTCTTTACATTATCGTCTTACATTTGTGTTGAGATTGGTTGTTTGCTTATTTGAGTTATTGAGATTGAGGTTTGTTGTTTGTTAATTTTTAAAGTAGTCATAAAACCCTATTCACCCCCCCTCTAGGGTTATTTTATTGGTTTCAAGTGGTATCAGAGCCTCGGCTCTTGTTATATTGGGTAACGCCAAGAGAGTCAATCGATCATGGCTTACGTTGGGGGTATGGAGGGTAGTTCTACCACTAGGCCTCCATTGTTTAATGGGACCAATTATAGTGTGTGGAAAGTTAAGATGAAAATCTACTTAGAATCTCAAGACTATGAGATGTGGGATATTGTTGAGAATGGCCCATTCGTTCCAATAAAGGTGGTTGACAAGGTTGAAGAGCCTAAATCAAAATCGGAGTATAGTGATCATGACAAGAAGATGATTTGTATGAATGCTAGAGCGAAAAATTGTCTTGTATGTGCTTTAGACACTAATGAACTCAATAGAGTCATTATGTGTAATTCCGCTAAGAGTATTTGGGATACTCTTCAAGTCACTCATGAAGGGACTTCTCTTCTTAGAGACTCCAAAATGAATTTATTGTTTAGAGATTACGAGTTATTCCATATGCTTCCAAATGAATCCGTTACAGATATGAATACTCGTTTTACTAACATTGTGAATCCTTTGAAGCAATTGGGCAAGGAATTCACTAATGGTGATCTCGTAAGTAAGGTGATTAGGTCCTTACCAAGAGCTTGGGATGCAAAGATCACCGCCATCCAAGAATCAAAGAATCTCAACATCTTTCCTCTTGATGAATTGATGTGCTCACTCATGACGTACGAAATGCAACTCAAGACCTTTGATCAAGAGGACGTCAAGAAGAAGCCTACATCAATTGCTCTTAAAGCTTTATCTTCAAACCTTGAGTCAAGTGATGATGATGAAGAATTTGATGAAGAGGATATTGCATTGGTTGCAAAGAACTTCAAGAAGTTCTTAAGATTTAGAAGAAATAATGGAAGAAGACAACAAAATGCTAGCAACGAAGAGAAGCTTTGCTACAAATGCCACAAGCCGGGACACATGAAGATGGATTGTCCTATCTACAAAAGGGAGAAGAAGGAAAGAAGAGATGTATGGGAAAGAGCTAAAAGAAGACAATTCTCTAAGAAAGAGAACAAGGAGAAGGAAAGAGCAATGAATGCCGAACATACTCCAACTTGGAGTGACTTCGATTCAAGTGATGAAGATGATGAGAAGAACGAACAAGCAAATGTGTGCTTCATGGCAAATGATGAGGTAAGCTCTTCTTCCGGTAGTGATAGTGATTGTGAAAGCTTCGAAGATGCTTATGATAGCCTATATGAGGAATCCAAGAAAATTTTTAAGAAAAATATTAATTTATCAAAAAAATTCCTTGAGGCTAATAAGCAAATTGAGAAGTTGAGAGTGGAAAATAATGAGTTGCATGCCAAGAATGATTGCATTTTCAACCATTTATATGTAAAACATGTGAATAATGACTTGGTTGAATTGATTGCTAACACTCCTAGCTCAAAACAAATCTCTTGCAAAACTTTGGTTTTAGAAAAACAAAATGAAGATTTAAAACTTGAGATTTGTGATTTAAAAAAATGTCTTCAAAAATTTGTTGATGGTCAAAACAATTTGGATGTCATGCTTGGACGCCAAAGATTTGGCTTAAACAAAGGTGGTCTTGGATTAGATCCCTTGGCCTTACCTCCTAAAATCTTTCAACAACAAGCTAGGTTGAATACTCATTCAAAACAACCAAAGAACTATTGCACACCATTTACACATTGTGGTTGGTGCAACAAGAAAGGGCATACGACTAATTATTGTCCTTGTAGAATTGTTTATGTTAGAGGTAGAAAGAAGATGTGGGTTGTGAAAGGTCAAGATTACAAATGCAAGACTAACACCCAAGGACCCAAGAAAATATGGGTACCAAAAGTCACTACTTGATTTGTGTTTATAGGTATGTCTCAAAGCAAAATCTAGTAGCAAGAAGTGGATTCTTGATAGTGGATGCTCAAGACATATGACCGGCAACATATCTCTTTTCACCTCAATTGATCTTATAGAAGGAGGAAAAGTGACCTTTGGTGACAACGCACAAGGAAAAATCAAAGGTAAAGGAACTATAGGTAAGGAACCACATTCAATTGAGAATGTGTTATATGTTGAAGGTTTGAAGCATAATTTGCTAAGTATTAGTCAATTTAGTGATAAAGGTTTTAGAGTAATCTTTGAGGCTTCTCATTGCACTATACAATCCTTGAAGAATAATGAAACTATTTTGGTAGGAAATAGAGATGACAATGTTTACTCTATTCAATTGAATGATCTAGCTAACCAAGATGTCAAGTGTCTTAGTGCTATTAGTGAGACATCTTGGCTTTGGCATCGAAGACTTGGACACATGCATATGGAGCATTTGAAGGATATTTCAAGCAAAGAACTTGTGAGGGGTCTCCCAAAGATCAAGTTTGAGAAAGATAAAGTATGTGATGCTTGTCAAATGGGTAAGCAAAAGAAAGTCTCTCACAAACCGAAGAAAATGGTATCTACTTCTAGACCCTTGCAATTACTTCACATGGATTTGTTTGGACCAATTCTACTACTAGTCTTGGTGGTAAATCATATTGTTTTGTTATTGTTGATGATTATTCTCGCTATACTTGGACTTTCTTTTTGGCTACCAAAGAATCTCTAAATATGTTCACTTCTTTTGCAAAACGTGTTCAAAATCAAAAAGGATATTTGATATCCAACATTCGAAGTGATCATGGTAGAGAATTTGAAAATTCAAAAATAGGAGCCTTGTGTGATGACTTTGGGATATCACATAATTTTTCGGCTCCTAGAACTCCTCAACAAAATGGTGTTGCCGAAAGAAAGAATAGGTCTTTGCAAGAAGCGGCAAGAACAATGCTTAACGAATATGGTTTACCTAAGTACTTTTGGGCGGAGGCGGTCAATTGTGCTTGTTTTGTTCTCAATAGAGTTATCTTGCGAAAAATTTTGTTAAAAACCCCTTATGAGCTTTTTAATGATAAGAAACCTAAGGTGAGCTTTTTTAGAGTCTTTGGTTGCAAATGCTTTATTTTAAATAATAAGGATCACCTTAGCAAATTTGATTCCAAAACATTTGAGGGTATTTTTCTTGGCTACTCTAATAATAGTATGGCATATAGAGTCTATAATAAAAGTACTTTGGTTGTTGAAGAATCCATTAATGTTACTTTTGATGAGACTAATCCTTTTCTTCGGAGGACTAACATTGTTAATGTAGATGATGTGGACAATGACATGAGAACTTTGGATATAAGTGAAATACAAGACAACCACAAAGAAATTATTCAAGACAACGACAAGGAAGCAAGCAATGATGTTTCAAACTCGGACAACTCTCAAGAATTACCAAAAGATTGGACTTACAAAAAGGATCATCCAAGCTATCAAATCTTAGGTAATCCTTCGAGTGGGGTAAGAACTCGACGCTCTCTTCAACAACATGTTAATTTAGCGTTTCTTTCCCAAATTGAACCGAAGAACTTCTCCGAAGCTCTACATCATGAATCTTGGATGCTTGCTATGCAAGAAGAGCTAGTTCAATTTGAAAGAAATCAAGTTTGGACCCTTGTGCCTAAACCTCAAAACTATAGGATTATAGGCACAAAATGGGTATTTAGAAACAAACTTGATGAATCCGGAATCGTGGTTAGAAACAAGGCTAGATTAGTGGCCCAAGGTTATAACCAAGAGGAAGGAATTGATTTTGATGAAACTTATGCACCGGTAGCTAGACTTGAATCTATTAGAATGCTTTTAGCTTTTGCTTGGTATAGAGATTTTAAACTCTTTCAAATGGATGTCAAGAGTGCTTTTCTAAATGGTTTTATTTCAGAGGAGGTTTATGTGGCTCAACCTCTCGGCTTTGAGCATGAAAAATTTCCAAACCATGTTTTCAAGCTTAGCAAAGCTCTTTATGGTTTAAAACAAGCTCCTAGAGCTTGGTATGAAAGGCTAAGTAGTTTTCTTTTAGAAAATGGTTTTTCAAGAGGAAAACTTGACACCACTCTTTTTATCAAATCTAAGGGCAAGGACTTATTGTTGGTGCAAATTTATGTTGATGATATTATATTTGGTGCTACTAATGGATCCTTGTGCGAAGAGTTTGCTTCTTGTATGAGTAAGGAGTTTGAAATGAGCATGATGGGAGAACTCACCTTCTTCCTTGGATTGCAAATCAAACAAAGCAAGGATGGAATCTTTATCAACCAAGCAAAATACACCAAAGAGCTACTCAAGAGATTCGACATGGAAGCATCAAATGCTTTTGACACTCCAATGAGCTCTTCATTAAAGCTTGATAAAGATGAAAAGGGTAAGGATGTTGATATTAAACGCTATCGAGGTATGATCGGATCACTCCTTTACCTTACCGCAAGTAGACCCGATATAATGTTTAGTGTTTGTTTATGTGCTAGATTTCAAGCTTGTCCTAAGGAATCTCATTTAGTTGCCGTAAAGAGAATCCTTAGATATCTTAAGGGCACTCACGATTTAGGGTTATGGTTTCCTAGAAACACGTCATTTTTTGACCTAGCTAGTTACTCCGACGCCGATTTTGTCGGTTGTAAAACCGAGCGAAAAAGTACTAGTGGAGGTTGCCAATTCCTAGGTCACTCTCTTGTTTCTTGGAGTTCCAAAAAGCAAAACTCGGTTGCACTCTCTACCACCGAAGCCGAATATATGGCGGTTGGTGCTTGTTGTGCACAAATTCTTTGGATGAAACAAACCCTTTTGGATTTTGGACTCAAGTATGATCACATACCTATCTTATGCGATAATACTAGTGCCATTGATTTGAGCAAAAATCCCATCCAACATTCACGCACAAAGCACATAGAAATCAAACACCATTTTATCCGTGATCATGTGCAAAAAGGTGATATTGTTCTAGATTTCGTGGACACAAATCACCAATTAGCGGATATCTTCACTAAACCTTTAGATTCGAAGAGGTTTACCGCTCTTAGAAGAGAACTTGGCATGTCTTCACCTATGTGAATAAATGTTATATCTCTTGTGCTAATCTTGCAAGTTGCACTTCTCATGCTTGAACATTATTTAATATGCTTAAAGCATGTTTTGGTTGATGTTTCTCTTTTCAAAATTATTGATTTTGTTGATATTCATTCAATCTCATTTGATTTGCACACACTCATATTTCTAAATCCTTTACACTTCCTATTTGTGCTATTTTTGTAAAAAAGTGTTTGGTACACCTTTTGATGGGTATTCAAGTACTTATGTTTTTTATTGTTTAAATGCCCTTGTTGGCAATATTGATTATCCATGGATGGATACATAAGTTGATCACTTTCACACACACCCTTGACCTTTTTCAATGATGTCAAAAGGGGGAGAAAATATTGTTGATTCATATTTGTGTGGACTTGATATGAGCATATATTGCTTAAGTTAGGGGGAGCCCTATATTACTTAAGATAGGGAGAGCTTTTTGTCATGATTTTTTCTCATGACCCCTTATGGTTTATAATTGAGATTGTTATGCTTCTTTGGCTTTATTATCTTATATATCTCATATTATTTGAATCAATGTTTGCCATCATCAAAAAGGGGGAGATTGTTAACCCTATGGTTATTTAACCTAGGATTCTATTTGATTTTGATGATAACTAACATTGATGATTATGCTGTCTAACATGCATTGAGTTGATGAAGCAATAGGAACAATCTCACACTCATGCAAATGGAAAATTAGACGAGCAAATCGTTCAAAGACTCTCAACGGAACGCATCAAAGAAGGATTTCGTCGATTGAACTTTACTATGCTTTATTTCCTTCTTTGTAAACTAGACGTAGAGAGATGATCGTTACGATGACTGTATACCTAGAATTTGCCCATAGGTTTCCCTTGCATGCATAAAAGTTTTTCATTCTTTGAAAACTAGGAAACTGCATTTTCTGGAATGCAGTCGACTGCATTGGATTGCAGTCGACTGCAACTTGGGCAGTGAGGTATTACAGTCGACTGCATTGGAATGCAGTCGACTGCAATACTTCCAGTAGCCTATTACAGTCGACTGCATTGGATTACAGTCGACTGCAAGTTGGAAATTTTGAATTTCCAACGGCTACTTTGGGAATACAGTCGACTGCAATGGGACATTGCAGTCGACTGCAATAGCCGTTTGGCGCATTTAATGCTCCACCTAATTCCAAACGGTCATATTCTTTCCCACCTCTATAAATACTCATCTTGGGCATAGTTTTGATTCATCAATTGCATTCAAAGCTCTCTTATCTTTCATATTCTCAAAGATCAAAGCAATTGTTCAAATCTCTCTTGTTTCATTGATTTCTCATCCTTTTCAAGAGAGCATTTATTGTGAGCTTACATTTGAGAGATATACACTTTCATAAGTCATCATACACTCATCTCTCTTGTTCTAGTGCTTAAACTTGTACTCATCTACTTCTTGAGAGTGAAATCTTGTACACATTTCTTCATTGAAAGGTTCTTGTATCAAAGCTTGGGGTTGTCAAGCTTTGGAGCTTTGGGTTTGTCAAAGCTTGTTCTTGATGTGGGCATAGCATCAAGGGATTGTAAGAGGTTCGATCTTGACCCGTAAGGAAGATCATACTAGTGGATTCTAGGGCCTTTCAAGGGACTTCCTTGAAGGGGTGGATGTAGGCTTGTGGGTATATCAAGCCGAACCATTTAATTCTCCTTGTCAAGTATCTCTAAACCTTTCTCTCTTTACATTATCGTCTTACATTTGTGTTGAGATTGGTTGTTTGCTTATTTGAGTTATTGAGATTGAGGTTTGTTGTTTGTTAATTTTTAAAGTAGTCATAAAACCCTATTCACCCCCCTCTAGGGTTATTTTATTGGTTTCAGATTTCTTCTACATTTTAGTCGTAGAAGGCAAGCAAATACACCTTAATTAAAAAAAACTGAAAAGGCCATTTTTTGGGCCAAAAGAGGGCCGGGCCGGGCCGGGCCAAATCCGAGCCATTTTAGGGCCGGGCATGGCCTGGGCCTGTTTCTCAAAAAGTTAGGCCTGGCCCTGGCCCAAGCCCTAAGGGTTAGGGCCAGTCCGGGCCCAAAAAGGGCCGAGCTGGACCGGGCCAAAAAGGGCCGGGCTGGGCCAGCCCGAGGGGCCGCCCGGCCCATTTGACACCTCTACCTTTCCCATCCCTTTTTTCCATGTTTTTACCCTCCTCAACACCACATAACCATCCACACAACATTGCACCATAGCTATCCACCAAGGCAACCCCTTCCCCCTCCCTTTTTCTATCTTTTCACCCTCCTAAACACCACACAAATCACCCACACAAGACAAGACCATGACTGCCCACCATGGCAGCCCCTTCCCCCTCCCTTTTTCTATCTCTACACCTAAACACTACTAAAACACACCCACAACACAACATCACAGTTGTCCATCACGACAACCCTTCCTCTGGCGTTACCCACATAACACACCACACAGCACTTACACGGTTGCTCCACTATGGTAGTCTCCTTCTTCCCTCTTCATGGCACACGCACACACAATCACCAATCACACATCACAGCTGCACACAACAGTCATTCCCTCTCCCTTTTTCTTCTTCCTTCCCCACAAAAACCTATGTACGATCCCCCATCATGGCTGCTCTACACAGCCCTAAAACATCCTCATAAGCCCGGCTAGCACACATGAATCATACTTTTAAAATAAAAAACACAGCAAACAACTATTAAAATTAGCTAACAAGAACTCTCTAAAACCTCAAATTTCATGGCTAAATTAAGGGAAGAGTTGGGAAATTTTACCTTGAGTTTTTTTCCTTGCCCTAGCTTTGTTTCTCGTCTCTCTCTCTCTCTCTCTCTCTCTCTCTCAATTTTACGTAAAAAGTGGCTGGACGGCTACCCTTTAAGGCTTCCTTTATATTGTTGTCTGAGGTTAGAATAGTTCTAAAGACCTACCTCATCTTTAGCTATTTTCTTGTCTCGTCCACATTCCTTAAAAAACTACAAATTTTTAACTTAAGGTAAGGGGGAAAATAAATTTTTTTGGACAAAAAAAATAAATAAAATTCTACAAAAATAAAATTTCGTGCGTTACATTCTCCTCACCTTTAAAAGAATTTGGTCCTCTAAATTTACATACCTCAAGATTAAAATAGGTGAGGGTATTGGTTCTGACTTCACCTTCACGCTCTCATGCGGCCTCCTCGACCGCATGGTTCCTCCATAGAACCATCACCAAGGAAATCTTCTTAGTTCAGAGTGTCTGCTCTTTTATGATCCAGGATCTGAACCAGGTGTTGGATATAGGTGAAGTCTTCTATAATCTGCAATTGATCTGGTTGTAATACATGTGTGGGGTCCGAGATGTACTTCCTCAGCATAGACACATGAAATACATTATAAACACTGGCTAACTCCAGCTGTAAAGCTAGTCGGTAGGCGAGAAAACCAACTCTGTCCAGTATCTCAAAGGGTCCCACATACCTAGGGCTCAATTTCCCCTTCTTCCTAGTACTCCTTTCATCGGTGACACCCTTAAGAATACCCTGGCCACCCACTTGGAATTCTAACTCCCATTTGTGTATGTCTGCATTACTCTTCTGTCTACTTTGAGCATCTCATAACTTCTCTTTAATTACCCTGACCTTCTCCGACATTAATTGCACCAACTTTGTCCCAACAATTTCCTTTTGCCTACCTCATCTCAATACAGTGGTTATCTGCACTTCCTACCATATAAGGCTTCGAAGGGAGACATCTTAATGCTACCCTAGTAACTGTTGTAGTAAGAAAGCTCTAACAGTAGCAAATGATCATCCCAGCTACCTTAAAATCCAGAACACAAGCCCGTAATAGATCTTTAAGCGTCTGAATAGTCCTTTCTGACTAACAGTCTATTTGAGGGTGGAAAACTATGCTAAATTGTAGTCGAGTACCAAATGCATGTTGCAAACTTCCCTAGAATATCGACACAAAACGAGGGTCCCTATCTGAAACAGTTGAGACTGAAATGCCATGTAGGTGTATTATCTCTTCCATATAGGTGGTAGCTATCAAATATGTCATCTGGACAGGTAAGAAGTGTGCACACTTCATCAACCGGTCCACTATCACCCAAATGATGTCATGTCCTGAACGAGTCTTAGGTAGTCCGGAAACAAAATCCATAGTTATGTGTTCATACTTCAATTTCAGTATCGGTAAGGGCGTAATGACTCTGTAGGTCTCTGATGCTCTGCTTTCACCTACTGGCATACTAGGCATCTAAACACGAACTCTGTAATCTCCCTCTTCATGTTACCTCACCAAAAAGTCTTGAATATCCCTATACATTTTTATGCTTCCGGGATGGATCGAGTAACCTGACTTGTGAGCTTCTTCCAAGATCTCCGTTATTAAGCGAAGGTCACCAGGCATGCAGATTCTATTGCCAAAATGAAGTACCCCATCTTGCAATGTGTATTTAGGTTTAACTTCATTCTTTACCTCTCACATTATCTTAAGTAGGTGATCATCAGTCCCCTGAGCTGTTTTACGATCAAGGTGGGTCACACCACAAGGTTGTTATGTGAATCATCCTTGTTCGAGCCTTGAACCTTGACATTCAACTTCAATTTCCTCAAATCCTCTAATAAATGCCTCTGGCTTGTAATAAGGTATATAATGACAAAGATGAATTTCTGCTAAGTGCATCGGCAACCACGTTTGCCTTCTGTAGGTGGTACTGGATATTAAGGTCATAATCCTTCAGTAGTTCTAACCATCGTCTCTGTTTCAGGTTTAACTCTTTCTCGGTGAATATATACTTCAAGCTTTTATGATTGGTGAATATCTCAAAGGGTTCTCCATATAGGACAAAAATCTTTAAGGTAATTCTTATCATACTTTTTTATATGTCTAGAGGCATATGCAATCACCTTCCCATTCTGCATGAGTACCCACCTAGACCTTGGTGGGAGGCACCACTATAAATCATGAAACCACAGGACCCACTTGGTGGCGTAAGTATAAGAGTCGTTGCAAGCCTCTTTTTCAATTCTTGGAAGCTATTCTCACAATCTTCGTTCTACTCAAACTTGATGCCCTTTTGGGTTAGGCGAGTCAAAGGTGTTGCTATCCATGAGAACCCTTCCACAAATCTCTTATAATATCCAGCTAACCAGAAGAAGCTCCAAACCTCCATCGCCATAGTAGGTTTGTCCCATTCAACAACAGCCTCTATCTTTTTGGGGTCAACCGGTATTTCTTCTTCCGACACCACAAGCCCCAAGAATGAAATCGTATCCAACCAGAACTTGCACTTCTAAAGTTTGGCATACAACTTTTTTTCTCTTAGAGTTCTTTCCTCGTCTTAGAATATATCAGTATATCATTGATGAACACCACTACAAATTAATCCAAGAAGAGCTTAAACACTTGATTCATTAAATCCATAAACGTCGTTGGAGCGTTAGTTAACCCAAAAGGCATAACGAAAATTCATAGTGCCTATACCTAGTATGAAAGACCGTCTTGGGAACATCGTCTGCCTTGATCTTTAACTGGTGATACCCCAAATGAAGGTCAATCTTTGGAAACCACTTTGCCCCTGTAACTGATCAAACAGATCGTTTATACGAGGCAAAGGATAATAATTCCTTATCATCACCTTATTTAACTCTCGGTAGCCGATGTATAACCTCATCGTCCCATCCTTCTTCTTTAAATAATATCGGTGCACTATAGGGCGACGTAGTAGGGATAAATTCTTTGTCTAGAAGATCATGTAATTGTGTCGTTAGTTCTCTCAACTCCATGGATGCCATACAGTATGGTGCCATAGAAATAGGGGTAGTTCTAAGAATCAACTCAATATTAAACTCAACTTCCCTATCAGGCGACATTCATGGGAAATCTTCCCAGAAATACCTCAGGAAACTCCCTTACCAAAGAAATATTCTCTAACTTCAACTCCTTCTGTTGGGTGTCTATTACATAAGCCAAGTACCCACAACAACCTTTTCTAAGGAGTCGGTTTGTTTGTAAGGCAGAAACCATAAATGGAGGGGTGTGATATTAGACCCCTGGAAGAACAAGTGGTCTTGACCTGGAATGTTAAAAGTCACTCTCTTATGGAAGCAATCTACAGAGGCATGAAATGCCACAAATCACTCCATCCATAATATAACATCAAACTCCAATATATCCAAACAAATTAGGTTCACCGTTAGTTCTTTACCCTTAATTTTTACTGAGCAATTCTTGGTCAGTTGGTCCATAAAAACTGAGTCCCCATTGGGGAAGAAATGCACAGCGACACATCTAAGAGCTCTAAACACTTTTCTAAATGTTTAATAAACCCACGCAATGCAAGGAATGAGTAGAACTAGAATCAAACAATACTTTTGCTTATGTAAAAAAAAATAGGGAGTGTACCAATAACCACTGAGTCTGAAGCCTGTACATCCTACCGAGTCATAGAAAAAACTCTCGTCGTTCCCCTGGCTTCACTGCATCATTCATCACTTGGTTATAAGGTCCCACCCTAAGATAATTCCTAGCTACATGTCCTTCCTGACCACACTTAAAATATTTCTTTGTCCCCTACCAACGTGGCAATCTTAAATGAAATTATTGGCACCTGTAACATATTTGTGCTCCGGCTTGTACTCCTCTTCCGGTTGTTGGATTCCTTTGGACAAATTTGATCTTGGGTCATAACTTTGCTTGGGTGTCGCTTGATTTTTAGACCCCTGTCTTTGTTCATTTCACCTTTGAGGCTGCCTTCCTCGGTTGTCTTCTTAGGGTTTGGGGCACTTAGAGGTATCGCCGAACATGTTGTTCCCGTGAAGCTCGTTATTTTTGGCCCTCTTCTTTTGCCTGGTCCCATGTCTTGTATAGGTCTTTGTTGTCCCTTTCCATCATTAGGGCTCTATCCACCACCTCTACATAGGTCCTCAACCTCAATGTAGAGATGCGAGACTGGATATTGAGCCTCAGTCCATTCTCAAATTTTCTTGCTCGCTTGGCTTTGATGTCTACTAAGTGAGTACCATGTTGAGACAGCTGAGTGAACACAGCCTCGTATACTTTGATCAAATGGTTTCCTTGGGCCAGCTGTATGAATTCTAATATCCATTTGTTCCCTTATGATCTGGGGGAAAGTATTTCTCGAGAATATAATTCCTTAAAGCCTTTACCGTTTGGTAGCCATCCACCATTGATTGGCCTCAGCTCCCAGCATGAACGCTGTGAAGGTTACCTTCTGCCTCTCGGTACACCCCAAAATCTCAAAGATGTCCTCTAAGTCTAATAGTCAGGACTCAGCCTTGAAGGGATCAGTGGTACCAGAGAAGGAGGGTGAGTCTATCCTTTTAAACTTCTTAATTGACGAGCCCCTAATTGCTGTTGCATGCTGCTCCACAATCCTAGCGAGGTTCTCCACCACCCTAAACACGTCAATTTATCATAGGTTCTCCACCACCCTTTCGCATATTCAAATTCGATGTAATTTGTTTAACATCATTCCCTTTCCTTAACCAAGAAATGTATTAGTAATTCAATATTTATATTTATGTAAGTGGTTTTATAACAAACGACTCAAATATAATAAAATCAAAATTATAACTAAATCAACATTGCTACTTTATCTCCAAAGCTTCCAAAGGTACTTGCCCAAAACAGTGAGCCCAGTGGAAAGAGAAACACTCTGGTTGTTCTTCTAATCTAACATCTACTCCTCCTATTTCTTCCTTAACCCTAATCATCTATCGGTTCAATGCAGTTCCCATTCTTGGATCCATTGCTCTATTTCAGTCCTAGAGAATGTCACTGAATTTGCATCACCCAGCCAATTTTGTAGCTCTACAACTTTTTCCTGAAATAGTAATTGTAATCCTTCTGTCTTTGCTCCCAATTGAAACTATAGTTGATCCTCATACTCTCTAGTTGGGTTTCAAGTACTCTAATTTTCTCCTTCAACCATTGAATCTCCACTACAAGAAAAAACCTTTTTACCAACGGATTTTTAGCGACAGACAACTATCCGTCACTAAAAGGTAGATTTACCAACAGAGTAATCCGTCAGTAAAACTCCGTCACTAAAAACTTTTAGTGACGGCTCTTTCGTGGGTAAATATTTTCACTAACGTTGTTTTACCAACAGTTTTTTAGTGACAGGTTTACTGTCGTTAAAAGGTTTTTTAAAAATTTCTTATTTTTGGCCGACTTTTTTAAAATTTTGTAAAAGTATTCCGTCGCTAAAAATTCCATCACTAAAACTCCCCAAGGTAGCAATTCGCGATGAAATATTCCATCACTAGAAGTCTTAACTTAAGCAATAGACTTTTAGCGATGGTATATATCCGTCACTAAAAGTTCTATTAAAATAAATAAAAAAAAAACCTCATTTCTCTCTCCTCGTCTTTCTCTCTCCCTCACCCCCGATTTCTTTCCCCGGCGACCCTCTCCCCCCCCCCCCCCCCGATAGCCCCCCACGATGCCATTCTTTGGTGATGATTTCTTCCCCCGGCGATCCCTCCTCCGGCAGCAACCCCCTTCCAGTGACACCCCCTCCCCCCTGTGACAACCCCCCTCGACGTCGTGCAAAGCTACTACTCCTGTGCAAATTAGGGCCTCCACTGCCGCGCCACCATCGCCACTGCCGCCGCACCACCGCCGCGGCTGGTATGTCCATTTTACCCTATTTTTGGTTTAATGTATGTGTTTAACTATTAACGTATACTTACATGTACGTACAGAAGATTATGCTCTGGTTTGGGTATTCATGAAGGAATTTTAAGTTGTTGATTGATTGAAGATTTTAGGTTGTTAATTGAACATTTCATATTGTTAGATTGAGCATTTGAGATTGTTGATTGAGATTTGTGACCTAATTGGATTGAGATATGTGACTTATTTTCATTTTTCATAGTTAATTGCATAACAAATTAGGTAATTAAACATTCATTTTCATTTCGGAAACATCATTATATTGGTGCTCTGCTTGCTTGGAAATTGATTAAATGGGGATTGTTTACGGTCTATTCAGACTCATTTTGGTTTAAACATCAATACGGCATGTAGTGCGCATCTTTCTCAAGTAAACCAAAACTAACTAATTGCACATCACATTAGGTAATAAAAAATTCAATATAGTTGCTTACGAGTTAGGTTACTGTTCAAACTTGCCACTAGAATTCTCCATGTACTTGAGCTTGAGCCTGTTTGGTCATTTAGTTTTAAGATTGGGAGGTTGAAATGTTTTTCAGTTGTTTATCAATGAAATGTTTTTTAGTTGCTTTGTATCGAATCATGCTGAAATTTTGCTACGTGGTTCTAGAATAACGTTTATGAGTTACAAAACTAATGTGACCGCCTTGAACTTGCAAGTATTTCTAAGTTACTTTTTTGGCATTTCGGGTCTATTTACTTCAT